>CM070874.1:108823234-110218234 GCA_036365515.1 Torymus aiolomorphi
ATTTAACAATACTCTGTTTATCAAACATTCTTTTATATATCATTCATATATTTCATTATTTATAAAGAACAAAGGTAAATTAAAATGAACTTTTTGTCCCAAGATAATACTATACACCATCCTTTATGAAATTCTAGAAAATTAATACCGAAAAGTACATAAATTATAGAGCACGCAGGTTTTCGAAGATATGAAACCGTTTCCGCACCGAATTTATTCGTTCTCGCACATGGAATTCCAAAAATTCACTCGAACGTGCCTGAAAATGTTAATATTCATTTTCTCCCTTACTATTACTACCGCACAACCTTGCGCCAGTCCGCATAACCGCATCCCTGAAACGCTACTCCTCCGCGCGTATCCTACAAAATACTAAAATAGCTCCCCGAAAAATAGAATTAATGAATTCCATTACAATTTAAAAAAAGCCATTCTTCATCTATACCATATACACAACAAATTGCCATTCAAATTCGCCACCGAAATTGACTAAACCCCCTCAAATCCATTTCAATTCCTCTAAATAAAAAAAGGAAAATCTCACAAAACCCCAGTCATCCCGCATTCAAAACAATACTCCACTCACGCAACCTTTCTCTCTCTCTCTCTCTCTGCGACCAATATCCCCGCGCATTACACCGCGCGAGAACCAACCGCCGGAAACAAAAGCGCAAAATCATCATCCCCTCTATAAGCCCCCGCGGCGAAAAAGCCCGCGATGGAAACGAGGCCGTGCGGACACGAGCAACCTACATCGGCGCATATATAGCCCCATTAGATAACGCGTGCTCGCGCCCCCGCATAATGGGATAAAAACCGAATAATTTCCACGCACATAACGCGCGTGCGTGCTTATCTTTCGCGCGTGCGGCGTTCCCACGCGCGTGGCGGATGCGCGCGCACAGCCCTTATAATGGATCGCTATACGCGCGTGCGGCGTTGGTTTACGGCTCTCGAGATTGCAGCGCGCGGGCGGGTGTCGTTTTATGCCGCTCAACAGAGTGCATGCGCAGGAGTATGGTGGAATTCGAGAGGGTATTGAATTTTAGATGCGGATTGCGTGGAGAGAGCTGATGCGCGCACGTGCGCGTCTTTGTCGAGGTATTGGGTGCGAACGAACGGATGGCCGGGGGTTGAGTGCGCGCTGGTGGGTTGTTTGGATGCGGGGTGCTGTAAAAGAAGGCGCGGGTGTAAAACGGAAGGTGTAAAAGCCGGATTGATTTAGCCTTTTCTGCGATGCATGCGTATCGTGTAGGTAATTGTTTTTTGCTTTCGTCGGAAGATGGAGTTCGAGGTTTGCATTGTTTGGGGTTATTTGGTTATTAAGTGCGGGATGTATGCAGTGGTGGGCATGGAATGTGGATGATGCAGTGTTTGAGGACTGCGTGTGTTACAACTGGATAATAACTGCGCCACAAGAAGCCCTTTAGTCGAGTTTTAAGAGGCATTAAATGATAGACAATAAAGTGTCGCGTGTGCATATGTACAGCTGGTTCACTGTACAACAAAAGCTTGAATATGTTTGCTGTTTAACTGCGACACGAGAAATATGTCAACTGAGATATTAAATGGCGGGTGTAAAAGTCCATGTAAAAGTCAATATTTTATTTACCGCGATGTTTGAAATACATATTTTAATATTTTAATATGATTTTGTTAGTTATTTTATTGTACATTGTATTGTGACAAGTAACATTGAGATTTTGAAGTTTTTAAATTAAAAACAAACTTTTCTGTTTATTTTATTTATTAATCAGAGTACAATTACACGTAGATTAGATCGAGATATACAATGCATAACTGAAAAATCTTACATCCTAAAAGAGATAAACAAGTTACCTGTATTTTAGGCCTGATTTAACTAAAACTAAGCTTAACATTAACTTACAATCTACTTAAAAACTAAAAGTTTAACAATGTTTGTGTTATAAAATTTTAATAAACTATATATTTTTTTCATAACAAGAATTTAGAGATATTTAAAATATATACTGTCGTTATTATTTATTTATTTATTTATTTCTCTCTTTTTCATTGTACCATTTGATAATTCTAGTCTTTATACATTTATTAAATTTATACATAAAGTTTTGAAATTATTACAAAAGTACCCCTGGCAGAAATATTAACCAGAAACTAGGGATGCACGAATACTCGACTCGACGTGTTTCAACAGTATCGAACTATTTTTTCGAACTCGAGTCGAATACTCGATACTTCGAACTGTTCAATATCATCCGAACTACTCGAACACAATCAAACTGTTCGAACCAAATGAACTACTCGGACGTAACCGAACCACTCGGACGTGATCGAACTGTTCGGATGAGATCGAACTACTCGATTTTATCGAACTGTTCGGACCATGTCGGACTACTCGATTTCGTCGAACTGTTCGAACGAGATCGAACTATTCGGTTTCATCGAACTGTTCGAACCAAGTCGGACTATTCGATTTTATCGAACTGTTCGGACCAGGTCGGACTATTCGATTTCGTCAGACTGTTCGAATCAGGTCGGACTATTCAATTTATGTCTAATTATTCGAATCACGTCGAATGCGAACCCTAGAGTCTCGAATCTCAAAAGGAGATAATATTGGCAAAATATAGGCTATAACAGATAATATTTTATTGTATCAGATATGAATATAGAGATTGTCAGCACTCTGTAGAAAAAGTGAGGCGGCTTCATACATTGCACACGGCACGCTGCTACTTCTCACGGCCAAGGAGATTCGGTAAAAATTTCAGGAAGAAATAGAGTGGTAGAAGTGCTAGAAACCACTTTTCAACCGTCATTGAACTATTCAATCGGACTTCGAACATAGTTTAATTATATTGCATAGTTTGATCATTTGCAACAGTTTAAATATATTGAACAATTCGATCATATCAAACTGTTCGATTTAACTTCGAACAGTTTGATTATTTCGAACAGTTCGACACGATCGAACAGTTCGATTATTTCGGACAGTTCAAAGTCGATCGAACTGTCCTATCATTTTGAACTGTTCGATCATATCGAACAGTTGGAAGTCGATCGAACTGTCCGATCATTTTGAACTATTCGCTCATGTCGAACAGCTCGAAGTCGATCGAACTGTCCAATCATTTCGAACTGTCCGATCATTTTGAACTATTCGCTCATGTCGAACAGTTCGAAGTCGATCGAACTGTCCGATCATTTCGAACTATTCGATTGAGTTCGAGTAATCGGTTCGACTCGACTCGAGTCCGTCGAGTCGAGAATTTGGACCGAGTAGTTCGAATTTCGAACAGTCCGACACCCATACCAGAAGCTAGCTATTTTTCAGTTAAATTTATGGCTAAAAACGAACATTGCTTGTATTTCATAATTATGTACCAATCCGAAATAAATTATGGCATTTGCACTTGACAAAATATGTATTTTAAGTAATACTAGAACTTTTACACTGTTAAAAATTTTCTGAAATTTAAGATAAATTCTGAATATAACTTTAAAATTTTTATTAAATTTCAGTTAAATTTAACTGAAATTTCATAAAAATTTTATTAAATTTCAGTTAAATTTAACTGAATGAAACTTCATAATTTTTAACAGTGTAGATGAATTATATTATTTTTGCATTATGATTTTTGCTAAAAATGCTTCCATTTAATTAACACGTTAGCTATAAAATATGGTTCATTTTCTACCAGGGACTTTGTTATTATTTATCCATAAAGACTAACATCGAACTCTAGACCAACAACTTTCCTAAAAAACGTAATTTCTCATACAAAACGGCAACCAAGTCCATACGCAGAACAATAACCATTCCACCAATTACCAGCAATTTTCGTCCATCACCGCCTATCCAAAACACACACTCTCAGCCAGATCCGCCACAGCCGTACCACTCGCTCATCTGTATATACCTCCACAGCCGAAAATCTGCGCGACGACTAGTCCGATTACCCTTCTCTCCCACCCTCTAGTAAACTTCGCAAACAGCTCGTCGTGCCTGTACTCTATAATTCCTCGGCTCGCTCGCAACTTTGCCATGCGCAAAGGGCTCGCTCGCTCGTTCGCCGAGTCCGAGTAACCCACTGTGTATGTATGTGTGTATATACGAGCGAAAGTTGAAGGCCTAATCTGCGCGCACTTGCGTCAGGCGCGCGCTCGTGGTAAACTTGTTAGCGCGACTTACTTACGCAAAGCGGGAGAAGGGGGAGGCTCTTTCAAGATGCATATATACATATATATGTACAATTGTTCGCGGGAGAGTTTTTCTTGTTGCGTGCCGTTGTGCAACGCATCGGTGTGTACGGGAATTTTCGGGGATCGGGAGAATTATGAAGTCGTGTTCGGGACTGCGTGTATTATGTACAGCGTGTCATTAGGCGGGAGCTCCGAAAGTTTTAATTAACGAGGTTACAGCGACGCCGCGGTGCCGCAAATATTGTGTGTACGACGGATCTATATGTATATATAGTTTTATATGATTTTTGGGGATGGGTGGGAGGAATAATACTACACGACCGCGAAAGAGAGAGAGAGAACATAATCCGCGTGGCACTGGCGCCCGGCCAGCCAGCGTATTATAAGATTAACTCTGCAATTTTTCAGCGAGCCGCGAGCGCAAAGTCCTTTGATATCCGAAACGCGTTATGCGATATATTCGAAAAATCATGCGGTTTTGGGATCGCGCACGCCCTGATTTATAAGCCAAAGTTTTGCATAATAAAGTCGACTCGCGGGTGTATTATGTCCGGTGTTTTTATTTTCGCGATGTTCGTGGGGTGAAGGACGGAAGGGGGGAATATGATTTAGTGGAGCGGGTTTTGTTGATTCTTTTAATTTGGCGAATTGAGTTGCGGAGGTTGAATTATTTTGGCGTGGGTGTAATTATTTAGTGTTGAAATTTGGATCTGGAATTTTATTGATATGGATGGGGAAAGACAGGAAAGACAGGCGTGGGTTTGAACGTTAAGAATGTTATGGCTATACAGTTCCTGCCAAAAGTTATAGTTTTTAACGTAAAAGGTACGATATAATTATATAGAATATTTAACGATTTCTCCGTCCAGTTATACGTTTATGCGAAAATTCAATTCGAATATTACAAGCGTCAAAAATCGAGAATTAAAGAATAATTGATAGTTTCATTATTTTATGAAAATCTTTGCAATATTGCGTACTATGTTTTGTTGTATGGTAATAATAAAACTTTGTAAATACTACTTCCATTCCTGATTCTTAAAGTTTACAATATTTGGATTGCATTCCCGCATAGACTTAACTACTGCTACTTAACTATTTTAAATAATTATATTTATCGCAGCCCTAATAAAACGTAAAGTTTAAAAAACGTGCTTTGAAACACTTTGTAATGTTTTAAAAAAAAAAAAACTTTTTAAAAACGTTATTAAAACGTAGATAATGTCCGCTTTTTGAAGCATTCGCAAGTTTTTAAAGCGTTTTAAGAACGTCTAAAAAATATTTTTAAAACATTTTAAAACGTTTATTTGATGTAGCTAATTCTAGTTCCTAGTTTTAGGAAACGTGTAAAAAACGTTTTTATGACGTTGCGCAAACTTGCCAAACTGATCCTGGAACTTTGCAGTTACATTTAAAAAACATTTTAAAAACGTTATTTAACTATTATAAAGAAAGTAGTCCATATCAAATTATAGACGTCTTTAAAACGTTTTTAAAACATTTATAAAGACATGGTTAATGAAAAAAAGAATTTGAAAATGGGAGCATCAATCTTCGATCACCGCCTCCCCCACCCACCCACCCTTATTCCCTGACTTTGATTTATAACCTGAACCAAACATTTTTACTCGTGTATTGTCGTGTGCCACCTATCGATCATAATTGTATTATGAAATGCGTTCCGAAAAATTTTAACACGTTTTTAAAACGTTTTAAAAACGAAAAAATTTTATTTCAAACATACCTTGTAGATTGAAAAATGTTTTAAAACGTGTTTAAAACAGTCGACAAACGTTTTTAAAACGTTTGAAAAGTTTTAAAATGTTTTAAAGACATTTTTAGACATGCTTAAAACGTTTTAAAAACGTGCCAATACTTTAAAAAGCGGAAATTATCGACGTATTAAGAACGTTTTAAAACGTTACAACGTGTTTAAAAAAACGTTTTAAAAACGTTTTTAAACATTTCGGTTGTAATAGAGAGTTCTAAGGCGAAACTCTATCTTTTGGTAGGGACTGTATATCCATAATATCCTTAAAAACTTGTATAATACTAAATGGTATATATAGAAGATTTAATTAAAATGCCACGTCAGTGTTCGGGAATTTTTCAATATTTTCCTAAAATTTTAGTTCTTTAGGTCGGAAAATTAATGAAAAGCATATCACACTAGCTTATTGAATTTCCAACGAATTACATCGCTGATTTTGCGAATATTTGATGAACGGAGAGTTATTTTTAAGTTTTTCTCTATTATTCTTCATACGCTTCAGCTTCTATTCTTCCATAGTGAAATATGCAACGTCCAAAGTCAGAAAAAACTTAATTAATTTAATTAATAATTCGTCAAACATTCACATTAAATGCACTTCTACAAACTTTGATTAAAAACCCGTTCCATCCCATGAAAACCTTATATTGCCATACGTATACTAAAACAATAACAAAGCCTCTCTTACCCATATATGTTTATAATCTTATTAAAATTAATTTCCACACTCCCTCGCCCAACAACCAAAACAATTCCACGCCATTCCTCGACAACAACACTGCGCGCGCAGCATTTTCCTCGCATTTCCTGAAACCTTCAAACGCTCTCTCTCTCTCTCTACTCGGCGACTATACGGCATTCCCCCGTCGTTAAACGCAAAACACTCGCAGCAGCGCAGCGGCAGAGCTGGCTCTCCGCATAAACACGGCCCGTGTGTCCTTTCACCCGCTCTATAAGCTCGCTCGCTATCGATCGCGTGGGCGGCAAAGGACCACGTGCGGCTGCTGCTGCTGCTTTAATGCTCCGTGAAACGGGAACGACTGCGGATGTGTATTAGATCGCGCGAGCGAGCGAGGATTATGCGACGTTTTGCGCAGTATTTTTCGAGGCTATACGGAGAGAGAGAGGACGCGATGTTTTTCACACAGCAGGCGCGGCGGCTGGGATACATTTCGTGGGTTACTGGCGATGAATTTCCCTCCCGTGGGGTCGAGATTGAGGGTGGAAGGGGGAGGGGGGGAGAACCTTGAGCGGAGGTGGTGATTTTTTTCTTTTTTGGGGAGAGAGAGAGAGAGCGACCTTGCGGCTTGCTTAATGGATTTCGGTTATAAAAGGACGGGCCGTGTACAGGATGCCCGGGAAGAAGTGTGTCCGACGAGCACTGCACTGAAAAAACTCTGGCACGAGAGACGTCTTTATTCCTTTACGGAGGTCGTCTTAAGGTTATGTACGTCTGTTGTCCCGCGCAGTCTGTTGTAGTGATGGGCGATTATACTCGATACTTCTAGAATCGACCGATACTTTTTGAAACGAATCGATTATTTAATCGATTATTTTTATAAGTCGATTCTGGAAGATCGATTCTTTTTTAAGCGAGAATCGATTCAAGCTGGGGTCAGAATTGGAATGACTGAGGAAAAATGCGCGACTGCCGCATCAGAAACTCAGAATGATACGGACCGACGGGTGACACGCAGTGCGTCGATACTTTACTGTAGTCTGCGAAAGACGTGCGAAACTAAGCGAGACAATTATTAAAATTATTTCTAAACCCAAGTAGGCGGGGGACGCGAGCCCCCCGCATGTAAAAGAGTTGCGTAGAACTGCAACAGGATTATTTAAATAATGTTTAAACCCAAGTAGCCGGGCGACGCGAGGTCCACGCATATTAGGGAATTACGTAGACCTGCAACAATAAGCAAGACAATTATTTAGACAATTTTTAAACCCAAGTTGGCGGGGGTGTGAGGTCCAAGCATATAAGGGAGTCATGTAGACATGAAAAAATAAGCAAAACAATTATTTAAATAATTTTGAAACCCAAGGAGGCGGGGGATATGTGGTCCACGCATATAAGGGAGTCATAAACAAATAAGCAAAACGATTATTTAAATAATTTTTAAACGCAAGTAGGCGGGGGATATGTGGTGTTCACACATATAAGAGAGTCATGAAAATATAAGCAAAACGATTATTTAAATAATTTTTAAACCCAAGTAGCCGGAGGACGCGAGGTCCACGCACATTATGGAATTACGTAGACGTGCAACAATAAGCAAGACAATTATTTAAACAATTTTTAAGCCCAAGGGACCTCATATGCCCCCACTGAAAACTAAATTTTATTTTCAAATAAATATTTATTTGAATACTACTATATAAATATTTATTTAATTTAAAACAATATTCATTTAAATTTAATGAATATTTACTCAAATCAAAATTAATTTTTTAATTTAAATGAATATTATTTTTTAAATTTAAATAAATATTGTTTTAATTTAAATAAATATTTAATATAGTAGTATTCAAATAAATATTTATTTGAAAATAGAATTTTTTTTTCAGTGCCGCCTACTTGGGTTTAAAAATTGTTTAAATAATTGTCTTACTTATTGTTGCACGTCTATTTAATTCCCTAATATGCGTGGACCTCGCGTCCTCCGGTTACTTGCGTTTAAAAATTATTTAAATAATCGTTTTTCTTATTTTTTCATGACTCCCTTATATGCTTGGACTTCATATCCCCCGCCTACTTGGGTTTAAAAATTGTTGAAATAATTGTCTTGCTTATTGTTACACGTCAACGTAATTCCCTAATATGTGTGGACCTCGCGCCCCCCGGCTTCTTGGGTTTAAAAATTATTTAAATAATCGTTTTGCTTATTTTTTCATGTGACGTAACACGTGACCAGTGCTCCGCAACGATTCTCTGATTCTTCGATACTTTTTTGAAATAATCGATTATTCGGTATCGATAAAATTTCAAAGGCGATTCTAAAGTATCGATACTTTTTAGGAGAATCGCCCATCACTATTATAGTCTGTTGTGCGGCAAGGGGGCTCTGCCGTCCCTTTTTCGGGTCGTCTGCTCAACCGCCGCGCGGCGCACTCGTCTCGGCGCGGCTCTTACTCCGACAGGAACGTGAGAGCTCCCTTAGCAGGAACAACAGACATAAGCAATCGTCGAGGCGAGTACTGTTTTCGTTTTGGAACGTCTGTCGTGCCAGAGTTTTTTCAGTGTGTGAAATGGACAATTTTTTCGAATAGTCTATACACTCTCTCTCTGGTCGCTTTTAAGTAAATATTTTTCAGTCGCGATTCAATTCGAAGGTTGTATATATATTGTGGCACTTTTTACATCGACGCTATGTTTAATGCTTTCAGTGCTCTGCACTCCCGGTACGATCAATATAATGTGGTTTTGCTTCCTCCTAGAGGAAGCTTTGTGATAGTAATTTTTTGAGTTGTAAAAACATGTTATAATTGTTGCTTCCTCCTAGAGGAAGCTTTGTGATAGTAATTTTTTGAGTTGTAAAAACATGTTATAATTGTGTTCCGAGGTGTTAGGAATCAAAATACATGGTTTTTGAAAAATGTCTGTATGAATGTGTGTGTGTGTGTGTGTGTGTGTGTGTGTGTGTGTGTGTGTGTGTGTGTGTGTGTGTGTGTGTGTGTGTGTGTGTGTGTGTTTGTGTGTGTGTGTGTGTGTGTGTATTTTCTCCGAGTAGTTTATTTACGTCTTTTACCTTCTGTTCCAATGAATTCGATACAATCAACAAGTTAACTGTTTTTATATATTTTTCGTAAATTGATTACATATAGTTGTAAATGGAATTTCCAGGAAATTCTTTATCAGTTATACAATTTGTTTAATGTTTATTTAGGTGTGAACATAAACGCATTAAATTTCCAAGAATTAATTCGCATGGGAAATATGCTCATTAATTAAGTAGCTGCGCGATTTCCGCGAATATCCACTATGAAGAGGTTGTTGAAGAGTCGTAACAGAAGTTACGAATGGGGCAAATTAATCAGAGAAGTTTTATATATATATGTGTGTGTGTGTGTGTGTGTGTGTGTATATATATTATATATCCTAAGATTTGGCTCAGCCTGGCGCGCAGCTCAGGTCTTATTAAGCGCTATATTTGCACAGTCAATGAAGGGTGTAATTGCTAAATTTGTTAAAGCTGAAATTTCTCGTTTATACATATAACGTAAATATATACATAAATCGAAGTTTCGCACATACTCGCGGAGTACTCAATTAAACAGTCTTATTACACGCACACTGAGAAAAAGATTTGTTTACTGTTAACACATTGCAACTGTTAACATGCGTGTGTTTAAATATGACCAAGTATAGGCATTGTAACAGTTATAATGCCATGTTAACAGTTAAGTTACCATGTTCTCATAAACAATTTCAATATGTTACCTGAGAACATTGATATTGTAATAGTTACAATATGCTTATTATAGTAGTTTTTTAATCTAATGGCCAATTTTTTACCAGGATGATGTTGTTTTATAACAAAAACGTTTCAAATAAAAACATCAGTATTTTTTTATTCCAATGTTTCGGACATTTTTATTGTTTATCCTGATGAGGGAAAAAACTAAATGGAGTTTTTATTTCAAACCTTTTTGTTATATAACAACATCATCCTGGTAGAAAATTGGCTATTAGATTCAAAGCTACAATTTACAAGAACTTCTACCATCAGCTACTTTCAAATCTGAATATGTCTATTAGTTAATATAGATGTTGTAACTATATTACAATATCACATTTTATTCTTAAGGATGTCAAATAGTTGTATTCTAAATAGACAAATATGTTAACAGTAACAATATTCTTCTCTCAGTGCACTTAATACACTTCAATCCCCTATAATCTGCATAACCGATTTATCTTATATTAATCCTCTTGTTAATTATTACGAATCATTCACCCTTATCCACAAACCACTATTTACAAACTTTTGAAATAAATATATTCATCATGATATATTCCACGATTCGCATCATAATACCATACAAACGAGAGATATCCTCGTCAATCTGGTCCCGAGACTCCGTGCCATCCAATCGGCCATAATACCGAGCGCCGTAAAAACAAAAAGAAAAAACGTAAAGCAAACCAATTTCTCAAGCTCATAGCGCCGCATATCGAAAAATAGACCGGATACATATACATACGCACGCACACACCTATATAAAAGGGAGACCTCGGGAGAGAGAGAGAAATTGCAAGACGAATGGGGGCAAAAAATTTCAGACCGCATGCGCACGTGACACACTACTACAGAGTAGCGAGCGACTGTCGTCGCCGGGGTAAACTAAGCTCCTAGCGCGCACGTATATACATATATATTCAGATATACGTATACTTGCACACATATATACAGCCCTTTATATCCAGCGCAATACGCGAGAAATGTAACGTGTGTATATATACGTATACACAACTACGTCTTCGTTTCCTATACTCTCTCGTTTTTTTTTCTCTCGGTCCATTCGTCGCCAGGCGCGCGCGCACGCGCGGATTTCATTAATTTTGAGCGCGCGGCGTGTTTACGTCCTCATTATTGGTTTTCCCCGCCCCATATACGGGGGGGCCGAGGTTGTAACTCGATTCCGAATTTTCCCCGGCGCGCGGAGACGCGCGGGGAGATTTCACAGAGCGGCGCCGCCAGGATAACGATTATTTGAGGGGAGAAAGAGACAGCGCTGTGCGGCGAGTTTATTTTTAGGATATTATTCGATTTCGATAATCTTACTGTGAGCTGGAGCCGCCGTTGCTCGGCGTTCGGTTGGAGCGTTATGTATTTCGGAAATTCGGAGTGAGGGTTATTTGTGACGTTTACATCGTGCTTATTGCAAATTTATTTGATATTGCACCTAGATATTTAATAAGGCTTGATTTTATCCAAAGTATACATCGAAATAGCGTTATTTCTACGAGCGCTATTTCTTCTTACAATTGAAAGAAGCTATTAATCCATGATCGTGTTTACGCCAAATCGAGTTAGTTATCCTATCAAAAACACATCCACGCGCGTTTATCACTAAATTGAATTGGCTCTTCTTATATAGGTATATATACGCGTATAGGCGTGTCGTTATTCAATTAATAGCGTTCGATGCTTTTTAGCGTTCACCTCTCGCGCAGCTTTTCGAAAATCGGGGTAAACAAGAGTATTAATCACGCAACATTCGTGACTCCCCTCGATTCCCGTTGTTGCTGTATAATAATACTCGCGTATATTTCGACTTTTCGAATATATGAATGTAAATAATAACATCAAGTCAAATAATCCGCTTCCTTTTGACGTTTCTATAAAACATGCTCTGAGAAGAGGAACAGTTCGATAAAAATTTCCCAAAATAACTATTTATACATTTTACATTCGCGCCACTTCGATAAACCGGAATCCGTCGCCTACACACCGTTCACCCGACGGAACTCCCCTATCGAAACCTCCATTCCCGCGCGGAAAACCCTATATCCCGATCCCTAATCACTTTTCAATCCACCTCCTCTGCTCCCCTCGCGCATCCCATCATCATCGATCGCCAACCGCCCCGTGTGTCTTCCTACATGTTTTCATGTATATAGCGTCATCCCTGCGCGTACGCTGACGACGACAATGAGCCGCGTCGAAGCGAAATAATTCCCTTTTTTCCGTCGATATCGAGCGCACAGCTTGGTCGCATGCGCGCGCGACGCGCTCATTGTCTCTCTGTACGATGATAACGGCGCTTTTTTCCCCTCTCGCGCGCCCGCGAGTGCGACAAAGGCCTTCCGATTTTGTTTTTTTTTTTCCTCTCCTTTTTTTGTCATTTCGCGTATATATATATATATATATATACGTGGCGTGTGTCATGCGTCTGGTATGAATGGATGTGTCGCGCGTGATGCGACGAGAGTTCTGTTGGGTTATGCGGCGTGCGTGAGTCGGTCTTCGAGTTTATAAGCGGTCGATTAATGAGGTGGGGATGAAGGTTTAGAACGCGCGCGCGCGCTTGAGACAATGGGTTTATTTTTGGAATCAAAAATTTTTTTGGAATCAAAGCAGGCGCCGGGGGGGATTTAAAAGATGAATTTTTATGAAATCCGTATCGTACATTATTGTATCGATCAACCTTTTCTTTTCCTTTCTTTCTTTATATTCGTATAAATGGAAAATAATTCCGAGAATGAAAAGAGATGGAAAATTTATTCGAATTTAGCGAGTAGCGGCGACATACATTGCTGACGTTCCTATATAAGGAAGATGGATATTCGCAAAGGTGACTTTGCACTTCTCAAGGAATTCCTGATGTATAAAATCTTTGTCCGTTATAATATACGTATCAAAACGTAATGCGTGTATGACTGAGGAAGCGAGGTAAGAATGTGATTGAAAAAATGGGAGTGTCTTGGCTACGATAGTGTGCCAAAGAAATTGGTACATACATAAAAGCTTATAATAAATTACTTCCGGCGTTGTAAAAGTGCGCGATTCTACTTGAGAAATTGAATTTTTACGAGCGTGTAGCAATTTCTCAGTAACCCGTGATTCGTGTCACTTTTTCATACATATATAAATTCGAAAAAGACACTGTTGACGAAATTGAAAATTCGTTATCAGATGAGATTTTTAAGTTCCTTTTCACATATCTCATCAAGTGAAATAAAAAAATATCAATAAAAACTTTTCACCGAGATATACCGTGTTACAAACTAAATAAATTTCGCAAGCTTCGTTCACCTCGCACGTCTCACTATTCACGTCCAATTCCACTGATCAATACGGCTTTTTTTCCTTTTCTCTCTCCCGCCAGAACATCGAACATTACTTCAACACCGAGCTACTTAACATTCCAATCGTCAATACACGTCTCACCCCACCCCCTTCAAACTTTCTCCGCCAACAAAACTCTCCTATAATCTCCTCGCGCACGTCCTCTCTTTCTCTCCTCTCCCCAATCATCCACCCCCATCCCCCTTAACACATGCATGCTGCACGTGTCTAACCTCTTGCCAAAAACTCTCCACCATCCGTCGAAAATTTTTCGCGCTGCATCGGCACGTGCAGCTCATACGCATTCCGTAGGCGTACGCGCATACGTCTTTGTGTACACCAGCAGCGCGCGCGCGTCGTCGAATTCCGCGTCGTGTACACCGAGGATCTCGCGCCGGGCATATTAAGCGAGCAAGAGAGAGAGAGAGCACAAAGCCGTTGTTTCCAGCGGCGCTTTATTTTTCATTGTTTCTCGCGCGAGCGCGCGGGAGTGTCTATGAGAACGATTTTTCGAGGAGGAGTTGTTGTCTACGCGTAGACGTATATAGCGCGCGCGGCCGTGTTAGTGGTTTCATTGTGCGCCAGAGCTGCTTTGCGGGATTTTTCTCTACGTGTGTGTGTGTGTGTCGGTTGAGTGGCGGAGGAGGAGTAATTGAAATGTTAATTTCGACGGGCTGGAAGGTGGAGTTAAAAGAGGCACGGTGTTGTGGCTGTTTGTAAAGTTTTTAAAAAGGTTTGTTTTGATAAGTTTTGTTTTTGGTTCTTTTTGGACGTTTAAAAAGGGTTAAAGTGTCGAAAACATCGTACTTTATTGAATAATGAGACAGCTGAAAGCGTCGAGTCATATTATATGTAATTTCAAAATACTTTGATAACATTGATAACCGTGAAATAATGCATATGGGCATAGTTCGAAGTTTAAATATTGTTACAAGGGTGCTCATCGCTGAAAATTTATAATTAAATTATAATTATTTCATCATTGAAATTTCTAACTATACGAAGCGTAGTAACTTTGTAAAAAGTCTTCAACAAACACAGTTCAAAAATTTTAAATTTACAATTCCATTCATGCTGTTATAATTATTATCCAATCCACCTTTGAACAACAATTTTAATTAAAAAATACTGTTGAAATAAAAGTTAAAACAGAAAATATCGTTACACCTTTGACGCAACAAGTAAATCACTTTCAGAACAACGTAATCATGATTAATATTTTGAATTTCCGTTTTAATGTAGAAAGTCGCGCGTATATTTTGCGCCGCGAAAATAACGCAGCGTATATATACATATATATCCTTAACGTTATACAATGACGTATTGTGTACGCAAATTTGTACCCGCGTCTCTCTCACTCGTGTAACGCAGTTTTTATCTTCGTACATTGCACGCAGTCGCCTTTGGAATTCTCATGCGCGCGATAGCCATCGGTGAGAAATTCTTTTTTTTTCTCTCTCCGTGTCCTAATGAAACGTCCATTAGAATTAATATATATAGCGCTATACTTAATAATAAAGCGTTTCGTACGTAATATCATTAATTAGCCAGCTGGATAAGTACACGCGTTATATATAATCTGCTGTACTTTAGCAGAGGAACACGCGCTTTTCGGCTGTCTCAAAGTTCCGCCTCGTAAAAAGCCGCGGCGGTGTATACACGCCTACCACGATACTGCCACCTGCGTATATACTATATCTCAGCGCGTTATCTAAATTTAATTTGCATTCGTATGTGTGTGTAAGCGCGTAGGCGGCGACGGGCTGGTGTAACTGCTGTAATTTAGTTGTGCAAGTTGGAAATCTCGGAGGAGGAAATTGTTTATCGTTATATACTTACTCGGAGATTAATGTGATACACGATGTCTTTCGTCACTCGCGTGGCTATTATATATAAAAGCATGTACGTATTTTACTTTTTGGAAAAATTATCATTCTGCATTGTTGCTACATTTGTATCCTTCAGAAGTGACATTAACGCTCCGGCGTGGGCTGTACATAGTTGTTCAACATACTCGATATTATCGGGTATCGTGTTCTAATTATGTTTATGTCATTAATCAATTACGAAGCAGTGTTGTTTCATAATATCTGCTTCGTTAAGAGTTATTTATGCTTCCTGATGATACATCCATAAATTATTTGTTATACTGTCCTCGCTGCTTTTATCATACGAAAACAAATTTGACAAGAAGCCGAAATTTATCACTACTAACCGTATAATTTAAAAATCATATCTTTATTTCACCGAACATTCCCTGCTAGAAATTCATCTATATGAAATATCCATGAAGTTAGAAAATAGCTAGTAAAACTGGCTATAATTAACCGCTATGATGAAACGATTTTTTGACCATTATTTGGCTATTTCTTAGATTGACGAAACAACAAAATATTCGTATTCGATTTACTTACTAATTTTGTCTTAACATTAACTAATAAATCATTTGTTGTACTCTTTCTATGAATAATTCAGCAAAACTTTTATTTCTCCATCTGATTCTGTCTCTCTCACTCCTTGTCATAACAGCAAGCCTTCTATTAGCCATTTCCAGACTAAAGAAACTGATCAGTTTTAATACCTTTAAAATACTCGAAAACAAGCTTGTGCTTGTCTTCGAAAAACTCAATCTATTTTTCAACCTATTAAATGGCCAAATAATGGGAGAAAAAGCGTTTCATCGAGAGGTAGAAACTGGACAAGAGAAATTCCCATTTTATAGCAAGTTTCTAATATAAATGGCCAGTTATTAGTTATAAAATATTTTGGATTTCCACCAGTGTCATTCCGCATGAATATACTTAAAAATGTAGCCAGATTGAATTGGCCTCTTTGACTAATGCATTTAAAATGAGCTCTAAATTGAACAAGAAGTTATACGACACTTTTCCCGTTACCAGGATTATCTCCCCGATGAAAATCCCTCTTCCATATGCAGCGATTTTTTCAACGGCGCAAAGTTCGGCAAAGTCACCGCGGCATTTCATTAGCGTAAAGTGAGATCGCGACGCGACACAATTAGCGCTCGCAAATTGCGACGAAAACTCGCTGGCGCGAGTTTTTGGCCGCGCGCGCTCCCGTGAATAATAACAACAACCGGACGGCGCGTCGTCTTATCTGGGAGGAAACTCGCTGCTCCCCCGCACGCGCGCGCGCGCGGGAAATGCAGTTAAAGTTAACAATTTACAATGGGGGGATCGTGTAACTTTTTGTGCGGCTCTCTTATGCGCGATACAAACGCGAAACAGAAGCGAGGGCCAAAACTTAAACTGTCCTATCTGATGGAAAGTTCGACCGGTGGAAAATGCTGCAGTCCAAGTTATATAGCAATTTGTAATAGTGAGGGAGGAGCGGAGCCATGTCTTTATATACAAACGTCTGTGTGTGTGAAAAGAGTTTCGGCAGATGCAGTCGCAGGAAACTTTCTTCACTTTTTGAAATTAAATGCCGCTGGCATGTTTGTAGTATAAATGCCGCGGTGAATGTTTGTTCGTATATGCGATGCGCGCCACCGGGATTTTTGGGAAAGCAGAGTTCGAAGATTTGTGGTTATTGAAGAATTTTCGAATGGATTCGAGTGTTGTGCTGAGGTTTGCATAAGTTTGGTTTGCGACGGTGATGGCGGGAGAGGTTTGTTTATTTTCCGTAAATGTAACAATCGACTTTCGCGGAGTCCTATATATCATGCAGTCAGCGCGAACGCGAATGCGAAGATTTCGGTGCATATATCGAATGCATTTGTGGTAATGTCTTCTGCAGCATGAGAAAACACTTTCTTATTGAAAATTCTATAGATTTGAATTTCAACATCGATATTCTAAAGTAAACTAAAAATAAATTAATAAATAGGAGATTCCAAACACGCGTATAGAGTTTAAAATAGACCGGAAGTATCGATCGATTTTTTTCTGCATGAATAAATGATTTATAAGTATCCTCGCAAAAATAAGCGGCTCGAACATTTTAAGCAAATGAAAATTATTGAAAGTTAATGCATTATTAGTAACGCTAAAAACGCGCGTAAATTATAACATGCATAATTAATAATGGGAAATAGTCTTGATGAATTAATTTTATCTCAAATAGTTGTTACAAAAGAAAGCTTGGAATTCTGTTGTATAATAATTTGATTTCTCACTACTGTACGTATTCTTTGTTACTGATGATTTATAATTTCGAAGAAAAGGTGAATAATAAAATACCTTTCCGAGTATCGCAAGGTTATTGCTTGTCTGCCTTCAAGTAACAGAAAACACCTTCCACTTCTATAAAGTTTAATTTTTGCGCAATACCTTAACCGACACAGTCTTATCAGTAAATAATCGCCAAGGATCAAAAATAACGTTATTTTTGTTCTCTGTTACAAACCCCTTATCTCTCTCAACAAACAAAAATTAAAATTACTCCCCTCCACCTTCATAATCCCGTAACAATTTAATTACGCGTTGCAAACTATTCCGCGCCCACTAGTTCACCCATTAAACCTACAAACTATTTTCATTTCGATACATCTTATACATCTATCTACCTGCCTGCCGGGGGTTCAACCACCCTCGACCGCGTCCTTCTCACGCAGCCCAGCGTGAAATTTACGCTCCCTACACACATCCGCCCGCATGTATATACATATCTTACCTTGCGCTCTCGATAACGCACATAACATACATATACACGCACACAGCGCTCGCGATAAAGCGTATACCGCGCGGTTATCGCGCATCCTCCGATAACGCACGTACGAAAGAGAACAAGCGCAGCTCGTGCGACGACGCATTTCCACCTGGGCCGTCAGTCTGTCGGCGTGAAATGCTCCGTGAGGCCTGTCGAGGAACCGCGGCATGAGATCGGAGGCGAGCATCAAGTACAGGGTGAAGCGCGAGCGCAGAGCGACCCGGAACCGTAAGTACATACATAGACGTGTGTGTGTGTATATATATATGTAGACGCAAACGCGGTATAAAGAGACTTGGCGATGTGTCGCAGCAGGCAACCTACTTCGCGGGAGACAAGCGGGAGCGCGTGTCGGATTACCGATTGGGCGCAGCAGTGTCTCATTCTCTCTCTCTCTGCTTTCTTCGCGTGTATATACTTTGATTCTGTTTGGACGGTTATAATAGCGCGTCGATGGCATCGTGATAGGTGGGTGGTTGTATGTATGAGAGCAGCGCTTATCGAATTGTGTGTACACAGCGCATTCTTTTTCGCCCCGATGAACCAGCGCGTTGTGATAGCGCGCGTGCGTGAGTGAGTTTTTGGAGTTAGGTGTGAAAGAGCGATGGATTGAGTTGTGAATTTTTGGTTTCGGTTTTGAACAAGTGTTGGGAATATTGGCTGCGAAAAAGTGTAGGCGGGATAGGTATATATGTCATGACGGTTCTCGAAAACCTGATTGTAAAGGGAACTGTTCGAAATATTTTGGAATTTGATTTTTTTTTTAATATTTGGTTTGATGATCCAATTGAAAGCATAAATACATTACAAGTTCACGAAGCAAATTTGAATCCGCTTATCGTAACGAAATATTAATTTGAACCAAAATTACCAATATTAAATGTAAAGAGAAATTGTATATTGTGCGTCCATCATATTATGTATTGTGGTTTAATAGCTCTTTAAAGCCATAAATTCACTTTAACAGCTGCAAAAATTGAAGCTATTGCAACAACATTGCTACTGTATTGGAAATTAATATCGCTGATGTATTGGCAATACAGGAGTACAACAATTGCAAGGCTATTGGCGCTATTTGCCTTGGGTGCTATTGCCACTGTATTGCCAATATCTTAAGATTTAACTTTCTAAAAAAAAAAAATTCTTGGGTGGATTCGAACTAGGAATCTTCGGATTACTAGACTTACTCGTGCTACCCACCGAGCTATTTCATTGTTTCTGTAAATGAACGAAATAGATGTTAAATCTACTTCAAAACAAATGATCACTTGTTTCAACTTTTAACTTCCATTTCGTTCACAGAATTAAACAACGAAATAGCTAGGTGGGTAGCGAGCAAGTCTAGTAGTCGAAAGATTCTTAGTTCGAATCCACCTAAGATTTTTTTTTTTTAGAAAGTTAAATCGATATTGGCAATACAGTGGCAATAGCACCCAAGGCAAATAGTGCCAATAGCCTTGGAATTGTTGTACTTCTATATTGTCAATACATCAGCGATATTAATTTCCAATATACAGTAGCAATGTTGTTGCAATAGCTTCAATATCTACGCGGGAGTTGTATTGAAATAATAATCAAACATAATAATATACATAAATATATCTAATGCAAATAATCAGTTAAGTGAGTCTTACAAATATTTTAGATCTCATTACAAAATCTGAGAAACTACGTTTGACTTGACCGAGCTGGTATTTGTAACATCCAATATGAGATTCTAACTTCTGACATGTTAGAATTAATTTTCAAGTCTTTTACGAAAGTAGGGCGAACTTTATAAGAGGGAAAAATCACTTTTGAAACTTTAAAGAAATTGTTTTTACAGAGAGAAATTCAAACGAAGAGTGACACGGGACGGGGAGGATCACTGGCACACATAGAAAAACAATTTTTACTCCACATAGTTTTGCTCGGAGTCGAAATTCCAAATGTAGAGTTCCTTTATTGAACGTCGACGGACTTACTTTTGCCAATTTATACTGGAATTTACAGATTTATTTTAATAAAATACCTAGAAATCCAAAAATAGAACTCTCCACGAGCTAATTATTGGAAATTATAGACCGTACCCAAGCAGTAATTAGCTACACTAAAGTTTCACGATATTAATTAACTCCGTTTGCGTGTAAAATTACTCGTTTTTCTTTTCGTACAAATATATTGCGCTTCCTGGTACTCTTTTAACATTTAATCACTCAAAAGTTTCGCGTTCAAATTGAAATGTTTATGGAAATGTTAATGCAAATGCATTTTACGTGATGAAAAGGTACTACATTCGGAGTCGTTTTACGAACAATGCATATCGCGTTACGTATATTTATATATACTACAGTAGAAAGCAAGTATCTTTTGTCAGCCATCCACTTTTGTTCAAATACAGAAAAGTACACGTTTTCTCTACAACTTTATTATATTCCGCAACATTAGGATAATTACAAAAACACCCTAAAAATGAGGATTTATTAAAAAATGTACTTTTCTGAATTAAATATCTCCCAACATTGAATTATTATCCCTTCTTCGTCCCAAAAAGTATTATATCCAGTGCCATCAACCAAAAAAATCAAATCAAATCCTCGCTTCATCATTACTGTCACAATCACAAAGTGCACACAGACCACCTCATTCATCCCAGCATATTTACTCTCCGAAAAACAAAAAAGCCCTCGTTCTAACCACCCACAATTCTTCCATCTTCCAGAATCTGCGGACGACATAAAAACATCACCGGCGAGTCGCGATGAACCGAAGCAGTCGAATAACGCCGTCCATCACCAGGACAACTGGCGGACGGGCAGCTCGCAGGAGTCGGAGGACTCGTCCGCTACGAGCGCAGGCAGCGGCAGTGGCGCGGTACAGCAGCCGACGATCGATCAGGGTCAGCAGACGACGCCAGGTAGACACACACATACTCTATCTATCTCACTCCTCGCTAGTAGTTCAATTTCACATCGGCGATGATGAGACGGCTGCATATAGGTTTATATGCTCGAGGTGAAAGGAAGAATCGCAACTTTGTTTATAGGGGGGGAGGAATGAAGAAAATGCCTCGGGGCGCGCTCGCTTTCCGCGAGAGAATAAGGGATGCTTTTAGTTAATGAAATTGTTTAGAGAGATATACAGAAAGCGCGCGTCTGCCGCGGCTGCGTGGAATTGCCTTTGTGCGCGGCGAGATGACCTGATTCTTTGCCTACTCGGATACAATGCAACAATGTAGAATAATTCTCCGCGATATTCAAGACGATTTTTCAAAACTTTCCCTACGGCGTCGATCCGCATATAGCCAACCTTTTGGAAAAGTGATTGAACAAAGGCGCCAATCAACCCTTCTCCTCCCCCATCCCCCTGCTCTTCGAGTATCCGGGCGCAGGCGCACGCGAATTATACGGGTTCACTTGGAGGCTCTCGCTCTGCACGCTCGAACAAGATGAGTTCTCCAAGTGTCGAATCGAGTTTCTCATCCAGCTCGGCGTACTTTCTCGCGAGGATTTTCGGCTGCGTCATGTACGGACGTCTTCGAATGCACTCGTTTCCCGCCCTAATAAACGTCAGAACTGCGTTGATTGACGACAATTAGCACGTGGCATTAGCGTGCGCGCACGATGTTACTATATTATATCCATATAGTTAGCGGGGATAATAAAGAAGAATTATGATGATGCTGAAAATATGCCGTGGAGTTTTTTTTCGCCAGATGTGGTGATGATTAATATTATTATACTTGCTCTAGTTTTTTTTTTCTTTTTTTCGAGAAATTTGTATTCATATAGTATATTTCAGGGGACGAAACGAGTTCCGTCGTGATTGCGAGATGCGTTTTTCGAATTAAGGGTTTCGAAATTGTGGTTATCTATTTTTCTCTCGGCGGAGAGTAATTCTATACGGAATCCAATGAATAAGTCTGCGGGGAAATTACATTTCGCCTTTGATGCTGCGGCGTGTCTTTAAGGAATAGGAATATTGTATAAAGGCGGTCAAAGTTCGCTAGGAATCGATCTTGGGATATCTGTAGATGTGTTTTGTAAGTTCAGTCCGACAAGATCCGATAACTTTTCCTCCCGAGACGCATACGTAGTCATGTAGTCGACACATAAATTCATGAATTTTAATGGTACTTTTCGACTTTCGCGTATATTTACGTCGAAGGGTTGAATTTGTTATTCAAATTTTATATTATTTACGGTCTTTCGGGTATCGCCGAAATGTCCTAGTTTCCGATGTTCTTTTAATACGTGTTGAATCTAAAATTAATCAAGATGAAAGTTGTTTTCTTTAAAATTTTATTTAAACGAGTAGATAAAGTTCATATGTCACTCGGCTGAGCAATTTTTTAACGCAAAATGCTTAAGATTAATGTTCAATGTACCCCACTTTAATCTATCACTCTAAATAGTTTCTTGGAGTAACAGAAATATCTCTAGGATAAAAGTTGTAGGGGTCCGTTTGTCAGTGAGTTTTAATTATTTGAAGATCAACACTAAGTTTTTAATAAAAACTCCTGTTATTTTTATATAACCGAGCACAACGACAAAATTTACATTTAAACTTTGATAAGATTTTGTTAAGAAGAAATTTCAAAATATGACTAACAGAATTTAATTTCACCTTTCACAGATGTTCAGCAGCGTTATCTCGTGGAGACGATTACGATGACGACCGTGACGGAGCGTCGCATCGTCCGTGAAATCAGTGAGGAGGAAACTCGCCCGACGATCGACGAGGCCGACACCACCGCCACCAACGCCGAGCGCCAACCCTCCATAGAGCACCAAAAATCTCTAGAATCGGTTGACAAAAATGGTCCTCCCAATGGTGAGACTTCCGCGAAACCCGATGGCAGTGAGAGCACGGAGAAGGAGAAATCCACACCAGAGCTGTCGCTAGCCTTCAAGTTGGGTACCTCGTCCCTCGTTACAAACAGCCTGAAGCCAAACTCAGCCGTGAGGCAGTTGTTCCCAGATCCGAGGTTCATCTCGCCGCCTCCGGCGGTGGTGAAGAGCGTTTCATCGGATTTAGAGGACGGAGCATTGGATGAATCTGGTGATAATCAGAAGTTCCTCATCACCACCGAGAGCCTGAGGATGTTTGACGCTGTGAAGCGCTCGAAGATAGGCGCAGGCAGCCGCTCAGATTCTTCTGAAAGCGACTCCTCGATTAAACGGACGATAGAGCGCAACGCGCTGAGGCGCAGTCTCATTAAGTACGATACCGGAGGCACGCTGAAGAAGAAGAACCTGCGAAGCATGGATCTGACACTGGAAGAGAGAATCAGACAGCTGACTTGTGTCGACGAGGACGAGGACACAGCTGATAGCAGCGCTTCGGAGAATAATAACACTGGAAGAATAAACTCCCAGAATCACAATAATAACAACAACAGTATGAACGTTAACGGTATGGTGGACAGAACGATAGAAGGGAACGGGTCGGATGAACAGAGCATGATGATGATGCACCAGCTTCCAGCAAGAACTTCACCCTCGGGCGAAGAGCGGCCGAAGACTCATGTGTTGCAGTCGCACAATAGCCATCATCATCACCATCAGCATCCAACCAACTCGGCATACAGAAAAATTACCGATCTGTTTGGACAGAAGAAGAACAATTCAGCACCTCCGCCATCAGAACTAAATCTACCAGATATTGGATTAGGGTCTAAGCACAGTATGGCGATGAAAACTAGTGCTGGAACGAAGATGAACACCGAGGCGAGAAAGCAGTTTTTGGCCAGTCTGGCACCATTATCCTGTGTTGCATCAAGCGGTATGGATGGTAAAGATGATTACTACAGAATGCCAGCAAAGATGAACCCAGGAGATAGGAACTCGGTATGTTACAACTCGGACTCATCATATAGTCTAGAGGATATCGAGGCTGCACTTAGCGAAGGTATCCCTGCACCACCAGATGTCACCAGAGGTACTCCCACATCCGCTGGTCCATCTATGGATGCATTTGGTAGTGATCCTACTGACGAGTTGTTAGCTTTCGTTGAACAAGACAAGTCCAGAACTGAGAGGATCAAGAGGCGGTACAACGACGTCGACGAGCATCATCGTAACGACAACAATATGGCTAATACTATCGAGATCCCAAAGAACGTGGTGAATCTGAACAATGACGATAACGATGACGACGACGACGAACTGAACGACTACGGGTTCAACCGAAGACCCTCGGTGCGAGGCATCAAGGCTCAATTTGAAACCACTAACGAGATCGTCAGACAGCTAAGGACTCGTAGCGCAGCGGCCAATTCCCTACCCGAAGCATGTCGCCTTGGATTCTCCGGCACAGGCCACGAGGATGACGTAGCGGCGAGTTCGTCCTCGTCCTCGGACGTCTACCGAGTGACCTACACCAATGACATCCAGACCGACCCCAACACCATCAACCGAATCAATACCATGCAGCGTCAGATCAATGACATCTACCAGAGCATAGCCGAGGGCAACGTCTCAGGCCTGCTCGATCAGCAGCGTCCTGGTGCCGCAACTCTCTCCTACCTCGAGAGCACCCTGCCCAGAATGGTTCCCCAACAGACACCTCCGGACTCGTGCCATCGTCTACCCGACCACAAGAACGGCCTGCAAGGCGGCACTCTGCTCACCCCGGCGCGCATGTTACGGATAGCCGGTGGTGGCGACGGTGCCGCTTCGGCCACGCCACCGGGTGTCTACAGCACTCTGCCCAGGAACCACAGACTCCCGTCGCAACAGGTATCCGCCGCGTACTCGGCCGGCTACTCTTGCGGCGTGTTACCCGGTAACGCGGCTGCTGCGGCCGCGGCAGCTGCAGCTGCTGGTGCCAAGTGCTACAGGACGATGTACTTCGTGCCCTACAACGGGATGACAGATCCGACGTATCAGAATATACAGAGGATACTGCCGCCACACTCGTCGCCTCCGTCGAACTACGCGGAACATCTCGAGAGGTATCCCTATCCCAGGAACGGTACACTCGATCGACAGCAGAGCCAGCAGGCGAGATACTACGTGCGGCCTGCTACGATACCAGTGAGTATTTTCGACGGTCTGGAATTTAAAGTTAATGTAATTTAAAGTTAATGGTTTGTGAAAGAGGAAAACTATTTTTTAATTTGCTGAAATATTTCATTTGTTGGAGTAAGTCGGGAAATATATACATTGAAGATTTTACTTTTTAAGTATATTATTGGAATATTTCAGTTATTAAAATATTCAATTTCACGCGTCAACAGTTCTTATAAATTAAAATGTAGAAGGACAAAGGAACGATAAGAACGACATTACTTTGAGATTAATTATATTTCCGAATGATTTTAATTAAAAATTTCTAAAAGGCACACTAAACAGTAGTATATACTATATATGTAATAATTGTCCTTTATAAAATGAATGAGTAATTTCATATTTTAATTCTTCCGCGCATAACTGCATATTAAACTGAAACTTCATGTGAAGCTCTTAGGTATTTGCATTTTATTGTAATTGTTATACGGTTCATTATTATGCGACTGGAGATTTGCATTCATTGAAACGACTTTGTTAAACAGACTTAAAAATTCAAATGTTTGAATGCCATTATTATATTACATCTGTTTCACAACATTTGAATTTTATATTAAAGAAGGTCCTTCCTTAGTTAATATAAATCATAATGAAAACGATAAATTTCAGGAGTAAATGTAATACTTTGTCCTTGATATTGCACTTTGCCGTGAGATACTATATTAATTAAGCTTCAGCAACGTCCAAATTTAGTTTGCACCGACAGTAATTATTTACTAAGTGGTTCATTGTTTTGTGCAGTTTCATGCTTTTTGGCCAGGAAAAGTGTTTGCAAACTCTTTTCAAATTAAAGTTTTAAATTAGGACGGGAAACACTTTTCCCTTTCTATAAAATTACTTTTTAAATTTCCTTCTTCACAGACTATACATGCATACCTAAAGCTGTGACCTCACCTTCGTTAATTACTCCTCGCACGCATACCATTTGCATAAATTTCCTCCCAAAACCAGAGAAAACAAAAATAAAATTCAACCTTCTTCGCCCCGCGAAATAAAAAGCCGCGCTCGCAGGCCTGGTTTACTTAACCCAGCGTCACGTCGTCGACGACAACAACCACTTCTAATTCTATTTTTCGCCGCGGCTGCCTGCCACTCCAGAACACTCAAGCCACGTCCGCGGCGCTTCACCTTCACCTCCACCAGGCCGAGGAGTTCCAGCTCTCGGCCACCTCGACAGCCGCCCGCTCGCAGACGCTGCCCCATCATTCGTCGGCGGCGCAGCACCAGGTCCAGCAGCAGCAACAGGTGCAGCAAGTCCAGCAGCCACAGCAGTTGGCGACGTCCTACGTGCAGACGCTGTCCGGAGCTACTTACTCCATCTGCCCGCCGCCACCGCCGTCCCAAGCGTCCGCGACCTACACCTATCAGATGCAGATCCAAGGTACGTGTGATGGCGAGACCCGAGGGAGGAAGGGGTCGAATATATAGTTGTTCATGCGTGTATGGGGAGGGGGGGAGATTTTACAGTTGGCCAGAGCAGGAATGGGAATTTTGGTATTGACGGGTTCCACGGGGGTGGATCGGACGGGGGAGGATAGATTGGGATACGCTACGGTGGGTGAGCGCGATCGGTCGTAAATGAATTTTGAGAGAAAATTGAATTGGAAGTATGGAATTTCGCGCGAAAATATAATAAAAGGGGCTGTGGGGTTCAGATTTTTTCGTGTAGTGTTTTGAAATATATATTATTTTCGTAAAATACGGGTATATGAGAATAAAACATGAGCCTTTTTATAACTTAAGGATTATTTTATTATTAATAACGTTGAAAAATTATAACTGAAGGTATACATCTTTGATTAATGTATCCTTTCCCCTCCTATCAAACTCTCAACGAACGATTCATCATCCGACTGTCACTGTCAATTATATTCCGTAACAATCAACACCCGTGCTACAAAGAAACCATTACCGTATCTCACCGGCCCTCGAAAAATGCGCGTCTCTCTCTCCTCTTATAAACCGGCGTTACCCCTAATTAAAAATCCAATTAATAATCGATTTTCCGGCCGCACGCGCCCGCACTCACGGCCCATCCCTCATTACACCGCGCGCATACAAACCTCACCACCCCCACCAGCCACACTCGCTTACCCCAGATCCGTCGCTACCACACGCGCGCGGCACGCAGCTAAACACAGATAAACACCGCCGGTGCTCGCGCAGCGTCATTCGATCAGAAGCCGCACGCGGCGCTAGTCAATTAATCCCATTACGATTTTTTTCTTCTATCTCATTACGCGCCCGAGCGTCTTCCTGTTTGTCTCTTGCGCTTGTCCACTCGATGAAAGGTATATAACTGTGCTCGGAGAGGATTAAGCTCGGAAAAGTAATCTCGCTTAATCTCTGGATAGAATTTTTAATTACACGCGTAATCGCTGATCGTAGCGGTCGTTTGTGAAAGGGTGTGGAGGGTGACGGAGGGTTAAAAATAGAACGGTGGGGATTTTCTTTTTTTTTTTTTTTAATGGGGATGAGCGGTGATGAGGATGATGGGCTCTTTTCGGTGGAGTTGGTTAAGGGTGAGAGAGTTCGCGTCTTGAGACAATGAGTATTAATTTTATTACTTTTTTTTTCATTGGTTAGAAAAATTTAACGAGTCAATTTTTTGTATAACAAGAGCGAAATTTCATGTGTGTAAAAGTCTACTAGATGGGTAACAAAATTTTTTAAATTTAGTAAATAAGAATATTTACATAAATTTTTATAACAAGTTACGAAAAGGACATTTGAAATCGGAATAACGAGAAGATCAAATAACAATTATTTTATTTATATTGCACTAAAAATAATAAATATGAAATATAAAAATAAAAAGTAGTCTGCATATTTATAGCTGCTAAAAACTCAACTGCTTCATCATGATTAGGTATTAAAAAGATGCAAAATGTCTTTTGAATTTTTAATTAATAAAATAAGCTTTAAAAGTTTGCTTTTCAAATTTGAAGTACACGATAACGAAGTACCAGACCCTAAATGATAAAGCTGTTGATTAAAGTGCTGATTAAATCGATACTCTACGACACGATTGAAGCTCAGACTTCATCACCGGTTTAAATATTTTACTACTTCAGTTTTTCCCTATATCATTATGACACATTGACTCGTTAAATTGCTTAATTTAAAAAATAAATCCCGGAGAAATTCTTAAACTTGTAAGTTATGTAATACGTTACGAGACTAATATAAATCAGGTACTTCAATAAAAGAAGCTTTAAAATTTAATGCTTGAGGGAGCTTAAGAGGGTCGTAATGTACCTCGCGCTAGCTGCTCGAACATTATATCGAAATTATAAATGAAATTAATTACAAAAAAAACGTAAGGAATTCTTGTACAATGTATGGAGCAAGCCAATGATGAGCTTAATAAACCTTACATCGTGTGAAAAGCTTATTTTAAAAGTTTATATTTTTGTGCCAAAAAAGCACGCAACTACAAGTAATTTTTCACCTTCATAAAACAATTTTACAATATTTCAAATTACACGATAACCATTAAAATGTTCATATTATAAAACACATCGCATAACAATAAATTATCCCCACTTTATCGAATCTTTTTATACATACAAACTTCATCAACATTCCTCACTCTATCTTTCAGGTCGCCTCTCCTCCTCGGACATGCAGACGCAGACCTCGTGCACGCCCTCTTCCCAAATCAGCAGCGGCCTGCTGAGCAGCGCGAGCCTCCTAGCGAACTCCTCGCTTCCTGGCAGCATCGGATCCGGCACCTCGTCGCTCCTCTCCTCGCCCACGAAACTCCCGCCACAGCAGTACCAACCGCAGTCTCAGCAACAGCAACAGCCGGGCTCGAATATGGGCAGCTTGCAGCGAGGTTCCAGCTGCAGCGTCGCCGAGCGCGGCGTGCCCGAGGGCGCAGCTAGTGCGCCGTCGCACGACTACGTCGTCGGCAGCCAAGCGTCGACGGGTCTGCTGGCGACGACGACTCAGAGCGCAGCGAACATAGCCACATCGTTCGTTGGGGGCGAAAACGCCGGGGGCGGTGGCGGCGGCGGTGGGATGGTCGACGCTCAGAACCCCGTCTACTACGCGATGAACGTCTGAGAGGAGTTTTACGCATTGCACGGCGAGAGGGAGATTATCAAGTGTGATCTCATGTAGAATGATGAGGTTGATGTGGGCTGGGAGGTCGATGGATGGAGCTTCGATGGGTCTGGCTGGATTTTAATGGGAAATTCGGCTGAGACGCGTGAACGTTGGAGTTCTGTATGTTTATTTGGACAAATAAGTTGAATTTATTTGTTTGAATTTTTAAAGAGGTCGCAGCCCTGAGCTTGAAAACGCGTCTTCTTATGGTTAATTTTAGAAATGATATTAATGTTGCTTACGACGAATTCGGTGTCCAAGGTTTAGAATTCGGAATGGGCGTATAGGTATAGTGTATAAGATAATAAATATAAAGAAAAAAAAATGAATAAGAAAAATGATCTCAACTATATGTGTAAAGCGTGAAAGGGCCAATTGTTTTTATTATTTTTTGATATTGTATAATTTTTATTGAGAAGAGATGCTCGAAGCTGCATCCGACGACCTTTCGATTAATTGGTATTTGACGGAGCCACCGACACGAGTGTAATCTTGGCGACATTATGCAATAAAAAGATTAACTGCGACACTGAAAATTTGTATACACAGAGAGGGCGCGAGGTCACATTTCTGCGGCAAGTTTCTCACCGTGTAATGAAGAGAACCTTTAAAGAGGCTTAGTAGCGTGATTAGATTTTGGAGAATTCTCTGGAAAGAGGATTTGTTAAGGATTTACTTCCAGCCAAGGGGTTTAAAGTTTTATTTGTTAGTTGAGAATTTGTATGATTTTCAAAACTTTTTAATTAACGCTCGCGTTTGTGTTCTTAAGATTAATCATTGTTTTTTTTACCTACGTTATATTATCGCTTTGAAAATAATTGTTTATTTTTAAGAGAAGTTTAGAAAATTCCAATCGTTTGTTTGCGAATCGCGAATAACACTTAATACTAAAGAGGTTTTGTTTAGTACAAATTTTATTGAAATTAATTGTTGATAAGAAAAATCATACAAGCGTTCAACCCTGGCGATCTTGTCGCTTAGTTTACGTAACAATAAGTTTTACCATTTTCAAAATCAAACAAGAGATGTAATTGTAAGTGTTTAGTTTAGAAGCATTGAGGGCAAACGAAACATTGATAACGTAATAATCAACCAAACTGGTGACAAAGTGATAATCACGCTGAAGTATTCATATATTGATAAACCGCTAAACATAATAGAAATATCACTATTAAATAATTACTCAAGTGAAATTTTATACTCACACGGTAGCATCCAAAAAAAAGATCCATGTTGTACGCGAAGCTTCTGAACGGTCAATTTTTATACCGATAAAAAGTGACTCTTCCCGAGAGAAACGACAAGCAAATCGACTCTCCGAAAAATAAACCAGCGCCATCAGTTTGTCACGAAATCCAATTTTGTACGCATCCACGTATTCTTTTAATCGTTCGAAGAGAAGAAATAAGATAGCAAAAATCTCGCAGTATTAAAAACGTAGTATTTTGTAAAAATTAAGGGTAACGAAAAAAAAAAAAGAGATGTACGCGAGGGAAGTAACGATTAAGATACACGCCAAAGATACACCGGAGAGTAGTGCGATACAATACGTATTTATAGCATTTCGCGAGGATCGTGAGAATCGTGTAAAAAGGAAAAAAATGCGACAAAACCACTTTCATCGTGTAGTTTATTAAACGAGAATCCGTAGTGTCCAGTCGTATGTATAACTTATCGCCAAAAAAACAAACAAGTGAATTATTATTATGATAAAAGAGAAATGGATCGTAGAAGATATATAAATGAGAATGGATTTGTATACATGAAAAGACTTGATTTCTATGGCCAAATGCGAGTAGGAGAAAAGGAGAGAGAGACGACAGAGAGGGGAAGTTGAGTCATTAGTAGGATTTTCTTTGTTAGAAAGCGCTGTGGCGTTTTTCTTTTCGTTTTTTTTTTTTTATTTTTTATTTTTTTTTTAAGAAATGAACCGTAGGATATTCTATTTATTGAGTAGAGGATTTATATATGTATACACGTTCGGTTCGAGGCGTATGTTACAATGCGAAGTCTATCGTGCGTTTTCCGTTGTACTTTTTAGCGAGTATATTATATATTATATGCGTGTATTTGTTATTTAGACAAACAAAGTGAGCTGTTTCCACAGATCATACAGACATGTTTACTTTGAAGTTTAGATTTTCCGGAATCTCGGTGAAATCGAACGTTGATAGACAAACTTTCATCGTTTTTTTAAATGAAAGCGTATTTATGAAAATCATTAAAATCGTTTTTAAGCTAAAATATTCTATTAAAGAAAAGTAAGTAGAGCTTTTATTAAATTTGATTTAAGATAATTCAAGATAGAATGAGAACGAGAAAATGTGTCTATCGATGGTAAAAATAGATGTGCCGAACAATCGGTATTATTATAAAAGAAATGAACTCAAAAGATTTTTAAGGTTGAGCGATTTTTATCTATATTGAAGAATTAGTTGTTTTCAAATGAACGATTACAATATCAAGGTGTCAACCAAAGTTCGCGAGTTAGTATTAACTGTTGTTGTGATATTATTTCGAACCGTAGAGCTTAGATTTGTATATTTATTATTCTTCTTCCACTCCTTTATTTTCTATACGCTAAAATAAATTGTATATATAATAATAATAATAATAATGAAAAAAGAAATAACGAGCAGCTTCACTTACCGACGTATTAAACTTACGTTCGAAGTGCAGTCATTAAGTTTAACGATAACAATATTACATTCGTCGATATTATAAGATCATTGTTGTTTAAATTATACCGAGTATAATAGTTAATTTATAATTTATTGAAATTGACGTATATATGCGTAGTTGACTAGATAATTTTTGCTGTAAATAACGATTAAGAGGCAGCTTTGTAGCAGCTGCGCCACGTACTGTTTTGTGATTTGTTTTTCATTGAGAATGAAACAAATTTAAGAGGAGGCTATACTGTAGCAAAAAAAATATATATATATTTTAAATTATTCAACAATTTATATTTTTAAGAGTTAAATTCCTCTTTTTAAAAAGTAATTTATTTTATTATATAAAAGCACTGTGAAAAGATAAATGGCGAAACGAAATAATTGACATATTTTGTTGCCATATTAAAGTCACATTCCAGTGCCGGTTTAAAAAAAAAATGAAAAAAATAAATAAATTTTATTTCATAATTGGTATAATAATACTAATTATGAAAGGAAATGTTATTTTTATAAAAATCAGTGTAGTCTCTTCTGACGGGTAAACATATATAAAAGATAAAAAAAAATACCAACGTAATTCTTCGACGATTCACGTAATTATATGTGTATGAATACAAAAGTCACGTGCGTTAACGAAAGCAAGCGAAAAAGAGAAATAAATAAAAAAGCGAAACTTGCATTTTTGCGAGCGCAGACGTGTGAAGCATGAGCAAATTGTATCGGAGAAAAGTGACTGTCGTGCAGAAATTACCAAAGTCTGTGCGAGAAAAAAAAATGAAAAAGATGACAGATTCAAATACACAAAACAATAAACATACATAATAATACAGGCATACAACAAGTCAAAAATATTATAGATGTCGAGGGAAAGGAGAGGAAAATAAGAGTCTCTCAAGGACTCTTACAACATTGAAGACTGCAATTAATAATTACAACTCTGGCCTATTAAAATAAAGATGAAAATTAGATATTATAGATTATAATATTGAACGAAAAAAAAAATAATAAAATAAAATAAATTGAAGTATTATTCTATATACGTAACACATGTATATGGGTAGAGAACAGGAAAAAAAATCAAGAATAACTAATATAAATGCAGAGGCGAGACGAAGGCATTCAGTTATAGTAGTCGATGTCGAGACGAAGAAGGAAGCTTGCGACTTTTGCTGTGTAAGAAAGAGAGAAGCGCGCGACATTCGATTTATTATTTATATACTCGGTACGCGATCGCGTGACTTTTACGTGCGAGTAATCCGTATAATATATACGTTCATATGCGTATATAGATCGAGAGATATTGTGCAAGTACTGGCGACTTATTTATTTGCACCTTTGTTACATGTTTAAGTTACCTTTTTCTTTTTTTTTATTAGTAAAATGACATTCCAAAGATCTCACGAGTACTTTTTATTTCTTTCATTTACCTTTCTTTTGCGCATGCTTTCTCATTATACATTTTGGTGTTGTTTTCATTGTTCATTTCGACAGCATCGTTGAAAATTTGAAATATACTCAAGGTGTTCAGTATTAGGTGAGGTTTTCAATAAAAAATCAAAATTAAGAACCAAATCGTGTTGCATATAGAACAAGAAATCTTTGTAAACTGCCGATTGACGAAGCAAAAGATTACAGAGAGCAAAGATTTCTGAGACAATATATGGATGTGACACCAAAAGTTGAGTCAACGATCTTTCGTCGGGCGCAAGGGTCAGCAAAATTATATTGTCATTTATCGCTTTTTAAAACCTATACACCGTATACATGAGATTTTCGATTCTGTAAACACCTATGATTGACATGAATAATAATAATCCGTTGTAATCGCAATGCACAAACTATTTATAACGAAGTATAGGGTGTCGAAACACGAGAAATTTTTAGCTAAGCCATTTTTCAACAGGAAAACGAGTAAACGCTGCTTATTAAGGTTTTAGACGTCGATTTGAGAAACTTATTGATAAATTATTGAACTTTTGAGAAATTAGATGAAGAGGTAAATTCTGGGTCATCGATACTTACAAACGAAGAAAAAAAAAACAATGCGGTAGACAGTAAAAATAAAAATAAAAGCATTACACACATACACAGTATTTGGGACCCTTCGTAGATTTTTTGTAAACGCGCGCGTTAAGCGTGGATCGAGGTGGCTTTTTCGAATTCATAAATAGGATTCCTAAATAGTGCAGCTGAAAGTATTGATAACGACATTTTTCGCGTGTTCTCTATTTCTCTTTAATTTTTAAATTACAATATTTCAACACGATAAACAAATACATAGATATGACTTATAGGTACCATTAATTAATTTATATTATAAAGCTATTTTGTTTTTGTCTTGCAATTATTTTTGTACGTGATATTCATTAAATTTGGTTTTCTTATAATAAGAGAATTTGGGGAAAACGAGAAAACTGTCGAAGGAATAAAAGATGCCCCCGACAGGCAGGTAAACCCCCCAAAACTAGGTACAAAAACGAGTATTCTTATTGTACGTGTAACTTTAGCGAATAAGTGTGATATATCGGTATAGTCTATGGTCAAAAGCTATATACTTCTATGAATTTTCTGAAATCGAAATAATAAAAAAAAATGATAAATAAAAAACATTGTACTCATCCGAGGAGAGGCTCGAGGGACAGCGAGAGAAAGGAGATAAAAAGTGAAACTCGGCGCCGTACTTTTAGGAGCTTAGTATTTTATATAACAATTATAAAAGTAAAATGATGGTATGGAAAGAAGAAAGAACGAAGCCAAAGAATCCCCTAACTATATATACAATACTCATCGTTTTTTCCTTCGGTTACGTGCCACTTGTCCACGGCATTTTAGCGTCTAAGAATCCAATAAAAATTTTCCGTTGAGAGACATACACACCCACACACACACATACTCGTTCAGAATTTTCAGAAGCAATTTTTGCCGTAGAGCGATTAAGATATTAAGGTTCACTATTTACACTGTATTTAAGATTCACGCATACATTGTATATCACTAAGACTCGTAAGAAGGTAATGTTTTCCGAAGTTTGCAAGCTATATTACATACAGTATAATTCCAATTATTGTATTGCGCAGATCTTGAGAGGAATTTCACTCTTTTTATTACAAAGTGGGGCAAGCATTTTTTAGAGTGACTTTTTTATAATGCTTTGGCGAATTGATACCGCTGTACATGCGTTATAGATGGACTCAATTTTTCATAGGGTATTTTAAGCCGAAAATTCACTGTGTTCTGAGGACTATTATCGGCATTGAATCTCACTCTAAAATATGATTAGTTTTTTTGCGACAAAAAGAGTGAACATCTTGGAAGAAGGATTAAAATTATCGCCACATTTCCAGTGACAATATTGTTGATCTTTCGAAATGTACGAATTCAATGTATTTTCTTTGCGTACTTTCGAGTCACACCGGGGACAACTTTATCAATTTTTAAAGTAATAAGAAAAGATATACACAGCTTGTAAATAACACAATCAGAGAAGTAAGAGGTACGAACACTTAATTAAGCGCCAAGCGGCGTTTTAATAATGTGCAATGCAGCGAACGAGAAAAAAAAATACCGTCAGGCGAGCTAAGAAAAAGAGAGAGAGGGTGAGAAAGAGGGAGCGCGAGGCAGCAGTGCGTCAAGTGGTCCAGTGAATTACGTAATGACAGAGCAAACGATAATAAAATACACTTAGCAGGAAAAGATTTACATTGCTAAAACATAAATGATGAAACTTGACGAATTTTTCGATGTTACAATGTAATAGGCACGATCATTACTGCCAAAAAGGATCGAGTAGAGTATTTTTTCCTAAATGCATTTTTGGGGATATAGCGAGGAGCGCGAATTTCGTTTATGCGCGATAAACACTTTGATTATAACGGCTGACCGTGTCATGCAGTAAAGCAGTTATACAGTTGTAGCCATAATTCGTTGTTGACGATCTCGAAAGCGAAAAGTTTCACGTACGATCTACGGATATTATTTTATTAAAGATTGTTAGATGAATATATTTAGAAAATTTTCGGATACGCGAGTTTACTATAATATTAACGCAGAAAAAAATGGTAAAATTTTAAAAAATGATAGAGAAACCACGTTGATTTTAGGTTGAATATAGGTGATAAAGTAATTTATGCACGAGGAGAGTTGATGAATAAAGTTGATGTATCTGTCGTTTGCAACGCAGAGTCAATAATCTATTGATGATATTTAAAACTATAACGAGCGGGCAGTAAGTTTTTAAAAGTAAAATATAATATTTATATGGTTTCAAATAAAAACCATAATATAACATTTTTTCTTTATATTAAACATATTATGAGCAATATTCATTGAAAATTTAATGTAAGTAAAATGAAATTGCATTAAAACTTTACAAAGATGAATAGCATTGAAATTACTGACACAAAAAATTTGTTTTCGTATGATTGTTGATAGAGACTTTAAAGAATCGTAGATATCATAAAAGAGATTTTACAAAACATTATTTAAATATCACATAAACTGTTAAGAATATTGGCTATAAAAGGATATTGATAATTGGATTGTCGTTGATAACTGGTACATTAACTTTATGAAGATTGATAGAGGATGGAATGAATTGCAAGGACAGAGAAGAAACTTTCTGATAAATTCCTGTACTTAACTATTTTAAGGCGAGCAAGATCCGAGCAAACACGATTTTGTGCGGTGAATGCGTTGTCAATGAAAAATGGCGAAAAAAATATGAAAAATATTACACACGTGTGCTCATTAAACGCGAGTCAATGGATAAGAAAATAAGCCATTATACACATTACCGTTTTTAACATTATAATAGAACAAACGCATAAATGGATTGCATGAAGTATGTCATAAGAATATAGTACTCTTAAGACGTGGGCACTTTTTTCGTCGATATCGAAAGCGCGAGAGAGAAAGAGAGCGAGAGAATTATAAGGAACAAGAGTGGAAGGAGAAACACTTGACGACCTTCGTACGTATGAACCCTTTTTCGAGTGGATATATCTTACGATATTAGAGATGCGCAACAAGGAATACTCCCAATTGTGTTTTAATCCTGCGTCATGATACACACACACATTACAAACTTGTAAAGGAAGAAACATAATCGTTGGGATTTCGTATGAGCATCAACTGTACTTTTATGCAATTGTGAAACGGCCAAAAAATTAACTGATACAGACTGTATATATTATATATATATCCATTTGATTGTTAAATGAAATAGTAAATCATTATGTAAATAAAAGGCTTAAATAATATCCAATGATACCTTATCTTATTTTCATATAATATAATTTTAATGAATATTTTCCTTTAGTTTTTATTATTTTAAAAAATTATTAAAATTTATGAAACGGTTGAATAAAAATATACGTGTTTATAGATTTCACGAAACCGAGATATCCAGTCTTAAAACGTAAGTAAAAACCAAAAAAGAAAACAAAACGTTTATGTCAAAATCCTAAATCAATTTTATTTTGAAAACATAATCACAAAAATAATATTTTAGTAGATTGTTAATAGTTTTGATATCAGATTTACATATATATAACTTATGTATCTTAACTCGCAGTTATTATAAAGTAAATAAAAAAGTTTACTTCAAGAAGACAAAAATACAACCGTTCTATTAAAAGAAGTTGATTATAAGAACAAAAAATCTCAGCTTGAGTCAATAGTCACTCTAATTGGCACTTAGAAAGTAAAATTAAAATAATTTGATTAATTGACATACTTATATACGTATATATATATTTAGTCATTTTCCGTAATTGATTTGAATTTAAATCTAAAAAAATTTATTAGATTATATCAACAAAAATATTTATATAATCTAAAAAAAGATATTAAATTAACTAAATAAAATATTGTTAATTACAAGGCGCCTCAACTGTGAATGTGATTAAAAATTTGAAATAAATAAACATGTAGTCGAGCGGTTATAAAAATGTCTTGAAAATTTTATTACTCGCACAATATACTTATTATTTTCAGCTTGAGCGTTCAGTGAATATTCGCAGATGTACAATATTCCTTAGTGGTAAATTGAAAAATTCGATATTGTCTCATCAATTAAACATCAGTGAGTTTGTGTATCCTGTTGCTGTTCTTTTCATCGAATCGTTATATACGCAATTATAATATATAATTATATAATTCATTTTGTACAAGTGTTTATACAAAAAATATAGAAATCGTCGGAGCCGACGCAACTGCGTATGCGCCGCACATATACAACTCCATAAAAAACGCATGCTTGATCATTTCGTGTTTTTCTTCTTTTTTCTTGGCTAATCGATTTATTAAAAAGATTCACATTAGTATACCTTATTATTTAAAAAATGCCTTACGTTTTTATTAAATAAGTAAGAGACATTCGCATTATTTGCCAGTTGTTATAGTTTGTTGCTTTGTCTCTTTCATTAAGAATGGTATAGATAAATCCGTTTATGCGATCCTAAAAGAAAATTCATTTGTTATTCAAAGTCAGATTTATTCGTTTTTATTGATATGTAAACAGTATTTCGTTTTATACTATTTAAAAAAAAATATCTCATTGAATATTCATGTGATTAAATTGAATTAAAATAAATCTTAAATCGTTTTTTATTGGCTAAATTACCATTTTCCGACAAAAACTCTATTTCAACATACTAAACGTAACATGAACGTTTTAATATTAAATTTAATTAAATTACTCGACGAGTATAATGTAATGTAATTAAAAGCTGATTGACTGGCCATGTAGGAAAATAATGAATCATATACAACCGTAAATGCTTAGCTTCGAATCTAAAATTCAAATGAGGAAATTCACGCAAATAGCAATTGGAAAAGCAGAATGTGACGAGACTTACAATGCAGTGCTTTTAGGGCCAATTGTTGAAGAATATGCTGAGCGTGTGCAATGATTCTTCTACAAAACGATGCACCGTCTTCTCCTCACTGGTTCTGGCGGCTCAAGAGCTGCTAAAATCGCTTCGTCGAAAACATTCTTTAGTCCTTTCTGTAAATGTAACGAATAGAATTGTTATATTTTCCTTATCATTTTCTTAATGATCGAGATTAAGTGCAGCTAAAAAAGTATTATAATGTTATTGTTCTTTAGGTTCATTATTAATCCGCGATAAAAATCCTTTCTCTAAACGATGCAATGATATCACGATAGAAACTTGAAAAATACGTTTTTATGTACGCTTTATCTCGGTAATTGATAATACGCTATTTTTAAGCAATGGAGAAAATGGGGAGAAGAAATAAATCAAAACTGACCTGTGTCAGTGCACTGCATTCAACATATTTAACAGCTTTAAGCTCTTTTGCGAGCTTCTCCCCCTGCTCCCCCGTGATTGGCTTCTGTTTGTTTTTCGCGAGCTTCTCAATGGTCGCGGCGTCGTCCCTCAAATCGATTTGCGTACCGACCAAGAGAAACGGCGTTTTTTGACAATGATGCGTTATTTCTGGCACCCACTGTAACGTAAATCAATAATTCATTATTAAATGCCAATATTGTGGCTTTTAATAAGAATTTAATTAACATTGTTTTGTGGTTTACCTTCTCTTTGACATTTTCAAAGGATGAAGGTGAAACTACTGAAAAACAGACTAGAAAAACATCTGTTTGCGGATAGCTTAGTGGTCTAAGCCTATCATAATCTTCCTGACCTGTGAATAAAATATTTTAAGTTATTATAAAAACATCATTGAACTTTTTAGTTTAATGAAAACTTTAATACAATTGAATGCTAAAACATTATAATTTGCTTTCAAATTTTTATAGCAAAAATATTTCATACATTACATAAAAATGAGCATGCTTCCTTTGTCAATTACATAATTTTGAATTTTAAGAATTCAAATAAAGATTTAAAACTTACCAGCTGTATCAAAAAGTCCAAGGGTGTAAGGATCCCCACCGATCATAACCGTGACAGCATAATTGTCGAAAACTGTAGGTACATACTCAGAGGGGAATTTATTTGTTGTGTACGATATCAGTAGGCAAGTTTTACCCACAGCTCCATCACCAACCACAACACACTTTATTGTCTGCATGTTGAATTTGCTTTATTTCTGTCACCTGTGAAATTAAAAAATGTATTAAAATAATTAATTTCTAAGTAAAATAAATATTAAATACAATAATTGTAATTTTTAAAAAACAACTTAAATAATCAAAAGTATTCATTCTACACTTAACCATTTTAATTTCAAACAAATATTTTGAATACGTAAAGTTTTTGTTGTTCTTTTGCTATTTATAATTGATTATAAATACAAACAAACAATACAAAACTTGTATTGTTATCAGCATTACTTTATCTCAGTGTTGGATATATATATATATATATATATATATATATATATATATATATATATATATATATATATATATATATATATATATATATATATAAAACAATTAATACATTAGGTAAAGCAATTCCTTAGTAAATCTATTACAACTCATTAGAGTAAACAATATTAGAAGAATATTATTATTGTTAAAATGAAGTATAACAAATGCTCCAAAATGCTTTTCAGAGTCTCAGAAACAACAGTCAACAAAAAAAAGGAACTTATTAATTATTAAAGTAAATAATAGTAATTAATAGTAAACCTTGTTAAATGGATCTAAATTATCATAAATACTATTACAATACACTATCTTGAAATGAAAAATAAATTGTAACGAATGCTCCAAAATGCTGTTTGGAGTCTCAGAGACAATGGTGTAAACCAAAAAATAAAAATTAATTGATTATTAAAGTAAATAATAGTATGCATTGCTAAATAGACATAAATCATCATAAATACTGTTACAATATGACACCCAAGCTTAAAGGCTCATAACGCATTCGAGAGCAGAGACCTTTAAATGAAATTAAAAATATTCCTTATAAAGCAGTGAATGAAAATGAGACTCCCAGCAGGAATGCCAATCAACTGTCAACCTTTGGCTCTCTATGATCTTCCCAAAACAAAAAAAAAGAAAAAGAGCCAGCCCAAAACAAAAAAAAAGAAAAAGAACTGCAGCAGCAGTCTGTATCGCTCTGCTAATCTTCCGAAAAACCCCTTGGCTGTTCTCAAACTTCAAACCTACCTTGGCAATCTTACAAATCTCACCCAGAACTCGAGCTTATCACAGGCTACGAACGCGGAAATCTTTCTCTTTCTCTCGTGCAGAACCGAAAATTCCAGCAGGCATTAGTCAGCCCCGTCGCGGTCACAGGTAATACACTAGGTATATATTACACGCGGTGCAAGCGCGAACGAGCAAGTGCTTAAGACAGAGAGAGATAAAACGTCAATACGCAGTCATCATCATCGTCGTCATCCTCTCTCGTCCTCAGGAACACACGCAGTTTCTAACCAGATGACGACGGCGAGCGTCGGCCCACACCCACACTCGCTATCTCTCTCTCTCTCGAAAAGGGCAGCCGCGGCGCGCGTATAACGGCAAACGCGCGTGCACATATGCACGCACTGCCGCGGTCGGTAGCCGCCGCCGCGATTGTTTTTCGGAGAAGCCATTTTGCGCGACACGCAGGGCATGCATCACACACGCGCCCGCGCGGCTTTTATCTTACTGTACGTACGTGTGCTGCTGTTCTTCACCGGGTCGTCCTCCACTCTCCGGACTGCACTTCGTCGTCGACGTCGTCGTCGTCGTCGTCGTGGGCTTATTGGGTGTCGTCCTCCCTCTTTCTCTGTCGGTCTTCGCGAGGGCCCTGCTCTCACGCACACACGCACACCCGGGACGACGAAATCGAGCCTCTAATCTCTATGGGCGTCGACACAAACACACTCCGGCACGATTGCTGCTGCTGACGATGGGCACGACTGCGCGATCGCGGATAGCTAGCTAGCTGCTGCTACTCTTGACGCACGCACACAACGGTAGTGCGCCACCCCGTAAGTACGTGTCTCGATCAAGAATCGAGAGTGAGAGAGTGAGAGACAGAGAGAGAAAGAGAGAGACGTATGTTATACGAGCGGGAAGAGAGCGTTTTCAGAGATGAGGATGTGATGTGGAAATCGGGGGAGTCGCGGAGGTTAGCGGCCTCTGATGGTGGAGGTTAGGAGTCGCCACTGGGATTTAAATGCAGCGCGGTGACGGTGCACAGTGCATGATATCATATGTTTGTTGACGTGATTTTCGAGGAGGTGAGGTGCTTATATTGCGGATTTGCAAGTGTAATTTGTATAGAACAATGAGGCGCAATTTGTTTTTTTATATTGGCAAGTAATGAGCTGGTGCTAGACAAAGGCTTTGGCGTTGCTTTAGCTTTGTACTTGAGCCTTTGCTATTATTGCTTCCATTAAATGTTTATATTTTTAGCTCAATTTCAAGAATTATTACTTTTAAAGTATTAATTTCTTCATCTACGAGTGGCTCAAATTGAACTAAATTCTAAATGATTATGTGATCTTATCTTACTTTGTTTAAACTATTTCTTGCTTTGTATATTCACCTCATAAACCCATAAGTATGATAATAATAAAGTAAATTAATAAATTTCATTATTCACATGAAATTGAAATTCCTCTTAATAATTATCTGTATAAATTATTTTTTGAATTAGATTTTGTTAAAGATATTCATGATTAATGCTGAGCTTGTTTGGAATACTATTTATATGTACAAAACAAACAAATTTGTATAATTTATAGTGTATTTCAGCTGTAATGAAATAAAATAAATAAAATATTAATCATTAATTTCTCTTTAATTTTGGAGTAAAAGAAAATAGTAAATAGCTGCAAAAAGAAAAAATACTTTGTAAAGCTCTTAACTATAATAAATAGATAATCATTGATTTATAGTTACATTTGGTATTTTATTTATTAACGAAAAACAATAATTATATTATGATAATGCAGTTTGCATTATTTCAATTATATAAAACTGTTTGTGCTCAGTAAAAATATAGTCCTTATTACTATAATAATACTTTTGTCTTCATCATATTTGATGTTATAATTTTGGATTTTATGAATTTATAAATTCATAAAAAATATCACTTTCACTTCAAAAAAGTTTCTATAAAATAACATATACAAATTATAAATATTTGTAAGTATAAAGATTCTATGTTACAGAAATTGCTTTTATTATTCTTGTATAAAATTAAAAATGAATACAAAATTCATTTGCTTTGTTATAAAAGTTTTTTAACAATCACAGAAACCATTGTAAGAAAGTATGTACATGGTAGTATTGGAAATTTAAGACAAAATTTTTAGATCTTTCTGTAAAACAGTTTTTTTAGACCTTACAAAGAAACCACACACCGGAATCCAAGATTTCCTGCTGATGTGTCCGGTGTATTTTGACTTCTTGCTGCACAACGATATCTGTAGCAGTAACTTTTATGACAAAGATAAGATCCGCCCTTTTTTACCTTGTCAGAACCACTTGGAGCACCAGTCTAGAATGGAAATTTTTTTTGTAAGAAACTCTACTTACATACAAGATAAAAACAAATTATATTTTAGAAATTTATTGAATTACAGGATTCTTTTGTTTTTCTTCTGGGTGCCTGGTCATCCACCAATCTGAGGTCCACTCCCACACGTTTCCTATAACGTTATGAAGGCCATAGGCATTGGGTGGAAAATGTGTTACTGGATTTGTTTCTATAAATCCATCTTCTCCAGTGTTATTAGTTGGGAATTCACCTTGCCAAATATTAGTCCTACAATAACAAATTTCAATATATTATTTTCATGCTATTTAAGGTGATGTGATACCCACGCTATTACTCAATTCTGGATTCCCGTTTTTTTCGTTCAATTTTAAACTTTTTGAACAAAAAAACTCTTTGACATGTTTTAAGTTTAATAAAGAACTATAACGTATCAAAGAGTTTTTTCCTTAAAATTAAAAATTGAATGAGAAAAATGGGAACCCAATTTTGAGTAATAGCGTAGGTATCACATCACCTTAAAAGAAAGGTGCCTTTGATAATTTTGACCAACCTGTGCTCATTATTAGGCATTAGTTTATTTCCCCAAGGAAACAGTCTATCATTAAGACCACCACGACAGGCTACTTCCCATTCAGCTTCTGTGGGCAATCTCTTTCCCAACCATTTGCAATACGCTACAGCATCATTCCACGAAACATGGACAACAGCATGATCCATTCTATCTGGAAGTTATAGATAATAAATGATATATTTATGAAATACATTCAATAAATTATTAAAATAATGAAAAATAAAATACCTGAAATATCAGAATCAGATCCTTCAGGGTGCCTCCAAGTAGCACCTTTGACTGGTAACCACCAGGGAGCTTGCGCAACTGCCTGCTTTATTTCATTCTTGACATTATCGCTGAGTAAGCCTTCAAAAACAAATGAGTCTCCAAAACTTTCTGCTTCTGTTTTATAACCAGTGGTAGTTACAAACTCGTTGAAATCTTTATTGCTAACTTCGTACTTGTCAATGAAAAAACTATCTAATTCTACTTCTCTTCTAGGACCTTCTCCATCGGAAACAAAGATAGGATCATTTGTCCCAATGAAATATGAACCACTTTTGATTTCAACCATGTTCGCAGTCAGATCCTTTTTGTAAACAGGCTTGATAAGCTCATCGTCAAAGACATCATCTTGCTTCGCAGGGCATGATCCATCACCCAAGTTCTGCCTGTTCAGGTTCTTTCCACAACCGCAATCTTTCTTCTCCTCCTCGACCACGGCGTATGCAGCTATCGCAAACAACCAAAGCACAGTAGCGGAACACAAAAGCACCTTTCCCGTCATCATTCTTTGGCTAAATCAACAACTATATCCCCATAAAAATAAGACTAAGAATCCTACAGCACAGCCAACTTTTTGAATTCGAATAGCTCGTCGTCACAGCTTCATGACGCGCGTCCGTCAAAACGTTTGACGATTATAAATGCCGCGTTGGACGCGCAGCTTTCACGACGGCGGCAAAAAATCAACTCTCTGGTGCACCTAGTAGTGGTGGGGCACTTTGAAGGTTAGGCAATGCATAGAGACCACGTGACCCTGCCTCGCAAGCACGGATTCGAGCCACGGGTGCATGCGCGAAAGTGGAGCGAGCGAGTGAGCGCGCTATATAATAAGTATATATACTCTGCGTACTTATGCTGCTGCAAGTGCAGCACAACACGCGTCAGGCTCGATTGGAGCTCGCAGCCGCGAAATTTTATTGACAAAGCGGAAAATTGTTTCGCAACGTCGATGCGAAAAATGCCCTCAGGGCAGATGCCATAAGTATAATAAAAGGTAGCTGAAATTGACAAGTTGGCACAGTTGCGCTTGTTTTCGCGGGTATGGCCGTATATTTAGGAACTTTCTTCTCTTGTAAATTTTTATTGTGTAGGTAGTTTTTATACTTTTAAATTATGACGCGCAATAAGCATAACCAGTCTTGCCTTATTGGTACTTCGTCAATACTGTCAATAGATCTTATTTCTATATAATAGTTGGATTATTTATTTATTTGAAAAGCTTGAATTACGTGAGATTTTTGTTAAATTTCAGAGTTTATATAAGTAAATATAATGAATTAAGAGTTAAAAATAAATGTTGAATGATTCATTTTTTTAGGGCTGCACGAGAGCAAGACAATATACAATATATTTCTGTAATTATATATTGTCTCGCTCTTGTAAATTCTTGAAAATTTCTCTTTTATTGTCTTGGCCTTGTCAGTTAATATGAAAACTGAAAAGTATTTATTGTCTTGTCTTGAAATTCTTGATCATATTGGAGTTACGCAGACGTGCGACAGTAAGCGAGTCAATCATTTAAAAAGGTCTCAAACCCAAATACCCGGGGGACGCGAGGTCCACGCAAAAATGGAATTACGCAGACATGCCACAAAAAGCAAGTCCATTATATAAAAAAAGTCTTAAACCTAAATAGTCGAGGCACGCGAGATCTACGTAGAGGAGAAAGGCGCGCGGACGTGAAACAGTAAGCAAATTATTATTTAAAAAATTCTTAAACCCAAATATCCCAGGAGACGCGAAGTCCACGTAGAAGGGGAAGGCACCGCAGACGTGCGACTGTAGTCGAGTCGATTATTTGAAGAATTCTTGAGCCCAAATAACCTGCGGACGCGAGGCGTACAAAAGGGAGTTATTCGCAGACGTGCGGCAGTAAGAGAGTGGATTATTAAAAAGGTCTGCGTGACGGTGACTGCACATCTGCTTCTTTTTGCGTGGAACTCGTGTTCTCTGGCTATTATAAGAATTTTTTAAATAATTGACTCGCTTACTGTCGCATGTCTACGTAACTTCCGTACTTTTCGTGGACCTTCCGTCACCTGGCTGTTTGAGTCCAAGAATTTTTAAAATAATAATCGCTTGTAGTCTAGGCGCCAGGTAGGGTTTCGTTGCATTTTTGAGGTTCATTATGGCTCTACCAAAGCTTACTTAATGTTTTTTGGTCTCCTGAATCCGAATTTTTTTGGTAGAATAATTATAAACAATTTTTATAAACAATTTAGTAAAATTGATTTTATCGATCTGAAAAAAAATATAATCGTATTCTTTGGCTTATTTTGAGCAAAAAAGGTCTTTACATCTTTTAACGTCCGACCTATCGTTTTCTCAGAAAAAATTCTCAAAATTTCAAAAAATACGATTTTACCGATTTTTAGCTTCTTACTATTCCGTCTTGAATAAATGGAATATTATTAACTAATCAAGGCATATTATCTTAACAGTGTGCAATGAAAGTATAAAACTTTTATCACAAAATATTTGTCCTATATGTAATGATTGCCCGGTTATTATTGAAAATATTTAAGCAAAAAAGCAGCGTAGCTTTGAACTAGTTAAGTGCCCTGCGAATATATATATATATATATATATATATATATATATATATATATATATATATATATATATATATATATATATATATATATATATATATATATATATATATATATATATATATATATAAGACATAGATATACGTACCAATAAAAATAACCGATTTGTATTCTCGAAAATATTATATAAATGAAATAATATATGGTTTTTCGTGATTGCACCTTAAAAATAGACATTCAAAGAAAGAATTCATGAATTGTAAGTTCAAAATTTTTATTTATGTTTCATGTAGTGGGTGTCGCAATTCGAAAAAATGCCATTTTTCGAAACTTTGAGAATTTTTTTTGAGAAAACGATAGGTCGAACGTTAAAAGATGTAAGGACTTTTTTTGCTCAAAATGAGCTAAAGAATGTGAGTATATTTTTTCAGATCGATAAAATCGATTTTACTAAATTGTTTATAAAAATTGTTTTAAATTATAACTAATTATCTGCCCATTTTCGAGACTTCTACCAAAAAAATTAGGATTCAGGAGACCAAAAAAAATTAAGTAAGCTTTAGTAGAGCCGTGGGCCACAAAAATGCAACGGAACCCTAGCTAGCGCCTAGACTATTTATTGCTTATGCAGTGCCACATCTACGTGCCTTCCCTTTCTACGTGGCCCTCGCGTAAATTATTAACCTGGCAATTCGGGCAACCCGGCGTTTAAGAATTTTTTAAATAATCAACTCGCTTACCGTCGCACGTCAACGTAACTCCCTTTTTTGCGTGAACCTCGCGTCCCCCGACTATTTCAATTGTGAATTTTTTAAATAATTGACTCGTTCACTGTCGCACGTTTACGTGTAACTCCCTTTTTTTGCGTGGACCTCGCGTCTCTCGACTATTTTGATTGTGAGTTTTTTAAATAACTAGGAGTGGACGCGCTACGCGCGCCTTCACTCGTTTTCCGCGCCAAATCTATCTCTGTCTCTCTCTTACATGACGCCATGATACTACGTCATGAGATGCGCGCGCAATACAGTGTGTTATGAACTGCGTTCGCATAGACGAGTAGCAGAATATTTAGGATCGTTCTACAATGATAATTTATTGTTTAAACGATTAATTACAAAATTAATATTAAATAAAATAACCGATTAAATAATAAACGTATTGAAACGTGTTCCTGTATCAAATTAATGCCGATGAAGATTTTAGCAATAAAAATAATTAATTTGTTTAATTAATCAGATATATAATTTTAATTTGTTCCTTAATAAGTAGTAAATTAACAATTAATGATTTGAGGATAACACGAATAGAAATAAATGATTTATACGATAAATAATAATTATTTACATGATTAATAAATAATAATCCGATGATCGACAATTGATAATTAATAACGGAATGAACATAATAACGATAATTTATAATTAAATAAAGGGAGCTTGCTCAGGGTGAAAAGCTTTTCTGGGAACTATTTGTTATTCAAAGATTCTAGGAAATCACGAGGTTACGGTTGGCTGCAACGGTCAAAGTATTCAAGGACGAAGAGAGCGAGGTATCCAGAATCAACAATACCGAGAAGCCAAATTCCAACGGTCAAAAGCACTTAAGAAAGGAAAACAATCCAAGGTCAAAACAGAGAGTCATCACACAAACAAGCTTAGCCTGCCCTTGAAGGTAAAAGGGTCGATACGTAAATGTCTCGAGAATTCAACATCAAAACAATTCCAAGAATGCATTAGCGAGCGCGACCAACGGGAGTAAACACCTCCGAGAATCAATTAGGGAAGGAATGCATTAACGGTCGAGCTCGGTGCGCCATCACTGTTTACCCGAAAGGTCACCTCAAGAGCAAGTCAACGGACAACCAGAGACAAACAATTCCCAGAACTATTGCGCAACAACCTAACGGCCGAGCCATCGTCAACAACCAATCACGGACCAGCGGCGCCCGACGCCGCTGGAGGGGTCGGTCCGTCACTCGCCGCTCAGCGCCCCCAACCCTATTTTCAGGTCTGAGGCCTCTCCACCGCTACTCTCCCTAATTCGGAGTGGGAAAGGCTTCCGAGGCAACCTGGCGCCCTACAGCCTCTACATTATACTGCTTCCCACCGCCAACCTGGAGCTCCACCCACCGTCCAGAATATAAATAGAGCCTTATCGCCGGCGGGAGTCAGTCGCTTGAGACCTGGGTCGTTACCAACTAGCTTGGTACTCTGCTGCACTTGTGCATGTTGCGCCCAGAAGCTCTATAATCGGTCGTGGCCAACTAGTTTGGTACTCTGCTGCACTGGTGCTCGTCACCGTGTATGTTGCGCCGTTGAGCTTATAGTCAAAAAAGCTTAGTAACAGTTATTGCATCAGTGCGCGTAATCTAGTTTATCTTATCGAGAAATTGAGTTTATATAGAGTCACAAACACGTTAACAGAATAATTGTCAAAGTGATTAATTGAAGTTAATTTAATTCAATAAAATCCAAGTTAACTTTAATTTTCTCAAGAGTGTTTATTTCAATTTCCCGCGACTCCTTGTGCTACAGCGCTTTATTGCACAACGAAATTCCACGATCTAGTTGGTCAACTCGGCGACCATTGCAGAAGCGGCCTTTCTGCTCACAGACCCCGACTCGGGTCGTAACAAGTGTTATGAGCTGCGTTCGCATGGTCGAATAATGCGATATTTAGGGTCGCTCTACAATACTAAATTACGTCTAAATAGAATAATTAATTAACCGTTCTCAACATAAATAATTTGATTAGCTCCGCGTGATTAATTAAAAGATTTATCCAGATGATAAAATAATGAATAGACAAATAATTAGCAGATTGCGATTTCGGTAGAAATAGATCAATAACAATTAATTTAGGCTTTAATAATAATTAGGAATTTAATAATATTAAGATTAAATAAATCATAACAAGATAAAACTCGCTTAGGGAAACGCTCTTCTTTTTTCTAGGAAATATTCATCATCTTTAATTCCAGGAGTTGTTTACTACATTTTTTCCGAGAAATTATCAACGGAAATTCGGGGAAATTTCTATTTTTAGAATAATTAGCCTTCAAGGACGAAATCAAGGAAAAACGAAGAAACCGGATAAAACCAGACATTTCCAGCCAACTACCCCCACTCTCGAAGATAAAGGCAGATTTCTCCAGTGGGGCCACCCCCACTCTCGAGGAAAAAACCAGATTAAACCAGAAAAACTAGAATTCTCCAGCGAGGCTACTCCCACTTGAGAAGGGGAAACAACTCTGGTTGGTCTTTGCTCCCACTTCTAAGTCTTCCCGAAGACTATAAAATGGAGAAGAATCAAGCTCGAATGCTCAGTTGCACTAGTGCAAGCGCCCTGATCACGTCTTAGTGTCAGGCGCCAATTATACTCTACGTTACTTTTGATTATATAGAGTCACGGTTGAAAGTTTATCTATTTTATCAAAGTCTACAAGTATTTTATTAATTGAATAAACTCCAGAGTTAAAGTTTATATCTTCGAGTTCGAGTTTTCATTTCAAAGTTTCCGCAATTCCTTACGCTTTAGCGCTTCATCGAACAACGAACCCACAATCTTATTGGTCAACGCGGCGACCATTGCAGAAGCGCCTTTCTGCTCCCAGGCCCCGACTCGGGTCTTAACATTTTGGTGACAGCGGTGAGATTGTTCGAAGGATTGCAAGGAAAAGGATCCAAGGAGAAGAGTAAGAAGTCCAGTATTGTGTTCCATCCAGGGTTTTTGAGCTGTGATTTCCCCTGGGATGCGGGCTAATGCCAGAACACCTGATTGGGAAGTTGATTCCACAGCAGCAATAAAAGAGAGAAATCCCCAACCAATCAAGGATCAAGGACTTTATGAACGACAACAACAGAACTCCACCGAATTCGAGAGAAAGCACCCCTGATTCAGGATACGAGAGTGGGAGGGATAACACAGCTCCAAGGCCAAATCAAGGACGGCAATCCCTCCCTAGAGCACATCTTTATCAACTTCGTTCCCGACGTCACCTGCGATCAGGCTATTGCTTATCTACACCATCGAATTGCAAGCATTGCCAGCAACACTAAGTCAGCATCTGCCCCGAATCACCGGCATTATTCACGAGTATCAACGTCAACCGAGGTTCATTGGAATCAGCGAGTCATCAAGCGATAGCTAAAAGCTAAGTACCTGAGCGAGCGAGCGAGTAGAAATAATTAAAACTGTCCGATAAAGATAAACAAGCGTCCGGTTCAGGTTTAGGGAAACCGGGAAATAATAACGAAACTAGGAATAATCCGTCCGAAGTTTTACTTACATCCGTATCACGGTAGGAAAAGTCGCGATAGAGTAAGCCAACCTTTGCTTATACTGCGTACTAACTCTTTGCCAAGTTTTCACGAACTCCACGGAGCCTCTGATATAGTTAATGATGATAATTCAATAAGTAATTATGCAAAAAATAATTCGCATGCATGTTATAGGACGAATCCTTCCGGTGTTTAACGGAAAAAATGTATCGGTGACAGAATTTATTAGAGAGTGTAGGGAAGCTGAGGAATTTGTTAATCCTAACGATAAACATTTCTTTCTAAAAATAGTAGTCTCGCTTCACCGGGGAAGCTCGGAATTACTTACAATTTAAAACATTTGATAATTTGGAACAATTGCTATCCGAACTGAAAAGAGCATTTACGCCGACCAAGAACCTACCTCAACTACAAACAGACCTCGGTCGATTCTGTGCAAAGCTACATGAATTTGAAAATTACGAAAAATGACGAAAAATGAGCGACTTTTCCCAAACCCACGTAATTCTTAAAATTTTCGTCATTTTTCGTCATTTTTCGCAATTTTCAAATTCATGTAGCTTTGCACGGAATCGACCGATTTTAGCGATTCTAGTATCAAATTAAAGCTCTTTTCTTCTACTTTAATCGCTTTTTTTGTTTGTTTTTGCCGATTCAATAGCTTGCTATCAATCAATCATTAATCATCAATGACTACTTTTCGTCCATTTTTTCCATGTTAAATTTCCATAAGAAAACTTAAATGTAGCTTCCTGAAAAACACTAGGCCGATTTCCTTGGTTCGACACGCTTTTCGTGCATTATTTTTGCTACAGAATAGGAAAAATCAGTTATTGGAGGTGTGCTTCAACTTTGAATTTTTACGATTTTTCGTCCACAGTTGTGGGTAATTTTCTGTAGAATTCGACATATAGGTATATGGATACCTTATTAGAATAGAAAGGGGGGCAAGGAATGTTTCCCATAATTCTCTTGTTCTCGTTGCGTCACTTCTGCACTTCATAGCGGCTAACAGTTTGAAGCTTTTTCCCTTGTGCACATACGAGAGGGAGTCGGTACGTGTGTAAATATATATATCTTTTCTATCCCTCTCGTTATCCCTTTATCGAAAAGAGCTCTTTTTCCACAACAAAAGAAAGGGGAAGGGAGGTATCATTGCTGTTCGGGCTGGGACCGTTGCCAATTCCGCTCCCCTTCCCCCGCTCTGTCGGCGCCGCGATTCCGATTCCGAGTTATTCCTCCTTGGACCTTGGAGGGCTGCGTGTCACATCTCGCCGTGAGCGGACCACATCAAGATTACCTTCAGCCAGTATCATCCTATAGAGCCTGCTTGTTGAGGTAACTAGGAAATTGGAAGTTTTCCTCTTTTTTCCCTCTCTCTCTTGCCCTTGTCTTTTTCACTCCTTCTCTCTCTTGTGGGCTCACCTATGCGTTATCATTTCACAGTAATGGAGCTAGATCAGAGAAAGGTGTGCCTTACCCTAAGACTCAGTGGGATAATAAAGAGGGAGGCCGAGGAGACGGTGGCCGTATCGAACAGTCCGGCATCCCCCGACCCTCAACCAGGGATTCTAGACAGCCCTGCCTCTCTGGGTGCCAAGCCCTTTATGGCAGGAGGGGAAGACGCGGGGGCCTTGTGGAACAGGCAGCAGCAGGCACCATAGCCTCCCTTATTCCCAGCGGTCACCTATTCCGGAGTCGCCCCCCCGGAGACATGGCAACCAGCAGCGAAACGTGTTTACATCATGCAACAGATACCAGCCCAGCACCCACCTTATGAACCTTTGCACGGTTGGTCTTTCCCTGCGCCCCTTGCAAGAGGGAGCTGAGGGATATGGGATACGCCATCTCAATCACCCAGGGCAGGGCGGACTTGCCTTCAGGACTCCCTTGAGACCACGAAACCAGGAGGAGGCTCTGTTGCTGGGAAACGCATGTACTGCCAGGTGGAACCGAAGGAATGCCCTCATGCAGAAGACTTCACATCTTCACATAGCCTATTTCGAGTCTCCAACAGCTTCTGATTGGAGATGTGTAGGGTGCTTTGAAGAAATACAAGAGGACTGGCGGTTCAAATTCGTGCATTGCATTGGGCTGACAGTGGGGCTGAGGACCCCGCCTTGTCCGGGACGCTGCCAGAAAAATCCTTTCACTCTCGAGAAGCTATAGAAATATCCGGAGTGCTCCATTTTGTTTTATTACCATGAAGAGGAAATACGACAGGGGCAGGTCTTCAAGCATTCTCGCTAGTGGGAGTTCAAGCACCTCTAAAGAAATATGTTTAATCTTTTGTACTTTCTATTATTATTTTTTTTTTGGTCCAACCTATGCACTCGCTATTAAGAAGGGGTAGATTCCCTATTCTTTTTTATTTTTCCTTTTTTGTGCTATATTATGACATCAAGCTTCATGTTCTGTATACGACTTTTATAATAAATAGTAAACAAATATCCATGCCTTCTGCTTTACTTGACATTTCCCTTTCCACCATAAAGCAGGGGATGATGTCCATGGCCAGGTGAGGATTGCCATAGTCCCTGCTGGATCACACGACTCAGCTTAGAAGAGAGGTTTAAACAAGGTATACCAGGTTTATGGGGGAGGGGGGTGTATACTTATCTCGGAATTGTGGTGACGGTGATGATTGTCTTGAGGTTCCCTTATAAAAATATCCTATAGAAAATCCTGTAGGAAATGCTATAGGAAATCCTGTAGGCACTCTATAGGCAGTCCTATATGAAATTCTATATAGGAAGTTCTATAGGAAATCCTACGTGAATTTCGCGCTTTTCCTGCAGGAAATCCTATAGAAAATCCTATAGGAAATTCTGTAGGTAATTCTGTAGGAAAAACTGTAGACAACTTTACATGAAAAATCCTGCAGAGAATTCTGGAGTATTTTCGTAAAAACATTTTATAGAGGTTCAGCATCTTATTTAGCACTGTAACATCGCACTGCAGAATCAATGGCAAACAATCCTAGGTAAGGAGTTGCACCCGGAGACTGCCGTGCACGACTGCCGGCGCCTTGCCGATTAAGCCCAGTCAGTTCAGATATCAAAATCAAGGTAATCCTTGTCACATTGACTCTCCGTAAAGAGTCGTTCGAACGGTGGAATCTCACGGCTTTACATACCCTCGCGGTTCCAATGTGTTTATGAGAGTTCCGACTGCTGCGCTGCACTGCGGCATGCGGTAGAAGCTTGCTTCTCCAAAGCCTCGTTTATGTATCTTCACTGCTATGCCGCTATAGGGTGCAGCAGTCGGGACATTCATAAACACATTGGAACCACGAGCCCTCATGTAAAGCCATGAGATTCAACCGTTCGAACGACTTTACGGAGAGTCAATGTAACAAGGATTACCTTGATTTTGATATATGAGCTCACCGGGCTTAATCGATAGGGCGCCGGCAGTCGTGCACGGCAGTCCCCGGGTGCAACTCCTTACCTAGGATTACCTAGTCTTTGCTCCCACTTCTAAGTCCTCCCGAGGACTATAAAATGGAGAAGAATCAAGCTCGAAAGCTCAGTTGTACTAGTGCAAGCGCCCTGATCACATCTTATTGTTAGGGTCGACGATGGATTCGCCGAATCATCGCTTCTGTACTCTAGGTACAGCTCGACCCGCGCTCTATAGCAGCTCCTTGCGCTTTGAGCAGCCCTTGATGTAAGGCAAGTTCACAGTAGGCGCTCCACCGACCTCCGTGTGCTGTTCTGCTCTTTAGCCCAAGCGATACGCCTGCATCAAGAATGCATAGATTATTGTTGAAATATGGAATCAGTGTACTTCCTTATTTATGTATTTCTTGGTAGTTGAGGGAAGGGGTGCAGAACGCGAGAGCGAGCGCCGAGCGTGCGCGTCAGTCAGTCGGCTTTTGTTCGTATAGCGAGCGAGACGTGCGTTACAAAGTGTTACCTCAATAAAAGCCCTTTGTTCACACCTTGAGTTTTATTGCGTTCTTCCTACCAACCAAAATCCTATCAGGTTATGAGCCGGTAGAAACGCTTCCACCGCGCAAAAGTTAGATAAGTGATTAGTGTTGTGAGACAGGAGAGTGACTCAAGAACGGGAGAGAGTATCTTCCCGTTCGCATCTCACAGCACAGGAGGTGCTCGCGAGTGTTAGTGTAGTGAGACGGAAGCAAGGACTCAAGAGCAGGAGAGAGTATCTCCCTGCTCGCATCTCACTCCGCTAGCGGCCCCAGGAACACCATCTACTGGTCAGCGCGGTTGCAGGAGTGCACGAGGGCGGACAGTTGAGGCGAGAATGGCGGCCGGAGGGTCAGGCGATGGAGCCGAAAAAGGTTGGCTTGATCAGATCCACCGCGCTCTAGTCTTTCAGCTGCTGAGGAGGGAGAGTTAGTGGACTACGAGAGCGAGGAAGACTGGGGCGCGGAGGAAGGTAAAAGGATGAGACGAGTGAAACCGAGACTTGCGGTGAGTAAATCTAATCCATTTGTTAAATTGAATATACATAAGAGATGAGAATAACGAGACGCGAAAAATTGATGTAGAAGCATTGATTGAAAAGAAAATTTCAGAGAGAGTTGACAGTTTTCTGAAAGAGCAGAGTAAAGTAAATGAAAGTTCGAATTCACTTGTAAATTTAACTGAAAAAATACAAGTGGAGGTGTTAGAAAAATACTCTGGTACCAACCAAGTATATAAAAAAACTGCTAACAATAAGTTTGATATGTTTGACGATTACTTGAAATCGGAGTTGAGAACGAAAAAACTCAATTACACATTGAGTACAGAACAGTCTGAAAACGTGTCTGAATCTAAGTTAGCTGATGATAGACACAAGGTGAGAGATATAATCATAAATCATATCGATGAAAAATATTATGCCAAGATTCTTGACATAAAAGTGCCGAGAGAGATTCTGATTAAATTAAAAGAGTATAAACGATTGGAGACGAGAGTTACAAGTGTAACTGCTAAGAAAGACTTGTATGAGATGAGATTTAATCCAGAGAGAAAAGGCTGCGGAATTCTGGGACAAATTCGAAGAAAAAGTTCGAACGTATGAAAATGTCCCAGACGCTGGTAAAATGCCAGAAAAGGAAAAGAGAGATATTTTTATGCATGCTGTAACTGAAGCAATGCCACGCATAGAAGTTTTCAATTGTCTTAACAGACAAACAACAGAACAAGACGTGTCCTACTCAGGACTAAAAGATTATTTGTTACAGGTGGAATCAGCAACCAGGAGAGAAGCTCCGAAGACGGCAATGTTTTCCAGGCGGAGCTACCGTACTGGCGGCGGTCGAGGCCGAGGAGACGTGAGGGGAGCTGGCAGGAGTGATACTGCCTCGGCGGAGACAAAATGTTACTCTTGCGGCCGTAATGGCCATCTGGCCAGAAACTGCCCCACACCCAGGCAGCGGGTGTGTTATATTTGTCAGAAACCTGGCCATGAAGCGAAAGACTGCCAGCCGCAAAAGAGAGGGAGAGCGTAGAGAAGAGGTTCCTCAAAAGCGCTCAAAAGAAAGCAACACACGCTCAGAGACGGGAAGCGAGCATCACCAGAGGGCCTCTTCTAGCAGAGCAGCTCGAGGTAGAGGCGGTCACAGAGGACGTGGTGGCAGAGGTCGTGATGGCCGTGCTCCACCGAGCTGGTCACTGATGACTACAAGGGACGGATACAAAGAAGCAGATGAGCAAAAAGAGGGTAAAGTAATAAATTAATCTACAGTTAGTAATCAGGATAGAATAAATAGTAACAAATGTAATGTGATAGTTATATTTATAGCTGACTCTGGAGCGACAGAGCGCTTGAGTAGAATGGAATTAATTTTTGAAAAGTTGAATGATAGTATTAATCACACGGTGAGATGTGCCAATAAAGGTAGTTCACTAGAAACGGTAGGCTCAGGATCAGTTAAATTTAGAACAGATAAAGGTGGAGAATTTGTATTAAAGGATGTTTTGTACTCGAAAGAATTGTCAGAAAATTTGTTGTCACTGAGACAGTTTGTTGATCAGGGATTGCAAATCTACTTAGATAATAAAAAGATAAATATTTATGACCCGTTGACAAAAGAAAGAATAGTATCAGGAATCTACAAAAATCCCTTCTGGATTATTAAATTGAAAGTTATTAAGAATAAAGGTGAGATAGAAGAAAGATATATGTCAAGCGCACTGATTAGTAACGAAAGTAAAGAAAGAGACTATAACACTAGAAGCAAAAGAAAACTAAACTCCAACAAAATTAGTCAACCGAGCGTGTCAGAAACAAATAAGTTAGAATCTAAAACAGTAGAAGTCTCAGACTTGGTATCTACAGGCAATAACAGAAAAGTACATAATGTTAATTTCAATTTAGATCAGGTTGAAGTAGAGGAAACTGATGTATTAAGAGAAGAGAATGTAAATAATGTAGAAATTAGTAATGCCATGCGATGGCACATGCGGTTAAGTCATGCGTCGCGAAATTATTTGTTAGAGGTTGCTAAACGAAATCCTGATGTATTGAAAGAAACGGACGTTAACTCAGAAAAGGGAATAGAGGAATGTGAGACGTGTCTGATAACGAAAAGTGTCAAACAACCATTTTGTAATACTCGAGCTAGAGCAGAAAAACCACTGCAAATTATTCATGCTGACACAATGGGACTAGTGAGTCCTGTGTCGCATCCGAGCGGTTACAAATTCATAGTAGTCTTTGTAGACGATTATTCACGAGTAGCATTGGCTTACCCAATGAAGCAAAAATCCGAAGTGCCAACTCACTTGAAAGAATGTGTCGCGAGCATGAGAAATATTCTGGGCACGGATAATAAAATTTGTTACTTGAAATGTGATCAAGGTACAGAGTTTGTTTGCAAAGAGACAATTAGAGTTTTGAAAGAGATAAACGGAAATGAGACGGCTGGAGCAGAATTGCAACTGGCTTGTCCGGACACCCCGGAGCATAATGGGGTAGCAGATAGGTTTAACTGTACGTTAGAGACAAAAGTTATGTCAATGATGTTCGATTCTGGTTTCCCACCCAACATGTGGGACTTAGCTGTAAAAACAGCAGTGTATGTGTATAACAGGGCCCCACATAGTTCTATAGACATGAATATACCTCTTTGTAAGTTAGCACCAAACTGTAGTGTTGATGTGAAGCAGCTCAAACGTTTTGGTTGTGTTAGCATATTTAAAATACCGAGAAATAATAATTATAAATTCGAAGAGCAGTCGACGATTAAGGATTACGTGTCGCGCCGTCCCTCACCACCGCTCGAGGAGCATCCCGGTGCACCGTGCAGGCGAGAGCGTCCGGCGACGCCACCCATGCGCGAGGAAAGGCCGCGCCAACGCGAGCAGTTACCGCCACAGCAAAGGGGGCTGCGCCAACGGCTGGCCATGGACGAGCGAGAAAGAGTGGTGCCGAGAGAGCAGCTGCACAGCCCGCCCGGCTCAACGGCGTGATGTTTGGTGGGCTGAGGCCCATCCGAACAGACCCAGCAGTGGACCCGCCGCCGTTCCATTGCTTCAATTGCTGGCCGAACGGGCACGACCAGACGAGGTGCCCCCGTCCGAAAGTGCGCACCTTCTGCTACAATTGCGGGAGGCACGGCGTCGACCTGGGGGACTGCCCGAGGTGCAGCGCGGCGCACGCACGGTTCGTGGAGACGAACTTCGCCCACGAGCGTCGAATTCAGGAGGAATTCGATAGGCGCAACCGAGAGGCGCTGCGTTTGGAGGAGGAAACGTGCGCGGCGATCCAACGCGAGCAGTTGAGGGCGGAACGGGAGTGGCGAGCGCGCATGGAGCAGGAGGTGGGCGCGCGCCACCACTACCAGTACCAGGCCATGGCGGTGGGGCAGCTCCATGTCCACCCTGCACCGGCGCAGCAGCAGCTCCAGGCTCAGGGTCGTCCCCAGGACGCGCTATCGCAGGCAGCGTGCCTCGTGGATGGGCTGCGCCACCTGTCACAGACTGCGCAGGACGTTGTCGTGCAAGCCCTCGCCGACTCCCTTCGTCGGCGATAGGGCGAAGTAGCGATAAGTACTGTAAATAGTGTAAATAGAAAGAAGCCAGTAGTGTTGCCGAGAGACGCGATGGCCACCGCCGAAAGGTGTGAGGGCCAGGAGCGTGAGAGTGGCAGTATGAGTGTGCGAATACGTGAGTAGATGACGCGAGTCAATAGTGGTGCCAACTCGGAGAAATCCGAGTGAAGGAGGATCGGCTTGTGTTCACTGGTGAACGCAATGCCTAGCGAGGGGGAGTGCGACGCGGTAAACTGCGTCGAGTATGAGTGTGCGAGTATGGGCGCGCGAAAAGATTTCGAACGGTGTTCGGCGGCAGTTTCGACTGCGGCGTGCCGCGAGCGCCACGAGGGGGGGCAGGGGTGAGAGAGAGAGAGAGAGCGCCGCTCGCGAATTACGCTTCGCCGGACCACCGTAGAGGAGAGAGTGCGCGCGCGACTTTTTGCTACGAGTGACCCAGTGCCAGTACCATCGCCACGGCAAGCTACACCTGGAGGAGCGAGTCCAGCCAAGCCCAGCCGATCGCGAGCGTGCAGCATCAGTGCGAGAGAAAGAGAGAGAGGACGTGCAGCAGCCAGCACCAGGGAGAGAGGAAGAGCGTTCCACGCTGCCTATCCTCGCAGTGGAAAGAGTGACTGTAGCGAGGGTATTTATTGTGTATGTGTGTGAGAGGGAGAGAGAGAGTAATTCGCGAGCCACGAGTGGTGCCATTCCTTCCCAGCGGGGAAGGAAGTGAGATAGTTGGGAGGAAAACCCTCGCAGCACCGACGATGTGCAGCGGTTGCACGGAAAGCGCGCGCGCGTGTGCGAGCCCTGCTGCCCGAGCAGGTAACGTGGACCACCCTAACGGGGAGTGAGTCTCGAGCCAGTATTGCGAGTGTGTGCGTAAGTGTGATCTCCTCGTCTGGCGCCTTATAAATTCGGCGAGGAGAAGGCGTTATTTGGGAGTGAGATATTGTTGCGCGTGCGGTTAATTCGGGACGCGCGGGTTCTTTTATATTCGCGTGGAAATACCGTGTCGCAATTGTCGAGCGATCTCACTCCGATGTGATTACAGTTCCAGTGTGATTGCATTTTGGTCAGCAAACATGCAACGCAACATTACAGCTCGGGTTGTGCGATGATGAGGGCAACAATCTAGTAGTTTCTGATTTTATTAACTGCATTTTTAACAAGATTGATCAGCATGTGGCGGCCTTTGTTGCTCTTCACACTATACACCCCGAGCTACGCAGTGAACATGTTGTTACTGTTAAACGGTTGATTGTCTGTTACCCAACTGAAAATCTCGCGTTGTATCAGGTACCAAAAAGAAATCTCGCAATAATGTAAATAATGAAAAAACAGCGAATAGCGACGATACTCGGGGCACTCCTACACTGCTAGTTCGACTCACCAACTCCACCGTAGTTGAGTCTTGAAATCAAAAACTAACTTCATGCGTTTCAGTACCGCAGATATCGACCTCTCTTCCCTTGGAGAAAAAACCATCAAGCCATTAAAAGATGTATACATATTCATTAATGAATATCTCTGCCGAGAAAAATATACAAAATTTTATATGTAGTTTTATCTATTTCTTAACGAATTAGTGTATCAGTCAGTAGGTTAATACTCTGATAATAGGCGGTAGGTGGTCAAAACGAAATCGGGAATAGTCAATAAACGCTAAATTTGATGTTTCCGCGAAATCTATTAGTTCTATATTTTTTTTTAATTTCCCGTATTCGCATAAGTATGTAGATAGAATTTTTTTTACTTGAATTTGTGTATATTATCAAGATCTTAAGCGAAAATAAACGAATTTTCTTTTCGATACTCCTGGGCGAAAAGTTAGTTTTTTTACATGTTTAGTGAAAAATGTGTGTTCAAAATCTAATTTTCCACACGTTGTATAAAAAAAACTGTACGATACATGTTCAGGAAAGTAGATTCTCGCCCTGCGTACCTTTCCACCCTCGCTTCTTTGAAGTGTAAACATCACGCGAGAAGAAAATCTACTTTCCCGCACTCGTATCGTAATGTACTATTCTTATATCTCTTCAACAATAAAAGAATGGATGTTTTAGATGATTTTTTCAAAATCGGTTTCCGCATTTTTTTCAACGATAAAATAATTATCAATAATTTTTTTTTATATTAAATTTAAAGAAATGAAATAACCCTTTATTTACTTTTTTAAAAGTGGATTCGTTTTTCATTTACTAATGAGGAAAATATTTCTAAAATCCATAAATTAATTTTTTTTTAATTATTTCATCAATGGATTCTAAATTTTTATCACTTATTACACTTACTTGAAGAGATTAGCGTCATTTTTTAAAAAATAAAAATTGCATTTTTATTTCTTAAAACTACTAAAATTTCAAGATATTAGCTTCAATTATTTTTGAGAAAGAAATTATTTACAAATAGTAGCATTCTTATTCTCGTACGATGAAATTTGTTTCATGTCTAAAAAAAACGTGAAAAATTTTATATATTTATAGAGTAAGAATTTTTTACAAGCAGGCGTTTCTAAATGATTTGTTTATTTTTATTGAAATCTTAAAGAAAGCGAAATATAAATATTATCGAACTAGATTTTTAAAAAAATAATAATTAATATCAATTATGTACTACTGAAAAGAAGTAGTAAAGAAGGTTAAGTCCTACTTAAAAAAAATTTTTTTGAATATGTCTTGTGATGCTATCTACTAATGTATTACGTAGTTAAATAAATAAATAAATAAATAAATAAGCTAAGAAAACTATTGGAATTAAAGTTAAAAAATAAGTTTTTAATTTCTTATTCACTTAATATTTTCTTATCGTATTCTTAGTAACAATTAATACCATAGAGATATACTTTTAAATATTGACTTTTTACCATCTGATTTTATACCCTCATCTACTAGGAAAGTACTTAAGCCTGATACGGTACCGCGATATAGCTTCAATAGTAATACTTTCGCCGCAGGTAATAACGTTACAACTTTAAATGAATCAATTCACGTTCGTTTTGATAATGCAACTCCTAATTTAGAAATTAACTTTGAAACCTTTTCCGAACACAGTAATAAGAATGGTGTTGCGCAATCGGAAAATAACGAAAGTTTTTCGCTTAATTTTCCTGTTAATGAAAATTCTTGCGGTGTAAAAATAAATCAAGAAACAGTGCCCGAATCACAAAATCACGATGATGTCAACGTATTACAACCGGAGAAACATGCAAAAATTAAAAGACGCACTCCATTGATGTCCACCACGCTAAACAAATTAAAATTAAAAAATGCTGAATTAATACGGAAAAAAAACTTTAAAGCAGAAATTAAGTAGATATGAAAAAAATAAAGATAAAACTATAAAACGTGATTCTAAACAAGATTTAATTGATAAGATTTCTAAATATCTTGATGGTAAAGTTTTATCTTTTGAAATGAAAAACAGTTTGCTTTAGGACTTTATTATAAATCTCCTAAAGCTTATCATTTTTTAAGGGAATTCCATAACTTTGCTTTGCCATCAATTTCATTAATTCGAAAATGGGTCAACGTAATAAATTTAAAATCCGGAAAAAATGAGCAGCTTTTAAATCAATTAAAAATTAAATTAGAGGGTAAAACGGAGTTTGAAAAGGAAGCGGTTTTGATGTGGGATGAAATGTGCATAAAACCCGGGCTCGAATATAATTTAAAGGAAGATTATATTGAGGGCTATCACGATTTGAGCGATTACGGAGAACGCGAACAGCGAATGGCAAAATCGGTATTAGTATTTATGGTTACCGGATTGACAGCATGATTGATAGCAGCCTTTAATGTTTTTCCCTACAGAAGGTACAGTGCCGGGAGAAATATTGCAAACCATTATCTGCGATGTTTTGCAGATAACAGAAAATGTTGGTTTCAAGGTACGGCACATGGTTTGTGACCAAGGCGCTGCCAATCAAAAAGCAATTTCGATGCTAAATATTAATAAAGATAAGCCATTTCTTGAGTTCCAAAATCGAAAAGTAACTTTCGGATTTGATGGTCCTCATATAATGAAATGCATTCCTAATAACTTGATTAAAAATGACATTAAAATCGGCGATGAAATAATTTCGTGGAACGCTATTCGTGAATTAACAGAAACCTAGCGATCTAAAGCATGCAAAGCAGTACCAAAATTAACCGACAGGCATATAAGTCCGAATAATTTTGAAAAAATGATAGTAATTTTAGCCACACAAATATTTAGTAATTCCGTGTACGCGGCCCTGATGACAGGTGCCCTTTCTGTCGATTTAAAACATCCATCGACAATCGCGACTAGTAATTTTTGCAAAACATTAAACGATATTTTTGATTGTCTTAATGTTCGAAGCGCTCATGATCGAAATTCATTCAAACGCGGTTTATCAGAAAAAAATTTGCAAATTGAAAAATGTTTACGTGACGCGGTGTCGTGGCTTGAAAAATGGCAAATAAGTAATGGTAAAAATCCGGATTGTTTTAATAGCATAATTTTAACGATAAATGCAATTTTAGAATTATGGAGTCAGTTAAAAATCGAAGGTAAACCGTATTTATTAACTTCACGCTTAAATCAAGACAAAATTGAAAATTTTTTCGGAACTATCAGATCCCGGTCAGGGTATAATGATAATCCGACGGTAATGGAATTCCGTAGAAATTTTCAGTACGCGTTGATGATTACGTTATCAGTGCCACCCGTCGGAACAAATTGTAAGCCCGATGATGCTCTATTATTAATTTCAAATTTTGATAAATGCATTAACGAAGACGCGCTTAAAGAAAAACGTGAATCCGAAAATTTAATAATAAACAAAAAAATCAATGAGTGGTTTATTAATAACGATAGCGAATTGATGATCGATGAACAGCAACTTGAAATTGAAGACGACGTAAAAGCGGAAAGCTCAAATCTTTTAAATTGTTCTAAAAAATACGTTGCTGGTTATCTCGCGTTTAAAAATCTACAAAAATTCAATTGCAGTGAGTGTCAACACAACTTTATTTGCGATGACAAAGAGTTAGGCTCATCGACGGATTTGCTTTTGTTGTGGAAAGCTTTTCCATCTTCTAAAGGAGTACCCTATGGAAGTTTGAAAGCTCCAACAAAAAATTTCTTTTCGGTGGTTTTAACAATGTATAGTATTTATGAAAGTGAATTTACAAAAGCATCGCACACGCTCAATGTAGCTGAATTTTTGTATCAACTAATAAAAAGGCAATTGTTAGAAACGCATAAAGATTTTTTTATGAACGACGCGTGTTTAGAGCATAGAAATCACGTAATAAAATTCTTTTTAAAAACGCACATTTTTAATCACGTGAAATGGATGACCAAGGATTTCAGAGATAGGAAAATTAGCAAACGATCCCTTTCCGCAAACGCACCAAAACGTAATAAGAAAATGCTTAAACTTGCTTGTTAGTCGCGTAAAATATTTATTTTAAATTTCGTTAATTTATTTAATACATTGTTTATAAAATTCATTAGTTTCATTTATTATTAAATTCTATTTTTCTATTATTTAATTAACTAACTTTTTTTAAAAAGGCCCGTATTTTAAATTGTAAAATAATTATATTAATTTTGTTATGGGTATGAGTGATGAGCACATCACACCCTACAGGGAAAAACTGGGCTGGATGAAAACTGATACTCGTAGAGACTACTTTGCGAGTTTAATACTCTACAAAATCACTAGAATACAAGCGCCAGTATATCCACTTGACAATTTTTAAAAACACATTTCGCAAAAACCCTGTAGAGGTGAGATGAAAAAATTGGTCGTTCCACAAACGCGTACAATAAAATGCCATCGATCTTTCTATGTATCCGGAGCGTGTTTGTGGAACTTACTTCCCTCATCAATAAGGAATCAGCCAAGTTACAACAGCTTTCGATCAGCAGTGCGGAAACATTTTAAAACTTTGGACTAGTCTAGTGAAAACTGTTACCATAAGTTTTAATGTATGCGTGAGTGTCAGAGTGTAACTACTGTATGTGGATGAATGTTTTTACACTTATGGTTTCTTTTATAATGATGTACCCCTTTCAATTGTTCTAAACATACATTCTCTGTGATATTAATTTTTGATTTCCCGCGTAAAAATCGAAAATGTTGGCAAGACATCGGAAACATATATGAGAAAAAGCTATGGGACATATATTGGGGATTCATTTACCAATATCTTGCGGCCATGTCTGCAAATGCGCTCAACCCAAGCTTTCCCCCAGATATTGCCAATTTTTTTACAAATACTTGCGAGAGTAAGACAAATTTTTTTTTTTTCAATATTTTAATCTTATAAAAAATGTTTATTTAAGTATTCTTTAGACTAAAATGCGAAATGTTCTTTCCAATATAGTGCCGCCTTTTCAATAAGTTATTTTTACATTTCACAAATTAAAATTATTTTGCATAAATATTGCGGAAATTTTTGAGTATTGAGTCCCTGTTGTACATTGTAGAAAGGATAAAAAAACAAGGCAAGCCTTGTAATTCGGACTCTTCGAAAAGAATGGTTCGAACGGATGAATTACACGGCTTATATACTCTCGGTCTTCCAATGCGTTTAAAGAAGTTACTACCAGCGCGCCGCATAGCGGTAGCAAACGGGAACTTTGATGGGCGGCGCTCGATAAGCAAGTTCTGCCACTGACCGCTATATACGACGCGCCGGTAGTGACTTCTTTAAGGTGGTTCTCCTCGGACTTCCTAGTCAAAGCAGTGCTAAATGTAAAAATTACCTAAAATTAAAAAAAAAAACCATAGTTGTAATGTGATTTATTTATTTAAAATGATAGAGATAGTCCATGTATTATAAATAAAGTGTATTTAACATGATTAAGATAACTTTTTTCACAAAATGGCGATATTCTAGAAACTAGATATTGTCACTACAAATAATTGTTGATAAATCACTGGAATTTTTTTTGTTTCTTAACCGATTTTAGTTTTCAACGTCTCATTTTGCTCCTTAAGAAATTTCATGGGGACTTGCCGAAGGAAAAATTAAAAATTATTCAAAACTCAGAAAGTTATAGCCAATTAAAAGAATATTTTGTTTTAACGACGTGCATGAATATATGAACAATTATCTATAACTTACTGAGTTTTGAATAATTTTTAATTTTTCCTTCGACAAGTCCCCATGAAATTTCTTAAGGAGCAAATTGTGACCTTGAAAACTAAAATCGATTCAGAACAAAAAAGATTCCAGTGATTTATCAACAATTGTTTGTAGTGACGATATCTAGCTTCTAGAAAATCGCCATTTTGTGAAAAAAGTTATCTTAGTCATGTTAAATACACTTTATTTATAATACATGGACTATCTCTATCATTTTAAATAAATAAATCACATTACAACTATGGTTTTTTAAAATTTTAGGTAACTTCTACATTTAGCACTGCTTTGACTAGGGAGTCCGAGGAGAACCACCTTAAACGAATTGGAAGACCGAGAGTACGAGTACATAAGCCGTGTAATTCATCCGTTCGAACGATTCTTTTCGAAGAGTCCGAATTACAAGGCTTGCCTTGTTTTTGTTACCCCTTCTACAATGTACAACAGGGACTCAATACTCAAAATTTCCGCAATATTTGCGCAAAATAATTTTGATTTGTGCAATATAAAAATAACTTATTGAAAAGGCGACACTATATTGGAAAGAACATTTCGCATTTCAGTCTAAAGAATACTTAAATAAACATTTTTTAGAAAATTAAAATATTAAAAAATATTGTCTTACTCTCGCAAGTATTTGTAAAAAAATTGGCGATATCTGGGAGAAAGCTTGGGTTAATTGAGCGTATTTGCAGACATGGCCGCAAGATATTGGTAAATGAATCCCCAATATATATCCCATAGCTTTTTCCAATAAGTTTCCCATGTCTTGCCCAAATTTTCGATTTTTATGTGGGTTATTTCACTGAATATTTATTATAAAGTATAACAAACTGACTGTGATATGCATACATATATGCAATACTCCGACTGTGATATATATATATACCATTATTTATACTAAGAATTTTGTAAGGTATGCTTTGCCTTAACTCGCTGCGCCTTCTGCTTCTGCCCCTTCGAGAGGCCCTGCTAGTGCGACGGCGTGAGCACCGGGAACTATTTATTCCGTCTTGTGTAACGGTAGGAGCAAGACGTTCGGTCGTGTGACTAATAAAGTATAAAGAGTGTATCCTCTAAGTGTTGTATTTATTGAAACCCCGCTACCCAGAAGAAGCCCTGCTTTACGAATCCAACAAATTTTATATGATAATGCAGAAATTTTAAATGTATTCAAATTTTTGTAAGAGTACGAAATAAAGTTACTATTATTATTACAGTTCTACGTTAAAGTTAGGGTGCCCCTACTGCCCCACCTGCTATGTATATGTAAATTATAACGCGCAATAAGCATAACCAGCCTTGCCTTATTGGTACTTCGTCAATAAATCTTAAAAAGTTATAAATATTTATAATTAAATATATAAATTTAAAAATATAGATTATATAAATAAAAATATTATAAAAGAAACCTTCAGTATTTAATTTAATTAAATCATTTATAGTAATAGTTTATATATTTCTATATAAGTTGGATTATTTTGTTACATGAAAAGCTCGAATTACGTGAGATTTTGGTTAAATTTCGAAATTCATATAAGTAAATATAATGAATTAGGGTTAAATATAAATGTTGAATCAACAAAATTCATATTGATGTTCGTTTATATACAATTGAAGCTATTTACAAGTGCTTGGTAAAATAAATCTTATAAAATAACGCATTGCCATAATTGTACGGTACATCGATTTTCGCATTGCGACATGTCTAGCGAATTTAAAATTCATCGTTCGCTTCTCTCGACCGAAAAAATGTGCGCTCATTGTTTAAAGTGTATTATAAACAATGCCATTTTGTATAAAATACAATATTATTATTTTGCTTTGGCAATATTTTACAAAATACAACGAAAACATATAACATAAATTACAACTAGAGTTGATAAAACGTATCGCAGTAAAAACTAAGTACTAAGGATAATAAGAATAGTCGCTTTTGTGTTCACTGAGTTTGTCATGAAAGCATTTAGAAAAATTAGTAATTTCAATAGTAACAAAGCTAAACCAATTATTGATCATAATTGGTTCGAAATTGCTTGCACAGAAATGTAATTGTAACTTTTCATAACTTTTATAGTTATTTTGATAAATTATACGGATTGTTCTAAAATGTTGTTACGTATTGATAGCCGCTAAATATGTATTTCTGACCTCGACGTAGAGAAATTCGTATTGGAAATAATTTAGCAATAGTATCCTTTCAAATTTTAGTGATTTTATAAAATACTACGACTATTACATCTTAATGCTAAGAGAGAAGATTTGGACTCTTTTTGCAAATAATTAATTATTCACAAAGCTTTAGATTTTATTTTATAATTAGTTAAGTTACATCGAACTTATTTTCGTTTTTGGAAACCATAATATGACTTTATCTATCAGTACAAAAATGTAGGAACTTTTGTATCTACTTTAGGTATTCGTCGTAATATCGTATCCTATGCATTGAAAAATTCTTAGAATAATATTGTTATTTCTAAAAATAATGCTGGTTTTACTAGTATTTACAATACCAATTTATACTCTGACTTTTCCATTTGTAATTTCATTACAAAATGAAATATTCAACCACACATTGTAAATGAAATATTATAAATGAACACTAAGTCAATTTTATATTTCAATAGCTATCAAAGTACTCATCGTAAAAATGAGTAAACCATAAGAATTTTTCAATCGATATACTACACATTTCCACGATTCTCCTAAAATTCACACGAATGCAAACCAACAGCTACGTACAAAATTTTCGCACAGTAAAAATCTACGTATTTCTAAACCTTTATATTTTCTCTCTAGCAAATCCCAATAATGAAGAATCTCACCGCGCGCTCGAGCAGCTGTACGTATGCGCAGCTGCTGTCAGTGAACGCAGGTGGGACGATTGACGACGAAGAAGACGTTGAGCTCGATGAGGGAGGCGAACACGAGGAAGACCGAATACATGGCGAGGCAGACGAGGCCGACCTTGCGGTCGAGCTTGAAGCGATTGAAGGCCAGTACGCCGTAGAGGAGTATGAGAGTCGACATAAGCGACACCGAGCTGTAGATCAGACCCTCCGAGTTTATCTGCACGAAGTGCTGACCCTCAACAGTGGGAAAAAAGGCGGACTTGATGAACCAGGGTAGACCGAGACAGAGGAGCACGTCGAAGACGTTCGAGCCGATCGAGTTGCTGATGCCCATTGTACCGTGGCCTGGAAAGGAAGTTTGATAAGTTAGTGCGGTGAATTCATAGTATTCGTTATCAGACAGTGAAAGGAGTATTATCTGGCCAACATTATGAGGCGTTGTAGGAAATTTTGATAAAGCTGCATTAAAGTTTATGATATTGTTTCGTAACGTTTCCTGTAATGTATGTGGGCTTACAGTCTTTAGTTGTTTTACGAGGCAATATGTAAAACTGTAATTTTACTAGCTTTTTTTTCAATCGATAGAATAAAATTAAAGAATGGATTAATATTAAAGATACTTTAAATACGTAAAATTTCACTTAAAATTTCTATTTTTTTCTATTTGGTAATATTTATATTTGATTCTTAGATAAGAATTCAACAAATTGTCCATTATTGATCAAGTTGGATAATCAGTTACTTCTAGTTAGTTTACGTATTTATTTTAAATTCAACTGCTGTGCCAAGCGAGTGCATTAAGCTTACTTCCTGAACTATTTTGTACGTGCAGTTCTAATCAAGTTTTATACTTTCCGCAGTTAAGTTTCGAACTTTCTTAAACTTGTATAGTACAGTTACACTTAATTATTTCAGCTGACTCATAAGCTTAACGAGCACAATGAAACGAAGTAGTTTCGAATAATTTTGTCTCGTGCTAATAACACTAATAACAATTCTCACCTTGATTCGTTACAATAACGCTGGAAACAGCTTCAGGTACACTCATTCCAGCAGCGAGGAAAGTTAATCCCATCACAGAGTCGGGGATTTCCAATGTGTCACCTGAAAATAAAAAAGGTAATTGTTACACAATATACCTTAAAATGCGTATATAAATAAGAATCGTTTGAAATCAATGTTACCGATGATTGTAATGTCCCAGCCGACGATGTAGGACACCAGAGCGATCCAAACGATGCACATGATGAAGGTAAGGGGATACCAGTTTCTCAGCGAAGGTCTCCGGCAGTCAGGGATCGTGACCAGGAGCATCGCGTTGATCGGCCACGTGAAAACCCACCAGCATCTCTCCCATTTGTTATCCGGCCAATTTCTCATATCTACAATTTCCACTGGAAAGGAGAAAATGTTATGTTTTATTCAGGTGGTTCGGTTTATTTTTTTAAAGTTTTCAGAAGTTTGAGGGTTATTATACTCACGAAATTCCTCGCTAACTTCTAAACTTTCCACGTCCATTATTCCATTACAGTCGCCTGCAAAGAAAGTGCGAGTTGAAGAAAATGTCTATTATAATTGTTACACTGTTCGTTAACAATAATTATGTTAACCATTTTATAGGACATATTTTTAAATAATCGTCAACGCGTTAGAATAATACTTTTCTAATGTCTTAAATACTGATATCCGAACGATTATCCAAGTATTTGTAATAATTTTATGATTCAATAAGCGAATTATTCATAAAAATGTAAATCGCCCAATTCACAAGAGCAAAACTCTGGATTTAAGTAGGCATTTACCCGTTAATTGCGCCGATTTAGTACAAAAAAGCGGTAGGTATCCCCGTACAAAAAGACCGAGAGAGAGAAAGAAAGAAAAGAAGGGGGACGAGGCGCGCGCGTGAATGAGAAAAACGCTCACCGTTCTGATAAAGCCTCTCTTTGACCTTCGTATTCGTGAAAAAGTTATCATTGTTCCTGGACTGAACAAAGGAGTCGTGGAACTTGTCCTTCCCCATCAGCGGGCTCTCCTCGCTGAGGTTCTTGTATTTCCTCCGGCGCTTTGAGACAAAGAGATTCAAGCAGCTGCTGATGCGCGTATTGAAGCACATCGCTGGAAAAGAATAAAAAAGGAGAGGGTGAACAAAAATGTGGCGAGAGAAAATGCGTAAATACACTGGCGTCGTTGGTATATATTTGTTGGTGTATGTCGTGGAGAAATTCATGAAAAAAGATGGTATTTTCTCTTATCTGTAGGAAGCTATCGTCTTAATCTTATTACGATAAAGTAGCCTGCGGCGGCTTCGCCGCAGTCGTCGGAAGCAATTTCTTAAGAAATCAAATACTCGGAATATTTATGAAATTTCCAATTTTTTCAGTAATACAAAATCTAGTTATTTTTTTATTACTTTTTTTGCGATAAGAAAAAAGTTATATTCATGAAAATCCCGTTGGAAAACTGCTTTATGTTTGTTGTGCGAAAAAATAGAAAGCGTGATTCTCATAATACAACAGATAATACAATTTTTTTTTCATTCATTATAAAGATAATTTTAATACAAGTAAAATGAAATAATTAATTATTAAAAAGTATTACTTACCTAATATATACAAAACATATGTTAATACGAGAATGAACGCTTCGTACCACTCGATACGACCATCGTGCAACGTGAAGATGAGCATGAGTACAGTGACTCCATAGGCCAAGGAATCTCGGCTCACGGGCCACCAGTCCAGATTTAATATCTACAAAAAATTAAAGCTTCTTTACAACTCTGTTATAAATTTGCGTGGGTACTTCATTTCCATGCAATATACCTTTAAGTACCGTTTATTAATCACGTGTACGTTATAGAGAACGGGGGCAACAATTTTATTATGCATCTTTTATATTCCCCCAGTATTTTACAACGTTGTACATCTTATGCTATTCGCTATAAAATGCGAAATATGAGCTAATAAAATTCTTGATTATATTTTACTCATTTAAGTTATCAGCGGATCGTAAAGAACGGCTGGAGATATAAACTTCATCTTTCATTTTCATTATAGGTACAACGGTTACCTTTGGGCATTTGGGGTATCGGATAATTTTTTATCACGCTTCATTTAATATCATAAATTAATTTCCAATAACTAATTTGAGCGGCTTTTATTGAATTCCTGTTGTTAATAATATTTTAAAGTAATTAGACGCGAATATAGCGTGCGCTAATTGAAAATCAATTTATTTGAAGTCTGATCAATTAACTCGATTAATTTCATAGAATATAGTTATTAGAAAAGTTTTAAGCTATATAAGAGATTCTAAAAAATAGCAACTGTCAGTGAGATTTATGAACCGACCTTCATAGATACTAAACAGCTAAGATTTTTGGGGTTCTTTTATCATTTTAGATTGATTATTGATAATGTTTAAAAGGTCGAAACTTTGCAGTAGCGATAAAATCGTCAGTAAAAACGGTGCACTGTTATACTTTTGTGGTATTTTTTAATCTTCAAATCGAATGATGTACTTGGATGTATCGATACTAATCATAAATTCACGTTAAATTAATTACAGCATTCTTAATATATGAAGAGGCAATTTTTTAAATCATAATCACACTATCAAAATGTTTTGTATAATAAATGAACTAGTTTGCAATGTACCAACGTTATACTCGTATTTCGCTGTGACTCCATTTTTATTACGTACATAGCAATTTTTATTATGTATATATCAATTTTTGCTATAAAATATAGTAAAAATTTTGGTATTTGAGATTTGTCCCCACGTTCCTATATATTATAGTAATGTTTAATCATTTTTCTCAGTGTATAAAGCAAGTCTAAATTTGTCTACACACTTATTATACAGAAAAGGCAAACATTTACCTGGGAGGCGAAGAGACCACAGCACGCCGGCACTGCAAGTATATTGAACACTGCGGAGCCAACGATGGTGCCCACGCCGAGGTCGCCCTCTGTCACGAAGGTGCCGACGATGTTGATAAAGAGCTCGGGGCTCGAGGAAGCCGCGGCCATGAACGTCGCGCCGGCCACATCTTTGGTTATTCCGATTGCTAGAAGTAAATAATCGTATTGATTATTTGATTTAATATTATATGGTCATTATTTTATAAATGTTAATATACTTTCGCTATAAATTTTCGTTAAAAGTAATAGAAATTAAAACGTTAAAGTTCGAAAAAGAAAATGAGTCATACATGTGGCTGATACAAGAGCGTTGGTATTAATATTCAATTAGTGATGAATAGTTTATCGATCTTGTTGTGATGAAAATAACAATTTGGTAAGCAACACAATTAATCACGAGATTTTAAAACAAGTTATTCAAGTAAAATTTTTCAACTGCACCCCCCAAGGGTACCATAAATCTTTCCGTAACTTTGTAAAATTTGAAACTCGATAATGCAAGCATTTGTCAAAGATTCGGAGACACTCCATTGATTTCGAACCGTCGAGAAACTAGAGTAAAGACTGCATTAACTCCCCCAACCTCGCGTAACTCTAATCTAATTAGCCTTCTATGAAAATTGCCTGACGCCGCGGTATATTTATACGACGCAATTTTTCCGACACATGTTCGACAGAAACGGTAACCGGGCGGCAGCCTAATTTCTTCAAATTGAGCACTTTCAGCAAAATAAGCTCTTACTCTCTCTCTCTCCGAAAAAGTGGAAAAGCGTTTCTCGCTAGTTGAAAACGAGCCAAGTCGCCGTCCCTCCCTTTGCCCCACACACGAGTAAAATTTTCCCTATTAAAAGCGACACAAAGAAACCCAGTTATTCTTAATTCGCCCCTTCTCCCACCAAATTAAACAAAAAAGAAATTATAAACTTACTCTCGCAAATTTTCGTGATCGAAGGCACGAAAAAGTCATCGCAGACGATGGCGAGGAGGAAGAACGAGTAGATGGCGACGATGACGTGGACGGCGAGGAAGCCGCGACGACGCTGTTCGCGAGTCAGCCCATCGCTCGGGAACTCCTTGATCGAGGGCGGCGTGCAGTTCTCCGGCTGCTGCTGGAGCAAGGATGCCAAGGTCGTAGCCTCGGTCACGTTCGGGTTCACCACCTGCAGCAGGCGCCTCGAGTGCCCTGCGAGGAGAAAATGCTAATTGTAAGTGCCTGCAGCTCGCGGCGAGTTGAGGGCGATGGGCCGGAAATTAATGGTAATGAGGGAGTGTGTTTTGTTTGATGTGGTGTGTGCAATTGAAATGGGTACGGGGTAATTAATTTTGGATTTATTATGGGAACCACACGAAGTGGAAAATAAGTTCAAACTATAAATGTAGGGCGGATTATTTAGTAAATAAAGGGTTTTAAATTTTTAGTATTTTCGCGGCGAGTCGAAAATAGTATATTATTGTTTCCTCGATTTATTAATTGATAAGTAAGTCAAGCACTTATCTTTTACATGTTAAGGGTTACAGTTTTATTATTAGTTGCGTCCGCGAGTGATATGATTAATTCATTAAAACGTCTCCGGATTGCATCAAATATCTCTACTATCCGTAAAAGCGCAAAGAGGCTGGGAAAGGAGGGCGAGTTCAAAAGTTCAAACTTTAAATTCTGTACTACGGATAACGGAGTGAATAAATTATGGCCTTTATTTGAAATTCCACAACATCCCTCTATATTCTTATACACCAACTAAAGAAAAAAAAAAAAAAAAAATACCTCCCCTCATTCCTTTAATCACATCGCGAGATTCAGTCAATAAGCATTAAATACTATCCCTCCGTCGGCCCAAACAAACTGGCTCTCGACCTGTAAGAGGCGCTCGCTAAGAGGCCCCATTATGTCGAGCCTCCTTCGCGAAAACACGCGGACAAAAATCTCCTGGCAAGATCTCCGAATCAATAAAGGAATCGGCCCTCCTATTGATTTAACGACGGCACCGCGCGTGTAGCTCTCGTCTCCGCCTTCTGTTACGCAAGGAGGGGACGTCCGCGAGCGCTGGCTTTTTATCTTCGCGACGCATATAACCGAGGTAGGTTGCTCTATACACGCTCGCTCTGTTTTTTACGCGCGCTCGCGCGCAGGAGATGTTTTATGAACGGTTCACGGGAAGTGCTTAAAGTGCGCTTTTAAGGTTTCCGCGGGGGACAATGTTTTGAGATTATAATTTATGAGGATGCTGCTGCTGCTGCCTAGGCTGTATCGATCCGGACGGTTGGGAGTGGCTTGTTTCGGATTTTTATCAGTTTTGCTGGATTTTAGAACGATAATCGTGGCATTACGGGTTTATTTAATGTTTTTCTTAATCGATGTAGAAATGTAGGCGATTGTTTTAGAAAAAATTTATTCATTTTAAGGGTTTAAGGAATCGGTTAGTTACGGGAGATACGGACTGTGAGTAATTTTTATAATTTATTGCCGGAATTTTATTATTTTAAATATGAAAATTTTCGGATTGCTGAATTGGACTGTTAGTTACTTATTAGTTTCTTGTTAGTTATTAGTTACTTGTTAGTTACTTATTGAGGTAATTTCATATTGAATATTATACTACATTATTATCTCGCTCCTGCAGTTTATATAGCAATTTCAAGAAATAATTATATTTATTACTACTGAATAGTGTTTTTAAAACTATTAAGCGATCCTAATGTTTTTCCATTGGGAAGATTGTATTCAATTTAATAGATCGTATATAATTGTTTGTCAGACTATTATCTTCATAATTCTATTTTCTATGAAAAAAATTTTTACTTTTTACGTGGGTGAAAAGTACACGAGTTTGCGTCTTAAAAACAACGATAAGAATGGACTGATCGACTGTTCGATTTCATATCTAATCGATTATAAGCTATGACGCTGAACTGCTGCTGGTCTGCTACTTACAAGAAAACAATGAAGTGCATCGCTACTTACATACAGTTGAGAGAAATTCACTTTCTGATAAAAAGTTACATAAAAGCGACTGGTGAATAAAGTTATTAAATAATAAATTTATAACATCATGACTTATTCGAGTTAAACAAAAATCATTTACAATTCACCACTAGCTCATTTATAACTGAAAATATTTTTTTAAATTGAAAAAATACGTCAACTCATTTTCAGTCGATGATATGCAGTGTTAACTTGTCATTCTATAAATCAATAAATAAATTTCCAAGAAAAATTGTAATTAATAAGCAATGTCGAAACATAAATGTTCGGACACCATTTATGGCAATAATACCAACGAGTTACGAATCTAATCTAGATTTTAACATATTAAAATCGCCAAATCGACATCTCTTAAAAACTTTGATAACGGACCGATATTTCACCTTATCATTTGATATATTAAAATAAACGTTGTAATAAATCTCAATGAAAGAGTCTAGTTTTACGGCGCACATTTTAGGACGAGAACTGTCCGATTAACTCACTTAAAATTTTAAACTCGTTTTTATTGATTGAAATAAAGCTTTCTATAACATGTCTGAAGTAATTAATGATGAGGACATTTTTTTGGTATTTTTATTATGCATTTGCAATTTGGTTTTATATTATTTTACTTATTGATAGAAAACAGAACATGTTACAATATTATTCCAGAATTTTTAAAGATTAAAGTTAAGTTCCTATTGATTATGACGCCATGATATATTGATCACATGATTTTTCTGAAAACTTTGATATTTGAAAGTTGCGATTGTGATTTATTTATTTTTTTAAATGTTTTTCATACATTTACTGTGTAGCAATATTGATGATTCTTAATAAATTGTTGCAACATATTAAAATTCCGCAAATATCTTGCAATTTGCAGAATCTTATCAATTATAGAAGTATATCTTTACGGTAAAAATATATATTTGCAATATTTATGTTTAATCTGATGATTTTCTAGAATTATAGGCAGCAAAGTATTTAAAAAACATATTTAGACTAAAGAATCAATATAAATGAGTAAACCTTTTATAATATAATTCTTTGATTTAAACAATAAAAAAATGTTTGATATTTTTTATGAGCCACTAAAAATATAATGAGTCAGTTATGTTATTGAATTTTCCATACGAATTTCATGTACAATATCTTTAAATCGACGGTTCTGCAATATTACAAGTGTTCAAATTATTCTTATCTAGTGGTTGAGTCTATCTAAACTACATACATTTAATTACGTAAGTCGTTTCAAGTACCTTCATGGCGATAAGGGTTTTTCGAACCTTGCTATACGATTTATTCAATAAAAATAATATAAAATTCACTCATTTATCATGCACATAATATATATACGAAATAAAATTCGACATATAAATGATTTTCAAAAATTTTTATTTAAGTTTAATATTAATCTATATATTACACATGTATGGATAATGAATGTTACAGAATTTATCATAGGAAAAAAAAATATATTATTTATTCAAATAATCCAAGCAAAAAATAGTTCTGATAACGAAGTTAAAATTGGACCATTCATTGAATAACCTTAACGGATTTTTATATTCTTCAACTAAATCTTCTTAAATAGATGAAAATTTTAATTTCATCACCAGACTCACTTCACAAGATATACAATAAGATAAGGAAAAGAATAGACGACATGGATAGCTCCGAAATAAGTCCTTCGCGAACATCCACGCCCTTGTCTCACTTACTGATAAAGCTCTCGCTGCCAGTGACGACCGGTCCAGCGCTCGTTTCGCCAGTGCCGCCGGTAACGAGTCCCGCGAGGCTCGCGCACACGCAGTAGAGGGTCGGTATTGCCAGTACCAGGACCAACCGGATGCCGAGTGAGTGCCGCCTCTTGGCCATAGCCGGCCCGCCTTGCCTTGTCCTAATCGTCTTGTGCGAAGCTGCGCGCTAATTGATTGCCGATCCTCGATGCCTTGCTTTTACCCGCGATCGGCTGGAAAACGAAGTTCCTCGTTGAAGTAGTAGTAGTAGTAGTAGTAAGTAGTAGTAGATCTTTAGGTTTAGGTCCGAGGTGGTGGAGGAGGAGGAGGAGTGAGGAGGTCGACTAGAATCGACGTCCCGCGCGAAACTGATCGAAGATCTAGCGAATGGCGATCGGTAGTATTTAAGGGACGGCCGGTTGTTATCTCGCGTCGATAAGATTGCTACGTAAGGTGGGGGCAGAGGCCTACGTGTGAACGGTACACGTCGCCGGAAAAAAATGCGCCGGATGAAGACGAGGTGGAGAGAAAGAAAGAGAAACATATTATTATATATATTATTTGCCCCGAAGGAGGAAACGTTCGTGCGGACACGTATAGGTGGGAATGCACCTGGACTAGGGAATTCGGATGATGTTGTTGGCAAGGGAAAAAGTACGCGTTCGGTGACCTAGAAAAACTAGGCTTACCTTGTATTATTTTGCTACAGGAAGGTTAGGAAACTTAGATCGATTCTGTATGTAATTATCGGTTATCGGGAGTGAATGTAATCGGAGTTTACGAAAATTATTAAATAATTTGAATACTTTATCGTAAACTTGTATGGCTTTCGAAGACGTAAGTGAGCTTACTTAAGCTTCTTGGTCCATGTCGTCGTAATACCCCGATCAATATTTATAATGAGTCACTTGACTTTTGTAATGTGGAAGACGCAATGAACACATTTCTTCGTATAGAGCTTTTAGTGAAGTAAAGAAACGTGTTTGGGTTTCATTGTAGATCTATATAGTCATTCTAATTTAGTAATTAGTATTAAGTTTTAAAAAATTCAGTAAAAAAGTAAAATTTTGAACCGTCACTGATTGTATATATAGATCTTGTAAGTAGATAACTAAAATGGTTATCTCAGATAATATGTCGTTGACATCGAAAAGTTAAATTTGTCAAAACTTGGTTATAGAACAAGACCGCATTATTTATTGGTTAATTACTCCAGTCCGCTTACATCACATATAATATATGTATCCCAATCAAACTCGAGGCATCGAAAATTGAGCCGATGGAGAACGACAAAAAGGCGCATAAAACCACTCGGAATCATTGTCTAGCTAGAAACGGATTCCCCCGCGCGCGCGTACGGGCGCAAACAATGGGTCAACAGATAAATCGCTGCAGGCGCACTCACTCTTCTCTCTCTCTCCCACTCAAAAAAGGGAATCACGACAATGGCAGTCCAGTTATCGCCGGGCCAATCAAGAGGTCGCGCGAGCTGGCGCGCGGATGACAAAAAAGAGAGAGAGAGAGAGCCTATGCCAGCTATATATGCATGCGGCGGCTCTCTTCGCTTTTCCCGATCGATAAAGGGCCCGCCTAGCGCGCGGAGAGGGAAACACAGTAGCGGCGCGTCATATAATGAAGGAATCCCGCGAGAGATAGTAGTAGTGCGCGACGAGAGTGTGTAACAATGCCAGTGGAGCGGGGGTGCGTGAAAGGGGAGCGTCTGTCTCACACACTCTCTCTCTCTCGACCGTGAGAGTTTTGTTTGGATGCGGGGATGGGTTCGGCGCGGCGCTGTATAACGTAGGAAAATTAAAAAAATATTCCATTGTGCCGAGGTGTATACAATGCTCTCGTATAACTTTCGCGTATAATATAAGTTGAGCACTACAAGTATGCATTGAAGAAGCGCGAATGTAGACCGCATTGTGTATTTTTCGCGGTGCATTTTTATGCGCGTTTCGAGATGAAACTTGCGTTTTTGTGAATGGAATTTTTTAACTTAATGGCCGCGGAGAATTGTTAGAATGTAGGCGAAATATTATATATAATACACGTGGCATTGGTCGTAGGTTCGGATTTCCTCATACGATAATTCAAATAAACAAGAATATACTTTGCAATATAAGTGACGAGATAAGCACACCTCTAAAACTGGCTCGAATCGAGCTACTGTTGATCGAAGATATGATTGGAAATCAATAATGTGGCGAACTGATTTTGCAAATATTCCTAAATCTTACTTCAGAATTTGTATGTAACCGTATCAGACACGATAAATAACAAGATAAAGTTTGTTTGTTTTGATTTATTGCAGTTGAAGTTTAAGCACAGATTATATTGTAAAAATAAAAATTTATGGCCCCAAAGTGAAGCTTATTTTTAGAATTCTTTTTTAAATTATGCTTTTGATGCTGAATCTCGCTGTTCCGAATTTTTGAAAGAGAAATGAAGATGTATGAGTACACTGTATTCTTCTTTCTTTTACATGGACTGATGTGTATACAAAGGTAAACTTGTCTTCATTACCGATAGCAGATTTCCGTACGACAAGCACGAGTTTAAAAAAAATCTAACATCACGAATGACAGCAACAATGTGGTATATAGCCATTATGCTCGCGCGCGTTGAACTTGTACGCGTGTGTCTATCTATACGTTTGTAACATGCTGTGTTATTCTTGTTGAATCCAGATATTTGAATAACAGAAAGCCAAATTCTGCTTAAATATAAGAAATTACAAATTTTAATTATTTTCAACATACAAAAATTACATCCAATTATCTTTTATACGAGATGGTAATTCACCCTTGATTTAAAATGAAAATAAGTTACACCGACAATTTGTATCTGCATTCTGTAAAGGTGTGCTTTCAAAGCAAAGAGCGAGAAAGGAGAGAGAAAGCAGACTTGGCTTGACCGCCATCGCGATATAACGTGCTTGAAAATTTCGCTCTCTTAATCTTTGAATGTGTGTGCCATAAATTGTGCAGCAGCCGTGAGTGCAATTTTAAGTCAGCTTAAATTTTGTTATTATTTTAGTCAGGGTAAATTAAATTGCTTTTTCATTTTAAAAATAACACTTTAAAGAGTAATACGGTCTGAGTAATGTTCAATCATAAAAACGTATTACGAGCGAATGTAACAGTTGTCACAGTAATTGTTCAAGTAGTTTATTAGTTTTATCGAATGATGTGGAATCAATAGGTACATCTATTGATGGGATTTGCATTTCTTAAAGGCTTCGATTGGTAATACATAAATCAAGTCGACAAGAGGAATATAAGTCATCAAACGTTCACGCTTCAGAGATGATTCATTGAATGCGTGGATACGTTTGTGAGTAGGCTATTAAAGAATGCGACGTACGCGAAACGTGAAAATCACGTGGGCAAATTTTCGAAAATTTTGTAACAGTAAGTTTTTAAGCCTTTTAGGGTAGTACCATTTTAGATGCAATTCAGAAGTTTTTTTATAAATTAGTTAGTGGATTGTAAATAGACATCATAAATAAACTAATTTATTTACAGCTAAAGCACTGTCGTCTTTTATAAGTATTATCAACGAAACTAATTCATTTTTTGTATTCAGTAGGGTACTATGAAAATACATGTGGTTTAAATTTTTTTTGCGTCATATAGATTATCCGAAGTCGGATAACATAAATTTATTTTAGTTTGAATTATTGAGTTCTATTTATTAACTAAAAAGTATATTCAAATCATTAACAGTAATCTTTTGTAGTATGTAATCTTGGTAGAAATCGTTTCAATACATCTTGAACTAACACTTGATGTACGTAGGATTATTCATTGTCACGTCACATTTGTGACGTACTTAATCTCCAAGTAATTTTGCTAGCAAATATTGTTAGAGCTAGTCAATATTATGATTATAATATAATCTCTCAAATATTTATTATCTTTTTATACAAAATTGCCAAATTTTCTAAACATTATAAAAAAGACGTCGATATATAGGAACCACTCTTTATGAAAAATAAAAGTTTAGTTCTCTCTATTATTCAAGTAAGAGAAAAGAAACGAATATTTTTGCAAATAACAGTATTTATGGATATTTCATTCGTTATCATGTTTTTTTTAATGTGTCATATGTAAAATTTAGAAGTGTTAAAGATATAATCGAAATTAGTTTGGTCAATGTCAAGTGGATTCGACTGTTTCTATCAACGATTATCATCTACAAGGCAGAACCCTCATCATCAGAGGAAAATCTGATAGAATATGAATGGAGGAATTGAAACAAATTATTACAATTGTCCTATTATTAATAATTATGATTTAGTATTCTATTTTTTTAATACGATCTGATTTTAAATAATTTTCATAGAACGATAGTACGTTTTCCCATTAGATGCTGCAATAAGTTTGCTCTACTTTATGACTTGATACATACACAAAATTGAAAATCTTATTTTTATGTGAATATTTCTATTCGTAAAAGTAGTAGTAAATAGCGTAAATATTTAATATCATTTTCAGTAAAAATACTAGTAATGATTATGGTAGTATTAAGACAGTCTTTCAAATTTTGGTGGGATTATTCTTGTATTTTCCTCTGTGAGACTCATCAAATAAAAGATTTTTTAGGAGTTTTGATTAGAAAATTGCGCCATTACGTACATTATTTCATTAAATTATTGTCAATGTTCATGACCCAGAAGAAAATTACAATATTTCTTTTTAAGCGATGTCCTGCCTGACTAATTTCAGTACAAACTACTTTCACGTGTGCAGAATTGGCTTACAAATAAATTATTAAATTAAATTTTGTATTCATCGCAGTTACATTGAAAAAGTACTTTTAAAGTACAGAAATAAAGCCTGACAGGTTGAATTGAAAGCTTTAATTATAAGTAAGCTTTCTTTTCATAAATTTTGTCAATAGAACAAAGCGTTTCTTAACAGTAAAGCCGCATGAGCTATTTATAAAAAAGAAATCAATTCTTGAAGCGAAAGATATTAAAATCAACAATTGAACTAAACATTCAACGAAAGTGTTTAATGAAGAATTGAATAAATTTTAGAAACTGTGCGAACACTTAATTAAAGAAGAACAATTTCGTAAGTCAATGTCTACGTGCAAGCATGCGCTAGCTAGCATGAGTGCAAAGGCGTTTTGAATATAGGTTAAGAGCAATGTGAATTTCTAGACTAAAAAAGTGAATAATGCAACGTAAGACTTGATAAATGCCGTTTCTTCTCTAAATTCAAATAATTTTAGTGCAACAAATGAGGATTGTTATAATTTCCTTTCATTTTGTTATTTCAAAGTTTTCATATATTTCTTCTTATCTTTGCATTGATTTACTTAATAAATTCCAACAAAAATTACTCTCCACGGCATATTTAAAAATTCATCATCTTAATTTCAAAGCTATAGTGATTAGTTTCATGCAGTCACAGAGCACTTGCGCGAGTCGATTGCGCTTCACTCTTCATTCATCAACTTCAATCTCGCTCGCCGCTTATAATTGAATCACGCTCTCTCTCTCTCTCTCTCTCTCTCTCTCTCTCTCTCTCTCTCTCTCTCTCTCTCTCTCTCTCTCTCTCTCTCGAAAAAAAAAAAAAAAAAAAAACGAGACGATGCGTTTAACTCTCCATTTTCATTGAATCTCCGAGGAAAAAAAACTCTTCCTCTCTCTCTCACGATTCTCTCTCACTCATCCAACGCGACTTTGGTACCTACTCGTGAGTCAGGTCTTGATGATGGATCCGGAGCACCCATAGAGCGCGCGCGCTCGCACACACAGACACACGGTAACGACGCCTCTGCCGTCGTCGCCGCGCACTCGGAGCTAACGACCAGCAGCAGCATCAGCAGCAGCAGCAGCAGCAGCAGCCAGCGCTTCGCTCACAGAGCGACACGAACGAACGAACGTAGAATAGAAGAGAGACAGAGGGAGAGATAGAGAGAGGGCGAGAGAGCGAAAGAGAGAGAGAGAGAGAGAGAGAGAAGGAGAAGGACGGAGCTAGGCTGGACAACGAGGGCCGCGAGGAAGGGGCCTGGCCGATTCAACAAACGATGTCCGACTTCGGAATAGTTGTTAATGTAGTATGTGTGTGACAACGGGATTGACAGCATGGATTCGACGTCCGACCTAGGAGGAGGTTGGTCTCTTTCTCTCTCTCTCTCGCTCTCTCAGTCTTCCTCTCTGTCTCTCGCTCTCTTTCTCTGTCTCACTCTCTCGCGTTGAATTTTTCGCAGATTAACCGCTTTAATTAGCCTGTGTGTGCAGATCGGCAGTAGGTGTATGCACCTGTACATGCACAAGCCACACGTGCTGTGGCATCGAAGCCCAATATTCTGGAATTTCGATGTCTCTGCTGGTCTCTGCAGGAGAGCTTTTTTCCGCACGATAAGCCAATCCTCCGTCCTGCCTGTCCCCCTATTATCTTTGTCTAATTCCTCTCTCTCTCTCTCGCTCTACTAGATTTATCATCATTTTTTTCATTCGATGGTGCCGATCGTCGCTTGTGAATTCACAATACGAGGTGTGTAGAGCGCAAAAAAAAGAAACGAAATAGTGTTTTGTCAGTCGTAAGGTCCCGCAGAGTGTATAATAATCTGTGCCTAGAACGTCTGTAGACGTAGATTGAGAGTACCGCTGATGTATTGTTAATTCACAACTAGCAACTGTAGGTAATAATAGAGGGACAGACACGACTACTGTGTGGTAGGACGATTTTCGCTGCGCAACGAATTGGACGCGGCAGCGTCGAGGCTGGAATAAGCCCGAATTCTTCGCCTCGTGAATTTTCGCAGAGTGTGATGTATAACGATTCTAACAGTGAAGGAAGATGTGAAGGTTACACGCCGACTCCATTCATGACTTCTAGTTCAGAGCTCTAGATTGTGTGCGGACTGTTGACGTTGATGCACGGGAATATATAAGCGTTTCGATACCGAATGAGAGAGAGATGTATTGATCAGAAGAGATAAAGATAATGTGAATAATACGTTGAACAGTGATTATTTGGCCGAGATTTTATTCAATTCAATGCTGAGAAAAAAGTGTACCAATGTTATAAAACCCGCAGCGACGAGAGGCAGCGATGAAATCAAATTTAAACGGACGAAATTGCTTCTTTTGAATGCATAAGATATGTCTCGATCGTTAATTTGAAAATGACTTTTATACGCTGTTTTTCAAAGAAAGTGAATCAACAACGTTTTATACTGCTTCGTGAAATTAATTGTATACCACATGATAATTTGTGTTTATTAGAATTGTTGTTAAATTTATCTTTTGCAGTTTAAAAAAAAATATTTCGAATTCAATGATCGTTCTAATTGCTGGAATTCGGGACGAAATTTTATTAAAAAATGCTTAACGACTTTTTAAGCTTCAATTTGGATGTATAAAGTGTACAAAGTAAAAGTACGATATAGAGGGCCGTTTTTTTATAAAGAGAAAAAGTTTTAAAGTAAAAACACGAAGTACCTATAATATTCAAATATTTTAATAAAGTAACTCCTATCCAAAATAGAATATTTCGCTCGTAATAAATAATGATAAATTTGAATTATTATAAAAGATATAGTTTTGAATGAACGTCTTTGGGCGTCATAGTCTTGCTGATTCTAACGATGTCTTTTCACGCGATCCCTAATCTAGACATTTTGAAGTAACACAAACTTTAAAGGTTAATTCGCTCAATCAGAAGAATAAGGTTAGCTCAGTTTAACTCACATAGCATGCGCATACTGACGTTTACTCACTAATACAATTACAGATAAAATCGACGTGCTCGCGAAAAATTGCAGCAGTTAACAAATTTATAATTTCGGTAACTGTCAAAGGAGTTTCAAATTGATACTAATCTTCAGAAATTCTAAATTTGTACCTGACATCAATATTCTTTTTTTTGTAATTATTTAATATATATAAATAATACTGGAAATAATCTTTTAATTGTAATACACATCTTTTGAAACAGTTTTTCGGGATAACAAAATTTTTCGCTTAAAATTTTCAATTCTCAACTCTTTTTTAAAATAAAGTTTATGTAATTTCTCAGCACTTAAAAATGATCAATAAAAAGAATCAATGACGTTAAAAATGTTATAAACAAACAAAAAGTAACTCGGACAATAACAATGGAGTAAGTGCAGTAGTGAATGTACACGTATCCTAGTGAATGAGCAAATAGATTATTTCATTGTTCAATCATTTAACTCTATTATACAACGCTATAGTTACAAAATGTCATATTTTCTGCTATCCCGGTTTTCAGATACAGTCGCGAAAATATTTTCATTTCGATTTCACTTAAAAATTATTTTATACTGCGCCTCTCGCGTCTAAAAATAAAAAATAATTGGCGCACTTCGTTCCAATTCAAAAACTCGAATGAAAGGGTCAAAATAAAAACTTCCTTCGCAAATATATATAGTACAGAAGCTTACTCTTTTTTAACCAAGTTATTATATAACAAACTATTTTCCTCATTTTAATCAACTTTTTCTTCAAGAAACCAAGACGCTTCTAAAACTGTACCTGCAATCATAAAAATGGCCTTTTTCCAGTCTGTGGCACCATGTTTTCCGCTTAATTAACCATTCATCAATCTGGCGAACTTCTGCTCGCCCGCTTATTCCCCATAAATCTACAATTCCAATCAACATCTCCCGCTAATCTGATCGTTCTTCTCTGTTAAACAGGTTACATCGATTTCCATCATCGGACCATCAACGGTACGTCTCGACTACATCTTTCTTTCTCCCCACACCCCCACCGATTTACCCGCTCGCAACCCTTAAGCCAATCAGTGCGAACGGAAGCTCGAGGGGAAACCAACAAGGAAAGTGACTTATCTCTCTTTCTCTCTCTCTCTCTCTCTCTCTCTTGTCGCGAGTGCGGTAAAAAAGTCGCGATTTGCCTAGGCAAATTGAATCGCGACTCTCGAAAAAATCCAATCAGCGAATTATCACCGCGCCGGATCTGATCTCGACGGCGAGATTCGAGGAGAGCGCGTTCGATCAATAAAGGCTCTTTATACGAAACTCGCTGGTAAAGTTCCATAATTGCACGTGCGAAGGAAAATATTTACACGGCCCAGTTCTTTCTTTCTTTTTTGGTCGTCGTTGTCGCTTCCTGCACTACTTACTCCTCGGATCGCGAGGATTGATCGCGGATGAGTAATGAATGCGGAGATTAGCGGGTGTATGACTCGAAGAGAGAGGAGACAGAGAAAGACACTTGAGAGAAAACATCGCACGCGCGAAAAATTAGGCAAGAACGTCGCGATCGATTCTGTATGTATTCTCACGCGATTGATAACGGCGAAGTGGGTGCAGAGCTATCTCGCGATTTTTTGAAAACGCTGATGATGATGGTGTCGGTGTACTGTGAAGTGAGTGATATAAAGAATTGCACGATTTCACTTGCTTTCGAAGAAATCGAAACTGAATCAATGTCTGGCTATTTTTGTGGTTTTCGAATTGTTTGACTTTGCAATTTAGTGCGATAAATGGATTACGTAATGATAATGTCGCGGAATTTATTGAGGATTATTATGTAATTTTCGCAGACTAGTATTTTAGAACTGCTACGTGGCACTTACTTAATTTGAAAAAGAAACTGAAATAGAAATAAATCATATATAATTTATTGATTACTCTCCGTCTGCCGCCTCGAGACTTTGGCGGTATTTCAGTTTAACTGCTATGGCTGAATGTGGCGCTTCTTTTTGTTGGAAATGAAATTACAATGTAAAAATGGAAAAATTGTTCTTCATTCGTCAAGATTAAAATGTTCAATCTAGCTCGGGGGTTTGATCTCATTAACGTAAGTTTAAGTTAAAGGGAAAGTACGTTAAAGGCTTGATAAAGATAGACACCGCCAACTGAAAGACGATAAGGTTAATCTAATTTGTTGAAAATTTTGTAATCGCTGTATCAGATCTTCTTGGTATGATATTACAATTTTTTTCTTCGTTTTAAGGAAAACTTTATAAAAATGATTAAACTGTAATTCTCTCTTCAGCAATGATGAAAACGGAGATTTTCCAATATTCCTGAAGCAATTTTCACACATTTCTCAATTCTTCTTAAAAACAACAATAGAATATTAACAAGTATTACCCACTAACAAGGAAAAATAATCAACGATCAGAACCTCACCAATTTACCACGCCGCATAATTGCTCAGGCAGTAATCAAAATCGAACGCTTCATTTCACGCGCAAAAAGCCCGTCGAGGAACATCGGTCAACACGCCACGTTCTCGGAGTTTTTTTTCCTTATCGCGCTCCTTTATATACCTATATACAGACGTCTACAGCGTGCCGCGAGCCGATAAAAATCGACGGCGACTCTCTTCGCCCCTCCCCCTCGCCCCTCCTACCACCCCGCGAGCAAGATGAGAATCGGATTTGGCGCCGATCGAAAATCCCACCCGCGTCTTATCGGCTCCTTGTGCCGGCGCAAAGCGCACCCGTCGTCGTCCAGTCTTCCTCCGCCGCGCCGAACAATTATTTACACGGGAGAGCGTGTGTGGAAGTGAAGTGGACGGTGCTGTGTCTTCTTTTTTCTTTTTTAATGGGGATGAATTTTTTTTTTTTTTTTCGTGAAATTGTCGAATTTAACAAGTAATTTTTTGTGAGTTTTTTCTTTGGTATGTTTGGAAGTGGAACAGTATTGTTTGTTGTTTGATTATAATTAAACGTAATTGATAAAATTTTTAACAAAGTGGTTAATTGTGACAATTTTTTGAAGAATTCAGTCTAAGAAACATTTTTTTAGGAACAATTTTTTTTTGCATTTTACTTTCGAATTTCATGATGAATGAGTTAATTCAGTATAAAATTGTTGTTTATCACATAAAATTTTTCGCTTTTATTTTCCATTTTGTTACGACATTGCATATCTGAAAATCATATAAGTCAAAAAGGAAGTTTTAAGACTTTATATAACAGTGAAAAATATTTTATTTCCATTGGTTGTCCATAAATCATTATTCTGAAATTTACTGCTTTTCTCGTAAAGAACGCTAACACGTTTTTAACGGCCATTTCACTGAAATTACTTTTTTCATACCCGAACAACTAAATATACCTAAAAACTGAAAAAATTTAATACCGTTTTGCGAATCGAAATTTAATCAAAGAACTTTAAATTTGATGAAAAATTTTTTGTAACGCATTTGACACATTTTTAAACTTTTATATATTAATTGAAGCATTATAATACCAATATTTTTCAAATTACCGTCAATTCATATAAATTTATTTCAAGAAATAAGGTTAAACAATATTCTTTAATACCCAGTTCCATTCACCTGTCTCAAGAACCGCACACGTCAATTGGCTCTCCGCGATCGAACTAGAACTCGGTTTCCGGAGGTCCCGCGTGGGCCTTTTTTTCACCGCGATCGTCATCAACGCCGATCTCTATCTCCACGTGATAAGCGCACGCGTCTTTACAGGTATCGATGTAATACGCGCGTGACGTCATATAAGAAGAATAGGAAATTCGCGCACGCGACAGCGGCGGCAGCGTCTTTCGTAATTACCTGCGAGCGTTTCCCGCGTAATCCCCTATAATCAGCCTCAATTCGCCACCGGCGAGTTACTGTGGCGGCGGCGGCGGCGGCTGCTGGTGTGAAGTTCCTCTTATCTCGCGCTCTACTTTGTATTTATCGCGGCTTTTTCTTCGACTTCGCTTTTTTTTGCATGTTCCTTTCGTTTTCATCTTAATATATGGTTTATTTATTCATTTTATATTAATTAGTAATATAAATAAAATATATTGAATAATAATCGGTTTCTATTTGAATTAGATGTAGACACGGTATATTCAGCAATTTCGTTGTTAATTAAAATGTAGGGTGGCAATAATTTTAATATTTTTATTACGTTTCGTTTCTGCACTTTTCCAGAATATATTTGAAAATATTCTGATTTTCAAAATTGTTTAATAAAATATTTTCAAATATTACGGTCATAATTTTTTATTTTTTACTTTTTCAGTTACTTTAGAATTTTAATTAAATTTTAAGGAATTATATTTATGGATGATGAGGAATTCCCATTGAAGATTACATTACAAATTAGTATTTTCTTTATTATTAAGGGGACAAACTTTCGTTATGCAGAAATTTTTTTTTTCACACCAAATGTTTATTTTTATCTTGTTTTTTTTTTTTTCATTAAAAATGAATAAACCCTGGTAGAAAATTAACCATAAGTTGGCCAGAATATGCTTAACCAGCATCCCTGGTAGAAAATTAATCATAAGGCTAAGCCATATTCTGGCCAACTTATGATTAATTTTCTACCAGGGAAACTTTAACTAAATTTTTGTATAACTATAGTAAGTTTGTTCCCTCATTAATAAAAAAAATACTAATTTTTATGGACTGTTTTCTTCTTCTAGCATACAGATAAACAAAGCAGTATATTTTATTCAACTGCAGCATTAGGGTGTCACTGGAAAAAATATTTCTACAATCGAAATTCATTTTCATTGGGACATTTCAATATCGTTTAAAAAATTAAACGTTTACTGTTCGACAACGCCAAAATTCTTCTCCGTTTCATCTGAGAATTCACATGTCCTAATATACCCCAAACGGGTTCACGAAAATCGACTGCGTCTCGACAGGCCTCCTCTACACTTATTTCTTCGGCCGCGCGGTGGCGGCAGTCGTGGCCGGCACGACAGAAGCGATTACGACGTGTACGTAGACGACGCGTGCACACGTATGTGTGTGTACACGGTACAGCGCGTGACGCCCATTGAGGCTCACTCCTCCGCTCTTGTGCGTCACTTTAGAGAACAATGCGCGGCCCAGGGATAACTAAGTATCAACTATAATTAACTAAAAAGCAAAAGTATGGGCGACAGAGAGAAGCGGGTCAGCTGTCTTTTGTAGCCGCGAAATTGATTGTATCGCACATAATACACCGTATACCTATAAGACGCGCTCGCGCGCCCGCCGGCCGCGGGTGTATTGTCGAACGTCGAGTGCGCGAAGAAGGTGCCTCGAGACTTTTCAAGATTCTCGCGCCCGCGTCCAGGAGCGTTTTCGGAGGGGTTTGAGATGTGTTGGGTTTTCTCAGCGGATCGGAGAGAGTAATATTTTGTTTGCAAGGTAGACGAAGGCTAATTTGAATTTAAAAGAAAAAGACAGTCTTGTAATGAATCGTTATTCTGTGAAATGGATAGTGAATCAGCTTTATCATATAGGATATTATTTATTACATAAAAACGTAAATGGAGCTTTTACTATTCGAATTTCATTTGTACATAGATATCGGTCATTGTAGCTTTAATGTTGAAATGAACTTTTTTAGACGTCTTACTGGCTAAGCAATCTTAAAGATATTGTACGAAATAACTTTTGCTTTCTATCTGGATAGTGTCATTAATTTGAATAAAATTCGTGTTTTCTTCTTTTCTAAGCATAATAATTTGTTATGTTGTTAAAGTGTTATATAATTTGTACACTGAGAAAAAGGTTTTGGAAAAATTACTATACTGTCTGATAAAGCTACCACAGACTGTAAAACCCTAAAAAATTACCATACTCTACAGTAAATTTTACAATACTCATAGCAAATTTTCCTATAAAGTATCATAATCTTTTGGGGTTTCACAGTCTGCGGTAGCTTTACCAGAAAGTATGGTAATTTTTACAAAATTATTAATAATTTTTACTAAACTTTTTTCTCAGTCGTGTAAGATTAATATTTTTAATCTATTTAGAAAAGATACATTTACAGCATGGGAACTGTATTGTCTTCAGATGTAAGAAGAAAAAATAGTACATTTCGACACGGGTGGGGAAGTCGATTATTTAGCTGGTGTGACTTTTTACACGAGCGAAGCGAGTGCGAAAAAGTCACGCACCTAAATAATCGACTTACGCACTAGTTTCGAACGGTATTTTATACCACGAGCGCCGAAAAATCATATCAAAGTTGTGATTTTGAGGTTAGAGTGGTATAAACAATATTATTAACATTTGGTGAACCCCTACATTCTCCAACTGAACGATGGTATTCTATTCGAATCTTTCATAATCAATACTAACCGATCTTTTTTATATAAGTCAGAAAAATGTTTACTATAAGTTCCATTACAATATACTTGATAAATCATTCATATCTTCAATTAACTTCAAAAACTCCCACTCCATTATTCTAAAGCCAACACAAGTGCTAGCAAAAACTTCCAATCGCATTTTGCCGCAGTAAAAACGGTTTAGAACCAACCAACAAGCTTTCGAATCTCGGCAGCCACCCACTGCAGCGATACAAGTGTAAGCGAGACAAAAGGTGCATATAATCCGCGTATATACACGCCGCATGTCGAGCCGCAAGCCCGCATCGTTGGGGGAGGGGAGGGTGTCGAGGGATCGAAGCGAGAGCCCGTGATTTTGACGTTAGCGCCGCATTGTATCCAAGGCAAGCTCACACTCTCTCTCTCTCTCTCTCTCTCTCTCTCTTTCTCTGTCTATCGCCTCCGTCGTCGTCGACGTCTCGGGCGCAGCGTCGTCGCGCTCTCTGGTATATGGGGACGCCTTGTGTAGGTTATCACCTATGCGGCTGATGTAGTGACTTCCTACTCGATTAAGCAGCCTAAAGAAGTCTAAATTGCTCTCATTCAGGCGCGCAGAGTAGATGCCATTCATGCCTAATGTACGTCGTATAAACTAGATATAACACGACTCAACGACTACTCCGCCGAGCGAGCGAGCGAGCCAGCGGCTAGCTAGCCGCTACACACACATACACATAAGCGCTCCACATATACACACACACTCGTCGTTCCCCGCAGCAGAGTTCGCCTGACCTGCGCGCGTCGCCCCGATTGTACCGCACCGCCGCCACATATGTACGTGTGTGTGTGTGTGTGTGGGTGTATACACACCTAGAGAGACGAAGACCGCCGAAATGTAGGCCTCGATCGGGTTACGCCGACCGCGTGGTTCGTCGTGGTTGGATCGGAGGTGGATGAAATCTCGTTTGTGGTCGGGACTATGGCCATAGGCGATTGGACGGGAATTCGGATGGTCGCGCGGGCCTCGGATGAGTCGTTGATCTTTTGTGTGGGTGGACGCGGGGAAGTGAAAAATGATGAGTTATGTAGGGGGGATTTTTTATTTTTCATTCGTTCGAATTGGTTGGCTGTTGGTATTATGTGATGAGATTAGTCAATTTTGACGATATTTAAAAAAAAAAAGAAAGCTTTGGAGGAGGCGAGTGATGGAACTCTCTAAATTCGAATAAGTGGAATTCACTCTCAATAAGTGAATATTCACTTATAATAAGTCCAAACTCGTTTACTTATTCAATGTGTGGACGAGTTTGGACTTATTATAAGTGAATATTCACTTATTGAGAGTGAATTCCACTTATTCGAATTTAGAGAGAAATGATATGGGAGAGGATGCAGGCGAGATTTTTAGATTGTAACAATGTCAAGAATCTTCATCAGTTTTTTTTTTCATTAGGGGCAGACACACACGCGAGATTAACTTAATAAGAAACGACAGTGTAATCAAGGAAGCGGGCATGTAACCACTTCATTTTGTCATTAATACCATATAAACGACTGGACGTATTTGAGAGATGTCATATATATATGCTTTAGAGACGCGCGGAGCGGCGCGCGTTCTCTCGAAGTGGCGAATGGCCGGATGGATATAGAAAGGAGAGAAAAACGTAACCGCGAGCTCAAGATATAACGATATATAACAGCGGTGTAGTTGAGAATAGTCGGCGCGTATAGAGTGACAAATAAGTGATCTTGATTTTTGCAAGAAATATCCGTGTAAAATCTATGGTTGTATTGAAAGGATTGGTTATGAAAATTCAATAATGGGGGTTGCCAACTGTCTGCTTTGTCTGAATTGAAAAACAGAAAAATAAGAAAAAAATCGGTTATTGAATTATTTATATTGAATTTCTACTCGGAATAATGTCAAAATAAAGATTTCTATTGGATTGTGAGAACTTCTAAAGAAAATCGGTAATTGCATAATAAAATTACCTTGAACTCGATTGTCGTCAAACAGTATGACTATGATTAATTTTTGGATAACTTTGATTGCTATTCCCAGAAAAATGCAATGTAGTTATAAGAAATACCTAATTCAATTATTGCACAATAATTTTATAAGTTAATAAGCAACTGTGTCATGAAAACGCTGTCTACGGTTGTCTTAATAGTGCAACGGTTATATCCTTAATTCGGAATACCGGCAAAGTGCATGCACACTTTAAAGTACTTTACCTATGAATGAACTACCAGCTGATACTATAGTTTCATTCGAGTATCAGAGTTTACGTCACATATAATAGTCTGTTTACTTTCGACTGTGTACAGCATTATCTACACTTAAACCCCCCATATTAGACTCTTGCAAGCACTTAGGAGTTTGACATATCTTACTAAATCCATTAATATTTCTTGTATCAAAGTTATGCGAATTATTTTTTTTATTGGTCCCAATTTTGACAAAATTTATTATACTTTGTTATTTCAAAATAAAAGTTGTAAATTTTCAAATGCAAAATAAACGTCAATATTTTGGTATGTGGAAGAATAAATAGAACGGTGTAGAACGTTCGATCAAAACATAGAAATAGAAATTGATGGGCAGCAGTATACACAAAAATATTCGATAAAACTGCGCTTAGATAATCTTAGACAATGTTTGTCACTGTATCCATATCAATCCTGAAACATTGTTTTCTTCTGTGTTGAGAGAATTGCATCCTCTCTCATCAACTAAATTCATATACGTTTACCAAGTTCATTATTTTTCCTAAACAAAATAATACTAAAACCGTTCAACGAAATTCATCTCTCAAACATAATTTTTCTGTTTCCGATATTTTCTTGCTCCGATTCATATCGCAAATCCTAACACGCCAATCGTCATCGTCAGTTTTGCCAACCGAGTCGAAAACCCGAAATTCTTTCCAGAATCCCGCATAACAACAACAACACAAATATTATACAATACCTCTGCTGATTTCGCGACTACGCCAAGCCGCCATCCGAAGATTTCCACGAGTCCGGAAAACTCTGAACACTCCTACGCTTGCGCACCTTAACCGCAGCCTCTCTCTCTCTCATCACCACTTCATGCACACACGGCGAGTGTAAGTGTAACAACGACGACGACAACAACAGCTGGCTGAATTAAGCGAACGAATTGGAGCGCGAGAATCCTGCGTGCCTCGACCCTCACGTACATATACATACTGTGATATACATGTATACGTGCACGTGTGCGCCATATTTAATTTGCGAGTCGCGTTTCCCTGCGGATTTTGCCACTGCCACTGTCTGTTCTTCGGGAGTCTCGCTCGCGTCTTGGGCGAGGCGCATTTTCATTCCCCCGAAGGCACGTAGCGAGTGGCTTGGGTGGTGTAGGACTGTGTGTACATAGTATGCGCCTCGTCTGTTTTGTTGGAACTAAGATTTTTATTATTGAAATGAGGAGCTGGTTCGTTAGACGGGCTGAAGGAAATTTCAAGAGTAAAAATGTGAAGAGGGAGGGACATAGAGCGTGGGGTTGAATTTTAAATGAGAATATAAAAATTAATTATATTATTGTAATGGTTTATAACTCTTTTAATGATGTTTATTGATAGTCTTTTTAGTTTTTGTTTATCTGTATGCGATAAATCAGGTTTGACGTAGTTGGGAGAAAGAATTTTTACTTTAAAACGTACAAATTTGATAGACGAAATGTAGCTCCTTCATTTGACGGTGCAGTGCTCGTTTTGCGAGTACTCGTAATTGCAAGAAAATATCATTTGCCACGAAATTACACAGCTACAGCGTTGTAAGATAGCTTCAAATTCTGAGATCATTTTTAGAATTACCTCTAAAACTACCCAAATGAACTTTCCAAGTATAATATACTTTATTTTTATTTTTTTTTTTTTTGAGTGAGCTTTTTCATTAAAGCGAAATGAAGTCTCAGCTTTTTAATGGGAAAATTTCATTTCTCCAAATTGAGCACGATTTCACGCGCTGTCAAAGTTGAGAACAGTATTAAAAAGTTGGCTTCTCGCTCTCTCGCACTGTTTGTACGTGTTATTAAAGAATATTCAAGTGTTATTTAAATGGAAATTACTTACGAAGAAGTAGGTACAACCTTGGTAAAATAAACTCCTATTAAGTCCTTATATATATATATATACACACACACACACACACACACACACACACACACACACACACACACACACACACACACTTGGGATTAGGAGAATATTAAAGGGAACAAAAGTTGGTGATAAAAGTGCGCAAGAGACACACGCAACGAAGCAAACCCTTTCGCAGAAACCTACTGCCTCGCGCTCTAATTCCATCCATCAAAAAATTTGCCCGTTGCATTTGCAAATTAGAAACTAAAAAACGAAAAAGCACGCCCCGAGACAGTAACTCGAAGCGAATCAAAGATGCAAGTTCCCTACTTTTATCCTCATCTCATCTCTCTCTCTCACTGGCTCCCTCCTTCTTTTCTTCTTCTGCTTCTCATTCCTCACGGCCGAGACTACGACGACGACGCTCTCTGCGTTGGCAAAATTGCCGACGTAACGAGTCGCTTCCTACTTTTGCGGGAGTTTGCTTGTTTTTCCAGCCGCGCGCGCGCGCGGTCTCTATATCTCGTGGGCCCAGCGTTCTCGCGTGATTGCGTCTAATAGTCGGCTGTGCTCTTCGTGTGCGACAGCGTGCGACAGAAGTCACGAGAGGTGGGTTATACGTGTACACGGTTGTTCGTCTCGATTTAGCGCGCGCGCCAGCGCGCAAGCACGGGTTGGATTCCCATGTGGGGTTTTGTAATTGGGCTATTTTGATACTATGAGCGAGCGGGAGTGTAGTGCGCTGTAAGGGTGGAATCGCAGTAATTATGTGCTCTAGAATGTTGGATGAGAATTTTGCGTGGACTATGTATAGGGTAGGATAAAACGTGAAAAATTCACGATTGGGGGTTTTTCGCAAGTAAATTAATATAATAGGTTTAATAGATTCCAGCAAAATTTATCAGTCGCAAGACAAAAATCGTTAATAATGAATTTGAAATGTCGATGGAAAGTAGGTGCTGGTCAAAAATAGCTAGCTGCTCGTTTATTTAATCTTTTTTACTCATTTATCTTTTTAGAGTTGCCTTACTTACGCAATATTTGAAATGAAAAGTACTTGTTATTTTCAATTTCCAGAGTGTAGCTCTACAAAAACGCTTTCAATGTTGTCACTTCTAAAAGCAACAAATCAAAATTGAACAGACCTAAAGGCATGAATATATTTCAAAACTTATTTCAAAATGAAAACCAATACCTTTTGCATCGATTTACTTTAAAAACGCATCCTCCCCGAACTACAAAATCCATAATCTCCTATTCGAAAATCCATATCTCACCGAGCCCATCTCGAAAAACCCCCATTCGTCAACAAAAAAAGCGACCGAAAACAATGCGCACGCCAAAAATCGAGTGGCAACGCAAAAATAATAACTCTCCGCACCGGAGTATACATAGCATACGCGGCACACTCGAGAGAGAAAGAGCACGTACTCGTTTCACTCGCAACGACCCGTTAAAGGACTAATCTCTCTCTCTCTCTCTCTCCCTCACACTCCCGTCTGAAAATATCCACACACAAACAAACCCGCCACACGCGTGCATACGTGTAAAAATCCAGTGAAATACCGATGTACGCGCGACGTGCAGGTATACCCACACATACCTATATACGCTGCTCGCTCGCGCGAGTGGCCTCGACGGCCTTTTGAACAAACGTGAAAACGTTCCCATTTCTGGGAGTGGAGCGTGTACACACAATCGCCGCGGTGCGCGCGAGCTTTTGAATGGGTCGTCGTCGCCGCCGCGGCGAGCAGAATCCGATAGGTAGAGAGAGAGAGAGAGAGAGAGACAATTCGTGTGCGCTCGGTGAAGTGTGCGGTTATGGGCCGAATAATAACCATAGGGGAACCCGTGAAATCGATCGAGCGCTGAGGTCGACTGCTCGCCTTTTTTTATAAAGGGACCGTCGTGATGTGTGTAGGGGAAGGGCACGCTTTTGTTTTTTTGTTTTTCGGTTAAAGGTGTTTGGGGATTAATGAGAGGTGGCAAGTGCCTGGTTGTTGTTGTCGTCGGTGCGCGTTGTGTTGTTGTACTGGATTTTACGACGGCTTTCGTGATTGATGCCGCTGGTACACGCCCATATGTAGAGCACGGCCACTGCCGAAACTGAAAGAATGCGCGTCGGTTTTGGGATGTGCGTCGTTTGAGAGTACCTTTGCACTTTGGGATGGTTGTCGAGGCCTGTTGATGTTGTAACTGGGTTGGGTCTGCGATAGTTTTTGTATAGTGATATAAATATGGTGGTTGTAATAATGTAAGATAGTTTACTAATTTTTTAGTATAGGTATAGATTGTGGTATTATTGTCGTTGCTGCTAAAGGATTCGTGCTAGTTTTCAGAATTTGATGTTTTAGTGAAAGTGTTGAAAAATTTTCGTTATCTTTATTAAATTTGTCAAAATGAATCAATTATAAAATAGGATTTTAATTTTTCAATTTGTAGTTCAAAAAAATTCAAATTAATGCTTAAAAGTTAATGTAGCAATGTGATACCTTCAATTGTTAAATTCAAAGTTTACCTGGAATATTTAAATGCTATAAAAATATATAATATTTGATTTATGCTGTCGGAAATAGGAATTATAGCGCCTCTGCACGAGATAAAAAATATTTGTCACGAAGATCCGACGATAAGTAATAACTCTTAATCAGTCGATCGTAAATTTCCCATCCGAAAAATTTCATGCCAGATCTGACCCATAAAAGTTTTCCATTATTGGATTAAATTTATTGCTTAATGAATCGGTTTATTTGTCACTACTTTTCTACAATCTAAAATATTAAGAATCCTATCTTATTATCAAACATAATAGCACACAAAATTTAGTATTTCATGCAAAACATACATGCTGCCCGTATATTTACACATACAACCACATGGTTTCTTACAACAGTTGCGCTTTTTTAATAAAATTATTCACGTAGAAAATATTTTTTCGATAGGATGAAAAACGACCCCATCGTCGTCGAAAGGGTCAGAACTGCGTGAAATTCGAGCGATGATTTAAAGCCAATGTTTTACGGTCGGCGAGTCTCGTCGTCGAACAAGTTTGTTTTTCGGTCAAAAAAAAAAAAAAAAAAAAACAAAACATTTCAAATATTTCGCGTCGATTGCGCATCTCGGCGGCGCGAGTCCGAAATAAATCTCTCCGCAGCGATTGAATAACGCGCTCAATGAAATTCCCGTGCGTATCGCGCGCGTTTGCACAGTATAGTTATCTCCCGAAGGTTGCGCATGTTATACACGCGAATTTCGGCCGAAATTACGCGCGCCTGCTCACGCGCTTCAGATTTACGGTCAGAGCGATAAAAGCCGTCTGAGTGCCTTAAAAGCGCGCGTACGCGCAGATAATCTTGTGCGCGCCAATATATAGCGCTCTCTATGCGCGGATCATGCCGTAACACTGCAATGAATTGCCGATAAGCTGTATAACGACTCATTCATGAGATGTCTTTACACGTCGTCTTATTGATTTCCCCCCCGCGCGGTTCATCTGGCTGTTTGATTATGTACACATGGTTGGTGTTTTATTGAGCTGTCGATTTCTTATACCGGCAGCTCGATATAATATGAATGCTATACATATATGCAATTATTCTATTGCTGTAACTCTGACGTTGTATATGATTTGTCGGCTAAATTAATTATATCTATTACTAAAGTTTTCGAAATATAGCAAAGTGAACACCGCACTTCAAATTTGCTGCAGCATTGCATATTGATTTGGCAAATGGAGATTTTTCAGTTTTTGTTAAACATCCAAAATAATTTTTTTGATAGGTATCTAACTTAAGGTACAAGTAATTGTTACATTTTGAATGTTGAGTATTGCTATAAATATTTAACCACAAGTAGTTTAATTGATTGTAAAGATGTATAATCTACGAGTTGATTTTTCACCGTCTCCATCATTACCAAAACACGTTTCATTAACATTTTCATATTTTTACAACAAAAGATGCCCATTTTATTTAAAAGGCATCACTCTACAATAGTTGCCTCGCAACCAATCCATACAATATTAATCTCACACTACCCATTTCACATAGATCTTCAAAAAATGTCATTTTCACATAGTTCTCCTTTAAACTACCAGACCTAATCATCACACCTCCGTCTTCCACACGCTCGCCAATTTGCGTCAGAGCGCATCGCGACAACGCATGTAGCAGCCGCCACCACAACAGCTCGAGTGCATCCTTACCGAGAAATCGCCGAATTCGCGAAACGCCATTGACACAGCCGACAATAAAAGACACACAGTAGTGGTGGGGGGGGCACAGATAGTTGGGTATATGCGCGCGTGCGGCGTACGATTGTTCCCTCGCGCGCGGCCTACGCGCTTTTCGATTGGCGTTAATTGATCCGTGAAAACGGACTCGCGCGTGCCTCGGTTCTGCTGTAAGCTCTGCTGTTGCTGCTGTTTCCCCGCTTTGTTGGCAGACACGCGAGCTGCGCGCGCGCGAGGCGTACGAATTCTCGGCGGGGCGTTTTTGTGCAGTGGATTGCTTCTTCCGTTTGCATAAAGTAGGTTGATGTGTGTTAGCGGGGTTTCCGGGAAGAAAGTCGTGAGATTGTGTTTGGCTGTAAAAAAGATGATTTTTTTTGTTACGTTCGAGTTATCGGGGAAGGTGGAAATATGTCTACGTACGCAGTTATTATCGTCTGCACGATGAGAGCATGTTTCGAGCACGCTGCTTTGTTATGATTGATTGCGGAGATGTTGTGACGACGTTGTACAATCGGTTGGGATTTCCGAAGTAAACATTGATGTGATCGATGATTAATTCAAGCAGTGGGATGCATTTTTAAAAAATTTTTATTATAACGTTGGTAAAAAGATGTCTGAATGTTTTTTAATCTTGTTTGTGTGAAGAAAACGAAAATATCATAAACTTTGGATAAGTCTTACAAAAATACCAAGAGCAAATGGTTGTGGTTTCCTTTCTATAAAAGTCTACATAAAATTTGAGTTTTTATTATTTAATCTACAAATATGATTTTTTTTTTTTTAATTTAAACTTCTTTAATCAAAATGAAATAATAGCTCCTTCAACAAAAGTTTTTATCAACAGAATCTCGTACTAATTAACAAATAATTAATTTTAAATTGAGAAATGGTTTCAACAGCACTTCACAAATCACGAAATCTCCGAAGAAACGTTAACAATAAAGTTAAGCTTGAACAGTAGACCTGGCACTCGTCCGCTTGAATTTCGTAAAACTTTGAAATCTGATATTGTATTATACAGCACAGCAAGCGCGCAGCTCGAATACCAGAAGGTGCTATATACCCACTAAGTGGGTTAACGACCTCCAGTTTATTTTTCCTTCCCTTCTCCTCGCGCGCACGCACACACAATGCCCATGCGCATTTACCACTCAGACAGAGCTAGTACACCGAATTTTATCTCTCGCGTATAAAAAATCGTCCCTAAACAAGAAGAAAGCAGCAGAGAGGAATCATCCGCCCTTTGTACAGTCATATAATTACTGAAATTTCTCCCTCCTCCCCGGACTTTCCGTGATTCTTTTGAAGATGAGCACCGGCAGCGGCTCCTAACGAGGATGAAAAAGAAATGAAAAGATCGGAGGCGAACCGAGAGTCTCCCGCGGCTGGGCGAGCTTGCGGCGCTCTCGTCGGGGGAGTTAGTCTCGGGCATTCGAGCCCATTTTTTCCTCCTCTTCCTTTTGCGAAACTAAGTACGCGAGTACACGCGCGAGCGCGAGCGCAAACGGTTATCGCGCCCGAGAGCGATAAAGTGGAATGAGCGAGATTAATCCGCGATTAAAGAGTCAAGCGATGCCCGTCATTGTTTTATTGCGTCTGACGCTACCCGCGAATGTGTATTATAGGTAGATCGATTCCGCTGCTGCTCTCGCTGTGTGCCGATCGTTATCGCGAGAGAAAGAGAGCGCATTAATATAAAAATCAGGCCGATGCTTTTTGTTGCAATTGGGAAAAGGATTATACGCGAATGCTGTGTGATATTATATATAAAGGTTGAGAAGTAATGCTGAAGTATGAAATGTTTGTTGGTTGGATAAAATGGAGATATACCGGGAAAAATAAACTTTCTTTTATTGTAGCGGTTTGATTTAATAATGCGTTGGTTATGTTATCGTAAATGTTTCTATTATCAGTTGTGTATCTAAATGTTGTTAGAGTAATCTAATAATGATATAAAGATAAATTTTCTTTCGTAAAAAATCAGATATGTCTGTAACAAATTACGTGGTAATTATTGAGAAAAATGATGTATTAAAAATTACTATGATATATAGGAACATGGGGACAAATCTCAAATACCAAAATTTTTACTACATTTTATAATAAAAATTGATATATACATAATAAAAATAGCTATGTACATAGTAATTTTTACTATAAAATATAGTAATAATTTTAGTATTTGAGATTTGTCCCCACGTTCCTATATATTATAGTAATTTTTAATACATTATTTTTCTCAGTATAATAGATAAATCTCCGGCAGAATTAAAGCAATTGTACATGAAAAAGTTCAGGAGATAAAAATGGGACGAAAAATCATCCGATATTCAGGTCATGTCTTAAAAATATCAAATTGCAAATTGACAATCGATAACTTAATATTGCTTCTTTTAATAAAAAGAGCTCAATTATTTAGACGTTCGTTAATCAAGTAAACATTTTCACTCGTATATAAAATACAAATAAGTACACACGACGAAAATGAACGTTAAGTATAATGTCGCATTTTCCTAATAGTGTTTCGTATGTATACCCTTAGAGATGCTATTCAGGAATGTGATCAATGTAGGCGTCGCATTCAGCCGTTCGAATTTTTCCGTTCTAGTAATTTCCATCGGTAAATAAAAGTACACGACCGTGTACACGTATGTTACGAGAAATCACTACAATTTTCCTTACCCAGGTACTATATATATATATACAAGAGAGATAAGGGCTCGGAGGCCGTTAAGACGACCGACGAAGATAAACATTTAGTGTGAGAAAATAAAATAGATTAATGAAGCACACGTTACTTTGCGATGCTGCAAAATTGACTCTCGCTATTACTGGAAATGGTCGAATGGCAAATTGCTTTTAAATTAAAACTTTAAAACTGTATTGATGTAGTTTTTTAAATGTACACGGAAAGCCTTTCTACGCTAATTAAAAACTTCGTCTTAGTATATAACGTTAGCTATAGCTATCGTTCACTATATCTATATACGCTCTAAAGTAGATCACCTCCTTATTGCAATATATTCCATTGACGGCGACACTCGAAGATATATAGTTTTATCAATCTCTCGTTTGGCATTGAGAACGAATTTCGTTTAGAATTTAAGGACCTTGTTTAAAGCTCACCGATCAAGGAACGAACGAAAGAGACACGCTTTTGGCTCCGACTAACGTTTTTCGCCTTTGTTTCAGGTACAAACTGTACGCAGCCGGCGATCGAGGACTTTCCACATGACCTCTTCGACGAGAAACAGCGGCAAGCCGGTGCCGTAGTCGTCCACGTCATCGTATCCCTATACCTCTTCATCGCCTTAGCAGTAGTATGCGACAAATTCTTCGTACCTGCCGTAGAAAAAATATGCCACGGTGAGTGAAAATTTCTCTAGCATCAAGGTCGCGATCAATTTAAAGTCTACTTCTTACGTGTACATATATTATCTATCCAATGAATTGCACAACGGTTTTCCCACGCGATTTCGATATACGAGATTTATTAATATTATCTTGGCATCGAGACTGGTGGTCACAATAACGCGTCAGGTACGCGTCAAGGAAAAATATCACGAACTACAGTCGCACGCTTGATGATAACCTTTATCTCCTCAACATCTTTGCATGGAAGTACACACATCTCTCTCTCCTCATTCACGATGCTCTCATCCCGCCGAATTTTCACGGTCGATAGCGCACGTTACATCAGGTTAATCGTCGGATCGATATAATGCCGCACAAAAAGCCAGCCGGAGCCTAAATTCCCCGAGTTCAATGTTATACCCCCTTATCGAAAACTTATAATCCCCGGCTAATCCACGAGCGCCTTCAATTGGGTCATCGCGTCGCGCGGGGAAGAGGAGAGAAGTAGGTCTAGGTGCTCTCTGCCCACTAGAGAACGGAGGTGAACGAGAGGGGATATAATAATATTGTGATTGTTGTTAGCGCTGTCGATGTCGAAAGACGTGGCGGGCGCGACCTTCATGGCCGCGGCGACGTCGGCGCCGGAGCTGTTCGTCAACGCGATCGGCACCTTCATCACGGAGGGAGACATCGGTGTCGGCACGATTGTCGGCTCGGCGGTCTTTAACATCCTCGCCGTACCCGCGTGCTGTGGGATTGGCGCGGGAATGGTAATTATGAACATTTTATTTATTCTTTGTAACTTTGAAAATTAGGTTCTTGGATTTAAATGCTACATTGACAGTACGGAAAAAATTTCTGGAAAAAGTTACTACACAAATTGTTGTACATGTAAAATGTACTATAAAGTTACTGTAATTTATAGCAAATGATGCGGTTTCTATGAAATTTTTTATAGAAATCTCCACTCAGAGTTATGGTAATTTTTCAAAAATTTGTGTATGACCTAGAATTTTATGGATTTGAAGTAATGTTCATAAGGAAATTGTTCTTCGTGTAATGATAAATTCAATTATTATACAGAAAGATGTCGAGCAAAAAATCTTCGTTTTATAAGAGTGACCATTTACATAATATTGCTTTTATAATATATATTACAAATTTAACAGAACACAAAGTTCACAACAAAACGAATTAGCATAAACTTTTTGTAGAAATTATTAGATTTACGTTATGAATATATGACATTCTTTTGTCTATGCTAAAATGAAGTTTGGTTAATCAAATTAAATCTTTTCGGGATTCAAATATGTACGGATACAAAAATTAATCTCAATTCCTCTATAAGAATTTCTAAAGTCATCTAAAATAGTGATGACCTCATTATTTTATTTATTAAAGCAAATGATATTTTTTCCGATTGTTTATACTATTTTCTGAATCTCTAACAGAGAGAATCTTGTTTGTAAATCTAATAAGTATTGATTACTTACTATAGGAGTTCATCACTTTCATTTTTTATGAGAATATAAACTTGATTGAAAATTGGAACATGTCATCTCTTCAGATGATCAAGAATTAGGTCATTAATGACGATCTGGACATTGATCTAGCTAAAATAAAATACAAATTTCACAATTATATTAGACTAAATGAGATTGTCCGACTTGCTATTTCCTCTTGATGTGTTATAAATTTACAATAAGTCTAAATTTACAGGGCCAATAGAAAAATGGAGAAAATATTGTGACAAATGTATTTATATTTTAGCAAGTAGTACCTCTGGACTGGTGGCCAGTGAGCAGAGACTGCCTGGCGTACGGCGTGACCGTGGCCATTTTAATCTGCATCATCCACGACGAACGAGTCGAGTGGTACGAGGCGCTGTCGCTGGTCCTACTCTACATTGTCTACATCGCCGTGATGTATTACGACAAGTCGTTCCAGAGGTGCACGAGATTCCGCACGAAAAACTCCACTCCGCCAGAGGACTTAAGCACACCGCCAGGTAAGACCGATCAGGTATTTCTTTCTTTTCAATTTTGAATCCTGTAACTAATTGTTCAACCAGTGATGGAATAATTAGGACGTGTTTGTGTCAGTTGTGAAAAACTTAGTTTTCTTTGATTAGTCGTTAACGTTTAAAATTTCAAATGTAAAAGAGGAATTACTAACGTGTAAATCACACGATGTCGGAGAAATCAAAGCTGTGAAAGTTAGTGTCACCATCTTAATTGATTTGATTTCTCTCTTACAACGAAGGGATTATGAATGATTGAGTCGCCGTTCTCGTAATTAAGATCAATTTACAGAAGCTGCATTCTCGAAGATGGTGTTTACAGAGTTACAAATGACATTATGTAATCATTTCACGAGGAATAAATGGCGATATAGTAGCACCAAGAGAGGTTATGCATTGCTATTGTAGAAGATATATTCGACGTTATAAAGACAATTAACATTTCCTTTTTTTGAGTATGAAGTGCTTGTGAATATGGGGTTTTTTTGTAATGCGCGGCAATTGATATAAAGTGAACTCCACATACGTGATAGAGCTTTTGGTATTTGATCCCGTGATCGGACATGTCATCATCAATGTGATTTATACTCATTTAACGATGGGTTCCATTCCTTTTTTAAGCAATTACCACTTAGAGAAAGGTTCCTGATGAAGTACTTCATTTGCACAAATTATTAAGCTTTAAGTGGCGAAAATCTGATAATATAATGATGTAACTATTATCTTGTAAATATAATTCTTTGATGAAAACTTGATATCAACTAATCGTTTACTGATAAGCTTACAATAAATTCGTTTTTTTTATTAATCTCTCCTAATTTTTTTATAATCTTAATCAAGTAGTTCTGTAATAGAGAATAATACTGCATCGTCATTTTTCCTTTAAAAAATGTACTAATCAAACCTTCTCAAGGAAAATTTTAAATATTAACATTATATAATTTTACAAAAAAATTTTAAGACCAAAACTGGTCTTAAAGCTAAGCAGGTTATCTTTCCTCAGTTTTTATGAAAAGCCTTATGTCGGATCAAAAAACTCAAACGTAGACTGCTAAATTTTACACGTGTATCGATTGTTATCTTCAGTCAAAAAAATAGATGAAATAGAAAAGTAGTCACGTGATTTTTCTTAATATTGATCCGCAGGTGACGCCGGGGAAATTCACTTATCAAGATCCGATAAATTGCAATCGTCCGCCGACCGTGTGGAGCAAATTGCAACTATCGACGTTCCTCTGCAGAATGGCGGCACAAAGACGCAAGAGCAGAATCACGAAGAAATTGGTAAATTTTTCTGTTAACACGTACTTTAGATATAATCTTGTAAATAAGCCTGAAAATGTCAATATATATATCATAAGATTACGATATACTTATAGAACTTATTGAAATATATTGTTATCTGTATGATTTCTAAGATATTTCTAATGGCTTACAGAATACGAATACCAGTTGTTGATTTGGCCATCAAACGCTGGTTGGATAAGGAAGACTGCGTGGATTCTTACCTGGCCAATTCATCTAATCTTCATGTGCACAATTCCCGATTGTGACAAGCCCAGATTTAAAAAATGGTTCCCCGTCACCTTCATAATGTGCATCATTTGGATCGGCTCGTTGAGCTACGTTGTTGCCTGGATGATTACTATAATTGGTAATTTACCATTTTCAGACTCTACGCATAGATTATAAGTACAAACAAAACGCTTAATTTGAATCAATAGTAGTTATAAATGTGTTTAGTTAAACAATTTTAGAAAATTTAAACTATATCGTAATAGTTCATAACGCGATTTTATTCTACAAAACCTTTGTATCGTTACTTGCGGAATGATAGCTCTAATAAAAATGTTCTTTTTCAGGGGACACCTTGAAGATACCAGATTCCGTCATGGGAATTACTTTCCTCGCAGCAGGAACAAGCGTACCGGAAGCCGTATCTAGCGTTATTGTTGCTAAACAAGGTAAACGCCACTAACTTTCTAATTAAGCTTCAAAATAATCTCCCCTCAAAATATCTAGTAAATAACATTCACCTGTTATCTGCAGGTCATGGTTCGATGGGCATAAGCAACTCGATCGGCTCGAACACGTTCGACATCCTGCTGTGCCTCGGTCTGCCCTGGCTGATCAAGTCCGCGTTCGCGCCGACGCTGAAGGGCCAGCACTACATCAGCATCAACTCGGGAGGTCTGGAGTACAGCGCGATATCTCTGCTGTCGACTTTGCTGCTCCTTTACGTCGCCTTTGCCGCGAATCGCTTCCAACTCGACCGCAAGGTCGGCCGCGCCTGCCTATGCATGTACGCCGTCTTCCTCATACTCGCCACCCTCATCGAGCTCAACGTCTTCTTCAGGGTGAACCTGCCGACCTGTCCGCGATAGGCGCGCACGCGCATCCCGCTCCCAGCGCGTCTGTTCTGAAAAAAATTCAAACCAAAAAAGCCCGAAACCAGTGTGTGTGCCCTTTTTTGTACGACGAGATAGCAAAAGAACACCGTTCTCCCTCTAACTTTCTCTTCTCTCTCTCTCTCTCTCTCTCTCTCTCTCTCTCTCTCTCTCTCTCTGGAGCGATGATGATGATGATAACGATGATCCTCCTACGAGTATGTTACTGATTGTCATTTCGAATCCTTTTCCCTCAGCAAAAGAAAGCAGTAACAGCAACAGCGTGCTACCTTTGTACTCGACATCGCGACCATTTGCGCCGAATTTCTTCGTGTCTTTGTTTTCGAGGCATGTTGTTCATGGCGATCGTAGCACTTTATGCTAAATTTTTCTTTTCTTGGACAATTAGGTAGTTCTGAATGATCTTGTACATACTACTATACACGTAGATTTGCAAAAATGAAAGTACGCCATCTAGCGGAGACGAGCGAAATTGCTTTTCAATACTTGGGTTTTGTAAAACACACAGTCAGATAATGTATTTTTCAATCACTTAACTCTAGAAGCAACGAAAATATAAAAAACGAAGATACTTTTAATTATTGGTACAAGATTATAATTACATTTTTAAAGGTGTCGTTATAGAATTCTTTTTCAATGACTATTTATGAATTATATATTATAATAGTTGAAAAAAATTGATAATATCCGAACATAAAATAATTATTTTTGTCTTGAAGTATATAAAACAGTATAGTTGACACCGATCTGAATTCATCGAAATTTCATTTTCAGTGCAAGATCGACCTATTTTTATAGAAACGAAAGAGGACGAAGAATGCGTGAGGGCGACAGTATGTGTGTGTGTTCATTTTAGTGTTTGCACGCGTGAGAGAATAAGAGAAATAAAACGAAATTATGTATCGATATACCGATCAAGGCAAGAGCTTAAAAGATGACAAATTCTCAGATCAAAAAGAAACGACTATGTTAAGAAAAATTGATTATTACTTGCTGAGTACTAAATGTATTTTCAAAAATTTATTTAAATATCAAACATTTAAAATATTTTTTACTATAAGTATTATTTTTCTAGAATATTTTAGAATATAATGCCACAACATAAATAAGTTCGATAATAATCAAATTCCTGTTTGCAATATAAATTCAAATGTGTAGTTAATTACTTGATCAATAGAAATATATTTTTATTAAAAGGTACTCGGTTAGTAAAAAATCAACTTTATCATCTATATTATAAAAGTGAACACTTTCAATTAATTTAAAAATAATTGTTGGTCTATAGATCTATTTTTATTATATGAAATATTGAAAGCGACCAATGCTTTATTTTCAAAAATTGAATATTCGAACACTGTTCCCTCTATTGACTAAACAATAATTATCCAATATAATCAGTAATGGGAAAATAACCGGTCACTCCTTTTTAAAGTAATTAAAAGTGTCTACTTTTAATCTTGTATTTATTACCTACTAAGAATGAGACAATGTATATGCATAGTCTATAATGTATTGAAAATCTGATGAATCTCATTAACAGTTGTTGCGCTTTACTTTTATACATCGCAAGAGTAGGTATGTCCATTTACCGATGATTAATTCCGTTAACTCGGTTATGTTAAGTTTATTAGTTTATAAATTTTATTAATTTGTTAGCTAATAATGGTCATCGACGTTTCGCGTCATTTACTGATATCTCTTACTATCTTTTATTTTCATATTTGCGATGTAGAACATGTAAGATCTGTTGAATAATATTTTGACTGCGTTATTTCGAGGAAAATCCAATTAAAACCCAAAAAAAAGCCAACGCGGATAGAGAAAAAAAAACCTGTAATGGATCTTTGTGTAAAAATGTGTTCATATAATCGCTTTTTACTGTAATTCGGCTTCACAAGATGATTACAATTTACACATTTTGTCATGACTCTGTCAAAACCGTTGAAGAAAAACCTGGAATCTCACGAATGTCTATTATATATTTATTGAATCGAATCTCGCGGTTCGCGTAGATTGTCAAGTATAGTCATCGAACCGAGAAAACGATATCTGCTTAGACGTTTCAACTAGACAACACGAGGAATCTCCGATGTAATAAATGAAAAAAAATGTAACAAATGTAACAATAACTTTGTACATGTTAAAAAAACGTATGTAAAGTTGATGGAGAAAAATATACGATGAGTTTATTTCGTACACGAACAAAATTATCATTCAATAAATAAAAAAAAAAGAGAAATAACAAACTTTTCTGCGCGAGGCACAGATAGAGACACGCGAGCACCGCCCCAGCGCGCCGATACTTGTCGAGTTCAATTCTCATCCCTGCAAGAGTCGCAATCGAACTTTTCAGACGATGCACGCGCGGCCCCGGAGATTCTCCAACTATAGGCCGACGGTGCAGAAGAAGAAGTTTTTCGGCGGCGCGGAGATGCTGCATTTTCAATATGGGCGCAGCAAGTGCACCCGCCCGCAAGAGAGATATTCGAGTACAGGGCCTCCGGCAGAGGCGGAGGGAAGAGTAGAGCGCACATAGTGCGCGTAACCTCCGGATTTCGATCGGAATTCGCGAGAGGAGGCGTCGAGAGAGTTTTCCGGGAAAATCGGGAGATTTTGACATCGATGCGCCCCAATTTGCAGTTATTTGCATTTTATTTGAAAATTTCTTGCAAAGACTGCGTGTTTTTCAATTGCGGTGGTGGGGAAGGCGTTTGTGTTGAATAACCGGGAATGTTTAATACGGACAAGGTAATTTGTTCGTTTTATATTATGGATATGGTTAGGAGTGAGGATTTTATATGAAAATTACTCATTTGGGTAAAGTGTAATTAGAGCCATGAGTTATTATGGTTTAGTAAGTATACTGGAAAAGACAGAAGATAAATATGTTTTAAATAATACTATATAATAGCATTCGTTTCCTTTGAATTACTATAAATGAAGTCTTTTGAGATCGTCGATGCAGACTGTACACTTGACATGAAAAAATACTTGCCAAATAAGATTACGGTAGCAGTGGCTCTTGAAGTTAAATTATTAGAAAAACTCGTTTCGGTTTTTGAGCATAGCGCAAATCGTTTCAAGAAGCGGAAGATGAGGACATGCACTTTTTTTAAAGGAGGTATTTTCGCTTGGCCCTTGAATCGTACGAGAGTGAGAAAAGTCGCGAGTGTAAAAACTAGCAAAAAATACTTGGTCTCAAGCGAGCCTTTGATCATTCAACTCTCTGCTATGCAAATCGTGCCACAAAAAGGACAATTAACGGTTTAAAGCTTTTATAAAAACGTGGTACTCGAATAATGTTTCTCTGAGTTTAAATTTTATCATCATTATTTAAATTTTCGAATAATTAAATGTCGTCAAACAACTTCATTTTATGATTTACAAAACTAACAGACGAACCTGTCAAGCTGAAAAGCGCAAACAGTATATTAAAAAATAAACTGTGCCGTCAATTCTCTCTGTCCAATGTTTGCCAAAATAACTAAAAAAACGCGCACAGTCTACGCAGAAAGGTAACAGGTTTTCCCCAGCAACAAAATAAGTCTCCGCTTTCGACATTTCATAAAAACGCACTCCAAACCCTCAAAGTAAGTCAATCGCAAAAATCATAAAACAAATTCCATTCCGGGGGGAGCACGCGAGAAGCCACCTGTCCATACACATACACGGAAAATTAATAATGCGCCTTCGTGTAAAGAGAGCTTCAAAGCTGCGAGTTTTTCAATTTCGGCACGCGAGGCATTCCTCTATTTTTTTTACAGTGTGAGTGTAAAATTGATACTCTCTCCCTCTCTTTTCACGGCCGATTCACAGTGCCGGGGGGGGGGGGGGCAGATGCAGCGGCAGCAGCTCGAGAGCTCGCTTTTGAGAAAACCGGGCGGCAGAGCGGCGGGCGCATCCGTCGATTCTCTTTCTCTCCCACGGTCCTTTTTACGGTCCCGGCTTTACGAGGCAGACGCGCCGCGTAGGCAGTCCTACCTACTCCCGGCGTCCCTTGTTTCTCTTTTACTCGAGAGTGAAAGGGGCGGAGGTGGAGAGTTGTGTACGTGTGTATGTGTGTGTGTGTGAAGTGTGCGTTTGAGTTGTTTGTCAGTGGGTGAATGAGTTGATGCGATTTTCGTCTTTGGAAGAGTCGCAAGTGACTTTTTGATACAGTTCTATATGGGTTTGAAGTTGAAAGAAGTGCTGAAGTAGCTCGAATTTTTTTTAAATATTAAAAGGGTCGATATTTCGCAAAGGGTACAATGGGAATATTTTAGAAGTAAGTTTTGGGATGATTTGATAAAACTTAAAAATCATTTTTTATTATTATTACGGAAATTTGTCCTTTCTCTGTTTAATATTTATGCATACTATTTTCAATATTGAATAATAATGGTTTCTCCTAATTTAAAGTTGTTATTGTTTACAGCAGTGCCAGGTAATGAAAGCAACTACTTTCGAACTTATTTTCCACTAAAATCAAAGTGTTTATGTACTGGTATTGATTCAAAAAGTTTCCCGATTTTCGCGGCGCTGTAAGTTATCGTACTTTCAATGCTCTTCCAAAACACCCATTTTTATTACGCATTTAAATTTCAAATATACAACCTCTTAAAATATGTCACCCATATCAGAATACCAAGAAAGTTAACAACTAAAGTGAACATTTTGTAAACAACATTTCATTATTTTTACATACAATACATTTTCGCGGCTCTCTCACGTTCCATTTTTTCCATATCTACTCAAACAACAAATATTATCGTATCAAGTGTAACCAAATCTGCTACCGCTCAACCAATCACACTCACATAAAAATAACCTTCGGCATCTAAAACAATCCTCTTCCTCTCCCCCACACATCCGCGTATATGTACGAGAAACAAAAAAAAAAACAACCAGACGAATATAAATCCCCAGGATTTCCGATGCCGCGCTGCGATATTCATTATTTCCGCGTTGTTCCATCCGCTCGTTTCCCCTCCCCACCAGCGAGTGATTTATACTAAAAAATTCAATGCGCTCGCGCGGCCTTGCACGTAACCCTGTACTCGCGCTGGCGCTTATTTATTTTCTTGGCAGCGCTCGCCGTCGACGCTTTTTCGCGCTCGCATACGCCGCAATGCTACTGTTGGGGGGGAGCTTCGGTTATTGGGTCTGTAGGTCGACGGCGGCGGCGGCGCGTGTTGGCAAGAGCCGTTCGCCGGCGACCCTCATGCGCTGGAGAGCCAAAACATTTAGCCCCCTCCACCCTCGACTCGATATTTTCGGGAATGCGATTCGGAGGAGCCTTTTTCGGCTATTGTTTCGCGTAGTGATCTTGGCAATGGCGGCTTGCGGTATTGAGAGGTTGTGTGTAGTATTCGGTTTGGTGTGGTATGAGAATATTGTGGGGAAGAAGAAAGGAGGAAGGAACATTGAAGGTTGGACATTGAGAAAAGGATTTGCGATTGGTGCTGGGATTGGAGCGGAAACAATGACGATTTTTATAACGAGTATTTCTATGTACAATATCTATGTTGGTTGTGGGAAAGGGGACAAACTTTTAATTAAAAAAAACTTTCGCTTGATTGATAAAAATGTTGCAAAGAAAAGTTAGGTAGAAGTCTGCGTCCGGCTGTGTTTGCTCTTTATCTGCTTGAAATTGGGTTGAATTTTTTTATTAAAGTTTCAAAACCTTATAAAAGAGTCGAATTTCTTGCTGCGTCACATTCATTGTTCTCGATTTAGTTTGTGGATTGCTCCAGAGATGTAAAATTCTAGTTTGCGGATTTCTATAGAATGTTAAACAAATTTTACAAATATATAATGTTTTTGTAGAAAGCGTATTCAATTCCAGAAAATATATATATTCTTTTTTGGCAACCTGAAATTCAATATTTAATGGTTCAATAAAAAATCTGCGTTTTAGAGCCGAATTTTTTAATTCTATTGTTCCTAAGTGTGTTATCGTCGACAGCTTTATAACTTTTCCATTAAATATTTTACGCGAAATAACTTTCTATTACAATTTAATTAATTTATTACTTATTAATTTACTAACCGACTAAGCCATTTACACAGATTTAAAAATATAATTATAGTTTAATTGAATCTACTCGTAAACAATACAACATCTCGAACTTTTTCATGAACCTCTACAACAAAGAATAATCGATTGCACACCCCAAACCAAACTAAACTGATAATAATCAAAAGAGAAACGCCGATCCAACCAATAACCAACTCAACTCTACTACTACTCTCATCTCCATCCCCCACACCACCTCCACCAATTAAACTCCTAAATCTCCCAGTATCCACCCCATCCACTCCCACCACCCCACACAAAAAGAATCTACGCTCCCCCATGTCACAGAACCCTAGAAGCAGCGCGACAAAAAGCCCCTCCCTTCTATACACACACGTATTATAGACATCAAAGCTCACCCCGCCCCGCCTCGTCGTCAATAAGAAAAAAGACGCTCGTTTTCTCCTTTGCACAAACGTGCGCGCGCGGACAAACAAATCCCATAACGACCCGCGCGTCCGCACAAAGCCGGCCCCTTTCTACTTATACTCCGCGGGCGCAGCAGCGCGAAATATTGAATAACAATGCTGCGCGCTCGCGGCGCGCGACAAAAGCGTGGGAAAGGGTTGAGCGCGCGTACACATACGTATACACACCGCGAAGGAAAAGAGAAGTCAAAGAGAGCATACACGCGCGCGTACGTATATACGTGTACTTATATGTAGAGGGACACGTAGAGCAGAGAATACAGTACGCGCGAGGGAGAGAGAGAAGAGCAGCAGCCTGACCGAACGTCAGAGCCGTGGAGATCTGCAATGCGGCGCCCCGTCGTCCGAGTTGTGTCGTCCCTCTCTCTCTCTCTCTCTGGCTCCCGGTCCGTCATTATTTCGAGCTCACGCGTATTCCTCCGCGGTCTTTCCGCTTTAAACGTCGCGGGGAAGAAAGAATTAGCGAGATCTCGCGGGGACTGTAATTCGACGAGAGAGAGAGAGAGTTCGATGTGGGGCATGTGATTGTGATTTAATGATGAGGGGTGAGGGGAGACACGGGGTTTGTATTGGATTTCGATATTAGAATTCCGCGGGCTTTGGATTATTAAAAGTATGACGCTGGGTTTGAGATTTATGGGTGAATATTGAAAAATTTGCACGCGCGGTCGGGTTATTAAAAATGCGTATGGGCCGCATTAAGTTTTCATGGGGCGCTGGTGTTAAATATATGAGTAGTGTGGTATTTTAGGAACGTCTGTATAAGTTGGGGCAAATGAATGGTTCTTTAATTAGCTGTAGTAGGAATAGGTATGTAGAAATTTACTTTTGAGTTTCTTTGTTCTTAATATACCCGCTAATGTAAAATAAGCAAAGTACTCGCGTTCGTATTTAAGTATAGATGTACACGCTATTCCCGTTAAGACTTGTCTTACTTGAGCTCTCATACTTGAATATTGTGCACTTTAGTAGACTGTTTAACGGAAATTACGAATTTAAAAATACATTACACGTAGTTATCTCTTGCTAGCAACCGAAATTTCGCTTCCTAATTAAAACGCAAAAATCTTGTTATATCCCTAAAAAAAATAAACTCAATTATTCTAGTTACAGTTACAAAAAAAGGCTACATAATTCACAAACTACATTTTCGTACAAAATCCTTGCTTCATATTTATTATACATTCCTACAGTATACGTGTATACATACAGCGCGCGCGCGCGCTCAAAAATATTAATAATTTAATTAAAAAATTAATGAAATTCGTTACGGGAAAAAATCACAGCGAAAAATCTGGCGCTGTACAAACGACACTTTTCCATTAATTATTATCCGCTGTTTGGAAAGTGCATGATTGTTGAACTAACGAAGGCAGGGCAGATGCCCCCGAGTATAGCATTAAACCTTCCTCCCCTCCGCACCCCGTGAAAGCAAAGAGCGCAGGCGCGCGTGCGCGCTGCACAAAGTCAGCGCGCACGGTCAAATACCTTTTAATTTAAAGAGCATAATTTGACCCCATTACCCCATTGAGGAAAATGATAAAATGAGCTTTCCCTCTCTCTTCTCCCACCCAACCTAATTATGGCGCGAATTTCAAACAAAATGTGCCCCGGAGAGTAATTTGCATATTTATGTACAAAGAAAAGAAAAAATTTTTAATGTAATATTCATGCTCACATCGAAACCTTGTATCTCTAGCCGCCGAGATTTCGCGTTATCATATAATTAATTTTAACGAACTCTTGTGTGTATTTATATACACATATACCCTCTCCGTGTATGCAAAGTATTGTTATTTATAGCACTGTCCTTCGAAATTCGAACCCCAGCGACGTCCAACAACAAGCCCTCCTTGAAAGCTCATGCATCTCTTGTCCTAGCCCTCGCGCACGTCGAGAGCAGCTTGACGAACTCCTTCGGCTGAAAATTCAGGGTATATAGGTACACTAGAAGACGACGACAATCGAAGGGCGCGGAGGAGAGAGAGATTCAATTTACCCTTTACGAAATTAGGCGCATAAATCCGATGGAGTGGATAGTGTCGGGCGTTTTCGCAGGCGCTTATAGTAGTAGTCAGAGCCGGTGTGGCGGCGGCGGCGGCCGCGAACTAGGGCAATGCGGCAAAACTCTCCTCCTTCTCTGCCGCCTCCTCCTCGTTGGCAGCGGGGCGGCCACGCGGGCGACTAAACACTCGAATGTATCCTCGCGCGTACTTTGTATTTAAAACAAAAAAGGTGGGAAAAAGAGAGGCACGCCAGGTGTGTGTATATACAACAATCTGCATAAAATTCAATGACCCACATATTGCTGGGCCTGCGGGCACCGCCACATGCGCTGGGTATATAATTCTGGGGCGCGAGTAAACAATTCGCGTAGCTACGTCTCCTGAGAGAGGTGAGTAAGGGACCGAAAAATTCGCGGATATATTGCGACGGAGGAAGAGGGAACTCGAGCGAGCGGCGCGTCTTTCTGGCGCGGTATGTGATGTGTATCGCCGCGGCATATCGCCCGGATGTAAATTCGATGAATCGAGGCGAAAGATGCCAATTGTTGGCATAGCTGCTGCTGCTGCTGCTGCTGCTGCTGGGATGCGAGTAGGATCAATGCTTGCTTTCGATTGTTTTTTATCTTTGGTATATAGGTTTTCGTGTATTGGCAGAATTAAATAGGATGTTATGTATATTTTAAATTTCGTAAATAACGGGAGGTGGCATAGATAATATGAGGTAAAACAGTTCAGATTCATAATTTAAATGAATTAGTTTGAACTTTTAACGTTAAATGAATATTATAGAATAAAATTTCTTTTGTATAATTTTGGCATGCGTATGATGTAAGTAATGTTTCCGAAAATATTTTTTTAGATAATTATTTATATTTTATTGATCTTCTGCGAAATGTAAAATTGCTCTACCATAAGTACTCTTTTCATTTGAGCTTATACAATAATTCTTTAGTGAATTCCAACAAGAGTTAGATCAAATTGAAGACTTATCAAAGATTGTGATTTCTATTGAATGAAGACATTCAGGTGTATGTACATATGTTAAAGTTACAAGTCGTACAAGAGCTGATATGTAAATTATTCAGTTGGCCGTGAGAGGTAAGACAATTACTTCATCTACTGTCTTGCCTGTCTTGCATATAATACAGCTGCAAAAGGTTTTGATTATATAAGCTCAACTAAAATTGTACTACGAAGTCAATTATTATTATACGTTACCTTGATTGGCTTAATGGCATAACTGGCATGTTTACTAATTAAGTGGTTGGTTGTTATACAGAACGTTACTTAAATTTTTAATGATGTAAGGTACATATTTTAGTGATTAAATTATCGTAAATCAAATGCAGTATTTTAACAAATTAATCAGCTATATTTAAAAACGTTTTAATGATTAATTGTCATAAAGTAATTGCCGATTTAATTATCCACTGTTAAAATTTTTGCCCCGAACGATAATTTAGTCGCCCCGTGTCCAATCTTGTTATTGGCTTCATTACCGATTCATATTCAAGCAAAGCTCTGAACTTTTTTCCTCTTAAATTTAACATTGATACTGTCTATACTGTTGGTTTAGAACAAATAAATATTTATGTACTTTTGGTCCAATAAATGCTAACATATTCTTCCAATGTATTCAATAAGTAACACGCAATCAGACGCAATTAAAACGCTCAATACGTATTGTGGTACTTACAATATTTAAATCTTAGACAAATTAAGCGCTTCTCAATTATTTTTCGATACATTTTACACGAATTAAAACAGACCAGAACAGCAACGGGGCGTCAATGTAATTATTTTTCACACTGAGAGAAAAAAAATGTTGTGTCCACCTGAGAATCCGGTACTGGCAACCGAATTGCTTCGGTTTGGCATGTCCGATAGTAACTACTGGACAAACTTCGGTAATGACTAACGAATTATCTATAGTGCTATTAATAACATTATGTACGAATCTTTTGTTATTATTTGATAATTTATTTAAAATCTTTATGTTAAATTTTTAATCCAATTAACAAAAGTACTCCAAAGTATAAGTATATATATATAATAAGTATATATATAATAAGTGTAATCCTTTTAGAGATAAAGAAAGATACAAAGTATAACTTTATGTTATTAACATTTTAAGAGGTTATGTTTACTACGAACGAACTAAAGTAGTCCGGTAGTGGCTACCGAAGTCTTCCGTGCAGCGTACCGGATAGTATCCGTTTGTTCGTAACTTAGCCTTCTCCGGTACCCTTCACTTTTTTTTCTCTCAGTGCAAAATGCAATATATGAAATCTGTGCCACCAATCAAACAATAAAAACATATAAAATTTAAAAAAAATTGACCCCATCACTAGACAAAAACGTTAGGAAAAACTAAAACCTAAATTCAGGATACAAATCAATATCATAAAACCGAAACCGTAAAATACTTTCTTATAATATATTAGATTAAAAATCACGAAATCCCCGAAAACAGCCGCAACCAACAATCAAAATTCCCCTCTCTCTCTTTTGACTCCGAAACTCTCGACGCGAATCCCACAGCCGCGTATTCGGACACATCGCGCTTATACACACAGACACACCACCAACCACTGCGGCTTTATAACTGTCGGGCAACAGCAGTGCGACCGCGCGCTCGTGAAATATGCAGCGTCCCCCGTCGATGTAAGAACTCTCCCTCCCCCCTGCGCCCATCCCCGCGAGCGCTTTAATGCGGCAAGTAGAGAGGGCCCGAGTACGCTCAGACGCGCGGCCGAGAGCGCGAGAGTCGAGTGCGCGTGCACCAGCTGTGCTGCGCGTGTTTTTTTTTTCTTCAGAGGCTGCGGGTTTGAAGTCAGTCCATTGATACACGCCGGGGCTCCTGTATGTGTGTTCGCGAAAACTGGATTTGCGGAGGCTTTTTTCGAGGGTGAGAAAGGCTGAGTGGGTATTGGAGGGCTAGTTTTGTGCGGAGTTCGATATTGTCGGAGTTCGGTTGGGATAAGAGCCTGGCTGGTTAATTGAGATGAAAGTGGAGGGGTGAGGGGGGTTTGTAAAAGTTTTTGGCATTAATGGACCTGAGGGGCGTTGAGGGTTTATTGAAACATGTATTCCGGTTATTTTTTTTTTTAGTTTCGTTCGTTCGTTCGTTTGTTAGTTAGAAGAATATTCAACTGCCTGGCATATTCATATGGCTTTTTTTTGCTAAGGCTTGTAAAGGCATGTATAATTCACGCGCAAATTTAATAGTGTATATAAAATGCGAATTTTTTTTTTTCAAGTCGAATAAACTCTTTCTTAACTCAAAAGTTAGAATCGTTGGGAATTTCCTCTGCAACAAATATCTCGAACGTTGTAAAATTTTAATTCAATTCTCTCTCACGTTAACTTAAATTTACGAAAACTGCATATAATCAAAGCGCAGGCACATCGTAAAATCTTTGCTAAAATTCCATTTTTCTTTTATTACCGCAGCCCCAGAACTTTACGATAACCGCAACACGTTAATCTCGCAATAACTTTCCCACGATAATATTTACACCAAAAAGAAATAAAAGTATATCTATGTACATACACATACGAACCAACTTATCTAACAAAAGATACACCTATCACGTAATTCCAATACCCAAACGAGCACGAAACAAAAAAGCCTTCATATCTAAATAAATAAAGGGTAAGCTTGCTATGCTGCCGCTCGCTAGCTAGCTACATCGCCCCGCGCGCGGGGGTGAGTAAATTCCCGCGAAATCGATATTAAAAAGCGCGCAACGCCTCGCTCGCGAGACTGCGGATAAAGACTACCCTCCCCCTCGCTAAAAAAAAACTAAAAAACTTCCCCACTCCTCTTCAAAAACTCGCACCTCTCAGACACCCTCCACCCCCATACATCCCCTACATATACACAACAAAACCGTACGAACGAACTAATAGAGCATATAAGCGCGGGCGGGCGCGTGCGGTCGCGAGACAGAGATAAAAATACCTCCCTCGCGCGCCCCGTAGCAGCAGCAGCAGTGGGTGGGAGGGCGCGAGCGCGCAGGTAGTCGATCCATGCGCCGGATGCGGCGTCGTGCCGCAACCCTCCCCCACTCCCCTTCTATACGATCGCGAGCGAGCGAGCGAGCGAGCGAGCGCCGGTGCGCGCACACCACCCGCTCGCTCTATACGTAAGTGCGCTCAGTGCGCGCGGGTCACTCGCGCTGTCCGCCGCCCCGCGCTGACTCTGTGTATATGCGCGTGTGTTTGTGTAGATATACGTATATATATATATATGTGCGATTCCTCCCCCTTCCTTACCCGTCGATATATCGGATTTTTCGCACGCGTGAAGCGGAGCCAGCGTTATAAGCGCCGACAGACGGTGTGTTATACATACATCCTGCGGGGCGCAGCTTCTACTAGCTCTTGGTTTTATATAAGGGAGAGAATATACGACCTTGAAAGTCTCCTGCTGGCTATAAGAGTGAGATCAGAGCGGAGCAGTCGAGTCGAGTCAATACTCCTCGCTCCCGTGTATATGTGTGTGTGAGAGAGAGTTAGTTTGTGTGTGGCAGGAAGCAGCTCGGAACCGGAAGGCGCAAGCCCTCCAGCACGCGCGAGCTGCAACCCCCGTTGTCCCTTGTAATTCCATTTCCGTGAGGGAGTACACAGAGATCGTGGCGAATGCCAGTCGATTATGAGCAGCGATGACGAGGAGGCGCGCTACTGCTGCTGCTGTCTAGATCCGGAGGAGGAGGAGGAGGAGGAGGAGGTAGCAGCGGCGGCGAAGAATAAGGGTCGGCTGCTCGCCGCCGCGGCCGCTGCTGCCGCCGCGCCGCACTGCGGTCCGCACTGGCGCGCCGCTAGTGTAGTAGTGGCCGCGCGCACAGCACGCGAGCGAGTTGTGGCGGTCGTCCGCGCGTCGTCAGCGTCAACGTCGTCACGATGCCGCGGCTGCCAAGTTTAATAATAGTAGCGCCGCAGGGCACCGCGAGCCTGCCAATGATAACGAGAACGATAAGGGAGGTGGGGTATCGTTGCTGCTAGTCGGATCCTATACTGCCGTCAGGACACGATGCCACCGACGACGAGCGATGATAATGTCCTGGGGATGCTGACGAGAGCCGCTGCTGCCCGTCGCTGCTGCTGCTGCTGCTGCCCGCCGTCGCCCGTGTCCAGATGATATTTCTCCACGACTTGATCGATCGTTTGAAGAAGAAGAGAGACGACGAGGACGAGGAATAATCACGTGCAGGCAGGCTGGCAGGCACACAGAGAGAGAACGAGAGAGAGAGAGAGAGAGGGATGCACAGACACATGCGCGCGTATAACTGCAGTGATAGCTGTGTAATATGTATATGATGGCATATCCGAGATAAGACGTGTGTGTGGCTGTGTGTCTGTGTAATAAGCAGTTGTTGGGAGAAAAAATAAAAAAAAAATACGGTTGGTGCCGAAAATTCGGAGCTATTTAATAAATAAGCTGATCGAAAGAGAGAGAGAGAGTATACACTGGACCACGGTTATTATAGGAAGAGGAGATCGTAATAAGGATAATAATATATAACCCCCACGCACACACTCACCAGACGTACCTGCACCGTACTACTATATAGCTGTAACGAGAAAGAGAGAGAGAGAGAGAGAGGAGGAGGGAGCGAGTACGGACGAACCCCCCGTCACCCCCCGTTTGCGGCGAGAGCGATAGGTGTTCGATCGATACATTACTTAAGAGGCATTAAGAAGATAGCGCGACAGGGCTTGTGAATAATGGCTCGAGCTGCTGATGCTCCTGCTGTCCAGCCGCCACCACCACCGTCGTCATCATCGACGTCGTCCTAAGCCCCCTCCCGCACACACGCGCCTCTCGCTCCTGCGTACGTCTGTGCATGTATATATTGTGATAGCGCAAGCGCGCGCGCGCGCGAGCGAGCGAGGTAAACCCCCCTCGAGGCATATCTACACCATGTGTTACCGCTGACGACGACGACGACGAGTCAATACAGGACGTGCGTGTATGCACACACACACACGGTACAGGAGATTTCGCCTGATCAGCGGGTTCCGGAAAGTGCAAACCCGTACGTATATATAGAGGTTTTGGGTTGTTTAATTAAGGGTATATACCGTGTGGGAGGAATAGCGCAACGCTCGAGGCCGATGTACAACAAGTTTTCCGGGTCACTACTCGTCTTGTGTCTTGAAGTGCAGTGCTGCTGCTGTTTCTGTGAGTGAGAGAAAGAGAGTGCGCGGCGCGGTGCAGGCGGCTTTCGATTACGTAAAAATTGCCTGCGGCACTCTCTGCCGAGAGAGTGAAAGAGAGAATCCGCGGGAGAGAGAGATATTTATACAAGGGAGGAGAAGGAGAGTCGCCGCGCGCACGCTGCCAACGCTGAGGAGGAGATATGTAACATGTGTTCTACTACCTCGTTGACAAATTAGGTACGTATATATATTATTATTATACACGTGTAAGTGTATTTTAGTCGCGCACGATGAGGATACTGTGTTTAATTAGCGCTGGGATGGTGGAGTCGAGCAATTACGCAGTGCGCGCACGCAGTTTAATTCACTGTGTACATGTATATGTTGTACTGACTGCGCGCTGTAAAGATAATTCGTGACGAACGAACGAACGAACGCGCGAGCGCGTGTAATTTTAATCCGCCGCCAGTTACAATTAGCGGTTTAATTTGACATGCGAGCAGAGCAGTAGCGCGTGGCCGCGTCGTGTTACAGGGATTATAATAATTTAATTAACATCGATGTGCGGATTCGCGCCGCTGCTGTGTGTGCCTTGGAAGGCGCGGAGTCGACAATGAAAGGGATGAAGTCGTTTCGTGCGCGCGGCATTCAACGGGAGGCCATTCGGGCATTCATGCTTGGTTTATTGCGATACACCGATAGGATTTTTACGATTTATAGAGAGGGTTGGGGGGAGGGCAGGAGGGAGACATGATGACCGCGGGGGGATTACGTAACGTGCATTTTTGGGTTTTCGAAGATGTCGGGTGTGTACGTACTGGTTTTCAGAGTTGGTTTGTTGTTCGTATACCTGAGGTTTTTTAAGTGGGGTATGGTGTGTGGCAGGACGGCTATTTTTTTGTGGTACTTGATTATTGGTGGTTTCTATGCATTTCGTTGTCGAGAAGAATGAAAATGAATAACGATTTTGGTAAAAATTTATGCGCAAACTTTACATTGATAGAGATGTTAGGCTTTGATAATAGTTTTTTATATTGTAACTATATCGTTGAGGGTTCTGTTTAGAAAAGTAATTTCTAATATAAAAATACATCTATTTCTTCGAGTTTAATATCGCAGGTTTGTAAGTACTTTTCTTAACGCCTTTCATACAATGAGGTGCTAAATTATCGCTGCTTTCTCTTCATATTTTTATTCCGCTATAAAAATTGTATGGGATAACATTTTTTTTTATTGTTTATAATCGTATTTTCCGAGATATTAAAAAAATAACAGCTATAAATGTTGGCTCATATAAATTTTAGCATTTCCAATTGAATAAAACGGATTAAATATATGAAGTTTATTAACAGCTTTCGTTTCAAAGAATTTTTAAGCATTTTAACTCTGAACGTGATAATAATTTGAATATTTCTATAAATGAAATTATCATATCGCTTTTAGAGGGGGAATTCAATTTGTGTACTTTAAATCTCATTTTTTCGTATTATAACGATCATTATTTTCATAAACTTTACAGATTATTTAAGAATTTTTAAATCGATGTATCACTAATTAACCTTTGAGCATTATAATGAACAAAGCTAGTAAATCAATAAAAAAAGATTCTCAGTATAAATATAAGCATAATGCAATTATGCAAAAATTAATTTAAACGCCCTTCAATGCTTTTTTAATTATTTGAAAGAGATTTTCTCATAGTGTGTGTATGCGGTATGCCTCGTGTTATAATCTTATTAAGTGTATCCTATAATCAGCTCAAACTTGCTTTAAACCCGATATATAATGCAGTCTAAAAATATTATTGTGGAAAACCTATTGCCAATTACGTAACTATTACAATCCGTGCTTATAAATTGTGCTTATGTATATTATGTTGCATAATTGATAATAATCATATTTTTATTATTCATTATTTTATCATTTCCTGTTAGACAATATTTATGTACAATTCAATAAAAATTTTTAAAATAAATGTAAGTCACGGTGGATTTTTAATAATTTAATAAATTATTAAGCTTATGCAGTGAAGCTTATATCAGTCAATTTAAAGCTCGGATATTCCCGTTTATAAATTTAATTGTGTTTCCGATCACGGGCTTCCGCCACTTAAAACTGCTATTTAATTTAATTCAATGTTTTGTAAAATTTTCCTTAACTTTTCAATCATTACCAACTTTACCGGAAATGTTAAATTCTCAGAAGTTTACAACAATTTGCTTACCTCTGATGATTAAGATAGATCACCACATTGGATAAAGTTTGACAAAGTTCCAAAAAGTATTACGTTACGTTTATAAGAAACTATTAATCACGTCGAGTATTTTAAGACACCGTCAAAATTCGTTAAACTTGACTAAAAAAACACCATCAATCCATCGCGTTCAAAATGTTCTCAAAAGTCAGCTTTTTATCGGCCAAGATATTACCTGCAAAGTCCAAGTATCCAAATGTAAAAGACGTATTTTAAGTTTGCTCAATCACTTACATTCGCCCGTCTAAATTCGATAAAGCTCTCAACTAATTAAAAGGCGAATGAGAAACTTTCCACACCAACCATGCACTTTCTTCTTCGACAGTTCATACAAAACGAGACGAGAAGCTTACCCCCGACGTCAGAGAGAGAGAATCCGCAGTTCAATTCCCGGCGCACTTTCGTCTTTCTTCTGCCTGCTGAACAACGGTGCCTAACGTATATCTCCCACTACCTCTAAGAAGATAAAAGCAAACGCGAATCCCCGAACCGAGACCGAAAAAACAAAACCACCACCCGCCGAACCAGCGCAACCTTACACCCAAAAGGAGAAAAATACCAAAACGCAAGCGTACAAAAGAAAAGCCGAGTGCCAGAGCGAGAGAAGAAGGACTCACCATCTCAACGTAATCCACGCAGCGTGAGAGAGGGAGCAGAGCGAGCGCAGCAGCCGAGGAGCAGAACCGAGTGCCTAATGATGTCGCGCGGCCCGCGTGCCCCGAGGACTCGCGCGGCGGCAGCGGCGCGGCGTCAGCGCGAGAGACGGAGACGAGGAGTCGGCGAGTGATGATAACCCCACCACTCGGCAGCTTGCGCGCAAGGCACCACCACCACCACCACCACTAGAACCAGCCAAAACAACCACCACCAGCTCCACCTCCAGTGACCGCCACTACCAGCAGCAGCATCATGTCGCAGATAATGCTCTGCAGTCTGGAGCACGCGCCAAGCGCGGGCCGCAGCTCGGGGGGCGGGGGCGGCGACCCCAACAACAACCCGGCTCGGCGCGCAGCCGCTGCTGCAGCGCACGAGCAGCAGGCCGTGGCGAGTCGCGCGCACCAACTGCAGCTGCAGCAGCAGCAGCAGCATCATCATCATCACCGTGAGCAGGCGTCGACGAGCGGCGAGCCGAGCGCGAGCAGCAGGCGCGCCGCGGCCAGGGAACAGGCACTCGCCCTCGCGAGCTCGGCTGCTGCGGCCGCTGCTGCTGCCACCGCCTCCGCTGCTAACATGGCTGCGACCAGCGGCGCCGGCGCCGCACACGCGACACAGCAGAGCAGCATGGAGGAGGACGATTCATATCCACTGCCCACGATTTATCGGTGAGTTGGGGAGGATTGTGCGAGGTGAGGTGTGATAAGTGGCAGCGTGGGGGGTGCGGTTGGGTATGTTGAAGTTTTTTTTTTGTTTCTGGGTGATTTGGGGGAGGAGGAAGGTAATGGGTGCGAGATGGTGGTAGGATGTTGGTTCGTATGGTGGTTGTGGAAGGAGCAAGGGTGACGGATGAATGTTATGAATCTGTATAATTGTCTTGTTGGTACTTGTCGAAGTGTTTCATGACTTAATGATTCTTAAACCTCTCTTCTTAACATTGTTCTTGCCTGGTTTCAATATCCATACCTTTCACAAATGACTGTAATGACGTCTTGGTGGCTCTTTTAGCCAGATCTCTGCCCCTGGTAGAGAAACTGTGGATTTGTTGCACTGACTTCAGTATACATACAATTACTGAACATGTGTTTATATTTCATTGCGGAGGTTTTAAAACTGAAAGTACTATACTGAGAAAAAATATGGTGGTTATACCCATATAAGTACTATACAGTATATAGTATTATTTGACTGTGACCTGGTTTTACAATAATGTACGCAAACAAAATGATGGTGAAGATACTTGTAAAGTATGCTATTGATTACTATATTTAACTCAACTGATATATTTATTATTAACGCGTTATAGTTTATTCTAATTCGATTTTACTATATAAATAATCGATTTTACTATACAATATAGTTATTGCCACTAATCCATTTTTTCTCAGTGTAGGTAACAACTTAAATCACTCGACCAGAGGGAAAAATTGTTTGTATTATTCTGTTATCACACTTCAAAAGAATAATGAAACTGCATCAAACTATAGTATATCTGTTACTAGAAAAAATTGAGGTCTTGCCAGAGGTCGCGCCAGAAGTGATATTACCTCACAGGAAGATGAATTGTATGAGATGGCCGTTTTAGGTGATGCATCACGCGTATATCAGACATTATTAATACAAGATACACCTATAAAATGCGAATATCATTTAGAAAGACTTTAAAATAATTTATAAGGCATCATTTCAGATTTGCTTGCTACCTATATGCATAATTAGGCTTTCTAATATGTGGTCTAGAAAAGTTGTCAAGTTGGCGCGTTAAATATACGACCAATTAGGTCCACTTATCTTATTCCAATTATTTACCGCATACTTTGCTAAATCGAAGAAATTATCTCCATGATTGCTGAAGCCGTATACGGACGCAGCAGTCACTCATCCGATTGCCAATCGTACCCAATGCTACTTAATTTCGCTAATTGACCGAAATTCAGATCTGTGCCGATCTTACGAAGTATATAGGTCTTTTTTTTAATAGACAACAGTATTGCGGCAATATTTTCTAAAGGTTGTGCAAAGATTCATAATATTTATACAATACTAGTAAGTTCAGGCGCGCTGCGCGCGCTCTTCCTTCCCGTTGGTTCTATTTATTTACCTATATATACAATTAATATTAAAATATTATGAATTTAAAATTTATTTTACTTTTTAACATCCGGAAATTTATCCAATATTTTTTATTGAAACTTGGATTGTATTTAGTTAAGTTTATTCCTACAATACAAAAATTTGGAGGTTAGAAATTTAACTGCAATCAGAACAGTACTCATAGTCCTTCATTGTTAACTACAGATAAAATTTTAATACTTTTTTATTGTACAAAACCAAATTTGAAGTCATTAATATTATTTATGACCTGTACATTTTTAGCTTAAATATTTCATAATTCCAAACTTTGTGGATTTTATTTGGACCAATCAGCTAAGATCTTAAGCGAAACGCTAACGTCACCATCGACCAATCACGGGGTCCTTTTAAACGGACTTGACCAATCGCATAAGTTTTATTTCGGCTTCACATTTCCGTTATCATTCTTTTAAGGGAGGATCGTTAGTTCTTGCCAATCTTGTAGTATATACCAATATTGAGTAAAGGTTCAGCGTCATATGGAAGAACAATTCTAATGTCAAAAAATCGTTTTATAATAAAATAGTTTATCTCATTATTAATCCTACTATGCCAATTATAGAGGCATACCCAACCAACTTATTGGTTCAGGCGATTAATTATATTTTTCGTAATAGCAAGGTTTCCTGGATTGAGTTACTTTTGCTATATGCTTTTGCGGAGTATGTGTTTCGTTGTGGATGCCGGTGCGTTTGCATAGTTGAATAATGGATTCGTAATTAGGCAAGGATACAGTTATTATGCGTGAGGTTGTTTTAGGCTGTTTGGGAGTTCAGAGGTGAGTGAGTCCAGTGGAGATTGAAAAGGTGAATTAAATCGTAAGGGATCGAATACAAATCGTTACTGTTCATTAAATAATTATTTTCCATTAGAAAATTCAATTTCCACGAAATTCATCCATAGAAATCTATCCTAGAGTATATTTCATACTTCAATTGATTTGAAATTCTGATGTTTTCTTAAATTTATAAGTTATTTATTTGATCGAATGGACTATAAAATATTGAAAGTAGAATTGTAAATATTCGCGCTTATATAGAAATCGATACAATATGAAATTCAGTTTTTTCTTAAATATTAACAAGATTGAAAATGGGAGCAGCGGGATTTTGCAATTTAATTATGATATGAACGTTAAATAATAAAACGGAAGTGAATAAGTCTGAAGTGTTGAATATTTGTTTAAGGTGTATATTCGTAATGCAATAGTATTAATCACAAGTAATTTAAAGAAATTTTTTTCCTTATTTCACGTTATTTTATTCTTTCTCTTTTAAAATAATTGATCATAATTCAATTATGAACTCCGCTTAAGTAATTTTGATTTTTTTAATTTATGAGTAATAAAATTATCATTTTACTGCGAAAATTGGCATTTTACAAATAGTTGTTACTTTGTGTAAAACTAGAAATGGATTCTAAAAAAATAAAAAAGAAAATAAAAATATTCCTAGATTGAAATTTCTCCTTTAGTTCTCAGCTCGTATATATTTTAGCGGTGGTAACTTTTATCACATCCTTATTTGCGGATAGTAGGTCATTTGGTAGAAAAAATAAAAATTTGATATGAGATTTTCTAAGTCGATGGCATTTTTTAGATTGGAATCACCTACTCATCCTTAGTCCTTGACACAATGTAACTGTGAAGATGGGACTTTCAGCACACCCCTTAGAGCGTTGTTATGTGCTGAGGAGGAAATAGCTCATTGTTATAGAGATCGTTTCTACCATAACCTATTTTACCGCTTAGAGCACATAAAAAGTAAATTTATGATATTATTCATACATTTTAAGTAGTAAAAGTCAAACACAAATCTTCACGTAAAACATTTTTGTAAAACTTAATACAAGTATTTTCTTTGAAAGAAATATTTTCTCTGATTCGAATTAAAAGTAAGATGCAAGTCAGTCAATATATACAATATAACTTTTAAATAATGTTCATTTTGTAACCTCTGCAGTCCTTCAACTATATTTAGCTTTTTCAACAGTATTTCAAGACGCGGCATGTTGGTTCATTTATGAAGGGATCGATTTCACGAGCAGCCAAGTGAATTTTTGAAAGATAAAAGTATTGCAATCATGGTTGAGTATCATACATAACTGAGCACAATACTTTTTTGATATGGTCATGCCCCAGTTTTCAAGAGAGTTTGGTTAAAAAATTGAAATATCAGTGAAAATAAAGTAAATAACTTATTTTAAAATTTAATAATATTTTTAGGATACACAAAAGTTCTTCTCGAGATTAATAAACAATTTCAAAAGTAGGTTTCGAAACTATAAAGGTTCTAAGGGATTTGTCTGTTATTTGATTTGTATTCTCTTCAACATCAACAAGATTTCGAATCTATTTTAGAAACAGCACGTTTCCTCTCGAAGAGCATTTGTTCTAAGCCACTTTTACTTTCAAATTCTACAGAATAAAAATACTCTTATTGGCCACGCTAAGAAGATTCTGTTCACTGCAAGTGATAAATTCTATGGCGTAAAAATAGTTCCGTGTGCATTTATTTTGGAGCATTGAATTGTAATGGGATAATAAATAGGCAATATATTAGAAAACATTATCCTATACGTTTTCTACAAAATTGTAAATAAAATTGAACATTATCTTTTTATTCGATTCAATGGCAAAAGTTTGCTTTGATATGTTCTACCTATGGTAATAGAGGCCAGATAGCCATTCAGAACTCTCTTTTCAAAATGAATTCAAGGTCCTGTCAAGCTCCGATAGAATACGCTGTTATAGGGGGAATTGAATATTATCTCCATGAAAACTTTCTTCGAATGTTACATATTGAAGGGTCATGAAAAAGGTATTGGTTAACATCAGATGTTATTGTTACGTAACTTCAAAACTCACGAGGAACTTGCGAGCATTTGGTGCTCGAAGTATGTGTGCGCAACTCTACATGTTTTGTGGAACTCTGTTTGCTTACGAGCTGGTGAGAATAAATGACTGTGCTATGCAAGTATTGATTTTGCTACACGTATCCTATGTGCATGTGTATGATTAATTGTGTAAATGAGGGTGGATGAAAAATTATTTCCCATATATTATTATTTCGCAGCAGAATGTTACAATATAATAAACGATTCCAATTTGGAATTTCATTAAGAAAGGTATAGATACCTTTTTAGTTAAGAGAGCTCGTAACCTTAAAACCACACTGAGAAAAATTATGTATTAAAAATGACTATAATATATAGGAACGTGGGGACAAATCTCGAATACTAAAATTATTACTATATTTTATAGTAAAAATTACTATGTGCATAGCAATTTTTATTATGTATATATCAATTTTTACTATAAAATATAGTAAAAATTTTGGTATTTGAGATTTATCCCCACGTTCCTATATATTGTAGTAATTTTTAATACATCATTTTTTTTCAGTGCAGGAAAAAGATACCGAGTTTCAATGAAGTATTGCTTAACTGGTGGAAAATTATCTAGTTTCTTTAAGACTTTTCTAGTTTTATACTCCAGTGAAACAAAAGGGATCTAAAAAAATCCTCCATAAAACTAGATAACCTTTCTACTGTAAGGGTCGATTTTATGATACATGAAAGACCCTTGAACGGATATAAAATCGGTAGCTTATTCCGATTGTCTACTTATTTTATATAATTTGTTGAATAGAACGGATTCCTTAGAAACAATCAGTATAGATAAAAGAAAACAACAGTGAAAGGATGATGCCCAAAGTGTAAGAATAAAATTATAACTTGAATTAGAGTCAAAAAATCCTATAAAATTGCTGGGAATTGCAATTTATTTCAAAAAAAGATCAGTTCTTTACGTCTGACAAGAATTGGATCATCTCTACTTCCACTTATCTAGTATTACTGAACCTAATATCATTTAAATTAAACGTCTTCTATTCATTAAATCGTTTACATCGTTTGCAATATTGCATTGACCTACCGAGGGCAGCATTCTGTAACGAATCCAATTGGATAATCAATAACAAAAGAAGTCAATAACTACTTATTATCCAAGAAGGTTGATATCCGAATTACTCTAAATTCCGGCTCTACTAACTCCAACCCCCAAAACTGAAGAACTTTGAAAATCCTTCTTGTTTGACTACACCCTCACCTCCGCGTTTCGAGTTCACCCTCTTTCCCTTTCCGGCTTCTCAATTCTTCCTCCGCAACCCTTCCCTTAAAAGCACCTACAACCACTATACTCTCCGCACCCTCAGGCCGAACTTTCTTTGAACGTCTACCTTTCCGACTCATTCGCGCTCACTCTCTTTCTCTCCCTCTTTCTCTGCGCTCTCAGATGCCGCGCGCCAATCGCAAGCCTGGACTGCATGGAGGAGTTCAACGGTGGCGCTGGCACGGACTCGAGCGGCCACTACGGCAGCACACCAGGCACGAAGGAGCACCTGCTCGCCAGCTGCCTAGTCGGCTCCCAGTCCCAGCGGCTCCAGCACAGCCCGTCGCCAGGTATTCGCTACCGCAACTTGGGCAAAAGCGGTCTACGTGTTTCCAATGTCGGATTAGGTACGCTTTCCATGTTATAAATGACAAAAATGAAACATACACACACGTAAAAGAATGAAGAAAAAAAGAACGACGACTATGGCTCTATACTACCCCGACATGCATAGTCGCTCTCTTTCTATATGTGCGCGGCCCGCGTCTATCGCGTTTTCGCTCTTTGAGGAACGGTTCCTTTTGTCTCGCTCCCATTTGACGGGAGCCGCCGGCCTCCTTTCCACGTCGGCTCTCTTTTTTTATAGCGAGCTAGCGATGCGAGCGCGAGGGAACGAGCTTTTTAAGCGCGAGAGATGGGGAAATTCACGGGCACTGCGTTCGGGGCTGGATAAATACTTGGCTGTGGATCATCGTTGACTCGTTGCTTATGCGCGATTGTGTGGACGTAAATCCGGGCTCTTTTGAATTATTTAGGAAGATAAACGTTAACAGTGGTGCGAATCCAGTGTCTATTACTAGCATATAGTGAAGGTGGGTAGCGTGAGCTTGATCGTGTTTGATTGATTTTTAAATTTTCACTCTGCAAGTGGGTTTTGATTTATATTAGGATAATAAATGTAAACAATGGTATTAAATTGGCTGTAAAATTTTAATTTCATATTATATAACCATCAGAGCGAATAAACCTTTATTAATAGGCGGTTACGCTCATTGGTATTTTATTAGCTAACTGGGTACTAATTGAAGCGTGGAAAAACTACTTCATGTTTTAGTTATTTGGTAACATGTTCAGTATTCATTAATTGGTTCTCCCGTGATTGCGCTAATTCGTTCGAAACGCTAAATGAAAGGAAGAATCACAAACTATCCACTCAGAGTCGATTAGCAAGCATACAATAACGTAAATTACTATAGGGGAAAAGTAAATTTAAGAGTTTTTAGTAAAAGTAAATTTTACTAATGTTTTATAAATAACAATTTGAACATACTATAATGCGTAAATGTCTGTCACTGAAATAAACTAACTTGGATCGATTTTTTCACTGTATAAAAAACTTTCTCAAGTGATAATCAGATTTTCCACTGATACACTAATACAAAAAATAATGATTATTCATACGGTATAGTTTTTTGATTATTTAATTTAAATAATAGATGATTTCAACAATACTCTCTAAATTTGAATTAGTGCGTACGCAGTGCATATACACTGATTTAAATTTAAAGAGTAGATCAATTCATTGAAAATGGTATATTTTAATATGAATATATATTGTAATAGAGAATCAATTTATAAAAAATCAAATTATTTCTTATAGTCCTATAATCATTACTCAAACGCCACATCGAATAATCGTATAATAATTATATAAAATCAGTTAGCGCCATGATTATAAATTATCAAAGGGAAAAATATCCGCACGTGAAAGCGCGAATAACTTTACAGATCCTCGAGACGCTCCCAAACCCCCCGTAATAAATAAATCCTAAGAGCAGCTAATTAGTCGCGAACACTCGTCACGCGCGTGTAGCGTTAATTACTCATTATAAAGTATGATTCTGAAAAAATCCGTAATTAAAATACACATAAACACGTATATACGTAGAAATTCCACTCCCCTCACTCGCGTATATACACCGCCTCATTTCCTCGCAGCTCCAGCAGATTCTACTCCTTCTCTCGCGGGGTTATACGGGTCTAACGTCTCCCGAGGGGACTTCCCTCTCACCCGCGTGCGATGAATTTTTATTTCTCCGCTCTGCCCCTCTCACTCTCTTTCCCCTCATTGTCCTCCCCGCAATAACGACGTGTCTCCCTCTCAGAGCGGGTGCACTTGCACCCCCTCACGCGCGTGTGTGACACTTTTGAATCTCTGTCTCTCTCTCTTCTGGGAATGTGGTGATGTGCACTTCAGACAGAGAGCGGGTGCGTATCGGCGTCGGTGCGCGCGGAAAAGAGAGAGAGAGCCCCGGCAGCTTTAATGGCCTGTGTGGGCGCGGCGACGAGACGCGCGTCGCCGGGGAAAAAAGCTCTTCCCCGTGCCTGCGCTTCTACCTACTGCTCCACCTGTGTGTGTGACTCTCTCTCCCGTTATCGGGGGGAGAGAGCGCGGAGGCTGTCGCCCTCGAGAGCACGCACCGCGCGTACCTCTGAAAATCATCGTCACCGTCATCCGATCATCGTTCGCAGAGTAAAGATCAAGTGATGTTGATATATAAGCGAAAAAGATGATTGTTATTGTAGTCGTGTCTATATATTTTTGAAGTTGTCCTCGTAACGCCGTTAGAGAAAGTGTGTTGCTTATGTGCCTTCTTTTATGCTCTCTATTTCTGTTTCGTTTGAGTTTCATACAAATTTTTCGTTATTTCAAAAATGAAAGAAAAATTATTGAAAAGAAAGAGATCTTAACATCGTAATGCGTACAGACGTAGTGGTATTTTTGAAAAATTTATAACTAATTTTTTATTTTCGTTACTTATTTTCTTAGTCGCGAAACGTTTTTTCCCATCTTTTTATAAGTTGCTGGTCACTCTCTCAAGAACACCTAGAAATTGTGTGAAAACGGGAGAAAATCGTTCCGTAAATGGGAGAAAAATAGAGTATCCTCCAGGATTTGTGTTTCTTTTACTGCTAACATTTTACTGTACCGTTAGAGAAAATGACTTATTTATAGACACGTTGATCGCAGTTTAGTCTAATTTACTCATTTCAGTTGGTTCTTAATAGCTTTGTCGACAATCATCTAATTATTTGGCAACTCTCATATTACTTAAAGAGTTGGACTCATTAACAGCTGTCTCGTTAGTCCGTCTCGTGAATCTTAAATTAAGTAAGAAGAGGGTTTGATTGCTCTCGACGTTTAATGACATATTCAGAAGAGTACATCGAAGACTTCAAGACTACTGCAAATTATTATTTTAATCATGAATTTTGCTTTATTTCGGTTATTACCAATACGACATTTGCGTAAAAAATGTTACGAATTTGTCAAGAGATAATAAATAATATTTGTAATCACTTTTCATTCCATATATACATACATATAAAGATTAATTTGTATTAATGTACGTGACATTCAACAATATAGTTTCAATAATTTTTCTTCATTTTATACAAGATTAATTCATTCAGGAATTCTGTATATATATCCACATAACATCTAACCTTCTTTACTATTTATTATTTATTATTTATTATATTATATGAAAGTAATTTTGATAATTTTAATTCTAGTCAACTATTTTAATGATAACAATAAATAAAATACATAAATATATAAATAATTGATTTCAAGAATTATAGATGAACTCAGGATTTTTAGTTATTTTAGAATTAGCGTAATTGTAGTATCCATATTTCATTTTTTACTTAAAAAGTAAAGTCACTGATTAGCGGAAAAATAAAATAATTAATTTTAAATAAGATGCATGTCCATTTTATTTTATCCTTGTACATATATTTTTCTGCATATTGTTTCAAGCCTTTTTTTATATATACTATGACTAATAAATGATGACTATCGTAAATCTTTACGATTATACTCATAACGCGACTTTCTTATCAAGTAACATGAGGTTTAATGTTGCAATGGCTGTTTGTTTTTATGCGACCTTCTTTATGTTTTCTAGTTTCTCATTCTTAGCGTCATGAAGCGCAACAATTCCCCTTAACAAGACAAAGAATTGAGAACTCAACTTCCCTTTTAATTATCATTTACTCACGAAGAGAAATGGAGAAGATAAAAGAAGCCTTAATTAATTAAAGGATCTCGATCTTTTCTTTTATTTACAAATCTTTAAAAAGTCAGAGTTTTCAACAGATAAGATTAATGATTACGAACATTTTTATGATGCTAAAACTCTTCATTAAATTATTAAGTTCTAACTTTACAGTAAAATCAAATATTATACAAGTTGGACAAGATTTTTTTAATGGTTCTCAATTCCTCACATAATAAATTTCTTCTATATCATACGTATGTAAACAGACAAGACGATTCATTCTCACACTATACGAAAAAATTTACTATGTGAAGAAATTGTCCCATCCTCTGCATTAAGCTACTGTTACTAAAACGAAGGCAAAAATAACCATACAACATATAAGAAAAAAAAATAATAATAGACATGACAACAAAGACAAGACAAGCAAAGTGTGTGTTGTTCAGTGCAGTGGGCAGTGTCGTTCGTGTTCATCATTGTCATCAATGTTTACAATAAGACAAAAAAAAACAGCTAAAACGAGAGATTCCTAAGAAATACGTTTTGCGCTTGAACTACAGGCACGTGGACGACGTTCGGCGGTGCGAGCGGCTCGAACAGCGAGGAGAACGCGGAGGCCGTGATCACGCTCGCCTACGAGAGCGGCATCAACGTGTTCGATCTGAGCGAGGCGCACAGCGGACCCAAGGCCGAGATCCAGCTCGGCCGCATACTGCAGAAGCGTAACTGGAATCGCACCAGTTACATCGTGACCACGAAAATCTACTGGAACCCCAAGTGAGTTGGATAGTTTAGTTTTTACTGTTTAAGTGTTACGGAGAGGAAGGAAAATTATATATTTTGGCACGTGATAAATATGCAGATTTATTTTTCCGAGATTAGTTGTTAAAAGTTGTAAGAGTATCAATGAAAGAACAACTTTAATATAAATTATTGCTGTTTTTTGGACAAATTTATGTATGTTTCTTACTGGGAGAGGGTCATGCTTCCGGATCACGGATTCGGCTCAAAGTTTGGAATATGTTTTTGGATGTAGAAACATGAAGAAAGATGCAATATTAGACCCTAATGTTTAAAAAGTCTCATGTTCTGGACATTTTTAGCTTTATTTTTTTAAAAACTTGAAAAAAGCGCCTCTTCTTGGAACGGTAACCATTTAACCTTTGGAAAGTCTTAAATATCATTTCAAAGACAGAAAATAAAACGACAGAAAGCAAGCTTTCATTTCCGTTTTTCAGAATTGGAAAGTATTGATTCTTCCAAATTTATGAAAATTTAAAGTTGATCAATAAAAATGTTTTAAAATATGCATTAAGTCAAACAGCAAATTTTAAAGGTTTCACAGTGCATTTTCATTGCTTAACTTTAAATTTTCATAAATTTGGAAGAAATCAATAGTTTCAAATTCAGAAAAAATCAAATGAAAGCTGTTTTTCTATAATTTTATTTCTCTTTTTGAAGTGATATTCAAGACTTTCCAAGATTAAATGGTTATCGTTTCAAAAAGAGGTTGTTTTGATGTTTTTTATTTCAAAATAAAGCTAAAAATGTCCAGACTTGAGTTTTCTAGATCCAAAAACATATACGATCTTTGAGTCAAATTCGTGACCCAGAGGTTAGTTATGATACTCTAAAAAATGGAGTTTTCATTCAAGTGGAGATGTACAATTAAAAAATACCATTGTACCTTGTACAGGAAATTTACTTGACTTTAGAAGGTAACTTTTAATATATAACCACGTATTTTGTTCGCTACAGAAGGACTATTTCTTAATATAGAACTTCTTGGTTATAAAAGAAATTTATTTTTAAAAAACATCAGAGAAAATATTTTTCCTGTAAAGAGTAGTATCAACATTTTAGAGGAAATATATTGTCCTTTAGATTTAGAATAAATATTTAAGTTGATGAATAGGACAAACAGGGATGATGTATAGGATTTTGCTTTAAAAGTTTGCTCATGGAAATTTATTACCTTAGTTAAAGTATAAGCAAACAAGAAATTAGAAAAACAAATCAAACAAAAATAGTCTATACATTGTTTGTGTTCATTTCCCAACTTTAAAGCCAAATATTTGAGTTTTTTAGTACTAATTTTTTGCACTTTATTTTTTTGCATATTTTTTAGTAAATGAAATAACGGAATAAAATAGTAAACTATTCACCTAAATTCGTAAAGAGATCCCATTAGGTAACATAGTGCTCGAATCGATATTGCGAATTGTGTACATCGCGTAAGGGGGGGGGGGGGGTCCAAAGTTTAGACGACTCACTTGAAAATTGAAGTCAACTATAGACGTGCTCTGTTTCGATATAAGCTACTGCAGATTGTGCAAAATTTCGAAATTCTAAATTACGAAAATCATATTTTCGAATCTAATAATTCACCTATTGTCCAAAACATCGAATTTCATCAATACGATTTCAAAGCAAATATAACTTGTTTCTAATGATTTATTTCGAAATATGTTTATTGTATCTCTATTAAAATTCTATTAATGAAATTTGATGTTTTAGAATTTAGAATTTCTAAATTTTGCACAATCTGCAGTAGCTTATATCGAAACCGAGCACGTCTATAGTTGACTTCAATTTTCAAGTGAGTCGTCTAAACTTTGGACCCCCCCCCCCCCCCCCCGTAAAAGTTTTGTGAAAAATCGATAAAGATTTAATTGAACGTAAACAACTTTAGTCCCAAAAGCCAATCAATTTATGTATGAGATAGCCCAATTAGATTCTATGTAACTTTCTTTTAAGACATTTAAATCGTTTAGTAAAAAAGAATAGATCTTTAAGTTCTTCAAACAAATATTAAAATATCTTTTATACCCCTAAACAATTTTCAACTATAAAAATCTCATTACGAGACCCAAAATTGTAAAGTGCAAATATTTGTGCTTTCAATAAAATTATAATGAAGTATAATCCGAAAAATAATAATGATTTAAAAAGATGAAATTCAAAAGAGAATGCTAATAAGAGATTAAAGTAAATCGTCTTATACAGCGGAGACTTGAGAAAACAAGATACGTGGTTATGCTCTAATAACTTCCCTTGCAATGAGAACAAAAAAATAATATAAACATTGAAATAAAATGCTACATATCTCATTATATCTTTTCAGTCAGTCTAAATCTTTCATAATATTCAAATTACTAAAATGTTCTTATATCAACTCAAAAGGTAATTGCCAAATGCCTGTTTATCATTCACTTTATGATAGATTCCATATTTTGAAAGAATTTATAAGCGATACTACAGCTAACTGAGAGATTGATGAGTAACAAAAGCTTCGAGTGCTCATTAGCAAAGACAGTTTGTGAAGTACTTGTCGAGCGGCAGTAAATATACTCTTATTAACATGAGTATTTTACGAGAACAATGGATGATAAAGTGTTATTTACTTGTTGAAGATCCGAGGCAAGAGGACTTTCGAGGAAGTATATTATCGAAACGGTACAAGCATCTTTGGCTAGGCTTCAACTGTCCTACATCGACATTGTCATGATTCACAAAGTCGATTCCACTTGTCCTATGGAAGGTTCGTACGACTTTTATCGCTCCAGTTCTGCCAGATATTCTTTTCATATTTACGATTGTGATTTTATCAATTTAAAATTAAATTTATACTTCAAATATTTTTCTTACTAAAATAGTTTCATAGATCTAATTAAAGCAAAAAATTGTGTTAAATATCTTGAGAAAGTTCTAAATTACAATGGCATCAACTATTTATATATTTATACGCTGTAGAAAATTTGATTTTTTAATAATCATAATTATGAGCTAAGACGGTAAATTCTGAAAAAGTTAAACGAAGCTACTTCTCTTTCTTACAGAAATCGTTCGTGCGATGAATTATGTGATAAGTAACGGGTGGGCTATGTACTGGGGCACTTCGAGATGGTCGCCCGTCGAAATTATGGAAGCCTACTCGAACTGCCGGCAATTCAACTGCGTTACTCCGATCGTCGAGCAGGCGGAGTATCACCTTTTCTACAGAGACAAACCGGAACTTTATATGCCAGAGTTATACAATAAAATTGGTAATGCATTTAATAAATATAAAGTTATACGTATAAAGGAATGTCAAACTCGAAATGTGGGAAGTTAAAAAGAAAGACATAGAGATTGATATCAAATGATTATGCAAAAAGTTGGGGGTTAAGAGCCAATGTTGCAGCAAGAGAATGTAAATGACTAAAGAGTTTCTTCATTGCTAAATTGAAGTTAAACTAATTGTAATTACTTCCAGCATATTCATTAAAATAACTTTTTTAGTTTCTGAAACATTATTAAGCGTTGAATAAAGTTTTTATATTACAAAGTTTTGTCCATGGGACATTGTCCGTGCTATAAAGTGTGTGACGAGTTAAAACTTAGCTACTACTTCTAAATATTTTATGCAGAGTAACGTTTTAAGAAATCAGGTTTGGTAATCTCTTGAGTCATCTTCCTTTTAAAAGTTGATGTTTTAACATAATCTCTTAACTTTGTAAACGAAAATTACCGATTTGTTTAAACGATCTCTACATTCTTTTAATTACAGGTGTTGGCTTGATGTGCTGGTCGACGATGTCGATCGGCATGATCTCGGCACGAGGTGACGACAGCGCCATGTCCGTTCTCTCCAGATCCAGATCGTCGTACAGAGTAAGCCAAGCCCATATATTCGTCGCCTCAAGCTTTCTTGCGCAATGAGAAAACAGCTTGCTATAGCAGCTCGATGTCCCACGTTTGTCTTATACCTCTTTCTCTCTATCTCTTTTCTCATTCCCGCAAAAAAACAGTCATGTTGCATCAATATGTACCTATACAAAACGCAGAATGCCAGACCACGAATGTAGCGGTGTTATTAGGCTATATATCGCTTCAGTAGTACAGAGACAATTTTGTTGTCTTCTACGCAACAAAATGTAAATTCATTTTCTTTCTAGAATAAGTCCTTCAGTTGGACAGAGGACGGGTCTCAGTCTTTGTATAAGGAGGTTTGTCTATGCTCGATCTCCCGATTACTTCTTTGTACTCGATGTCTATAAACGGAGAGGATTAAAATGGATTCTTAAATGATTCTATAATGCTAACTGACAAAGTTTGGATTGATGTTAGAAATCTGTCTAGTTTAACTGTAGTCTCGTAAACAATGTAAACGAAATTTTAAATCTGGATTTACAAGTAATAGCCTAATCACTATAGAATACGCTGAATACTAAAGTATTTAACGTATTCCCAGTACTACCCAATTAAATTGCACTCCCCCTAACAGTTCTTTTCCAAATTAACCAATCAGATCCTGTAGTCGTAATGAGAACACTACATTATCTATACAGTCATTGAAACACACGAGACATATATATTTTATAAAACATGAATCCCCATCTGATCACGATAACTAGACGCATTTCTACGAATATGCCGATATAATTCATGGCACTTTTGATAATGTTAGACTGTGCATTGACAGGAGCAATGGCGGAAGAGCTCGGTGGACTCCGAGAGTAGAAAGTACTCGGACAAGGTGCGCGACATGTGCGCGCTCGCCGAGAGGCTCGGCTGCACGTTCACCCAGCTGGCGATCGCGTGGTCCCTCAAGAATGAAAGTGTCCAGTGCCTTCTCCTCGGTGCGACCAATATCGAGCAGCTGTACGAGAGCTTGCAGAGCCTGCAGGTGAGAGCTTCTCGTAAATTGATAATGCGTTCAGTACTGGCGTGGTAAGGGTCGATCTTGAAAAGGTTTTTGCTGTAGAATTTAGGGTTTAGTTCATAATGATTATTGTTTTGGGAATTATTCGTGATTATTTATCGTAGAAAATTGCATTTTTTTTGTTATTCATTTGTCACTAATAATAAGTATTGAACAATTCCATAACTAATTGTGATTTTTAATCACTGTTAGGATCTTGGAAAAGTAGAGAATGGAAAATAGTAAATGAATTGGATATATGTATCGTACAAATAGCCGTTAGGATTTAGGTGGATCCCTGGTAACCCACTGCACCGCAAACGGTTAACAGTCATTTTATGTCACGAACTGTGATAGTATGTTTTTAAATAAATAACTCTCTACTGATAATTAAGTTTTGATGGAATCATTTACATATTCATGAAAATATCGTAACCATTTCGCAAAACATCAGTTAATTTTCAATCAATAAATTCCATCAATGTTGTCAATCTAGAAGATATTTAAACGTCACGCTAGTTTCATTATTCTCTGAATATACATCTGCCTATATTAGCTGCATCATATTGACACTTGAAACGGCGTCTGCTATTTCTCTATCCATTCGTATCATTACTCGTACTTCTTCGTCTCTCTTCCTCTTTCTTTCTCTCTCAGACTTTTAATTTCCACTTTTACGCGCGCTAAAATTCTTTCAATATTCATGACTCTTGAAATATTTTAACATTTCGCCGTGTTATTCGAAAGCATTTTAATAGTTTCCGTTTAATATTTACGACGCCATTCAGTCAAAAGACGCCCTTTGTTGCTATAAAGTTCTTTTTCATCATACTTACTTTCACACTTTTCTCCTTCTTTATACATTTTGCCCGTTTTTGTCCCTTGCTATTTTCAGCTACTCGCGTATCACTTTTTGCCCTTATTTTTATTTCTTAAAAGTTTCGCACCATTATTAATGGATAAACTGCACACTAACCTACATTATAACCGCCTTATTTCTGCAGCACTTTTCACAACAAAAATTTCGCCGAACCCCCCCGCACACAACATTAACAAAACACCTCGGCGCATTAAACTTCCTCTGAAACAAGTGTTTCTTTATCGACTCGCCGCAAAACTTTCCCTCCTCCCGTCCTCCGAAAGCCGTTTGATCAGACTCCATGACCCGGAAGTTTTAAGCTTCCCTCCTCTTATCAGCGCCGTTTTCACCGTCAAACTTTCCCTCGAAAACCCTACGTTAATTCCCCCATGAGCTTATATATACCACGTCGCCACTATCTCTCTCTGTCTTCTGCCCTGCAGCTGATCCCGAGGCTGACAGTCGCCACGATGACCGAGATCGAGAGAATCCTCCTGAACAAACCGTCCCGGCCGCCAATGGTGTCGACCCTCCAGCTGAGATGACAGTCGCTTTGCCCCCACGGCAGTCGTGGGGGCTCGCTCGCCGGCAGCCCGAAGAGCGAGACTGGCCCCGGCCAGGGTGGCCCGGACCAGGAGCAGGCCAAGGATTCTTCGCAAAAGGTCTCCTTCTGCGAGATCCAATGATAGCCGTGCGCCGCCGCGAGCGACACGAAATCTCACCTGTACTTATATACATATTATACAAATATCTATATACATGTACGTGCATTGTTATGTTGCGTGTTACGTACACATTTTGCGTCCTGCGCATCCTGCCACGTTCACGCGCGTGCCCCGTCGTCGTCGTCGGCGGCGGCCGACTGGGGCTACGCGACGAGGACGCTGTAATAATGCTTCCGCGGATCTGTAAGTGTGAGTGTGCGTGTGTTTCGGTGCTCGCGGTTGTTTAAACGTGACGATGGCGTCCGAAGTGAATATTGACGGGATAAGCGTGACGATATAGTCGCGGTTCGACTGTACAGCGGTGGTGGCCGATGGATTTTCGGATGGTTCGTATGTATAATTATACTACTCGCATATTTAGATAATGACTCGTATAGGTCTGTTAGGTCCTTTGAGTTCAAGTCTAAGGACGTTTGGCAGGGTAAACGGTTTTGAGAAAAGTGCGTCACGATTTATCGGTCAATTACGCGTTACTGATCGCAATAATTAAATACAGATTGTACACTTTTTTTTTATTAAAAAGTCAGTATGCACTTTAGGTGATCAGTACATCAGTTTTTTTTTTTTGTATGAATAATTTAATGTTTTCATTATAATCGATCAACAAATTATAATAATTAAAACACAATGACGAAAGAATGTTGAAATCTAATTTTGTATTTTTTGGGTTTGTAATTTTAAAATTATAAGATAAAAATCGAGTACCATTCTGAAAAATATATTAATCATTAGGAAAGTTACAGGTAATGCAAATAAATAAGTAGAATTTATTCTTTTTTACTTTCTTAAAGTGTATTGGAAAGATAATAAAAAATAAGTAGAGCCTTATGCTCTTATATTTGAAAATATCGCTGATAAAATAATTACTAATCTAATTGATTATTAATTCATTCATTAATTACGTTGAAATAATTATGTACCGATAAATGACTCTGTATTATGTTCACGTAAATAAATGCATTTGCGGGTGCATTATACGTACGTATATGACATATTCAATTAAATTCTCTTTGAATACTGACAATATAATTATCGTTATACGATAAATTAAACTATTCAAAATTGGATTCGCATAAATTGCATTTACATAACTTTGATGATTTGTTTGTCAATATTCTAAAAGAATTATAATCGAAGTAAGTTCATTTTTCTCAGGAAAAAACTTCAGATTAAAAATTAATAAATAGTGAGCAATAACATTCGTAATGATAGTCAGAAAAATAATTAACGCATTTTTTTCATACTTATAAAGAAATAACATTAGGACGTATATTTATTGCTATGTAAAAATGCAGTTACGCTAAAAATAAATCGAGAATTTGATGCCAATATTATACTCCATAATATTCTAGTTTAGATCTTTCCCATTGTAATGCGAACAGTGAAATAATTTTTTATCGAGAGGCATATCCGAATTAACAGTATATACCAGGCCGAAAATCTATCGACTGCTGTCCCCTCAAAGTTAAGTTTTGGCGATTGAAGCGAAAAGAAACCATTGTATTGTCAGAGCACAACGAAACACTCCAAGTAACGATCGTGTGGCGGAAAAAAGTTTAGCCGAGTTTTCGCTAAACGAGTTAACCGAGTTAAGAAAACGAAACGAACGACTCTTGAGGCGTACGCGCGCCGAAAAAACAAACGGCCAAGGCAGCCTCGCGCGCAATTTTCCATTTTACCGAACCGTTACGATATTATAATAGGCGTGTAATTTTTATTTACATTTTTCACCGCATTTTTCGCGTCCTGCGGCTGGACGCACGCTTTTTAATGAAAACTAATGAAAAAAAAAAATAAATAACAAATAAATAAATAAATAAAATACATGTATAAATAAAAAAATTAAATTAATTAAGGAGCGGCAGATTTCGATTTCGGAACGACAAAACGACGAGGACCTGAGAATCGTCGAGGTGATAAACGAAACGAGCGAAGTCTCTCGCTTATTTTAATTGAAAATCCGTATTTATTAAATTTACACGTAATTAATATGGGACACAATTTTCAGATGTAAAAGGAAGCAAACCTCCGACTTCAACTCGAGAGTTGCGAGCAAACCTGTTGAACAAACGAAAAATTCGAATGATTTACATACACAAATTGGTCGAATCGACGAAAAAAAAATAATAAAATAGGCGCTAACATTATTAACGTACTTTAAGAAGATGTAACTTGCCGCCTAAAAGGACGACACTCGCTAATCCTTGGTAACAAATGACCCACTTCACGCCGATCAATGAGATATAACTACTGTGCTTCACACCGTTTGAAAGTAATATCGGAGAACTTCTATAAATAAAAGTAATAATGGACGACGAATGACGATGACGTATGTACGTTTTTTTTCTCTGAAATCAACAAAGATCATCGGTACTTGCGTTCGACGCTGCCTACGTAAAATTTTTAGAATTGATATATTGATAATATTCTAATGCAGAAGATTAACTGCATAAGTACGAATCAAATTCTTATGTAGGAGGTAATTTTATTAACAATTGATTCATTTTTTATCTGATTTTATTTTAATTATGATGGTTTTTTCAATAATCTAACTGTTTGTAATTGATTGTTAAATTTCATGGTTACTGTAAAATATCAAGATGAATATAAATTAATAATGCAGATAAGGTTTAGGACTGTACAGTTACACCTTTATTAAAATTGTAAAATTATTATTTATAATTAATTGATGTGATTTAATTGTTAATAAGATTTTCTGTAAATAATGTAAAGTATCCAGTCACTTTAGGAATCAAATTGAGCGCAAAGATTAGTTAAAAAATTTCACATTTTCGCTTTTTTACGACAAATTATATCACGCAGTTACAAAACCGTTTCAACGATATTAGATGAGTTTATTTTTAGTAAACTATAAATAAAAGTAATCGTTAAATTTGTGGCGAAAAGGTCGTTGATTAGATTTAATGAGATAATTCCGAAGCAAATAATCGTTCATGGTGAATTAGTCGGTAAAATGATATCAGAAGAAAATGAGAACGTTTTCCTTTTCACGAATAGAAGGATAAACGACAGTCATAATGTATAGTTTACTTTAACTCATAGTAAATCAGCACAGCTGTCTTTCATATATACATATATTTTTCTTCCTAAAACTTAATCAATCTAGTCACACATTGCTCATATCAAAAGAAAAGCTACGTAGGTTTAACGAAGAATCGCGGACTATAAACTTTTAATCTTGTAAAGAAAATACGAAGAAAATTTTATTCGCGCGCGTACCTTTATCTCTTTAAATAAGGAAATTTTAGAACTCGAGTACGAGAAGAAATAGAGAAACGAAGCTAAAAGTAGATAATCCAGAGCCAGGCATTTCTGCGCTTGAACCAAACAATTTTCCGGCTAATTTGTTCTGAAATATAATAATTTAAGCATCAATCGATTGAAACATTTTAATTTTAATGAATGCAAAAAAATATATTTTTTTTACGAATATTCTATATTAACAGAAAGTATCTCGTTTGATAAAATCGGCGAATTTACAATTTAACTTCCCAATCTTTTGCATACAAACAAAACTTATTCTATTATTGATGAGAATATTTTCTTAAACACTTTCTCGATACTCATTTTTATCGAAACTGGCTCTTGGGCATCATCGCAGCTACATAGATCTTCATTCGACAATTACAGAGATTATAAATCGAATAAAAAATAATAATAACAATAGCGAGACGATAGAGTTCAGTAAGATTCGCAGAAAAGTAATAATAAGCATAGGCAAGTGCGCAGCTGCAAGTCGATTATAATCTTTTTAAAGAAAAACAAAATGGACACGGCACGAACAAAAAAAAATTGTTAAAAAAATAAGAGAATTTTTTTCTCTAATAATTAACTTTTATATAGTAATGTATAAGTAAACAATCGCGACTGATTCATTATATATAAACTGCTTGCGATATCCGATCCTATTACAATAAATACAGAAGTAAGTCGAACGTAAATTTTAAAGAGCGATTGAGATAAGAACGGTTAAGGAAATAAATAATAATTATTATGCACACGAAAATGACGGTCGTGTTCGAGGTAACGTTAATCGCCACTGCAATTTTTTTATTTTTATTATATAAGAAACTCTAAAAAGTTATCTATGTAGACTGGGGCAATATTGATGGGCGGATTACAGAGACATTGTAAAAGTCTGTTGGTGCAAATTAATCATGACTTTTTACCGGCAGATTTAAGTTATCGTGCGAATCGCTTAGATATTATCCAGGCAAATATATCTCTCAGACTATGCAATTTATTGCGTTCCGTTATTTGCTGAAGTTCTAATTTCCTAATCAAATTTAGGATTATCTCCAATAATTTACCAGTTAATTGGTTTACGAAAAAATTTTAATTAGTTATTATCGAAAGCAATTTATTTTTATATTTCCATATTTACTAGTATTTAAATAATTTATTTTTATACAGTCAAATGTATTTTTAATTCGAGAAGACTTTTTATTTATATTAAGGAAGTAAATTTTAGGTTGTACAGATTATGCAATCCATTTAAAGAATTCAATCAAAACTTGCGATAAAGCCACTACTACGAAAGCAATTCTAATATATTTTCTATTTAATAAAATTATGAAAAACTATTATAATTATAGTAAAAAAGTGAAATCGAAATTTCATATTAATTAGTTCAGTATCTAAAATAGTTAAAATATATATTATCAGACTTTAGTAGCCAATAATATCTTAAAATAATAGTTTTATTAATGCTTCCGTATTATGTTTTATTAAATAATATCTTGTCGATAATAAATCTTCTTCAAAAACAGAGTCACAACACTCGATATCAACAAGCGGTACAAGTAAAATAAAATGTTGCTTCTTTTACTACCAATTAAACTTGTTTTGTCCGGCTCTTTAGTGAGAGTATTTACCTGGATGCAGTTATAAATTACTCATTCAAATGCGATTCGTCCACCAGGTACAATTATAGTCACCGATCAAAATGAATTTCGCAATTTTCATAATAGGAAAAACAAAGTTTAATCACGCGATCGCAACGCAACGCTAGAACAGAGAAAATAAAAAAAAATAATGTACGACGCTGCAATAGAAACGTATTATAACAAATTACGATAAAAATAATAATAAAAGACGGTGGCGAGGGGATTCTACGCAGGTTCGTAGTAGTTCGTAATCTCGATCGCTGATAAGCTTTCAGCCTTATTAGATTTTTACGCGTATTGTAAAAGCAGGAAAAAGAGACGAGAGAGAGAAAGAGAGGAAAAAAATGGTGAAGAACGAGAGTGACACCCGACATCGAAGCGGCACACGCGCATGTAATATTATATATGATTCCTCCTGGTCGAGAGCGGCGAGGCGACGAAAACTCGCGACGCAGAGCTTTTCCAACTAATAATAATGATAATTATCGATTTTTAAGAATAATAAACACAATAAAACTTTGCTCGGCAGATCGGAATTCTTGCGCGAGGATAGTAAGAGAGGCGGCGGAGGCGACGCTTTTGTAAAGATAACAAGTAGGGAAATGAAAAAACTTTTTTCACTTTTTTTCTTCTATATAAGGATTTTCGATAACTTTTTCATGATTAATAAAGATTAATAACGAGATGATAAATAAATAGAGTAGATGATGCAACAATAACGAGAGCAAAAGCATTGTTTATACTAGAGCGTAGATGCGTAGGATGATATAACATGAAAAAAAAAACAATAAATATGCGTAAATTATACACAATAAATAACCGAATAACTAACTAACGATATATGGCAGAAGGAGTTTGCATTAAAAAACGTCGATGAATAATAAAATACTACTACTAATAAATAAAGATTCACTTGTTATAAAAAATTTTTTTACAACGTCGAAAACGCGTTGATAAAAATAGAGCAAAATAAACGAAAAAAAAAAGAAGAAAAATTTGTATGGCTCATAGTTACTCGTCGCTTTCTGCGCTCCGTTGATATCACCCGAGAATTCTGATGCGTCGGTTAAAGAAGAAAAGTAATACCTAATAACACTATAATTATCAAGCCGAGTTTTCGCCTCGCCGATTATCGCTAAAATAACGAATAATACATAGAAAAGATAATGAATTCGTCAAACTAGCAGATCAAGCGAGCAATTGTATAACACGCGCACGAGTCTATTGTAACGCGAAGAAAAGGATGAGGCAGAGAAAAAAAAATTGTAAAACGACGAGAGACACACACTTAGTCTGTACGGAGTCTTAGATGACCTAGTGCGTACGAAAAGAAAAGAGAGAGAAGTATAAAGCGGCTATTTCATTATTATGAAAACCTTATCAGCGGTTTTAATTGCTTTCGTCTTTAAAAGATTTTACATTAGAAAATGTATAAGGTAAATAAAGCGCGGCATTTCAAAGTTTGTCGGCCTGCACTGATCCGACTTTTTTTTACTCTCTGCGTTCTTCTTTTGTGCGCCGCAAAAATACGCTTGTGTTTTTGTTTGAACTCGACTTTATAGACGTAGATAAGCTTGATTCAACAGATATGAAGATTATATTAATTACGAAGCCATAAGTCTGTGTTTGTTTGATTTTGACACCATAAAAATATTAAATTCTTTTTTTTCGTGTTTATTTTTCAATAAACATTGCAAAAGATTTGTACTCGTGAAATAGAACGATTCCGTTGCAATGAAGGATTAAGATTTTATAGTGAAAATCGTAAAGTTAATTTGAGTAGAGTAAGAGAAAAAGTCGGTTTCAGTACGGGCTATATGAATTTTGAAACGCGTCGATAAAGCTGACAAGAAATAACCGAAGTAGATACATTTTGATTTTATCAAATTAAGAAGAATAAAAATAAATCAAACTTCGTACGAATTATTATAAAAGTTACTTAACAAAATAGTTGCTCGTTGTATTGGAAGAATGTAAAAAAAGCGTATTGCGACGAAAGTTAACATCTCAAGTGAGACGAAGTGAACTCTTTGCTACTGCGACAACCAACAAATTTCAACCGTCATTTTGAAACAAAAAAGCGAAGGACAAAAATGAGAGAACAGATTATGCCAACATAAAGTTACTTTTTTACTGAAATATTGTAGATCTGAATCTTCCTTCCTAATTCCTAATCGTAATCGAGCAAACGAAACCGTTTATTGTAAAAAGCGAGAGAAAGAGAGAGTATGCGATGAACGAAGGAGAAAAATCGAAAAACATTCACAAAAAGAACACGAGCTATGAGACATTTTTCGTAAAGTTTTTGTAGATACATCAATTGATATAGCGCTAACTTACGATTAATAACAAAAGAATATAATTAAACGTTCCTGAGAATGTCGAGCATGAATAAAAAAAAAAAGAGGATAGCGAAAGGACGAAAATCCGAAGAGTCGTTTGCCAAATGAACAAAAGATGGATTTTAAAAAATTACGCAAAGGTAAAAACTATAATGTAGTTCGTGATCTTTTGAGCGCTCCCTTCGAAATTGAAAAAAATTGTTTTTACATTGTTACACACGGAGGCGCATAGAGCAGAGGGCGGCGCCTTTTTATTATCAATAAAAGCTTCGACGGTGGAAGAGGAATATAACAATAAGTAAAAAAAGTGAAAAAAAAATTAAAAAAAAAAAAGAAAAAATAACTCGACTTTATTAATTCACTCACACACCAATGCGAGTCTTTTTCGGGGACCAAGGTTAATCGCAATTTGCTATGGTTCCATGAATAATTTGCTAATTAATAATGAGTAACGAAGCGAAGCGGTGGAAGATGTCGAAAGACGAAAAATACATGCTGCTTTAAATAAAATTAATTTATTAGCACTATAAAAGGTACTTTTCAAACTTAATTTTTCACGCTCTCATTATCATCGTCGTCGTTCTTTTCGTCGTTATCATTCTCATTACAATTTGTATAAATTACATTTTTCCCTGAGTAAAAAAAACGACAGATTATTTATTTCGAGTCTATACGTCTTATGTATACACGAACACGCATCCACACACACACGCACATAACTGGATATCGGATCATCGCGCACACTTATCTGCTTCCACGTGCAAACACATACACGCACAATCCGTCTTTAATGAAATTTTCGCATCACGTAACGCTTTATCGCGGGGCTATTGTAAGATTCCGCGACCGAGTTAGAAGAATTGAGTGCCGATTTCGCATACTCGTCAATATCATATTGTATAAGCGGCCGTTCTGGCCGGCATCTCACGCATAATTGAATTAAGACTATTGTTCTCGTCGATCTCATCGTTTTTTCTGCCGGATTTTATCTCGCACATACTTTCGTTCCTCGGTACGCATTGCACTTCAGACTTAAGATTGTTATCCGCATTCATAATCTATAAATTAATCAGGCACTGCCTCTTTAGCACGCATCGAACGCACTTTGTTTATCGATTGGCACTCGTTGGTTAATCTTAACAATGGCTATCTTTCACTTTTTCATTTATATAGTAGTAGATTTCAATACATTTTTTTCTAATAACGACTGTCCTTTAACATTTTACATTATAAACAAACAATAATATCACGCGCATATACATTTGGACAAACATTTTATACATTACGTGAGACAAAAGTTTGACTATCTACATGAAAACTTTTCTACAAAAGTTCGAACATTCTCTAACTAAAATCTCTACAACCTTAAAGTTATTTCTTTATCATTTTAATTGACTTTACACAACAACAGATTTTGTCGCAGATTTTCTAAGTACTAATTACCGTCTATAAACTAACGTTTAGTTGAGACAGCTATCTAACACTAGATGACATCTGTCGGATAATCGATCACTATAAAGTAAATTCATTTCTACGCATTCTCCATTTATCGTTTTCCAATCAGTCAAATAAATAATTCCCCGTGCGCACAAAAACAGTAACGAATCAAGTGCACCCGCTCTAGCTCAGATTTCGAGCCGAGTCCTCTGCACCCGATTTAATTTTTTTTTTTTTCATCGCACTCGAACTCCATCAGCACATGGGCAGATTGACGAAGAAGAAAACGTTGAGCTCCATCATGGTAGCGAGGACGAGGAAGAGGCCGTACATAACGAGGCAGACGGCACCGACCCTCTTGTTGAGGACGAAGCCGTAGAGTGCGGTGACGACGTAGAAGCCGATCACGCAGAAGATGATGGAGAGATTACTGTAGACCAGGCCACCAGAGTCGATGACCACATCAGCGCCGGTCATGGCCGATCTGATAGCCCAGGGTAGACCGAGACAGAGTAAAATGTCCAGTGTGTTGGCGCCCAGGGTGTTGCTCATTGCCATGTCGCCGTGTCCTGCAATGAAGGGAAAGCGACTGTTACGAGTTGATTTATTTTATCCCGATTTTCATTTCGATTATACTCTCTGAAGCTTTGTAGTTGAGTTACGTTATTTCTTCAAATTTTTCAATTTTTCTTTCATTCAATAAAGTTGAATAAATTTACGTCTGACATCAAATCAAATACAGACTGGCGCTACATATTCTATTGTGCTTAAGTCGTTTTGTATAATAGAAAACTTTTGAGATGGATAACGTCATTGATATTAAAGTATAATATGAAATTTCAATACTGCGGATGTTTGCTTTGTTATTTAAATTATTCATTTTTACTAAAGTGAGTTTACTATAATATCGAAACTGCTCAAAGGAGCCTTTAACGATTATTAAGTTCGATCACTTTCCTATTATTTATTTATAATTATTTATTTATATTTTAAATAGATTTTAATGATAAAGAATAGTTAGCTAAACTCTTATCATCTTAATTTACATCGTATCGTGTAAGAATTCACAATATTTGCATGTTTTATCTTTAATGTGAGCTAAAAATATACCAGTAGTTATAAAATTGTTAAAATATACTTATGTTACAAAAAATCCAATATCTATAATGATGACTTTCAGTGATAAATTAGATTGCATACAATGGGAAATCCAGATCTTTTAAGAAAATATTTTTAGTTAATGATCGTACGCCCTACCAGCTAAATACAAATTATTTCTACATTTGATAAAAGGATATCATCTAACAATTTTGGAAGACGGAAAAAAACACACGTTCTTCAATCGGGCTAAGACGTTGGTATGGGCTGTGCTAATATTTACCAATCATAATTTAATGAGTTACATTAGCTTATCAGTTACACGTATGAAGTCAAATTTGATAATATTAATTTGTTTTTCGTGTGAATTAAAAAAGTTCTGCATGACATGAGTGACAGTACCGGATGTAAGTACGTTGATAATAAGATCGAGGTTGGGAAACTCCGGTTTCATTAATCTTTGTTAGGATTTCTGTTTTACGATGTTCACATCTTGTTGCCACGTTTGTTGTTTAGTTCATAAAACATTTATCTGTAATTTTTTTCTTGAGATATAATATTCTCTTTAATACCCAGAGTTAGCGATGTCTAAAAATTAAGCATAAGCAATCTAAGTAAGTATTAGTTCAACTTATCTTTTCGAATATTTTAGCATTGACACTATCTTATTTATTTTAATGAATTTCAAAAACGACAATACTCTTCTTTACAACTCCAGATACGCATAACACACAAAGAGCAGTTATAGCAATGATCAAAAACATAAAAACATCTGTTTCGAGATACCTTCAAGAAATAAAGGCATGCTAGCAACCTTTTATCAATAAAACATACTGACGTGTACATTCAATACCAAGAAATGAAGAATTTCATCACGTAGTATTGATTAGCGCAGGTATCACTTAAATCTCTTCTTTGGCAGGCTCACCCAATCGACCCTTATATTTATGCAACAAACATCCATTGAGTAATTTCACCGCAGCCTGTGTACTCTCTTTCTCTGGCGATCGGTATCGTAGATCACGTTCCCTACAATCTTATCTCGTATTTTCCCAGACGCACCCAATCAATCGCGCGATCGGCATCTCTGCGAACGCCTATCCAGAACCTCCACGTGTGCAAGAGAGAAAAACATCTCGACGTGAAATCACGCGTAGTATATAGTGAATCGCACGAATGGCAAACACTAACCTTGTCGCGACAGTATCACGATCGATACCATCTCCGGCAGATTGCCACCAGCAGCAAGGAAGGTGATCCCCATGACGGAGTCCGGAATGCCCACGGTGTCGCCGACGACTGTAGTCATCCAGGAGACGAGGTAGGATGATATGCCGATCCAGACGACGCCCATGATGAAGGTCACGGGGTAGAACTTGCGCAGACGCTTGTAGCGGCTGTCCGGTATTGTGACGAAGAGGATGAACTTGAGGGGCCAGCTGAAGAAGAAGGCGAACTGATCCCAGCAGCTTTTACTCGACGGCCACCTGAATATCGTCTCTGGAATGTTGCAATTGATATTTTAATTGTTACACTTTTTAATGAATCTGTATAAAGATCTATGATATTTTTGTGATTATTCTAAATTTGGTTATCTTTCATTAGCCTCCTACCTCAAAATGCTTTTGAGCTACTCAAAGCCTAAATGCCAATTTATGACCCACTTTACTTTTTATTGATAAAAGCGACAATCAGTCTAGCAATTAATTAATCTCCAAACTCTAGTAAAGGTATATAAATAAACCCAAATAATAATATTATGTGATTCGTTAGGTGATCTGTTACTTGATCGTAGAATGATGAACGGAACTAAATAGACATAATAATACTTTCTATTCTTCTTTACCAGAACATGTAAATTACAAGCGCAGAATATCGCTAATCATTGAACGATCAAGTTCAGATAAAATCAATTGGAAAGTAATCGATCAATCTTTTATCAGAAATTTATTGACACATTAATTTATAAAATAATTGATTGACTATGGGAACCTTTACATAATAATTACATAATTAAAAGACTCTCAATGACTCTGCATACAAAGCATGTGCGTCATTCACTTATCTGAAGTGTTATTTTTTTTCAACCTAATGCCGAATTTATAAATTTGTATTGAATGATTTAAAGATTTAGTTGTTTGTGGTATACATTTATAAATATAGAGTAATTGAAAAAAAACACACATTGACAGTAAAAACTCATTTAAATTTAAAATCGTATGCCAACGTACTACATCTTTTTCTTCATCGCAAACTTCCGTGTTCGTTAATTTGACCGATAACAGTATGCACTTACCTGGTTCCGTGTAAACTTCGAGGTTTCCGTTGTGATTGGTCTTTGCGTCGCCATTTGACTGCGCCTTGATTTTGCTCAAACTGTTCCTATATTCTGTGACAAGTTCGCCGTGGAAATACGGCTTGTAAGTTCCAAATGGCATCGCATAATTTTCATGCTTTACTGCTTCTATAAGACAGTTGCATATTGTCAAAATTTCAAATATCATTTATGCAAATATTCCATTAAGTAGGAGTCAACAGGAAAATGTTAACGGCACAGTTGAAGATCCGACATGCGGCATAACAATTGTTAATCATTAGTTCATAATTAAAATTGATTATTAAGGAAAGTTAATATTACATAAAGATTAAGGTAAACGTTAACTGTTGTTAAAAACATGCATGTCGAGCTAAATAAGGACTTCTCTTTTGAAGAGAAGTGACTGAAAAGCTAGAAATAATGATGGAATAAAAGCATAACGACGATTACACAATTAGTTTACATACATTCATTAAGGGAGCAAATTCATTTGTATAAAAATACAATTGTAATTTAAAATTGAAGTACAAAAAAGTGATTTGAAATATTCTTACGTGATAATCATAAACAAAAGATGCTTTAATACAGTATTTGAAATGTCAATTTCCAAGTGGAACAATAATTATTTAAAAATATGAATATTTGCAATTTAAAGTATTTATATTATATGCAAGTTCAAGTAAAATGTTTACATTTGAATTGTCTAATTCAATTACGGATATCATTGATAAATAATTTTTAAGAATACTTGTTAGTTATCGTATCTCTAGCCAATTTTAAACTTATCAGTTCTTCCAAAAGTTGATTAGACCATTAATTGTAGTTCTCCCAAGTTAGAGTACAGTAATAATAGTGTTTTAGTCGACATATTATAGTTGTTTCTTTTTTTTTTAAACAACGTTTCAGTATAATTAGGCTATTGCATGCTAGACAAATTTTAGTACAATTATTAATACAGTAACATTAGATTCAAAGAACTAATAATAATTTCCTTTTTCTTACCTGCTTTAGTGTCAGTAGTTTCAGGATCTGTAGGTTTAACTTCAGAGTTGGAAAAAATTTTCTTGAATATCCTGACGATACTGTCGTTCACGAACAAAAGAGTAAAGTAACTTGCGAATAGGAGAAGGAGGATCGTGGATTCGTACCAAGTGACTAGACCATCCCACATGACAAGGACCAAGACGCCGACTGAGAATGAATAAATGATACAGTCTCGCGAGAGAATGTTCCATTTTAGTTGTATGCCCTGTAAAGTCATTTTTATTTTTATTTGTATAGGCCTTTAAAAAATAATTTAATATTCTGTGCTACGTTGCTATAAGGGAAATAATACTAAACATTTTTGTAAATGTCAATTCTTAAAGTATTAGTTGTATTAGTTCTACAGTATCAAACACATTAATCAATAAACAGTAGAAATATATAATCAACGATTGATTTGTAATAAAAGCAATAAGCATTATATCGATGGCCCGGCCTATTGACTTAACTTATAACTTACTACGGTATATTAATTCTCTGTGCGATTACTGCAATTAGTTAATTAACGCCTCTAATTTCCTTTTAGAAATCGCTATGTAATTTTTCAATTGCTTTTTCCGTCTTGAGTCACATATCCATATGTATAAGTCTTATCACAAGTGATTCGCTCAATTTAATACATAAAGATGTGTTTCCATGTTACTTAGTAGACTTCGATTGCTTTTTTGCTGGAATCTCCTCGAGATTGTAAACAGACCCAAGATTATAAACAAACCATAAACTAATCATCTACGTCGCGCGTTCCATTCATTCGAAGGCCAAAAGAATCTAGATGTAACATACAATAGCTGCATTAACGTACCTGTGCGGCGAAGAGAGCACCAACAGCTGGAGTGGCGAACGTGTTGAAGACAGCACCACCGACGACTGTGCCAACTCCCAGATCCGATTCTGTCAAAAATGTGCCTACGACGTTGACGAACAATTCAGGAAAGCAACTAGCTGTTGCCAAAAAGGTTGCGCCCGCTACGTCAGTACTGATTCTTAGATCTGCACAAATGCAGTCCAGAGATGGAAGTAGGTAGTCGTTGCACACATAAGCGGTGAGCAGAAAGCAGTATAGTCCAAAGAAGACGTGAAACAGTACTGCTCCATGTTGACGCTGATTTAGAGTGAACAGGTCCTCTGGGAAGTCTTCTATCGAGTGCGGTGCACAACTTTGATTGTCCGATAGTACGGTTGTTGATGGTGAATTTTCCAATGGTGATTCAGTGTTAAATGTGCTGTTATCATCGTTATCTGCAATGGGTACATGCAACCCGGAGTCTATTACATAGTTTGGATGCGAAGATAAGTAATCGATGAGTAGCGATAATTGAAAGACTATCATATATGAGATAGACGAAAGATGTAGAGTATGTTGCGAATCAGTAGTATTCAGGTTATTTTTAGTTCTGTTGGAGAAAGTAGGCCAAAGAGGAAATACAGTGAGAAAAAAATGGGAATTGCAATTATATAGTGACTGTCGAATCCTTTTGAAAAACTCTTTAACTAAGTATAATAATTATAGTCCTGGACCACAAAAATCTTGAAAAAGATTCATGTTTTTTTGTAATAAAAAAAATTTTTATGGCTTTTCTAGTCAAACTAGATGAATGCATTTTATTTATGAGTAATATGTTCAATAGCATGCGTATTCGAAATGTAATAAATAATAATATAAACATTATATCACTTTTACGAGAAATATCGAGTTCAATTTAGAAGAAACATTAAATGATTTTAATATATGTATATTTTAGTTAATCAGGACGCCAATTTCTAAAGAATACGAAAATACGCGCTTGATTCAATGCTAAGAAAAAAATGGCTTACAAGTATAAAATTTCAATAATAGCATTCATAACACATTCATACATTTTATCTTAGTGTGGTATAGCAAGTTAAATGACATTAACTCATGGATTAAGAACATGCATATATTTATTATTGTAATTGGCCAATAAAAAATGTATGTGTTTGCATCTATTTAATGAAAAGTGAAGCATCTATAATTTTTTCACTCAAGCCCCATGCCGTCTCATTACAGAATTCATTATATGTGTAACGTTATGGAATTAAACGCTCACAAACTCATTTTCAAGATTTGTTATTAATTTTCTCAACACATGAAGATATACAAATGCAAGTCCACACGATAAAATAAGCGGAAATTCTTTCAAACATCATTATATATATAGATGCATGTTAAACATATTAAATTGCGTTGTCCAGTTAATCTCGGTATGTCTATTCTTATAAGTATAAAGATGCAACACTGCTCACGAACGTTATGTCGCAAACTTCGATTGCGTTTTTTAACTTTTTTATTGGTTAGCAAGGTAAATTTATTTTTGATTGAAGGTATTCCCGAACGCTTTGAATAGTTCTTTCCACTCTTATATAGATTATTATTCTAAATACAGAGTGAAAAGAATTCGATTAAGGTGGCCCTTCCCGGTTTTTTCGGGTGAATTTTAAGATTTATTAATATGATTTTTTCGCATACAGTAATATAAGTAAAGGTATAACTTGAATGAAGGGAACTTCAAGTAACGAATAACATTTTTTGTAACAAAATTCAACTTCTCTTAAAGTAAATACAGCCACCTAAACAAAAATTCAATAAAACACTCGAATCTTTTTGAATTATTATCCTATTTTAATTTGGAAGGTCTCATTTGGTTCCTTCTTAAATTTCAAGGGGAGATACCACTATAAAAAATAAAAAATGATCAAGACCTACAAAGTTACGTCCTTTTGTTTGTAAAAAACACGCACATCCTTATAAACAATTGGACGTAACTTTGTAGGTCTTGATCATTTTTTATTTTTTACAGTGGTACCTCCCCTTGAAATTTAACAAGGAACCAAATGAGACCTTCCAAATTAAAATGGGATAATAATTCAAAAAGATTCGAGTGTTTTATTGAATTTTTGTTTAGGTGGCTGTATTTAGTTTAAGAGAAGTTGAATTTTGTTACAAAAAATGTTATTCGTTACTTGAAGTTCCCTTCATTCAAGTTATACCTTTACTTATATTACAGTATGCGAAAAAATCATATTAATAAATCTTAAAATTCACTCAAAAAAACCGGGAAGGACCACCTTAACGTCGATGAAAACGCTATAAAGATTTGATTCATCAAGAAATGAATAAGTTAAATACGTTTTAATAATAGATGCAATAATATTCAAATAATAACGATAATTATAAGGAGAATTCAATAACCTTATGACATTTCATAACTGAGAAAGCATTATAAAAAATAAATTGAGAAATTTTCGAGAAATCAGCGAGTTTCAAAATTTATCAATACAATAATTTATTATCAATCAAAACGTGACAGTGAAAGAAAGTAATTATAACAATACACTTCTGAATAAAGTATTGCATTATAATTTAGTAGCTATATGCAAAATATGTAGTACTTTTATTCAACTTATCGGTTATTTTGATCATAACATATAATATAAATGTATAAGTTAAATTGCATAATGTAAACAAATACTAATGTAATAACATTCCCAAATAATACTAATGCAATAGCATTCCCGAACACAGATTTAGTTGTTTCTTTAAATTTCGCGTCATCTTTATTTCGTAAAGATACTACGAGAATTTAATTGACTCAATTATAGTAAGAATTATGAATGAAACAACACATTGACTCATCAGCAAAAAACTGAGCAGCACGCAGTGGAATGCAATGAGAAAATCAACGAAACATACGTTTTACTGGTTATGTTGAAAGAAATGGCATTCAGTATGCACTAATGAATATTTCAAATCACAGCTATTTCTCAGTCTACGATAAGCGGCCGGTATAGATATATATTTATCTGATTTTGAACCACATGCTTCAATTTAAAATATACTGCATAGTAATAAATTGTGACATTTGACAACGGAAGCACGTGGTAGTTTCAGTTTCGTAAGGCAACGGTGACGTCGGATATTACGTTTTTTAAACTAGACTAGACAAGTAAACTTTGTACCCAATGAAATTTAATGATTCCGCGAATGTGCGGGGTTTTTCATCGTTGAGACATATACTGTTTTAATATATACGGAATTTATGTTTTTCATTCACGCTCTATTTGTTGTCACCTTCGGGGACACGACAGTGCGGAAACTGTAAACTACTTTTAATTATACAATAATCATAATAATAATAACAATTAATAACAATCTCTAAAAATATCAAATTATTATTTTATTAGTAATATTTGTTTATCATTTCTATTATCAATGGTTGTACAATTAAAAAATTGTTTATCGAAGGAAAATATCGGAAATACAATTTCAAATCATGTAATGAGATAGAAAAGGATTTTAATACATATAATTTAACTAATTTATTAAGTGTTCCGAGACTATGAGAAGGTTATTAAAGGTCACAAAGTACCGTAGACTCGTTAGTATAACTTACACAAGTCACTTATGTGTGTAGTTATATGACTATTGGACATACAGTATCGACACAACAGTTAATATTTTAGACAGTTTAGGTCGTATTACTTGAATCGAAAGTAATTTTTCATAAAAAATTAGTCATTTATTCATTTGACAGGTATTTTCTTGTGGATTATCTCAAACATTTTTAAAAACAATACATGATTTTTCGAAATCACATTATTTACCTTAAAAGTTCTTTGATGGAATTGCATATTCAAAGAACGAGGAAAACATTGCGTATTATTGAAAAATAAACAGTTTTAAATCGCTTATATTTTAAAGAATATGCTACAAGTAAATATGAGTCATTTAATAGAGAAATAAATAACAAGCAACATATGTCTCATTACTATAGGCTCATCATTAAATATTTTACATTTCAAACGTAAATGATAACGTCAATATTCTCTTTAATTAGAACGTCATTAGTTGGATATATTACGAGTAATTGTTACTTTTCTAATTTTAACAAGTAAGAAAGGCGAAGTTAAATGGTTTTCATGTATAAAATATTAATGTAAGGTCTATGCATGGCCACTTATTTTTAAACTCTTATGCAGATACAACAACATATACATTAATTTTCTTTTCAAAAATTGATTGGTATATATGTGAAATTAATTCAAACCCCTTTGAAACTTAGAATATAAAATACCATCGAAGTATCTAGAAAAAATACATGTTAATGACTAGTATAGTTCCTTCCATAATACTTTTTGAATAAATTATAGATAAGACATTTTCAAGTTCATAATCTTTCAAAGCCGTTTCTGTTTCAATTGAAGTAGGTACTTCACCATTGAAACTACTTACTAAAATATGTAAAATACTTTATCCTTTTTAAAAATTTTAAATTTTGAATATCCTCACATGAATTTCATACGGTAAATTCGTGTAATACGAATTCTCTAATACATCATCTCATTTAAAACTTCTGCCTTGAGACAAACAGGTCTTTTCATATTTTCATTCATGATTCATTATCTAAATGCCATGTCGATGGAAAATTTAACTTTTACTATATCATTCAAACGATTTCTACTTTATACACTACACGTTGACAGTCACGTCGGCACGTAAACCTTCTCACATGTAAACAAATATTTCGTAATTATTCCCAACTGACTTAATGGCGAAATAAAAAAGGCCTACTTGATGAATGGAATGTTATTTTTACTACGAAAAAAAACTACTTATCATAACGTGTATTAGAAAAAATAAAATCTACACCGCGCCTACTCACGTAACATATAGAACTTCTCGAATACGTAGACAATGGCCAGCTTTACGGCCTCATTTTCAAAAAATGAATGCAATAAAAATGCAATTAGCATGGAGAGAAACATTCTAAAATCTCTTACCACTCTTAACGATGAGAGTGTGCGCCTCTGCCGATCCAACGCTGTACGCGAGTACAACAACAAACAGCAGCAACAGTAGCAGCAGGGTCAGCTTACCACCACGGGGTGGAACACGAGGGGGTGGACACATCTTGTCGTCAGCATATGGAATCCTCCTTGGATCCCCTCTCTCGAGAACTCGAGAAACCCCACCAAAATCCAAACACGAAAAAAAAAGAAAAAGAAACGAAACACACCGGCACCCGCGAGGAGCGAACTCTCGAAGACACGCGCGACTCCCGTTGCGTCTGCTGCGCGACTGAACGAAATCGTCGGTACCCCTTTCAGATCTATCACACACGCGCGCACTGTCTGTCTCTCTCCCCCTCTACCACCTGTCCTTTTTGTAATCTGTTCTTAGACACTCGCGAACGCAAGCGCGCGCGCGCGAGTTGTGTGAGCGTCTCGCGCTATTGCCTCTTGTCCTCGCGCGCGCGCATGTATGTACGTGGTATCGCTTATCGAGGTGGAGGCAGTCGATGAAAAAGCAGCAGCAACGACAAAGTAGTAGTAGTAGTATTAGTAGTAGTATATTAGAGATAAGTTAATGAAAATGGACTTTGAGAATGCGCTGGCGGTGCCGCCGCGGTCATTATAGTATCGCGGCAAGTAAGTATATAGTCTTCGCTTTTCCGCGTTCGCGAAGGTAAAAGGTGCTGTTCGAGAGAAGGAAGGCGGATGTAGGAACGCGTATAGTGTGAGCATAAGCTTTGCTCTCGTGAGACCCGGCACGGCACACGTGATTTTGGGTTTGGTATTTCGGTGGAAATGGTGGGAGGATGTGCGTGGAATTATAAAGAAGAGACTTAATTCTCTTCTGAGAAGACGCGTAGTTACGAGCATGATTGGGTTGAGGAATCCCGATACAGTTCCGATAAATGTTAAATAATGAAGTTTGGCGAACTTTGGAGAAGTTTTATCGAAATTAATAAAATAATGCGAAAGCCTTTTCACTTAAATGACGAGCTCAGATGATTACAGATATGGGAGAGAATCTATTCTAACAATAGATAAATATTATACCTATAAGTGTCAAATTAATTTTGATGTGCATTCTTTTAAAATGCTTCTGGCATTTCAAGGATCGTTTTTTTTTTTAATTATGCAAGTATAAAGTGCATTGTTTGGAATCTGAAACTAAGTTGACATAGTGTACTGTATCTTTACGCATTTGCAATACATAAAAAATTGTTAACAACCCAATAAATAATATCACCGTCTTTTCGCCATTGAAACCGAGTCGTTTAGTGTTTATCAGTAACGTGATTTGAAGAATATAAAATTCTTTATATTTATATTATATAATAGATAAAAAATTCTTTATACATTTAGAAATGTTCGTATAAATATTATGAATATTTTAGAGAGAGAGGGAGAGCGAGAGAGAAAGAGAGAGAGAGAGAGAGAGAGAGAGAGAGAGAGAGAGAGAGAGAGAGAGAGAGAATTAGGACATGTAGAATGGTTTATATGTAGTTATAGGTAATACCTTACACTCATTAGAGAGAACGTATTATAAAAGTTATGACATTTTTTGCCTGATGTATGGAGAGTGATAAATTTTTACTATAGTTTTTTAAAAATACCTCGTACTTTTATAATATTTAGTTATCATGTTAAACAGATTTTTCAAATTGACTTATAAACTGATTACACAGTTAATCTGGCAATTATGTATAACAATAAAAATTTTTTGTAAAAAAGAAATAAATAAAGAAATCACCTATAGTTCATATTAAAGATATTATATTGTTCCTTTTACGTAGCTATATATTTTTCTATATCTTTACATTTTCTGACAATTAAAAATTGGTATTTATTATAATTAAAACAACTATTTTTATAAACAATAACAGTATAAACATTTATATTTTTTTTTTTACGAAAAATTAGTTTCTATTTGATATAAAATGATTGTTGAACCATGTTTAGCCAGTAAACAGATGTTTGCTGTCTACTAATAAAATATAGTACTTTACTACATGATATTTTTTTCATTGCAAACATGTGTGAGATAAAACTGAAAAGTACAACTTAAAACAATTTATGTGAACTTTAATGTATTCTAAGATTATCTTTCACGTTTTTCTTCTATGATATTGGCGAAGTTCCAGTTCTTAAATTGATTATAATATTTCAACAAAACTCGTAAAAAGTCAATAAATTTATACTATAGATGATACATCATTTAAATACGCGTCCCTCTATTTTCTTTATTTACATTTCTATTAAAAATTAAGAAAGGTTATTTAATGTTTTTATTATTTAAGATCAGTTTGTAAACACTCTATAATTTATGGGATGGAAAAACAGATATGTAAATATCTGAACTGCCATTATCTATGGATGAGATCATGAAACACATTTAAATTATACGATTACGCAACACACCCAAAATGCTTTGTTTTGAACCTTCTGTTACTGTAGAGGTCTTCAAATTTGTTTGATTTTATGTGACTCATAACTGACTTACTGTTCAGATGAATTATTGGTAAAATAGATAAGTGAACAATAGAAACATATTTTCTCATGAATCTACGAATTGCGTACTGTCAGAGTCTAATAGAAAAAGTTTCGAAAGCTATGTTCAAAATATAAGTAGCTGATACTTTACTGAATTTATTGATTCACTTATTAATTTCCGAACAATAATTTTATAAATTTCAACAACTCGTATTAATTAGATTTCGCATCGTGTAATGCCAATATATACATTGCATGCGCAATAGCTATCCAATGAAATACAAACACAAAAATCTGATTGCTACAGATGCTTTATTGCAGTCGCATGATAGGGTTATATAAAGTACAATTGAACTATGTTTAAACGAATAGTTTTAATTTTTACCGATTATCTTTTAAGTGTGCTTAATTTAAAATATTTCTAACACTTTACTAAAAACGTTGCACAATTTATTTGCCTTTTTTCATTTTAGGATAGTTCTTTACATTTTTATGAGCATTGTCATATTTATTGCTATACCTACAAGAAATTACGACTTTTCTAAATTTTATGAGAAGTTACTTTCTATTTTATAATTTTATTGTTCGTAGAAATTTAGGATAATCAAGGAATAACATGAAAATTTATTCAAGTCACATTATTACTTCATATCCACAGAGGCATAATAAATTTACTAGCGAAAATATCTCGCTCAATATTGATAATAAAAGGAAAAGAAATTTAAAATGTCAACTTAAGTATAATGAAATTAATGCGGCGGAGAAAATAGAAACTAATGATAAAAGAAGAAAATTAGAAAAAAATAAATTAAATAATCTCAATTTTGACCTTATTCTTGAAAAAAAAAAGTATCAAAGCTTTGAAGCTTAAGGAAAAATACAATTAGAAAAGTAAAGCAGAATAAGAAAAAATCAATAAAATTCGTCGTAAAAAGAAGTTAAAAAGAAAAGTATTCAATATTTTAATGCTGCTATTATCTTGAAATCAAATTTCGACGAAAATACAATCGAAAATTTTGTAGGTAAATGGATGTTTTATGTCAATTTTGTACAGTAAATCATTTTAAGTTTAAATTAACTCGTGATAGGAAATTTACTAATTGTTGTCACAAAGGAAAAGTAATTCTACCTCAAAATCCTTCATATCCTAAACGTTTAAAATCACTAATTTCTGGTGATAATATTGAAGTAAAAATTTCAAACAGAACATTAGAACATATAATAATACACTTGCTTTTGCAAGTTTTGACCTCAAGTATTCAGAATTTGTGGACAAATTTACGGCATGTTCTTGTTTGTGCACATAAGGATTGTGCACATATTTATTGTGCACAGATAACATTGGTACAGATCTATATATATATAGATATATGCCAATGTTAAAGTGTGCACAATTAATATGTGCACAATCAGTATGTGCATAAACAAAAACACGTCAAATTTACCGTAATGTCTATTCGTTACATCCTAATGAGAACGAAGCCCGAAAATATGGCCAACTTTATATCATTGATAATGATGAAGCAACAGTAACACAATTTTTTAATAATATTACATGTACCATAGCTCTTTTGAAAGAATTGGATAATCTTTTGAGGAAAATTAATTTTTATGCTACCTCTTATAAAATGATGCACGAAGATCAAATAGAGGAAAATAAGTGACTTAATACAGCAGGTATCTTACCTAGAGAAATTAAAAGATATTTTGTACGAAATAGCAATTTTGTAGTAGTTGTTATTTTTGAACGTCATATATGAGGAAATCTCCAGAACTTTTAATATTCGGTGTTTTGGAAAAAAAAAATTTTTCCTCAAAGAGTTAGCTTTCTGACGCTAAAAAAGGTTTTCAAGATAACATGTTAAAAAGATGTTTTGAGTCATTTGGAGTCAAAGTATACTATATTTAAAATGTCCGTGTGTGTGTGTGTGTGTGTGTGTGTGTGTGTGTGTGTGTGTGTGTGTGTGTGTGTGTGTGTATGTGTGTGTGTGTGTGTGTGTGTGTGTGTGTGTGTGTGTGTGTGTGTGTGTGTGTGTGTGTGTGTGTGTGTGGGTGGATGGGTGTGTGTGCGTGTGTGTGCTTTTTAGGCACGACCGCTTCTCGGGAGAGCCTTATATTTTCACTGCAGCGAAAATTGTAACACCTCATAAAAATCAATAATTTATGGTATAAAAACTATTATAGCACGGCGTGACCTAAGTCCGCACTTAAGGACGTTCTCCGAGAAAACGATTTTCTTGTGATTTTCCTGAAACTTGCAGAGAACGTTTGATTTTGTGTGCTTAGTACATGCTTGAAAGCCCCACGTCCATAGCGGTATTCAAAATAGAAATATTTAACTTCAAAGTTTTTGTGTTAACACGGGATCCCTATCTAAGCTAGTTTTAAAATTACATTTTAATTTACTATAAAAAAAGTTTTCTTTGTGTTTCTTTTTCAACCGTAAGCCATAAAACTAGAAATCGAGAGGAATAATATGGTATAATTTTCAATATAGCAAGCGATATTAATTTCAGAGATATAGCAACGTAAACAAAAACTCCCATGTTATTTGTATATCTATATATAGTCACCCTATGTAAATGCTATTTATTTAAATATCATATTGACACCTTTTATCTTACACTGACATTTTTTTTTATTTTTGGAGTAATGTATAGAGACTCATGAAGGATTTTCATTGTAAATAATATTTTTAAATCACAATTTTCGCGATATTAATGAATTTGAGTCGGAGAACGTCCTTAAGTCACGCCTATCCGTAACTCAAGTAGTCCATTATTGCACCGTATTTATCGCACTCGCTACGCTCGTGCGCTAACCTCACGGTGCAATAATGAACTACTTATGACACGGATAGGCGTGACAGCGGACTTAGGTAAACGTGCTATAAAATATCGTACGATATATGTGACTTAAGTGGCCCATTATTGCACGGCGTGATTTATCACCCTCGCTATGCTCGGGCGCTAACATCACGCCGTGCAATAATGGGCCACTTAAGTCACATGTATCGTAATATACTATTATTATTCCAGAAGGTGGTTCCATGTCAGACCAAATTTCCAACGCAATTTTATTTATGATTTGCAAAGATCTGTTACCGACTTCTATTATTGAAAATGAAGGATTTTTAACACTTTTAAAAGTAGTAGCACCTCTATATAAGCATGTTTCAAGGAAAACTCTGACTCGGAAACTTGAATCTAGATACAAACTAATGAAGAAAGTTTTTGTAAAAAAAATTGATGAAGCAGATTATTATTGTATTACTTGCGATAATTGGACAGATTGCTCTAAACAAAGTTACCTGGGTGTAACTATCCATTTTTTGAACAAAAGTTTTCAAATGGAAAGCGGTTATGTGGGCTGTTTTCCCTTAGATGAATGACATACAGCTGAATATTTGGGAAAATCATTGCTAACATTGTTCAAGGAATTCAACATTATACCAGAAAAAATTTCAAGCATCGTATCAGATGGAGAGGCTGCTATCAAAAAAGCCTGTGCTAGTATCGTGGGGGCAGGCAAACACCTTGTATGTGTTGCTCATGCACTAGCAAATGTTTTTAAAGATGCTCTTAAGAATTCTCAGGAAGAATAACGGAGCCAATTAGAAGTGTAATTAGAGAAATTAGTGGGGATTCATATCCCACGTGTAGTATAATTATTCCAATTATACATTGTATGGAAAAAAAGATTGATTCCTTAGTTGTGAAAAACGAAGTCGGAATCAAATTTAAAGATACAGTTCTTGAAGTTGTATCTATTCGATTTAAAAAATTTGAGTATCTTCCAATTCTGGGAATGTCCACTATATTAGATCCTCGCTTTAAGAAAATTCACATACAAGATGCTCTTGTTGTAAGCGCATCGCGTTAAACTACATTTCAAAAAAGCTTAGAGAAGTCAAATCACACTGTAAAAAATGTCCTTAAAATTAATGCACTTTTAATGTACATAAGCACATTAAATTTAATGTACTTGTAACAAAATAGTACATCAATGTACAAAAGTATTGTTTTTGCATTAAATTTAATGCACAGATATTAAAATTCGTGCAATTATGACTCAAAAGTAATGTAAGCGTACATGAAATTTCATTTAAAAAATTGAAAGTGAAGTTGTGGTAGATGTACAAAAATTTCAATGTCATATGCACGATAATTAATATACATGTACCTTAAATAAATATATATCTGCATTAACATTACAGTATTTATACATTAAATTCCATGACATTATCGCAAAACTTTAAAGTAAAAGTAATTACTTGTGCATTAAATTCCATGACTTTCACTTCATAATTTCACGTAGAAGTAATGCATATTTTATGAAATATAGATTACTTTTACATTAAATTTCATGACTTCGCTCCGAAATTTGCAGCAACAGTAATGAATATCGCATTAAATTTATGTTACAAAGTTCACCGCCTTGATTCCGTAATTTCACGTAAAAGTAATGCATGATTCATTAAATATACATTACTATTACATTAAAATTCATGATTTTCGCTCTAAAACTTGTAGTAAAAGTAATGAATATTGCATTAAATTTTAGTTACAAACTCAGTGATTTTCATGTTATAATGTAAAAAAAAAGTAATGCACGTTTCATTGAATTTCCCTTACTTTTACATTAAAATTCATGACATTTGCTCCAAAACTTGCAGTAAAAATAATGCATATGGGATTAAATTTTAGGTAATTTTACGTAAAAGTAGAGCATGTTTCATTAAATATAGATTATTTCTACATTAAATTCGATGACATTCGCGCCGAAACTTGCAGTAAAATTAATGCATATATGTCTTATGTAGATGAAAATGTCAAACTTTTTCAAGCGAGCGATAGCGTAACGGATAGCGTGCGTGCGTAGTAACCCAAGGGTTGCGGGTTCGATTCCCGGTTAGGTCGAAAATTTTATGTAAGTTTTTTTCTGCGATAATAACAATGCGATTAATTTAAGAGATAAGTTCTTTAATCAAAATGCGAAAATTTATAATATTAAAAAGTTATATGTATAAATTAACATTGTTGCTGGCACAACATAAAGAAGTGAGGTAAGTAAATATATAGTAAATTTGAATCAAAGTAAAATAATTTCAACTACAAACTGTGTATTATTATTACATTTTGTAAAAATTTTTTATTTTCACAACATAAAAAAATAATTGGTTGAATAAAAAGAAAAAAAAATTATTTTTCAACCAAATAAATTATTTTTTGACCTAAGTAAAATTTGACTAGTATAACGTCTTTTACTAGAAATTTCAAATACGTGTATGTTAAGTTTTATGCATTCAATTGAAATTCCAGTTTACGGGAATTTTTTTAATGTGCAGCGGTGAAATTTTCCAGTACATTTACAGTACATTACAAGATTTAAATAAATTTTAATGCAGATTTGCATTAATTATAATGCGGATTTGCATTAATTGTAATGTAAATTTGCATAAATTGTAATGCAGATTTGCATTAATTGTAATGCGGATTTGCATTAAAAGTAATGCACTTTGCATTGAATTCACATCACATGTACATTACATTCCATTATTCTTACTCCGAAATTTGCCGTGAAAGTAATTCATATTACATTGAATTCACGTTACATGTACATTAAATTTACTGACTTCTACGCCAAATTTTTCCAGTAAAAATAATGCACTTTGCATTAAATTTAAGTTATATTTACATTAAATTTAAGTTACGCCATGAAATTGTTTTAATGTACCTGCTTGAAATTGTGCTTCCATTACATGTGCATTAATTTTAATGTAGATTTTTTTTACAGTGTACTTGGGTTTAAAAATTATTTTAATAACCGTTTTGCTTATTTTTTCATGTCTACATGACTCCTGTATATGCGTGGATCTCATATCCCCCGGCTACTTGGGTTTAAAACTTATTTAAATAATCGTTTTGCTTATTTTTTCTTGTCTACATGACTTCCTTATTTGCGTGGACCTCATATCCCCCGGCTACTTGGGTTTAAAACTTATTTAAATAATCGTTTTGCTTATTTCTTCATGTCTACATGACTCCATTATATGCGTGGATCTCATATCATCCGGCTATACTTGGGTTTAAAAATTATTTAAATAATCGTTTTGCTTATTTTTTCTTGTCTACACGACTACCTTATATGCGTGGATCTCATATCCCCCGGCTATTTGGGTTTAAACCTATTTAAATAATCGTTTGGCTTATTTTTTCATGTCTACACGACTCCTTTATATTTAAATAATCGTTTTGCTTATTTTTTCTTGTCTACATGACTTCCTTATGCGCGTGGACCTCATATATCCTCCGCCTACTTGGGTTTAAAAATTGTTTATATGATTATCTTGCTTATTGTTTCACGTCTACGTAATTTCCTTTACATGCGTGGACCTCATATCACCCGCCTACTTGGGTTTAAAAATTGTTAGTTTTTTTTTTCACATCACTTCCTTAAAAAAAGGTCATCGGATATACTCCTTCGCAATCGCCCCCCTTATGCCCCAGGACTGGATCCGCCCCTGTAAAAAGCAACTGTCTACATACAATAATAATTTTGTTAAAAATTACATTTAATTAAAAAAAAAAAAAGAAAAACACCTTATACCATGTTCTAAGACTGTCGTCTGTTACTCGAGCCCTGTTTAAACTCACATTTTCTGACACGCTTTGGTTTATTTGTGCATGACGCCTCATAAATGATTTGTATCATTTGCGTCCTATGGTCTGTTATTTTCAAATGGAGTCTGTTTATGGAGAAGATTAAACTTTTTTTAACACTGTCGAGACACTGGGGCTTTGTGACAGGGAATTCGCGCTTGCAACTTTCCATTATCCAGTCGACAAGCTCCTTTTCTTCTTCTAAAGATAAAACTGTTGATGGACAAGGTTTTTTATCAGCGTACTTTTCTAAAACTTTCGCGCGGACGGTTGATTCCGGTACAGAATATTTTCTTGTCATAGAAGCGATAGGATTTTCTTTTTTGACTTCTTCTATGACAAGCAGCATGTTGTCTCTACGATAACACATTCTACTCTTTTTAATAGTAGATTGTTTTTTTGCATGCTTTTTGTGCGAAATTCTGCCCATTTTCACTACTAAAAGACTGGGGGGGGTCCAAAGTTTCGACGATTCACTATAAAATTGAAGTCAACTATAGACGTTTTTCAGTTCGACAAATGATAATGCAGATTGTTTTTAATTTCGAAATTCTAAGTTACGAAAATCATATTTTCGAATGTAACAGTTCACCTACTGTCCAAAACGTCGAATTTCATCAATACGACCTCAAAGCAAATATAAGCTGTTTCTAATGATTTATTTCGAAGTATCTATATTGTACCCCTATTAAAATTCTATTAATGAAATTCGATGTTTTGGACAGTAGGTGAAGTGTTACATTCGTAAATATGATTTTCGTAATTTAGAATTTCGAAATTAAGAACAATCTGCATTATCATTTGTCGAACTGAAAAATATCTATAGTTGACTTCAATTTTATAGTGAATCGTCGAAACTCTGGACCCCCCCCAAAAGACTATACTTTGCCCAGCAACTAGTAGAAAATAGCGAGCCGTTATAATAGTCAACTGAAATCTATTTGCTGTATTGTGTACAAAATGACTATTAAAAGTAAACCTTACAGAGGTGCTGGTATCAGTAGAGGTACTGGTACCGTAAAAATCCCGCACGTGAAAAAATGTTTTCCAGGACGATGCTGCTGCTAACGTTGCGCTTTTCGGCCTTTTGGCTAAAATCGAAATGTATGACAAGTGCTATTGAAACGCCTGAATGCAGGGAATCCGTCGGCACTCATACTATCACAAATCATTAAAAAAGAATTTTAAATTACTGACCGAGAAAATTTAAGGAAGCTATGTGCCAATATATTGGTAGCGGTTTTTTTCTAGTGCGATCAATCTCTTGAATTGCTGTGTATGACATGACATATTTTTCACAATTCGATTTAATCGCAATTGATAATTACAGTATTATAAATTGTACCAGCTTGATAACTACATGAACCTGAAGATTACAATCGTTTCTACCAATTCGGTTACGAGAAGTGGTTGCCTTGACGTCAAGAGCAAAAAACGTGATCGACAACAAGCATCGCCGCTGATTAATTCAAGGTAGTCCTGATGAATATTGATTCTCGTGAAGCGTACCTAGGGTAAGAGACCGTATTAGTGTGCCCTTAAAGCAGACGACAGTCCGTATTAGTGACACTTTTTAACTTACGATTATTAACAAATAATTCATCAAACCGAGTAATTTATGGAATAAATCGTCTTTTTACTACTTCTTGTAATAGCCTTTCGTTATTTTTAAGGTTAGAACCTTTTGCTTACATCGGAAATGACAAAAAGGGCACACAAATACGGACAGGCACACTAATAGGGACCACTACCCTAGTAAATTTTCAAAATCCTGCAATCTCATTGGACCGGGTGTACATATCAATCGATGGACTTTATATACAATGGATATCTCATCAAGAAATAGTTCTTGTAAACCATTCGTGCGTTCATTCTACTAGTATATACACCGAAATGATAACAATTTTGACGTTTTGTCTGGACTAACTATAATTTTCATGAGTAAAGTATATTTAACGTCATAAGCAATATCTTACATTAATCATTAAAATTAATTGATATATATTTCCACCTTTCGCCACCTACCTTGAAATAATAGGTGTTTCACACTGTACAGGCAAGTCAGGTTGCCTGTACAGGCCCTGACTGTGTATGTGTACGCGTGCTTGTGTGAGTATGTAAAAAGGTGCACAACAAATTTTAAAATTTTTTTCATGATTTGTGATTCGCAGATGTCGTTATTGATATTGTTTTACTGATGATATTTTTCTACTGTTCGAGAAAATATGTTAGAAATGTTGTTTATCACATTTGGAATCGAAATACACTATTTTTAGAAAATGTCCGTATGGATGTGTACGTGTATGTGTGTGTGCGGGTGCGTGTGTTCATATATGCTGATATCTCATGATCTACTGGAGTGATTTTAGCCGGACAGGACTTATTTTCTTTGATTTTACTTACAAATATATATTGTTTATTTATTATGATTTCTCTGTATGCAGGATAAAATTCTCTACAATTTGAAAAAAAAAAATTCATGTCGCTAGCTATAGTTAGTCTTATGTTATTCATAAAAACGTAATTGTTTGTAAATAGGTTACATCTCAAAACTAAAAAAAGATATTAACATGAAATTTTATATTGTTTTTAAGAATGGAGAATACTATAATTTGCTAAATTTTTCAGTCTTTCGGTTGATTATTTTTAAAGAAAAAAAATATATTAAAAGAAGTGATTTTCTTTCGCGCGCAATAACTGGAGTAAAATTGGAATAAATTTCAGAAATATTTGGGGCTAAAATTTTTTTAACCTTTTTTGAAATCGTAATTTCTCGAGAACGGTTGGAAGTATCAGCTTGAAATTTATAGGAAATTTTGTATGTGATATAGGCTGTTAGAAATCTATTTGTAATATCGCGACTTACTCTAAATGTTTTGTATTTGCGCGGTCATTAAGTACCGTCGGTAAATAAACTTATGAGTTTATCGGTACTTAACGCTCACGCGGATTTATGTAATAATTATCAGATCATGCGTGTAAACTACTCACTCTGTAGTTTGCTCTCGTCAACAGAAATTCGTGCTGTAGTATACTTGTATAGTTGATATATATAAGTTCTTTTATACTCTTTAGTTGTTGTGCCTTATTTTCGTTCTGCCCAAACCTTTTTAATCCAATACAGGAAATATGTGTAGAAATTTCATCAAGAATATATGATTACGTTTGGAGATATTTGATATTTAAAATTTCAGTATTTTATATAGGATTTTAGGAAAATATTTTTATTGATACACACATATATTTTTTTAACACACCCCATCATAAAGTTCGTACTTTATTCCCGCCGAAGTGGGAAAAAAGAGCTACGTTCATTCCCTACCCCCACTCTAGTCCCCAGCGCCACGCACATGTGCCCTCGCCTTCGGCTCGGGCACAAACAGTGCGTTACGCTGGAAACGAGAGTGAGGTTAAGGAATCAATATGCAGCATTTTTTCCCTTTTCAGCGGGAAACGAGTACGAACTTTATGATAGTTGTGTTAAAAAGTCGTAGGGTAAGTGTGCCAGTTACTGTGCCCGCTTCAGTTACTGTGCCCTTAAATCATTTTCATTTATAGTAGAGTATAATCATATTTAATCATAAATATCTAAATTTTTACATACAGTTCAATTCATGCTTTTTATTATTAAACCCACGGTATGGCTTCACTATTCTTATAATATATTTAAAATAATTTATTAAATTTCTCATCGCGATTTCTATGATTTTCTTATCGAAACGCTTAAGAATATGCCTATACAAAAGTGATTGAAAAACTATAAAAATAACATTTTTCATAATAAAAAAATACACTTAATGTTTATAAAACCCATCTAGTTGACAAAAGAACAATAAAAAAGTAGTTTTGATTAATATTATTGTTTAATTTAATATAATCCAGTAACTAAAACAAATTTTCGGCATGTTTCTATTACTGTGCACAGTAACTGGACAAGTTTTCGTGAATGTATTTAGTTACTGTGCCCCCTCGCGGTAGACTACGCTAACCTTACTTTCTCATGCTTCGTCGCCTGTGCAAGTCAACTTCGACGTTCATTGCTTACCCACAGAACAAATAACACAGTTTTTAATATATTTAAAAATAATATATTTTATTCCCATCTTTATTTTATTTTCTTCTATAATAAGTAAGTACTTCTATACGTAGTATAAAAAAGGTTCGAAAAATCGTTTCGCTAATGGGAAAGAAATGGATGATTTCCAGTAGGGAGTCTACTAAATATAATAAAAAAAAAACAAATTTCATGTTTAAATATATTTTATATAGTTTATGCAGATGCAGGTGAGTGAGAAAAAAAGACACAGGATTAAATACAGTGTCCAGAATCTAAGGCACGGTAATTAAAACACTGTACACTAAGTGACACACAGTAATTAAAACAATGTACACTAACTGATACACAGTAATTAAAACAATGTACACTAACTGACACACAGTAATTAAAACAATGTGCACTAACTGACACACAGTAACTAAATTAATGATACAGTAACTGATGCAAAGGTTTATGCTGTTATTTTATTAATTATTTAATATTCCTTACATAATATTGTATTAAAAAGGTGTTTATTCTGCTCACAGAATATATAATTATTATATAAAGGTCTTAAGATGATTAAAAATTGAAAGAAAAAAAAATAGTAATTGATTAAATACTATGGACATCGCCTTAAGGGGCACAGTAACTGGCACACTTACCCTATATTGCACTCGTGAATACAGTGGGTTGTGCGAACCTGCGCGTTTGTCAACTCTCGCGCAGGGAGCACACAGCCCACTTTATTCCCTTGGTGCATAATATACTATTTTTAAATACTAGCCAGTTCAAGCGCGCTGCGCGCGCTCTTCGCTTCACCTCTTATACAATTAATATTGAAACATTATAAATTTAAAATTCATTTTATTTTTTAACATACACAAATTCATCCAATATTTTCTATTAAAACTTGGATTATATTTATATTTATTTTAGTTTATTCCTAAAATACAAAAACTTCGAGGTTAGAAATTTAACCGTATTCAGAACAGTTTTCATAGTCCTTCATTATTAACTACAGACAAAATAAATAATACTTTTTTTTATACAATGTTAAACTTTAAGTCATTAATACAATTTATAACTTATATCCTTAGTTTAAATCTTTCATAATTTCAAATTATATGGGTTTTATTTAGACGAATCAGTTAAGACCTTAAGCTAATAGCTAATGTCACGCAGACCAATCACGGGTTCCATTTAAACGGACTTGACCAATCGCAAAGGTTTTATTTCGGCTTCACATTTCCGTCATCACTCTTTCAAGAGAGAGATAGTAAATTTAGAAAAACATAATACATATAATATGTAATGTATATTACATGCTATGTAATATATATTACATATTGTGTACACGATATACGAAATGTTTGTATATATGTGTAAAATGTCATTAAGATTCAACCATTGGTTTTAAGATGTATAAAATAAAAAGTCTCTAACAAATCATTGGCACGTTACGAGTACATCTTAGGATCTATTAGATCGATTTTGACTCTAAAAATATTGCTCCATTTTTATTTTTGTTTTTTTTTTAAATTCCCATATGGATGTGTGTATATGTGTGTATAAATCTCGATATCTCAGTTTCTACTGGACCAATTTTCATTCAACAAAGTTCATTATTTTTGTTTTTTTGTTGCCCTATAGTGGGTCAAACATCAGTTTTGGATCAGTGTGAACTATAGAAGTAACTGAAAAAGTCTTAAAGACGCTCCTGAATATAGTAGAGGAATAAATCACTTACTTCAGGACATTCAGTATCAATAATTAATGGTCTTAATAAACTATTTAAATCATAGTATTTTATTTTATTTACAAAAAAATGTTTGTATTATAATAAAGACAAAGAAAACATGCATTAAACCGAGCGAGCGGCACAGCGAGCGAGGTAAAGTTGCTAATATATATATATATATATATATATATTAACATTTGAAACAATTTTCCTCAGTAGAAACTTTATCTAATCTTTAGGGTGATTAGTGTAGTATTCATTAAAATAAATTAACTGATTAACTTGTTATGTCAGTACCTGACGTACTCGTCACATGAAAATTGAAAGCCATAAAATAATTGAAATTCAATTGCTGTGCAAATCTGAGTAGTTCTTACGTTTTAGTAACGACAGAATAATATATGAACCACCGTATATTGAAAAAGAAATTTTGTCCATTTTTATACAGATAATTGAAAAAATGCAAAATCATGAAAATATAGGCTTTTAAAATTTTAAAATTTTGAAAAATAATTTTTTTGTACAACATTGTTATAAACAAAATTTTAACATTATTTACATCATGGGTACTTGTAGAGGGAACAAAATACTATGTTTCTATGTATTTCAAAATTAATTTTGTTAAAGTTTTTGGGTCATGATTTGAGAATCTTGTGTGACTTACACGTCACATACGATCTTAATGAAAAATATACAAAATTTTCCTTTATTTGTGACGTTTATAAAATCTTATTAAAAACTTAAAGGCATTTGATTACGAATAGGTATTCCAAATCTTATTCCTCGAGAACGGATCGATGTATCAGCTCCAAAATTATAGACAATTTTGCATGTGATATTGGCAGTGCCTGTGTAAAATTACATCCAATATATGTGGTTACTTTTTGAGATATTTGATATTTATAATTTTGGTATTTCTGAATGTGATTTTCTTTGTCGCACAATAACTGGAGTAAAATTGTTGCTTCCTCATAGAGGAATTTGAACATTTGAACTATATACTATACATATAGGAACGATAAATTAATTTTGAGGAAGCTACGTGCCAATGAATTGGCAGCGGTTTCTTTTGGTGTATTAATTTCTGCAAAATAATTATAAAATATTATCATATAAATACACCTTAACATACTTATAGTTATATACATTCAATTTTTTAGAATATAAAAATAAATTATTAAGAAAATAAAAAAATATCGTAGATTTTTCATTAAGACCGCATGTGACTCACACTTCACATTTTATAAAGTGAACTTACAAGTTTTTCATGCTGCTAACACCAACAAAAGGCATATATTGCAGCTTTAAGGTAGTTCTATTGGTTTTAGAGATTTCTAAAGGGTTATTGAAACTTTCAATAAATATCAATTAATACTTCAAGAAGCTGTATCCGAAAGTTCGGGTCACCTTGCCAGGGAAAAATTGGAGAACAATTATTTTAAAAACGGCAACTGTAACATAGTCTCTTATGGCCTGAAAATTTAAGGAGACCGGAAGTGAAAGACTTTTTAAATGACAGTTATCTAATAAATTTTCTAATTTATAACAGATTCTAATAAATTTTAGTATAAGGTTTTAAAATACGTAAAGAAAAATATATGGTTGTTCAAATTATGTCAATGGTTTTTAAGCATTTTCCATTTTATCTAAGAATATTTTTTTATAAATTGTCCTTTTGTAGGTCCTCTTTTTATCCTAGGTTTATTTATACAAAAACTTTTTAGATTTGGAGTCATCTTTTCTTAAGAAATAATAGTTAATATGTACTATCTTAATCTACACCTGCACATGTAGCAAAAAGACACAGCACAGAAACAAAGAAAGTTTGATTGACTTTACTCCGTAGTCAAATTGTCTTCAAATAAGTAGTTTAATATTTGTATTAAATAACTTATATAAACGCAAACTGCCATACCTTTCTTAAAAAATATAAAAAATTTTTTTCATTAAAATAATGTAATTTTACTTTTTTCAAATATTTTGTAGCTGTCTGAAGTCCTCTTTATGAGTTTTATGTAGTTCTACATTGTGGCGCTAATGAGACTTTAGGTGCAATGTGATGCGGATCGCTGAGCGAAATAATACTAATTAAATTATACCCGCTATTTTGCAAGACTTTCATTCGTGGATTGTAAAATACAGTAAGATGTATAAAAAAATCATTATAACTCGTCAAAACAAACGAATCGATAGTCTTTCAAAACCTTTGTCTGAAAAAATTAAAATGCCAATGTTTGATAAGATCGCGATCATATTCGTAATTTAGATGGGTTTTGGTATTTGCCTTGTTTTATATCTTCCCCACTTCATAATAATCTAGAATAACAGAAACTTTTTCCTCAAGATTACTGGAGAAAGAAAACTTTAAGAACAATCAAATCATGCTAATCATTTTCTCTTACTTGTATTTCACTATCATGTGAGATTAATCGGCAGATCCACGCGATTTCTTTTAAATTAAATCCGGCGATCGCGTTCATATTTTTACGAGAACTTTCTTCGTCAGAATAAGTGGTGATCGAAAGTCTAAACTAGTGATAAAAATTTGAAAATCGACAAAAATGATAAAAAATTATCAAAATCTTACGTAAATTAGAGAAAAATCGCAAATTCTTTGTCATTTTTCGGGATCTTCAGACGCATGTAACTTTGTGCAGGATCTACCGATCTTAACGATTCTTAGCTTAAAAAAAATTGTACTCTTTATTAAACATATTGTACACAATAGTCTATAAGAGTAGATTATACCTATACCAGCAGATAGCACCGTGATTGGGGGGAGCATTCTTTGGAAAAACGTCATCGCGATGATCTTGTTACTGCTGCAGATCTATTGAAATCCCTGTGGGCGATGACTCCATATACCAATGAGCACGCGGGTGGTGATGACAGCGAGGTCTCTCCTGTTGATCGTCCCTAGTGTCAGGAAATCAGATGTCGATGATTTGCACCAGATCCCCCTCCAACAGAGAATGACCGACAGATGCTTACTGCTGGTTGCGCCATTCACGGTGATCGCTCGAAAATTATACTATAATTTTCTACTTATGAAACATTTTTGTTCGCGCCTTTGAGAGCTTAATATTGGTTTAATCATCAGATACCGTTATTTTCGTCTATTATTATTATATGTTAAATTTCTATTAAAAAATTGTATGATTAAAACAGTGTCATATAAGACTGTTTTCCTTGGTTCAATATTTTTTTTTCGGGTATTGGATAAGACCTACAAAATAGAAAAAAGTAATTGCAAAGATGTGCTTCTACTTTTTTTTCGACGTTTTTGGAACCAAGTTATAAAGACAATTTTTTATAAAACTAGCAAAATCCAAACATGCTGCTCGCGTACTATTTTGTTTTTTAGGTTATGAATATATAATTTTTCATTATGATTTCATTTTAATTGGTTTAAATGATAGGATAATCAGATGATTTTTCAAAGCATGACAAAATTAATCGTTTTATTCTAATTTGATTTAATTATTTAGTTTTAAATAGTTAAGAATAAAAATTCTATTTCAAAAATTCAAATGTAGCGGAAGTAGCGAATTTTCGCGCCTATTCCTTACAGACCAATCAAAATCACTCTTTACACTGTAAAAAAGCCTTTGTAAAAATACTACGTTGGAAGTAGGTAATCAAAGTGACCTACGTTAAAAGTGGTAAAATTAATACAAATCCAGCTAATTCACTACTTTGAAGTTAGTATTTTTACTACATTGAAAGTAGTAAATAAATTTTACTACTTTCAATCATGGTCACTTTAATTACCTACTTTCAATGTAGTATTTTTACAATGTGGTTGTAATTTACCTACTTCCAATGTAGTATTTTTACAATGTGGTTGTAATGTAGTTCAGATTTTACAAAAAACGTAGTAAAATATTCATGAAATTTGTAATTTTACAACTTTCAAAGTAGTGAATTTACCGTTGGCTAGTGGAAAAATTTTACTAATCCACTGTAAATCTACAAAGGGTTTTTTACAGTGTAGGTGCTTCACAACATCCGGCCATCGTTTTTTTAAGAGAGGAATTAATTACACATACCAAGATAGTCGGTTAACTCATGGTAGGTTTTTTTCCAGTTTTCATGCCAAAACTGGTATAAGTAAATTATTTACCAAAATACACATAATTTGTATATACACGTAAAAGAAGGTTGTACACCAATTTTATAGGAATCGATTGAAAATCGAGAAAGTTATTATATTACGCAATACCAGATAACTGGTTTAAATTAGTATCGCATTCCACACTTAAGGTGGCGTAATAGTCCTACTTTATCACTAACCCTGTTTTATCGTCGGAAGATGTCAAAATAATTAATATAAATAAAAGGATAATGATTTGCATCTTAAACAAATTCACTTGCCCTGTGTAATCCTTTAATACATCGTTCTACGAAGTTTCGAGACAAAAAAACGACGACACCTTTGTTTATTTTTGGAACGAAAATTAACAAATATTAACCAAATTTCGTTCCAAAAATAAACAAAGGTGTCGTCGTTTTTTTGCCTCGAAACTTTGTAGAATGATGTATTACAGCATTGCGCAAGGCAACTGAACTTGTTCAAGTCGTAAATCATTATCCTTTTATTTATATTAATTACTTTTATATGTCCGCCAATAGAACAGAGTTAGTATAGTGCGACACCCCCTTAACTAATTTATAATATATATACATTTTTTTGTGTATTTTACTGTATAAGTTAGATATTTAAAACATTGTATTTCAAAACGAAATATCTGATTTATTACAGTACAACAATTAAGGGGTGTTGACATTTTAGTCACATATAAATGGTATAAAAATGAATAAACCTTTTAAATTATAAAGAAATTTCAGAAATTTGATGGTACGGAGAAAACCTCAAAGTTTAAAGTAGCTTAATTTTAGTACGTATTGAAATATCACGCAAGAAATAGACGGCGGATATGTAAGAGTGTAGTGAGTTAGGGGAATCAATAAAAAAAAACAATTTTTTGTCATGTTATGCGAGTTTTTTATGGTGCTTTAATTATTTTTGTGCAAACAGCACGCACAAGCACTCACGAGAATTCTCATTTCCGATTTTCATAAGAAGCAGTGTTCGCAGGTAATTGAAAAATCTCAGTTTGACAGAAAACATACATTTTAAATCTGATGGAAATGTCTTTTGTAGAAATTTTAAATGTAGTGTTGGAAGATACAAAGGAATATATATTTCCCCTTTAAAATATGACAATGAATTAACATACAAATTTATAGAATCAACAATATTACGATAATCAATTTTATTGTTTTACAAAAATTTACATATTTATAATATTTTCAAAAGGAAGAAGTAATATAAGTTTCGAAAAGAAGTTATATGAAATAAACTTTAGGGAGACACGACATTAACATTTAAATTAAGTTGCTAATTTTTACAACGAGTTTTGTAGCAGCACATTTATAATAAAGAAAAAATTCGTGAAATATTATTTGTAATAATTGTAATAATAATTTGAAGTTTGAATGTTTTATATTTTAAAAGGCACTGCAATCAACATAAATAGTATTTCCATGCGTATCGAGCCATAAGTGTATAATTAGGAGAAGGTTTTACTTTCGCATCACGAATTTGGCTAAAACTTTGGGATATGTTTTAGAAGGTGAAAATATGAAGAAAGCCACAATACCTAATACTTCGAAAAACTTAAATTATGAACATTGTTGGATTAATTTTATGAAAATATGAGAACTTTTTTGAAACGTGAGTCGCATTCGATTTAGAGAAGTTTTACTTACAATTAATAAAAAAAAAAATGAAAAATAATACTAGAAATTAAAAACAAAAGTTACCGAAAATTTTAAAAAGAGATAATATTTTTTAATTCTGAAAAAGCAAATAACTCGTTTTCTTCAGTTTTATTTTATTTTCCCTTTTTTGTATGTAAAACCTTTCTAGACTAGATGACTCACTTTTGTGAGACTTTTTTCTTGAAATTTTTTTTAAATAAAACTAAAGTGTCCATCTCTTTAGCTTTTCAGAGCGCTGCTATTACGACTATATAGATGTCCTCTAAGTTTTTGTTATAAGTTTTTTCATTACTATTTTCAATTTAGTACTACTGTTATCAAATTATATGTCATTAAATAAAATAGTTTTAAAATATTAAGCAAAGTTTGAATTTTCATATTGTATTATGTTACGTGTGGATACACGTACGAATATGAAAGAACGAATTAAAGATGTATTGGCTATACAATCGGTGTCAGAAGTTAGTTTTTATTTAGAATACCAATAATTTGTCATATGGGGTTGTTTTTTTCTTTTTTATTTGAAAACTATGTAGGAGGGCATAAGACTAATAGTTGAAGCTCCCAAAATAAGAAATCAGATAAAAAATTTTGAAGTATTTTGACTTTTAAAAATCATATATTCTAATACATTTTTAATTTCATTCATCAAGGTGCCGCATCGTCAAATTTTATTTGATTCTTGTTTTTTTGGTCTTATTTTGTCCAGGGGAGAATTATTAATAGACCCACTAACTCAAAAATAAAAAAAAACTAACTTTATATTTAAAATACAAGCGATATTCAAACGCGCTTCGCGCGTACTTTTCTGGTTTTGAGGTTATGTATGCTACCTTCATTACGTTTTACTTTTAATTTATTTAAGTATTTTTTCAAAGTCAGAACTTAATCATTTTTATACTACACTAAATGTAAAAATTCCATTTAAAAAATTCAAACATATTAAATTCCAAACAGTAAATTTCTCGCGCCTTCTTATTGACCAATCAAAATCAAGCCTTTAGATGCTTCAACATGGCCTCTCATCACTTTTTTAAGAAGGGAATAAACATTTTAAAATGTACAGTCAACTTAAAAAGTGAGTTCCTTTTTTATAAAATTAAACTTTAATGAAAATGTAAGGTATTTTTTTTATTTTTGAGTTAGTGGGTCTATTTAATAATTCTCCCCTGGACAAAATAAGACCAAAAAAATAAGAATCGAATAAAATTTGAAGATGCGGCACCTTGATGAATGAAATTAAAAATGTATTAAGACATATGATGTTTAAAAGTCGAAATACTTCAAAAATTTTCGTCTGATTTCTTATTTTAGGGGCTTATATTGCTCATTTGACTCATTTCTCTAAACTTATTTAATAAATATGGTTTTATATTTAATTATTAATAATTTTAATAATAGTGATACTCGACGCCGATAGTATAGCCCATACATCCTTATATAAGCAAAGCGTTTGATTACAATATTAGCACAATGCCGAGCGGTGGTAGCCGCGGCTTGTTGGTACATATATCTATGCCTGACTCGTGAGTCGGCGGCTCTGGTTCAAGCCCAGGGTCCATCACTTTTTATTATTAATTATGTCATATAAGAGTTGTGCATAAATACTTTAAATGTTTTAATCATAATATAATTTTGTTCACTGCTTAAAAGGAGAAATAATAAAATTTTTTTTAAATCTACAAAAAGTATTTTTGCAAAATTTTATGTTTGTAAACCATTTTCTCAAATTAAAATTTATTTTGAATTAATGTTTTTTATTTGAATCGTTTAATATGTTGTACAATGAATTTCAAATGTACTTATTGTTAAATTATGATGTTTAGGTTTGTAAAATTTTAATAATAAAATACATTTATCAATTTTGACTTTTTTTCACATAATATAAATCACTTTAATTTCTATCAAGAGTATAACTTATTTTATTGTTAATACTTATTTATCACATTATTTATCATGTTTGTTGATTTGTAAATAATTGATTGATAAATAGATATTTGATAAAATAAAACTATTGTAAATAAAGTATTTTAAATCGGGAGCACTGACATGTAATTGTAATTGTTTGTGCTTCTGAACTAATTTGGCATCTGCGAGTAATTGTTTATTTTAAAATAAACTGGAACTATATATTCTTAAAATGTGAAATATTGTATAATTACAAAAAGCACATATTTCTGAGATTCTGTATTATACAAGTGTTTTATTGTTTTCAATATAAAAAGTCTATTAAAAGTTTATAATACTTTGCGCAAATAACGAAAATATAATTTTAAATCACCATATATTAAATCTGCGGCTTCCAGGAATAATCTATTATCTCCACTTTTCATTATTTCGAGTAAATCGAGTTTTTAGTTTCACAGCGGTGTTTTAAATCAAGACAAATGAGATTGAATGCAACACTGCATCCATATGAATACTAATGAATACTAATCTAAATAACATATTTTTTACCATAGTAACTAGACCAAATAGAGTTCATGTCTTAGAAAACGACTTTCACTTATATGATTATTCCGGGAATAAACCAAAATTTCAGTAGAGTTACGTGGGTTTTCCAGTCTCAATGGCAATTATATTGTTTTTTCGGCAACTATACATGATAAATATGAACGAGAGCTTGTAGGGCCAATTGTACTCTTTCTGATACCTTGCTATGGGTACACTTATAAGAATAAGAAACGTCTGTCTCTCTTATTGGAAAAGTGGAGTTGTATCGTTTTTCCAAGATATTGGATGAAAAATGTGGAGTTAATTGGTTTTTCCGGGAATTATTCTTTAAAAAAGTGGAGTTATGTGGCTTTTCCAGGAGTTATTCTTTAAAAAATGGAGATACACGATTATTCCGGGAACATGTTGAAAAAATGGAGTTATAGCGTTTTTCAACGAGTGCACTTTCGTAATTTCTGAATCATGCGTGATAGAGGACTGTTCGAAGATAAGAAATAGGCCATAAAACCTATTTTGAAAAACACGTCACTTAATTGGGTTTTCCGGGAAGCCACCGAAATATAAACATATTAAACTACAACAATTTATAAAAGTATTTTAAAAAATATAACAAATACTATTGTCGAGTTTCTTGATTCAAAAAATTTGAATGTAAAACAGTACAAAAGACTAATTATTTAGATAAATAATATTCTGAATTTTCTACAATGAATTAATACATTTCTCTTAGTGCATCATCTGTCAGACAATGGAGTATACATTTTAAAAAAAAAAAAAAAATACAAATTACAATGTACAGGAGACTCGCTGACAGTGTGATACAAGGAGTCACTTCATGATTATGCGTTGAGAATTATTTGAAAATTGCACACCCCTTATTTAGCTACTTCTTTTTTTACAACCGCAGTTTTTCCATAAAAGGCATCTAAAAATAATCCTAGGAAAACAAAAATCGTGGCTAGCCACTGTCTTAGACACAATGAATTGCCAAAGAATACAACAGACGCCAGTACAGTGAAACATTTCCTAGTGGTCGTAGCAATTGAACAGGTCAAAGGACCAAATTCAGAAACAGTCAGGAATATGAAGTATTGTCCTAGTGCACCACATATCGATAAAGTTGTGAGGTGCTGTAAGGCTGCTGGATGTCTCTGCAGGAACCTGAGGAAGCCTAAGAATTCTCCGGAGAAAAGAATGACAACACCGCTGAATGCTACAGACCATAAATTCATTTGAAGCATCATGTGGCCAGATTTGGTTTTGTGCTCAGCTCGCATTTTGTCTTGCACTGCACTAGTTAATCCATCCATCACCAAGGAAAGAAGTAGCAGAACTTGTCCAAAACTCTCTCCTTCAATTTTCTTCGAGGGAACATTATCTTTGTACATGAAGAGGATAACTCCAGTTACAATAAGTATAATAAAACAGTATTTTCTGAGTGGATAACTCTGAAAAAATTATGTAAACTTTTAATAAGAACTAAACTATAAACATAGTTTTATTATAAAATGCAATAAAGTAAATAACAAAGAATATTCACAGGCAACACTATCAAGAGATTAGATAACAAGACAATGAATAAATACTTGATTTCAAGCCAAAACTAATACTAATTTCAAGCATAAAAAAATTATGTATTTACCTTCCCTCCCAGAAGTACACCTAGGATAATAACTGGAATAGGTTTTCCGGCTTTGCCAACCACCTGAGTTGGGTAATTGACAAATTGTAGTGCCATGTTACTACAGACCATAGCCAGAAGGTAGGTAAGTGCACAGGTAGCGTAATACAAATTCTTCGTTGTGTCCTCTCCCTGCTTCATTACAGTCATCAGCAGCAGCTTGGCAAAGAGGCAGTTGACCAGACATTGCACAAACACCAGTGCGAACATGTACGTGAACTTCTCCATGCTGTTACCGTCCACATATTCGCCTCGAGTAAGCTTCTCCTGGAGGATGGCGAAGTACGAGTAGCACACGAATATGCCCGCCGCGCAGAATATCAGCTTGCCCACGCCTGGCTGCGTCATTTTCACTCAGCTTTGTCCCTTAGTTCAAATGAAACTCTTGTTTCACCATGTATTCATGCTGAACCACGAGGACTTTGGCGAGGTGTCGAGAGCGGCCGGGGCTCTGCTGGCAGTCACACAGCTGGCGCGGTGCAGCGGCGACGTCGAGCTTTTGGAGCGCGACGCGTGTTTACAGCGGTCAACGATACACGTTGCCACATGTGAATGGGTGGTTTGGAGCACGGCCTAGCAGAAGGTGCAAGGTACGCCCGAGCAGCCGTAGCATCGGCGTCCCGCGTCGCCGCGCGTCGGTGATAGTCGAAACTCAAAACGCCATCTCGCTGCGATTCCAGGAATAAAAAGCACTTTACGTGTGTGGGAGATTCAGGATTATTCATTCATGGTAATCATCTAGGTAAGCGAGAGTATCAATGGCTTATGACGCTGTACGAGCGAGAGTGATTCCACTGCAAGGTGTGTCCCCAACCGAAATATTCACGCCCGCGTCAGTGGCTTTGTTTACGGATTAATGATAGATTTGGGCTGATAACGCGAGACTGGTGAGTTTGTGCTGTTTTAGTGCAGTTTTCTTCGCTGGTAGCATGAGTAAAATATTGAAATGGTGCGAGAATTGAATAATGATTCAGTGAATAATAATTGGTGCTTAAGTGTAAACAGTGCATTTGGGTGGTACCAGTGTGACACATTCAAGAATGTTTAATTAATTACGTGAATTAAAAGCATGAAATGGTGATTGTAGGACTAGTTTTATTCAATTTCGTTGGATAAATAATCTCATAAATAATAAACTCAGTTTTATATTTAAATAATTTATTGTTTTGTGATATTCAAATGAATTTTGGGTTATATGTGATTGTGAAAGATAGCTAATTGATACTTTCTAAAGTAGATAGAGGTTAATGAACAAAATTTGTTAATGCAACATTAAAATGTTTATGTGTTACAGATCAATTAGTGCAACCATGAATTACGGAAAGAAATCGCCCAGCATGGGCACACCTTCAGTGTATTCTCATGTTACAACTCGGAGCAGTGCAAACCTCAGATCAACGAGATCTGTCAAAAGTGTAAAAATACCTTGGTATCAAAAACGACTATTGGCAAATGCAGTTTTACTCGATATTCAAAGAGGAGCAATGTTTGTCGCCGTATACTCATTTGTAAGACAAATATATATTAAATTGTATTATTTCTATTATATATTAATCTTTTGTTTATTTTTTTAGTTCCTGGCACTTTTTACAATTGCTACAGCTATATTTGATATTTATTGCCTGTCACAAGCAGCACCAGGATCAATACACTATGGATACTACTTAGTTTCTTATGAATTTGTTTATGTTGGAAATCGACATGGTAAAATTAATGGCATCTTACAAATAGTAATCCTTAGTGTATTGAATCATTTCTAATAATAATTTTACAAAAAATTTATTTTCAGTCCGAAATGGTCTTATTGTTGCTGCATTGTTCTCAATGCTTGGTGGAATGGTAATACTTGTAACATCAGTTATGCTAATTAGAGCTTTGAGGAAGGAATACGAAAAGAAAATGGTTCCATGGCTCTACAGTTTTGCTGTATTCACTCTCTTCAGATTATTGGCTTTCTTATTCTTTAGCATTGTTAATGACTTGATCTTTGGATACAATATAATGATGTGCCTTTTGTGGATACTATTTTCTGCTTTGTCACTTTATGGATGGTTGGTTGTATATTCTCTTTATATTGAATTAAGTGATTTGACAAGATTAGAAGATTTAGCTCATTTGAGGGTAAGTTTTTAAAATTTAATTTTTTTCATTTCAATATGTCTAGATAGATTTACTAATAATTATCATCTTCCTGCAGATTGGAACAATGCAATCTTTGAATGCTTCAACCACTCACTCAATTGCTGGATCGCGGCCTACCACTCCACACAGTACAGTCTCAACAATGCCAGTAAATTGAGTCTGAGAGCTAAAATTACGTTTTTAACTACATAGATATTGCTAAATTCCAAGAAATTTACCAATTTTCTAGAACAAAACATGAATCTCATACAATTAATCTAAACTCAAAGCATTATTTAAAAAATACTTTGGAAAGTGAAAGTGCACAATTATTAGAATTTTTAGTTTGCTTCAAAAGTGAACAGTATGTTTGTTGCAAACGACTTATTGATATCGTTTATACAATTTTAAGACTAGAACACTCTTTACCACTAGTGCCTTGGTAACTACTGCCAAGCGTGTAAAGTTGTAAACGTCTCCGTCCATTTACATTTTTTATTATGTAATTTAGAAGTATTGAAGGTAGAAATTGAACGTAAAAAAGTACGACTTCAAATCGTAAATAATGGGTTCAAAACTATCGAAAACTTTGAAATGTTTACAAATCACATAAAACAAGAGTACATAATTTGTTTGTAGTATTATATTAACAGTACGATATTTTTTAAGAATGTATCAAATATCATCTTCAAGCTAACACAGGATGCTTGAAATATTTTAGTTATAGCATTGATTTACTTTGTTATGAACAAAGTGTTCAAATTTACATGTTGTGTAAAGATACTTTACAAACGGATTCCGTCCAATCTTTTAGATATTATTTTATCTGTTTTGTATTGTCTTATTTTTAAATTATACTATTTTTTAAACGAATTATTTTATGACAAAATACAATAAGAATGAATTTTCTTACTTGATATTATAACAATATTTAATTTTTATAAAAACAAAATAAATATTTGAATAAAAATATATTAGTTATCATTTCAAACTAAAAAAAAAGAATAAAATAGATGGTATAGTAAAAAATGAATTGTATAAGCATGATTTGAGACTTTGAATTTTATTAACTGGAACTTTATTGTTCCAAAAAGATTTTAGAATTAGTAATTTTGTGCATTTCTTGTTAAAATTTTACATAAACATGATCTTTTTTTTCAAAAATCGTACAAAATTTGTCAAAATTATTTAACATTGAAATAATATATATTCCATTTAGCTATATCTTACATATTCATAAATATCTAAATAATTTGATTTTTTTTATAGTACAATATAAAGATTTATATTTTCACGAAGTCATGTATACAATATTTAAAAAAAAGACAAAAAATATTTATAAACGATTTTTAGACTAGGGCAAACAACGGATTTACTACTTTGTAACAAAATGATTTAGGCAGAACCAAATGTAGTACCTCATAGTTACCAGTATACTTCTGTGGATTCTCTGTGGCGTGAACAAGTTCGGATGTCTATCGATCTGAGATTCGCGAAAGCAGCTCGAAATAAATTGCAACAGTGATTGAAATGATTTCTTGATGCAGTCAGAGATATTTTCCGTTGAATATATCACTAAAAGAAAAAAGTAAACGAACGCAATAATTTCAGCGTAAGATATTTTTTATGCTTCTTTAAATTAATTCTTACCAAATTGAACTTTTCCTATATGACAGATACAAAACAAGAACTTTGTAGATTTTAATGGGCTGAATTTTTCTGAAATAAAAATTAAGTTCAATTTGAAAAGATTTATTTAAGAATTACATTTCCAAAAGTAGGCATTTGTAAACGTTCAATGTTATTATGAATAATCTTATTTATTTCATTGGTTTACAAATAAAATGTGCATTGTAAAAGTCTAGCGCAGGAAAAATCAAAATTGGTTACTTAAATTCATTTAAAAATTGTGTTAATCAATCTTACATATAAGAAACGCAGTATTATAATCTCACCGTATACTTTCTCATTTCTGATTCGTCGCCGGCGCCTTCCTCCTCCCGACCCTCACCACCGTACTCGCCTCGCCGTTCCTCGGCCTTACCCCGCTACTCCCCTCGCCGTTCCTCGGCCTCACTCCGCTACTCCCCTCACCGCCGTTATCACCATCCACCACGTCCCTCCTGATCCTCCTGGGCGAGTTCTCGGTACTTGTATTATCAACGCTTGTCACCGTCTCGAGCGACATCTTCGCCATGGCCTCATAGTCCTCGTTAAAGTCATACTCGTGCAGCTCCGGGTACATGGTAACGAAGGGTTGAGTCCGCGATATCTCGTTGGTCACTCGCGACGTGGTGTGTTTTCGGGGCCGCGCGACCGTGTAAAGTGAGGCGCAAACGAAGAGGATGGCCCGGCCGAGGAGCGTCAGTAGGAAAATGCCCAGGGCCATGAACACCTGCCAGACGAGACTGAGTGTACCGGTGACGAGGTACATCGCGATCGCCAAACACATTCTAAATACTGGAATTTTGAATAATTTATACAGGGAATTTATTTTCTGGGAGGGAAGCGTGGTTGGAGGTTATTAGGATTTTTCCTGGACTGAAGTTGTTTCGGAATTTTAATAATGAATGATGGGAAACAAAAAAAGAATGATAATGTACATGTATACTGGGATGTAAATATAGTGGGTGGTTTGTTTATTATAAATAAAATTAGCGTATAAATTTTGAAGCTCATAAGATTTGCATAATAACAAAAATGTATGTATATAAATGTTTATAGTAATAAACTATTCGTTATTCAGTAATAGTAGATTTTTTCAAAAAATTTCAGTCTAAACTAAACGTAATAAATGAACAAACTACGAAAACAAGTAGAAAGACATGTAAAAACGGATAACAAAACACAACTTTCAATCATTATTGATCAGGGCTTATAGTTGGATATTGTAATACACATTTTGTTAACTCTTATAAACTGTTAAATATCTATTCTCTACTTAAAATATACTAAAATACTAAAATGTACATTGACAAAACTTTTCTATACAAAATGCTATTTTCCTTTTAAGAATATGAATAATGCAGCTAGTTGATAAATATATTCTTATCATAAATAACTTATATTTAACTCATTATATTGATAATTAAAAATACCATTTTAGCAAACATTTATTATAAGTAAATATATTGATCTCGAAATATTGCTTATAAAATTTGTTTTTTACTGAAAATCAAAAATATTACTAAATTTCACACGAGACATTACAGCAAAAAATTATAAAGTTTTTCTCCTGCAAAAAATGAAATTACTGATACTTTTTACTTCTAATTATTATTCTCATTAAACCAAATAAATTTCTAATTAAATATGATTTAAGCGTTTTGGTATAGATAATTTAATATGTAACCATGCAAATTTGATCGTAATAGAATTCATTAGAATTTATGTTCTAATAATGAGTCAACAAAATAAAATATTTATGACTTGTTCAATTAAATTTTTCACAATTTCATTATTTTTATAGTGAGCTCCCTACTTCAAAATTTGGTGTGTTATTGATTTGAATTCGAATGAATTCGAATTATACCATATTAAAATTATTCATTTTAGATAATAATCATATTGATATTTTGAAATCAAGATACAACAAGTTATCTTACCACTGAATATTATTTCTGTCGTTTCCATAATATTTTCCTTCATGGCATCTACTAGGAGTGTTGCATTATACGGCTGATATTTACGCGATAAAATGCGTTACGTTACAAAATTACGAAAAACTGGATTTTACATGTCGACTGATAACCGGTCGATCGATATTCCTTGCTTCTACTTTCTATTAGCTCTAATACTTTTATTCTACGCAGACCGAAAGTATAGCTTTAACTGCCGGAACTCTGGAAGATACCCGTAATCTACAGTTACGTAAAGGTGCTGATGACATGGGGTAAAATTCTTACAAAAGTCCAGGCCTGTTTATCATCTTCGATAGAAGAAATAGCATAGCTACTGCTATCTTCTTTCTGGATTGGCATTTTCGTCGATGCGAGGTTTAAGTGATAAGGCAGCACGTACGTTTCCATTAGATATAGTAATGTTTTATAAACCTTTTTTAAGACTTTTATAATGAGTAAATAATTATTATTGTATGGGAATCTAAAGAAATTCTTGTGAAAAAGAAAATTATAAAACATAAGTTTTGTGTAAGACGTCAACGCAGGAGAAACGTATCGTTACGTGGATGTGAAAAAAATTTTATAGTAATATCATGTTATGTATATTTTCTAATTAATTTTTCAGATACTAAATTTTTCAATCGATACTTTGTTATATTTGAAATAACATTATTATGTTTTTCCGAAATCTAAGAATGGAAATATATTTTAAAAGGATGTTGGATACCGACGTGATTCCTACCTTACTGACACCACGGTTATTAATTAATATAACGTTATGAAATTTGTAAACTCAACTTTAGGCCCTCGATTTACACGTAAAAATGCTCAGAGTTTCTTTCAAGTGATTCTATGAGTATTATCTATAAGATTGATCACGTGCATTAAAAGTGAAGTACATTTTGATAAAGACAACAATGTGTCTTCATTAAGTCACAAAAAACTAAGGTGTTTTCCTTGTGGAACTTTGAATGGCACACGTGATTGGCAAGTGGTAATCATTAAGTATTCGGTGTGAAGGTGTGTAAACGAGTGCACGTGACTACCAATGGACCAGCAAACTATTTCGTGTCGATAGGACACACATCAAGGTAGATTAAAGTGTTGGCAACTTAGGATTTCCCAAATATCTATATATGAGTAGATAATTTAATTTAATTTTGTAACCGATACCTTTTTAATATTTCTCAAAATTAGTTACTTTGCATCTTTTACATTTTCTCCAACTTAATATCTTTGGTTTAAATAATGTAAAATATTCTTTATTTTATAATTTTTTATTGAGTTTCTAATTGAAATGATGCACGTCGAATAAATATATAAAATGCAATAGTGGCCTTTAGAAACAACAATTTCAAGCTACATCGTAATGTTTACATTTTGAAGAAATATTAGTATTAATATAGTAATTAGTTTTGATAATGTACAGATACTGTACTAATCGCTAAACATAAAAATAATATAATGTATCAATTAATTTATATATAACTTTTTGTAGTACTTCCTCAAGAGGAGTGCATGCATTTTTTCGTTTGATAGGATCGCTAAAAATAATGTACCAATTAGTGTGCTAGTCGGTTATTTTACTAATGCTCTTAATGAATGCGTAACTCTCATTCGAATTTGTGATATTAGAATTCAATATTAGAAAGGGAAAGATCCGTCATATCTTTCCCCTCCTTCACACACTTTCCATGAAAGGTAAAAATGTCAGCGACCTCAGAGACTGTTTTCAAATCAATTATCAGAACTCAATCAACGGCAACTGGCAACAAAATGCATAGAAATTAATTTCAATAACTATGACGCCTCAATTTTAAATTTCATAAAAAACAAATAAAGTATTGAATGTTTTTGTGATACTAGTTAAATGTGAATAACAAAATAAAAGGTTTTGTCGGATATAAGAACGGGGTAAAGGGAAATTAATTATGGGAAATTAGTTTGTAACTTAGTTTGTAATTTAGTTATACTTTAGTTATTCAATTATCTATTTAGGCATCAGAATTAACTAATTCACTGGTATTTTATTAATCAGAAGCAACAAATTAATTTTGTATGATCGAAGCTGGACACTCGACAGTGCTCTGCAACTTCTGGCTCTTTTAAATCTGACGCGTCACGCGAACTCTGAAAGGGCCGCCAGGTGGCGCTCTCAGAGATCTTTTGTGGGGATCCTAGCCCCACAGCTCTCAACACGTTCCAGGAAGGAAGGGGAGAGGAGAGAGTAATGATGAGTCGAGGAGTAACAGCAACGAGGTTTATTGAAATGTACAGGAGGGTACAGCGGACACACGTCCGCACGCTCGTAGACTCGAGCAACGACTGCCGCTCGCAGGCGGCTCAACGCAGAGCGCGATATGGCGGCTTCCCCCACTCTCGCAGTTAGAGTGAGAGGGAAGATCGCAGTCCCTACACACTCCCCCCCAAGTGTCAACGAAGTACATAAATATAAAAACATAAATATAAATAATTATGCCGTGCTCGATAGCACTTACAAACTAGATCACAATTGCATTACACCTTAGTCGCGGGAGCAAAGGATACTTTCTTCCTGGCATAGGTTTTTAATACTGGTTGATCAACGGTGGTGGGCCGATCGCCCCTTAAATCACCACCGGAAGGCACATCGGGAAGACTATCGGAGATATACGCGGGTTTGAGAAGTTCGACGGATATGCTACGAGACGCGCCGTTAATCTCAATATCGAACACGCGATCGGAGGGACGCTTTAATATTTTGTATGGGCCGGTATATGGCCTTTCTAATGACTTTTTTGCCATGTTACGCAAAAATACATGTGAACAGGTATATAAATCCTTAAAACAGAACGCACGCTTCTTATAATGATGTGTGACAGGGACTGGGCGAACTTCGCGCATATATTCGCGGAATTCTTCTATGAAGAAGTTTGGATCCGGAGTTAAGTCTTCAGGGAGGAAGAACTCACCTGGAAGACGCAAAGTGGTGCCGAAAACAAATTCCGCAGGAGACGCATTCGTGTCCTGACGGAGATGGCAACGTAATCCTAATAATACTGTACTTAAGGTACGTGTCCAGTCCTTGTCCACATGACACATAATCGCCGCTTTGAAAGTACGGTGCCAGCGTTCGATAAGGCCGTTCGCCGCAGGGTGATAGGCAGTAGTGCGTATACGCTCGCAGCCTATTAGGGATAATAAACCCGTGAATAGGCGCGATTCGAATTGAGAGCCCTGATCAGAAGTGATGACCTTGGGTGCGCCGTAGCGAGAAATCCAAGTGTCGTAGAACGCTCTGGCAACCGTTTGAGCTGAAGTCTCACGTAAAGGGACTGCCTCAACCCAACGCGAAAAACGATCAATCATAGTGAGTATGTACTCGAAACCATTACGACTAGGGAGAGGACCGACTAGATCAATATGTACATGGTCGAAACGACCATCGGGAGCGACGAATTTGTCAGGTACGAGTTTTACATGTCGAGAAACTTTTGACTGTTACAGTCTAAGCAGTTCTTACACATGCGCGGAATATCACGGTGCATATCAGGCCATACGTAACGCTGCCGAACGAGTCGGTCGGTGACTTTCGGACCTGGATGAGCAGGCCTATGAAACATGTTAAACACCGTCTCACGAAGGGACTCAGGGATGTACGGGCGAATGGCTTCACCAGTGATTTCGCAGTATATAGTGGTGTGAGCAGGGCCCCATTGAATGCGCTTTAGAGAAAGCGGGTAGTCAGAAGACTCGCGAATGGCCTTAAGCTGCTCATCAGCTTCCTGTTTCTCAGCAAGCTCGTTGAGGTTAATCTCCACGGGGAGTCGGATGGATTCTACCCGAGAGAGTGAGTCGGCAACTGTGTTTTCAGTGCCTTTAATATACTCAATTCGAGTGGTATATTGAGCGATAAGGGACAACTGACGCGTTTGACGCGGTGACGCCTTATCCGATTTTTGCATGAAAGCATAAATGAGGGGTTTATGATCTGTTAAGATCTTGAAGTCTCTGCCTTCAACCAAGAATGAGAAGTATTTAACAGCTTCATATATGGCCGTGAGCTCACGGTCATATGCACTGTACTTCCGCTGTGAAGGGGAGAACTTCTTCGAAAAGAAAGCTAAGGGTTCCCAGATTCCGGTGAGGGAAAGCTGTTCAAGGGCAGCACCCATTCCAGAATCGGAAGCATCAGAGACGATGCGTATTTCCGCACCAACGCGGCTCTGTACAAGCAGAGCCGCTGCAGCTAATTCCTCTTTCACACGAGTGAAAGCTTCCTCTGCCTCAGACGTCCAAAGGACCGGGCGCTTATCATTTTTTCGCGAATCAGTAAAGAGCGCGTTGAGGGGAGCCTGCGAAGTGGCGGCGCGCGGCATGTTACGGCGGTAAAAATTTACGGTGCCGACAAACCTGCGCAATTCTGCTATAGTCTGAGGTTTGGGGAAGTTCAAAATGGCTTCAACCCTACTGGGAATGGGGCGGATGCCTTCACTATTCACCAGATAACCTAAAAATTCTAATTCTTCAGCAGCAAAGGTGCATTTTTCGACATTCAAACGAAGATGAAACTTCTGAAGTCGTTCTAAGACCGTACGAAGATGAGAGTAATGTTCTTCAATAGAAGATGAAGCGATAAGAATATCGTCAATATACAGGTATACAAAATCGAGATCACCTAGCGCGCTATTAATGTAGCGCTGGAAGGTTTGGCTCGCGTTGCGAAGCCCGAAGGTCATGTACATGAACTCGAAAAGGCCGAACGGAGTTATAATTGCCGTTTTCGGTATGTCCTCCGGAGCAACAGGAATCTGATTGAACGCTTTATGAAGATCAAGCGCCGAGAAGACTTTCTTCCCGTACAGATTATTTGTGCAATCATGAATATGTGCAGTTGGATACTTATCCGGGACGGTGGCGGCGTTTAAGCGCCTATAATCGCCACAAGGTCTCCAGGAGTTATCCTTTTTTAACTCCATATGGAGAGGGCTTGCCCAAGGGCTGCTGGAGGGGCGGCAAATTCCAGCCTCAATCCAAGCAACAAATTCGGCTTTTGCCGCTTTCAACTTGTCTGGAGCAAGTCTGCGAGGACGCTCCGAGACCGGGGGGCCAGAGGTTAAGATATGATGAAAAACATCGCTATTTCTGGGGACTGTGGGTTTAGAAACGTCCGTGATCTCCGGAAAATCAGCAAGAATCTTAGCACACTCTGAGCCGGGAACAACTGCAAAAACAGAGTCAAATGAAACATCTTTTACTACTGCAAGGGAGTAGATATTCGTGGCCGGATCGACAAGACGATTCCTCTTTAGGTCGACGAGAAGGCCATAGTGAGATAATAGATCGGCACCGATGATGGGATGAGGAACATCCGCGATGCAAAAGCTCCAGCGAACGAGGCGTCGAATGCCCAGATTAAGCGTGAGCATCGATTCGCCGTAGGTACTAATTAATGAATTATTCGCTGCAAAAAACTTGAAGGAGCTGGGCTTGCCGCATGCCTTAGGATTTGCTGGGACGAGCGAAATGTCCGCACCAGTGTCGATAAGGAACGACTTGCCCGAAATACGATCACGCACATGAAGACGTTTGGATAAACGCGGGCCTTCTGAAGACGTCTCCTCAACAGAAGGTTGAGTTAGTTTTTTGGTGGATTTTGTTTTTGCCACTCAGAAAATTTGGAACACCATTCCCTGCAAGAGCGCGGGGTGTCGGGATATTTCCGATGAGCGAGGCACAGACCAGATGAATCGCGACTGGAAGAACGCGCGCGCCTAGACCTACCTCCAGTCTGAGAGCCGGATGACTCTTGGTCTTTAGTTGAATTTTTGGAACGCGAGTCAAGCCTACGTTCTATGCGATCCAAGCGCTTCAAGATAGCCTCGAGACTGGAAGGGTTAGATTGACTTAAGGCAGCAGCATTAATTTGAGGATCGATAACGTTAGAGATTGACAAATGACTGGAGTCCATGGCTTCAACAATCTTATCTGCCATCTGAGCGAGTTTGTGGAGGTCAACTACCTCAGAAATCGCCAAAGTGGCTTTGCACTGGGGAGGAAGCTGGTCCAAGAAGACAGAACGAAGAATGTCATCACCTGCACCTGTATCTAAGCTTCGGAGACGATTCAAAATAAGCGAGGGTTTACCAATTGTAGAGACCTGGCCCTTGATCAGCTGGCGAAGGTGGGTTTCTGCGGAGGCCCCGTAAGTGTCAATTAGACGTTTTTTGACTTGGTCAAAGATATCGGCGGGGCGAGGATCAGCGGTGACGATGTCTCTAATGGCCTCGAAAGCTTCCATGTCTAACTTTTCAGAAATGAAGTCCGCTTTCGTCGTACCCGTCGTAATGCCGGCGTTCCTGAGAGTGATCTCCGCCTGCGCAAACCATGCCGCCGGATTGTCGCGGGAAAACGAAGCGATTTTGGGCTGCCGATATACCGCGTTTACCGCCGGGGCGTTAGGCGCGGCCTGGTTGGCAGCTGGATCGTTCTGACGATCTAACAGCTGCTGCATTTGCTGCTGTAAAGCCGCGAATGCTGCCTCGTCTACAGGCATTCTTGCGATAAGAGTGTGCGCGAGCCTAAAACGTGGAGCGTATCAGGCTATTCCCACGCGACTCGAAAGTACGCGTGGAGAATAGAGAGTATGCCTAAATTGCCTTACGCCGCAATGCGTATTACAACTCCCTAGGCAGTGCTCGCAGGCACAAACAATAATTTCAAAATTCTAAGCCTATGCTAACACTTAGAACTAGGTGATAAAATTATCAGAAACCGCGTAAAAAGCTAACAAGAACACTTTCCCGCTTAAAAAAAAATTTTTAAAGAATTTTATTAAGGCACGTGACTAGACAACGCATGAATTTTTATAAAATTGAAAAGATATAATTCGCGTGACTCGAAAGTACTAAAAGGTTTTTCGTGTCACCTTGCGCGAGAGCGAGCTTGAAAGTGCAATAGCACACGAAAAATATCAAGACGGCTGCTCAATTCTCAGAACGCGCGACCGTTGCGCACGAATTCCACGAATTCAAAGCTCGCGAGCAAGCGCGCGGCGCGCGACAACAGTTCGCGGAATGCGAAAACACACGCACGCGTGACTTTGTTAATTTCGTAGGTCAGGCACCCTAATTCACCGCACGCATACCTCGACGCAATTATTGAAGTCTGAAGGTTGGCCGCCTCGGAGAAGACTCGACGAGATGCTGCAATAGTTGACTTCCCGGTGCTCGTCAGGTGCGGTAAAAAGGCGCCGGTGACGGTGGCTTCACGCAAAGCCGCACCCGGAGATCTGCTTCACATTGCTCAACAGGTGCGTTTGAAGGCGCCGGTGACGGTGGCTTCACGCAAGTACGCACCTGGAGATCTGCCGTTGAAAGCTGAGATGCCTCGGAGAGAACTCGACAAGACGATGATTGCGCAGTTGCGCTAAAGGCTCTGGGCCATTGGTGTTTTTACGCGTGTGCGCCGGCGTGCCAGCACGCACACGACGTAATTCGACAAAGGTCGAAAATTCCAGTATGCGCCGGCGTGCCAGCACGCATACGGAAAGCTGCTGAAGGTCGAGCGGTTTCGAAAATCACGCGTGTGCGCCGGCGTGCCAGCACGCACACGACGTGAGTCGACCAAATATCAAAGCTTCAAGAATACGCGTGTGCGCCGGCGTGCCAGCACGCACACGACGTAGTTCGACAGCCGGAGGCGAATGCTTACCCGGTTAACTGCCGATAGAAACTGCCCTTACGGACTCGAGAGTCACATAAGAGGTAGTAGCGAGGACGATGTGCCGTATAGACGACGGCGGTGGCGGCGAGGATACGCCGCGACAGGTCCACACCTGTCACACCTCCTCGGTGACTTTCAGTCGGGGTCACCAATGTGGGGATCCTAGCCCCACGGCTCTCAACACGTTCCAGGAAGGAAGGGGAGAGGAGAGAGTAATGATGAGTCGAGGAGTAACAGCAACGAGGTTTATTGAAATGTACAGGAGGGTACAGCGGACACACGTCCGCACGCTCGTAGACTCGAGCAACGACTGCCGCTCGCAGGCGGCTCAACGCAGAGCGCGATATGGCGGCTTCCCCCACTCTCGCAGTTAGAGTGAGAGGGAAGATCGCAGTCCCTACACTTTTACTTCTCTTCTTCCCCATTGGGTAGAAACCGATTGGGATATTGGGAAGATGGCGAAAATCCTTTGTCTATTCCCGCGTTCACGGAAACAGGACCGCCGTGAGCCGTTGGGGCTTGGATATCCACTGGAGCTTTTTCATTTTGTTGCAATAGCACTTGTACGAGTCTACTGAAGCAATTTTGTTTCCTCATCTTGGATTTCGTTGGGAAATTTTTACAAATGTAAGTATATGCTTTGTTTATTCTCGCTCGCCGCTTCTTTATTCTCTCCATCCCACCAAAATCTTTCTCCCTCTGACTCAACCACTGCATGGTTCCCTGCTCATACCTTGAGCTCTCCTTTCTCTATCTCTTTTCTTTGTTATCTTTTATAATCCTTCTTAGTAAGAATCCGTCCTTTAAAACAATTGAGTGTTTAATGGTCGTACTGTTATTTTGTTGCAGTGGCATTTCGAGCTGAAAGGATTCGAAGCATACCACCCCTTAAGTGTTCTGTACAGCAATCCATCCGATAATAATATTTATCTTTTTCCAGATACAATGGTACAATGGTATTCTATTCCATAATAAGCGATAAGGTCATAAGATTGATTTCATTTCTTTTTCAATAATGTAATCAGTAGTAATGATATAGAGAATGCATCAAACTCGCCTAACCTTTTACTTTGGTTAAAAGTTAATTTTTTATGGATTTCATTGCTTTTTAGGAAACTTTTAAGTGTATCTGAAATTTCCTAATTCTGCAATTATTGTAAATAACGAAAGAAAAGATTATTGAAAATAACATCAGTAGTGCCGCTAGTCTGTATATAAATATGTGGGAAAGCAATATCCAAACAGTATTGTTACCTGTGTGGCTAAATTCATGGTTTTGACACTCACGGTCTTGACACATTGATGGGCTGAAGAATCCCAAGCAAATTTGAGCATTTTTGTTGAGACATACTCGTTTATTATAAAAAAAGCTGCTTTCTTGACAATATATCGATTAGAAATCATAGCTAAGTACTCAAATATGATTATACGCCCAAAAAATTTAGATACTAAAGTGTAAATATTTTTATTTCTTGAATTGAAAATTTGAAAATCCAATATAGAAGTAAATAGTGTCACGGTCGCCACAGGCTTTTCAAACCCGCCTTGTGGCGCTACCGCGCCACTTGATTCTACGATCTTGCGTGTATCAACTCCAACATTAAAATGCGAATATCTTGAAAACTCCAGAAACGTAGTCCTTTTGCCTTCGAACCACAGATTTATACTGCCCGGTGTTTACAAAACATACTTAAATACATATACAATGTATTTAGAGACAAATTTGATTTATTTACAAATCAAATAAAGAATTTTTTTTTCAAATATTGACACATTGGGATGAATACCTTCAAATCTTACTGAAAAGATTTATATCAGGAGTATTAGAATCAATTATACAACATTTTATATAACATTATTGTTTGTTACAGTTATGAAATAGTCACTGCAAGGAGTATATATTAATGACACAATGGAGCCAGCTCGAAAAAGAGCAAAATTAGAGACCCCAGTCAGGCGTTCAAATCGCTTGCAAAACATACCAGTGTCAACTCTTGAGCTACAGCCAAACTCGCTACATAAAATTTTCTATGCTAATGTTGTATGTGATTACTAGATGGATTTTAAAATACATGATGTTAACGTTGTTCTAATGGTGTCTTTTTTTATTCCAGGGGAATGTTATTCTAGAAAACCACTTATCTGTGAAATACATGAAATCAACGAATTTGAAAGTCACGAAGCAATTCTTCAAAAATTTATTTCAAATAAATTTCACTTCTCAAGCCAATTCAGAAGCGGATGTATTGGTGAGTATAAAATTGATTTACTTATGAACATGCATTGTCATTCAAATAATACTTACAAACAATGCTTATATTTTAGATAGAACTTCGAGACTTTTTCCAATCAAAATATAATGTCAGTGATGCAGCATTTTCTCCAGCAAAGCCTATCCCAAACACCGTTTTGCCAAGTACTAATAATGAATCTGCGTTAGCTGATACAAATAATCCATTACCTGCACGTTCTATAAATTTTCCAGCGCGTGACAAGGTATCACAACTTTGTAATTTTAACCAATGATTATAGACACATCTAGAGAACTTTCTTTTCTTTAATATTAAGCATCTCAAACTTTAGATACGCTTATTTATTATTATAAAGTAAACGTAAGTTTGTTTATTATAAAGTGTAAGTAGCAATGTTTCCAACTGGTAGGAAATGTACTGTCTGAGTAGATTTGGCTAAAGATGTCTATAAGAAAAGCTTATACTTAATAAGTAATTCTCGTAAAATGTTGTACTTAATGCCGTCCATGCCAGGGGCAAAATTTTTCTTTTTATTCTTTTCTTTCTAAAGGTGTAAGAACCAATCGGTCAGAGCCCCAGCTATCCAACCCCATTCGATCCCATTTGTGTTCCTATTTAAAGAGGGAGTACCTATTTTTTCCTATACATGTTACCCAGCATCTTTGGCCAAAATTTTCTTAAGTAGTATCTATACGTGTCTATATTAATTGCTTTAACTATACATGCATGCTCATATCTGATGTTCTTCCTATAAAAGATAATTTTTTAAATTTTATTTTCAGTATGAAACAGCATTATCAAATAAGATCGCAGAGGAAATCTGCACTAAAGTTGGAATATTTAATATTATGGTAAATAACGAGGAATTAACTACATCACTTAAGCGTAATTTAAGTCAAAAGCTAAATAATTATAAATGGTATAGTCATACATCTTTAGATAAGGAAATAACTAGAGAGAGCAGTATTCTATTTGATATGAAGGATAACAAAATCACTAAAAATGATAAATTTAAACTAAACGAATTGGTTAGCAAGTTTCAATCTAATATTTTAATCTTTAATGCATTACATATTGAAGATGTACACAATTATCGTGTAATAGATGTTTTGCCTGTGTCAGAAGAAATAGAACTTAATATAGAATCAAAAGAAGACTATCTGTTGTACAGTGGTCATTACCATTTTGACCTTCTATATGATGTAAACATTATTTTTCATTATTCTTTCTCAATTTTGAAATTTCTATAATATTACGCATCTTGGGAGGGCAATAGAAGTCTATAGAGCTGCTCTAGCAGGGGTGGTCTTCCAATCTCCCATACATACTTGGCGGGCCCGACGGTTTGCAGTTTAAGGTGTAGACATGATCATTTTCATATAAATATTCATATGTTTACAGATCAGATAAAATGAATAAATAGGTTACTTCTACATATTAAATACTAATACGTATTGAATGTATTACTCTGTTTTTAAATAGAAAGTGCAAACCCGCATGAAAATATCATATGAGATCTCATATAAGATCTCATGAGATCCCATAATATGTAAAATTGCAGATGACATCACATATATCATACCTCATATGAGATCTGATGTCTGAAATACTCATATAAAATCTCACATGATATTTACACGTTGGAAAAGGATAAAAAATTAGTGGCTTATACAATGGTTAGTAAAATCTAAAGCACTTTTGAGTAGACTATAAATTTGATGTATTTTTTATATCAGATTCCCGCTTAAAAAAAACGGACACAAGGAAAAATATTTTGGGTAATGGAAGTACATCATGAGATTTTGCACATGTAGGGATATTATATTTAAACGGTATCAATTCAAAATTAGAGCCAATGTAATTATTTATAGTGGACTTATAAGTATAAACATTGTTAATGAATTTATGCAATAATATAGTATTCTACATTTACAAAGCCCACCGGTAAACTGCAAACCGTCGGGCCCGCCAAGTATGTATGGGAGATTGGAAGACCACCCCTGCTAGAGCAGCTCTATAGACTTCTATTGCCCTCCCAAGATGCGTAATATTATAGAAATTTCAAAATTGAGAAAGAATAATGAAAAATGGTGATATGGTGGTAACTATGTAATTTTTTTATATAGGCTTTGACTTTTCGTAAATATCTGAATTCTTATGAATTTTAGAAATAAAAAGAAGGCATAGTAGTTATATGATTAAAATAATTTTCGCCCATATGGGCGTAAAGTGCGTAGGTTCTATAAAGTTTTGTAGGAGTATGTGAGCTATTGCGCCTGTTAAGCGTTAAGTAGTACTTTATCCTCGCTGGCTGAATATGTTTGATGAGTAGGTACTAAAAGTTGTATTATGTCAGTCAAGTTAACCTATGGGTACTTGACTACAATAAACTGATTCCAGAACTTCCTTGTGTTTAATTTGTATAGAAGAATGAACAAATTTGAATACATTTCTGAGAACAGTTATACAATTGTTTCGCAGAGTTGTTTGCATTACTTGACTATCGGTAATTGATTTCACAACTTTCGTTTGTTTGATTTACAATGAATAATTTGAATGTACTTATATATAATATTATACAATTCAAATAATTTTTCCCACATGGACGTAAAGTGCGTAGGTTCTATAAAGTTTTGTAAGAGCTGTATATATGAGCTATTACGCCCCTTGGGCGTTAAGTAGTAATTTATGCTCGCTGGCTGAATATGTTTGATGAGTAGGTACGAAAAGTTGTATTATGTCAGTCAAGTTAACTTATGGGTACTTGACTACAATAAATTGATTTCAGTACTTTCTTGTGTTTAATTTGTACAGAAAGATTAACAAATTTGAATACATTTCTGAGAACAGTCATACAGTAGTTTCCGAGAGTGGTTTGCATTACTTGACTATCGATAATTGATTTCACAACTTTCATTTGTCTGATTTGCAGTGAACAATTTGAATGTACTTACTTACATATAATTTGTTCATTATACAATGACTCAAAGAAGTAAAACACTTTTTCACTGGTATTTTTTTATTTCTTTTACAAAATCATAAATATTATTATTTAATAGATATTATACAGAAAAAACGTCTATACTTGCCTTATTTTATACTTTCGTAGAAAGTTTTATATTAACAATATTATTATTTGTACAGTCATGAAAAAAATTATTATCATTTGCAGAGAGTGCTTATTGAATAGATGAGATTGGAAGAAATAAAAAGACTAGACAAAAATTGTGTTGTTAAAACGTACTTAAAAAAGAATTTTTTTTTAAACGTGTTAATTGTATTAAAAAAATATTTAAGCTCTCATTAAAGTTTTTGATACAGAGTTTGACGGATATTGAGAGAGAGGGGGAGAGAGAGAGACAGAGAGAGAAAGAGAGAGAGAGAGAGAGAGAGAGCGGGGGGGGTAGAGGGCGAGAGAGGGCGGGCGAAGAGTGGGAGGGAGAGTAGATTATAAAGGAAAAATGTTTATACTTGCCTTATTTTATACTTTCGTAGAAAGTTTTATACTAACAAAAATTATTATTTGTAGTCATGAAAAAATTATTATCATTTGTATAGAGAGCTTATTGAATAGATTAGACTAGAAGAATTAAAAGGACTAGAAAAATTGTATTGTTAAAACGTACTTAAGAAATTAGATTTTAAAAAACGTGTTGATTGTTTTAAAAAAATATTTAAGCTCTCATTAAAGTTATTTCTACTTTAATTTAAAGAAATTTATAAATTAAATACTTTCGAGGAAAAATATTAATGCTTTCTTTTTAAAGAAAACATTTTTCGAGATTCCGTAGATATTTCAAAATAAAGTTTGTTATTGTATTATTCTTGTACAGAATGTCTTGAGGGCTGTTTTAAAAAAATATTCAACATTTTTCATGGAGTTATTATACATAGTTGTTAAGTAAAAATAGACGAGAGAGATAGGGGTGGGGATTTTTTTACAAAGCAACTTAACAGTGGTTTAGAGAAATAGTAAAAATAATTTAGTTTTGTTAGCATATAAGTTTTGCATGAACTTTTCATTTTTCTTCTTGTTTTTTTTGTAATTAATTTTTTCGAAAAGAAAGTTTTCAGTTATTAAGATTATTTGTACAGTCATGAAAAAATTATTACCATTTGTAGAGAGTGCTTATTGAATAGATGAGACTAGAAGAATTAAAAGGACTAGACAAATTGTTATTAAAACGTACTTAAAAAAATAGCTTTTAAAAAACGTGTTCATTGTTTTAACAAAATATTTAAGCTCTCATTAAAGTTTTTGTTACTCAGTTTGACAGATGTTATGGGCGCGAGGGAGAGAGAGGGGAGGCAAAGAGAGAGAGCTCGAGAGAGACAGGGGAGAAAGAGAGGGAGGGAGAGAGAGAAAAGGAGGGAGAGAGCGGAGGGAGAGAGACTAATACTTGCCTTAGTTTAAACTTTTGTAAAAAGCTTTTTAGATAGATTTCACAATTTTTGAAGAGAAAATAATAATTACATAGTGTGATAACGTTACGAGAGTTTATTATAGTATATTTTTAATATCATTATTTTAAATGGTATTATTTATTTGTACAGTCATGAAAAAAATTATGACCATTTGTACAGAGTGCTTATTGAATAGATGAGACTAGAAGAATTAGAAGGACTAGACAAATTGTTGTTAGAATGTACTTAAAAAGTTAGCTTTTAAAAAACGTGTTGATTGTTTTAAAAAAATATTTAAGCTCTCATTAAAGTTTTTGGTACTTAGTTTAACAGATGTTGAGAGAGGGAGAGGGAGAGAGAGGTGAGGGAGAGAAAGACTAATACTTGCCTTAGTTTAAAATTTTGTAAAAAGTTTTTTTAGATAGATTTCACAACTTTTGGAGAGAAAATAATAATTACATAGTGTGATAACGTTACGAGAGTTTATTATAGTATATTTTTAATATCATTATTAAATGGTAGTATTGTTATTCACAAAAGTTTTAAATTTGAATGTTTCTTCAAGGAGCTCGATAAAGTGATTACATTGTAAAATTTTTTGAAATAATATAATCAAACGTGTATTTTCTTAGGTATGATGATTAATTAACAATACTATTAATTGTAAAGTTATATGATTAATAAATTAAAGAATTTGCAATGAATGATAATGTACACTTGCCTATAAGTTATGAATTTCGTAGTTAATTATAATTATATTTAATAAAACTTTCTAATGTAGCATACTTGTTCGATTTAATTTTGACAAATTCATGAAAATAACCCATAAACATAAAAATATCAATAAAAATGTTGTTCGGAATATGTATTTTAAAAAATATTTAAACTTCTATTTCACTTTGACGAGCAATCTTATTGTATTTATCTTTATTATTTTCAATCATCTGTTTCAAATCTTTTAAAAAATTATCATGATAAAATAAAATATATGGCAGTCTTATTTCATATTTGAGATTATTTTCAACTGATCAGACTGATTTCAAACTTTTAACACATTTTTAAATCATTATTCTTCTCATGTTTTATTCAAATATTATAATAATGGCATATATCATATATTCTAATTCTATTTAATATTATGTTCCTCTGATCAGCCGTTCCAAATACACTACGTGCACTTGTGACATAAAGTTAATATAAAATATCTAGACTTCTATTCGACTTTGACAACTGTATTAGAAATGAATTTCATACGCCATAATTCATCTTTAGCATTGTACAATTCACTTTTTTTTTTCCATAACCAGTACTTCTGTTCTTCAATAACAATATCTTGCTCATATATTCACAGAACAGATGGCTCCACTGAAACATTTGGCGCCCCTCACCATAAGCCAATCATTAGTTATAAAATAATAATTTTCAAAACTTGGATTCGTTGAAGTTTTCAATATAAACCACTTGAATTAAGAACCGATCAGACACATCTTACAAAATTAAAAACAAAAGTTTATGAACTAAGAATCATTGAGCCAAAAAGGTTTCTCGACATTCTTTTATAGTAGAAAATGTAAAACATCTTAATATAATTATTCATTGAATTATCCATGATTGCCACACATCTTGTAAAATTAAAAACAATCAGTTTATGAACTAAGAATTGCTGAGAACTTCTCTGAAACATTTTGACGTCTCCCATCGTGAGAAAATTATAACATTAGATTAACTGAGCATTTTTATTTGTTGAAATTTTCACAACAATAACCTATTATTTTTTCTTTTTTTGTATTTTAATGTTCATTTGGCATAATCTTTTAATTGGTGTTTAAGTAAATATTTACAACAGAACAGCACTAATATCGACTAAGTTTCTTGAAGTATAGACAAAAATCCTGTTTTTTAACCAAGGCTTTGACCAATATTTTAAATTCTGATTTTAAGTAGAGGTTCTAAATTACACACTTCATTTAACACATCATACCGCTACTATATTTTAACATAATCTTGTAAAATTAAAAACAAACACAACCAGTTGATGAATTAAGCATTATTATTATCTGAATCTTGTATAGAAAAAATAAATATATACTAAAACGTCTCTGAAACATTTTGACATCTCCTACCGTGAGAAAATCATAAAACAGATTAACTGAGCACTTTCATTCCTTGAAATTTTCACAATAACACATCATTTTTACCCTTTTTCGTATTTCCATGTTCATTAGACATAATTTTTTCATTGGCACTTGAATAAATATGCACAACACTGATATCGGCTAAGTTTTTTAAATATGACACGATGCTTTCTAAACCAACGCTCAGACCAATATTTCAAATCGGCATCATAAATTATATTGTAGTATATAATTTCAAATCGGCATCATAAATTATATTGTAGTATATATAAAAAATATATATCTACTATACTTCTACTCCATTGAAAACTGTATTTTTTATATATTTCATTTAGAAATTTCGTACGCCATAATTCATCTTTCGCATTTACTATTCTTTTTCTATAACCAGTACTTCTGTTCTTCAATAACTCTTGCTCTTTGTATTTCAATAAAATCACTGTTTCTGTAATTGGTATAGTAATATTAATGGCACAGTCCTATTCTATTTCACTTAGATTTATATAAATAACACAACCTAACCTAGAATAAAAAAAATAAAATTAACTTTATAATTTTAATTAAACAAAAAAAATTGTTGACATAATGCTGTTTTACCTTACCTTATAAGATTAAATTTTTCTCCTCATAGTTTGATACATCAGCTGCTCATCAAATTTTAATGACTCCGAAAAAATTTTCTTGACTACTTATCTGTAAATAAAAATTTTCACAAAGTATCAATTCTTTAAAAAAAGTACTATTTAACATTTAGTCATTTTAATACTTATCTAAAAAATGTTGTTGCCTCATTGATGCTAGTAAATAAATCTTTTATTCTTTTCGTCAGTCGACTTCCTCAGATCTTTGATGATTATTGAAACGAATATATATATATATATATATATACACACACCTATTACTATAGTCATTCTCTACGGTATGCCTGACACCGATACGACACCGAAATACTATAGGGATGTATATCTATAATGTGTGTGTGTGTGTGTGTGTGTGTGTGTAGGTCACGTGACAGGAAGTCGCAACACCGGATGAGAGTCTGAAACTATGGAGAAAATTTAGAATCGGAAAGTGGACATAAAAAAATTCAGCTCTCTATATCTTTTAAACGAGATAAACTTTTTAAATAAAATCTTTTGATTTGTGTAGAGTAATGAAATGGCTTTCGATTAAGAGGGATATGTTATATAGTTGAAACTAACGCATTATATATATAAGTGCATTGATTTTCTCGTACATCCATTTCAATGTATATCATCGCGCGGTCACTCCTAAGGCTCTTCTATACTTGCCTTCGGAGCGCTCCCGCGCTCCTTGATAATACCAACAAACGAAATGGAAATAAGATTGATATTTGAATTATGCTCTAAAAAAAAATTTACTTTTAAAACTTTAAGTAGTCTCTCATTTAACGAAACAGATTCTTTCGAAGATTTTATTCTAAAATTATATAGACATAATTGAATTAATTGGTCTAGTATTGGCAGTATTTCGTTTGCATCAAATTCCATTCAAAACAAATACATTAATCACTTGAATGACACACAAAGTCCAAGTGAATATAATTATTTTCTAAATTGTGTCTCAGCGGTAAAAAAATTTGTGAACTAATGTGAAAATTTGTGTAAAAAAATATGAACATAATAAATATAGAAGAATTGAGCTTCAAATTTTTGAGCAATTTAAATGCGTATATACATTTCTGCATGAAAGACAATATGAACGAAGCAATATTAAATGCTGAGTTATATCGAATTTTTAGAAATGTCCCAAATGGGACTAAACTTGAAGTATCTGTATTAAATTCACAGGGTACAAATTTCTGTGACATTTTTTATAAAAATTCGAATGTATGCATAATTATAGAAGGTAAATCCGGTACTTCGCAGCAAACATTATTAGGACTCAATCAAATATACGAAAAATATACAAACTTAGGAAATGGGTCCGCGATAGTAGTTTATTTAGTTGTTGATGTAATAAAGTCAAAGGATCCTAAAATTGCAATGATAATGCAAATTAATTACTCAAATACACCAGACACTAGCGCACATTATCTAGCTGTACTAAATTCGGATAAGACGTTCATTTTGTTTGAAAAATGTTATGACAAATAAAACAGCAATCTAATGTAATATAATGATAAATATATTTATAAATAAAACGCTTAACAAAGAATTAAATTGCATTGCTGTTTTTATTGATTATTTAAATTATTATTATTATTATGGCACAATTTTCGAATGGTTTTTTTCAATTCATATGCTGTTTTAACCCATCATTATTCTATATCAATGAAATCGTTTATTATTCATGAAACACGAAGTTTTAATTTATATGCATCAATGGACCTACAGCTCGAGCTTTAAAGAGAGCTTCTGCAGAAGCATCGTTTATATCTGGTTCGTTGACGCGTAAATCGGGAATAAATGCGGCCCTGTGTTTTTCGACGTACATAGTAAACATAAGGTATGTTTGTGAATGCTTAAATCAAATTGGAATAGAGGTAAGTCTCGGCGGCGCAAGGAAATTGTAAATGTTACTGAAATTCACGAATAAGTTGATCAACGCGGCCCTCGTGCTTTTCGCTTTCGTGGACATCGTGTTTCTTGCTCTCACGAGCCTCGTGCTTCTCTTTCTCGTGGGAAACCCTCGGAAAGCGCGAGAATGAAACGTCTGAGCTCGACGTTTTTTCGGGAAACCGCTAACCATTCGCACAAACGAATAAACGTGCAGACACACACTCAAAAGTCAGAGCTTGAAGCTAGCCTCGTGCTCGAACTTGTTGTAAATTCAAGCTACTTGAAAGTTAGTGAACACTGCGTTATAAAACACAAATTTGTAGGCTCTATGCTCTACGTGCCAAACCATTTCCGAGCCCTCGAGCCGACTTGAAAAGCTCGGAGCAGCTCGAAGCGTCGAAGAGTTTGGAGATTTGAGGGGATGAGAAGTTCCCACGTTTCAATGATCATTTTTACGTTACAAGCATAATTAAGCAAGAGCTCGGAGAGCTCGAGGCGGCACGATGCTTCGAGCCGAGCCGAGCCGGGCCCGAGCTTTTTGAGCTTTCGCAAAAGCCTACCATACAAAGAAATCTAACATTGATTGCGTTTGTGCAGATGTTTAGCGGTTACCTGAAAAGATTTTCGCGCTTCGATGATGTCCCGCTGATATCTCGCGCTTGCAGGATCACCGAAGGAGTTATGCTTGCGCGAGCTCGCGAAACTCCTCGAGGCTCTATCTCAAACCACTATCACTCGCACAACCGCGAATGGCTTAGCGGTCGCGCGCGGAGTTGCTGCGGAAGTCGAAGCAAAGCGTGCACGGGCAAAGTCGCTAAGCAATGCCAAGGCATATGGTTTTTCCGAGGAACGCTGCACGAGAGCGCTACGTGGCTGCGCGATGCTGAGCCGAGTGCTAAGACGAGATATTCGTTACCGAGAACGCGACGCTCTGCCCGGATACTGCTGAAAACGTGAGCCTCCGCCGGGCGCAGTCGGTGAAGAAGCCTGCAAATTCTCGCGGTCCAGGGAGTAAGAGCTCTCGAGCCCAGGCAGCTCGAGCTTCCCCGAGAGCTCGCGAAAGCTCGAACGGCTCGAGCTCAGATCGTCTCAGTTCGGCCGAGCTGAGATCGTGGTTTTCTAAGATTCTGCAGAAGCCTCATTTCCACACTGGCTCGTTGACTTTCTCGCGAGCCTTACGGGAATTACGATCTCTTGCTCGACTTGAATATCGAGCTCGAGGCGGATTTCAAACTGTGCGGGTCCAAATAGACGTCAACGGATCTCTTGATCGACGCGAATATCGAGCTCGCCGTGAATTTTGAATAGCGCAAGTCAAAAGCTAGACGTGAACGGATCTCTTGCTCGACGCGAATATCAAGCTCGCCGTGGATTTCGAGCTTCGCAAGTCAAATGCTAGACGCGAACGGATCTCTTGCTCGACGCGAATATCAAGCTCGCCGTGGATTTCGAGCTTCGCAAGTCAAATGCTAGACGCGAACGGATCTCTTGCTCGACGCGAATATCGAGCTCGCCGTGGATTTTGAATAGCGCAAGTCAAATGCTAGACGTGAACGGATCTCTTGCTCGACGCGAATATCAAGCGCGCCGTGGATTTCGAGCTTCGCAAGTCAAAAGCTAGACGAGAACGGATCTCTTGCTCGACGCGAATATCAAGCTCGCCGTGGATTTCGAACTTCGCAAGTCAAATGCTAGACGCGAACGGATCTCTTGCTAGACGCGAATATCGAGCTCGCCGTGAATTTTGAATAGCGCCGGTCGAAAGCTAGACGCGAACGGATCTCTTGCTCGACGCGAATATCAAGCTCGCCGTGGATTTCGAGCTTCGCAAGTCAAATGCTAGACGCGAACGGATCTCTTGCTCGACGCGAATATCAAGCTCGCCGTGGATTTCGAGCTTCGCAAGTCAAAAGCTAGACGAGAACGGATCTCTTGCTCGACGCGAATATCAAGCTCGCCGTGGATTTCGAGCTTCGCAAGTCAAATGCTAGACGCGAACGGATCTCTTGCTCGACGCGAATATCAAGCTCGCCGTGGATTTCGAGCTTCGCAAGTCAAATGCTAGATGCGAACGGATCTCTTGCTCGACGCGAATATCGAGCTCGCCGTGAATTTTGAATAGCGCCGGTCCAAAGCTAGACGAGAACGGATCTCTTGCTCGACGCGAATATCAAGCTCGCCGTGGATTTCGAACTTCGCAAGTCAAATGCTAGACGCGAACGGATCTCTTGCTCGACGCGAATATCAAGCTCGCCGTGGATTTCGAGCTTCGCAAGTCAAATGCTAGATGCGAACGGATCTCTTGCTCGACGCGAATATCAAGCTCGCCGTGGATTTCGAGCTTCGCAAGTCAAATGCTAGACGCGAACGGATCTCTTGCTCGACGCGAATATCGAGCTCGCCGTGGATTTCGAGCTTCGCAAGTCAAAAGCTAGACGAGAACGGATCTCTTGCTCGACGCGAATATCAAGCTCGCCGTGGATTTCGAACTTCGCAAGTCAAATGCTAGACGCGAACGGATCTCTTGCTAGACGCGAATATCGAGCTCGCCGTGAATTTTGAATAGCGCCGGTCGAAAGCTAGACGCGAACGGATCTCTTGCTCGACGCGAATATCAAGCTCGCCGTGGATTTCGAGCTTCGCAAGTCAAATGCTAGACGCGAACGGATCTCTTGCTCGACGCGAATATCAAGCTCGCCGTGGATTTCGAGCTTCGCAAGTCAAAAGCTAGACGAGAACGGATCTCTTGCTCGACGCGAATATCAAGCTCGCCGTGGATTTCGAGCTTCGCAAGTCAAATGCTAGACGCGAACGGATCTCTTGCTCGACGCGAATATCAAGCTCGCCGTGGATTTCGAGCTTCGCAAGTCAAATGCTAGATGCGAACGGATCTCTTGCTCGACGCGAATATCGAGCTCGCCGTGAATTTTGACTAGCGCCGGTCCAAAGCTAGACGAGAACGGATCTCTTGCTCGACGCGAATATCAAGCTCGCCGTGGATTTCGAACTTCGCAAGTCAAATGCTAGACGCGAACGGATCTCTTGCTCGACGCGAATATCAAGCTCGCCATGGATTTCGAGCTTCGCAAGTCAAATGCTAGATGCGAACGGATCTCTTGCTCGACGCGAATATCGAGCTCGCCGTGAATTTTGAATAGCGCAAGTCAAAAGCTAGACGTGAACGGATCTCTTGCTCGACGCGAATATCAAGCTCGCCGTGGATTTCGAGCTTCGCAAGTCAAATGCTAGACGCGAACGGATCTCTTGCTCGACGCGAATATCAAGCTCGCCGTGGATTTCGAGCTTCGCAAGTCAAATGCTAGACGCGAACGGATCTCTTGCTCGACGCGAATATCGAGCTCGCCGTGGATTTTGAATAGCGCAAGTCAAATGCTAGACGTGAACGGATCTCTTGCTCGACGCGAATATCAAGCGCGCCGTGGATTTCGAGCTTCGCAAGTCAAAAGCTAGACGAGAACGGATCTCTTGCTCGACGCGAATATCAAGCTCGCCGTGGATTTCGAACTTCGCAAGTCAAATGCTAGACGCGAACGGATCTCTTGCTAGACGCGAATATCGAGCTCGCCGTGAATTTTGAATAGCGCCGGTCGAAAGCTAGACGCGAACGGATCTCTTGCTCGACGCGAATATCAAGCTCGCCGTGGATTTCGAGCTTCGCAAGTCAAATGCTAGACGCGAACGGATCTCTTGCTCGACGCGAATATCAAGCTCGCCGTGGATTTCGAGCTTCGCAAGTCAAAAGCTAGACGAGAACGGATCTCTTGCTCGACGCGAATATCAAGCTCGCCGTGGATTTCGAGCTTCGCAAGTCAAATGCTAGACGCGAACGAATCTCTTGCTCGACGCGAATATCAAGCTCGCCGTGGATTTCGAGCTTCGCAAGTCAAATGCTAGATGCGAACGGATCTCTTGCTCGACGCGAATATCGAGCTCGCCGTGAATTTTGAATAGCGCCGGTCCAAAGCTAGACGAGAACGGATCTCTTGCTCGACGCGAATATCAAGCTCGCCGTGGATTTCGAACTTCGCAAGTCAAATGCTAGACGCGAACGGATCTCTTGCTCGACGCGAATATCAAGCTCGCCGTGGATTTCGAGCTTCGCAAGTCAAATGCTAGATGCGAACGGATCTCTTGCTCGACGCGAATATCAAGCTCGCCGTGGATTTCGAGCTTCGCAAGTCAAATGCTAGACGCGAACGGATCTCTTGCTCGACGCGAATATCGAGCTCGCCGTGGATTTCGAGCTTCGCAAGTCAAAAGCTAGACGAGAACGGATCTCTTGCTCGACGCGAATATCAAGCTCGCCGTGGATTTCGAACTTCGCAAGTCAAATGCTAGACGCGAACGGATCTCTTGCTAGACGCGAATATCGAGCTCGCCGTGAATTTTGAATAGCGCCGGTCGAAAGCTAGACGCGAACGGATCTCTTGCTCGACGCGAATATCAAGCTCGCCGTGGATTTCGAGCTTCGCAAGTCAAATGCTAGACGCGAACGGATCTCTTGCTCGACGCGAATATCAAGCTCGCCGTGGATTTCGAGCTTCGCAAGTCAAAAGCTAGACGAGAACGGATCTCTTGCTCGACGCGAATATCAAGCTCGCCGTGGATTTCGAGCTTCGCAAGTCAAATGCTAGACGCGAACGGATCTCTTGCTCGACGCGAATATCAAGCTCGCCGTGGATTTCGAGCTTCGCAAGTCAAATGCTAGATGCGAACGGATCTCTTGCTCGACGCGAATATCGAGCTCGCCGTGAATTTTGAATAGCGCCGGTCCAAAGCTAGACGAGAACGGATCTCTTGCTCGACGCGAATATCAAGCTCGCCGTGGATTTCGAACTTCGCAAGTCAAATGCTAGACGCGAACGGATCTCTTGCTCGACGCGAATATCAAGCTCGCCATGGATTTCGAGCTTCGCAAGTCAAATGCTAGATGCGAACGGATCTCTTGCTCGACGCGAATATCGAGCTCGCCGTGAATTTTGAATAGCGCCGGTCGAAAGCTAGACGCGAACGGATCTCTTGCTCGACGCGAATATCAAGCTCGCCGTGGATTTCGAGCTTCGCAAGTCAAATGCTAGACGCGAACGGATCTCTTGCTCGACGCGAATATCAAGCTCGCCGTGGATTTCGAACTTCGCAAGTCAAAAGCTAGACGTGAACGGATCTCTTGCTCGACGCGAATATCAAGCTCGCCGTGGATTTCGAGCTTCGCAAGTCAAAAGCTAGACGTGAACGGATCCCTTGCTCGACGCGAAAATCGAGCTCGCCGTGGATTTTGAATAACGCAAGACAAAAGCTAGACGTGAACAGATCCCTTGCTCGACGCGAAAATCGAGCTCGCCGTGGATTTTGAATAGCGTAACTCAAAAGCTAGACGTGAACGGATCCATATTATACTGATATTACGATTCAATATATTCGTGATTACCCATTATATAAAAGTGCAACATTCGAGCAAATTATTCAGTTAATTGAACTTAATAATTTCATAGATGTTTCGATGGTAAATTTTCTAGCACATCGTGATGCACGCGGTCGTGCGGTAAACTTCAACCGTTTTCGTTGTAGACACACCGTATCAGCACAAATTGAATAAAATATTTTTGTAAAGAATTACTTATAAAAATTGTGAAACATGTACTATGTATCTTTTTCAATAAATGAAAATAAAACATTTGAAATAAAATTATTTATCTATTTTATTTTCACCGTTACACGTCCTTTATATTACCTCTCTTTCTCTAAGATCATTCATTCTCTTATTAACTTCCATACAGTACACTTAAACTACATAAATAAATTAAAATGGATCTTACTTGGAAACACCCTTGGACATCCATGATTTGTGGCCCCACCGGATGTGGTAAAACTTATTTTGTAAAAAGATTTTTTCGTTTCATCGAACGTATGTCAGACATTACTTTTGCCCGTAAAATGTTGTACTATTCAGAGTGGGAGGATGGTTATTTAGAATATGGCAAAGATGTAGAATTTCATGAAGGGCTACCACAAATTGAGGATTTTTCATCAGACCCTCGCCCAAAGCTAATTGTAATTGACGATTTAATGCGTGAGTCATCCTATAATACAGTGGCTGATTTATTTACAAAAGGTAGTCACCACAAAAATATTAGTGTTATTTTTATCACACAAAATTTATTTCATCAAGGACCAAAACAGAGAGATATTTCGTTAAATGCTAACTATATTGTTATTTTTAAAAATCCTAGAAATAGGGCTCAGATACAACACATGGCTCGACAGGTTTATCCTGAAAACTCAAAATTTTTACAAGAAGCTTATCACGATGCTACATCTAAACCACATGGGTATTTATTATTAGACTTGAAACAAAATACACCCGAAAGTTGTAGGGTGCGCACCAGTATATTTCCCGACGATAACTACCAGACGTGTTACCCTGCTAGACGTGAACGGATCTCTTGCTCGACGCGAAAATCGAGCTCGCCGTGGATTTTGAATAGCGTAAGTCAAAAGCTAGACGTGAACGGATCCCTTGCTCGACGCGAAAATCGAGCTCGCCGTGGATTTTGAATAGCGCAAGTCAAAAGCTAGACGTGAACGGATCTCTTGCTCGACGCGAATATCGAGCTCGACGTGGATTTTGAATAGCGTAAGTCAAAAGCTAGACGTGAACGGATCCCTTGCTCGACGCGAAAATCGAGCTCGCCGTGGATTTTGAATAGCGCAAGTCAAAAGCTAGACGTGAACGGATCTCTTGCTCGACGCGAATATCGAACTCGCCGTGGATTTTGAATAGCGCAAGTCAAAAGCTAGACGTGAACGGATCTCTTGCTCGACGCGAATATCGAGCTCGCCGTGAATTTTGAATAGCGCCGGTCGAAAGCTAGACGCGAACGGATCTCTTGCTCGACGCGAATATCAAGCTCGCCGTGGATTTCGAGCTTCGCAAGTCAAATGCTAGACGCGAACGGATCTCTTGCTCGACGCGAATATCGAGCTCGCCGTGGATTTTGAATAGCGCAAGTCAAATGCTAGACGTGAACGGATCTCTTGCTCGACGCGAATATCAAGCGCGCCGTGGATTTCGAGCTTCGCAAGTCAAAAGCTAGACGAGAACGGATCTCTTGCTCGACGCGAATATCAAGCTCGCCGTGGATTTCGAACTTCGCAAGTTAAATGCTAGACGCGAACGGATCTCTTGCTCGACGCGAATATTGAGCTCGCCGTGAATTTTGAATAGCGCCGGTCGAAAGCTAGACGCGAACGGATCTCTTGCTCGAAGCGAATATCAAGCTCGCCGTGGATTTCGAGCTTCGCAAGTCAAATGCTAGACGCGAACGGATCTCTTGCTCGACGGGAATATCAAGCTCGCCGTGGATTTCGAGCTTCCCAAGTCAAAAGCTAGACGAGAACGGATCTCTTGCTCGACGCGAATAGCGAGCTCGCCGTGGATTTTAAATAGCGCAAGTCAAATGCTAGACGCGAACGGATCTCTTGCTCGACGCGAATATCAAGCTCGCCGTGGATTTCGAGCTTCGCAAGTCAAAAGCTAGACGAGAACGGATCTCTTGCTTGACGCGAATATCAAGCTCGCCGTGGATTTCGAGCTTCGCAAGTCAAATGCTAGATACGAACGGATCTCTTGCTCGACGCGGATATCGAGCTCGCCGTGAATTTTGAATAGCGCCGGTCGAAAGCTAGACGCGAACGGATCTCTTCCTCGACACGAATATCAAGCTCGCCGTGGATTTCGAACTTCGCAAGTCAAATGCTAGACGCGAACGGATCTCTTGCTCGACGCGAATATCGAGCTCGCCGTGGACTTTGAATAGCGCAAGTCAAATGGTAGACGTGAACGGATCTCTTGCTCGACGCGAATAGCGAGCTCCCCGTGGATTTTAAATAGCGCAAGTCAAATGCTAGACGCGAACGGATCTCTTGCTCGACGCGAATATCAAGTTCGCCGTGGATTTCGAGCTTCGCAAGTCAAAAGCTAGACGAGAACGGATCTCTTGCTCGACGCGAATATCAAGCTCGCCGTGGATTTCGAGCTTCGCAAGTCAAATGCTAGATACGAACGGATCTCTTGCTCGACGCGAATATCGAGCTCGCCGTGAATTTTGAATAGCGCCGGTCGAAAGCTAGACGCGAACGGATCTCTTGCTCGACACGAATATCAAGCTCGCCGTGAATTTTGAATAGCGCCGGTCGAAAGCTAGACGCGAACGGATCTCTTGCTCGACACGAATATCAAGCTCGCCGTGGATTTCGAACTTCGCAAGTCAAATGCTAGACGCGAACGGATCTCTTGCTCGACGCGAATATCGAGCTCGCCGTGGATTTTGAATAGCGCAAGTCAAATGCTAAACGTGAACGGATCTCTTGCTCGACACGAATAGCGAGCTCGCCGTGGATTTTGAATAGCGCAAGTCAAATGCTAGACGCGAACGGATCTCTTGCTCGACGCGAATATCAAGCTCGCCGTGGATTTCGAGCTTCGCAAGTCAAAAGCTAGACGAGAACGGATCTCTTGCTCGACGCGAATATCAAGCTCGCCGTGGATTTCGAGCTTCGCAAGTCAAATGCTAGATACGAACGGATCTCTTGCTCGACGCGAATATCGAGCTCGCCGTGAATTTTGAATAGCGCCGGTCGAAAGCTAGACGCGAACGGATCTCTTGCTCGACGCGAATATCAAGCTCGCCGTGGATTTCGAATTTCGCAAGTCAAATGCTAGACGCGAACAGATCTCTTGCTCGACGCGAATATCGAGCTCGCCGTGAATTTTGAATAGCGCCGGTCGAAAGCTAGACGCGAACGGATCTCTTGCTCGACGCGAATATCAAGCTCACCGTGGATTTCGAGCTTCGCAAGTCAAATGCTAGACGCGAACGGATCTCTTCCTCGACGCGAATATCAAGCTCGCCGTGGATTTCGAGCTTCGCAAGTCAAAAGCTAGACGAGAACGGATCTCTTGCTCGACGCGAATATCAAGCTCGCCGTGGATTTCGAACTTCGCAAGTCAAATGCTAGACACGAACGGATCTCTTGCTCGACGCGAATATCAAGCTCGCCGTGGATTTCGAGCTTCGCAAGTCAAATGCTAGACGCGAACGGATCTCTTGCTCGACGCGTATATCAAGCTCGCCGTGGATTTCGAGCTTCGCAAGTCAAATGCTAGACGCGAACGGATCTCTTGCTCGACGCGAATATCGAGCTCGCCGTGGATTTCGAACTTCGCAAGTCAAATGCTAGACGCGAACGGATCTCTTGCTCGACGCGAATATCGAGCTCGCCGTGGATTTTGAATAGCGCAAGTCAAATGCTAAACGTGAACGGATCCCTTGCTCGACGCGAAAATCGAGCTCGCCGTGGATTTTGAATAGCGCAAGTCAAAAGCTAGACGTGAACGGATCTCTTGCTCGACGCGAATATCGAGCTAGACGTGGATTTTGAATAGCTTAAGTCAAAAGCTAGACGTGAACGGATCCCTTGCTCGACGCGAAAATCGAGCTCGCCGTGGATTTTGAATAGCGCAAGTCAAAAGCTAGACGTGAACGGATCTCTTGCTCGACGCGAATATCGAGCTCGCCGTGGATTTTGAATAGCGCAAGTCAAAAGCTAGACGTGAACGGATCTCTTGCTCGACGCGAATATCGAGCTCGCCGTGAATTTTGAATAGCGCCGGTCGAAAGCTAGACGCGAACGGATCTCTTGCTCGACGCGAATATCAAGCTCGCCGTGGATTTCGAGCTTCGCAAGTCAAATGCTAGACGCGAACGGATCTCTTGCTCGACGCGAATATCGAGCTCGCCGTGGATTTTGAATAGCGCAAGTCAAATGCTAGACGTGAACGGATCTCTTGCTCGACGCGAATATCAAGCGCGCCGTGGATTTCGAGCTTCGCAAGTCAAAAGCTAGACGAGAACGGATCTCTTGCTCGACGCGAATATCAAGCTCGCCGTGGATTTCGAACTTCGCAAGTTAAATGCTAGACGCGAACGGATCTCTTGCTCGACGCGAATATCGAGCTCGCCGTGAATTTTGAATAGCGCCGGTCGAAAGCTAGATGCGAACGGATCTCTTGCTCGACGCGAATATCAAGCTCGCCGTGGATTTCGAGCTTCGCAAGTCAAATGCTAGACGCGAACGGATCTCTTGCTCGACGGGAATATCAAGCTCGCCGTGGATTTCGAGCTTCGCAAGTCAAAAGCTAGACGAGAACGGATCTCTTGCTCGACGCGAATATCGAGCTCGCCGTGGATTTTGAATAGCGCAAGTCAAATGCTAAACGTGAACGGATCTCTTGCTCGACACGAATAGCGAGCTCGCCGTGGATTTTGAATAGCGCAAGTCAAATGCTAGACGCGAACGGATCTCTTGCTCGACGCGAATATCAAGCTCGCCGTGGATTTCGAGCTTCGCAAGTCAAAAGCTAGACGAGAACGGATCTCTTGCTCGACGCGAATATCAAGCTCGCCGTGGATTTCGAGCTTCGCAAGTCAAATGCTAGATACGAACGGATCTCTTGCTCGACGCGAATATCGAGCTCGCCGTGAATTTTGAATAGCGCCGGTCGAAAGCTAGACGCGAACGGATCTCTTGCTCGACGCGAATATCAAGCTCGCCGTGGATTTCGAACTTCGCAAGTCAAATGCTAGACGCGAACGGATCTCTTGCTCGACGCGAATATCAAGCTCGCCGTGGATTTCGAGCTTCGCAAGTCAAAAGCTAGACGAGAACGGATCTCTTGCTCGACGCGAATATCAAGCTCGCCGTGGATTTCGAGCTTCGCAAGTCAAATGCTAGATACGAACGGATCTCTTGCTCGACGCGAATATCGAGCTCGCCGTGAATTTTGAATAGCGCCGGTCGAAAGCTAGACGCGAACGGATCTCTTGCTCGACGCGAATATCAAGCTCGCCGTGGATTTCGAACTTCACAAGTCAAATGCTAGACGCGAACGGATCTCTTGCTCGACGCGAATATCGAGCTCGCCGTGAATTTTGAATAGCGCCTGTCGAAAGCTAGACGCGAACGGATCTCTTGCTCGACGCGAATATCAAGCTCACCGTGGATTTCGAGCTTCGCAAGTCAAATGCTAGACTCGAACGGATCTCTTGCTCGACGCGAATATCAAGCTCGCCGTGGATTTCGAACTTCGCAAGTTAAATGCTAGACGCGAACGGATCTCTTGCTCGACGCGAATATCAAGCTCGGCGTGGATTTCGAGCTTCGCAAGTCAAATGCTAGATACGAACGGATCTCTTGCTCGACGCGGATATCGAGCTCGCCGTGAATTTTGAATAGCGCCGGTCGAAAGCTAGACGCGAACGGATCTCTTGCTCGACACGAATATCAAGCTCGCCGTGGATTTCGAACTTCGCAAGTCAAATGCTAGACGCGAACGGATCTCTTGCTCGACGCGAATATCGAGCTCGCCGTGGATTTTGAATAGCGCAAGTCAAATGCTAGACGTGAACGGATCTCTTGCTCGACGCGAATATCAAGCGCGCCGTGGATTTCGAGCTTCGCAAGTCAAAAGCTAGACGAGAACGGATCTCTTGCTCGACGCGAATATCAAGCTCGCCGTGGATTTCGAACTTCGCAAGTTAAATGCTAGACGCGAACGGATCTCTTGCTCGACGCGAATATTGAGCTCGCCGTGAATTTTGAATAGCGCCGGTCGAAAGCTAGACGCGAACGGATCTCTTGCTCGAAGCGAATATCAAGCTCGCCGTGGATTTCGAGCTTCGCAAGTCAAATGCTAGACGCGAACGGATCTCTTGCTCGACGGGAATATCAAGCTCGCCGTGGATTTCGAGCTTCCCAAGTCAAAAGCTAGACGAGAACGGATCTCTTGCTCGACGCGAATAGCGAGCTCGCCGTGGATTTTAAATAGCGCAAGTCAAATGCTAGACGCGAACGGATCTCTTGCTCGACGCGAATATCAAGCTCGCCGTGGATTTCGAGCTTCGCAAGTCAAAAGCTAGACGAGAACGGATCTCTTGCTTGACGCGAATATCAAGCTCGCCGTGGATTTTGAATAGCGCCGGTCGAAAGCTAGACGCGAACGGATCTCTTGCTCGACGCGAATATCAAGCTCACCGTGGATTTCGAGCTTCGCAAGTCAAATGCTAGACGCGAACGGATCTCTTGCTCGACGCGTATATCAAGCTCGCCGTGGATTTCGAGCTTCGCAAGTCAAATGCTAGACGCGAACGGATCTCTTGCTCGACGCGAATATCGAGCTCGCCGTGGATTTCGAACTTCGCAAGTCAAAAGCTAGACGTGAACGGATCTCTTGCTCGACGCGAATAGCGAGCTCGCCGTGGATTTTGAATAGCGCAAGTCAAATGCTAGACGTGAACGGATCTCTTGCTCGACGCGAATATCAAGCGCGCCGTGGATTTCGAGCTTCGCAAGTCAAAAGCTAGACGAGAACGGATCTCTTGCTCGACGCGAATATCAAGCTCGCTGTGGATTTCGAACTTCGCAAGTCAAATGCTAGACGCGAACGGATCTCTTGCTCGACGCGAATATCGAGCTCGCCGTGAATTTTGAATAGCGCCGGTCGAAAGCTAGACGCGAACGGATCTCTTGCTCGACGCGAATATCAAGCTCGCCGTGGATTTCGAGCTTCGCAAGTCAAATGCTAGACGCGAACGGATCTCTCGCTCGACGGGAATATCAAGCTCGCCGTGGATTTCGAGCTTCGCAAGTCAAAAGCTAGACGAGAACGGATCTCTTGCTCGACGCGAATAGCGAGCTCGCCGTGGATTTTAAATAGCGCAAGTCAAATGCTAGACGCGAACGGATCTCTTGCTCGACGCGAATATCAAGCTCGCCGTGGATTTCGAGCTTCGCAAGTCAAAAGCTAGACGAGAACGGATCTCTTGCTCGACGCGAATATCAAGCTCGCCGTGGATTTCGAGCTTCGCAAGTCAAATGCTAGATACGAACGGATCTCTTGCTCGACGCGAATATCGAGCTCGCCGTGAATTTTGAATAGCGCCGGTCGAAAGCTAGACGCGAACGGATCTCTTGCTCGACACGAATATCAAGCTCGCCGTGGATTTCGAACTTCGCAAGTCAAATGCTAGACGCGAACGGATCTCTTGCTCGACGCGAATAACGAGCTCGCCGTGGATTTTGAATAGCGCAAGTCAAATGCTAGACGCGAACGGATCTCTTGCTCGACGCGAATATCAAGCTCGCCGTGGATTTCGAGCTTCGCAAGTCAAAAGCTAGACGAGAACGGATCTCTTGCTCGACGCGAATATCAAGCTCGCCGTGGATTTCGAGCTTCGCAAGTCAAATGCTAGATAGGAACGGATCTCTTGCTCGACGCGAATATCGAGCTCGCCGTGAATTTTGAATAGCGCCGGTCGAAAGCTAGACGCGAACGGATCTCTTGCTCGACGCGAATATCAAGCTCGCCGTGGATTTCGAACTTCGCAAGTCAAATGCTAGACTCGAACGGATCTCTTGCTCGACGCGAATATCGAGCTCGCCGTGAATTTTGAATAGCGCCGGTCGAAAGCTAGACGCGAACGGATCTCTTGCTCGACGCGAATATCAAGCTCGCCGTGGATTTCGAGCTTCGCAAGTCAAATGCTAGACGCGAACGGATCTCTTGCTCGACGCGAATATCAAGCTCGCCGTGAATTTCGAGCTTCGCAAGTCAAAAGCTAGACGAGAACGGATCTCTTGCTCGACGCGAATATCAAGCTCGCCGTGGATTTCGAACTTCGCAAGTCAAATGCTAGACGCGAACGGATCTCTTGCTCGACGCGAATATCAAGCTCGCCGTGGATTTCGAGCTTCGCAAGTCAAATGCTAGACGCGAACGGATCTCTTGCTCGACGCGAATATCAAGCTCGCCGTGGATTTCGAACTTCGCAAGTCAAATGCTAGACGCGAACGGATCTCTTGCTCGACGCGAATATCGAGCTCGCCGTGAATTTTGAATAGCGCCGGTCGAAAGCTAGACGCGAACGGATCTCTTGCTCGACGCGAATATCAAGCTCGCCATGGATTTCGAACTTCGCAAGTCAAATGCTAGACGCGAACGGATCTCTTTCTCGACGCGAATATCAAGCTCGCCGTGGATTTCGAGCTTCGCAAGTCAAAAGCTAGACGAGAACGGATCTCTTGCTCGACGCGAATATCAAGCTCGCCGTGGATTTCGAGCTTCGCAAGTCAAATGCTAGATACGAACGGATCTCTTGCTCGACGCGAATATCGAGCTCGCCGTGAATTTTGAATAGCGCCGGTCGAAAGCTAGACGCGAACGGATCTCTTGCTCGACGCGAATATCAAGCTCGCCGTGGATTTCGAGCTTCGCAAGTCAAATGCTAGACGCGAACGGATCTCTTGCTCGACGCGAATATCAAGCTCGCCGTGGATTTCGAGCTTCGCAAGTCAAAAGCTAGACGAGAACGGATCTCTTGCTCGACGCGAATATCAAGCTTGCCGTGGATTTCGAACATCGCAAGTCAAATGCTAGACGCGAACGGATCTCTTGCTCGACGCGAATATCAAGCTCGCCGTGGATTTCGAGCTTCGCAAGTCAAATGCTAGACGCGAACGGATCTCTTGCTCGACGCGTATATCAAGCTCGCCGTGGATTTCGAACTTCGCAAGTCAAAAGCTAGACGTGAACGGATCTCTTGCTCGACGCGAATATAGAGCTCGCCGTGGATTTTGAATAGCGCAAGTCAAATGCTAGACGTGAACGGATCTCTTGCTCGACGCGAATATCGAGCTCGCTGTGGATTTCGAACTTCGCAAGTCAAAAGCTAGACGAGAACGGATCTCTTGCTCGACGCGAATATCAAGCTCGCCGTGGATTTCGAGCTTCGCAAGTCAAATGCTAGATACGAACGGATCTCTTGCTCGACGCGAATATCAAGCTCGCCGTGGATTTCGAGCTTCGCAAGTCAAAAGTTAGACGAGAACGGATCTCTTGCTCGACGCGAATATCAAGCTCGCCGTGGATTTCGAGCTTCGCAAGTCAAATGCTAGATACGAACGGATCTCTTGCTCGACGCGAATATCGAGCTCGCCGTGAATTTTGAATAGCGCCGGTCGAAAGCTAGACGCGAACGGATCTCTTGCTCGACACGAATATCAAGCTCGCCGTGGATTTCGAACTTCGCAAGTCAAATGCTAGACGCGAACGGATCTCTTGCTCGACGCGAATATCGAGCTCGCCGTGGATTTTGAATAGCGCAAGTCAAATGCTAGACGTGAACGGATCTCTTGCTCGACGCGAATAGCGAGCTCGCCGTGGATTTTGAATAGCGCAAGTCAAATGCTAGACGCGAACGGATCTCTTGCTCGACGCGAATATCAAGCTCGCCGTGGATTTCGAGCTTCGCAAGTCAAAAGCTAGACGAGAACGGATCTCTTGCTCGACGCGAATATCAAGCTCGCCGTGGATTTCGAGCTTCGCAAGTCAAATGCTAGACGCGAACGGATCTCTTGCTCGACGCGAATATCAAGCTCGCCGTGGATTTCGAGCTTCGCAAGTCAAAAGCTAGACGAGAACGGATCTCTTGCTCGACGCGAATATCAAGCTTGCCGTGGATTTCGAACTTCGCAAGTCAAATGCTAGACGCGAACGGATCTCTTGCTCGACGCGAATATCAAGCTCGCCGTGGATTTTGAGCTTCGCAAGTCAAATGCTAGACGCGAACGGATCTCTTGCTTGACGCGAATATCAAGCTCGCCGTGGATTTCGAACTTCGCAAGTCAAAAGCTAGACGTGAACGGATCTCTTGCTCGACGCGAATATCGAGCTCGCCGTGGATTTCGAGCTTCGCAAGTCAAATGCTAGACGAGAACGGATCTCTTGCTCGACGCGAATATCGAGCTCGCCGTGGATTTCGAACTTCATAAGTCAAAAGCTAGACGTGAACGGATCTCTTGCTCGACGCGAATATCGAGCTCGCCGTGGATTTTGAATAGCGCAAGTCAAATGCTAGACGTGAACGGATCTCTTGCTCGACGCGAATAGCGAGCTCGCCGTGGATTTTGAATAGCGCAAGACAAAAGCTAGACGTGAACAGATCCCTTGCTCGACGCGAAAATGGAGCTCGCCGTGGATTTTGAATAGCGTAAGTCAAAAGCTAGACGTGAACGGATCTCTTGCTCGACGGGAATATCAAGCTCGCCGTGGATTTCGAGCTTCGCAAGTCAAAAGCTAGACCAGAACGGATCTCTTGCTCGACGCGAATATCAAGCTCGCCGTGGATTTCGAGCTTCGCAAGTCAAATGCTAGATACGAACGGATCTCTTGCTCGACGCGAATATCGAGCTCGCCGTGAATTTTGAATAGCGCCGGTCGAAAGCTAGACGCGAACGGATCTCTTGCTCGACGCGAATATCAAGCTCGCCATGGATTTCGAACTTCGCAAGTCAAATGCTAGACGCGAACGGATCTCTTTCTCGACGCGAATATCAAGCTCGCCGTGGATTTCGAGCTTCGCAAGTCAAAAGCTAGACGAGAACGGATCTCTTGCTCGACGCGAATATCAAGCTCGCCGTGGATTTCGAGCTTCGCAAGTCAAATGCTAGATACGAACGGATCTCTTGCTCGACGCGAATATCGAGCTCGCCGTGAATTTTGAATAGCGCCGGTCGAAAGCTAGACGCGAACGGATCTCTTGCTCGACGCGAATATCAAGCTCGCCGTGGATTTCGAGCTTCGCAAGTCAAATGCTAGACGCGAACGGATCTCTTGCTCGACGCGAATATCAAGCTCGCCGTGGATTTCGAGCTTCGCAAGTCAAAAGCTAGACGAGAACGGATCTCTTGCTCGACGCGAATATCAAGCTCGCCGTGGATTTCGAGCTTCGCAAGTCAAATGCTAGATACGAACGGATCTCTTGCTCGACGCGAATATCAAGCTCGCCGTGGATTTCGAGCTTCGCAAGTCAAAAGTTAGACGAGAACGGATCTCTTGCTCGACGCGAATATCAAGCTCGCCGTGGATTTCGAGCTTCGCAAGTCAAATGCTAGATACGAACGGATCTCTTGCTCGACGCGAATATCGAGCTCGCCGTGAATTTTGAATAGCGCCGGTCGAAAGCTAGACGCGAACGGATCTCTTGCTCGACACGAATATCAAGCTCGCCGTGGATTTCGAACTTCGCAAGTCAAATGCTAGACGCGAACGGATCTCTTGCTCGACGCGAATATCGAGCTCGCCGTGGATTTTGAATAGCGCAAGTCAAATGCTAGACGTGAACGGATCTCTTGCTCGACGCGAATAGCGAGCTCGCCGTGGATTTTGAATAGCGCAAGTCAAATGCTAGACGCGAACGGATCTCTTGCTCGACGCGAATATCAAGCTCGCCGTGGATTTCGAGCTTCGCAAGTCAAAAGCTAGACGAAAACGGATCTCTTGCTCGACGCGAATATCAAGCTCGCCGTGGATTTCGAGCTTCGCAAGTCAAATGCTAGATACGAACGGATCTCTTGCTCGACGCGAATATCGAGCTCGCCGTGAGTTTTGAATAGCGCCGGTCGAAAGCTAGACGCGAACGGATCTCTTGCTCGACGCGAATATCAAGCTCGCCGTGGATTTCGAACTTCGCAAGTCAAATGCTAGACGCGAACGGATCTCTTGCTCGACGCGAATATCAAGCTCGCCGTGGATTTCGAGCTTCGCAAGTCAAAAGCTAGACGAGAACGGATCTCTTGCTCGACGCGAATATCAAGCTCGCCGTGGATTTCGAGCTTCGCAAGTCAAATGCTAGATACGAACGGATCTCTTGCTCGACGCGAATATCGAGCTCGCCGTGAATTTTTAATAGCGCCGGTCGAAAGCTAGACGCGAACGGATCTCTTGCTCGACGCGAATATCAAGCTCGCCGTGGATTTCGAGCTTCGCAAGTCAAATGCTAGACGCGAACGGATCTCTTGCTCGACGCGAATATCAAGCTCGCCGTGGATTTCGAGCTTCGCAAGTCAAAAGCTAGACGAGAACGGATCTCTTACTCGACGCGAATATCAAGCTTGCCGTGGATTTCGAACTTCGCAAGTCAAATGCTATACGCGAACGGATCTCTTGCTCGACGCGAATATCAAGCTCGCCGTGGATTTTGAGCTTCGCAAGTCAAATGCTAGACGCGAACGGATCTCTTGCTCGACGCGAATATCAAGCTCGCCGTGGATTTCGAACTTCGCAAGTCAAAAGCTAGACGTGAACGGATCTCTTGCTCGACGCGAATATCGAGCTCGCCGTGGATTTCGAGCTTCGCAAGTCAAATGCTAGACGAGAACGGATCTCTTGCTCGACGCGAATATCGAGCTCGCCGTGGATTTCGAACTTCGCAAGTCAAAAGCTAGACGTGAACGGATCTCTTGCTCGACGCGAATATCGAGCTCGCCGTGGATTTTGAATAGCGCAAGTCAAATGCTAGACGTGAACGGATCTCTTGCTCGACGCGAATAGCGAGCTCGCCGTGGATTTTGAATAGCGCAAGACAAAAGCTAGACGTGAACAGATCCCTTGCTCGACGCGAAAATGGAGCTCGCCGTGGATTTTGAATAGCGTAAGTCAAAAGCTAGACGTGAACGGATCCCTTGCTCGACACGAAAATCGAGCTCGCCGTGGATTTTGAATAGCGCAAGTCAAAAGCTAGACGTGAACGGATCTCTTGCTCGACGCGAATATCGAGCTCGACGTGGATTTTGAATAGCGCCGGTCGAAAGCTAGACGCGAACGGATCTCTTGCTCGACGCGAATATCAAGCTCGCCGTGGATTTCGAGCTTCGCAAGTCAAATGCTAGATACGAACGGATCTCTTGCTCGACGCGAATATCAAGCTCGCCGTGGATTTCGAGCTTCGCAAGTCAAAAGCTAGACGAGAACGGATCTCTTGCTCGACGCGAATATCAAGCTTGCCGTGGATTTCGAACTTCGCAAGTCAAATGCTAGACGCGAACGGATCTCTTGCTCGACGCGAATATCAAGCTCGCCGTGGATTTTGAGCTTCGCAAGTCAAATGCTAGACGCGAACGGATCTCTTGCTTGACGCGAATATCAAGCTCGCCGTGGATTTCGAACTTCGCAAGTCAAAAGCTAGACGTGAACGGATCTCTTGCTCGACGCGAATATCGAGCTCGCCGTGGATTTCGAGCTTCGCAAGTCAAATGCTAGACGAGAACGGATCTCTTGCTCGACGCGAATATCGAGCTCGCCGTGGATTTCGAACTTCATAAGTCAAAAGCTAGACGTGAACGGATCTCTTGCTCGACGCGAATATCGAGCTCGCCGTGGATTTTGAATAGCGCAAGTCAAATGCTAGACGTGAACGGATCTCTTGCTCGACGCGAATAGCGAGCTCGCCGTGGATTTTGAATAGCGCAAGACAAAAGCTAGACGTGAACAGATCCCTTGCTCGACGCGAAAATGGAGCTCGCCGTGGATTTTGAATAGCGTAAGTCAAAAGCTAGACGTGAACGGATCCCTTGCTCGACACGAAAATCGAGCTCGCCGTGGATTTTGAATAGCGCAAGTCAAAAGCTAGACGTGAACGGATCTCTTGCTCGACGCGAATATCGAGCTCGACGTGGATTTTGAATAGCGCAAGTCAAAAGCTAGACGTTAACAGATCCCTTGCTCGACGCGAAAATCGAGCTCGCCGTGGATTTTGAATAGCGCAAGACAAAAGCTAGACGTGAACGGATCTCGTAAGACGTCTTTTAAACGTTGTTTTGGCCACAACCAAATCTACGGAAAACGTCATAAAAACGTCATTTAAACGTCCTTCACTCGTTATTAGGACGTCTTTAAGACGTCTTAAAATTAATAAAATTAATTAATAAAATATTTATTAGTAAATTGGTTTAAACGAAGGTGAAAGCCAAAATGACTACCAAATTTGGAAGTATCATCCGGATGGTACTTCCAATTTTGGTATCCATTTTGGTTTTCACTTGTGCAAATAAATTACTAATAAATATTTTATTAATCAATTTTATTAATTTTAAGACGTCTTAAAGACGTCCTAATAACGAGTGAAGGACGTTTAAATGACGTTTTTATGACGTTTTCCGTAGATTTGGTTGTGGCCAAAACAACGTTTAAAAGACGTCTTAAAAACGTCTTTTAGACTTTCAGAAAAAACGTTATATCGTCTTTTTTATAACGTCTTTAGGACGTCTTTAAAACGTCTTGTGTTACCAGGGTGCCATCAAGCTGGAATCAGGTGAGGCCGAGCCCGGAGCGAGCCTGATGGCAAGCACGCGTCGAAGCTGCTTTGGGCTCGCCAAGATGTCGAAACAAGCTCGAGGCGATCTCGTAAACACTTTGTGCGTGCCCATTCTCAGTCGAATATGACCATTGGCGTTATATCAACAGCGAGCCCGCTGGAGAATTGTGTACCTCGATGGCGAGCTCCGTATGGTAATCACCAACGGACTTTTGCCGGAAGGCTCGAAAATCGAAATATATGTTTTTAAATTTTCAGTTTTTAAATACACGAAATTCATTAAAATAAACGTACTTGAAAACCGGCACATTAATGAGGTTATTGGTTGAGCCGGAACATAGATAAAAGCTCACTGTGCGCGAGTCGGAGGCGACCGCAAGTTCTCCGTATAGGAGCCGTAGGCTTGCGAGAAGTCACCGCAATACTTATACGTTGAGATGGTTCCTACCTTCTCAACGCCTTCCAAACTACACTTTCATCTACCTCCAAAATCTTCGGTCCCACCGGTGCATCGTGGGTCTCGATCGACAGTTTGCTAACGGATTTTTCCGCTCGAACATCGATCCATCAATATCAGCTCACCATCAAGCAAGGACGACTGGCGAGGTTGTCAGCGAAATCATTTGATTCTAATCCGGTCTACAATTATTGAAGAAATTAACAAGAAATTCAATAATAATCATTTAAAAAAATGAAATAATTAATACCGCAGAAGCCGAAATCGCTCGAGGGCAAAATAAATTTACATCGGAAATGGAGGAATTTGAATTTGAATTTGAAAATATTATACCTCAATAATTCATAATTTACTAATTAATTTTTAAATACATCAAAACCTTTTTTGTTGTTCTCTTATACTTAATATAATATTGATTCGAATTTTATCCCTTTTGAAACAAAAATTGACTATTGTTAATTTTATTTACGTTGTTTCGCGAAAAAAAAACAAGCTTCCCTACTGAAAAATCTCAAGTGAGATCTCAGGTGAGATCTCAGGTGAGATCTCATCTAATTTCTGGTGTCAATTTCTCATGTGACCTTAGTAAAAAATATTTAAACTAACAACTCACGTGAGAATAACACGTGAGTTTTAGGAACTTGTATTTTTCACATTGGTTAAATTTTAAACTCGATTCAGATGAGAATACACCTGAGAATCTCAGGTGGGTTTTAGCAACTTGTATTTTTTACTTTTGTATAATTTTAAACCCGATACAGATGAGAATACACGTGAGAATCTCACGTGAGTTTCGGGAACTTGTATTTTCTTACTTTTGTTAAATTTTAAACTCGTTTAAGATGATAATACACCTGAAAATCTGAGGTGAGTTATAGCAACTTGTATTTTTTTACTTTTGTAAAATTTTAACCGCGATTCAGATACTTTTGGCAGTCTTGCTGTCAGACAAGTTAGGAAGAGGACGTGCAAAATATCAACGTTACCTAATGTTGTACGAAAGGCCGGCAGCGTCGAGAACCCTGCAACAACAGCAATCGGCAATCAGCAGCGCAGGCAACGGCTCATGGCAGACGATGGCGGCACATACACGACGTCAACTGATCGAAGGCGAGATTTAATTCTCCCGCACGACTGGATATGAAACTCGTTCATTTAATTCTTATGTACACATTTCCATTGTCACCGTCGTCATCGTTGCTGCTGCTCTCATAAAAATAACATAGCATGTAGATCGACATCTAAGATAGAAAAATTATCACAAAGCATTTGATTTGAAAATAAGTGTTATATTTTTCGTAATAAAAATACTTATCTGATCAAATCGCCTTCATTGCAGCTTCCCGTTTATACGCATCTTTCATTATATTTATGCCATTCTGCATTTACTCCGAAAAAGATTAGTATCCAATTTATAACCCCTCTTGTTGTCGTCCGATGAAAATATTTCTAAGGAGTCCAAACGACGTGAACGTAGTTTGTTTAGCTAGTTTCATGTTATTTGGACTTCGAAATATTTTCATCGGACGACAACAAGAGGGGTTATCAATTGGTCACAAACTTTTATCGGAGTTAATGCAGACAGGCTTAAATAATGGAATGGTATAAATAATGGTTGCGTATAAACGGGAAACGCAATAGAGGCGATTTTATCAGATAAATATTTTTATTGCGAAACATATTAAATTTCTTTCGGAACAAAATGCTTTGTGATAATTTTTTTGTCTTAGCTGGCGATCTACATGATATGTTATATTTATGTGAGCAGCAATAACGATGACGACGGAGACGATGGAAAAGTGTCCACAAGAATTAAATGCACAAGTTTCATATTCAGTCGTAAAGGTGATTTAAATTTCGTTTTTAGTGAGGACGTCGAATACGCGCCGCTCTCTATCGTGAGAAGGCCCATAGCCTAACCAGAGGTGCAGAGCGATAATTTTCTACGCCGCTGCTCGGTCACTGCGCCGTTTTACAGCTTCCAGGACTCTCGTCATCCACTGGGCATCGTCTGCCATGCGCCCGCGCCGTTGCTTGCGCTGCTGGTTCCCGATTGCTGTTGATGGTTACTCGACATTGCCGGCCTTACGTACAACATTAGGTAACGTTGACGTTTTGCACGTCGTCTTCCTAACGTGTCCAACAGCAAGACAAATGTAAAGTTACGACAAAGTTTGGCTAAAGTTTGACCAAAGTTGGGACATTTATAAGAAAAAATGTGTCTGGGCAAAGTCTGGCATTTTCCCAGGCCTTTCAAACGAATTTTTTTATAAGTCTGGGAAATGTCTTGCACTTTTCCAAGACTTTTTTAACGAATAATCATATATCTAGCAAAGTGGCCGTTGGCAGACTCAAGTACTAGACTTCTGAAGCTAGATTTGTACCAGACCATTGCCAGACCACTCCCAGACAAATTTTTTTACACGAGTTCTAAGGTCTATTCTCATCTTAAACGAGTTTAAAATTTAACAAAAGTAAGAAAATACTAGTTCCCGAAACTCACGTGAGATTCTCATGTGTATTCTCATCTGAATCGAGTTTGAAATGATACAAAAGTAAGAAAATACAAGTTCCTAAAACTTACGGGAGATTCTCACGTGTATTCTGATCTGAATCGAGGTTAAAATTTTACAAAAGTAAAAAAATACAAGTTGCTAAAACCCACCTGAGATGTTCCCGAAACTCACGTGAGATTCTCTCGTGTATTCTCATCTGAATCGGGTTTGAAATTATACAAAAGTAAGAAAATACAAGTTCCTAAAACTCACGTGAGATTCTCACGTGTATTCTCATCTGAATCGAGGTTAAAATTTTACAAAAGTAAAAAAATACAAGTTGCTAAAACCCACCTGAGATTCTCAGGTGTATTCTCATCTGAATCGAGTTTGAAATTTAACAAATGTGAAAAATACAAGTTCCTAAAACTCACGTGATATTCTCACGTGAGTTGTTAGTTTAAATTTTTTTACTAATGTCACATGAGAAATTGAGACCAGAAATTAGATGAGATCTCACCTGAGATCTCACCTGAGATCTCACTTGAGATTTTTCAGTAGGGTTACATCAAATAAAATCGCAATATTTCAATTTGTTCCGCGATATCTATTATATAAGAAAACGTTAGTTATTCAATTATCTATTTAGGCATCAGAATTAACTAATTCACTGGTATTTTATTAATCAGAAGCAACAAATTAATTTTGTATGATCGAAGCTGGACACTCGACAGTGCTCTGCAACTTCTGGCTCTTTTAAATCTGACGCGTCACGCGAACTCTGAAAGGGCCGCCAGGTGGCGCTCTCAGAGATCTTTTACTTCTCTTCTTCCCCATTGGGTAGAAACCGATTGGGATATTGGGAAGATGGCGAAAATCCTTTGTCTATTCTCGCGTTCACGGAAACAGGACAGCCGTGAGCCGTTGGGGCTTGGATATCCACTGGAGCTTTTTCATTTTGTTGCAATAGCACTTGTACGAGTCTACTGAAGCAATTTTGTTTCCTCATCTTGGATTTCGTTGGGAAATTTTTACAAATGTAAGTATATGCTTTGTTTATTCTCGCTCGCCGCTTCTTTATTCTCTCCATCCCACCAAAATCTTTCTCCCTCTAACTCAACCACCGCATGGTTCCCTGCTCATACCTTGAGCTCTCCTTTCTCTATCTCTTTCTTTGATATCTTTTATAATCCTTCTTAGTAAGAATCCGTCCTTTATAACAATCAGGTGTTTAATGGTCGTGCTTACGTGTCCAGTATAGACTGTTATTTTGTTACAATAGCATTTCGAGCCTAAAGGATTCGAAGCATAAAGTGTCCAGTACAGCAATCCATCCGCTGTACCTCCTCGGAATAAACCTCCTGGTTGCCGAGTCTCAGACTCTCGTCATTTCTCTCCTGTCTCTTCCCGCATTCACGGAAATAGGACAGCTGTTGGGGCTTGGATATACTGGAGCTTTTTCATTTTGTTTCATTAACACTTGTTCAAGTCTACTGAAGCAATTTTGTTTCCTCATCTTGGATTTCGTTGGGAAAATTTTACAAATGTAAGTATATGCTTTGTTTATTCTCGCTCGCCGCTTCTTTATTCTCTCCATCCCACCAAAATCTTTCTCCCTCTGTCTCAACCACCGCATGGTTCCCTGCTCATATCTTGAGCTCTCCTTTTTCTATCTCTTTCTTTGAATTCTTTTATTAACCTCTTAGTAAAAAAATATGTATTGGTCTTTTTCAGAAGGATACTGAGCGGCACGTATCAGCCTCGAATTCATCCTCGGTTCGTTTGCTGCAAGAGTACTTTTGTAAAAGTCTCTTGAAGCAAATTTACTTATTCCTTAACCAGCCAAACGTTTATAAATGAAAACATTTATAAGTTTGTACTGTTGTCTTCCAAATTTGCTGATAAATGTCAACCTGTCTACAGAAATATTTTTCTAAATTCCATTGGTATTTCATTGCCTAGTTTATTAAAAAGGTCAAATTCCTTCCTCTGTCTCAACCATTGTGGTTCCCCGCTCATACCTTGGGATCTCCTTGTTCTATCTCTTTGATTTCTTTCATAAACCTTTTAGTAAAATAGTATGTATTGTGATTTCAGCTTCCAAGGATTCTTTCCAGTCTCTCGAAGCCGACTTTAATACATAATGAGCACCAGGATGCAACCAAAAATCCTAACAGATAATGAACAAAATTTTTTTAAATTTTTGAATAATTTAGATGACTTAAATCTGAGCTTTGAGAGATTTAAAAAGAAAATGTTTGCTTTAGATGAAAATCTCATTAATAACAATAATATTCAATATCGAATGCCTAACTATTATTCCTGGTTCAAATTAGAACATGTACAAAAAGTTTTTAAAAGAAAAAAGAAGGAGCTTACAAGAGGAATACAAAAAATGCCTGATAGAAAAGACTGGAACATACATTGCTACCGCTTCAGGAATTATGTTGAGAATGAATATCTTAGTATTCAAACGTAAGATCATTCTAAATAATAAACATTTATACCAGTATAAAGTTTTAAATTCTGTTTTTTTTATTTCAGAATGAATGTTGACGACGATGATCAAATCATGGATTTAATCGATAGATTTACTAAAACTATGAATCTAAATCCAAAAATATATTGGAAAATGCGAACTGACCAAGATGGAAAACTTTGGATAATAGAAGAAGTTAGAGAGGAAATGTCGAAGTTGCCACCAATGACGCAGCAATCGGAGACACCACCACAGACACCAGTGCAACGAGGTTCAGCGCAAAAGACACCACCACATACACCGGTGCCGCCAGGTCCGTCACAAAAGACGTCACCACAGACGCTGCCAGGTCCATTGAAAAAGTCGACACCGGTGCAACCAGGTCCATCGCAAAAGACACCATTACAGCTGCCGGTGCCGCAAGATCCGTCGCAAAAAATCCAGCCACAGCTGTGCCCAAAAGAGAAAGTATACGATGGTAATTTTTTGCAAATAATTTGGATAACGATTGCGTTTCAAATAAGCGTCTTGAAATAAGGATCCTTTGTCTGGAAGTAAAATTTTAAGTTCACTTTTTGTTACTCCCACCCACAAGATTATTAAGATAATAAGAAAAAACTGCAAAAGCAATACACTTAAAATCACTGTTCAATTTTCATTTTTCTTAAAGTTTTGTTCTATTTTTTTCAATACACCAAGAAAATTTCAAATTAACGTAACATTGCAGGTATTCATGCCAAGCAGCCACACGAATTATGAATCAAACCAAAACATCGAGGTGAAAATCCTTGTAAAGCGATTTTCATAGAGGGCAATATTCTATACCATATGGGACGCTCATTTAGACAACACAAACAAAAATCAAATAAATATATTTGCAAGGCCTTTGGCTGCTCTCAGCAATTAGATGTAGATACTGCATATTTTCCAGGCCACAATCCAAACGGGCGCCACTAAATTTAATTATCATTCGGCGCGAGAGGTGCTGGATAAACCGCCACAAGTCCTTAGACGAATCCTTTGTCTCCTTTGTTTATTGTTGCTACAATCAGCGCCTATTTTATACAACTTGTTCAGAAAATGTATGCGTCTGTAAACATAATCCTGTAGAGCGCAAAATTCTAAGAAAAAAGTTCCTTTACCATTTTTTCATATGACTAGTACTTTTTTAGTAACTGATGTGTTTAAATTGTTTGTTTTTAATAGAAAATGTATACCTATGTTTATAAGATGATATCTATAGATATACAATTCCTATTAAAAACAAACAATTTAAACACATCAGTTACTAAAAAAGTAATAGTCCTATGAAAAAATGGTAAAGGAACTTTTTTCTTAGAATTTCGCGCTCTACACGATTATGTTTACAGACGCATACATTTTCTGAACAAGTTGTATATATACTAGAGTTCGTTTCGCGCGCAAGCGCGCATTTTTTGTTTTTTGTTATTTACAAAAATAATAAAGTAATAAAAGTTTGGTTTAGAAGTGAATTTTTAGAATTTAGAATTAAGAAGTAGAATTTATTTACCAGTAAAATTTACATAGCCATAATATATGCATAACACCTGTAAAGCCCACAGAGGTGCACGCAGGCACCTGTTCGCAGGACTGGTATCGACGAGAGAATAATAATAAAGGAGACTATACTAGACTTAAACTAAACTTAAACTAACTATACTTAAGACTAAAAAATAAAAAATATTATAATACATAAAATTTTACTTAATTGCCATCGCAGTGGTACAATTATATTATTATTGAATATTTGCTTTTATCCAATTTCTTATTTTTTCTTTCAGATACCTTATTAAAATCTAAAATTTTAAATTCATTTCGTAACATATTGAAAACCATGATTGATTTCTGTTGTGAATATCTCGTATTTGTATGTGTATGTCGGTGAGGACAACATAGTCATCGCGTGTATACACTCTGTGTACTTATATATATAAAGCAGGAAGCGTTAGCGCTAGTTAGTCCTGGCTGAGTCGTGGTACCGTCCAGAAGCCCGAGATAAACAGTGCCCGTATTATGTACCTACAATAAAGTCCATCGTCTCGTCATCTATTTGCCTCAACAATTTCAGGTAACTATTTTTGTTACTAACTTTTTTCTTATATTTTGGTATAGTTAAGTTTTGATTCCTAGTTACACTATTTGAATTAAAGGTACTGTAATTTGAGATCATGGTAATGATATTTTAATGATTCATAAGAAAAAAGTTGTTCAAGAGTCTCGGGCATTCCTGTACAAACTTATTTCTATTGACAATTTTTAAGATTCTTTTCTGCAAGTTTTGTAACAGATTCATATTATTTTTGTAAGCACCACTTCGCGGGTCTAGAACTTTTCGCGCCATTTCCAAACGCCACTACAGGTAACCAATCAGATCTCGTTTTCAGCGGCTTCACTTTTCTTGTATCACATTTTTAAAGAGGATTTTAAAGAGGACAGTCCTTTGTTCGTTTGCTTCAGAATTGATTCGACACTCGCTAAGTTGTATATTGAATTCTAGATAGGCGAATGCGAGGACAGTTCGATGCTGAACTTCACGAATTTTACGGAGTGCCGGCCGACTTTAAAAGCAAACAACGCACTGATAAAACAGACCGCTTTCGAAAATTAAATTTGAAATTATTTTTGAGACGATCGCGAGACTCATGATCGGCAAACACACTCTCACTCTCTTGCCAGCTCAGAATAAACCTCGCTATTGTCACGGACGAGCGTTACCCTGGTAACACACTCTGACGCACGCGCGAGTGCGCAGATCATGCATAACATACCTTAGCATTTTCGCATAGTTCTGCGGGCAGAACCTGCAGCCAGAACCTTACAGCAGAAGTGCTGCAGACTTACGACAGATAGAGTGCGATCTGAAGGGGCTCATGATGGACGCCCGCTTGCAGCAGAATTGTGTAAGAATTCAGACGGTGGCACGTGACAGCAAACTTACAACAGAAATGCTGCAGACTTGTGACACATGGAGTGCGATCTGAAGAAGCTCATAATGGACGCCCGCGTGCAGCAGAATTGCGTAAGAATTCAGACGGTTGCACGCGACCGAAAACTTACAACAGAAATGCTGCAGAATTGCGACAGATGGAGTGCGATCTCAAAAGACGCGTGATGAACGCCCGTATGCTGCAGAATTGCGTAAAAATTTCGTTAGTTACTTACGACAGAAACTTTACGGCAGAAACAGTGCAGATTTGCGACAGATGAAGTGCAATCTCAAGAGGCTCGTGATGGACGCCCGCGTGCACCAGAATTGCGTAAGAATTTCGTTAGTTGCTTGCGACAGAAACTTTACGGCAAAACCGGTACAGACTTGTGACAGATGGAGTGCGATCTCAAGAGGCTCGTGATGGACGCCCGCGTGCACCAGAATTGCGTAAGAATTTCGATGGGTGTGCGCGGCAGAAACTTTACGGCAGAAACGGTGCAGACTTGTGACAGAGTCGGCCTCTTAAGACGCTCGTGATAGACGTCCGCGTGCAGCAGAATTGCTTAAGAATTTCGGTGCAAACCTGAATACTCTTACGAGTATAGAGCTCGGTATTCAAAACACGCAGGCTCATCTAGAGGAAGGTGCTAAGGGGGAAGGAAGAGGAGTCCGGGGATCAGGAGTGATCCCATTTGCAAAAACGAGGTGAGGCAAGGATAGGAGACCTTGCACCTCGTGGGTGTAGTCAATAACAACGAGTGTTTTGTCTACAAAAAAAAATAACTTTATTCTCCAATTAAACTTTAGCGTAATGCCAAGACCATCTGCGCAAGGCGGGATGTATATAGGAGAACGAAGCCCGACGAGCGCGTAGGCCGCGCGGGCTTATAATACCCGCACGCTGCCGGGTTGACAGCGGGAGCCGCGCAGAGTGCGACACCTAGCGGTGAGCGCAGACTATGCTCTCGCCGAAGACGACAGCATGTACTTGCGCTTTCAGCAGAATTGCATGGGAGATAAGCAAGCTCACGTGCGTCAGATACTGTGCAGCAGAAATGAGCAGTCTTATGCAATCGTTCGGGCCACCATATGAAACGTCCCATCACGCGCGCGTCCGAAAGAATTGCAACAGACTTACGCGTAGCATTTGCTGCAGATGTGCGAGTTCCACGCGTATACGAGAGCGCGTCAGACGTGCACACATGGCGCAATAATTATTAAAACAATTCTTAACACCAAGCACGCTGGGAATACAAGTTCCACGCGTATACGGGAGCGCGTCAGACGTGTATACATGGCAAAATAATTATTTATATAATTCTTAACCCCAAGTAGGCGGGGGATGCGAGTTCCATGTGTATACGGGAACGCGTTAGACGTGTATAGAAGGCAAAATAATTATTTATAGAATTTCTAAATCCAAGTAAGCGGTGGATGCGAGTTCCACGCGTATACGGGAGCGCGATAGACGTGTGTACATGGCAAAATAATATTTAAATAATTCTTAACCCCAAGTAGGCGGGGGATGCGAGTTCCACGCGTATACGGGAGCGCGTCAGCGTTGTATACAAGGCAAAATACTTATTTATATAATTCGTAACCCCAGGAAGGCGGGGGTGACGAGTTTCACGCGTATACAGCAGCACGTTAGACATGCTTACAAGAGAAAATAATTATTTAATTAATTCTTAACTCCCAGCAGGTGGGGGATCTGAGTTTCACACGTGTACGGGAGCGCGTCAGATATGTATACATGGCAAAATAATTATACACATAATTCTTAACCCCAAGTTGGCGGGGGATGTGACTTCCACGCGTATACGGGTGCGCGTTAGACGTGTATACATGGCAAAATAATTATTTTAATAATTCTTAACCCCAAGTAGGCGGGGGATGCGAGTTCCACGCGTATATGGGAGCGCGTCAGAGGTGTATACAAGGCAAAATACTTATTTAAATAATTCTTAACTCCAAGGTGCGCATTCCACGCGAATACGGGAGCATCCCCAACCTACAAGAGGATAAGAATTATTTGAATTATTCCATGTATACACGTCTAACGCGCACCCGTATACGCGTGGACTCGCATCCTCCGCTTACTTGGGTTTAGGAATTCTATAAAGAATTATTTTGCCTTCTATACACGTCTGACGCGCTCCCGTATACGCGTGGAACTCGCATCCCCCGCCTTCTTGGGGTTAGGAATTATATAAATAATTATTTTGTCATGTATACACGTCTCACGCGCACCCGTATACGCGTGGAAGTCACATCCCCCGTCTACTTGGGGTTAGGAATTATATAAATAATTATTTTTCCTTGTATACACCTCTGACACGCTCCCTTATACGCGTGGAACTCGCATCCCCCGCCTACTTGGGGTTAAGAATTATTTGAATAATTATTTTTCCATGTATACACGTCTAACGCGCATCCTTATACGCGTGGAACTCGCATCCCCCGCCTTCTTGGGGTTAGGAATTATATAAATAATTAGTTTGTCATGTATACACGTCTGTCGCGCTCCCGTATACGCGTGGAACTCGCATTGCCCGCCTTCTTGGGGTTAGGAATTATATAAATAATTATTTTGCCTTGTATACACGTCTGACGCGCTCCCATATACGCCTTCCCCCCCCTTCTTGTGGTTACGCATTCTATAAATAGGTGTGTTGCCTTGTGTACACCTCTGACGCACTCCCGTATAAGCGCGGAACTTGCATCCCCGCCTGCTTGGGGTTAAGAATTATGTAAATAATAATTTTGCCATGTATGAACATCTGACGCGCTCCCGGATAGCCGTGAAACTGGCATCCCCGCCTGCTTGGGGTTAAGAATTGTTTGAATAATTATTTTGCCATGTACACACGTCTTACACGCTCTTGTATACGCGTGGAACTCGCACATCTGCAGCAGAGGCTACGCATAATTCTGCTGCAATTCTTGTGGACGCGCACCTGATGGGACCGTCCATATTCTTGTTCGGGCGATTGCACAAAACTGCTCGTTTTTGCTGTACAGTATCTGACGCATGTGAACTTGCTTATCTGCCATGCAATTCTGCTGAAAGCGCAAGTAGAAGCTATTGTCCATGTCAGAGTGCACTTCAACTATTGTAATTCTGATGCAATTTTCGCTGCACCACATCTGCAACAGATGCTACGCGTAATTATGTTGCAATTTTCGTGGACGCGCGCGTGATGGGACGGTCCATATGGTTGCCCGACTGATTGCATAAGACTGCTCGTTTCTGCTGTACAGTATCTGACGCACTTGAACTTACTAATCTCCCGTGCAATTCTGCTGAAAGCGCAAGTACAAAACATTGTTCATATCAAAGTGCACTTCAGCTATTGTAAGTTTGGCGCAATTTTCGCTGCATCTCATGTGCAGCAGACGCTACGCGTAATTCTGTTGCAATTCTTGTGGACGCGCGCGTGATGGGACGGTCCATATGGTTGCCCGAACGATTGCACAAGACTGCTCGTTTCTGCTGTACAGTGTCTGTCGCACGTGAACTTGCTTATCTCCTACGCAATTCTGCTGAAAGCGCAAGTGCAAACAGATGTCTGTGTCAGAGTGCACTTCGGCTATTGTAATTCTGACGCAATTTTTGCTGCATCACATCTGCAGCAGACGCAACGCGTAACTCTGTTGCAATTCTTGTGGACGCGCGCGTGATGGGTCGGTCCATATGGTTGCCCGAACGATTGCACAAGACTGCTCATTTCTGTTGCGCAGTACCTGGCGCACATGAACTTCCTTATTGCCCATGCAATTCTGCTGAAAGCGCAAGTGCAGGTGATGGGTTCTCCAAGTGTGTAATTGTCAGTTTGCAAGTTTACTGCAATTCTGCTGCTCAAAGCCTCGTGCAAGTCGTTTTGTGCAGAAATATAGGTTAAGTATACAGCATGTTACGTATGGTCTGACGCAATTTCCATGCAGAGCAGAGAAATTGAATTAGAAGTGCACCAGAATTGCAAAATGTGTGTTACCAGGGATGTAATACTAAAAAACATATAGAGGCACGCGCCCAAACGATCGCCACGCGTGTAATTTGCGTCTGTTGATATGGAAATTTTTTGCTCTTATCTCTGCCTACTTTCTTTAAGTTCAAAGTCCGCACGTGTAAGAGGGAATGCCATAATGTAAGTGTTTTCATAGGTTCAAACTAAGTATATGTGACGTTTTTTGCTTCTAATGACAGCTCTCAAATTGTTATTCAATCTAATCTTTTCGATGTAAAGATATTAAAACACACCTTGAGTTTTCACCATCTGCTATGTTTCGGGCACTTTCATGTACCCCTCATCAGGCAAAAAATCGTGACAGAGAGAAACGTTATAGGCGGTATGACTACCGCCAGTTAAATGGTAGTCATACCACCTATAACATTTCTCTCTGTCATGACTTTTTGCCTGAAAAGGGGTACATTAAAGTGCCCGAAACGTATTCTATAAATATGAATAAGTGTCAAAATCTACTAATACTTCAGTGAATATTCACTTATTGAAGCAGTGGAATAACATTTTCACTGCATAATAAGTGAATATTCACTATACTCGCATACAGTGAGCGACTTTTCACTTATTCATTTTTGGAGATTAGCAGATAAAACTCGAGGTGTGTTTTAGTATCCTTACATCGAAAAGATTAGACAGCAGGACCAGCAGATTTTAACACTTAAATAAATATGTATGGAATAAATATATTTCTGAATCATCAAAATTTAATTTATGTAAAATGTTCTCACAATGAACTAAATTAAAACAATTACAAAATAAAATCTCTTCTTATATATGAGCAATTCTCAGAATTTTCTGCAAAAAAGAGGGTAAAAAAAAATAAAAAAAATTTTGAAGCACACTTCTGTTATAAGTTTTTTCGCGTTCTATAGGTCATATAGTATACAAGAAAATTTTCGAACAGTCGAAAAGGGTCTTGTGACAACGTTTTAGAAAAAAATCCAATTTTCTCATAGAAATTTTACATGGGAAAAATGGACGAAAAGTAGTCACTGATGATGAGCCAATAGTAAGCTTTTAAATGTGCCAACAAATATTCCACAAAAAAACTATTAAAGTAGAAGGAAAGGTCTTTAATTTAAGCTAAAGATCGTTAAAATCGGTGGCTTCTGCGCAAAGTTACGTGCATTTAAAAATCGCGAAAAATGACCAAAAGTGGTTGAATTACGTTGAATTTTTGGATTTTGAAAAATTGTAAAAGTCGTCGAAAAAATCTGATCGTATTCTTTGGTCAATTCTAAGAACTTTTTGCTCAGCAACATTTTTTCCGTAAGTCTTTCTTTTTCATATAAAAAATTCCTGAACTTTTCGAAAATTTTTTCGTGTTTCAGCCGCCATTTTAGATGTTTCCACCTTTATTTTCAAAATGTTAATATGCACATTTTAAAGTTCAAGTTTCGAGGACGCGATTTCTTTGCTCCAAACAGGAATTCTGAAATGATTTAAATGTAAAAAAACGAGATAAAAAAATAAAATTTTGAAAAATCCATGTTTTTTTGGAAAAAATCATATATAGTTTTTCACGTTTGCATTTTTTTTAAATCTAATACAAGATTCTGAAAGTTCAGTTAATTTTACATCAGATATGCTTGCTTGGGAATTATTTACAACCCTTTTTTACAGATAATACAACCGCTGAAAACTTCAGTGAAAAAACGTCCATTCACTGAGAAAAGTGATTCTTTGTGCCAAATGACATTCATTAACTGTTAAGAAATATTCATTTGGGATATAGTCAATTGAATATTCATTAACAGTTAAGAAATGGTTATTTGAAATCCATATACTACCGCTGCGCTGGTGTAGTGCTCTACAATACTTCTAAATAATATTATGTTACTCGTACCTCGGGTGAATCACATAACTTGTGAATGCAAAATAAAATTGTTTTATAGAATACATTCCAGTTCAAATATATACAACTAAATAAAGTACGAAGATTTCAATACTAATCGTGATTGCAACGTGCCTAACCTACCTTTTTAGCTACATCTCGGAAAGTCATATTTCTTAACTGTTAATGAATGGAGAATTTGTACCAAACATATAAGTTTTTCGGGTTATAAATGAATTATTTCTTTGTAGCAAGGAATCACTTTTCTCAGTGTTCAGGACTTAATGGGTTAAACCTCAAAGAACGATTAAAAACGCTTAAATACAATCAAAATAGTTGATTTTTGGCCATCATAGAAAACAAATCATTTTTCATGAATTCTTTATAGTTTTCGTCAAAATATAACATATTAGTATTTGAGATCTAACAGTTTTTGTAATGTCGAAGATATAAGGTTCTCCTAAATAGTAGCAATCGTGCCTCATATGTAAAAACGAAGTTTGTATATAGATAGAGCGGGCCCCCCTAGTTTTTATTCAGTTCATCAACGAAAACTATTTTTTATAACTGTAATAGTTGGAAATGTAATTAAGCTACTAGATTTAAAAAAAATATTTTGACTGCTTATCGAAGCAATTCGACTACTACGCGATGTAAGGTGTTATACACGGAAATCCAATCGTTTTAATTCCAATTTACACTGAATAAGAATATTGTTCTTACTGACTACAAGAGTGTCTCACTCAGATCCGAAATACGGATTCGGCTTAAACTTTGGGATATGTTTTTGGATGTAGAAATGTGAAGAAAGCCGCAATATTAGATCCTAACGCTTCAAAAAACTCAGATTCTTGACATTTTTAGTTTTATTTTGAAAAAATCGCGATAAAGCCTCTTTTTCGAATGGTAGCCATTCAATCTTGGAAATTTTGTACTATAATTTAAAAAATGGGAAATAAAACTATAGAGAAGACGAACTTTCATTTACTTATTTAAGAATTGAAAAATATTAATTCCTCCCATAGTTATGAAAGTTTAAAGTTGAACAATGAAAATCCATTGTTAAACCACTAAGATTCACGGTTCAACTTCATACATGTTTTAATGCACGAGCCATCTGTAAGCGCGCTTCGCGCGCCGTAATTTTCGAAAAATTTTACTCCCACCAAACAAATCACGAATAAATTGATATCATAACAAATCCATCATTTTTTAAGATAGGATTTTCATTGTTCAATTTTAAAATTACTTTTGAAGGAATCAATATTTTTGAATTCTGAAAAAGTAAATGAAAGCTCGTCTTCTCTAATTTTATTTTCAGTTTTTGAAATTGTATTTAAAAATTTCTAAGATCGAATGGCTACTGTTCCAAAAAGAGGCTTTTTCATGATTTTTTCCAAAATAAAACTACAAATGTCCAGAACTTGAGTTTTTCGAGGCGTTGGGGTCTAATATTGCGGTTTTCTTCGTATTTTTACATCCAAAAATATATCCCAAAGTTTGAACCGAATCTGTTATCCAGATTTGAAACACTCTCCTTGTGAGTGCTAACGCGGGAATGAATGAGGGTGTGCAAGGTGTAATTATCAAACTCCTACTATTCGAAAGACCTATATTTGAAAATGAAAGCTATATTTTACTAGACCACGAACTGCTCAGTTACGTATCTAAATCTGAACTGGCCGATACGCCGCCGCTTTCTAGGATGTCCCCACGCCGTCGCCTGTGGTGCAAGCAAAAAATATTCTCGTGAAAAACTTCGCCAAGAACATTCACATTTTTGTCGCGCAATAAATCTATCTTACAGTAAATTAAATTACGCGAAAGAGTGTAACCACACACGACGGATCAGCCAAAATACACATATAATAGGATCTGCACTTCTACTTCGACTTGGAACGAGAAAAAGAGGTCCGTACGATCCTCTCCATCGACGCTTCCGCGGCTTACGCAGCAGTTTTTTTAACTGCTACACTGGAATCACTTATAGCTACAGAGTATGTATGTTTGATCCGACCTTCGCTATTTCGGTAATAAATATGTTAGGGTGGACAATAAGGAAATGATAGAATAGGAATAAATGACACAAGAAAATAATTTGCAAATTGATTCTATTAATTTCTTAGTGTTTATAAGAAGAAACCGCAAACCATTTGCCAAATGAAAAATAATTTAAAAATATATAGGTATCGAAGTATATACATTGAATAAAAATCATTAATACTCATGATAAAAATATCATTTATACTCAGATCCTTATATTTTAAAACTTAATTATCTCACTTTTGTCGTTACATATAAATATTTTGTACAAATTAACCTACACTTATATCTAAAATATTTACAACTTTTAATAGCGAATGTGACATAGGAGCAACAAAAATTAAAAAATAGCACAACAGATGTTCCATATGAATATACATCCCATGAATATCAGTGTTAGTACAAGCAACAGATGCATACGATAGAACCTGGAACAAGAACATATCAAATGATTACAAGTTACAGTCAAGTAATATCCTGAAAGGAGAGCATCATTTTAAGACATCTATTCACCTTTTCGATTTCACCCTGCTGGCCTCCAGAGTTTCCACAGTATCCTTTAATAGATACATTCTGATACCTTTGATAAAGTGAACGTAGTATTCCGACCAGTCGAAGTTCCTCATGGAGAATTGGAACATCACTTTATCGCGGTCATCGAGTCGATCCCATAGTTTCAGCACATTCTCGTTCTTAAAATCCCATTCCTGTATACAGAAAGGCGTCAGCAGACTCACGAGTTTGTGCATTCGTTCGTACATCCTGTGCATCCTGTAATCAAATCGTTGTCTTATTAACAAGTCCTTCGACAATATCATTTCAGGTGCGTTTATTATACGCTTCGCAGTTCTATATTACCTTGGTTTCTGTCCTGTGAGACGAGCGGCAGTGTCTAGTATGAATCCTGGTATGCTATGCAACAGCAGAGTGTAGAAAGCGTAGAGGTACTTGTACTTGCTGTAGGTCAATAGGGCGTGCCATAGAACTGTTTGCGGCGGGTATTCGTGGGCGTTCTTTATGACGTTATTTATTATTCTACCCCACGATATGGGAGCCTCGACGGTCGAAGTGAAGTTGTAGATGAGCATATCATCGTCGCGTCGATCCTTTTGCACAGCCACGTCCCAGGCGCAGGCCAACAACGCGTTCACCGTCAAATCCACCGGTATGACATTGGCCACTCGTTCACCGTCGCAGTGCAAAACACGCATTAAGCCACTGGTGCAACTCGTTGCGACACCCATGGGCCCGTTGTAGTTGTCGGTCCAACCAGGGAACGGCTCGTACGCAGTCGATGTAACTGGAATAAAAATTTGATTGCTCAGTTAAGTAAATAAGGCATGAATTTATGAAAAATACACTTTATATAATAGCTTACCGATTCCTGGTCTGAAAATCCCCATAGGTAAATTCTTATTTTTATCCCTAATGAGATCCTCCGCCATTGCTTTCGTGAAGGTATAAGTGTTTGGCCATCTATTAGCAATTCTAGACAAAAATAAATTATTTGTTAAAAGATTTTAATAATAATAGTCATTGTTCAAATGGATTAGAGACTCACTGTGGAGTTATGGAGTTCAATGTATTTTCGGACAAATTGTTTGTAAGGCTAAGAAGTTCGTAATATTTTAGAGGATAATCATAAAATTTCTCTTCTATACTAGAACTGAAGCAATTTGAATATGCAGTGGAGACGTGGACCAAAGACTATAAAAATTTGAAACATTACATGAAATATTATTATTAGAAAATATTTTTCGAATGTGTTAAGAAGTAAAATGTAGGCTATTTTACCTTCAACTTGAGTATATTTTTACACAAATCAAGCACGCTGTTTGTGCTTTGGATATTCATATTGACAGCTTGTTTCAATGGTTGGTCGAAGCGTACCACAGCAGCTATATTGAAAACTATAGTAACCTGAAATTTTATAACGATTATATTACAATTATTTTAAGCATTTTTAACTTTCATCAAAGTTTTTTAGAAACTTAATAACAATTATCTATTACTCACTTCGTCTAACAATAGATCTCTGTCGGATTCACTCATTCCGAGATTAGGCAAACTGCAATCACCAGAGAGGGCAATAACTTTTCCAACAAGCTGCGGCATCTTATCTCTTATCCTTTCAAAAACCTGAAGATAGAAATTATAAAATATTTTACTTAACGTATTCAAATACTTTTTCGGTTTGCGTCTATTATTCGTGTGATTCGTTTGGCATTACTTACTGAATCATTCAATAAATCTTTTATTCTTTCGTTAGCATTTTTGTTTTTCTTTTGACGAATTAGAATGTAAATTCTTTTTACATCTGGGCAGCACCGCAAAAGCTTTTCAATCAAAATTTTTCCAAGGAAACCAGTTCCTCCTAAAAATAAAATTTTCCATTATACACGATATCCATAAAAATTTTACGTTCAAATTTTACGTTTAGTAAACTGTATTTCTTTTCTATTTCTTTTCTATTATACTTTCTTTAAAAAAAAAGACAATTGTGATTAACATTTAGAAAATTAATTCGAAAATGTTTAGCTAATTTCTATTTACCTGTCATGAAAATTGTCTCATTGCTGTAAAACTGTTGAATGGGTGTGTTTTCGCTCCCTTCCTCCCGTAAATCTTGCACAATGTTTTCAAGTATTTTTTCACCTGAACTCGTTGGCGTAAACTGAAAAAATTAATCTTATCAATCAAAATTATCAAACACGTGTTTAACAATTGCTTTAAAAGAATTAAAACGAACTTCTTTAGCAAAATCTATTTCTAACTTCATGTTGATAGATCAATGGCAAAAATCTTCATACAAGTATTTTTTGTCAATGGTTTTGACAATTTGTTCAATAATTAATCGCAACTACCCGAAGCTTTATGAATATCTGTAAGCCACTGATTAACACTAGGTCCAAAAAATCGGATCCGCCTCTTAGAATACAATAAAGTCAGGCGTACTGCTCCCACGAAGTGGACACAAACACTGAATTCAGAACCTAAACAGAGCATGCTTTTTATTCGCTCAACCTTGTTTTCGACTGTTCAAAGATTACGGCGCCCCCATCCACACTCAATCATTGAACTTTGGACCATAGCAAGGCCTTCTCCGATCCACATAGATATAGATTGAGAAAAAGAGAGAGACAGAGAGAGAGAGAGAGAGAGAGAGAGAAAGAGAGAGAGAGAGAGTGGGAGGTCGAAAATCGTTGTACACGCGTGTCTACCGTGGCTCGAATCAAGGTCAATGACAGTCGCTCGTGCGCACACGTGCCTATCGGTATAAGAAAAGGACCGATATCGAGATGATGACGAGCTCCGCCGCGTAATGTCATCAGTTGGGTCCCATGTCACTGTCATCCTAATGTATACATGTATATGAGGATATTTTTGTTTTGCCCACACTTAGAACGTTAAAAAAATTTAAAAAAACAATTGGATATAGGTCATAAAATATACGAAAAAAACTCGTGAACATTAGAAAACGGTCTTGTCACTCCGTTTTAGAAAAAAAAAAACATTTTTCTTATGGAAATTTAACATGGGAAAAATGGACGAAAAATAGTCACTGATGACGGGCCATTAGTAAGCTTTTAAATGTGCCAACAAAATTTCACAAAAAAGCCATTAAAGTAGAAGAAAAAAGCTTTAATTTAAGCGAAAGATCGTTAAAATCGGTCGGTTCTACGCAAAGTTACGTGCATTTGAAAATCCCGAAAAATGACCAAAAATGATTAAATTACGTGGATTCGGGAAAAATCGCTCATTTTTGGTCATTTTTCGCGATAAAACGGTGTCACAAGTCCGTTTTCTAATGTTCATGATTTTTTTTCGTATATTTTATGACATATAGAATGAAAAGAAACTTGTCGCGAAGGTGTGCCTTCAATTTCTTTTTTTTAATTTTTTTAACTCTCTTAAGTGTGGACAAAAAAAATATCCTCATATATATGTAGGAGTATATGATCGCTACTCGCGTAACCGAGCGTTTTCCATTTGTTTTAGGGATGCCCAAGCGCGATAATGCGCACGAAAGAGAGGAAGCAAGAAAATGTGTGGTAAAAGGCTGATGAGACCGCTACGCGCACACGCGTCTGAGACATGTTGCTGCCGGCCACGCTCTTTTTTTTCCTCGTCGGTATAAGGTAAAAGTACCAATGAGCGGCCAGTGCCCAGTACGTGGCCATCTAGATAAATATTCAATTACTTTAAAGAATGTGTAGTAGTTGGATAATATTTTATTCTATAAGATGATTCTAAAATAATTAATGCTTATTGTTTAAATAGTATTATTACTCTTAGTGAAAATTTAATACTTATAAAGACGATTTGAAAATGCTACTCGCGGGGATCACGGCTTTCTATGGGAGGTCCTTAATGATTTCGTAAGGATTCATGACTCGCCTTTTAGGTATTTTTTAAATAAATTTGAAGTAAATCTTTACTCTTGAAAATTTTAAGACACTTCTAAGATGCATCGAATTCAATTACAGTCGTTAGAAGCCCAATAATTATTGTTTTTAATAAAAATAATTCAAGTTTATCTACTAGTACCAGTTTAAACGTCATGTCCCAATACTTGGCCCTATGTATTTTACCGATGTTTTGATGGTTAGGGTTCCTACGTATTGGTAGAGTTAGTAGGTTGGAAAACCATAATATGATTATTATACATTGATTTTCTGTAATTTCATATTATTAACGTTTGATTTAGTGTTAAAAAGTATTTCCAGTCCAAAATTTAGCGATTTTATTATTTTTACATAAAAATCAAAATAAATATAGAGTACAAATTATATGGTCCAAGTATTGGGACTAACAATTTCGACCACTAGTACATGACTTTTTAGCACGGTCCAACTACTAGTACAAGCATGTATTCATAATTTAATTCATTTTTCTATCATAAAAGCTTATTTTCACAAATTATTCTATGCATATGATTCTATGCATTTTTAATAATATTTCGCATTTAAAATATAACTTCAAAATTCTAGCTTCACTAAGCGTCCATCTATTGGTACTTTTACCTTAGGTATAGTTAATACCAAATCACTTAAGGAAACGAGTTGTATGCATATTGACGCAAGAATACGCTTCGCGTACGTCATCAGGGACAGTAAAATGATGTCTATTATGCTGCATCGAAAACTGCGAAGGACATAATAATACGTCACGATGCGAACGTAATGATGTAAGAATATAGTTACGTGTGTGCCGTGTGTCGTTGCTCTCAGGCTATTATACTCGGACGTTGTTTGCGTTGGCCGAGCATATTATAAGTAAATGGTGGTGCATTTCGAATGTTTACGATCTGTACAATATATGTTTGGTTATATGCTTACCACTATCTCCGTTTTTATTAACTTGAAACTAAAGGCTCTATTATTGAGTGCATTGTTGTTTAAGATATTGTTTAAGATAAGTGAAATCCATTTGGCAAAAATCTAAAGTCTGATTGTGTACTTCAATAAATACTTAAGAAAGAACATGTTTGGGCAGGTAAAAGAACCACCCCCTCCATCGCTGGCCCCACAAACCCAAAACAACCACAATTTTTGGATTTTTTTTTCTTTTAAAGTACCTATATTTGTTCGGAAAATTTGGAAAAAATTAAAGCGTATATATAAATGATGTATGCAATGAGATTTTGCATTCCCGTCGAGTGGCATTTAGTCTATCTTAATTAAGGTGGCTCCGGCGCGATATATATGTATATAAATATACAAATTTTTTACGATGCTTACTTCACATATTATAATTTGAGAAACAATATAATAAGAAACAAGGGTTCTTGAAGTAACAAAACAAATTTTTTTCAAAGTAATTTGAATATTGTTAAAGAAGATATCGCGAATTGAAAAAAAAATCAGCAAAACCAATAAATCTTTTTCATTTTTCATCCGATTTTAATTTGCAAGGTCTTATTTTATTCCTTGTTCAATTTCAGGGGACGTAGCGATATAAAAATTGGAAAATTTTCAAAACCTGCAAAGTTATAAATAATTGTTCATAAAATTCAGTCACAAATCTACAAACAATAATTGCTCCACGCATATGCAGCGCCAATTAGGAAAGAGTTGTGGAGGCATTGCGTTGCAACTTTTGGGATTACCAATTCCAGCGAGGATCGCCTCAGGCTACCAGGCTTGTTTCCCGAAACGAAGCTAAAAGGAAAGTGACGCCAAGTATTTTGAGTGAGTTGCCGGGGGCGATCTGCACATCATCAAGACAAATGGGAGGTAGTACCATGGAGTTGAGTTGTGACATGAAGCCGCGAGTGCCAGTCCACACTGCTTGTGTCTTCAGAGCGTTTATAATCAGACTATTTCCAGATTTCCAACGTGAAATATGCTCAAGATCCAGATTCACTTTCCTAATCGCATCGCAGATATCGACAGGCTTGCAGTGGATGTATATTATGAAGTTGTCTGCATAGAGATGGTACCTACAAAATTTGAGCGATTAAGGGAGGTTGTTAATAAAGAGTGAGAAGAATAAGGCTGCCTTGGGGTACGCCTGATTTTCTGTCAAGCGGAGTCGATGTTTTGCCATTCGGGAAAACAACGACTTGAGAGCGATCCATGAGATACACCTTGTCTAACAGCCAGCCGATTCGGAAAAACCGACCGAGCGAAGTTTTCAGATAAGAATGTCAACATTCACGAGATCGAATGCACGAGTATGGTCAATCCCGATGGCAAACTTGAGAGAGAGAGAGAGAGAGAGAGAGAGAGAGAGAGAGAGAGAGAAAATTTGCGTAATCAAGTAAATAGTAAAATTTTAAAATATTATCTTATAACAAATCCAATCTTTATTATAATTACCACCTGCAACAAATAAGTAACTGCAAATAAAGTAATTTAATAAAAGTTTCATTTTTTAGTAATAATATAATAACACAGGCATACAAAACAACATGTCTGAACTCGGCGCAAAAAACATGTTTTCCAAGAAAACTTTTCTCGCGTATTTTGAGATACTGAATCAATATCTTAATTCAAAATAAGAGCTTTCCTAAGCCAATTTTCTTTAGATTTTATTATTAGGACATCCTAGAATTCAGAAAAACGCTCATCCTATCGAGATTATCTAAATGATTCTCCCTGGCTTCCAGGATTTTCTGATAGTAAATAGTATACTATACTCCCAAGTAATATAATATATATTCCCATCTCAACAAAAATAGCAACTTTTTTCCTTGAAATGCGGGACCACAGTTAGACTTGTTTTCCTCTTTTAACCAATTTTACTTTTTTCCAGCATTTGCTGGCAAAAAGTTCACATTTCCCGCATTTGTGAGAAAAAAGTAAATTCCATATAAACTTAGTCAAATATCGTTTAATACACCCACTTGTGCGGGCGCCGATGCCCGCCGCCCAAGTTTGCAAACACTCCCCATCTTTCCCTTGGTCTCACTTTCCAAATATAAAAAGTGGCGCCACAGTTGAGATGGGAATAAAGTTCTATCTATATAATTCGAGAGAAAAGCCGAGAATTCCCTCAGGTGATCACTTCCCTTGCTTTGCTCGCTTGGGTACCCCCCCCCCCCCCGCGGGAATCAAGAGCAACTTTTTTCCCTTGTTATACATAATGAACTATTAAAGAAAATCACACTGGTAAATCCCCTATTTTAACTTCAGATATAGATTTAGCACCTCAAAACACGTAAGAAAACATGTTTATTCCCATCTCTATTATAATGGCCATTTTATAGTCTGAAAAGCGGGGCAAAAGTGGCGTCTGATTTTCTTTTTTACTTTATTCCCGCATAATGCGGGAATAATAGTACATTTCGACACGGGTGCGGAAGGTGATTATTTAGCTCATGTGACGTTTTTCGCACGAGCGAAGCGAGTGAGAAAAGTCACATGAGCTAAAAATCTTCTTACGCACCAGTTTCGAACCGTATTTTATACCACGAGAGCCGAATAATCATATTAAAGTTATGATTTTGAGGTTAGAGTGGTATAAAATAAATTATCGTGAATAATAGTATATTATGCACCAAGGGAATAAAGTGGGCTGTGTGCTCCTGCGCGAGAGTTGTCGCCTGAGCGAAGCGAGGGCGACAAACGCGCAGGTTCGCACAACCCACTGTATTCACGAGTGCAATATACGACTTTTTAACACAACTATCATAAAGTTCGTACTCGTTTCCCGCTGAAAAGGGAAAAAATGCTGCACATTGATTTCCTAACCTCACTCTTGTTTCCAGCGCAACGCACTGTTTGTGCCCGAGCCGAAGGCGAGGGCACATGTGCGTGGCGCTGGGGACTAGAGTGAGGGTAGGGAATGAACGTAGCTCTTTTTTCCCACTTCGGCGGGAATAAAGTACGAACTTTATGATAGGGTGTGTTAAAAAGAAATTTTATTCCCGCATTATGCGGGAATAGAGTAAATTAGCGGGAATAAAGTAACATAGTCTAATTTTTTACGTTTATGGTGAATTGGGTTAAAACTAACAAAATTATAACATAAATTCAAAATAACTTTTCAAATCTATGAAGTGGACACAGTCGCGATGGGGATAAAGTACTACATGTTACACGGGACTAAAGTCGATCATTCCCTTGGGAGCTTCGCACGCTCGCTCGGGCAGTGAACTCACCCGTGGGAATAATCTGCGACTTTAATCCCTTGTTACATAATGTACTATTCTCAGGCCGAGTTCTGACTTTTTTGTGTGCCTGTGTAATAATATATCAATCAAATAAGTAATTATTGTTAATTTAATTTTCAACTAATTTAGTTCTTTATAAGAGAGGATTTGATGATTATTGTTATACTAATTGTCATCAACAGCATCAAAGTTATAGATGAATAGTTATAAAGGACTGGGACTGAAACACGATTTTCTTCATACCGGAAGCCTTATATGCATGTACGTCATTCTACTAAATATAAAAAACCGAATATAAATGTTTCATTAAAAGTATACATTTCTTATATGATGAAAATTATAATTGTTACGATTTAATAATCGCATACAATAAATAAATGGAGGAGGACTCGATAAAAAAACGGCATGGCGTAACTCGGCGGAGAATCGAACCCCATGGACCTTTCGTTTTCGCGATGAGTGCTCTGACCACTGAGCTACCGATGCCGGTGCACGTCTTTCCTCGAGTCGTCCTCATGTTGCTGCTATATGCAACCCGATCCGCCTCGTCACGTTGTGCATACTATACACACGTAACATAATAGAAATCAATTTTTCATGATATTCTCAGACTGTAAAACCGATTAAAAATGAATTCTTTTTTAATACATGAAATTTGTAGATTTGTCACTGTATTTTATAAACAATTGCATATAACTTTGCAGGTTTTGAAAATTTTCGAATTTTTATATCGGTACCTACCCCTGAAATTGAACAAGGAATAAAGTGAGATCTTCCAAATTAAAATTGAATGAAAAACAAAAAAGATAATAATTAGTTATTGAATTTCTTTTTAGTGGACAAAATTTGCTTTTGCAACAGTGGAAATTTTCTAATTTTCTAATCATTGAAAATTTTGCTTCCTCCTAGACGAAGCTTCGTGATAGTAATTTTTTGAGTTGTTGTAAAAACATGTTATAATTGTTTTTCGAGGTTTTAGGAATCAAAATACATGATTTTTGAAAAATATCTGTATGGATGTATGTGTGTGTGTGTGTGTGTGTGTGTGTGTGTGTGTGTGTGTGTGTGTGTACACGCCTGGATCTTAGCTTCTACTCGATCGATTTTAACCGGACACGTCTCATTTTTTTTTGTTTTTTTGTGTGATGGCGGGTCAAAAATTCGTTTTTTTATTCACCGATGCGCTTTTGTTTTATTTCGAATTTTCGATTTTCTCAAAATTGATTTTTGCTTTTCTTTAATGATAAGATCGAGATATTTGAATTCAATGGATAGCATTCGAAAGAGCATTAAAGTACCTATATTTTCTAAAAAAAATTTCTCTAACTCTCACGGTTTTTTTGTTATCAACAAAAACGTGTTTCTTTTTAAAAAGCTTATAACTTCTAAACTAAACAGTCAATTTTTTTGAAAAAGTCATGATAATGCAGAATATAAATAGCTATAATCTGTAAAAATTTGAATCCATTTTGTCGACTAATTTTTAAGAAAAAAATTTAAATATAAAAAAATGAGTTTTGTATGTTCAACGATTACGGGAGTAAAATTGACTTAATGGATTCGAAATTCCTTGCAGAGGAAGATTTTGGATAGCTCTCGGTCGAGTTCTTTGGGCAAAATGATTAGTCCAGAAATTTCAGAAATATTTGAGGTTAAACTTTTTTTAACCTTTTTTTCAAATCGTAATTTCTCGAGAACGGCTCCATGTATCAGCTCCAAATTTATAGATAATTTTGTATGTGATATAGATAATATGTGTGCGAGTTTTCATCTAGATCGTACGATTATTTTTTGAGATATTTGATTTTGAAAATTTTCGTATTTACAAAGTCATTTTCTTTTTCGCATGATAACTAGAGAAAACAAAAATTGGTTTAATCATGTTGAAATTTTGTGGAGATGTAGAGTTTATATATTATCGTATAAGTCCTTTAGATAAAAGAATTGTCTCATGATTTTTAGAGATATTTAAAGTTAAAATTTTTTACGGTTTTTTTCAAAATCGCAATTTCTCTATGACGACTTCATGTATCAGCTTGAAATTTATAGACTACTTTGTATGCGATATAGGCAATACCTGTGTAAAATTTCATTCAGATTATATGGTTATTTTTTTAGATATTTGATATTTAAAATTTTAGTATTTTTGAAAATGGCTTTCTTTGTTGTCGCATAATATAACTACATTAAAATTGTTTTAATTTCTTTGATATTTGGTGGAGATGTAGAGTTTGTATATTATTTATTAGAAGAGTTCTTAGGGTAAAAGAATTCGTTTATGAATTTCAGAGATATTTGAGGTTAAAACTATTTTAGCCCTCTTTCAAAATCGTAATTATTCGGGAACGCATTTATGTATACTAGAAAATGGAAATGACATGCGCTATACGCTATGCGCGCGTGTTGTGTACCTGCTTTTGTTTTGTAATAGCCATTTATTATTTTTAAGGTTAGAACCTTTTTCTTACATCGGAAATTCCAGAAAGAGCACACAAATAAGGACAGGCATACTACTAGAGATAAGTATCCTACGTGTGAAATTTCATAAAGAAAATATAATTTGAAGTAAAGGATATTTAGGAATTTTAAAAGGTTTTGACGATATTACAATCAATTATTTTATTTATTTTTCACACATCATTTAAACAAAAAACCATACTTATTATTTTATTCATATTTTAGACATAATTTAAAAATTAATATTTTTTAATCTTCATAAATGAATTTAATTATAATTATGTCATAAATTGTTGCAAAAATTATAAATTTTGTTATTAAAACTTAATTAAAGGAATAAGCAAATTAAGTTTGAGGAAGCCACGGGCCAATGAATTGGCAGCTGTTTTTTCCATTATGTTAAGAACCCTATTTCCTGTCATAGCAGTTTTCAGATTGGAACGTGCAAATGAATCTTTGTAAAAAATGTTCATAGCTTTAGGTCTACTAGACCGCTGGAGCCACCTTAAGGTAACTTCAGCGACTTTACTTAAAATTACAGATCAAGATGAAACTTTGGAAAAGATGTAGTTGAAACTTTCAACTTTCGATTGCCGTTAAGAAAAAATGGGGTGAACATCCAAATTAGCGAAAAAATTGCATCGCAAAATGTTCATTTTGAACATGCAGCTTATGGGAATTGATCGACAATGAAAGTTAAATCGCGTATTCAAAGTAATAAAAAATGTGTTTTCAGTAAAAAAGTATGTGGTTATAGGATTCGAAACAGCGGTTCTGACGGTATTAAAAAAATTGTAGGTTAACATGCAATTTAGAGAGTAAATAACTGTCAAAGTATGTAATTTTACTTTTTGGGGGCGCTTCTCATGGGGCGAAAATGAACCTTTTTATCCTGCTTTATTATTGGTGATATTTTTTTACAAGTTATACGCATATAAATCATTTTCAGTTATATAGGTTTAAATTTAAAGCTTTGATTTTGCGAAAAACTGTAAATGTTAACTAAGGCGCCTGCGGGACCCCCGCTTGATAAGATACCCAACGCTGGAGCCACCTTAAGGTAGTTCACCTGGTCGAAACAGCAGTTTTAGTTTTTGTATTTTTTAAATAATGTTTTATTAAGTTGATAATCCAAGAGAAAGTACATGTAACAAATATATACTAGAAGGAACATAAGACTTTTTTTCAGACAAATTCAGGCAATAGTCACTATACTATTGTTACAATTAAAGACAAAAACTTCAATAAGTTTTTCTAATTTTTTATTTTTTATCCAAGATTGGTCTTAACGAAATAAAGCTTATTTTGTTCGTTAAGAAATTTCAGGGGGAGTATCGGTGGGAAAATTTATGATACGAGTTACCAGTACGGCGCAACATCAATTTGTTCATCTTAAACACTCTAAAACTTGATTTGCTTTTCTTAAACAAATTGATATTGCGCCGTACTGGTAACTCGTATCATAAATTTTCCTACCTATACTCCCCCGAAATTTCTTAACGAACAAAATAAGCTTTATTTCATTAAGATCAGATAAAAAATAAAAAAATTAGAGAAACTTATTGAAGTTTTTGACTTTAATTGTAACAGCATAGTAATTATTGCCTGAATTTGTCTGAAAAAAATTGTCTTATGTTCCTTCTAGTATATATTTGTTACATGTACTTACTCTTGGATTATCAACTTAATAAAACATTATTTAAAAAATACAAAAACAAAAACTGCTGTTTCGACCGGGTGAACTACCTTAAGTATTCATTTTCTTCGTCAGTAAATGTCAGCTGAAATGAACTATTTATGAACTCAAAAAAATGCTTGATGATTTCGTCGTGCATTTTATAATTTCATTATGTATTTATTATGAATACATAAAGAAGACATATGTAATTTACATCACTATATAGTCATCTATAAGCGTGCATCGCGCGCCGTAATTTTAGCAAAACTTGGCGCCACTTTTATTTTTGCAACCTAGCAACCCGTTACTCCCACCAACCAAATCACGAATAAAGTGATATCATAACAAATCCATCATTTTTTTAAGATAGGAAAATAATTATCTAAAAGAACTCAATAGAATGAATGAATTATGAATACAAAATGTATTCGTCTTTAATTATATTTTTGAATTCTTAATGAATAACTTTTTTATTTTAAACACAAGTTCAAAACGTATTTATAAGGAATACATTTTATGTTCATTCACATTTGTTGAATACATGGCAAAACATATTATCATGAAGAATTCATTAAGTATTGATCACACATGTATATCAGCTTAAATAAACTTCATAAAAATGAATTCTAAAAGTGTTAATCAATTTGAGTTCACACTAATGAATTCTCAAAGAATACGCATTGCTGAATACTTTCTGAACACTTTCTGAAAATATGTGCCGTCTGGGATTTACATTATGAATTTTCTATTTTCTTAATATATTCGTCTAAATAGACTTCCATATTTCGTCGGATTGAAAGAATAAGGTCCTCGGCGAAGCGGGTGAAAAGGTCCTAACGCAGCCGAGCGCGTAAGAAGGTAACAACTGGCGAGCTCCGTTTTTTTCATCGAAGTTTAAGTTGAGAAAGAGTTAATAGTATCTATACAAAATATCCTTTTAAATTTATATATTTATTTTGCATTTTAATAGCTCTTTATATCGCAAAAGAAATCATAACAGATTTTTTAAATCTCCGCAACGATTCACAGTTAAAACATGAGAAAACGAAGCGCGCGAGTTGTTATAGCTTCTTCCGAGCTCGGCTGAGATTGGACCTTTTTATGCACTTCCCCAAGATAGGACCTTCTTCTTTCTACCTGACGAGTTACGATATTCGTTTTATAAAAATGATGGAACAATGCAGAACCGTATGTTGTTTTATATCTGCATTGTATTTTTGTATTTATTGGTATTCATTGCAGATTTTGTATTTTAAGACAATAAAGAACATTTAGATCATATCTATAGTTGTCTTCCATCATATTTTGTGCGATATCAAACTTATTTTAGAAATATTCATTAATATACATTGAAGTCATAAAACTTTACAGAGGTCTACTAAAGTCCTAAAAGAATCTTGTCACTTTGTTAATTTAGCGATTTTATCTTGAATTTGTATTACTTCCTTCAAAATTACTTAAAGATATAATCATATAACATATCAATTAACAGGAAAAATTACTCGTATTTTAGAAACAGACTAATAATTTTACTATATTTCTTCAACGAATTTTGAAAATATATTTTTCTTTCCTCAATTAGTGATATTCGAAAAAAAACTAACTTTATACATGAATTCGTATATTTTTCTTTCTAATTACTTTGATATGACCACAGGCAACATTGATAGAAAATAAGTCATCATTTGTACTTGACATAATAAAAATATGTCTGTACATTTTGATGTTTTTGACGTGCTTGAAAAAAAAGACTATATTTTTTTTTTCATTTATTTAAAAAAGGCTATATACTACTTTATCGATTTGCACTTTAATTTTCTTATTCAGAAGCAGATTTAACATCATCCGCTTGTTTCGAAAATGTAAGCAGTTTGTATCTAATTAGCTTCATTGTTGTAATGATGGCAACATTTCTGCTCTGATAAATTTTTTCTTTGTCAGATTGAAGTTTACCAAAATAAGTAGAAAAGGAAATACTTTATCCGGTATCCAGTAGTAAAAATTGAAAAACATAACTTTACATGAGCATAAAGTTATATTAGTTAGGCGTTCGTTGGTATTCTTCTTTCTTTGTAATAAAAGCAAACTGTAATAATAATCTTTATAAAAATTTCAATTAAAATAAATTTTGTATAACATTCAACTAAATATTTCAATTATTATAATAATTTATTTCTTATAGAATTTAGTTTAGGCTCCGATCAATATCATATAGTAATAATAACTCTCTGAAAATAAGCATTTGAACAAGATTGTATGGGAGTGAAATAGAATGAAATAAAAGACATGACAATCTATTTTCTATAAACATTTATTAAAATAATTTTCTTAAGCGCATCTAAAAATGATACGTCTCTTATAATACCTGAATAATAATGCTTTAATACTTATAAAATTTAAAATTAAAACAAAAGCACCAAGGATATCTTGTCAATCAGGTTACTAATTCGATTATCAATACGGTATAAAAACGTTCTACAATTAACATCTATTTACATTGTCGATCGAATTACTGAATTGCACAACACGTTTTGAAATTGAGGTAGTTTTTCTTATATAATATAACAAAAACATTATCATATATTCCCAAATTCAAAAATTTTTGTGACAGTTACGAAGATATAATTATTTTCGTGTAAAAACATTAACATTAAACGTTAAAATTTGTATAAAAATCGCCTAACAACTTTTAAAAATATTTACAATAATGCAGTTTCGGCGTCATAATTTTTTCAACGGAAATTGAAACAGTCATTCTTCTTAAAATCACTTTCTACTTTATCACTTAAACACTGTGTAAAGTATCTTCCATAAAAACCATATTCCAAAAGACGCCGCCAATCCCTTAACAAACTGATGCATCCAATAAAACCTGTAGAACAGCAAGAAGAAAAAAAATTAGAACTTCGAATTTTAATGATAAAAAAGGATTAAAAGGATATCGTATTGTACTTTACTATACTAATACTGTTTTATCGGCTAAACATGTAAATTAACAAAAATTTCTAAATTTCTAGGGTAAACAAACGTCGTTGTTGTTGCCTTGAAACTTTGTAAAACTATGTATTATAGGATTACTCAGGGTAACTGAATTTGTTCAAGACGTAAATAAAATGTCAGCAATAAAACAGTGTTAGTGGTAAAGTAGGACTATTACACCCTCTCAAAATGTGTACTAACTTTTTCCATCTTGCTCTGCTGCTTTCTAAAGTTTTCAAATCGTCCTTCAAGAGATAAACTCTAATACCCTTCATATAATTCCTAAAATATGATTGCCAGTCAAAGTTCTGCATGCTGAAGTAAAACATCTGCCTGTCTCGCGGATCCAGCCGACTCCACATGCCTTGTACGTTAGTATTCGAAAACTTCCATTCACGGACACAAAAATAAGATATGACACCGGCAAATTTGTGAATTTTTTCATACATTTTCAACAAACTAAAAAGAAAATATTCATATTAATATCAAATTTATAAAAAATTTGTTGGTAACAATGAGGATATACATTATTATTTTTTTTTTTACCCAGGTTTGCGTCCAACGCAGATAGTTAAGGTATCAATTATAAATGCGGGTACCAAGTGCAGAAAGACAGTGTACATCGAGTTCATAATTTTGTTTTTGTTCATGTTGAAGGATATGTACCAAACCGCATTATTAAGTGGATATTCGTTCGCGTAATGAGTGTTCGTGTTGCGGAATTCTCCCCATGTGAATGGCGCATCTACTGTTGATACAAAGTTGTAGATCAACATATCTTCTTCTCTCCTGAAAAAATACAGTACCCATTAGTATTCTCCCAAAAATACAATATTTGATGCCAACGATGCAAACGATTAAATATTAACTAACTGAAAAATGTTCATGCAACTGAGGTTCAGAATCCATAATCACTTTGATATTTTAGATCGTAAACAAATAAATAAAACGCTCCTTAACATAGTTAGCTAAGCGCGCGTCGTATTACTCGTAACGATTAAACTACAGGCCTTACGGTACCGGACATTTACAAGCGATCTATCATAGCAACGACCAGACGTGCAATTACTAATTTCACGGCTCGCTGCGGCTCACCTGGCAGTTTGCATCGCCACGTCCCAGGCACTGGCAATTAGAGCGTTCACCGTGAGGTCCACCGGTACGACGTTAGCGTTCATCTTGGGGTCGGCGTGCATCGTGCGAAGGACGCCCGTCGCCACACCCGCCGCTACTCCTGTTGGCCCGTAAAAGTTGTCGATCCAGCCGGGGGTCGGCTCGTGGGCCGTCGAGATTACTGCGAATAAAATTTGACGATTAGAATAATCGCATTGAACTTGAAGTAGAAAAGCTATCTATGAAAGATTAAATTTTTTTTGTAATTGTGAAAAAATTATAGATCCGGTTGTAATTCGGTTGTATAAGTCATAGATCATATCAGGAATAATTTCAATATTTAAGATTGAGGAAAGCGTGAGAATCACGTGTCGGTTTAGGATAAGTATGAAATTCTTTATCTACTGAAGTTTACGTTATTATGCAAAGCGTCTAAGCAGCGACAAATAGCGATAAAAGAAGAAAATTTATTCCATGAGACCTTTACTTTGGAAACATAAACAAAACATTGGTACATTTAATGCAATCTTTAATCTCGATATCACGATCAAATTACTTAAAACAATAAACAAACAACATATTACTTAAAACAATAAAATTTTTGTCAACTTAATAATATAATTAATTCACTGATAAGGCTGTGAATCAATTTAATGGGACAAACCTGGGTTAAATGTTAACTAAAAAAAATTTCTTTGATATTGAGCAATTCAAAGATAACTCTATTTCAATACTGTTTTTTACAAAATAACATGATAAAAGTGTTCTTCAAAAGGTAAAAAAAAGAAGCAATTCAACATCTGGAAAGAAGATATACCACCGACAAAGAGGTCCAGAAACTTCTCATCGAATAGAAATACTAAGGTCGATGTTTAAGTCAGCATACTCAAACACAAGATCAGTGATATTGACAGTTTATTTTTAAAGTTTGTTAGATTTTGTGTTGTATATTCTGAATCAAAAAGAATGGCAATTCCTGTTAAGACTAGAGTTTAAAAAAGGAAGACTCGATTGCAGCTGATAAAGAATAAATCATATGCAAACTGCTGATAGCTCTTGAACGTTTAACGATTTCTACCTCTATCTTGTGTTCATACGAATGACAAGTTAAGATTATACGTAAAAAAGTAGATAATAATTATTTCAATAAGACAGATGAGTTCCATTTATAGTTAGATTCGTGAAAAATGGATGCTAAATTTATATTAACAAACTTTTACCCTATTTTGATCGACATTATCATCGCGATAAGAACCTTTTGAGATAATAACAAAATTTGTATATATTATATATTTTAAAAGTTTTAATAAAGAAATATTAAGAACATCTTAATATGATTCTTCATGAAATAAGCGGAGCAGATTTTAAAAATCAGATAAATAATCATTTATTTGCATAAATCGAAACAGCTGAAAAAACATTAATAATAATTATAATCTAATCAATTGTACACAATAATTAAAAATATTGAACTTTTTAGAAATTTGCTATGCTCATTTAAAAGAACTTTTTAAAATTTTAACTCATTTGGTCAAGTGATGTTTGAGAAAGTCTACGGTCAGTGCGTTCTTATGGAAAAGGTAAGTGACTCTCACAGACTTGCTACTGGAGATAGAGAAGCCTGAGAAGGGGTTGAAATGTTATTTTTTATGTATTCTTTCAATGGGTATAACCGTGTTTGAAGTAAATTATAAAATAAAATTATTTGACTAATTAATATATTATTTAACAATCCTTCTTTGAAACAACGAATTTTTACTATATTGATATTTTTATATAAGATCGATAAAAATTTTTCTCAGTGTATATTTCATTTAATCATAGGAAAATTATCTAATAAACTAAAATTAATGACAAAAGATTTATTATTTAGTTAAATAATTTTTTATTTAATTTTCTTTGTCATTTGTTGAATCTTTTGTATTAAATTTGAATACAAGATAATTGATGGTTGAATCAAGATAATTAATAGTTCTTCAGATATATATCTTTTTATTGGAGGCTTACAACTTATTATCTTGCCTATATAAGATATATGTGATAATAATGAGTAAAATATGGTGTATTGATCTGAATTCTATTACGAGATATAAGTAAGAATGACTCAAATAACTAATGATTTCTGATAAAGCAATTAAATAATACAATAAAGTTATTTGAAATAATTATTTTTTTACAATATTTTTTTTTAATAATTTTGTTTCTATTAGTAAATCGTGACATATGAAAATAGGTAAACATTTATTTACTTACCGATTCCGGGCCTGAAAATTCCCATTGGTAAACTTTTGTTTCTAACTCTGACAAGATCCTCTGCAAGTGCTTTTGTAAACGCATAAGTATTTGGCCAAGGTGAAATTATACTGCGTTTGTAAACAATAGCAACATTTAAAAATAAAACACATATTGATCAAACGTAATGTTTAATTATCAATCCTAACTAATTAATTTTGGCTCACCGTGGGCAAATATCATTAACGGTGTCATCGGGTAAGCAGCTGATGAGGCTAAGCAGTTCCTCATTCTTGATCGGGTACTCGTAGAACTTTTCATCGATATCTCGCGATATACAATTTGCGTATGCCGTGGAAACGTGAATGAAAGCCTGAAACGATAAAAAATAAGTCTCAGTTATTATAAACAAGTCCGTTCGCCGGATTCAAGGACTTTGAATTTTGCCATCCATCGACGATCAAGAAAGTATTTCGAAATCTATTTTTGATAAAAGTGAAATCTTACAACACGGTGTACACAAACACCTAAGGGCTTAAATTGCGAAAGTCTTATATTTATGCATTCATATCGATGCGTTGTCATTGGAGCGGTTACCTTCACCTCAAATTACTGTTTGGCCGATCGATTTCTTTTTCGAGAGTCATCATCATCTTAGAGTGTGTTCTTTGTTCGGTTTACGCCTTGTGTTTAGGATAGGATAAATAAAAACTCTTTCGTATCGGAAAAAATAGTTACACGTGCCTCGGTTACATAAGGATGGTGTGATCGAAAGTAAAAGTTCTCTATGGAATGGTGCTAATAATATTCTATAGTATTGATAAAAGTGTTACGACTTGAATCGTATAAATAATTTGACATCGCGTTTAAATTTAGATATGTAACAATCTATATATATATAATAAACATTTACCAACATTTTATTTTCTTTATCACTTTTGCATATTAACGCGATAGAGCGATACATCTAGCAATAGAGACTGACAATTTTTCTAGAAAATAATCATGCTGATATAGATAAATGTCTCCAATTGTCTTACTTTAATCAGTGTATAGCCGATAAAAGACACTTTTTGCTGTTTCACATCATGAGATAACTAATGTAAACTTTGTACCTCTGGCAAATGATAGATTGTAATAACTATTCCGCAAGTGATATACTTAACTGATACAAAAGTTTTCTTACTAAATAAAATTCAGTCATCATTATTATCCTACATTGACCCCTACACTAGTTGCATGCCAAGTGTAATGGCGAGACAAAGGGTGTCGAAAAATCGTTTTGGTACGGACATACGCGTACGTCGCATGGCCATGCGAATAAATTTTCTCGGCTTGGATTTTCTCTCACCTTCAATTTCTGCATGTCTTTGCACAAGTCGATGACATCAGAGGTGCTCTGCACGTTGATTGCCGTCGCGAGTTTAAGTTTCTCATCGAAGCGTACCGTCGCCGCCACGTGAAAGACTATTGAGACCTGCAATTGCGAGAGCTCACAATGTATGATTATAGCTCCGCGCGTGTATGTAGTGCCGCAATGCGCGCGCTCTTGCCTATACGTATATAAGCGAGCTCTTTGTTTACTTTTCACGGCTAGTTGAGTCGGTGAAATTCTTCTTCTTCTTTTTTCCATCTTTTTGTCGCGAGATGGGAATCTTTTCGCGCTTGAATTAATAAATTGACAGTGTGCATGAGCTACGTTTGCAGAGCTGATGGAACATTTACGTTTTTATGGTCGGCCGAAGAAGGAACGCGTTGGATTGCTTTTTTATAGCTTCCATAGTATAGTAATTTTAAAAACGGTAATATATGGTAATTTATGGTCCGCTTAACACAAATAAGTTTTAATGCGCCATTAACACTCTTAGCACATTTATTCCAGTAGGTAACAGGTGTCGTTCTCGAATTCGATGGGTTGATATGCCCACTGATGCACAAATAATTATGGAAATTTCGATTCGAGAGACTAATTATTAAAAATAATAAAAACAAACGATTTCATTACGTATAGGTGAAATGTTACTTTCGTTTCCGATAACAAATTAATATATAAAACGTAAAGAAGAATTTTTTTTCTCCAGTAAAAATTATCAATGCTGTTGTAATATTGACCATAAAATAACATTGTCTTTACAGTGTAAATATTAACGTGTAAAAAAGAAAATCTATTAAAATTTAGCCGGTGTCGCTAACATCTACATTAGATAAGAATAAATTAACTTATGTAACGGCCTAATCGATCATACCAATCAGCGCGCATTTACGTCACACGGCGCACGGTCAATTTATTATTATTCAAGAGTAATTTTTCAAAATTTCATACGCGCCGAGCCACGCGCGCGCGCGGACACCGGGCCAACTTGAGACTTCCGGCGGCGGCGTCGGCGCTGTTACTTAATGGTTGCGCCACACTTACGTCGCGCATCAGCAAATCTCTGTCAGAGGTAGAAAGTCCCAGGCCTTGGACGCTGCAATCGCCAGCGACGGCCACGACTTTGTGATGAAATTTCGGCATTTCCTCTTTCAGCCGCTCGTATATCTGTAAAGGAGCAGCGAGGATCGATTTGAATTAGCGGCCTTTTGTCATACATGCATCTCGGGAGCGGCGCTTTTCCGTGTTGTGGTGCGAGAGTATATTATAAACAGGGATTATTACACTTGTGTAAATAAAGAATCGATGCGCGTGCTTTTGCGACGTTTGTTATTTCTAATTTTGCAATTCGTTGCGTAAGCGTATAGATTAAAATAATATTGTGAATCGTGAGATGTTTTTAAGTGATTATCGGTCGAGTGGTGAAATATTAACGAAACACGTGCAGTTCAGTGAAGTCGAGAAATATCTAAGATGCATTTCCTTGTGAATTGAAGATATCGTGTGTAAAATTGTTAAAATCACGTAATTTTATGTGAGTAGCGTCAACTAATCCAGTTGCCAAAAGTTGTCAAAAATTATCTCTAATTTTGAATGAAACCTAACTTTGGAATTCCAAATTACTTCTTTTTTTGTTATTCGCGAATAGAAGGTCAAAGCACGGGATACAAAACGAGAAATCTCAAAATTCGGTGGTCCTCAAACATTTGCACGATTTTATGGCTTTTGACAACGAATCCCGTATTTGCGCGGTAAAAGATCGCTATAATTCAATTCAATCCTATTCAACCTACAAAAAAGCCGTTCAATTAGCAAGTTCCCGGCGCTTGCCTTTCAAAGATCGATTCTCCGGTATGTTTTTCCATGGTACAAACCTCTGAGCGAAAAAAGCACATGACATCATTTCTTACGCAAACGCAGGCGCGTTTTAATTGTATTTGCCGACTCAAGTACCTACAGTCGGCCAACAAATATGCAAGGATCAAGGTTCGGCATGCAAATATCAAATCGTCGACTTAGTGGAAAAAACGTACAACTCCGTTTGATTTGAGCTGGAGGTGTCCGTTTTTTCCACTAAGCCGACGAAATGTTAATATCTGATTTAAAAATTTCTTGCGATTCTTCGTCATCCATCGATATTCCACCAATGTTTAAATAATCGTTACATTAAATTCTCGCATTATCATCAAACACGCATCATTCGTATCAGAGTTTTTCGGCCTCGCATTTATATAGCGTGACTCGAATATTTTTACAGAAAATATGCCACTGCGAAGACGGAGAAAAAAAAATAATCGCACGGTGCGCGTTGAAGCGACACTTAAGCGCGACGTGCGAGCGGAATGCGGTGCGATTTGTGAAAAGCTCTCTAACACTCACTGGATCATTGAACAAGTCTTCCATTCTACTCTCGATGCTCTTCTGCTTCTTGGGGCGCACCAGTAGGTAGATGCGCGCGAGGTCCGAGCAGCTGCGCAGAAGCTTCTCTATGAGAATCTTCCCGAGAAAGCCGGTTCCTCCTGTGAACAGAAATTTTGTGTTCTTCATTGTTTCTTTAATTAAATTGGTTTAAATATTATTATTATAAAGAGTAAAATAAGCATTTTTTGAATGCTTATAAGATCTATTGGTGTAGTTTGGCAAGAATATTTTTTGCCTCGATAAAATGGAGGTCTAAGAAAGATACTAATGTAATTCGATTTGATTTGAATGACTATTCTTCTGATAATTTTATTGGCATCCTAGAAACATTTTCCTTCTTTTATAAAGTATTATGATTTATTTTATTTGAGATTTATGTTATTCAATTATAGATTCCTAGCACATTTCTGATGATATGAAAATTTTCGTTAGATTTGCCTACTTTAATTTACAAAAAGATTGAACTTGATGTTTTAGAAAATAGAGTATCGCAAATGCAAATACGCGTCAGTCTCCACTTAACATAACTAGAGATAATAACGCATACGATACCTGTGATGAAAATACATTGATGTGCGTAAAAGTCCTGCAGCGGAGTTCTTTTGGTTATTATCCGTCCATTAACGTCGAGAGTTTCTGAGATTTCATTGTTGTTGGTCTCAGCTGTAATTGTCTGCTTGCTATACACACATTCCCCCTGAACAACAAACAAAGAAACACACAAAATCATTAGTTAAGCATTTACCATTCGTGCACTTTAGAAAGGTGCACAATTAGGTATTCTCGTAAACGCATTCGCAACTGTGAAGAAATCAGAGCAAAGAGTATTGACTCTAGAATTGTGGAATATCTGGAAATATTTCCTTTGGAGCGATAACGGCCTGGGAAATAAATTTTAGTGCGTCGATTCTGAGAAAATGTTATCTAGGAAAAATAGGAAGTATAAATAATACCATACCATTATGTACGATTATCAACTTGTTTTGTAAAGCGCGAATTCAATCCGTTAGGCAATAACCTAATTTTTTCAATTCTATATTAACAAAAGGTCTTGATATTAAATGTAACAAAATGATGGTATGTCTAAGTATATCTAAGAGAAGCTTACAAATCATAGAAGATGAACGCCAGTTTTGCAAAGTTCGTACCGACACAAAGAAGACAAAGTATACAAAGTTCACGTGTATAATTTGTATTTAATCACTACTTTGACTCGTGCAACATTTATAAATACATATTGATCATTAACAGCTTCCTCAATGAAAAGTTTTTCTCTCGTAGGCTGTATACATTATGAAACCGGTATGAATTTCGCTCAGATTGGACCTGTTTTAAGAGTTTAATTAAACGGCAGGTAGTTATACAAAGCGGAAAAATGCAGGCGCTATCTATGTATACTATCCTGATAAGTGATGGTTAATTCGCTCATAAATCTTCGTTATTGAATGCGATGCCGTTTTTTATTTTGACACCGGCAAAATTTTTTGTAAATTCGTTGAAGTTGCATTATCATCATATCGTCGAAGATAAAAAATTATTACGCACTTTATAATATGTTACCATCGGATTAACATTAACGATTAGACACTTCGCGCAATCACTGTCTCTCACATTCCAATAATTTACAAGGTGACATAAAAGCTCTGACAATCACGTAACAGACTGTACGTGCCACCTTATATAAAGAAACCACTCCATATAATTCAAATTTTGCTTTATTATAATAATTACGAAAGCTTCGACAACGACCTATCCAACCTGAAACAGCTTAGCCTCTTCCCATGTCTCATACGTACATTACGAATCAGGCGCAACCGCATCTCGCAGTGCGCGAAAGGCATCGTCACGAGCTCACTGCTGCAGGCGCTCGCGCGCGGATCTGGGGAGTTCGTCGAACTCGGCTCGCCGCCGAACGTAATGATATGTAATGCGCCGATCTCGCGCGCGCTGGACAACCCGGAAGAAACCAGTTCAATTGCCGGTCCGGCTACGGCGTTATGTCGGTTGCCATGTCAAGGACAGCGGATTTCTTTTTCTTTTAATTTCGCCGGCTTTGATGGACGCCGCGCGCCTGGCGATTTCGGATGCGTGGTCGACGGCGGATCGGGGTGTGATCGCGGGGGATGAGTGGGTGTTTGATTTAGGACGCATTTTATGGGTTCATTTATCGGTAAGAAAATTTTTAAGGCGAGAGATCTATCTAACTCGCTGGTCGAAATTCAAAACATTTTATAACTAATAACTGATCATTTATAATAGAAACTTTCTATAAAATAGGAATTTCTCTTGTCTAGTTTCTAGCTCCCGATGAAACGCTTTTTTTTCTATTATTTGGCTATTTAATAGATTGAAAAATAGAATGAGTTTTTCAAAGACAAGCGCAAACTTGTTCTTGAGTATTTTAAATGTACTAAAACTGATCAGTTTCTTTAGTCTGGAAATGGCTAGTAGAAGGCTTGCTGTTACCACAAGGAGTGAAAGAGACAGAATCAGATGGAGAAATAAAACTTTTGCTGAATTATTTGTAAAATGAGTACAACAAATGCTTTATTAGTTACTGTTATTTATTTATATTTTGGCAAGCCATCCAATGCACTTTAATGCTGCTTCATCTATGATAAAATTAGTAAGTAAATCAAATACGAATATTTTGTTGTTACGTAAGTCTAAGAAATAGGCAAATAATGGTCGAAAAATCGTTTCATCATAACGATTAATTAGCCAGTTTTACTAGTTATTTTCTAACTTCTTGGCCATTTCATATAGATAGATTTTTACCAGGAAAATATAATGATGGGAAAACATGAATGGCGGGAAATATTTTTGGTTCCTTTTTTTCCTCGTCGCGGGAGTTTATTGCATTGCTAATGTGTTAACTTTGTTCGATGCTTATTGATCAAATATATAATGTGTGATGTGGAGTGCAAATGTTTGACGAAGGAAGTAACTCATTATTGTAAATTATTTTTTCTGTAAATATTACGAGAAAAATCAGTATAAACAGGATAAAACTGTCGAACAGTGTAGCAAAATTGTAGCATTAATTATGAGTGTTTGAGGAAAGAACAAAACTAAAACTTATTATCGTACTTGAATATTTTTTCAGATGTTTAAGAAAGATGTTGGGATGAAGTAAATTCAGCTTAAATTAAACTTCGCCAAGAAGAAGAAGCTATGGAATGGTGAACAAAATTTTTCAGAGAAAAAATGTTTTATTTAGCATAACAATCTACTATTATTGAGAACATTTTTTATGTCTATATGTGTGCGCGCGTGTGCATACAACGGATATCTCAAGAATGGATAAACCGATTTTGATCGATATTTTTAAAATCTACAACCTGAAATTGTGTATAAGTTGTTACGCTTTTATTTATCAATGTAATGCAAGTATAATACTGATCGGATGCACAAGTGTTAATAGTATATTACGATACGTGTGACTTAAGTGGCCCATTATTGCACGGCGTGAGGTTAGCGCCTGAGCGCAGCGAGGGCGCTAAACGCCGTATAATAATGAGCCACTTAAGTCACGAGTATCGTATACTATTTTATAGCTCGTGTGACATAAATCCGCCATATTCTTATTTTATTTATTTGTGCTTATTTATAATGATAGTTAAAACTTGGAAGTGGGGTGGGAGAAGTGTGGGGCGGAAGGGGGGGGGGCAGCCCCCCCCGCCCTGAAAAATATTAATAAAACTTTATTTAAATAATAGAATACCTGATATAGAATATGGTTATTATTGAATCTAGAATATTGAATATATACATAAAAAATCATAAAACTAGATTCTTGGCAATTTGATTTGTATCTTTAACAATAAGTTGAAGTTTATGAAAGTGAAAGATTTGTATACGTTATATCATTAAAGAGAAAGACTTTTAAAACTAAAATCCATACAGTTTAATATTGAATATTTAAAAAGCGCGCGGTCTGCTATCCTATAGCAGATGAAACTAACCTATAATATAGACAAGCCTTATTATCATCATTTTTATTTATTTTTGTGGTTTGTCAACTATTAACGAAGTTTTACTTCTTTTCCTGTTCATTCTTATATGTAAAATCGTATTTTTGAATAGTTTTGGTAGATAATTGGCGTTAATTACGTACCTGTGACTTAAGTAAATTCATTATTTCACAGTGTAATAATGCGCTACTTAAGTCACAGCTAGCCGTGACTTAAGTGCGGATTTAGGTCACACAGTGCTATAAAAGATATTTGATAACAGCTATAGCCTACATCAGCGTGTTTAGAGTAATAATAAGAGTGAGGAAGAAAAAGAGACAGTCAGAGATAGAGAGAAAAATATATAGTGACTAAGTAGGAGAATATTTTTCTAATTATTCTTTATAATATCGTTAAATTGACATATGCACGTCATGAAATAAGGTATTGATTTTATCGGCGCTATCAAGTCACAAATAATGAAAATCAAAATGTTCTTTTCATTCGTAATTATATGGCATCGTAATTATACCATCCTGAAAGAAGAACCAATGTCTAAAAAAGTAGACGGTCTAATTTAGACGTATTTCGTTCGAAAATTTTTTATTTCTTCTTTTTATCATTACAAAATACACGTAGGTGAAAATAAATATTTTGAGGATATGAAATTTCCATGTTTTGACGTATATGAAGCTAATCTAAAACTTTTTATTTCGAAAAAAGTTCGATCTTGATTGTATAAACCTCGTGAGCTTATAAATGTTTTTTGATCTTTTGAACCGTTATAGTTTACTAAATTAATGTATTGGTTAGAAAATATAGCTGATTTCAATATATTATTTTATCATTTACACTATTATATTTGAGTTTATTAAAAAAGATAGAAAGAAATTTTGGATCTACTCGTCCCGCCCCTAGTCTAATTAGTATAGCGGGGACAGATTATTAGATTTTACCTAATCTCCATAAAATAAAATTTCCTCTTTTACATCAAGACCAATCTACTTATCGCAAGTGATGAACTAGTTTCTCCCGTCAGTATAAGAAATTCGTCGATGCGCACAATAAATGTTACCGAATCCCAGTGAAAATCCACAAAACCACAAAGAAACGACACAAACTCTGCACCTGTTCCCCGGTACCAAAATCTTCGGCGCCACTCGTTAAAATTTTAAACGTCACACAGCGCCTTATCTCAAGAATATACGAACCAGTACGCCGCTCCACTTTCCCGACCCTTGCATTGAAATTCATAACCCAAAAAACCAGTCCCTCTCGCTCCCTTCCTCAGCGTTTCGTACCTTCACCGCTGCCTAACGAGAGCAACAGAGAACGACGAGTTTACAGTTAAATCGGTGCCCGTGTGCGCAGCGATTATATATATACATGCCGTTGCGAATCGATGGAGGTGGCGACGACGACGATGCACTGGCCTAACGGACGCCCGTACCTTCCTTTTTACGTATGTATATATATCTATACCTTTCTCTCTCACTCGCTCTTTCTCGCCGTCTCTCTTTCGTTTCCTCTTACTCCCGCGGTCGATTGGATCCGGAGAAGTCTGGTTGCCTCTATATAACGCGCGCACCTTTGGTTTCACGCGCCGCTTGCCATGTCGTGTTCTTAACGGTACGGATTTGGTCAAATGAATTCGGTGATGATAAAAATAAAAATGGTCTACTAATTGACCCGATTTTTGGTAACCTGACCTACATCTCTATTATGAGATGAGAAAGGTGCGAAATTCTGTTAAACTTACATTACTGTTATTTAAGATGAAAGTGCTCAAATTTTGTTTCCGAAACTAAAAGAATGCTATTATTATACTTTCTTTTGTCGTTGTTCGATTTAAAATTTTAAATATAGTACAAATATAAAGATTCATCATAAAAAATCATTTTTTTATCGTTAAATCGAATATCAATGCCAAATAGAATAATCATATTAGAACAGATTTGTTTTATCAGACCGCCGCGCTACATATATATTTTTAGCACAGCGATAATCTCAAATGAATTATAATAATAACAAAGAAGACCTCGACGTAATGCGCTAAAGTGCAAACTCAATTTCTCTTTCTGTCAAGGTGACTTCGTCTTCGCGATACAATCAATATTAGCTCAAGACGCAGCTCATCGAGCGTCTTCCCTTACATCTGCGCCTCCTCTTATGATGCGCGCCTCGAGATTACTCCGGCAGAATAGAAAATACACGCGACATTAATGAGTAAATAATAATACTGTAAGCACTTGAAAAATGCAAATGCCTCGGGACTATATCAAATATAGTTTTTTCTTTTCTTCATTACTCAACGATAAGTAGTAAATAGATTTACGAGTAGTGCGGCCTGAAATTTCCAATAACACTTGCCATTAATAAAGTATTAAACCAATGTAGCACACTGCACATTTTACAACAGAAAAAAAAAGATTTATGCGAACGAAATTTAAACTATCATTACCTCACAACGTCCATATCCAACGAAACATTTTTACTCCCAAAAAAATGAAGACCTTTCCCACTTACTCGCCGCGTCTCCAGTTTCATTTGAGAAAAATCTCGCCTCTCGTTTCCCACATCAATGCGGATGCGCGCGAGGATATTTTGTAAGAGACCGGCCTCTAATACACGCGAAATCTCGCGCGCCGCTTACGTGCCTCCGCGGCGCGCGCTCACAGATGTATATACACAGAGAAAAGCCGCAGCAGCAGCACCGAAACCCACGACGTTATTACATGGGAGTTTTATGTAACTCTTTCTCTCGTCTGTTGCTCGCTCGTCTGTGTGGTTGACCAGCCCCGGTTCCATAACGCCGCAGCAGCTCCTACACGTGTATCTGTATGTGCTCGCTTTTTAAATAAAAATCTGCGCCTCCTTTTTTCCAATACTAAGTGTTCTTGCCTCATCGCGAGTCTTCCGCTCGCGTTCTTCTTCTTTTATGTGTGCCGCGCTCGTACGCGAATATCCTTCGGGTCATTTTCACGCGTGATTTTTCGGCGCTTTGCGAATGGGTATATATATTTCGGTTCATTGATGGACGAGGACGCGAACCGTAATTTTTTCTTATTTTTATTTTCAAGTCGAAGAGCTGTTGATTTATGCAAGGTATTCCTCTTTTTTGTGCTTCTTTTCATCTTCAGAAATCGCAACCTTCGGGCTCTTTGTTCACGAGGCACGTAAAATGCCATTGGAGATACACTGTGTAATACCTTCGTGTCGTGAATAACATGTGACGTGTGTTTTCGGGATGACGAGAGGCGCGAAATAATTTCAGGTGCAGCGCATCTTTAGCGAGAAATTATTGGGTTGTGTATTTTCGGTGTTTGCGAATGATCGTTCCCGGAATGTTACAGTGTAAGTTTAATATTGAATGCTACATAAAAATAGGGTAACAAAATACGATCGTGTTATTAAATGACAATTATCTCATGCGGTTATGTGAATAAGATAACCGTTAAAGCTTTATTACTACACTCGTTTTTGTCATTACGTATTTATTAAACATCTTGGAAAGAATTTAGAATTTAGAAACATATATTTTCAATTATTACTTTTAAAATAACTTTTTTTTTTAAATTCAACAAATATTTAGGTATGAAAATGTTAGTGAATTTATAAAGATTGCGATTACAACTACTTTATTGAATCATATTCAATATCTACTGTCATATATGAGATAACTTTTTCATTAGAAACACGAACGAAACCAAAACCGGAATGCTTACGTCTCTAAACTGAAAGTGCCACTCTTTGCGCTGATTATCGAGTTTACCGGCACTCCATCGGCACCTAACGCGCCTCCTTTTCCTAATTTCAATATTTTCTTTTTCTCTCTCTCTTTCTCTCTCTCCCCGCATATGAAGTAATACTTCTCTCATAACATCTCGCTTATACTCCTCCTCGTATATGAATTACGCGCACCGAATTCGCGCAACTATTTTCGCTTTATGTAACTAGCACAGAGAGAGAGAAAGAGTGACAGAGGGAGAGACGAACGAGTTTGGCTAGATTTCTCTCGTCTCCGCTGGTTCTTCGCGCAGAGATGTAATAATTTCTGCGGCCGCGCGCTTTTGGCTCGATTCGAGAAATTGACGCGGAGCCGCGATTTGCGCGACCATCGGCTGCGCGTAATATGTGGCACACGCGTATGCGCGCGCAGGCGTTTATGTTTTGATTCGAATGTACAAACAAATGCACATACACGACGAATTCTGTTTTGAATTGTAGTTTCATTGAAGTTTGGTAACTCTCTCGCGAGCGCATCGCGCGCTGTTTGGTAATAAAAAGTGAATTTCTTCGAAAGTATAAACAGATTTATCGGGAGCGCGGCTGTTTAATTAACGCAACTTTCTTCAAAAAATGTTGGGCGCCTAAGCGCGTAACATTACGCGTATTATGTGTTCGGTGATTAGTAGCCCGAAGATATTCGTGGGGCATAGGAAAATCCTAGTTTCTTGCGCCAGTCGTGTATGATAATTTTTAAAAGAAAGTATCAATTACGTACTTTAAAATGTTAGTTTTTATCTATTTTCTTTTTATTTTAATTTAATGCAATATAATAGGGAATATTAAAGTTTAGCAATAATAACACAATCAATAATTAAATTATATAAATAACTTGTTCACGATACATATAAAAACTTTAAAACAACTCATAATTCTATAAGTACCGGCGAGGATTTATTAAATAATGAAGAAAAAACGTCCCTCTTATTAGTAAGTTTCAAACTGCACTGATGAATGGGAAATTCGTCAAATTCGCACTTAAAACTGATCCCGCTCACTCAATCGCGTAAATGCCATATTTGAAGTAGATAACGTTTATTTACTACATTGTTAAGATACATCTCTGTAAAACTAGATCTACACAACCTACTCGACTGTAAAATTGCTCTATCAAAAAACAATCCTTTCGATAAAACTACCTCTCGCAAACAACAATCAAACTCGCTCCATTCACAAATATACACTTTCCAAAACAAATTCAACTCTTTCACCAAATTTTGTTCTCACATAGTGCAATAGAACTCACATTTCCCGGAAGATCGACGTCCAGCAGCATTTTGACGGTGACACGAGAGATTGTCCCAAAAAATTTTCCAAATTTCCCGGGGACACCCGATTCTTCTCAGTTACGATCCACAAAGCAAGTGAGAGAGAGAGAAAACTGCCTTCTCAGATCACTGCCGATGCTGCTTCTGCTGTCGCTGCATCGTTGCGATGTATCCTCTTCGTTGCTCCCTCAGCGCGCGTCAGTATTCGAACGAAAGCGCGCGTACGCGAAAGGCTCCACTTCTTCTCTTATATTATATGTCAGTCTGCGTGTGTGTATATATCTATGTGTACAGCTGTGTATTGTACAGGCTCGCCGGAGAGAGAGAGCAATACAACAAGCTGAGCGTTCCGACGAGGACTGAGCCCGCGCTAAGGCTGACTGCCAGGTCTATCCCCCCGGCGCACGATGCGGACGACGACGACGACGGACAGCGGGACTTGGGCGAGAGCGCGCCGCTCCACGGCTTATTAATACACACTCACACGCACACGCACACGCACAGTGTGAGACACGCTTTTTCGGTGTAAGTCTCAATCTCCTTTTTTCCTTTATCTTTTTTGTTCTTTTTTGCTCGAGTCTCCATACGTTGGTGACGCTGGGGCGGACGGCGCGACGGCTGCCTTTAAACTTGACACGTTTTCGCGAAAAAGTTTGTTCATTGACAATTGGTTGACACGCCGGTTGAGCGGACGTCACCGCCGCGGTGTATACACTGGCTTTAAGCGAGTTTACGACGAGGGGACTCCTGCGCAGCGATGATGGTCAAGGTGTGGAACTGCGAATAAGAAAGAAATGGAGGGGTACATATTTTCACGAACGTATAACGTACACAAACATTTTTGCGATGCGCCGCACATGTGCTGATACATGGATTTTGGCAGCGCGCGAGCGCATATTACAAGAGCGCGGGTTTAGTCGCGGAGCGCGCACATTGTGTATATATATAATGTTAGCGCAATGTCTCGTATATGTTTTGAGTTCGGATAAGTACGTAATTGTTCGTCTTTAGTTACAATTTTTTTTTTTTTTTTTTTTTTTCATTGAATGTCGCGACATTTTGGGAGTGGGTTTACTGATCAATTTTGTCGTTATTGGATGAAAGATGTTTAAGCGATATTAGTATTAATGTTTAATTTTTCAAAATAAATTCATTGCGGTTCCTTTTTATGAAAATAAACAATAATGAAAATAAAAAAAATAATACAAAATTTTAACGTATACTTCAAAGTTATTTATAGTTATTATTTATAAAACATAAAATCTCTGTGGATACATTGTGAGATATTTACTTTTTTTTTTTATAAAAAATGTTTTCTTTAATTAGACCATCAAAATAATTTAAAATTGGTAATTTTTGCAAATATTATCTCTAACTTCATGCGATTTTCCGATTAACAATGAGCATATATATGATAATTATTATTATACTTTTTTATTATAATTATTATATATTATGTATAATTATAGTTATGTTTTTTTATACAACCTAATAAAAAGTAATAGACTATAATATGAACTACAAATAACATTATGATTTGTAAGAGTTCATTATATCGATTCTGGTTCCAGTTAGAGTATAATATAGGTTCACATCATTTTAGCAACGGTTGATTTTTTAATTTTACCCATATATGTATATTGTAGGAAGAAACATTTTAATTGTAACCTTAATTGTAACATTGTAATTTTAATTGATTTTTTATAATACTTTATTAGCTTAAAATTCTAATCATATCAATATTTACATTATATTTTTGTAATAACAAGATACTTATTTTATTTAAATAGAAGTCTAATCATTTTTCATTAAACATTACAAGGCTTTAAAAATTTCTTGCAAAATTAATGATGAATAATAAGCGATACTTCAACCATAATGAACCATTGACGATTTTAGAGGTAAAGTTCGTTTGCTCGACACCCTTTTTCGGGTTATCCCTGGTCATCGGTTTTTCTTACGCGATGAGCGCATTATTGTTTGATCTCAAATATTTGAACCTCATGCACACGCAGCAGGATGATATTTCATCCAACTTTGTACACACACAGCTTTTCTTAGAAAGATTTCAAGAATGAATTTCATTTTTCTGAAAATATTTTTCCATTATATTGCATCTCTCGAAAGGTCAAATGCTAATTATAGTCTTGAAATAGTTTATTAATTCTATGAACAAAACCATCGTGTACATAGAGTACATAAAAGGAATAAATAAAATTTAAAATACATTTAAAAATACGTTTTCAAAAGTATTAAAGAAAACGAACCATGTATGCTTAAAATTTATTGCTCACATTTAAGCTCGTTGTGATTAATGGTTCTTTTCCAGAAGTAATTACAATTTATTACTTTTAATCCAAATGTATGTTATATAAATATTTATTTAATAAATCAAAAATATAGCTTAAGAATTCCATGCTGTAAAATTAAAAAAGTTAGTATTTCACTCATCAATTCGCCCATGCACTTCTTTGATGAAGCCCAATAAACGATCCTGGTTGCAAAATCAAAATCTCTCGTTACATAAGTAGCAATGACCTTTGCCTCATCTTCGCCGCGTCCCGAACTGTCAAAAAGTTCTACTTTGGTTTCTCCCAGTCGCGATTCCAGCCCAAAGCCATTGGAATTTTATTGTTACAGCGAAATTGCAATAATTATCAAATATTACAGCGGAGACGACAATATTCGTGAGCGGCTATTAATATTCAATGCGTAAAGGATCTTGCACGACGTATAGCCTTGACTCGTTGTATTTCCACACTCGTCACCCGGGCTTGCGGAATATCAATAATAGCTAGGAGATTTCTACTCTAATTCGCACACTTACGGTGGAATTAGCCTAAGCAAACACCGAAATTATATTTGCTCCGGTTGATTTTGTTTTACGATTTAAGTGCGTTTCCGAGGACGATGAAAAATCTTAGTGCATCCGCTGGAAAATTTATGATTCATGCACAATTTTCCACATCATATTCTAACAATGTCTGGTTTCTTTTTGGACAAATATCTAAATTATACTTTCATTTGAGAAAGGTTGTGTATTAATAATCTATAATGGAAATTTTATAGAGGAATACTCGGTTCAATGCTTTAATGTCATTTTAACTACGTAGGCAAATTTTATGACGTGGTTTGCTCAGTACAGTTTTCTGAAAAATTTTTCTGTCTCAAATGGAATTTCCCCTATATTTTTCAAAAAATTAAAATTTTATATTTTCCTACACGATTTGACAATTACCTTAAGAGTCGCTTCAACAATCTTGACTTAATGCCTTACTTAAAATGTAAGAAACATTTTCTAGAAGCATTTTCTTAACACATTTAATGAATTGAAGCAGTTTGACATAAGAATATATTATGTATGATATTTAAACTCTTTAAAAGTTTTTTTGAAATAAACAAGCTTAAAAATTAATATCGATTTTTAACATTTTTCATTAAAGAAAAAGAAGTTGTTGGAAACGTTATGTCGAGTTTTTTATAAAAATGCTAATGCTGAATAACTTTTTTAAGTAAAAAACAAATGATAGTCCAATGTCGACTTTGAATTAATTTTGAATCATTCTGTAATTCATAGATTCATACTCTTGTTTTTAGCAAGACTTTTCAGACACCCTAATATCATGTTCATCGTTCAGCACAGTGTAATCAGTGATTATACATATGCTCACGAAAAGAAAAAAGTGGCCTATATCTAGAAGACTGGGATTTTGAGATATCTGAAATGTAAGATGTTTTAGGTATCTTAAAAAACAAAGCTTAGCATTTTTATTTATCAATTTTGTCAACAAAATAATGTGGTTTAAAATAATGTGGTTTTTTTACTTCTTGTCTCCTTTAAAACTCATTTTAAAAGTAAAAGATTGAATAATTTATATATCTGTGTATTTGTGTACGAGAAAAACACGATTTCCATAGTTCATAACGAATCCGTATTATTTGTGAGAAACTTCAAGACTTGTTGTTCTGGTACAAATTGTTAATTCTTATAGGTCATTATAAACTCATGCGCTTCGAGAAAATTCTTTTTGAAATTATTAATATATTCTTCAAAATGTTTGGTTAATTATTAACTAAACATTGAGCAACGGGACTTTATGTTTTATGTTCGTAAAAACTCCAGGTTCGATTTGATCGAAAGCGGGGTGATTACTTTAATATTGTAATAACCAAAAAAGAACGAGATGTTTGCTAAGTCTCGAAGCGACTTAGTAAAAATATTTCATTTAAAATATTGCATTGTGTAAAAATATTTCTATTTAAAAGTAAAAAGCTTTAAGAATAAAATAATATTTTAATTTATTTTACTCAAAGACTCATTAAATAAATAATGTTCCAACTGTTAAATAATTAAACCAGTTTCAATAACAATTTCCGAAAAAAGCTAGAATTAAGTAATCAATACATAAGAGTATGCCACATAATTTTAAAACTAAACTACATAAAAAGATATTTTTTGATACAAGAGTCTAAAAAGTTATACAAATTATTCTAATCAGAAAATAGTCACAAATGTCAGATTGTTCATACGTATGAATTTTATTGATAACAAAAACTGGTTTAATAATACTTTCATGAAAATCGATTAGATTATTTGGTCATTTCTGTCCATCGATGAAACGCTTTTTTCCAATCATATTCACCATTTGATAGACAGAATAACAGAATAAGTTTTTTCACATATTTACATTAGCTTATTTATGAGTATTTAAAAGATATCAAATGGTTGGTCAGTTTTTTTTACAGAAAATGGTTAGTAAGAGGCTTGCTGTTATGGAGAGGAGTGAGAGAATCAAACAGAAAAGTTATTGTTTTCGTTTGTATCTCCTGAAACTGTGCTATAAACGAATTAAATACCAATAATTCGTGTTTACATTTTGATTAGCTACCTTTTTTTAATATTTGTTTTTTAAAAACATGATCCAATTACCCAAGTTATCTCCATTCAATAGAGAATATGACCGAAAAAATCGTTTAATCACCACCCAGAAATTAGCTATTTTTACTAGCCATTTATTAAGATCCTGGCCATCTTTGATAGAGAAATTTCTACTATTGCTGTAATTGAATTTCAATAGAATCATCAAGAAAGGTAAAACAATTATTCGAATAAAAGGTATTTGTTTGTATATTACGATTCTTTCGGAACCTTTAAAAAAAAAGATTTGGGACGCACAAATCATAAAAATAATTCTAAGTAACAATAACACGAAGTCTTATCAGACAGAAATCATTCTTTGAAATATCATTTTTTAATATCTTGTATAATTAAAAGGTATCATTAATTATACCTACAATTATCTGCTTTAAGATGATATTGACTGTGAAATGTAGCCTATTCGAATCTGACACTACGTCTGTTCTAAGACAATCGTCGTATTGAAGAGATAGCGAAAGTACAATTCAATGGTGCAAGCTCTATCAAAATTGTATAATAGATTTTGCGTAACAATCAGTTTCAAAGCTTAAAAAAAATCTCGCCTTTTTACAATCTCGGGTAAAGCGCGCGCTTTACGCGTGTCAAAAAAACGGTAATCTTTCGAACCTCCTAATTCCGAACTACGCGATCTCCGACATTATATCAGAGTTCGGTAATACTTGCATATCCCGTATAATATACATTCGCGTCAGAGGTGCCGTCGAGTGCGTGTGCACCAGCGGAAAGTGAAAAATCCATATAGGCCCGAGAGAGAGGGAGAGGCGTATTCCTAGGCACACATCCGCAGACCCATGCTCACTCACTTGCGCGCGCTCGCGCTCAATTTGAATACAACTATTACATAATCCCATCCCGGCAATTCTCACTCGGTGTTATACAATTGTGTCTAGAGCGGGATAGACCACAGGAGAGAAAGACGAAGAAAGTCATATAGCCATAGCGCACTGCCGCGGGCCTCTCATGGACATTTGGAGTCATTTCACAACGTGAAAGTTTAAAGATCTCCCTCTCTCTCTCACACACATACATACTCTATACGCTACGCTGCTCCTCTCCCATGGGGGGCCGTCGACGCTGCGCGTATATACAACCTAAGGATAAGTAGTAAGGAAGTCATCAAATGTGTGCCTGATTACAATAACGCGCGGCGCAACGTTTCTTTTTTCTTTTTTTTTTTGCATCGGGCCCCATTATTGTTTCGGCGCCGCGCGAGTTAATCTATCGGCGGGTTCGTGTGTACATGTCAGTTACGTCACAGGCACTGTGTGATGTGTGTGGGTATGTTACCTTTGTACAACGAACGCGCACGGGCGAGCGGGAAATTGCACTAAGTGAGAAGTTTAAACGGCGATACGACTTTTTCATGGGCTTTTAAGAGTACTTGAGGATTTGTCTAATGAGCAATTCAATGTTCGCGACGAATAAATTACTAGTTACTTGGGTTACTAGTTACAGCGACGATGTTACTTTCATTTTCTATGCGATAAACCTATGTACGATTTTATAGGCGTGAGGGTTTCCTTCTTTCCTACATAATTTCAGAATTCTCAACTTTTACCTTGTGAATGTCCAGATAAGAAAAGAGCACTTCTTTTATACATTTTCGTTACGGCTATAATAGCGGGAGTAGTCTGCTATACCTTCGGAAAAACCAAGAGAGTCACAGGGATCTGACTGGCTGACTTTTCACGTACTTGACACAATAACGGGTATATGACTACGAGGAAAAATATTTGGCGCTAAACGATTGCAATATCTACCGCATTATGTTTAAAACTTCTTGTTCACCGTGAGCCAGTGCACAAATACAGTGGGAAAAATGGTGCCAGAGTAATTTTCGTGGAATATATCATGCGGTTAAGTTCCTTGAATCCGCGAATACGGCAATCATAGCGCTATCGTATATAGGCATCCGATTATTTACTAGCTTATCCTTTCCACGGAAAAGAGGTGATTTTGTTTTACGCGAGAACTATGAAATACACTGTTGTTTCCCTTGTTAGTAATAATTTTAGAAAAATATTGTGTTGTAAAGTGACGGTTTGCGATGCTTTCCTATATTATTATATTCCAAAGTATATGACTGCGTAGTGGTATTGTCGTTTTCTAAGTTATCGATAGCAGCTATGCGCCATCGAGTGTATCGAAAGTGAACGAAAGTAAAAAACTTGAAAAATATCTAATTTTAAGAGAAAGAAGTTTATTTATAATACATATTTTCGTAATCGTTGGGTGAAAATACATTAAATTTATAAATATTTACAAAACTGTATGAATAATGAACAGTAAGTTATCACAATGCAATAAGCACGTCGTGATATAGTACTTCAATATTGTCCTTTTCCTTGTATCCTTGTGCTTATCTATTACGTCTACAAACGTACAAAAAGTAAATAAAACAAGAACTACCAATGACCTTAAAATTAAATAAAATGACATGATGTGACATAAATTTTCTATGATTAACAATGGGCGTACATGACCGTTACTACAAAATATAAAATTTCGCTGCACATGTAACGAAAAACATTTGAAAGATATGTTTCAAGCTCATTTTACGACAGGAATTTTGTGTGCGATAGATACGTGTAAAAATTTATAAAATATTTATAACAACTACAAAATAATAAAACAATTAATTCTTCGAGCAATATGCTGAAGACAAACAATTGTAGTTTATAATCCGTCTGATATTAATTCGCTAACTGATGGCATTATAATAAATAGTGTTATCGAATTGAAATAGTATCACTAACTGCAGCTAATCCAATATTCGTCGTCACCGAAAAAGCGAAAGAGATAATCGAGTAAAAGACCCATAGTGCGAAACCGATTAACGTATACTTGAGGATTCTGTGCAGCAATACCATCCTGAAATCAAAATCAATTGATTAGTACAATAAATTACTTTGAAAGGATACATGATAAGTAGCCTACTTAATTGCATATTACGCACCTAGGGAGGAAAAAACTTGGATAGTCCAAGTGGTGTGTAATATACTATTTTTTAAAGTCAACTTTTACAGATTTCTATATTTAATTTTCGTTGTACTGTTTTTACTTTTAATTGCAGTTGATTATATAATATCGAGGATGACCTCAAACCCATTAAATGATTAAGAAAGTAAATATAATTCTTAAGAATTGATATCATATTATGTTGAACTACAAAATTCTATCTAAATTAACATTACTTATTCTTTCATTTTGTGCTTATCCTGTTTTTGTTTCACGCCCCGCAATGCTGCAACCCAGCCCTTATGGTATCCTTAGTTTTAAATAATAGCGATTTATTCTTAATTTAATTTATTTTTTATCTCTACTTCTGCATTGACAATAGTTTAAAAATTCAATTCCTTAAAAAAAAGTAGATCACATTAATTTTAGACTTACCTTGACATTCGCTTACGAGCCATAGACATATTATTTGGCTCGTCTTTAAATATATAGACTCTCAATCCTTGTACGCACTTTTTCATATAATCGTCCCAGTCAAAGTTTTTCATTGAGAAGAAAAAGATATCTTGATCTTCTGCAGACATTTTGTCCCAAAGTGTTGTAGTGTTAACATTGCTGAAGTTCCACTTTTTCGTGCTGAAGTAAGTCGTGACTGTCAGGTACTTATGGATTTTTTTATAAATTTTCAGCATTCTACAAACAAAATTGAATAATTTTAGATATATGGCATCAAACAGTTTTGTAATAATCATTTTCCTTTTAAGTTCTCCTATTACCTTGGTTCTTTTCCAATGACGAACAATCCCGCGTCCATTATAAATGCTGGTACTATGTGTAATAGAAACGATAACACGTAAAACAAATACAGATTCTTCGAAGTGGTCATGCTGTAACACCAAATGCTGCGCATACTTGGCATCTTTTTTCCATGTTTGAACGCCAAATTGATGTACCGACCCCATGTTAAGCTATTAGTCCAGCTAGCATGATAATTGTATATTGGTGGATCTGCATCTTCATTTCTAAAATAAAATCGAAAATAAAATTAATATTATATTGAATACACTATGTGAATTTGAATTATATTTAGTATTTTTGTATTAAGGTTTTATGATAAAAGAACTATTTCTTGATTAATTCTTTCAGTCCTATAAGTTCGTTATAAGTTTTTTTTTTTTAGTATAAACAGTAATTTGATATTCATTTAAAATAATTGATATCCATAAAGAGTCCTGCAATTAAAGACTTTAAATACTACATGAAAAGTAATTGTTACCACCGTAATTATATAAAATTAAACTTACTTGTTATGGGCTACGTCCCAAGCGGTAGCTACAAGTGCATTTACTACGAGATCAGCTGGTACCAACTCAGCTGCGCAATTTTCATCCAGATTTAAAGTCCTGACTAGACCTGCACCTCCGCCAACCAATGCCCCAGTCGGACCATAAACATTATCCACCCAACCAACAACTGGCTCTCGATATGTAGATATAACTAAAAAGGTTAATAACATTATTAAAATCCGAATAAATATGAGTTCTCATGCCAATAATATATCTATTTTGGGCTTATAACGCGTTCCTACACCAAAAGCTTTCTGCAGAAAAAATTATCCTCAAATAAATATAAGTCAAAATATTAGTAATTTTTCGATTAATGTAGAAATGCAACTCGAGGTAACTCGAGCATCTTGCAGAAAGTTTGTTATATGTTTCTGCAAACTTGTATAGAAAAAAACTGTTAGACATCAAAATATAGTTCATCTTCTATGAAGAAAAAAATTGAGGATGTCCCAGAAGTGATATTGACTTTTCACGATGCCAAAACGTAAAAAGAGGACTTTAACTATATGCTTCGTATATGTATAGCAATTCGACCTATTTAATTCAAAAACGTTTTTTCATTTTTCTCAAAGGGAAATCGACAAAAATGTTTCTACTTGAAAAAGTTTCTGGACACTTAAAAAATGAAATTAACCTGGCTAAGAGTTAAATTAAAAAAATGGATAACTGAGTCCTTAGCGGCTATAGTCATTACGGACACTTTTTAGATTAATACTATTGTAAACAAGAAAAAAAGATAAGGAAAATTTGTATGTAAAATTACTTATATGTCTAATTAAGCTTTCCCATAAAGTGGTGCCGAGGAAACGTATGTGAGGCCGAAGTAGATGTATGGCTGAAGTACGCCGAATCGCCTTATATTATAAATGGATATAATTTCTGATTAAATAAACTAAGAGAAAAGTATGTAGGTTCATTTTATTTACAGATAGAGCATTATCCGAAGTTTAACTTTGATGATGGAGCCCACTATACGAGCTGTTTGGTAGATTTGCATATAGGCGAGCGGCGCACTCCTAAAAGAAGCACAAAAAAAAACGGAAAGGTTATTTGTACGGCAGATTCTGTATTGAAGGTATATCTATACATTAGTAAATATACTTTCTTTAGTCAAGGCCAAAGCAAAACAATATACCTATATATTGCGAAATCTGTCGTGCAAATAGAATCAGCCCAAAAAAAAGGAGTTGGCCGACCATGCAAAGACGTCAACATGAAACCTAATGGGGTCGATGCGTCATGTTATTGCGAACAAAAATCCTTCTGACATTTTTTTCGTCCCGGTGATCAGTAATTTGTTATTAACAAAAAACTTGTAAAATTACAAAAATTTTAAAAATCAATTAAACAATAAGGTTTTTAGGTAAATTGGGCAAAAATAAAAACTTTTTGACTCTCGTCATTTTTTTTTAAATGGTTCATTTTTGAGCTACAAGCGATTTAAAGTCGAAAAATTACCAAATAACGACATTTTTGAAAATTTTTTCTAGGCATCTACTGAAGCTTTTAAAATATTTCTTTTGGAAATTAGTCGTCAAAACTTCTCCTTTTAGCCTATATTTTTGTTACCCAAGCGTCTGTTTTTTTTTTCCTCGTCAAATTTGCAATCAAAAACTTGTGAAATTTACAGCGTTACTATACTGGAGGGTGAATAGCCGAAAAACCAAAACTCGATTTTCAAACTAGTGATAGAGCAATTATATTATGCTTTTGAACTCATAGTAATATTGCCCTGGTGGAAATCGATTCCATTATTTACTTAATAAATAGCTAGTTTTCTCAATAATCGTTAAAAACTAGAGACTTTTCTTGGCCATTTCTATCGGTCGATGAAACGATTTTTCCGATCATATTCGCCATTTATAGACAGAATAATAAAATAAGTTTCAAGATAGAAGAATAAATGATCAAATTACAGAGAAAATTTAGTAAAAACCTTTTAAGCTTGTGTTATCTCTATTAAGGTGGCTCATGCGATTTCTTATAAAAAAGCAGATACATCTTAAACTTAACAAATATGTTCTTTAGACATTAAACTTTCGATCTGTACTAAGAAAATTGTAGGTCAACGACCAAATTATCGAAAAAACTGAGTTTATAAATAGGTACGTTTAACACATAACCTTATAGGAATGAACAGTTTATTGCTTCGTAGTAACTTGTAAAAAAGCAGTTTACACCAGTCTAACCTCAAAATCATAAGTTTAATATGATTATTCGGCTCTCGTGGTGTAAAATACGGTACGACACTGGTGCGTAAGGTGATTTTTACCGCATTCGACTTTTCGCACTCGCTTCGCTCGTGCGAAAAATGTCTCCTGCGGTAAATAATCACCTTCCACACCCGTATCGTAATGTACTATTTTAATGTACAATATATGAAATTAAAGATTTTTTTGTGAAGAATCTAATGATATCATCAGAATTATAGGTTAACGACCAAACAAAAAAGATATTAACAATAAACGTTACAAATGTGCTACTGCGCATGCGCACTGCGACCAGTCATATAAATGTAGCGACAAATTAGCAAAGTTTTTACTTATTTATAAAATCTTTTTTTTTGTTTGAACATTTAGAAGTTATTTACAATAAATTTACGTAAAATACGTTAACTTAATTTGGCAATAATAAAGAAGCCCCTTGCGAGGCCCCGACTTGATACGGCACCAAACGCATGAGCCACCTTAAATAGAAAATATGACTGGAAAAATCGTTTCATCAATAGCCAGAAATTAGCTATTTTTACTAGCTATTTATTATTTTCCTGGCCATTTCCGATAGAGACAATTTCTACCAGGGTGTACATATCTAAAATTACGAATACAAACCTTAATTTCAAATAAAAAAATTATCGAATTTTATATATTTAATACAAATGCGCATGCGCGCACGCGCGTGTGTGTGTGTCTGTCTATGTATTTGTGTGTGTATATTTACATTAAATAAATTTGTACTAGAATAGCTCGAAAATAAAGCGTTTTTAAAAAAACAATGACAAGAGTCAAACAGTTTTTATTCTTGCCTAATTTACCTAAAAATCTTATTGTTTCAAGTTTTTTGTTATTAACAAATTACTGACCACCGGGACGAAAAAATATAAGGATTTTTTATTCGCAATAACATGACACATCGATCCCAATAGGTTTCATCCTGGCGTTTTTGCGTAGTCGGTCAACTCTTTTGTTGTGCGTTTTTTTGGGGGTGTACCGTTCGCCTAATAAAACAAAGCTTTAATTGCTTTATGTAATATATACAATTATGGCAGATCATGGCCGAAAGGATCTTATATGTACAAATTATTTCTTCTTCATGTAGGTTTGCACAGCAAGTTGCACCAAAGTAAATCATTAATAAAATGGTATAAATTTCGGAATAAAATGGGTCTCTCTCTCTCACTCAGTTCATTTAGCCGGAAATTATATTTCTTTATTATGATATACTGAGTAGATTTTGTTTTAAAGAGATTTCTATACTGTATTTATATATTATTAATTGTATTTTAATGCAGTTTCGGTAGGTAATTTCAGCTGTACAGGGCTTTAGGCATAAGACCGCCTTGAAGAAAAATAAAACGCTCTCAGAAATTGTACTTCCATTTTATATTAATTATTTTCTAAGTCTGATAAAAACAAAAACAAAATTTCTTTTAGCTAGGAAATCGCTTGTTTTATATCTATTGTTTCACCATCGGTGAAACCATTATTCTGGCCATAATCTCCGATATTTTCAAGAAAAACTTAATAACAACCTATTTATTATGGTAAGAGTGAGAGAGACAGAATCAACTTTAAAAATTTCACTCTTAAAAAAGGTTGTCAGTAAGACTTTTTTAATTGTATATGATTTGGGGGGGGGGGGGGGTGTAGTACTCATGTACTATGTTTTACCGATAGAACACGGTAAATTCTATATTATCAAAATAAATATATCAAATTACGTCTTATAACGAGATAGTTGCCCTGCGCAATGTAATAATCTACCATCCTACGCAGTTTTGACCCGAAATATCAACGGCAGCCAAAAAAATTTTTCGAACGAAATTTCGGTTATTTTTGTTCGAAAATTTGTTTAGGGTAACGGCGATATTTGGGCTCAAAACTGCGTGGGATGGTAGATTATTACATTGCGCACTATCTCCTTATAAGACGTAATTCGATATATTTATTTTGATAATAATATAGAATTGACCGTGTTCTGTCGGTAAAACCGAGTACATAAGTAGTACAACACCACCTTAAGTGATACAAAGGAGTAGGACAAACCGATAGACAATACCGATTCCGAGTACTGCGGCAAAACGTAAACAAACGATCGAGTTCGTTGACTACGCGAGGAGGTGCGCGGTGCGAGGGGACCCCCTCCTCACGCCCCGCGAGCTGAGAGATATCGAACCTCCTTAAATAGAAAATATGACCGAAATAATCGTTTCATCGCTACTGAATAATGAAATATTTTTCTTACCTACTTACTAATTTCGAAATTTCTAACAGGGTAATAAAAACTATATTAAAATATAATTCGATAGCTGCTGCATTATTTAATCTAGGCACAAATACAATAGTCTGCAAATTTCACGAGTTTAGAAAGAAAGTAATACTGTTATTATCGAAAAAATTAAAAGGCTGTTAACGCAATGACGAATATATTTGATTAAATTTGCAGAGAAAACTCAAAGAAAACGAAACTTTTATAGCAAAACTGCTGTTTTTTTTTGCATTACAATCAAAGGTTGAATCTCTCTTACTTTGCATTCATGCAACATTCATGAACTCCGTGTAAATTGTGTAGTACGCTCTTTACGCTCGGGTGAAATCCGAGAATCGTTACAATCCGGTAACAGCTGTCTCGTGCGACGCTACTTTACGAGGCGTATATATATATTATATACATGCGCTCTTTCCAACGCCTAATCCTGCCGCTGTTTTGAAACTCAAACGCGGTGCGCGCGCAGAGTTGCAATATCGAGAAATCGTTGCGGCGACGATAACAACGACGAAAGTTTAGCGGGTAAAAGTAATTAAGTTTTGAAAGTTTCACGCGCACGCGGGGCAACAGAGCAAAGAGAAAAAAGTAAAGAAGGTGGTTCACCTATGGCCGGTCTGAAAATCCCGGTCGGTAGATCCTTGCCGTACTGCTGCACTACCTGTTCTGCAATGCATTTCGTGTAGGCATAAGTGTTCGGAAAGTCGCCGAGCAGTGTTTGCGTAATCTCCCCGAGTTTTTTGTCGTCCAGGCTCTGAACCAGTTTGATGGCATTGTCCCCTAGGATTATGTCAGGCAGATATTAGCGGGTTATGTCATTTCAAGCCGTTACGCGAATATATAGGCGAGAGACGATAATGGCTTTGCTTACCGGTTATTGGAGGATCGTAGAACTTTTCCTCGATGTCCTGCCTGATGCAGTTGCTGTAGGCTGTCGATACGTGAATAAGTACCTGCAAGAGATTATTGATATCATAACTATTTAAAACGTAGCTACAGCAAATCTTTAGCAAGCAATAACCTCATCATAAGTAATCAAATATATAATAGAGGCAATCGATAACTTCTGTAACTTATGGCTTTTGATAATTTATGTAAGCAAGTTTAATATTTTCATTGTATAGAAAAATTGCCTGCTATTCTAACATCATAATCAAATGAAAAGGTTCAATGCATCTTGCAGGAACCCATAATAGACTATATTGTGAAATGACAGTTTTTACTTATACATTCAAAATATACATAGTACAAATAGCGAGGTATTATACATTTGTTACTTTCCAGCGTAACCGGTAAAGAATGAATATTTCGGAATAGAAACTGAAAGTAGAAAGTAAGAGTTTAAAAAAAAGTAGGAAATATTTAAAAATTTGCATTCAAATATATATATACCGAATAAAAAATATCAGACGAAATATCATCATAAAACATAATTAAAAAAAAATAAATAAATATAAAATTTTTAAATGAGTATTTACAAAATTAGTCATTGTATTTTGCTGTAGATAAAAGTTTCATTACATCAGGTATTTAAATTGCTTTGAATTCAAACTACTGCTAAGCATAGCAATTTATATATGATCATCCTTAATTTACGTACTTTCAAGTTAGTTAAGCTCCTGCAGAGATCCAACACTTCCTTGGTACCGCAAACGTTGATTGCGACGGCTTGCCTGATTTTCTCGTCGAATCTCACGGTAGCCGCGACGTTGAAGATAATAGATACCTCGCGCTGAATTAACTCCCTGTCCGCCGTTGAAATTCCCAGGCCCGGAAGAGAACAGTCGCCGGCAATGGCGTTTATCTTGTGACGGAATTTCGGCACTTCTTTCTTCAATCTGCCGAATACCTGTAAACAAAAACTTGTTATTTATGTAAAGACATTTCTTTTATCTTTCAATAACAAGGTATCTTTTCTAAAGGCTTGAGACATTTAAATTTAGAACTGAACTAACAAAAATGTTTAGCTTAGTGTACGTGCTTTGCATACTAAATGCTGAAAATAATCTTGTTTAAAATATTAATTATAACAAAGTCGGAGTAATTTTACTGGTTTAGTGTTTTCTCGTAAGTTCATTATAAAATCCCCAGAAATTCCAAGTTCTTTTGTAATTCAAAAAGCAGCATTCTAAATTTAGTTTAAAAATACGTAGGAGTTACGAAATTCCTTTTCATTTAATTAGACGTACCAGATCGTCGAACATAGAATCCAGTCTGTGGTAAGCATCCTGTCCTTTCTTTGGTCTAATAATAACGTAAATAGATGAAAGGTCAGGACAACTTCTTAGAAGTTTTTCAATCAGTAACTTCCCCAAAAATCCAGTTCCACCTAAAAATAAGTCGCAATTGTATTATTACAGGTTTTTCAATGCATTACAACGTAGATTTAATGGATGAGCAAGTTTTCTTACGACAACATATTTTTAAATTAAAATTTTTATGTTACATTTAAACGTTGTCATGCAAATAGTAAGTTTTTTGAGATCTAAAATTCATCATTTTGATATTAGCTGAAGAAATTTCCATGGTGCAAAAGTTGGTTAGAAATTGATATTGTTTTCACAGAGTGATTCTCACCTGTGATTAGGACATTTTGATTGGCGTAAAACTTCTGCAGAGGAGTACTAGTGCTACAATCCAGATTTGTCGATATCACCGTCATTTTGCTCTGGAAATAAGAAACAAAAAGTTATCAGTCAGTTATCGTATTTACATTGAATATAGCATGCAACGGCGGAAGCAGTAACTATACAGAATCGAGACGTGCACCCCTGAATGTTGGCAACAGCAACTACTTTTCCGCATTTCGCTCACAATAGTTCAAAAGCCTTCTACATATTGTGCAATGCTCGCGTAAATATCTACGTATTACTGAAGTATATTAACTAAATGTTTAGATATGCAACGCAATACCGCTAGAGGTAATTGGGTCAAGATCGAGACAAATTTTTGTTTTCTTCCTAAACATGGAAGTATTTTGTTAATCTTTTCGGTATACGAATTTTGTAGTTTCATAAAAGCCTAACAACTATAGTTAGAGATGCTTTGAGACATTTTCAAAGTGATTTTTGTAATAAAAATTGTTTTTATTTTTAGGATTTTTTCCTCTGCAGAGGACGGGATTCCCTAAAGAGTTAAGTACTTATAAAAGAAAATATAATAAAATATTGCTTGTAAACTTTTCATTTACAAGGAGTATTTTTATAATACTTCATTATCCAAGATTTTGAAAGACTTTGAAGGCTTTTACAAATTTTATTACTTACATATCATTGTTGGTAAAGAGATTTTATCCTTTTTTTTTTTAAATGAAATTTGTAATTTGTAATTTGTAATCTGGTTGTCATGAGTGACTTACACTACTAAAATCCAATTAATATATCAATATATTTCATTTATCATGTTTATAAGTGATTTTTTGAAAATTAGCATTTTCTAATATTTTTTTTACTTTTAAAAATGACATATGGTTATGAAACAAGTTTTGCAGTTTCAAGAATCATATCGTTATAAGATATTTTAAATGAATATTAATCTAAAAATAAATATAAACTGCAACTGTTGTCACATAAAACATTTTAAGTCCACGGCCACCTCAAGGCCTGTCCAATTTTCTGAAGCCCGAGATCAAATTAGCGTAAGCTGATTTCCTTCGTCCAGCCAAACCACTGTCCCGAGGTGCGCTTCTGTCCAAGGATGCGTCAAATCCACTTAGTTGCCAAAAATATAACCTCGACTCTCTTTGAGGAGTGTAGGCATATACCATTCAGAGGGGCCATTTCTTCACTCAGGAAGCTTAACCAGCGATCCCAGACATAAACCACACAATTGATGCGACCTTCCTCATCCGCGCGGCGAGATACGACGTTCTTGGTCCGCGCGCCGAGATACGACCTTGTTCCGCTCAGCCGTCGATTTCCTCTCACTATCAACAAACCTTCCTAACCCTATTTCTAAATCCCTTATTCCCAAATCCTTGCAGCTCTATCTAATATTCTTTTCGCCCTTCTTCAACCACAGAATTCGATTGGGCTCGCGTTTTAATGACAAAACCGTTTTGGGTTTTCCTGACGCTCACTCCGACGAACATATATGCGGGCCTCAAGGAATTCGGTATAGCCTGTTTGAAGCCTCGTTCGTTGGCGTATTAATTACCATTTCTAAGACAGTGGCCAGGGGCCACATTGTAAAGAAATAATCAGCATAATAAATAATTGTAAAACTAAAACTTTTCACATAAGTATGGGCATATGTGAATGACGAGAGGGTATATGATGAGGAGTTCCGCCTATAAGACGAGAATCACTGACGTTTCAAGGGCGGCTCAAATATTTGTATAAAGAATTTATGTAAGTATCTGATGGACCCTCGTCTAATAATACGTATTCTAATGTCAATTTTTTTACATTGAAAATTATACAATGTTATTATAACATTCTATAACTGAAACGGCCAGAATTGTAAAATATCACTATAAATAATAAATTAAATTTTATTTATAATACTTGTAGCACAAAAAATGCACATAAAGTGTTCAATCACGATGATAATGATTAATTACAGTAAAAATAAAAATGATGCACATTGAATAAAACGCAAGAAATGTAATGTTCTTATGAAAAAGAGATTAAAGAAAGATTCACAAATAGACGCTAAACGTATTAGTAATAGCAATTGAGTAATGTTTTTCAAAAGCTATGCATTTTTTATGCAATAACGCGCTAATGATAACCTGGCACTGAAAACATTTCTTAATTCTCCTTTATTCCAGTTGATTGAAAAGCAACCAGGAAATCAAGGAAATGGCTTCCCTTGTACGTGTTTGCTTGCTTAGTGCGTCATGTACCGCAAGTTCATTCGCACAAATTATGTCATTAATTATAATCAGCCGCCAATGTGTCTGCGATCATGTACGAAAGCTTATTTGCATCAGTGGGTACCAATTCTAGTTCTTACTCGCTCGCATAGCTTGTTTGTCGGGTATCAACTCCTACATGTCTTAATTTAATGTCTAATAATAATTTGCATACATGTATTATGACGAAACTAAAAATATTTCCTAATTTTTTTTCTATTCTAGCAGGAATCCGGAGAGCTATTAGCTGTGCAAATAACAATTTAAATTGAAAAAGTATTAGTAGAGTTGTATGACATAGTTTGTTCTACTCTCAAGTATGCAACTTTTATCTCAAAATCTATCCATAAATTAAATTTGTTCTAAACTTTTTTAAAATTTTAGAAAAGGATTCTCTGTCTTTCAAATTCTTTAACAAAATTAATAATGATACTATATGATTTACGATTTATCCTCATTCGTTATGTATTTTTATATGCGTAAGAAAGTCATCGCTCTTTAGATGGATTATCTTTATTTGAATAAAGAATCTTGTGCAGATAAGAATTGAAAAAAATTACATTTTGCCAATAATCAATTTTAATTTACTGCTAATTTATATGCTGAATTCAAAAAGGAGATAAAACGTCTATGTTGAAAGTGAGTAAGAAAAATTGTTGGAAGTTGGACTAAGCAATCAATTTAACGTACAGGAAGCTGAGAGTCTTGGAGAGATTTCAGATGTTCCTGCATACGTCTACTGTAGAATTACATCATATACCAGGGGCAAGGTTAGATAGAAGACCGTGACATAATAATTCGATAGAGATTTACAATTAAGTATTTTTTTCAGTTTAGGCGTTCTGGTTTACTTTAAAATTATTTTTCGTTTATATATTTCTAAAAACTATTCTATTTATCAAAACCTTCTTTTAATTTAAATAAATGGAACTACCGGTTTATTGCGAAAATACTCCCTGGTGGAAATTTGTCTATCTGAAATGGCCAACAATCTCAATAAATAGGTAGAAAAAATGGCTAGTTAATAGGCCCCGGTGAAACGCTTTTTCTCCCATTATTTGCACATTTAATAGATTGGACATAACCTTCAAATTTTCGTTTTAAGTTTACTTAAAGAATTGACGTTAAATTGGACGGTATTCAGCTGTAACTGATAGCTTACTAAAATATAAACAATATGAGCAGACAGAAAAACCATTTACAGTAGTCCTTTTGAAGATATTACGTAGAATGTATTTATTGCCATTAGATTCTGTCTCTCTCACTCCTTGTCATAACAACAGGCTTTCTACTAGCCATTTCCGGACTAAAAAAACTGATCAGTTTTAATACCTTTAAAATACTCAAGAACAAGCTTGTGTTTGACTTCGCAAAACTCATTCTATTTTTCAATCTATTAAATGTTCGAATAATAGGGAAAAAAGCGTTTCACTGGGAGCTAGAAACTGGAAAAGGGAAATTCCCATTTTATAGTAAGTTTCTAATATAAATGGCCAGTTAATAGTTAGAAAATGTTTTGGATTTCCACCACGGACTTTATTAAATATAGAAAAACTTTAGCTTTATTAGAAAATTGACAAAACAATTATTACTGAAATGTCAATTCTTGATAAAGCTATAAACAACCTTTTTATCATTCTAAACTCTTACTCATGAATCCTTTTGGTCCTGCCTACGTAATCAAAAAGATATAGACTTGCATTCTATATATAATTTTATAAACATGAAAATTTATGATTCTCTAATTTTAAACTCTTACTCATGAATCATTTTGGTCCTGATTACGCAATCAAAAAAATATAGACTTGCATTCTATATAGAATAGTAATAATAATAATAATAATAATAATAGAATAATAATAATTTTATAAACATGAAAATTTATGATTCTCTAATTATAAATACGTAAAAATTAAGTAACACTTAAAAAATATAATGTATTTCATATCGCGTTAGTATCACGAAGAGAAAGAAATTCGTAAAAGTTACTAAAAGTTTGGTAATTTTTAGCAAATAGTCAAGTAACCCAGAGTCAGACCTCATAACTCCACTTTTTCCCCAAACCTTTTGATACTTTTTCTTACACTTTTTGTAAAATTTACAAAACTTTTATAAAAAGTACCAAAAAGTTTGGTAAAACGTGTGGGTTTTCAGGTCTAACTTCGGGTTACTTGACAGTTTGATAAGTTTTATACTAATTTCTTTCTCTCCCTGATATATAAATTTATTTTCAAGTTTGAAAATTTTATAAAAAACATATATAACAAAGTTACTATTTTGCAATCAAAATTGTCAATCGCACCGATTTTACAATTTCCTCTTGATGAATAATAAGACACAAATGGATTCTAGAACTATGCACTATAATATCTAACATTGGAATCATATTTCACGATTGTGTGTGTAATTCGCGAGCAAAGAAAATAAGTAAACTATACCTTTTCATACCTCGTATGAATTGAAAAAATTCAGTATGAAAATATTATAGAATTTCTGGAACATATGCGTAAAATGATGTTTGGATACTTTCTACACTCGCAAATCCTTTTTACTCCATTGTCGCAAAAGCTGTTATCAATTAACTGTGGATATTACGTTTACTATGTTTATGTAAAGATTTCTATTGTATTTCTCAGTTTCTTTGTAATTTATAAAGTTATTTTATTAATCAAACGTTAAAATTTTTACTTAACTTAAATTGATCAAGACTTTTGTTAACAGCTGCAAGATGTAAACTACTATTACGTCAAGCAAAATTTTCAAATTTACATATCTTGATGTTTATTTTGTTTTCGTACATGCCTAGAGAAATTCTATATTGTATTGTATGTATACATATATATACTTGGTGAATTAAAATCAGACGACCAAATAACAAAGGCTATTGACCGATATACAAATAAACATATTCATTATTAGTCTAAGAAAATCAGCAAAAAAACACGCACAAAATTTTAAATTAAATTTATCCATCCCAATTCTAAGACTTTTACTTGTATCCGCTATATACCGAACATCATCATTGAGATAAAAAGTATGACGCCTAGAAATACATTTTTATTAATTCTTAGGTAATAGAATGGTACGTGTCAACTCCACTTTCACAGCGTAACAACCAATTAAATTTCTCTTCCTCCCAAAAAGAGAACCTTATTTACAGCGATATAATTGTCACCCACGTAACGCCCAACTCGTACGCGACCATAACAGCCACCCCAAAGGAACTAGATCCATATCATAACACTTTTGAACCTATTATCCTCTGCACGACACTTATTTAACACACCCAATCCGGCTCCCTCTCAAATTCAAATCCCACAACCACACACTGAACAAAGAAAAAAGAAGAAACCTCGCACTTGCAAAACCCGTCAGACGCCGCACACTCACCGATTTTTCCTATAGCGCCGCTGCACTCTCTCCCTCAAGTGTATACGCGTGTCTTTCGCCTATATATATATACCTTTCAATGCGCGTTGCAGGAGGATCGGCTCGTCTCCTAGCTGCGCTGGCTCCCGAATCGAGTCTGCGGGGCCCGCGCGGCTCTTCGATCACGGCTCGGCACGGCGCGCGAACACACACCACCACCTCTGCCGAAAGTGAAAGCACACTCTCGTCCGTCACTATGCACAGAGCGCGAGTAGTTACACGCGCGTCCGTTTTTTTTCTTCTTCTTCTTCACTTTTTTTTTCTTGTCGTACACGAGTCTAACTCGCTCACGCACTTCACGGGCGGATTTTCACTCGTGAAAAACGCGACGACGAATGTAACGCTCTCGCTGCCAAATGCGGGTCTTATATGAGCCCCACCATCGCGCACCGAGGTGCGCGCGCGTAGGTCCGTCTTCGCGATGGCATGTGGCGCGTAGTATACATCCCCCCGCCAGGTGGATATGGGTGTGGGTTAGGTGACTCCTTCTTCTTCTTTTTTTATGATGCGAGAAATAGGAAGAGCGAGAGAGAGGATTGTTCGAATGTGTGTAGGAAAACAATGCGATGGGGCGCGTGTGTAGAATGGAAGGATGATCGTGTTTTTGTTGGAAGGGGAATTGTGAGCAAAAAGGTGGTGTGGGTAAGTAGATGCAGACAAAAAAATTTCGTAAATATACCTAGAGATATCTTTTATCTTGAGATTATATCGAAATTTTGTGGATGAAAAAAATGGCTAAAAATAACACGCCTCGTTAGAGAATCATTTATATGGTGATTTTATTCTTCGTCTGTAATTCGATGGTTATTTTTGAGTTCGTTGAAGACTTTTTAAATTAATAGGTTTAAGTTGCGTAGATCAATTGTTACTGTAGCTTAAATGGATTTAAGGGATTCCTTTTAAAATGACAATAACCCAAGGATAATTATTGCAAACTTTATAAATAAATCTTAATGATTTTACTATGGGTTGTATGATATTTGTACATCACAGACCACGTCAACTGTCATTTTGAAAGAAAAATTTTCTCTGTAGTCTGTGGAAGTGAAAAGTTAGCAAACGAAAGCGACAGCGTTTTCTCTCAAATTAGAGTGAGCAATATCTCGCTGCGGTAATTATTTCTCCGGAAAGTTACATATCATCATTCGCACATCATAACATGTCACATTTACAAAAAAAAGAATTTTTCCTGAAAAATTCTATCCGTGTAGTATATATATTTTTAAAGAAGAAACATAAAAGAGGGCAATCCAAATAAGAGATATTTGCTTAAAAAATATGTATTGTGCCAAGTTTAAACCAATTGATGTAAGGTCAAAAACCTTGAAGATTCCCAATGATTTTGCAAAAAAATTTAAAAAGATATAAGAGGAATTTGCAAGGGATTAACGTAACATCGGTGTCAAAACCGGTTTTTTTTCGCGGAGAATAATGTAAAATGGTATCAACAACGTGTTCGTAGGCGAGATTCTGCATTAATAATACCGTTATAAATCAGTTATAAAAAATAACTTCTTATTGTTACATATTATTAATAATTTAATAAATAAGGTATACGAACTATAAAATTTAATTTCAATCCTTATTTATTTTATAAATGAAAAATAGAATCTATTGCATCTCAAAGCAATTTTCAAACATGTTTATAACAAGAAAAGAATTTATTTCAAAATTACGATTTTCCTAGTTCAAGAACACCGGAAATTCTTCTCTTAGTGAATCCCACGATTTTCATAATGTCCAATTTACATTGGTTTATTATAGCCTCCGCATTGGTCGATTAGGCATTAGAACTTGGATTCACGTCGAGATCATTAAACCCTCGTACATTCTACTCGGCGCTGTGTCATCTCAGTCTATTGGTTACAAAGAAAAAAAACTAGGAAGAGACTCGCTCAAGGATGCGAATTCTCCATTCTTTCAAAGTTTCTGGATATTAATTAGCATTGAAAATCTACCGAAAGTAATTTGCATTTTCATATGTGTTATTTCGCGCATATGTCGAGAGAGTACATGAGGTATTCCAATGTGACCACTCCAGATGATGTGATGAAACGGGCTGAGGTCCATGAAATTTTTGCATTTTTCGATAGATTATGTATAAAAATATGACGTGGATTGTCAATTTTTATTCGAGGCAAAGCTCAAAATAAGGTGCTGTTAAGTGCGAAATCATTGTTTACGGTTTAGACACGATCGAGGTTTAATTTTAGTGATAAACAATGATCATCATTTTCTTCAAAATTAAAAAAAGGATAGTAATTTGTGAGGATCCATGAAAATAGGTGACATCATTTTGTAACACAAACAGATTGCTAGAATTTTTTTTTACAAAAAATAATTAAATAATTTTTTAATATTTCTAAGCGTTGCGATTAACGGTTTATCAATTAATATTCTAGATGCTTGTGGCTGGGGAAAAAAGTGTAACAGAAATTTTTGAAAATATTTAATTGCATTTATATCAAATTATTCAAACGTCATTGTATTAATCAAGATGAAAAGAACATAAATTATTTTAAAAATTATGGCATTTTTAAATGTTAACGATTATTTACGAATTAGAGCAGGAACATTGATAACTTTGACAAAATTCGACGAAGTCACGACCGCTTAATTTTTTTAATTATAATACAAATCACTCAAGTTACACGCAGAATAGGTTTCGGGGATTCCCGTCTTCTTCGAAGCATTCGAATCTTGCAAGTCTCAGAATTATACAGGAAGACAGCCTATACTGCTCTTAATTATTGTCGATTCTATAGTCTGGCTATAACACCGCAAATAGACTCACCGTCAGATACTCTTGTAACGTCACTTATTGACAACCCGTTAAACACGTCCGAAACTAATTCCAGGCTCAAGGCGTAAAAAGGAATTCGCGATTAAGTACGTGACACGCGCCTCGACTCCTCGTTAGCGGTTTTATAGCGATGAGTCGTCCCAACGTAACATCTCGCGCGATAGTAAATCTTCGACGATGTGGTTCTCTTCGCGCTTCTGCGCTGCGATTTAACGAGACAATGAAAAGGTAAGAGTGCAGCGATAGAAGTCTCTTTCAAGCATTACAGAAGTTAACAATTAGCGGCTAAGTATAATGCTGCGCGTTTCGTAAGGTTGCGAGTAATATTGGTTTAAGAATAGAGTTTTAAGCTAATGGATTAGTAGATACACGACGAACAGTTACTTTTGTGAGTATAGCACGAAGTCGCAGAGTTTTCGAAATTCAGCCGATGAAGTAATACTTAAAATATTTATTTTTGTATTCCATTGTACTACTTTCCGGTAACGGATAAAGAAGCTGTAACGGGAAAGCCTACATATCCTTTTACTATTTTCCTTGTTGCCAAATATCCCCAAAATTAATAACTTCTCAATAATAACTTTTATTCGCAACACTTTTTGTGTCCTACGAAATTATAAAGTGGACTTTACTGAGAATCTACTTGACGATGTCGATCGGAATACCCACTGACCTTTAAAGGAAATTTTTTCAAGAATTTATTTATTGGTTTTATGGATTTGCGTCACAGAGATTTTGTTCATAAGAAAGTTAATTTGTCACATCATGTTTTTCCGAATATAATGTAGTCTACTGAGATTTACATCCTTCGAGATTCTTTTTTTTTACTAGAATGACAACATCTTCAGATATTTATAAGTACCTAAAATGTCAAAAGAAAAGATTATGCGCAAATACATATTCTCACACGAGATCCCTTTCAAATAATCATTTGAAAAACTCTCAAAGATTACGGAAAATAACTAGGGTTTAACATTTATGTAGTATTATTTGCATAATCCGAAACATTCAGTAATTTATGAAATCAACCGTTTGTACTTGAGTTTACATAGTCTGCATTCCGTTGCTCAGAACATAATACTCTTCTTTTATGGTTATTAGCCTACGTTGGGCATTGCCACTTTTATAATCTATTCCCGGAGTAAAATTTATAAGAAATTTTTGGTAAATTGATGGATATCTAATTTACATAACGTGCAAAATTAACCTAATCAATAGATGTATTTTAGGTAGAGATACTCAACAATATATATGTCAAGGTTTATTTTTATAAGGTGTCCTTGTATTGTATCTTACTAGCTGGATATCTGAAACAGATAGCCTATTCAACTTTTTTATAGGCTTCTGTCAGTGTATGTGCGCAAGTATAAATTTTCAAAATTATAGCTAATTTGTTCATCAGAAACGAAAGGTTTTTAAGAGTCCGAATCATAAGCGTTATTAGGCGTAATCCTTTGAAGTTTACAGAGTTAATGAAAATTAGCCAATAGTAATAATTGCTTTCTTTCTTTTTATGTTCAACTTACATATTTTAAAACGTAAAAATGTGATTACTATATTATAGAGCGATCGAAGATAATAAATATTTGTATACGTATTATGACCACCCTCCATTATTTGAAACATATAAAAATTGGACGATAGGGAGGGCCAACCCTTCAAAAATAAACAAGTGATAGCAAAATTATCACCAATTGGTACCAAAAGAAAACCAGTTCAGGCAGAATTTTAAATTTTATAAAACCACACCACACAACAGAAACGTAATATTGTGTCTAATATGATTGACAGGGCCATTCTACTTTCGGATGTTTCATTTCACAAACAAAACATCGATATCGTAAAAAATATTTTAAGCAACAACAATTATCCTACGGATTTCACAGATTCCTGTATTTCAAGTAGATTACGTTATCACAAATTTAAAAATACAACTATTGCAAAAACTACCACTAATTCGGTTGAGCCGTCCTTACCATTAGCCTTGCCCTTCATAGAAAAATTTTATTATACTTCCGCTAAACTACTCAAAAAATACAATATTCGTTGTGTTCCCCTCATGAACCAAAAAATGGATAACATTATAAAATTAGGCAAAGATAAAAATTGTAAATGGAATGAGACTGGAATCATTTACAAATTTAATTGCGATAGTTGTAGCAAGGTATATATAGGTGAAAGTAAACGTTCCTTAAAAACTCGTATTCAAGAACATAAAAAATCGGTAGAAAAAATTGATCATGCCCTATGTATTAATAATAACAAATTAATGCCTATGCCTACACATATTTTTGAAAATCCTAATCATTGTTTTGATTGGAAAAATACTGTAATATTAGACAGAGAACATAATTTTAATAAAAGACGGATTTTAGAAATGTTACACATAAAAAGTAATGGGTGTACTATAAATAGACATGAGGATACAAAATTTTTGAATGCACAATACAATAAACTAATTAATTTATGTAAAACATAACGTTACTTTACACGCGACATATATATACATATAGACACACAAACACACGTTCGTACTGTCCTCCTCACATATATGTGTAAATTTGCGTTTGTATGTTGCGTTTGTATGCGACTGGACAATATATCCTCGCATATATGTGTAAAATTGCGTTTGTATACTACTCGACAATAACATAGGGAGCAATGCTTATATACTCGAAGATAAATTTAGCGAATTTCAGTCATCTGTGAGTGAGACAATGTGGCTTTCTACTTTTTGACAATGTAGTTGTTACTACTAAATAATGTTATAATTATCTGGTTGACATGTTGTTGAGATTAGTTTTGTAAGTTTTAACTTTCAATTTTGTTCATTTAAAAAGCGCTTGTGACAACGATATTAAATGGAGATAACAGAACCTTAAAATGTTTTTACTAAATTTTCTCTGTAATTTGATCATGTATTTAAAAATAAATATTAAAAAAATATAGCTAACGAACATGTAAACACGAATTATTGGTATTTAATTCCTTTATAGTATACTGTTTCAGAGGACACAAACTAAAATAATGATTTTTCCGTTTGACTTCGTATTCTGTCTCTCTCACTCCTTGCCATTATAGCAAGCCTCTTATTAGCCATTTTCTGACTAAAAAACTGGTCAACTTTAATATCTTTTACTAACTTATTATTATTCTGTCTATTAAATGGCGAATATGATCGAACAAATCGTTTCATCGATTGATAAAAATGGCCAAGAAAAGTGTCTAGTTTTTAACGATTATTGGGGAAACTAGCTATTTATTAGGTAAATAATGGAATCGATTTCTACCAGGGATATCATGAATTCTACTGTATAAATTAAGGAATTATCATTTATTTTTCGTTAAAATGTTCGTTTCATTCGAGAATAATTCATCTCCGTATCTCGATAGAATCCCATTCACCTGTCGGCGCCGCATGACTAACCCGCGTAAAAACAAATATCCCTTCTCCAATCAGTCGGCAATGACGGCGCTATGCTCCCAGTGAATTACTTTCGCTTTTGAACTATGGGATTACATAAACACCTTAATAGTCCGGGACCGAATGTGAAGAAACGCTTAGAACTCGCGGGAGAGAAATCGTCGCTAGGTTGACTTCACGTTAATGGAGCTCGGTATAACACCGCGGGTACAGCAAGTGCCATCGCTCGCGTGAGCTCTTCCTCGTAAAAGAGATTTTGCGGCTGTGTGGAAGAAGAGTTGTTAAAAAGTCGTGATGTAACGCCGTTTTAAGATCTTTCGGGATCGAAATAAACTGTTTTTAGAAAACGTCCACGTCGTGCTGCTCTTGTGCCGTTGCTCTTGCCCGTGTGGATTTGTACGTGATGTGGATTTTTATTAAATGCGGGGAATATTTGAAACAAATATTCCTGGAGTGACGAACACATTTTTCTTTAGTCTTTTTAATAATAAATGTGAATGAAAGTTTTACGCAACACTACGTACTGAAAAGCTGCCTTTTTACTTTAAACGAAAGTTCTGAAAAAATCAAAGGATGTTAAATTGAATTTATATGAAAATATTAATTTCTTTTACTAAAAATCTTCTCATTTTTTATGATTAGACGTGATACCGCAAAATTACAGTTTCACGCCATACGTCAAAATCAGCCTTGATGACCACGTATCAACCACACGTTAAATCTCTATTGATCAGTTTAGTGCGTGCCCCGCTAGTTTAATTGCTCTCTTCATGAATTCGTGACTAAGCTCCATTTACGTCGGGTCATTCATCGTTAAATCGCTGAAATCACACTACGTAGGCATTTTTGACGAATGGTTGTTTTTTATCATCACGGAACCACTGACAATGGTAAAAGTAAAAGTATAACTTTCTAAAAATAAAAGTGGATTGATGTTTTGCGTAAAATTGCTTTATTACGTAAAACTTATTTGAATTCATGAAATTAGGAGGGATATACTCATGCGTTAACTTCCGACGGAGTTGAAATATCCTCACTGCAGGAGGAACATCGAGTGTATGATTGATGGAGTAATTCTGACGTTCTCCGTCTACTGCTGTTGATTAAAATTAGCTATGGTTCATCTCGTTCTAATAATACTTTTTAATATACATTTTTCATAACGCAATTTTAATATTTTAATAATTTTAATAAAACTCATCGATGAGATAACATTTGATATTTTATTTGTTTACTAATTAGATGTTAGAAAAAAGATTCTAAGGTACTTATATTTCATGAAATCTGTACTGAAAAATTTTCAAGAATTTAAGTAGTGTATTTCACAGGCAACTATTTCATTCTAAATTTTAATTTACTAGCAAAATTCAAACGCAATTCGCGTGTACTGTTTTGTTTTCATGGTTATGACCACTATTTTTCACTATGATTTAGTTTTAATTAGTTTCATTGACTAGCAAGTTCAGGCGCTCTGCGTGCGCTCCTTTACCTTCATTATGTTTGTACAATTAAGGTTGAAATATTATGATTTTAAAATTTATTTTACTTTTTAACATCCGCAAATTTATCAAATATTTTTTATCGAAACTTGGATTGTGTTTATTTTAGTTTATTCCTACAATACAAAAATTTGGAGGTTAGAAATTTAACTGTAATCAAACCAGTATTCATAGTCCTTCATTTTGAACTACAGATAAAATTTTAATACTTTTCTGTTATATAAAACCAAATTTTAGGTCATTAATACTATTTATGACTTATATTTTTAGTTTAAATATTTCATAATTCCAAACTTTGTGAGTTTTATTTGGACCAATCAGCTAATATCTTAAGCAAAAAACAAACGTCACCATCGACCAATCACAGGCTCCTTTTAAACGGACTTGACTAATCACAAAGGTTTTACTTCGGCTTCACATTTCCGTCCTCATTCTTTTAAGAGAGGATAAGATAATTAGATACATTTTTTAAGCAAAAAATCAAATGTTTTTATTCTATTTTAATTATTTAGTAGTTATATTAAAAATTCAAATATTCGCCCTTTTTTCAAATAACCAATCACATCGATTCTTTAAATGAGCCACTACCTCCGGCTATCATTTTTTAAAGAGAGAATTTATGCATGCAACTAATGTTACTTTGGTTTTATGGAAGTTAAAGGGGTAGGGATATTTTTATGATCTATTTTCACTGCAAATTTCTCGGAGACTACGATACTAATGCATTTTTTTAAATTCTACCAAGCATGTAGGCATAAATTAACTTGGCGATGAAATTGAAAAAATAAAAATCCGCACTTTGTCAATTAGAAATGGCCCAGAAGTCGTCTCCACAATAACCAATAGATGCATATTTTGTTTCTTTGGTATTCTGAATTCTGAACCTAATAGACACGCGCAAGAATGGCGACAATATTTTTATGTAATTAAATGTAGATTTGTCATTGAATTTTATAAACAATTGCATATTTTGAATATAACTTTCCAGATTTTGAAAATTTTACAATTTTAATATCGGTACCTCCACCTGAAATTGAACAAGGAAGAAAATGAAATCTTGAAAATTCAAATTTAATGAAAAACAACAAAGATTATAAATACTTATTGAATTTCTTTTTAGTGGACAAAATCTACTTTTGCAAAATTAGAAATTTTCTAACAAAAATTTTTTCCGTTATGTTAAGAACCCTTTTCCCTGTCACATCAGTTTTCAAATTGGAATGTGTAAATGAATCTTCGTAAAATATTTTCATAGTTTTAGGTCTATTACCCGCATGAGCCACGTCAAAAGAAGTTGCAATAAATTATATGTTTTTTGTTAATTAATCAAGTTATTTTAGCAACTTCTTAAGACACTTTAGTCTACTTAATTTAATTAATTTCAATAAATATTTTATTATTAATTCACACTATTGCCATTTTTTGCGTTTAAATACATTTAAAGGAATATCATCAAAGAGACAAAATACGTATTTGTTGATTGTCCTAGATGCGACTTCTTCGCTGGTTTCAATTACGATAGCCCAGATTTGTATGTTTTCAAATTCATCTCTGTCTGATTCCATTCAAATTTAGGCAGGCTGTCACAGATCGAATTTTCTTTTCGTCTAAAAACTATAAGACTCGGAATTTTGCTTAAAATTTTTTTTTTTTACTCCACGTCAAATCAATATTAGACGCAAAAATAGAGATTACAAAATTTAAAAAGTACCTCAATTTTCAAATTTACTGTAACTTTGTCAATTTTCAACCTTTTGGGACTTTTTTTTCAAAATGAGGAACTTCATCTTGTTTTAAAAAAACACTTTCACTTTGATGATTAAGATTCATCTTACAGTAGGTGAAAATATGCTTTTTTTATTTTATTTTTTTGTTAATGAATTTCCAAAGTTTTAATCGATTTTTTCGATTTTTAAGTTGTTAACGTGCTGTTTTTAAAACATTATGCCGTTTCTCTACCTATTTACTTACTATCCCATACACTAATATATTGATAAAATAAAGGAGAAACTTTAAAATAAGTCGCCAGGCAGACGACTTATTTATAATTGATCAATTATACGTGAATTTATAGCGATTGGAAGTTTAAGAAAGCATTGAAAGCTTAAACAAAAATGTATGTTCATCTTGATTTACTATTCTCATTTTACACTCTCGAAAAAACCTTTCGAAAACGAAAGGAATATTTATTTATATGAATGAATATTTATTTTGTTTGAATTGAAACCTCCATTTCAATGTAAGCTTTTCTATTCGTGCTTCGCAGTTCTAGCAGTGTAAATATTTTTCTGTTCACTTTTCCAGCAGTGCAATTTTTATATTTTTTTTATTTGTTTAGCACGTTCATCCCATTCTACTTTCTTAGTCTGACGGAAAACTTCCAAATCATTCTTTTGTAGAAAAAGAATGTTAATCGATGAAGAATAGTTTGATACGTGAGTCACAAAATCGTCTGCATTTCTAATGAAACCAACATCCTCTTTAGACAGATTGTGGCTTCTGGCATAATGTTTAACTAAACCTCCAATACCACCGCATGAATCTTTTCCATGACCTGTTGCAGAAAACATCCGTTTTCTATTTTCTATTGAATTTTGGAGTTCATAGAATTGGTATCTATTTTTTAAATGACTCGCAGTTCCATCTGAAATAATTGTAATATCTTCTATCGCTTGCAAAATGTATTTTTCCCTCAAGCCTTTTATAATTAAATTCATAGCCATTAAGGCATGAGAAGAATCTCATGTTTCATATCATCACTAACTGTTACATAACTAATTGTTTTGTCATTTCCATAATAACAAACTAACGTAAATATGGATATTTGATTTTTAGTCCAATGATAGCTTTGAATTTCATTTTGTAGTAAGATTGCCTAATTTTCTGCAAAGTCTACATGTATAACCAATTGAGATTCACTATTTTTTGCTAAAGTTTTTATTTCTTTTATTGCAAGGCACTGAATTTCTTTTATCATTTTATGAGTGCTTACAGTGAGCGAGAGCTTTTTTAATTCTATTAAAAAATGTTCTATCTTATCAGTTTTATTTAGCAAATTTAATTTTTTTCCAAATATTATAAGTTATTTCTTCACAAAGATCTTCTTCTGTTAAGGAAATTACTTCCAAATTAAAACCATCTTCATTTGGGCATTTTTGGCATTCTTTTAATACGCACTTCATATCATCTTTGGAACAAAATAACGAAGAAAATATTTTGGATTCGACAACTGAAATGCTAGATTTGTTTTTATTATAATTCTGTAAAGCTATTAACATTAGATTTAAATTTTCACAATAAACGCAAAGACACGTATCGCTGGGTGGATGTGGTACAAATCCATTTAGCCTTAAATCATAGAATTTCGATTTCCCGATTTTCATTGCCATTTCAGGATTCTCCTCTATGAATAATGTGTACATTTCTTTCATGCTGCGAGTGAGAAAACGCTTAACTTTTTTAGTTTTTATGCCATCCTCTTTAACGGACATTGTGTCACTTTTATTTGCACTCTGACGAGAGCAATTAAAATCATCGTTTAAATAATAATCTTTGACTTTGGACACAATGTCACTATCTAAAGAATGATCCATGTAAGTTCCAGGCTATTTGTAGATATCTCCATCACTCACTAGTGCTCGCGCTTCATCAATCATATATTTAGTTGCATTGGGTATAACTGACAGTGAATAGTTTTTAGAAATATCAGTTGGAATAAGACAAATACAGTTAATAATAGTACTGTAAAAATACATCATAAAAAATTCTAAGATTCTTTTAGTAACAAAACATTCTTGGAACGGAAAGATAATCAAAAAGGTTGTTTGTGTATTAGAGGCGTAAACAAATAAAAACACATTAATTATCATTTTCTTACAAAAGATTTGATTTAATATAAATAATCCATATATAAAACACTAAATTCTACATTCGCATATTGCGTTTACAACATACCCCTAATTTGGATAATTTTTTTATAAAACAATACACATAACAATGTACAAGTATTCTTAACATTCTAACGTAAGATCGTCGTTCAAAATTCGACGATGTTTCTTTGTCTGACTCCATTCTGATTACATTATATGGCTAACGTAGCACCAGCAAATCCTCAGAATGTTCACTCTCAGGATGCTAGGTGTCTGGAGTCGCAGAGTCCTTGTGTTCCTTATAAAATATTTCATATTTAAATACAGAAATTTGTATTCTGAGTTTTCCCGACGTCTGGCGAGCGTCACTCAGATACGAATAATAATTACAGCTGAGCCAGCGAAATGATGCACACGCGCTTTTTAATAATTATGTTTGCGATGTTTTTTCTTGCTATTGTTGATCAAGCGATGCTGTTTTTCTCGCGAGTCTCCGCGCTGATCAGCTCGTAAAATCACGAAGACAGTCGATGCTCGTCGTGGCACTGGTTGTATCTGGACTTGGATCTCTTACGAGGCCCAGAAATAAACGGTCGTCAGAATCGTCCAGCTAAGCCTCAGGAACCCATAGATTAGCAGAACCTTCAGAGATTGATGAATCCAGAACATTCTGAAAGTCATACATAATTATATCAGCTACTTAGATAAGCTATTGAGGAACTTGTATTTCTTTATTGATGGTAAGACCAAAAATTGTTTTCTTTGTTTATATTTCTTATTTAGACATTTATAATCTCTTGTAATTATTACAAAAATAAAAAGTTCCACAGTAAACAACTGTCACAGTATCAATAAGTGACAGTGTTATTTATTATAAATTAATACCAATTTTTTATTAGTTTATACGCATTGATATTTAATTTTATAATTTAATTTATCAAAGCTCTTTGTCACTTGCTCAGCTCGACCGGCTATCCCAGACCGTTACACTCTTATACGGAATTCCAGATCTATTGTTCCATTGATAAAATAGTTTAAAAACAGTTAATAAAAATGTATTTCTTTTCATATAACAGTTCCAATATTATTTATTTTATGATTTATCATAAATTTGGTAATTAAGTAAGTAATAAATAATTTACCTCTGAAACTTAACGCGTGCTTGGGGTAAGGTATCGAGGGGATCCTTGATGAGATACATCCTGATACCTCTCATGTAGTTCTGAAAGTACGTATCCCAGACAACGTCCCTCATATCGCAGTTAAACAAACTGCGATCCTTTTTATCCAGCCTATCGACGAGTCTGTGAACCTGTTCATTCGAGAAATCCCACTCTTTCGTGGTGAAGTAGTTCAGGACTTCCATGAATTTGTGAATCTTTTTATACACCTTAAGCATCCTGCAACGAGAATCACGTGAATAAAAAAAAAACTTTCAACTTTCAACTTTCGTTCGTCAGAATTCTGGATGTAAGTTTCGTAACGACGAACGAGTCTCTTACTTTGGCTCCTTTCCAATGCAAACAGTGGCCGCGTCGACGAGCAAAGCTGGCAATAGGTGCAGGAAGTAGATAAAGAACAAGTGAACGATCTTATATTTGTTGTTTCTGAAGCTGTAATACCAGACAGCTCGCACCGTGGGCGTTTCTATGCCGTACTTCGCCGACATGTCTTTGAGATCATCCCATGTTAGGGGATTGTCTTTGCACACGTAGTTGTAGATGGGGATTTCATTGCTGGTTTTGTTGTTTCTGTAAAATGAAAATGAAATTAGCATATTTTGCATTAAATTCACGATGATCATGAAGCTCAAGCATTTAAGAATATTAAGTCAGTACATTATCAATGTAATGTATTTCCATTATATAAATACGAAAAATAATCTAAACATAATTATCTATCGACATTTGTGACTTTTCCGCGACGTGACAAGTTCAATTCCGAAAGAAATTCACGGTATACAAATTGTTCATTAACAAAACCGGGTTCTTTTGCAGTTTCTATTCTTTCCTTCTAAAAAAAAAATTCGCTCACGTCATACAATGTTTCGTAGAATTGCCGCACATACTTTATGAAAAAAATGTGATATCCCATGACTTGTAGCTCAGTTGCTGAACAGCGCTGAATACTCACTTCTTGATGGTGGCAACCTCCCAGGCGCTGGCAATGAGGGCGTTGACAGTCATATCACCCGGAACAACGTTTGCCTTCATCGAACCATCACAGTGCAGCGAGCGCAACACACCCGTACCGGCGCCCGCGGCGACCCCCGTTGGTCCGTACATATTGTCAATCCAACCTCTGATCGGCTCCTGATACGTGGAGATCACTGTAATTAGATTCAGACAATAATTAGTTATTGATTAAATTATTAAGGAGATGTCGGAGCCTATTTGGAATTCCGTACTTATCGACATTCTCATATTTTCTGTTGTTTTTATTCAATTTTTGATTTTCATTAATTATCTTTGTTATCCGGTGTTTATCAACCTAATACAAACACCGAATAACTACAATAATTTTCAAAAACTTAAAACAGAATTTGAATAATGTAAAATTCGATGTAGGAATCTGTAATTGGCTCCGATATCTTCTTAATAAAAAAATGTCTAATCAAAATCCAATTTCTAAAGTAATTTTGAATACTTGTAACGGCTCCGTACAGGAAATTGAATTGCAAAATCAAGTGAGTTTTCTATAGAATGATAATTTAAAAGTATTATTTAAAATTTACAAATTCGTAGCTGTATTCTCATAAGAATGGGCAAAGTTTGAAATTAGTAAAATTTGTATTTTGTTTAAAAAATATTGTTGGAATGAAATATATAATTTAAATTATTAAAGTACTATTGTGATAAAATCTGATAAAATTTATGATTTCAATTTCATAAAAAGTTTAATCTTAAAAATCAAAATCAATTTCGAAATCAATTTCTTGTGTCACGATAAATTTAAGAGTTTAGGTACTATCAACTGATAATTGAGTACTACTGATTTAATTTTTCTGAAAAAATATTTATAAGATTCTAATATAAAAAGTTCTGTAAATTATTTAATGTAATTATTGCATATTCTACTCTTATAAAATATTTTTAACCTTGTTATGGAATGTTGTTTTGCAAAATAAATTTCTTTAAAAAAAAAGAAAATAATAAAAATTTGAATGCAAAAGGCTCATTTGTTCGTAACTACATCGTTTGCAATGATAAATTTACAACCAACAAGACGTAAGTCGATTGAATACATGTTTTCTTTCACACTTTTGCTTTTTTCAATTCATGCAACACAATGTAAGTCATTCATAAAATCTCGAATTTAATGCACATGTAAAGATTCTTTAATAGCTTGACCAGTTTTACGTCGATGACAACGGGCTCGGGTCTGCGCAGTTCAATTAACGTAGATGATATAATTTATGCCTTTATGACTTTTATGACCTTTCAATCAGCATAGGATGTTTTTATCGAGAACCTACTAACCGATGGCAGGTCTGAAGATTCCAACTGGCATATCGTGGGCTTCCTTGCGCACGATGTCTTCGGCAACGGCTTTTGTAAAAGTGTAAGTATTTGGCCATCTACCTAACAATCTGAAAATAATGTGGCCTTTATAATGTGATGGTAGAATAGAAACACTAATTATAAATTTTGGAATTTTCCGACAAATATAAATTCTAAAACGTTCTGCGCAATTTTTTATTTGAAGATAAATAATTCGTGACAACAAATTTTTTGTAAACGATGTTTTTCACGTAATAACTAGTTATATCCGCATTATTACGAGATTAATATAAAACTGATTTAAAAAATCAATATTTTTAAATAAAAGATGTATTGTAACAATTTGATAATTGATATGATAATTTAGATTTGAAAGCATTTCTCTAAAAATAAGTTTTTGTATAATAATATAGTTCTTGTCTGCGCAATTTCACTCTTTACATAAAAACTGGCTTCTATGTTCATAACTTCAAATTAGCAAAACAACTATTCTAAAGCATGTGTCACGGAGGTTTCCGTCGACGTTGGACACAACGTGGAAGACGAGAAACAACACAGTCAGCATAAACATAACTAGCTCGCGATGCACTCGTCGTAGCATCGCGACGTTAGCTCAGTGGTAGAGCGCGAGACTAGAACCTTCGGGTCCAACGGTTCGCGTCCCGCTCGTCGCATATTTTTCCACTTCACTTCATTTATTTCTCACATACGTAACACATGATATTTTTCTTATTAGCTGGTTTTTCTGTTCAGTTAGAGCTTAAAATATATAATACGTACGGTCTCGTAATTTCGTCAGCAATTTTTTCATCTATCGATTCCATGAGCGAGATCAATTTGTTTCCGTCAATAGGGGCATCGTAGAATTTTTCTTCCACCGTGTTCTGAATGCAATTAGCATAGGCAGTCGATACGTGTATGCAAGCCTGAAAAAATTATTTACGTTAATAACAAAGATTTCTAAACATTCTGCAGTTTTTGCTTGACAGTCATTATTTCAAATTGCTTGAGTGATCTCTTTAGTTTGAGAGTGACTTTCGAAGATGCAATGTTTTATTTTAATGTATATATTTTTAAAATTTGTTAAATGTCAACAAGAAAAGTAATAGTCAAAGTTATAAATAATTTTCTTTGGTATTTACATAATCAAATGAGCGACCAATGTGAAAATCACTCAATGAAATTAATTACACTAAACTCATGCAAAATTATGGTACACCCAAGGTAAAATCAAATATAGCTCTATCTCTAATATCTCTATGATTTGACACCAAAATATAAAGACAAAAATTAATATTATTGACTATAAAAAAGTATTATTTTGATTTATTAATAAAATAGCAACAAACATAATTGATGAAATTTAATTTCTATGTCTTTCATTCCGATTTCAATAAAATAAAAGACTATGCTGTTTACGATATAAATGACGTACGATGACTGAATAAATTCCGAACCGTTAATTTTCGTGTAACTCCAAAATTTGAGTTATTTAAAGATTTACTCAAGATGCGTTTTTTTCGTTTCTTCTTTTTTATCTTAAACCCTATTTTGAAGCTTGTTAGACTAAATGACTCATGTATCAAGACTATTTATAAACAATTTTTTGTTTGTAAATAGATATAAAAATGTTAATTTTCTAGTTAGTATAACTAAGTGATATCATTACTAATCAGAGGGTTAGTTTTATTAAAATATAAGAATATTTTAAAACTTATACTTTTTATGATATACCTTACATACATAAATATGTGTATCCATTTATCTGTACTTCAGCGACCCTAGTACGCCAGAGTCTATAACATTTTCTCTAAACTTTTCTAGAAACACACCTTCAATTTAAGCATCTCCTTGCACAGATTCAGGATATCACGTGGACTCTGGACATTAATGGCGACGGCGAGCTTCAGTTTCTCGTCGAATCTTACAGTGGCTGCGACGTGAAAGACGATCGAAACCTCGCGCGAGAGAAGAGCGCGATCGGTCGCGGAAATTCCAAGTGAGGGAAGGCTACAGTCACCTGAAATCGCAACGATCTGGTGGCGGAATTTGGGCTGTTCCTCCTTCAACCTCGAGAATAGCTGGAACGTGAAAACAAAGACCTTGTTATAGTATTGGCGAGACATTAGGGCTTGATTAATAATCATATTAAGTGGTTTCATAATGTAATTGGGTAATCAATAAGCTCGAGATTAATCAGAGAATGATTCAGAAGGATGTGGTTGATGTTGGATATCCTTCTATCTTCTAGAACTTAGTAGAATTAGGTTATTAGGAGTTAGACGTGGGGACTTGGTAATGTTATTCATCTGCTAATCGTTTTATAATGTTCCAGCTTAGACAGGATAAAGTAAGAAAGCAAAATATGATAAGAAGAGCTAGTAACTTTTTAATGTTTGTACTTAATTTAGAATTAATAATATAATGTCTTATAAATTAAATTAAAATAATTAATATTTATGGCAGTCAGATTGCCCTTGTTTATAATCACCCCCGCAGAATCTGAAATAAAAACTTAATTAAAACCTGGAAAAAAAAAAGAAAAAAAAACTTTATTAGCAAAGGACTATCTGACTGCCCCCCACCACCAAATTGCCCAATTGCCCAACGTTTGCTAATAGTTTTTTTTCCAGGTTTTAATTAAGTTTTTATTTCAGATTCTGCGGGGGTGATTATAAACAAGGGCAATCTGACTGCCATAAATATTAATTATTTTAATTTAATTTATAAGACTGTAAGACCGATGGAAAAATTCTCATCAGTTGATAGTAAGTTGCAGTCGACATAAGTAATATTTTTAATGATTTCCTATTAATAGATACAAAATATACATAAAATAATTAAGATATAATCTATTATGAAACATTGTTTTCAATAAAAGTTATACGTTAATTTGCATACATGTCAAAACGAATAAGATAAACGATCAAACAGTATTTTGCGAAGTAATAGAGACATAAATAAATACAATTTTTATGACAGTTTCTTTAGGTAATGTGCATATTGATGTTATTATCCCACGTAATAATTTGTAATTTATTGTTTGACTATAATTTCTAATTTATGAAATATTATTGACAAATACTCCCATTTCCAAAGCCCACCTATCAATAACCCGTATTCTTACTGGATCATCAAACAGTTCCTCAGTCCGTTGATGCACATCCTTGCCTTTCTTCGAGCGCACCAGCAGATAAACAAACGCAATTCCAGGACAACTGCGCAGCAGTTTTTCGATCAGAAGCTTGCCCATGAAGCCGGTACCACCGGTGATGAAGATGCTCTGACCCGCGTAGAACCGTTGAACGGACGTGAGGGCTTCACTGTCTGAGGTCTCAGTTATCTGTTGTAGCATCTTCGGGGCGCACTCCGTCGGCGTCTCGGCTCGGGGCGAGCCGCCGCTTTCGGCCACCACGACGTCCTGGCCGCCCGATTCCATCAGCACTTCGACCATTGTTACAGAAGGGTTGGTTTATCTGTAAAAAATTTAGGTATTATACAGTTAGAAGATGGGATTAGCAAAAAGATTTCGTATAATTATAAAAGTTACAGCAAGTCAATGACCTTATCTGATGCAAGCTACAGTGATCAATAATAGTGTTAAAATATTTAAGCCAACTATTTGTGGTAATAATGGTGTCGTAATCCTTTTAATAAATTAGAAAGCTGGGGTTTTATGATAAATTTAGGAAATTTGCACATCAATGTTAAGTAAAATTAAAAATATAGTCAATAGATTTTTTCTCGGCTATAAAACGATATTTTAATTTTATATTATTCATTTAAATCTTGTCACTTTAAATTGTAGAAGATGCGTTCACAGAATGTTAAAACCCTCTTTTTAAAGTAATCCAAAAAAATTCCAAACAAGTTCGAATTTGGAGATACAAGAGTAGAATGTTAAATATGTTGTGAGAACCGCAAAAGATTTGTCATTCTACTTGCGATAGTTTTACCGTCAAAATTCAAAGGCGGAACTTTGTTCCTGGAAGGATCATTAATTTCCAAGACAAAGTCACTCAATATGAAAAGTATTATAATTATACCGATGCTTTGATCTTTCACCTTGTTTTACTACAGTAGATGAACAAATTTGCTTTAGCGTTAAAAACTTTTGAATTATTCAAACGAACTCATTACTCATAAAGTTAACTTTTAAATGTGCGCCTTTGCTAAACGAAGTCTTCGAAGAAATATCTAGCGTAACTATAGTTAGCGCATTCTATAAGAGTTACTTATAATTTCTGGTAGGTAACTTAAGATTTTTTATTATATTTAATGTATCTTGTGATAAATTTCCCCTTTTGTTCAAAAGAATAAAATAATGTTTGAAAATGAACTACTGTAGCGAAGTAAACCGAAAAGATAATCTTTCACAAGGTGGAAGTAAAAAGCATCATTAATATTTATTTTTTAACAAACTATGAATTTACATAAAGTAATTTAACTTTTAATTTTAAGTAATAAATATTACATCGTGACAGTGCAAACAAAAACATCATAAAACTCCTCGTAGTTTTACTACTTGTATGCTACCGCTGATATAGCAAAAAAGATTCTATCATTTTAACTACGAAGCTCTCATGTCTTGCGCTTTGATTATGATATCGACATTGCAATGTTTTATCAAAATAAATCAATGCTTAGCGGCAAGTCAATGTTTTTATACTAAAACAAGTAATAAACGATCCACGTCTAAAAGTGATTAACAACCGATGCAGAAAATTGTGAAGAATTCTCCTATGAATAGAAGCGTGTAAACATAAATACCGTGAGTAACTATAAAAGTGAAAACGCTAAAACACGCAATAGCTAAATTGAACGTAATCAGTGACGGCGATCCGTTACTGCTACGCAGCCGAACATAAAGGGCAAGTATCGACGTTGTCTTTTGTTTATGGCCAATTGTGCAAGATGTAATAAAATATACCTATAATATTAATGTTATACTTCTTATATTTGTTACGTACAGGTGTACTCAAATAACAATTATATAGAATTGAATATTCTAATATTGTTAGAATTATCTATTCCAAATACTGAAATATGTATAAGATGTTAATTTATTAAATAAATTATAAATGCCGTAAACATTTAACGTTTTTAGTTTTTTAATGAGCAAATTTAACTTATGTAACTCCTTAAAAATGATGTAGCTCTATCAAGGATTTGGCAGTTTTATTACTGAACAGATATATTTTAATATAGTTTTATTACGGAGTTCTTCCAGTTTTCTTTGACCTTACATACGTATATTATTTGGTAATGAACGCGCCACACATACCAGACGTGATACGACGGGCCAAGTGAAAGTTGATCGTGAACTTTAACGACTCACTCTTAGAAGAAGAAATCGAGCAATTGTAAACGTCCGTAGGACTTGGGATACATTGTGTTAAGCCATTTTCTTAAAAGTTAATGTAAAAAAATTTTAAAAACAAAGAAAATCTAATAAATATAATTAAGTATGTGGTTTACAAAATGAATGTCATTCTAATAATATAATCAATAATATACATATTCCTTTTTTTATTTCCTTCTTATATTACAAACAACAGTCTCGATACAATCAAAAGGTCATTGCATTATTACGTAAATTTATAGCACCTAAACCTGCGTGCTACACTGTTATTAAATTTTCACTGCTTTTATAACAGGTTTGCAAAATACTTATTGAATCGTAATTGCTAAAAAGAAGAACATAAAAATTCCTAATTATAAAGAATACTTCCGTCAACATATACCCTAATACCAAACCGCAAGCGCTGTCTTACGCAAATTGCAGAAGCCGTAAAACGAACCCACACGTATACACATACACGCATACGTTATCTACTTAATATTAAGGAGAGACATAATATCGACGACCGTTTGACTAAGAAGAAATCTCGCGTACGGGAGAAACTTTTGCGAATCATTCATGTCTCGCGGTTACGTGCGAAAATGTGTGTGCGCGCGTGTAGCCGAAGAAAAATGTGTTCGGAGAAACGAATGAATTTTTTATGTTTGTACGGAACTAAGCGCTTTCGTTTTCTTTTTTTTGGTGGTATTTGCACAAGAGGATTCGAGAAACGTGGGTAATTGGTAATTTGCACGATTGTATATTGCTATTCGATTTGTTTTATGACATCTGCGATATTGAACGCGCATAATTATTAAATACTTTTGTTTTAATATCGGTTTTAAAGTATTTTATCAATTTAACAGCACCCTTAAGAAACGTAATGTCCTTTTCGTAATTGATGGGTATATAAATTTATAGACGCTCCAGTAAGCTCATCATTAAATCTAATAAAATATATTATGTTACTTATCGTTGCATCTTTCAAAAGCTATTTTGCAAATCTACCTAGTTATGTACAATGTATTTTAATACCTACCAATTTTAACAACTTCGGGTGTCGAAACAAAGGATTTTTCGTGGTACCACCCAAACACTTTTTACAGCCACAGTTGCGAAAATTCACCTGCGAACCTGCGAGCTGAAACGATTGACTTCTCCGAACCCCCCCGTAAAAAAATTAGCAATAAAGCCTCGGTGCTGAATTGCTTTATATTTCCTCTCAGTTTTTATGCGTCTGCCAGTCAATATAGCTCTAACACGATGGACGATCGTTTACATTAGCGACAAACAGCAACGCCAGCGCTTGAGAATTAGAAAATATTCGCTAATGAGCGCGATTGTAGAGGCTAATATGAAATTCCTTTGAAAATTTACAACGTAATATGAAAAGTTCGTTATTGACACGTTTTATAAGCGAGCTCTTGTTGACGCGCGAACTTTGTCATCGGCGTTTTCGTCGAGACTTTAAAGCGTTTTTCAGCGTAAGGATAAAAAAATGAAAATAAGCTGTTTCGACAAAAAAATTGTTTTCTACTTCTTTAACTGATATCAATATTCATTTTAATTACGGGAATAAAAATATTCATAATTGATTGAGAATCAATTCAAAACTGATACGAAAAATTGAAATAATTTATAACAGATATGTTTTTTATAACCTAAGTGCTAGAACAAATATGCTTTTTATAACATAAGTGTGTGTGGACCTATCTCAAGGTAATTCATATCATTTATAATATTATTTATCAGACAGAGGTGTTATCTCATTCATTCGTGTTTATTTTGAGGACGTTACAAATTTTGTTTGACTTGTTGTATTTGCGCACGAATGCAGATAATATCGTTGCATAGTTTGCATGAGTATAAGTTGTTTAATATTCAGAAAATGAAGAAGATACAAAATTACGGAAAATGGGTTTTTGTCAGAACCACTGCGGAAAATCAGTTTCGGAGTCTTTGGCCAAAGCAAGAAAGCATCTATTAGTAAATAATATTAATACTTTTTTTTCTAAAGTCTTGACTTTGTAAACTAAATGAACTAATTATTGAAAAATTTTCTTTAGCGAAAATGTTACAAAAGTACAATGCAATAAACTTTCCCAGCATCTTCGCCTGTCTCCCATATACATTCCACTCCACGGAATCCGCATACCAGCAGCCTCAGCACAAATGAACTTGCATAATAAAAGTAAATAACTTCTCCCAAATGACTGTAATGGCGTACATGCGCGCACGAGCGCACATTATACTCAAAAGCGCGTCCAATAAGAAAGAGCAAACGTTATGCAAAACCTTTGCGCGCGCGTCTGAAACAGACCGAGACTGCACTCACTACTGCGCGCCATTGCTTTCCACAGTTTTTTCACCACCACGAAAATGCCACTTTTCAAATTCAAAAGTAAAGATAAAGAAGAATAAGAAGAAGACGGAAAACTATATGCTATTGCATAACGATTTTGCTAGTAGCGCTTTTGCGTAGGTGGTGTGGAAATGTGATAATGTACGTAATAATCAATTCTCCTTTTTCGCGTTTTCTTAGATTGATACGGGAATGTCATGACAATATTATGCAACAGGTAGCCAGAACAGGAAGGTGTACCGCGGGACGACGCGTAACCTGTTTTCAGTGGTAGTATAGATATATAGTGTCGAAGCTCTTGACAGCTAATAGACATTCCTCTATGTCTTAATCGTGCTCCAGTCTATGACGCTTTGGGTGTCTCTGTTTACAAACGTTTTCGGGTTAATAGCATTTTGATGAGTTAAGAATGACGAGAAAAAAAAAATTTAATTTATATAATATTTTGTACTTGAATAACGAAACTACTTTTAATTTCAAATTAACCAGCCACAAAGACAATGAACGAAAATCTTAAGTTCATTTACGAGCAGGAAGCTTCTGGCATAAAGTACACTTCTGTGATGTTATCTTGAATTCAAATTTTAACGCTACGTACAAGCCATTTTCTTTGAATAAGTGAGACTAAGTGAGAATAAGTTAAGCATTTTTTAAACTGCCATGTTTTAGATTGGAATAGAATTCATAAATAAATTCTATAACCATTAAAACCCTGTTAATATTTTAAAATAAAAGTCGATGAATTTTTTATGAATACAATAAACTATTTTCACAAATACTTTTTGGAGTTTTTGTTTTTAGAGCAGTATAAAGTTAAAGCTCATAAATCTTAAAAACGAATGAAATAAAATATTCGTGGATACAAAAAAATTTAAACGTTTTGTACTATCAGCGGCAGTCCATTACTTTGAATTTATTTTTCAATGCGTTACAATTTATTCCTGAAATAATGAGTCACTAAATCAAATGATAATTCTGATATGATACGCTTAGAGTTTTATCACTGTAACAGTTTAAGATTCGAACATGCCATTTAAACGCTTAAGGTGTATTTTAATATGCATCGAAACCCCGTTACACAAAATTACTAGCTTCAAAATAAATTTTTCAATCAACGAGGAAGCACAAAAACCTTTACTTTCACCGACGGGTTCACCGACACACTATAAATCAACCATCAACGAAAAAGGAAAAACTAGGCTACAAACGGTATCAAGTCTTACACGCGTCACTTACCCTACGACAAAAAACATCATCTCAAACGCATTTCTCCATCGGCGCGAGAAATCCTATCGTCATCATCACACGGGAACCTCCTTGACTAATCGCCCGTAGGCCGTGTATACGAACGGTACACGCTATATGCGCTATAACCCACATATTTCGGGCCACTGACCAGCGCGCTTTGTGAATCCTCGAGAGCGTAACGGTAGGTATAGAAAGGATGCTGATGCTGATGACGACTATGACGCGCGGGAGCGTGATTTATCGAGTCTCGCGCGCGTTTTGTCTGCGGCTCGATCGAGGTTACGGGCGCTTCCTTTGCATTTTATGGAGCCGCCGCTTTTTCGCGAACGGGCGAGAGTATCGGAGGAGCAACGTTCCTTTTTTATGGTAATTGAGGTTTGGAGTTTAGAGAGTAGTAAAGGTGTATGCGTTTCAGGTCGAAATCGTTAAGGAGTTGTAAAAACCAAGCCTGAAGAGCACTTTTGAACGTATGAGTTTGGGTTTGTGGTGGATACTTCATTGTTAGCTTCTCGAAGTTTCGGAGCGATGAAAGAATTATGAAAATAATGCTTTTAGTTGCATAAAAGTAGTGCAACACCGACGATAAACGCTAATTGCTACTGTGTCATTGGATATAATAACCTTCATTTAAATGTCATTGCTTATCAACTAATTGGTCAATTTTTGAAGAATTAAATTGTCAGTAGTCATATAATGATTTTGCAAATAAGTTTATCAGTTATTTATTCACGGAAAAGTATAAAGGTCGAATAATATTCCGTTTAAAAAAAGTTTATGCGAAAATATAACAACGTAACAACTCTGATTTAAATTACTCATTTTTCAACACTTTTATCAACATTAATTTATACTTATTACGCGTCAATAACTACTTTTAACAAATTTATTAACAGTCACAACGCACGCATTGTCACCCGAACCCAATAAATATTCATAAATCACATTAATAATAATGAATAAACCTCTGTTCTAACTCCCAGCTATACCATCGCGAATACACTTCATTACTCCTATTTACTATCACATACAGACGGCAACCTTTACCCTCGTTCTTTAACTTTCCACCAGCATGCAAACCCACCGTAATCAGGCAAATTATATGTATACACGATGTTTATCCAAGCAGATATATTATCACTTCGGTATGGCACACGACGGGCTTCCCTTTTCATTGAGTATTCCCTGTATGGCTCATCCTCCGCGTGCTACGCGCGCATGTCAGAAGGCTCCGAAGATGCGATTCGCAGAAGCGCATTTGAATAGCGAGTCGCCTTTGTACTTCTCGCGTGCGCGTGGTGCGAAGATTTATAAGTTGTCGCGATGAACGGTTCTATTATTTATTTTTGGCCGGTTTCGGATATTCGCGTCCAACTATATATTATTAAAAGTTTCGTAAAGGGATTTATTTATAAGCGGATAGAAACTCATAAAATTCGATCTTTAAATCGGACGATAAAGGTTGATAAGTTAGTAGGCAAAATAAATATTTTTTTTGCGTGAAATGGAGATGCAGTGTAGAAGCTAAAGTATCACTGATTGCATATATTAACTCGTGAGTAAGTGTTTTATTCGATTTGCTGCTACTATACGTAACCGCTGCTGGAAACCTCTTAAACTGACACTAATGCATTGACTACGGTCAGTCAATGCATGTACTGTCCGTAATTACATCAACAACTTGTACCGCTATGCTTTACCGAGCGCAAAATAAGCAAATTACCTATACGTATTTGCCTCGTCTTCCCACACACTACATACATATTTTGCATTCGCGTTTTGTCAAGTTCATTCTCCCAAAAATCTCTCGCATTATGCATGTACTGGAAACCAGCTGCAAGATGGTCCAGTAAAAAGTGCTTGCGTAGGCGCCACTTGAGGAGTCAAGCCCATCAGGCTCGCTAGATTTGCTAATGTGTCACGCACTCCAAGGTGGTCGTCAGCCGCGACGTGGATCCTCTCGAGAAAAAAAAGAGAAGAGCTGTGTGTACGTCTGTTTACTCTGGCTTGCGCAAGGCGAGAAAAGAGACGAGGAGGTTTGCATGCAGGTTCTAGAATTTCTCGAAGACGAGGGAAGTCTCGCGAGTGCCGGTTTTCTTTTTTGCAACCGATGTTGGTCGAGTTGGTTACATTGAGAGGTATTTATTAGTTCGTAACATGATAATGATTAGCAATTCAAGTGTCTATCGGTGGGGAATATTTGGAATGCGAATTTGGGAGATATTAATGACTAAAAAATAGATGTTTCGTAAATATTAAATATTTATATGCATTGATTCACTATCTCAGATTAAAATGTAAGTATACGTCGTACGAATAATCTGTAAAGTTTTGATGATACGCGGCATCTGCGCTTAAAGCGGTTGTAGAAAACCCTATATAACGTTGTTGTGCTTGCATTGATGACAACAATTGTCTGCCCCAATGAAATATGTAGTTAGAATGTCACAAGAAAATAATATTTAATTAAGAGTATTATATAATTAAGATAATAAAATATTTGTTTGAATTAATGAAACATGTCACTTATTACTGGATTCAATTGATTTCTGTTTCAATTTTTTCAAACATATTTTTTATTGATTCAATTGAATTTTTTTTTCTCGGTGTACACAAGCTCATTTGTTATGACGAATTATCGTTTTTGCGAGGCACCAAATTGAAATTTTATTTAAACGCGATGTGGAAAACTAGCAAATACTTTGTTGACACAAAAGTGAGAATTATTAATACACTGAAATATTTGATGAAAAACTTCCAACAGTTAACTTCCAGAAGTTTACACAGGCTGTTAAAATAACTATTATGTATTGGCGAGAGATGTGTAGATTTTCTTATATTTTTTCGCAAACTGCTTATAGCTAAGTTGTGAATAGTTAAGTTTATCTATTCTGCCATGAAAAAGCTGCTTTCTTAATGCCATGCCAATATTTTAAAATTTGTAGTTGTAGAAGCTTTTAGAATGTATTAAAAGAGTTCACAAGTTCGCATAATGAAGATAAATATGCGGCTCTGTTAATGCAGGATGAAGTTTATAATTAACTAATAATAATTACAACATTTCCGAATATGAGGAAAACCACGTAAAATGTTTTTACATTTTACGTGGTTTTCCTCATATTCGGAAATGTTGTATTATTATTAATAAAAGATTTTCTCATTGTAATATGCTGTTGGGGGGGGAGGGGGTCCAGAGTTTCGACGATTCACTATAAAATTGAAGTCAACTATAGACGTTTTTCAGTTCGACAAATGATAATGCAGATTGTTTTTAATTTCGAAATTCTAAATTACGAAAATCATATTTTCGAATGTAACAGTTCATCTACTATCCAAAACGTCGAATTTCATCAATACGACCTCAAAGTAAATATAAGCTGTTTCTAATGATTTATTTCGAAATATCTATATTGTACCCCTATTAAAATTCTATTAATGAAATTCGACGTTTTGGACAGTAGGTGAACTGTTACATTCGAAAATATGATTTTCGTAATTTAGAATTTCGAAATTAAAAACAATCTGCATTATCATTTGTCGAACTGAAAAACGTCTATAGTTGACTTCAATTTTATAGTGAATCGTCGAAACTCTGGACACCCCCCCCCCCTCCCCCATGCTCTTTCGGTTATAAAGTGTAAAATAAAATTACTCTGTCATCAAGAAATATCTTTCCTTGCATAATATTACGGAAATTCAGTCTTTTTTGATCATTCATATAGCAAGCAAAAAGTTCAATGAACGGATGGAGGATGTTATGTTTTGTTTTTATTTCTAGGTGATACTTAATTATCTTTCAGGATATCAATGTTTTAAAAAGAATTCTAGACAATAATGAGCGGAAGGAGAGTATTTATGGAAATGCTAAAAACTAACGTTCCCATGCAAGATCAACAAAAAATAATAAATTTGAAAATAATCAAGTGATTATTTCTTTCAAGTGTAATACGCCAAAATGCAATTCTATACAAGCAATTGACTGAAAATTAAATTTTTTTTTTTATACGCAAAAGACCATCGCTAATAAATTACAGGAAACTGTAAATTCTAGGGGGGGGGGGGGGGTGTCCAAAGTTTAGAGGACTCACTTGAAAATTGAAATAGACGTGCTCGGTTTCGATATAAGCTACTGCAGATTGTGCAAAATTTCGAAATTCTAAATTACGAAAATCATATTTTCGAATCTAACAATTCACTTACTGTCCAAAACATCGAAATTTCATCAATACGATTTCAAAGCAAATATAACTTGTTTCTAATGATTTATTTCGAAATATGTTTATTGTATCCCTATTAAAATTCTATTAATGAAATTCGATGTTTTGGACAGTAGGTGAATTGTTACATTCGAAAATATGATTTTCGTAATTTAGAATTTCGAAATTTTGCACAATCTGCAGTAGCTTATATCGAAACCAAGTACGTCTATAGTTGACTTCAATTTTCAAGTGAGTCGTCTAAACTTTGGACCCCCCCCCCACCCACAGGCTTATGACTAATTTCACACAGACCAGACTTCGAGACCACATAAGACATTTAATATATAATAAATCTCTGAGCGAAACAGTACCGACTGAAATTGCCAATTTTACTGTCTACTCATACATATTCGTACCCCATACATACACACAGAGTACCGTACTCCATTGGATCTCGAGTTCATCACCTTCATTACCAATTTCACGTAATTCCGAGACTTAAAAGCAACCAGCCGACGAGGCCATCCTCGCAGCGAAGGCTTGTCTGTATTTTCTCATAGCAGCCGCCGCGCCAATAACCGACTAACTTTCCGAGTCCGTTTACCCTCTCGCGCGCGTCAAATATTTGCCCGGTTTATACCGATCGTCTCGTAAAATTTCATACACTTAAATTAATACATATAGCCCCGAGAGGCTCGTGCGCAGGCGCGTATAATATATAAGTGTAGACTTTCGCGCGATCATTGTCGATTCGTGCACATCTCAAAAAAGAGACTACGCTGATCAATAATGCAGCGGGTGTTTGCGCGCATTGAGCAATAGGCGAGCGCGTGTCTCGGACGACACGTGTGGGTATGTCTGTGTGCGTGTATAGATATACAGGCATACGTACGTAATATACCCGTGGGTATACATGTGCCGAAAGGCTTTTGTCGAATCGACAAAATGTGCTCTCCTCGCTTTTACTGGCTTGCGAGCGCTCCTCCCGTGGTGTAATATTGTGAGCGCGGCTTTAGCTAGAAGTGCAAGGCTTTTCTTTCAAAATTTGTCAAGGTTTCGGCCTGTGTACACCGTAACTTTCGTAATTGCGCGCGCATGTGTGCGTGTGTGTGTGTTATTTGCGCTTAGAAAAGTTGGGCGGAGAAAAATGGACGAATGGTCTATTTGGTAATTGACGCACCGCTGCTCCTTCGTAGAACTGACTTTAAGCTGTACAAAAGAAGTTTGCCGTTTTGCATGATTCGACGATTTCGTTACGCATATTTCAAGTGGAAACGCGCTCAAAACTGCCTCTTCGTCTTATATATATTGCGCTTTGGCTTTTTTACTACGGTGAGTAATTTCACTTGCTAACCATCGCGCCTGCACTCCGCGGTCGCCGCGGATCGAGAGACAGACTATTCGAAACGACGACGACGACGAGGGAGCTTTATAAGAGTTAAGTAATTCGCGAAGAAAGAATGTTAATAACTTTTAAGCTAATGAACAAATACCATTAGGCTACGAGTTATCGGCTTGCATAAAATCTTGTGTCACTTTTCCAACGTGACGTGTCTCAAAACATAAAGATGCCCGTTATCGAGTTCACGTTCCGTTGATACGCACTTCAATCACGAATTGTACGATTCTAGATATAGCACTATGCAGTAGTGCAGTAGTTCCATGGCAAAAGAATGAGTGAAACGAAAACAGTTATGGTTATACGCCATACGACGACACATCTAGACTCTATTCGTAATTCAATCCCCCGCGCGCGCACTGCTCAATGAGAGAAGAATACATCGGTGCCGAGTTAGCAGTCGTGCGCGTGGAGCTAAGTCCGCGTAACCTGCTGACACGTTTCGTCGAGGCTCTCCGATATACGAGGGACGGAGAATGACAATCGCGCACGCGCGCAGTAGCGCGTGTTGGTATTGTGTACGGGTAACCGAAAAATGCGGTGTGTATGTGTGTGTGTGTGTGTGTAAATATACATTGTCCATTCGATTCCGCTAATCGCACCAAAACAAGTTAAGGTGAATAGTTCTTCGAGTGTTTGCGTATATACGTGGTCGGTTGAAGTGTCAATTTTTTGTCTAGGTAAAGGTTCTTTCGATCTCGGCAAGTGTTTCGTGCATTTTTTAAAGAGGCGAGGATTGTGACATGGTTTTTTAGTACAATTTTACAATGGTTATGTAATAATTTATGCAGCGGTTAAGTCGTTATTTGAGTACCTGTGTTGATTTGCGTTGGATCTGTTTAACTGTAGCAAATAATTGATTTGACATATACTTTACGAGTATTTTTTACGAATCAATAGATATCCACGTTCTTATATAATGATAAGTGCAGGTATAGCAAAAGTCAATTCGCGTGGGCGTTATATAAATAAATAGCAAATTCCGCTCGGAACCGATGTTGCCGATTTCACTACTTATCGCAGCGTTGACGTTACGGAAAACTTATGATAAAAAAAATACTCTGAATATCGAGTTGTTTCTATTTAAAAACAACGTTGAAATATGCTAAGCCTTCGAACCCGAGTTCAGTCTTCAAGGATTCTGAACTGGCCATTAAACCGATAAAGATAAATAATTGACTCGTAACGGTGCCGATGACACACGAAACGGCTTTTTACCGAATTTCAGACTAATTTATACGAACCCGTATGTCAGATCTTTTATCCGTATGTTTTATCAATTCCCCTAATTCTTGAAGATTGACAAGACCTAATTTACGTCGGATTCACTTATAATAGCCATACGTATGAATACCGTTAGGAACCCGTTCCTTTAAGGCCAATGTAAACAATGGTACAATATTTATTTTCATTCCAAGACACTTTTTATCGGGCATTAATTCAACCAAACAAAAAGGAGCTGATAATCAATTTGCAAACAATGAACTTTTTCTCCCACCAAAACAAATATCCTTGCAAATTTGTCATCGTCGTGAGCAGCACCACCGACTGTCTCATCGGAAATCAACCAAACATTCACCCTATAGCAGCGTCAAAATTGACTGAAAACATATCAAACAAGCGAACTCATTTTTTTCTTCGGAGCAGGGGCCAACAGCTCGAAAAATTTCCCATGATCACCACGGCCGGCCGAAGTCGGCTTGCGCGTGCTTCAATTTCACTAACCTTATTCTTAGACTGGTGGCCGTGTGCGCGCACCGCTCTCAACAACACTTTCTCCGGGCTCTTCCTCTTCCTTTTCGATTTCCTACGCGCTCCGAAACTGTAGCAATTGCTGCGCTAATGACAGTTATGCCTTCCTTAACACCAACGGGTCTCCCAATCTTTCAGCAAAGCTGAACTGGCGAAGAGAGGCACCAAAAAAAAGAGAGAATCTGCCGATTTCTCCCTCAGTGTAGCATAACCGATCTCTTCCTTCTTCCGGGGTGGGTTGATCTTATGGAGTAATATATGTGTCGAGTGTACGTCGCTGTGCTGCTTTACGTGTGTTATGTCCGCACGGGCCGACGGGGCGACACGTTCGTCCGCTCGCGCGCGCTTTTTCGAACAGACTTGGCGGCTGGCCGCGGCTGGCTGACCGACCACGACGCACCTGTATGTGATGTGAGCACTCTTTCTCTCTCCCTCAACTGTGTCTGCTCGTTGGCTCGCTCTGCTCTCTTCCCCCCCGTCGAGGCGCGCGACTAGAGTTGTAGGTGAGGTGTACACGCTTTTCGAGCAAACGCGCACAATGAGGCGTGCTGGTGTATATACGGTACCTTTGCCGGCGCCGTCGATTGGTGGGGAAGTGCGAGGAGAGAGAAAAGCGTGGATCACGCCGACGAGAGACGAACGACTTTCGGCACTCGGCTGTGAGGTTGACTATTTTAAAGAGAGACGAGAGCATTGTGAGTGGTGGTGAACGCTGATAATGCAGACAGGTGAGGATCAGAGAGGTGGGATATATTGCATGATTTCAGAAATTATTAAGTTGAATTTTGAATTCAGAATGGCGTGTTAATTTCTGAGGAAATGGGGAAAAACTGATAGATGGTAATGGAAAGCGTCGTTATGAATTAAACGTCTTTGGATGATAATTATCATCTTTTTTTATTTCATTTTCTAGAACGTTTCAAAATAAAATCTCATTCATTAGTTTATTTAATGAAAATTAAAGATTTAAGATGAGGCAAAAAACATACACTTAATAAGGCGATGCTCACATCACAATTTAATTGTTTTAATAATTTTAGAAGGATGCTCAGGTTTCATAATTCTTATTTGTCAATAACGCGTACGTACATGCTTGAAAAAATATTAATATATAGCACTTTATATTTTGATTTTTTACAAAATACGCTTGATATTCAATTTAAATTTAAGTAGTATTAATAAAAACAATAAATACCTATATTAAATTTCTAAAAAGATATTAATTTCTGTTATAATCTAAGAGAAAATCCGGTAATTTTGGTAGCAGTTTTCCAGCCGCTTACTTCTGTATTTTTCCAAAAACCCATGACGAAGACGATGTTTAAAACCAGGCGTATTTTTATTATGCCATTTTCATGTCTTCCAAACTCATATTTGTTATCACTTTAGTATTATTATATTAAATAGTTGGAAAATTCTACATGATATTCAAAATTTTTCATATTTGTTTACCATAAAATAACGATGGATGATTCAGATAACGTTGAATTTTTTATTATAAGTATATGTTGATACAACATGAGGACATTCTATTCAAGTTAACATCCATTATATAAATCAACATTGATTTATTAGCAACTGTCAATCCTTTGCATTAAGACCAAATTTAACATCAATTGAACCTTCATCTTGCTTTATAAATCATAATATATTTTCGTATAAGAAACATAACCATTGGAAAAATTGTAATCGAAATCGAACGTGCAATAATGGCAAAGGTGATATTAATTGCAGGAATATTCAGTAGTCACTGCAACAATTAGTGATGTAATAAAATTTTAGTGGAAAAATTAAATAATTATCCTGGTGGAAATCCAAAACATTTTATAATTAATAACTGACTACTTATTTTAGAAACTTGCTATAAAATGAGAATTTCTCTTGTCCAGTTTCTAGCTCCCGGTGAAACGCTTTTTCCCCTATTATATGACCATTTAATAGATTGATAAATAAAATAACTTTTTCGAAGACAAGCACAGGCTTGTTCTTGAGTTTTTTAAAGGTATTAAAACTGATCAGTTTATTTAGTCTGGAAATGGCTAGTAGAAGGCTTGCTGTTATGACAAGAAGTGAGAGAGACAGAATCAGATGGAGAAATAACAATTTTACTGAATTATCCATAGAAGGAGTACAACAAATAATTTTTTAGTTGATGTTATTTATTTATATTTTGGTAAGCCATCTAATGCACTTTCATGCTCTTTCATAAACGATGGAATTAGTAAGAAAATCAAATAAGAATATTTTGTTGTGACGTCAATCTACGAAATAGGAAAATAATGATCGAAAAATCGTTTCATCATAGCCATTAATTAGTCAGTTTTACTAGCCATTTTCTAACTTCTTGGCGATTTCATATAGATAAATTTCTACCCTGATAATTCGAAACGTTCGAAACTCAATTTTCTCCATCAACGTTCGTACGCAAGTTATGTCTTAGCAACAAAGTACTTGATAATTTTTAATTTATATCTTAAGAAGCAAGATAAAAAAAACATATTTGCTATTAGGATAACCTGATGATCTTTTCATGATTGACACCACGATCTTTAAAAAAAACGCTGCGAATTCATTGGCCCGTGGCTTCCTCAAACTTAATTTGCTTATTCCTTTAATGAATTTTTAATAACAAAATTTATAATTTTTACAACAATTTATGACATAATTATAATTAAATTCATTTATGAAGATTAAAAAGTATTTTTAAATTATGTATAAAATATGAATAAAATAATAGGTCTGATTTTTTTTTAAATTGTGTGAAAAATAAATAAAATAATTGATTGTAATATTATCGTCAAAACCTTTTAAAATTCCTAAATAACCTTTACTTCAAATTATATTTTCTTTGTGAAATCTCACATATAGGGTACGTGTCTCTAGTAGTATGCTGTCCGTATTTGTGTGCTCTTTCTGCAATTTCCGATCTAAGAAAAAGGTTCTAACTTTAAAAATAAAAATGCCTATTACAAAACAAAAGCAAGTAATATACAACACGCGCGCATCAGCGCAAAGCGCATAGCGCATGTCATTTCCATGTTCTAGTATACTAGAATTACACCTACTATTCGGGAACGTATTTATGTATATATACATAAATACGTTCCCGAATAATTACGATTTTAAAAGAGGGCTAAAATAGTTTTAACCTCAAATATCTCTGAAATTCATAAACGAATTCTTTTACCCTAAGAATTCTTCTAATAAATAATATACAAACTCTACATCTCTACCAAATTTCAAACAAATTAAAACAATTTTAATGTAGTTATATTGTGCAACAACAAAGAAAGTCATTTTCAAAAATACTAAAATTTTAAATATCAAACATCTCAAAAAATAACCATATAATCTGCAATGAAAGAAATTTTACACAGGTATTGCCTATATCGCATACAAAATAATCTATAAATTTCAAGCTGATACATGAAGTCGTCATTGAGAAATTACGATTTTGAAAAAAACTGTAAAAGAATTTTAACCTTAAATATCTCTAAAAATCATGAGGCAATTCTTTTATCTAAAGGACTTATACGATAATTTATAGACTCTACATTTCCACAAAATTTCAACATGATTAAAACAATTTTTTGTTTTCTCTAGTTATCATGCGACAAAGAAAATAACTTCGTAAAATACCAAAATTTTCAAAATCAAATATCTCAAAAACTAATCGTACGATCTTGATGAAAATTCGCACACATATTATCTATATGACATACAAAAATATGAATTTTCGTGAATAATGTTCCAAATATGATATAAATGCCCACTTTTTCATAATAATACACATTTTTTCATATTTTGCCACGCTTTCTCACATTTCTTATTTCCACTAGGGCGTGAGTCATGATGCGTGAAGTTAACGGCGGTCATGATGATTGCACTACCAAATGACATGGCTTTACCCCATGCAGAGGCGTTAGATGCGCTTTTTTCATAACGCGAAATATACGGAATTATCTATTTACATATGTAAATTACTTAGCAATAAACAGGCATTGTAGATTTATTTGAGCATTCAAACTTTTTTCAAATATTTACATCGATGTTGCATTTAAAGAGTCATTAATATACCTTATGAATGTATATAGATACACAAATACTGATGTTTATTATAGCGATAAGTAAAAATAACAGCTTCCGCTCAGGATTTAACGAATCGTAAACTATTTTAAACAGTGTATGTTTTAATAACAGTACTACTTGAATAGGTAATGATATGCGTAAATGTCTCTTTTTTTCTTCTATCTTTTATGTAAAGAATCTGAAGTGTGCAATTAATTTTATATAAGTACTTTTTAATTTGTTCATCGAGAAGATCTTAATACAGTTTTGTGAGTTGTGATTTCAAACTGCACTTTTTTCTTTTACTTTTATTACATAGTAAATGCACGAAATGATTTGTAATTTTTCCACAAATAACGTTAACTGTCTCACGCACTTCCCAATAACGAAAATCTAGAACAGCAACACCACTGTAATTCATTGTTTAATAAAGCGTATAACTGAAAATTACCAGGAAATGTCAATGCACCAGAAACAACCAGTCATGCCTCGTGCGCACGCGCAGACGGGACTGCGAGATAATTGGCCGTGAACTTGTTATTGCATCGCGCGCAAGTCATCCTCGTGAAAATCTAGTATCGCTGTGGAAAAATAGAATATAACGAGGCCCGTTACCGAGAAAACATGAAATCACGCGGGGAAGGCCTTGCGTGACGTCTTCCGAAATTTTGGACGACGCGCGCAGGTTAATGACTGAAACCCCCTTATAATGACTGTGGCCACGAAGAAGTTTCTAGGCAAATTCGAAAATTCGTTATGCAATAGCCGCTAATATGGACTTGAACGTAATATGTCACGTCGTTGTTTATCACATGTCCTTTTTGTTTTTCTTCTATTGTTTCTACGATGAAATTTTTAGAGAGTAGAAAGTTCACGAACAGCAGTTATGTTTTGTTAGACTGGTAGATAAAAACGACAAGTTGTTGAAATGAGGTTTATAACCGCAAATAAATAGAAAATTATCAACAGTACCAATAAAACGAATACACGCTGTTTTATCGCATTTTCTATGCGTATATCAAAGTGCGGTGACTTCTTGTTTGCAAAAGTTGTCTGAATCAAAATATTGTTTTTATCTATTTAAATAGCTAAAATTTAAATTTTCATTGATGACGTAGAATGACTTATAATTAATAGGTACTGAAGTAGATAATTGAAAATTTACTAGTTCAATTTGTCATTTATCATTTCAACAAAATATCATTACAGTTACGAATAGATGAATGAAGATATATTGACCAAGATGATGAGCTGTATTCCGTATACTTTGGATTACCTTTGGATTACACTGTAAAAGATCTCTTATGGTTTATTCAAATGTTATTTTCATTTTTTATATTAAAATCTGTTGAAAAAGGTATCAAAAAAAGGAAGAAATAATTACAAAATAGAGGATCGTTTATATAAACTTTATTGATATCATAATTAGTTTACACGCACTTGTAGGCGAATGACTAATGTCTATAATCATTAAGAAGACTTCTGTTTTAATCGGCGGACTGTATTTTTAGACTGTTACCTTATCACTTTTTATAATAAAATTTTGTCGAATGATATAATCATAATAGAAAGGCGGTCTTGGTTCTAACTTCCAACTAAAAATGTACAATGGCAGTATGACTAATGTAAGATTGGGCGTTACGCGTGCAATTCATTTTTCGCTTCGTTAACATTGAACAGTTCGCGAAATTTTGTATACAAAAAAGCAATTCGTTGAAAAACTATATTAAATACACGTTTCCATTCAGGTCCCTTCGTTTAACAAGATTGACATAAAAGATGATTCGCGCTCGAGAGAGAATTCTCAGAAAGAGGTCGGATGAAGCTTTAGCGAACAGAAAGGATGAAAAGTATTGCCGTTTCTGTAGCCCCTCTCAGATCTGTTCACGCATATTTCGCACTGATAATCTGCCATTTAGCTTCTCATAGCGGTGAACGTGAATTAGCGGCGTCTTTTTGCAGGAAGTTAAAGTAACTTCTATAATTGCTTTTTTCTGTATTCATATTAAACCGTTATAATTTATTTATTTGGCCAATAATAAGTCAATTATTTATAAATATTTTGTGAATTCAGAAGATATATCAAAATAATAAACGTTTTCTGCTTATTATAATAAATGTATAGAGTAATACCGAATAAATTGTATGAACAAAATCAAATAGAATGTTAATTTATTAACATATATTAATAAGATATTATTGCTGCTTAGTATTGCTGTCATCTTAGATCAGGTTATATAATTGTATTTCGTAATTAATTTCAATTACATCAATTGCGTCCTGCAAAAAACGCCTCATTGCACAATATTCAAATTTGCGCTATAGCTAGACAAGAAGTTGAATCCCAAAGCTACTGTTACAATTCAATTATTGAGTTATCATCACAAATCACAAACATCTGTAACAAAATTGCAGTACGCAGTGCACCATTTCGATAAATATTGCTCATTATACCATGTTATTTATTCTTTAAAATTCATCAATCAAACACTTTGAAATTCAACTCCTAAAAGACATAAATGCATTTGTGAATTTGAAAGGTCACTTCGGGGAAGGCACAAGCTTTCTTCATCATCAATTGTTGAAATGGCATGTTCGCTGTACATCATAAAGGGACAGTACTTATAGGCATGCAATAAGAGATAAGTACACCATGAAAAATGTTATCCGCCTGCTCCACGGCCGAAGGCTTCGTACGTACATATATATGTACGCATGCGCGCGTACGCTCATCGCGTTAATTAACATTGACTGAGGTGCGAAGAAGGTCTTCGCGCTAATACGTCAAAGTTTTTTTCTTGACTCGCTTTCTCGAAGACGAGTGTTTCTCGCGCTTCTTTTTTCTCTACGCCTTGTTTTTTTTTCGCTCGTTTTCTCGCATGCCGTCGGCGATTTTGAAAGAGGACACCATATGATTTTTAAAAGTGCCTTTGTTTTGCACTGAAAATAAATTCAGGTACAGTTAGGTCGTTATTTTAGCGTTCTTCGCAGTTTTGAGTAATGCAAAAAGTACATTCTTGTGTTGATTGTGATCATTTTTCATTATTGATTATCAGTTTTTGATTTAATTATACATTCAAAATTTATTTTTAGACGTATTGCTTTTGAATTAGCTAGTATAAATCCAAGGATGCCTCAAAGTATGGTCAGAACAAAAATGCATAGTCACTTTTGTAACCTAAGAAAACTTTATTGGCAAAGACACGAATCATGTAAAGGTGTTTAAATTATTTCTTATAAAAATGTAAAAAATTTTACGTTCATTTATATTATGTATTTATAAAAAATTAAAGCAAATAGATAGAAATCAATTTAGATCGAACTGATGGTACTTTAATTAATGTCATGGAAAATTCACGCTAAAACTACAGGTAAAAGCTTTCATATCAAAACTGTTTAAAGCGAACTCAACAGATTTTAATATGCAACGTTCCATTTGATCAATAATTCCGAACCAAACCGTCACTAACGTTGTATTTTCAATCGAATCATATTGATGTATTAATATTATTATTTTGTTTCATGCGTATTGTGTTTAAACTGTCAAAATAATCAGTTTATTGAATTTCTCATTTGTTTACTAAATACGTAAACTATAATTTTAATATTATTTGTCTATAGCATTATAAAATATTAATTTTAACATCCAAACTACATTAGAGCCACAGCATCATGAAGAATGAAACAAGAGAAAGGTAAAGTAAAGACTAGCGAATTTAGGTGAGAGGTAGGTACAGCAAACGATTTCGCTACTGTAATTATAAGCATAATTATGATCGTAAATTCTTTTTAATACACAAAGAAAAGTCCCTCTATCTGACCTCGTTTGGTCGAGATTATTTCTTTGACATTATCGTTAAGATTCCCAAACCCATTCTATAGAAATCTCTACCTTTACTAAATTATACCTTAAGTATATAGTACAAAAATAATAATAATAATAATAGCATCTTTAAAACAGAAATTTCTTTGATTTATAATAAAATTGCTATAACTGTAAAGATAAATCTTTTTTGATTTAGTAGACATTTTAATAAAGTTATAATATTGTCATATTCTTCTATGATTCTTAAAATTATAGAGATACATTATTTTACAGTTATTGTTTTAGAATAGGGAATTCCCAGTATTATTTATTATATTTCTTTTTGTCAATATTTAACAATATTTTAAAATAAAACATCACGTTGAACAATTTCAGTTAATCACTTTAAAAACCATTGGTATACAGTATCAAAAACCATCCGTGCAACGATGCTCGTATAGGAAAAACATTCGGCGAAAACAAATAGTCATCGAGAAAATCTTTGTCAAGGTAAAACGCACGGAATACTGCAATGATTCTCTTTCGTTCAAATAGACCGACAAGACATTCGGTCTTTTCGTTCTCTTTAGTTATTATATATCTAAACTTGATCTTTTTAAAATTTTATGTACAAAAAGCGAATAAAATCGACAAAACGTCAGATTTACAGAAATAGTCATGAAGTGTGACTGACGTTGCGCAAAAACATAAAATTAGCATTGTCATTCAAAGATCAAACAAGCGACGTTGTTTCTGCAAAATATTACTGTAGGTCTCCATAGTCAATGGATTTATTCATGAGAATTGTTAGAATAGACTTTTTTTTCTAATATTAGTCAACAAATACTTCAATTTTCATACAAATTGCAATCAATGCAGGGAGCATAAGTCAGGTTAGAGTCTTGGATTAGTCCATCCAGTACTTAAATTAACAGCTAACACCTACTTTGTAAACAATGTAAATTTTGCGTTGTTGCAAAACGTTAACACAATTACCTCATTGGCTCACCTCCCCTATACATGCCAACTCCATTTTTTACAACATAAAAATAGAATCAATCACTCGATTTGCCACTCTCATATCCTGAACGTACTCCGCTAATGTACAATACATATACAACAATGTCCATTAAACTTCACTTTACCGAGTCTTGCGCAAGCGAATAGAACATGACTCGGCACTCTTACAAACTATTCCCGCATATCTTCCACATCATCTCCTTCTCGCTGCTCACCGGAAGCTCAGAAAAAATTGAAAACCTGACGATAATTCATCAAGTTAGTCCGTTCACGCGGGCACATGATGCGACTGCAGCGGCGGCACCAATTGCGTCCTGCCGAATAGTCCGCCCTTCTGCGTCCTGAGGTTGAAGCACGAAGCGTTGAGAGGATGGGCGTAAGGCGAGTTCCAGTCGCGCTCGAACAGATCCTCGAGCTGGCGGCGTAGACTGTTCTCGTTGCGCCGGTCCGCGTCCTCGAAGATCATGCCGATACCTGCGAAAAAAGAGATAGGACGTCCGGTTTTTGGATTTACTCTCGTATGCGTGAGGGAATTAGTGTTTGCGCTCATGGAAGATCAAGGTTGTATTGGCGTTGGAATTTCGAAAGCCGATAATTTAAAAAGTGTTTGAAGTTATATTTACAAGGGAGATTTTTACGAAATATTTCATTTTATAGTGGTCGTTTAGGCAATACGAGATTTTTCGCCTTTTATCTACGATTTTTTATTTTATTGATTTTTCGTACTTACACGTGTACAATTTGATTTTTAAAGCATTCATATAATTTTCCTGGCAACTTTTTTAAACAAGGAATTCTAGTTTTTTTACTTTCAGAAGCATATCGATTAAGCTTACGTATACCACTACTCATATTCTAAACAAGTAGATAGAGTAAAACGGTGTAATTTCTTCGATAAGATGAATTTTATTAAGTTGTCCAGCTAAATTCTAGAAAATACTATTGCGGCCAAAGGCCATTGCAATTATGAAATACTATCTTCCAAAAGAAGATAAACACGTTTAAAAATTCAATTTCACGTTTCTATTATACCTAACTTATTTCTTATTGACAGTAGAAATATTAATAAATGTTTTTTCTTTTTATGATTTTTTCGTTTAATGACTGTATTATAAAGTGTCTGGTATTATAAATGTATTAATAAATACATAAAATAAATAGTAATTAAATTGTTTATTTAAATTTATCTAATATAATATGCACATAAAGTTATGTAACTTGTGTTACATACTTTATGTTCATAATAATTATAATTATAGTGCCATTCACTAATTATAATTGTCTGATAAGAGAATATTATTTCAAAATTAAGATTTCAGTTATTGATAGCACAATTTTAAGCCCTGCCTTAATCTTGAGAATATGAAACTAACTCATGTTTTTTAATTATATTTCTATGTTGTAATTATTTTAAATACTCTACTTTTTGGATAATATATCTCATTTGTTCAATATACAGAAGTCTCTGTTCAACCTATATGGAGCATTTGTTTACTTTCTATTTAAAATTATAACTAGCTGAATTTTAACTTTCAGACTTTTTAATTTTAAACTATTGGGGTATGGATCACATGTATCATCATAATTAATTTAAAATGCGGAAACCCTATAATGTATGAAATAAGACCACTATTATTAATTTCTTTTAAAGGTTTAAATGGTTTCTCTTCATATACATGAGGTTCCTGATACGTGTGTAAGAAAAAAGGTATACACGAAAGGTAACTGATTTGCAAATCACGTCCGTGAAAAATAATCCATTAACAATCCCTGTGGAAGTGAAGCCCCTGGTACTCCAAAAATAATTTCTAAGATATCAAAATTTTTCATAGATTCATTAACAAAATTAGATTTTTTAAAAATATATTAATGTCTATAACTTCAATAATATTTTGAGTAAATTGAAATTAAAACCATTTCTTCCCCGTAATTTTCACGTTTTTGTCAATTTTATACTCATAAAATGGAATGAAATTATATAAAGACAATTTCAAAGGATATTCACAGACATTATTTAATTTATAAGGGTAAATATTGAATTTAAACCGAGGGGCTCTTTAATAAGAATTTTAAAAAATGAATTATAATTATAGAAAAAGCAATTGTTATTGCCACTATTGTCGTTTGCCCGGTTATAGCCGTTGTTAAATTGTTAAAAGTGTAATTAATTATAAATATCATTAATTTATGTTTTGAAATTTTTTATAATACAGCCCAGAGAGTAAACAATATTCCTTTTCAACTATCTTGTAAGCAATAGAGACGTTATACCTTTTTAATTATCTTGTAATATATCTAGAGTGTGTGAAGTATGATATAAGTGTAGAGATTGTTACTAGTGGTTTCAATGTTGCAAGTATTTATACAATTGTTTCACTATTTTGTCTACTCGTATATTATTTAATATAATTTTATAATATCTACAAATCGCTCAGTTATTAAAAAAAAGAATTATACCATCGTACTACAAAATATTCTTACCAGCTGTATCGATGAAATAATCACCAGACCAGTTGCTCGTTCCAATGTAAGCAGCGATGTCTGTCACCATGTACTTATTGTGATTAACTCGCCCAAATGGAATCCGATCAAAGTCAGCATTTGTAGGTACAACGAACCTTTTCTGAAACATTTAAGAATGAAATCGTACTATTATAAAAACAATAATGAATCTTTCATCATCGTCAATTAGGACGTAATTGTTGATAACTCGTCAGCTACCAGTACATTTTAAAATCATTTGCGTAAAATAAAAATGGCAAAACAAAATGTTAAGTGGTTTTTACAACTATAGAATATCGATGACGCATAAGCTAAGCGATAAAATATTCTTTTCAGATCTTTTTTACCGGCACAATACACGTCATCGCGAACAGGTTACACACGTCGTGCGCGTGTGACGGTCGCAAAAACTTCTGTTAGTTCGAAAGAAATGCAGTAACACGCAAAAGTGTGCAATAAGCAAGCATGCATCGTCAATGTATACCGACCACTTCGATTCTAACTTTGCTGTAGCTGCCGGTCAGATCCTCGAGGGCCTTGAGAAAGTAATCCTCGGACTTCCTCGAGTGCTTCCACTTGGATATCAGCAGACGCACGCTGACTTTGCGCTCGATCGCCGCGGTCTTGAGTGCGTCGTCGATGATCGGCCAATACTTGATCTTGGGCGTGTAAATTGTCAGCGGGAAGTAGTCCATCACCGAGATGTAAATGAACCTCTCAGCCTTTTCGATACAGTGGATCAGACCGTCGATGTCGTTCGTACGACCCTCCGGCGAGAATTGCGGTGGGGAGCTCTGAAGTCATAATGAAAAGTATATTTTGATGATTATAATTGGTTAAGGGTATCACTTGACGAAGAAATAAGAAGAAAAGCAATTTTTAGAGCTCTTATAATAGATGAAAATGAGACTATGATATTAATTGACTTTCTGAATCGGTCGCAGTTTTTGTTTCGGTATAGCGTAACGTTGATCGGAAAAAAAACCATTTGTAATAAGAGTGAACATTTTTTGTGTATGCTATCATATCGAGCCTGGCATTAAATGGGATTGAAATTTGAATTGATTGAGAAAAATTGATCGTATCAGTTAGATACATTAAAAAAACTATTATCAATGTATCACCTTTGAAATTAGCATTTGTCTATCTAATTTTGAAAGAAGATACAAATTTTCAATGTAACCGATATAAGAAAAATTATGATTTTCATGTATAAAAAATAAAATAAGAATATCATTTAACACAGTTTTCGAATTGCACAAATAAAATATCGGTAGCTTCTTAAATTGTTGTACTAATAAGACTAAACAAATAGTGAATTTATATTTGTTCACGTTATTTTTTGTTCTTAATTAAGCAATACTTGTCGCTTCTGTTGATACTTTTATAAAAAATAATGAATGAATATAATAAATTAAATACTGACAGTATTCATCAAATCAATTAAATAAAAATATGAAGTGTTCTTAATAATGTTATCAGTTCAAACATACATTCTCAAATCGTAATACATCTCCAATTATCTTACGTCATTTTAATTAATGAGATTGTGCGACGACATAGGCTGAAATAAATTATCTTTTCAAAGTCTGGCGTTAGTATCTTCTCGCTTTTTACGAATTCGATCAATAGCACTCAAGACAGTCAATGTTTGATCGCAATATAACACTTACGCCAAAGAAACTCCGATACTTATTGCCATTGAGCGTAAAAGTCATAGGATTGTCCATGTTGATCTTCGTAGAGAGGGACTTCGGCCAAACGGGCGGAATTTTCCCCTCCTCGCCTAACACCCAGTAAACCTGTCGGAATCGCAAGCATCGTTCAGACATTAGCATTATATGATTAACGCATACGCACTGCCTACATTTGAATCTCAGCTCTCCGGCTCTCGAGCTCACACTTCTTGCGCAAACTGCGAAAAAACACTCGAGAGCCGACTGGAGAGACACAAACGTAACAGCAATCGTAATAATAATGATGTAGAGATATATATGCGACAACTTCGCGTCGCTTTGTGACAATAACGTACATCGAAGATCTTGGCGAGATCGTTGGCCATGCAGGAGCAATTGAAGGCGACGAGGCCGAGCTCCTTGACTTGGGTCAAGGACCGCCAGTCCATGTTCGCCGAGCCGACGTAGACGTGCGTGCGATCGATCAGCCAGAGCTTCGTGTGGAGAACGCCACTGCCTAGGAGCGCCGCGAAGTTCAGGCTGCGTACCTATGCGTAAATATGTTTGTAATGCGTTATATGCACATCTAGAGAGACGTAATTAATGGTGGTTGTCATTCGGCGGCTATTTGTCTTTTTCGCAATGGGAACTCGGATTGCCGTTTTTCTACTTGGCTTTGTCAAGCGTAGATGTTATTATTGAGCGCCCTAAATGGTTCTTAATGGGTTTGGAAAGTAATATGCAGATTGGCTAAGCTTTTTATTTATTTGGGCTATAAATAGCATAATAATTGTGAAATAGTTAGTAATATTGGAAGATAATTTAACTCTAATTTTTTTTTTCAAATAAGATATTGATATTCAGAATTAGCAAAAAGTGGTACATTAAATTATAAAGAATATAATTTTCACATAAAAATAAAAAAACGTAAGAAATAGACAAAACATTGTATATTTATTAACACGTACTTTTGCTACTTCTGATAGTGTATGACTTGTATTATTTTAATGCTTCAGCTTTAGTTGTTTTTACAAAAAAGTTAAGTGTATAACCATTTACTTATTCTACAATTGCTATATAAAAAGACAGTAAAATTATACTTTTTGTAACTTTTTCTACGTTCATAAACTTATGGTAACTGAAATGAAAAAAAAAACTTGTAAAAAGGAGTTCTGTTTCATCATAACAGTAATTCAAGGCCATCAAGAATGCAAAATCCATTTTTATCATCAAACCGATAAATAATTCGATTAACAGAATTTTCCTGCATTTCCGACTCAACCTACAACTACCCTACATTCCCGAAAAGATTACCAAACGACGGAATACTACGAACCAGTAAACATTTACGAAATTTTCCACCAAAAACTTACTATGGCGCCCGCCTTCTTAGCCAGCAGCTCCGTATCGATATTGGGACTGAGCTGACTGGGCGCGTTCTGTGCGATCTTGAGCGTTATGCCTCTCTCCCGGCCAGCATTAATCAGCGCCTGGAACACGAGCTCACCCTCGCGCGCGCTGTCGTCCGGATAGACGTCCTCGCGGTTCATCGTCCAGTAGAGCGAGGCGATCTCCACGGTGTTCTGCGCGGAGCCGATGAGGTCGAGCCAGGTTTGAAAGGTGCTGCGATGAATGACCGTGTCGTTGGGGTAGGTGAGGTTGAGGGGTATCGACTCGACGAGGGAGATGTCGCAGTCGCTCATGCAGGCGAGCTCGCTCTCGTTGCCCAGGAGCGTGCCGTTCAGGCTGCCCTTCTCCGGCGCGTGGTCGAGGAGCGGCAGCAGCACCACCAGCACGATCAGCACCAGGATGAAGGTGATGGGGATGCAGCTCGGCCTGCACCACTCCTGTGCGCCCCATCTGTTTGTTGGGGGCGAAGGTGGAAATATTCTTTTAGATAAAGGGTGAAGAGTGTTTCGTTGGTGTGGTTGTAAGGAGAGTGCATACAGTTTGGAAAACGGGGCTCGGTCAGGCTTCGCGAAGCGTTTTGTAGTAGGTAAGGATAAATGGAGTCTAGGTACATTAGTTCAATTTCGGGAGCCTTCGTTACTATTATAAGGGCTGTATTATTCGAAATTATGTATTTTTCGATGAAAATTTGATCCTTTCTTTATTAGCATGTCGACGCCCCGTATGAAGAAAATCACAACTCTGGCCGATACGAACACTAGCACAACTCAAGGGTTTTTACGAAAAACTTAGAAGACTAGCGCTATTTATTGCGTTCTTATATAAATAGTATATCTTACGAATGGCCAAAATAAACAAAAAATTTGTCAAGATATTGGAAATCACCATTATATCGATAAGTGATTCCATCGTATGAAATATTACGAGTACTTTAAATCGTAACTGTAAGTGCATATCAAACTGAAGGCAGTTTATCAACTACGTAAGAATTTATAAAGCAGTCGTATAAATAGTACACCTTACGAATAGCAAAAATAAAAATTACTGCAAACTGCATTAGTGGATTGCTTTCTTAAAGAGAATTCATGCTTACATAATTTTATTCTATTCATTATTGCATCTTTAATAAAAGAGCGATCGAATGAAACTTTTGATATATAGGTGTCATTATCCAATTTCGTAAAAACACTTATAATTTAAATAAAAGGAATTTTTGTGCAATATAATTAGAAAAGTCAATAGAAAGATCAATACTGGAATGGGAACTAGGTATGTTTTGATACAGTCGACAAATTGTATTAAAATTCATATGCACTTTAGTTACGATCTAAAGTACTTATCAATAGAATGGTGATTCCCAATATTAACTTTTCGTGAGTCGTTCTACTCTTCGTCCCAGCTCCGCGAGTCGTGATACTTTTCATCCGAGCGCAGGATACTAGTGATATTGAGCACATTTAGTGTCTACACAAAGCCCCTACACAGGACTTTTATAGCACTGCTAAGTTCTACACAAATAATATTAAGAAAAAATGTACACATTTATAGTCTACACTGAGATAGTTTACACGATTAAAATCTACATCATGTGTAGATTATATTGATGTAGATTTTAACTGTGCACAATTTATCTCGATAAATAGTTTTTGTGCCGAAACTTAATGTAATTTTCTGTTCAACTCGCCAGAACTTCGTTCAGATCAAATATTTATTTCAGAAATTTTTAAACAATAAATTTTGGAGAATTAGGAATATTATAAACCATAGCGGAATAATAATAAAGAGATTGTTATTAAACCAAATAGCGATTTTGAAAACAATTTTTTTCGCTATTTTAAACCTGTATTTTCAAATGCAAAAGTTGTGTAAGGAATTTTCGAATTTTGCTCTATGCATTGTTGCCAAATAGAATTTTTCGTGATTGTTACGATAAATGCTGTTAAAAAAGATAATAAATAAATAAATATTGAATAAATAAATAATTAAAATAAAATTTTATAAAATAATAAAAATAAAATAAAATTAAAAAAATAAAATAAATAAAATAATAAAATAAAAAAATAAAAAATAAAATAAATTTTATAAATAAAATTTTATAAATAAATAAATATTATTAAATTAATATTAATAAATAAATATTAAATACTGATCACGAAAAATGGTACAAATTTTTAACAACAATACATAGACTACTGAAATTTTCGTGTCGTGCGCACGTTGTAAACAAGTGTACTGTGGCTTGCGGCCTTCAAAGTCTACACAGCGAATTTCGGCTCACAAATTATTTATCGAGATAAATTATGCATAGTTAAAATCTACATTAATATGATCTACACATGATGTAGATTTTAATCGTGTAAACTATCTCAGTGTAGACTATATATGTGTACATTTTTTTCATAATATTATTTGTGTAGAACTTAGCAGTGGTATAAAAGTCCTGTGTAGGGTAGAGGCTTTGTGCAGACACTAAATGTGCTTAATATCACTAGTATCATTAAAAATTAAAATCTACATTATGTATAGATCATATTAATGTAGATTTTAACTGTGCACCATTTATCTCGATAAATAGTTTGGGTGCCGAAATTCTCTGTGTAGAATTTATTTGTGTACAATTTTATTATATTTTAAAGACTTGTACACTATTGTCGTGTACAAAATACTTGTCTATGATGTCGCCGAAAGTCGTCGATTAAATTCACATACTTAATTATAGATAGTTTTTAATCAATTACATAAAATTTTATCTCAATTGAGGGCCTGGAAACGAAAAGGGGCATACCGCGATTTTGCAGAAAAAGTATTCTCCAACGATCCGAATTTCAAAATTGAGCAAATCTCATTTTTAAAGTACAGGCGTGTAAATAATTGAAATGTGCATTTTTCTGTGAAGAAATAAAATTTTCATCTTTATTATTTTTATTAAAAATCCCAATAAACTGTTTTTTTTTTTTTTTTTTTTGTGTGAAAAAAGTTTAATGTAATTTTCTGTTTAACTCGTCAGAATTTCGTTAAGATCAAATATTTCTTTCAGAAATTTTTAAACAATAAATGAATAATAGAGATTGTTATTGAACCAAATGGCGATTTTTTAAAAAACAATTTTTTTCGTTATTTTTAACCTTTATTTTCAAATGCAAAAGTTGTGTAACGAATTTTCGAATTTAGCGATTTGATTCGAACTACTATATTCTTGAACGCCTAAGGAAGTTTTTTGGAAAATTCCAGTACTCTATGCATTGTTGCTAAATAGAATTTTTCGTAATTGTTACGATAAATGCTGTTGAAGGCCGCGCGCCACGGTATACGTGTTATGACGTGCACACGACACGATCACGAAAAATTGTACAATAATATACATAGACTACTGAAATTTTCGTGCGCACGTCGTAACACATGTACCGTGTCGCGCGGCCTTCAACAGCATTTATCGTAACAATCACGAAATAACCAACCTAATGATATATACGAAAGAAATAGTTGACTCCACCACTCATGTTTATTTTCGTTTTAATTTATAACTCTATTAATGATCATTTGATAAGAACGGTGAATATAAGGAAGATTTTTTTTTTCATTTTCACTTATTCCAGTCATGAAGGTTTTGTGTATTTTGTTGTGCGTCGCTTTCGCGAGCGGCTTCTATATAGGTAAAAGTGATTTTAAATAGTATTTTCGTTGATTAAAATAGATTTTTCAATTACATATTATATTTCAATTTCTAATAGATAACAATGGAACACATGAAGATAAAATTGTTGGAGGAGATTTCGTTAAAATAGAAGATGTACCATATCAGGTAAATAAATATAAACTAAATTTTGTAACATTCATTCCTTTGCAGCAATTTCTTTAATGTAACTGGTTAAAAAATGACTAGATTATTTGATAGATTTATTAATAGATTCATTTATTAATAGATTGTGAATAAAATAGTCCATGAACGATATTAATAGACATACTTGCTTTATCACATTATCTATTGAATAAATTTTATACAAAACAGTTTATAGAAATTTAAAAGTTTTTTAAATAATTCAAGAAGATGTTGAAGATTAAAGCTCCTTATATCTTGTATATCAACATAATAATTTCAATATAAATCTTTAAGCCCATAGCTCTCAGGATGAAAGTATTTAAATTTGTCTTTAGGCTAGCTTGCTTCGGTTTAGACTAGATAACTTCTGCGGTGCAACTATTATAGATGAATCTTGGGTTATAACTGTTTCACACTGTGTCAAGTAAGATTTCATTTAATTTTTATAATTACATTAAGTATTTCTATATAATAGAACTTCTTACAACAAATTAAATTAATCTCTTCATTGCAAAATAGAAATAAATCGCATATATCAGTACGAACTGGCAGTGGATACAGAAAAATTTTAGGTGAAAAACACAAAGTTGAGAAAATTATAATGCATGAGGATTATCATACCAACAGCAAAAACAACGACATTGCTTTAATCAAGGTAATTAAATATGTTTATTTTACCTGTGAATTACTTAAAAAGGATTTAGTATATAGATATAATATCGCTATTCATGACAATGTTAGTATTTCAATGTGTGCAATAATAGTTTTATACAACTTCGAAACTTGTTAAATAAATTTCAGTACAAATTTTAATTTTTGATTAAGAACTAAGAACTTGTGACTAACATGAATATTTTCATTATATTTTTCATCCAGCTTGCAGAGCCTATTCAATTTAATAATGAACAACGACCTATAGAAATTGCAAAGCCACACGATATTCCCAAAGAAGGTGAATTGATGCGGATTTCGGGTTTTGGACAGAGCGGGGTAAGTTCTTATCCCTCACAGAAAAAGGTTTTCTTTTTTTCTAGAATTTCTTTAGTTAATTTATTAACTATTTTTAGGAACATCTGTTCAAATCTGCTATTTTGAAGGCTGCATACGTACATGTAATGAATCAAGAAAATTGTAAAAGAGCTTACAGGTCAGATTCCATAAACGATAATACGTTTTGTGCGGGCAATGGAGACGCTGATGCGTGCTATGGTGATTCTGGTGGACCTGGTGTTATTCATGGTAAACTCTATGGAATCATTTCCTTTGGTAAAATTTGTGAATCGAAAATATTTCCTGGAGTGTACACTAGGATGTATAAATACTATAATTGGATTGAAGAAAAAACTGGAGTCAAATTCTAAAATTTATAAACCTAACTTACAAGAGGAGGCCGGAGTCTTTGGGTCATGGATTTGACTTAGACTGGGACCAACCAACTTATTTTTTCACAAAATGAAGGAAAATCATAGAGATTTTGTCAAATGGGCCTTAGATATTTAATACTTACAGTTCAAAAATCCATTTTTTGCAATATTTTGTTAATTTTTCATATGTAGGGGAGAAGCGGCATGATTGGCGCACCTAACCTTTGTCCTTGATTATTTAAATGAAAACATAGTTAAAACATAAAATGAACTATACATGAAGATAGACAAACATCTACTGTATCAAACTAAAAACTTTTTTACAGCATAGCATTTACAATTTATTGAATATAAACGATTTATTAAAACAAAAAATTTCGCCATTCAACCCGCCATTTGCGGATTGATTGGCGCACACGTATATAGCTTTAGATCTCTTGCGCAAACTAATGTGCTGCACTTGCCCGAATAGACTTTCCATCTTTAACATCACTTATAGCACTTTCCATCTTATCTTTGTCCCACTGGTTGTATTTTTTTGCAATCTTGTCCATCTAAATCATACCCTCAACATATTTTCTCAAGGATGATATTACTTTAGAATATTATTTACTACCAAGGGAAATGATTGTAAGTTTCCCACAGAAATGTCTTGACTATTTTAAAATAGATACGCTTTATGATTATTTTATATGTTCAATATTATATATAATCTTAAAATTTGCGCATCTATTTACTTGTTAGATTGCTTTAATGAACATAAAATCAAAAATCCGCGGAGGAGAGGGCAGAGAAGGAACAAACCGTTTCTTATGTACGTACTGAAACATGCCGTCAATATTTTTACTCGTATAGTGAGGACCTGTGGAACTCATTTCTCTCGTCTCTAAGGCACTTATCAAGCAATAATAGATTTAGATCCGTAGTACGAGAATATAATGAGTATATAACATGGACTTGTCCGCATTATTTTATCAAGTAATCACTTTAATCGGTCATTTATTGTATTCTAGCAATATTGTTTATTTATTTACTTTATTTGTCCTTATCTACCGGATTGTAATAGAAGGATTCTAATTTATTATATGAATGAATGCATGGATATATGAGTAAGTGTGGATATTTTCTTTTACGTATTAATCTGCATTGTACTGATTGACTAGATAAGTATTTCTCCATCATTTATAATTTAATCAACTTATTTTTCGGAATATTTTATGTGCGATTTCGACAGCGATACACATGTATGTGCATCAACAATGCATATTACCATGATTGTAATAGTTTTGTAAATACTTAATAAAAAGCTATGCTATTTAACTTATCGTAATTTTTTCCTTATACTAGTTCTGGCTTGATATAAACCGATTTCAATAACTCTTAGTAACACTTGTGTTCACCTAATATTATTTGACTTTAATCGACTGCGCACGTCGTAACACGTGTACCGTGGCGCACGGCCTTCAACAGCATTTATCGTAACAATCATGAACAATTCTACTTAGCAACAATGTATAGAGTACTGGAATTTTCCAAAAAACTTCCTTAGGCCTTTAAGAATATGGTAGTTCGAATCAAATCGCAAAATTCGAAAATTCGTTACACAACTTTTGCATTTAAAAATACAGGTTTAAAATAGCGAAAAAATTGTTTCAAAAATTGCTAATTGGTTTAATAACAATCTCTATTATTCCGTTATAATATGGTTCATAATATTCTTAATACTCTAAAATTTATTGTTTAAAACTTTTAAGAGAAATATAGAAATATTGGATCTTAACGAAGTTCTGGCGAGTTGAACAGAAAATTACGTTAAACTTTTTTTTCGCAAAAAAAAAAAAAACAGTTTATTGGGATTTTTAATAAAAATAATAAAGATGAAAATTTGATTTCTTCACAGAAAAATGCGCATTTTAATTCTTTACATGCCTGTACTGTAAAAAACGAGATTTGCTCAATTTTCAAATTCGGATCGTTGGAGAATAGTTTTTCTGCAAAATTGCGGCATGTCCCTTTTCGTTTCTAGGCCCTCAATTGAGATCAAATTTTATGTAATTGATTAAGAACTACCAATAATTAAGTATGTGAATTTAATCGACGACTTTCGGCGGTATCGTACACAAGTATTTTTTATACTAGAATAGTGTATAAGTCTTTAAAATATAATAAAATTCTACACAAATAAAGTCTACACAGAGAATTTCGGCACACAAACTATTTATCGAGAGAAATTGTGTACAATTAAAATCTACATCAATATGATCTACACATGATGTAGATTTTAATCGTGTAAACTATCTTAGTGTAGACTATAAATGTGTACATTTTTTCTTAGTATTATTTGTGTAAAACTTAGCAGTGCTATAAAAGTCCTGTGTAGGGGCTTTGTGTAGATACTAAATATGTTCAATATCACTAGTATCGAGCGCAGCGAGTTGTGCTTTTTTTCGTCAGAGATTTTGAGCTGTGCTAATCTTCGTCAGAGGTTTTGAACTATGCTAGTCTTCGTAAAGGGGGCGCGCGCTGTGTTTTTTTTCGAACCGGGCGTCGATATGTCCCTGTTCATTATATCACAACCCTACCAATAATTATGCTATAAATATCGTTAACGAGGTTAATTAAAGTAGACAAAAAGTTTTACAATTTCTAGTTTACCGCGCATGAGAAGATTAATTTAATCAAAAGATGCCTATCGATCTACTAGCAACTAAAAAAAATTTTGTATCACTAACGTTGACGATAGATAAGTTTGGATCAAATCGATTTTTGCATGCGAAGCAAAATAAAATGAAGTACTTTTCTTCTATTTAAATTTATTATTATTTTTATATTTTCTTCATGATTTTTAAGTAGAAATATTTGCATAGTTGGAAAAAATGGGAAGAGGAAATTTTTTATGAAAAAATTCATTATTCAGAGTAATATAAAGCTCTTAGGAGATCAAACTAAGATAGCCTGTCTTTGCTTTTAGGTAACAGAAAACGGCTTCAGAAGTCTCATTGAAAATCGTTTCTCAAAGGCTGTATGCACTCTGCTTAGTAGCTCTTAGAATACACTTGTAAACTAAATTTATAATTTCTAAATGTACAATTTGAAAAACCTACGAAATTATGATAAGTATAATACGCAATATTAAAATGACATCTGAGCTATTCCAGGTGCCGATCGTACCCTTTGTTTTTCAAATTCAAGTGTAACAACTAACAGTGACTGAGGGGAAAATTTTAAACTAAAAAAGATAAAAGGAAGGTTCCAACATGTCGGTGAGCACATTATTGAATGTTAGGTACAATATTCTCTTTATAGGATAAAAAAGAAAAAGTTTTTGGAGCATATTTTTCCTGCAATATGTTTTAAAACTCGTAGTATTATTTGCAGATTAGAACAACTTTCCATAAAGCTGCACATGTGTTCTGTTTTATTGTATTTAACATTCATGAATATTTCACTTAAAATTGATTATACAGCTGCACGTGACCACTGATCAGATTCCGATTTGTGATCACGTTTTTGACAAAATTAATTAGATTCCTAGTGAATAGTAGAACCTGTTTCTCCGACGAATAACCAATGATGATTTTACGATTGAGAATCCGAGAAATAAAACAGAAATATTCTGTATACAATCTACTATAGATAGATACTGAAATTAATGGTAAGGGAGATTTATCATCCAGTTTATCAAAAATTCTACTCATAATGCCAGCTTAATATTGATATTTTTAAGTCTGACTGTAAAACTTTATTTCATTCTCTCCACACTTATTTTAAAGACAAATAAAATTACTAGAAATACTATAACAGCAGTAGGTATAAGAAAAAATAATAGAAATCTTATAGTTTTATTAATTGTGAGTAAATTATTAATACTTTAATTTGATTTGCATTCATAATGAAATATTAATTTTTTAAAAGTATACAAAGTTGATATCAATTTTTGGATATGTTTAAACAAGTATGCCGCGTTTGTAATAGTTATCTTCAGCATTTTACTTTTTATAAATTATATTTTTAATTAAATCTTTTTATTATAAATTATGTTTCTTTTCTTACCTTCCGTGACCGTAAGGATCATCGACATCGTTCCTCAACATGAAATTCGTTTGGTCCCAAAAATCAAAATCGTCATCACAGGATGGAGAATTTACTTCAAGGCGAGCATTTTCTGATACAGTCTGCAAAAAAATGTTATATTTACGTCATAATCATTTTTATATAATTTAATTTTGAAATGTTTAAAATATCTTATATATATATATAGCAGAATAAGTAAAAATATGATAAAGGTTCCCCTGAGAGATAGTAAAATATTACATAAAATACAATTATTTAATAATACCTATATTTCAAAAATACCTTAAACTACGTTTGGAAAAATATAAGTTCAAAAATTTGAATTTTGGTATACTATCGCCATCTGTTTCCTAATCTCTAAAGATGGAGTCATCTTTGAGTTGAGTCGGTATTGACCATTACACCTAACATTACCAGCGCAGCTACTCAATCGGTAACAACGATTTCTAGTGACCTTGTAGTGATGCAGCCGTGCAGCTGGTTCAGAATGTAAATATAAGTAAAGCTGGTTCCAAATAATTATAAATAATTTAATATGAAAAATAAATCGGTTATTTTTTTAATAAAAACTTTTCAAACTCCGACTTGAATGTGAATGAATTGTAACATTTGTTTTTAATAAAAGAATCCATCCCCATTACAAAATAATACTATGTAGAATTAACCTAATCGGAACAAACGAGGAATTTTTTTAAAGCGAACTTGAGCGTTCGCAAAACAGCTGCGTGTTATTTTTTGCCTCCTCGACAACGGCGGCTTTATGCGTGAGCGAACTCTACATCGTCGCGAGCCGAATGACTCGTTCAATCAAACAATGCAACATACTTATTACATATCTTAAAAGAAAAATCCGATAACGTTGAGCTCGCTTTAATCTCTCCTACATTGTATTATATACTTTTAAATCGCATTCACATAGCAACCGCGATAAAGTAATAATAAACAAATTAAATAAAATACCGCAACATTAATTTATATTTTTCCACAATTTTCCAAAACTTGTTCTACACACTTTTTTCTCTTTCTCCTCCTCATTCTCTGGCTTCCCTTTGCTCCTCACCGTCATTTTCTCCACAAAACACACACACTAGGACACTAACATACACACACAATGCCAAACTTCCAGGGGTACTGAACGCACGTCGCGACAAAGGAGCGAAATTCAAAAAAGAAGATAACGCGTTCGATACGCCGCGATATATCGATTCCCTCCCTCTTAGCACAGAGACTTTCGCGTCTAGCCTAGCCGAGAGGATCAAGGTTATTGTTCCGGCGTGCACGTGCTGCTCCGTTTTCTTTCCGATGCGCCACGGTGAGACGCTGGCTGCGCGCGCACTGCCGAGCGGGTGTGATGGCATGGAATAGCTTCGGAAGAAAGAGAGAAGGAGAGAGGGTAAGAGAGAAAGAAAGAGTTTGTATGAGGCGGAAAGGAGAGGCCTTTTCTGCGGGTACAGTGGTGTATATATCGCGCTCTCACGGATGACGGAGAGGGGATGCGGTGCCATGAACGCTGAGTGTTGGGGATACTATTTAGTATGGCTATGGCTGGATATATACAGAGATAATTTTTGACAGTCGTTTTATCTTATTCGATTTTTACGTTTTCTTATTTAAAAGGCGAATTCGTGCTGTTTTAGAAAAGGTTCTAGAAATGCAACAAGTTTTAATTTTTATGACGTATAAAGTCGAATGAACTAATCAAATAAGTTTACACAGATCTTGTATAATATAAAACACATGATCTTGTATAATATAAAACACATGATCTTGTATAATATATAACATGATGTATGTAATTCATTCTTAATAATAAATCAAATGACAAAGAAAACGTTGTAAATAAGTTAGAGTCACATTTTCTGTTACAGACGAATAGTCCGGGCGCTGGTGACATTTGAGCATAAATTTTTAGCTCCCCTCAGTAACTTGGGGTATTCTGATGTTTTTCGGTGCACTGTATCGAAATTTGTTGGTTACGAAGTTCGAAACCCGGCAGTTTTTTTGTTATAAACAAATTACTGATTTGCAATAAACAAAAAATCGTTTTTTGCAATTAAAAAAAATTGCATTACCTTTTCTAGGTATTTTTGAATCGAAAGTGTTCTTAGAAGTTTTTTCGTAAAACGCATACTTTTTGAGTTAAAAATTGATAAAGTTTTCACAAAATACGATTGTTTGAGCTTTTATTCCCGTCCATTATCATGAAATATGAAAATTCAATAATTTTTAACTCAAAAAGTATTCTAAGAACACTTTCGATTCAAAAATACCTAGAAAACGTAACGCAATTTTTTTTAATTGCAAAAAACAATTTTTTGTTTATTGCAAATCAGTAATTTGTTTATAACAAAAAAATTAACGGGTTTCGAGCTTCGTAACCAAGAAATTTCGATTCAGCGCACCGAAAAAAATCAGAAAACCTCAAGTTACTGAGGGGAGCTAAAAATTTATGCTCAAGTGTCACCAGCGCCCGGACTAGAAGCGATTGGGACATTATTTTGCGTTTACAATGACAATTCATACATTTTTAAAAACAAATACTTCGCTCCATTGACTATATAAGCAAAGAATGATAAATACAGTATTGTATGCGAAATATTAAAACAAATTAATCGCATCCTTTTTATTTCATTCGCATTGTAATAGAATATGATTACGCATTGAATGGAGTATGAAGTTACAAAAGATATACTTCCCAGCTCATGACATCAAAGCCATGTAAGAGAGAGAGTAGTAGTCAACAAAGAATGTAAACTACATTAATGTAGTTTTAACTTCCTTATTATTACTGCTTTCTCATATTGGATGAATCAAAGGAACAGACGCATAAATTTATAAATATTATAAGTTTAATTCTTTTTATTAATAGAATTTTTATAATAATTATATACACATTAAGGAGGTTCGATACCAAAATGAATAATACAAGATCATTCCAAAAATTTAATAGGTTGTTCTTTGATTGATTTTCTATAAGCGTGGGGATTTTCAGATCGTTTGTCAACTCGGTTATGAAATTATTGAACTTCCAAGTTCAACTCTTATACACGGGTTCTTATGGAAGTACTTTTGCTAAAACACAAAACACTTAGGATGCGATTCTTTACAAAATATAAGAATGATCCAAAAAACTATTCGCAATATAGCAAATATACAGGAGAATGTTTGTACGAAGTCGATTCGTACGTTTATAGACCTCGATTCTGAGTACTGCAGCAAAACGTTAACAAACGATCGAGTTCGTCGGCTGCGCAGTGCGAGGGGAAACCTTCCACCTTCCCCGCACGCTGAGAGGTATCTATCCTCCTTAAGTAATATACTAATACTTTTGTCTAAAATATATTGATAAAAGTGAACGTAACAATACTCAATGCAAATAATGATTGCCGAATGGAATAAAACGTTATTGATTTTGTTAATTATTCGATAATATCACTAAGCAATAAATATTATACTTATTGAAAAACATTCATTTGCGAGACAGACATATACTATAATAATAATATTAAATACCAAAACTCTGATATCTGCCGCGAGCTGATATCCAGCACATAATTAACTTCATGTATGAAATACATTTATTCTTTCACGCGAATCGGCCCCTATTATGCCATTAAAGCTCGCTCTTTCAAAACATTTGCATTGAAAAATGTTAATATTCAATGGAAGACTGCGCGCGCCGCGAACCTTTGTTGAAATAAATAGCTCGTCTGGGCGGGCGCGCGCGTATCCTCGGCGCAGTGCGGAGAATTCAGAAACGGAAAAGCCAGGCATTATTTTAAATTTTATGAGCTTAGCTTCTGCTACTACCGCGCCCCCGTGCACCGACATTTGAGCGTATTAATTTTTCATAAAATAGCGAATTCCTTTGAAAATGAAATGTGGCCGCGGTAATTTTGAAAAATAGGCGAGCTTTGCATCCGACGTTGTGAAAATTTTTTACTTTGAACTCTCTCTCTCACGCACGCGTCGGTTGAAAAAAAAGTATACTTTATCGCGGTTACAATTCGCATCATGATAGAATAGCCGCGGCGAAGTAATTTTATTTGCCATTATACTATCGTTAGCGTCTATTACTTAACGCTATTATCTGCGCGAAAAGAGAAATGGGGGTTTTAGTTTTTAATTTATAATATACAGCTATACTCATCTTCACTTTAATCGTTGTAGTTTTAATGATAATTAATGACGCGCGTAATTTTCACTTCTTTAAAGTTACAAACCTTCTTTATTTCCCTCTTCATTTCTAATAACCAAATGCAAGTCATTTATAATCGGAATCAAAGAAAACTGCCTATTTTAAAAATATGTTCCTACTATCATTTCATCAAAATTCGTTCACCGCACACTCTCGCCCCACCGAAATAAACCATAACAATCAACAATTCCCAAACTATTCACCCAACCAGATATTTTTCCATCCCCCGCCGCCCTAAAACTATCCCCAAACTATACTCCCTCTCTCTCACTCTCTCTACCCCCTGCGAATCTCGGGCAAACTCGTATTTAATTATTCCCCAAAAACTCTCCCATCCCAGTACCCTTTCACCCAAGGTGTCAGACACTCTCTCCCCTTCCCCTGTGTCCCCCCTACCTCTTACAAAAAGACGGCGTATTCAGAGACGCCGAGTTCGCGCAAAAACGCTGGCCGGCCGCGCGTGCACGGGCCGTTTAAACGTCAGTTTTCGGGGGCGATGCATATTTAATGGTGTTTTCTAGCCCATTGCGGCGCGCGCGCAGCGGCGGCTGTGGCGTCGGCAGAGAGAGAGTTCGGCCAGCGTGTATATAGCGCGCGGCGCGCCGGCCGCGTTATCGATCGCGTAGGAGGGCGGCACGGCGCGGCGTGGGTTCACGAAAACGCGGGCGAGAGGGAGAGAGATGGGATGAGAGGGTGGAAAAGGGTCGTAGGCGAATCGGAGGGGGATATGATGATTGTTGATATGATTAGTTTGTTGAGGATTAATATCGTTTTTCGTTTTGTAAATTAGAGGTGTGTGTTATGTAACTTAATTATTGTTGAATATAAGGTGAAGTATCTTTATGCTGATTAATGTTTTAATGACGATTCTTTGATATTAGTGAATTTTTGTTTATTTTTATATATATTTTAATACATTTTATGTCGCTTCTATTAGATCAAACAAATATGACTTTATTTTGTGTGAATGCAAACTATGAGGCAGCTTAATATCCGATTATTAGATATTGTAATATATAATACAAACAGATGTAAATAAACATATTTAATCATTTATATAGGCAACGGTAGTATAGTTAATGTAATACGTGAAATACGTTTGACCCATGTTTAATATGAGTTTACTGTATAACAGACTAATTAAAGGTATGTATAAGAACATACTGTAAAATGCCGAAACTATAGGTTTTTTCATGTATACTATGAATTATATGAACGAAGATTTTGGTATCAATTGAAGAAATTCTTTACAAAATTACAATAAAATATATTCTTTACTGCTAATGCTCCTTGCACTTGAAATATATAAAACGAAAATATTCATGTAAACAGAAAAATCATTTAACCGTCAACTTTTCCTTCGTCGAAAAATAATGAAAACATAATTTTATATATATATATACACCATTAATTCTCACACCTGTCTTCTAATATCCTCACTTATAGACAAACAAAAAATTAGCCCTTCCAAATAAATCACATCACAGTCCCACAGACATAAAAAAAGTCCAACCAAAATAGCCATCTACAAAAACACCCGCTCCCGTACCTACATATCTAACTCTACCATCCCCTATCTACCACTGAAAAACATCAATACACGAGATCCGCGCGCCCGTCAGCAATGCACTATCGCGCGGTGCATTTAAAAATGAAGCGCGCACTCGCTCGCATGAATCGCGGCGACACTCGGCTGCCGCCGCCGCCGCGCTAATTTGTTATATTTTCGCGTGCGCTCTACAATCTGTCGACCCCACGGCGCCGCCGCCGCTTTGCATTGCCAGCGCGCTCGCCCCATCAGGCTAATGCAATTTTAATAAGGGAGGGGGACCGGCAGAGAGGGAAAAACTCGATTGAAGAGGGGGGAGAGAGGGAGTACAATTATCCTGATTAAGTAGATAAAGTTCGGCCGCCCCCTTTCGGCGAGTTGCATGGCTTGGTTCCATAGTTTGGATTTGTATCGTCGGTAAGTGGAGTGGAGGCCGAAGGAGGGGCGGATGATTGGTCTTTTCTTAATGACCGCGCTGCTGCTGGGGAGTGTTTGTATAATATTGCGGAATCCGAAATTATGGCGCGCGGTGTGTTGTTTTTTAAATTAATCTTTTTTTTTTATCATGGGAACGAAGTTGGGGTGATGAGTAAAGCGAAGTACGTGGATTTGAGATTAATAATGCGATTGAAATTTTCAAATTAACGGTAAAATAAAAATCAGTTAGTTGGGCATGAACGAAGTTTGAACAAAGATTTCGTGAACATGATTTCACGTGTTTGTCTGGTAGGTTCGGAGTAACTTTTTAACTAATTTAATTTTTCTTGAAATCAAATGTAAATTAATAATCCGGTATTTGTAACTTACTTTCTCGATCGAGAAGTTTCTCGATTACTAATCGAGATGATAATGAAAGAGCAAGAGAATGAGGAAAAATGACGGTAATATACTTGAACGCAAAACAAATCCGAATCTGCAGCAGGCAAAACGTGCAGCAACTTTGATGAATAGTGAAACTAAAGTTTATCAATGAATAGTTCGGGCTCTAATTGTAGAGAAACTCCGACTTGCGTAACTTGATTTTATCTATTCACGCAGCATGAATTCAAATTGATGAAATTAAACGTTATCCAACGACAAAAAATCTTTATGACATCCCCTCCCGAATAATTACCTAGACTATAGGATATAATCTACGAAATTATGCGCAGCTCGTGCTTTCTTCTTATTTAGTTTTCCAAAAATTGTTTCCCTACTACCCTATACTCCTCTCATTTCCAAACCTCGCTCATCTATATACTTTCAGCTCAAAAAGCACCAACGCCCACATATACGCTTTTTCCGCGCTCGCTAACCGTTCGAGCCCTTTTCCCAATAATTAATCATTTCCCACCCCCACCAGGAACGAACAAAAAAAATTAACCAACCCAGAGGAGAAACTTTGCGCCACTTTCTTCCCCGCGCGCGCTTGCCATTTCGCCGGTGCGGCTTTTTTGCTCCTTTAAAAGCTTCCACGTGTTTGCGCCGACAAAAGCGACGGCGGTGGCGCGGCGATGGGAAACGAAACGAAAGGAAAAGGATAGAACAGAACGAGTAGAACGAGCGCGAAAGTCCGAAGAAAGGACGACGATCTATTTGGAAAAGTACCCGCGTGTTTCTCTTTCTCTCTCCCCCCCGTGCGCGCTATTCTTACGGGGCAGAGAGGAGTAGCAGCAGCCACCCCGCGTATAACCGTTATACAAACTGCCCCGTAGATAAAGGGAAGCGCAAACACGGCTCGACGATGATAATGGAGGGTTAGACTAATGTATACTACATAGACAGGTAGATGTAGTCGTCGCTGCACATATACATATACACACGAACGAATCGCGGGGCGCCATGGTAATATTGCGCGGCCGCACGCAGGCGTGCGTGTGCGCGCGACATAAACGCGCCGCCGCGGGCGCGCGCGTACACAGGACAAATTGTCGTCGCGATTATAATCCCCGGGACGGACGCGCATCCGCGTGTATACATGTATATGCAACGCAAGAGCGACAGACGTCGGCGGCGGCGGCGGCGGCGGCCCGCGGGGGCTACGGTTATATAGGCCCGATGACCTGTAACTACATTGATTTCAAATTTCTGCCGACTCATGAATATTTAGCCCGGCGTATTGTTTGCAAAAGTGAAGTGAGAGTGGGGGGGGGGGGGGCAAATGTGATTTTTCGCAGAGCTTTGACGATGAGGGGGGCGAGTAATGGACCGCGCGATGCGCCGCGTTTTCGAGATTACGAAGTTATTTCAACGAAAATGTTATAGGGGGTAGGAGGTGATGCGTATGGGTTTGGGAAATTTCGATTGATCGAGGGGGTTTTTATGGTGGAGGGGGTTGGGTGATGATTTTTTTGGGAGAGTGGTTCGTAAGGATGCGTTGCAGTGTAGTTGCTTGTTTTGAAACTGATTTTATAAAAACAAAAAGGGTAGACACTATTTGAGGAGCTATTCGGAATAAGGGGGCTTCTCTTACGGAAAATCCATAAGAGAAATGCCCTTACCCCGAATAGCTCATTTTTTTTTTTTTTTTTTTAAACTTAGTAGAGATAATGAGGATACGCTCGCTGTAAAAAATAAGTGTCTTTTTGCTTGTAAATAGTCGCATTCAGGCCATTCATGTCTGATAAATGATGGTATATATATGGTATATATGGTATATATATATGGTATATATGGTATATATGTCTGATAAACGATGGTATATATAATCGATTTCTCTAGAAAATTAAAGGAGTCGGAAATGATGAGAAATAAGAAACTGTTAAAAAAAGTCTTCGCTGCTGCTCGACACACACACACACACACCCGTGTCGAGTTGCTAGTCTCGCATCAGGCGCCTCCCCAGGTGGCGGATAGGGGAAAGCTCGTCAGATATGAAGGGCACCAGGGAAATAAAATACCCGGGGTGGACCAAAACTGGCTAGGGGAAGGCACCCCAAATAACAAACCAACCATGGACGTAGTGAATGAGAGATACGCATTACCCCAAGTGGGTGCCCTCAATGGAGGGGTTAATCCCACCACCGATTCCGATCGGGTGAAAGCCCCGGTGGTCGGTGCAGGCTCCACGGATTTTGGGGGGAGCCACATACACTATACCAGGAATAAGATGGAAGAAGAAGACGAAGTAAGCCAGGATAGCGCAGATGCAGCTGCCTTCCGAACCCTACAAACAAAGGTAGAGGCTCTGGTGGACTTTATTCTAGATAAAAAGAACATTCACAATGAGCTCAAGTCAATGGCGAAGACTACCCAAAGAGCCTTAAAAGAATTCGTCAAAAGTCGAAAAAGTCATGAGTCTGGACAAGCTACCAGACCTACCAAGGACGGAACAAGCCAAACATCACCGCTCTTTCGGAAAGGGAAGGCGTCGGTAGTACACACCGAACGTAACCGCCCCTCACCGCCACCAGAGCCAAATGAAAAGAAGGCGAAGATACGTGCTTCCTCACAGATACCTGCAATAAAACCGGAAGCTCAGATAGGACAGACCGACTGGGCAACCGTCGTAAGTAAAGGAACACGCAGAAGATATGAGAGACTCAAGACTGACGGCAAGGAGAAAGTAGTGCAGGCACATACCACGGTTAGGCGGAGGCCAGCTCGATCTGATGCCTTCAAAATAAGAAGGTGCGGTGAGACCACCTACGCCGACATCCTAGGAACTCTCAAAGGGGCACCTGAGTTGAAGGCACTGCAAGAAAGGGTCACGCGCATCAGGCGCACCAAGGCAGGAGAGTTGCTTTTGGAGCTAGACAAACCAAACATCGTGTCGCATGAACTGCAGACATTGGTCTCGTCTACCCTTGCAGGGTCAGCGATAGTACAAACATTGTCCCATAAGGAGACAATCGAAATCAAAGATTTGGACGAGACAACGACAGCAGAAAAGGTAACACAGGCGATCACTTCAATTATCGGCCCCGAAATGATGACCGCTGGGGATGTTAGACTCCGGGCGTCTTACAGTGGCACTTAAGCAGCCAGCGTTATGCTACCTGTAGCAATGACAGAAAAGCTGCTGGAAACTAGAAAACTCAGAATAGGATGGGTCAATTGCCGGGTCCGGTTACGTGAAACAGTGACGCGTTGCTTCAAGTGCCATGAAATCGGACACCTGGCACGGAATTGTAAGAGTGTAATTGACCGGTCGTCCCTGTGCTTCAAGTGTAAAACCGAGGGTCACAAGGCAGTGAACTGCCCGACCAACAACGAGCAGGTAACGATGGAGGTCGTAACAACAAACAACGATGGCTAAAGTGCTTCAAATCAACATGAACCACTGTGCAGTAGCCCATGACTTGCTGCCCCAATTGATCCGAGAGGAGAAGGCGGACATAGTAATCATCAGTGAGCAGTACAGGGACAAAAATGAACCAAACTGGGTAAGGGATCGTGCCAGCACGGCGGCCATCTGGGTATGCGGAGAACTCCACATATCCAAAAAAATGGACGTCCTTCAGCCCAAATTCACCTGGGTTGAAGTATCCGGTATAAGATTATACAGCTGCTACCTACCACCCAGCGACTCAATAGAAGAGTTCGAAAGATCCCTAGATGCTATCGTCACTAGCGTTAGAACCTCCACGCTGCCAGTCGTAATCGGGGGGGACTTTAACGCTTGGGCAATTGAGTGGGGAAGCAAGAAAACGAACAACCGCGGCCACGCACTGCTTGAGACCTTCGCAATACTAGAGCTAGAGATTGCTAACATAGGGACAAAGCCGACCTACACTAAAGGACGAAAGTCTTCCATAGTAGATCTGACCTTTGTCGACCCCAGATTAAGTCGGGAAGGCTCATACTGGCAAGTCAGTGATCGGTACACTGGCAGCGATCACCGAGCTCTCACATACCAGCTCCACCCGACAGGCAAAAGAGCGAATATGACCCGGATGCCGAAGAGAGAGAAATGGGCACCAGCTACTTTTAACAGGGAAGCTTTTCTCTGCTTTTTGGAAGGAGCATCTGTCGAAGGAACAGCTGAGGTTAGGGCTCAAAGCCTCTCGGAGACCATCACAGCGGCATGCGATGCCTCGATGTCCACAAGGACGAACCACCGGGGACGCTTACCAGTCTACTGGTGGAACAAGGAGATTGCGGTAATACGTAAAGAGTGTCTTCGTGCTAGGAGGCTGCACCAAAGAGCAGTCCGTGGACCGCTGTATGATCAATTAACAACTAGATATGAGCAAAAGAGAAAAGAGCTGAAAATTGCCATCAAGACAGCCAAAAGAAAGTGTTGGCAGGACTTCTGCGAGGAAGTGGACAGTGACCCGTGGGGACGGCCGTACAAAACGGTCATAAATAAAATCAATCCCAGAGGCACCAATGCTCCCTCCTGTCCAACCTTTCTTGATAGAGTAGTCCAAAATTTATTCCCACAACACCAGGAACGGCAACATGGCACTGGTCTAACGGAAAGAATCGGTACAGCCGAGCCAACAGCAGTCACCGAATCAGAAGTGAAGATAGCGGCCAAAAAGATTGCCATAAGAAAGGCCCCAGGACTGGACGGCGTTCCTGGTTTAGCTATAAAGACTGCAGCTCTAGAAGTTCCTTGCATATTCAAGGGCACTTTCAATGCATGCCTAAGTGAAGGAATATTCCCGACACAGTGGAAGATACAGAGGTTGGTACTCCTTCCTAAGGGAAATAAACCCCCAGATGAACCATCCGCGTATCGACCACTCTGCATGTTGGATATAGTCGGAAAATTGTTTGAACGTATCATATCCGTCAGACTGGAGGCAGCTATACAAAAGATCGGCGGCTTGTCTGATAACCAATTCGGCTTTAGAAAGGGTCGATCAACGATCGATGCTATCGATAGGGTGGTGTCAGTAGCTGAGAACGCCGTTAGTGGTAGCCGGTGCACAAAACGCATGTGTGCTATAATTGGTTTAGATGTACGGAACGCGTTTAACACGGCCAGGTGGGATAAAATCATGCTCGCATTGGAAGACCTAAGCGTGCCACTGTACCTTCGAAGAGTAATCTCGAGTTACCTAACTGACCGCACGCTTCTCTATGATACCGACGACGGTATGCATTCTTATAAGATCACAGGAGGTGTGCCACAGGGCTCTGTACTAGGATTCCCAATCTGGAACATCATGTACGACGGATTGCTTAGGCAACTGCTCCTACATGGGGTGTCGATAGTAGCTTACGCAGATGATATTGCTCTCATTATCGTTGGGAAAACCATCGAAGATGTGCAATACCTCGGAGATACGGCAATCGAGGTAGTAGGAGATTGGCTGAGCGACCATGGACTCAGTCTTGCTGCCGAAAAGACCGAGGCAGTGCTCATTGCCAGAACAAAAAAGAGAGTCTACGCCACTTTCACGGTCAACGACGAGAAGATCAAGACAGGGGACACCATGAAGTACCTAGGAGTTATAATAGATGCGCGGATGTCGTTCAAAAACCACCTTAGGAACGCAGGATTAAAGGCATCAAAAGTGGCTCGAGCACTCGCAAGCATCATGCCAAACATAGGAGGGCCGAAGCAGCCACGACGGTTGCTTCTTTCATCGGTGGTTTATTCCGTGATTCTATACGGAGCCCCCATCTGGGCTAATGCTATACGTAGTAACCCAAGCTATGGTGCAGCTTGCCGAAGGGCCTGCAGGACAATCGTGCTGAGAGTGGCCTGCGCCTACCGTACCGTGTCAGACATCGCTCTCTCGGTAGTCACCGGACTGCCACCCTTGGACCTAATGGCATGTGAGAGAGCTGAGGTGTATCGTGGAGGAGTGATAAGAGAGGAGGGCGAACTTGATCAGGGACCACGTCAAAACCGATGGTCCAGGAAGACTGTGGAAGAGTGGCAGCGCCGATGGGATATAGCAGATAAAGGTCGGTGGACCCATCGCATTATTCCATGTGTCGTGGAGTGGACGGAGAGGAGACACGGACTCGTGACCTTTCATCTCACCCAGGTACTAACTGGGCATGGCTGCTTTCGCAGCTACCTGAAGAGAATTGGAGTGTATGAAAGCGCGGAGTGCCCAACATGTCCTGAAAGTGATGAGGACGTTGGACACGCTTTGTTCGTATGCCCCAGGTTTCGGGAAGAGAGAGAAAGGTTTCAAGCCTTATGGGAAGGCCCCCTAACTCCCGAGGGCATCGGGAGATGCTTACTCTCTTCAGAGAGAGGATGGGATGCTGTGATTGGTCTCGTCACCGAGGTGGTGGACAGATTGAACTCCATAAGGCGAGAAGAAGAAAGAAGAGAAAACCGTCTCACAGAGGACCAGGCGGGGTAGAGGGCCGTAGAGGCTGCGACTGCCCTCCGCGAAGTAATGCCTAACGGCGGTTTCCGCGGTGGGAATTACAGTCGGGGGAGGCCCTGCTATAGAACAACAGCAGGGGTTTTAGTAGGTATTGCCAGAAATGGTTGAGTCCTACATAACATCTCGTATGCGTAAATGCATTTTTCCTAACCTCCTCCTCCTCCTCCTCCTCCTAAAAAAAAAAAAAAAAAAAAAAAAAAAAAAAAAAAAAAAAAAAAAAAAAACATATATATAAGGCGTTTCGCCTCAACTCTCCCAGCGCGGTGCGCTAGCGTCAAATCATGCTATTTTCAAGTCGTGTTTACGATATCAATATGCATTTCAAAAAATTATGTGATAAGCGTTTCCGACGTATTTTTTCCTCAGCTTTTCAATGGCGTAGGTGGTTTTTCCGAAATTTTCCATTTTCCCCCCCAACAAGTATAAAACATACTATATCTCGAAAAGTATATTTTTAATATTTTTTTTTATCATCTAGATCGAAAGCTGAGCATTTTTTACGTCGGAAAGGATTTTTTTCAGAATTTGCTCGAATGTTTTCTTAGAGAAACAGAACGCGAAAGAGCAGACGCAGCGTCTCCTTCGCGCGCGGTTTTCAGCGCGCTGTACACCGCGTGGACTAGATGCATTTCGCTCTCTAACAACCACTTAAAATTTTGATTTCCTTAATAATAGCAACAATAAACTAGTATTTATATTAATAATTCTTTTTTGTTAAAGTAGATAATTTTATTTTGTTTTGTTTTACGGGTTTTTTAGGGAAGATTTGATATTCTGAACTCATTGACGTTTTTTTTAGTATTAATGTTGTTTTATTCATTGGAATAACGGCATGGTACTGTAAAGTTCCCGGTATAGATTTAATTTTACTTAACCTTGATTTTAGTTTCAAAACGGCTTTTTCATAGGTCTCTTTAGTGCTGTAAAAACTTTAGTTTCTTTGCAATTACGTAAAGCCCAGTTGTAAAGGTCTTCTGGTGTTAAAATATGATTACTCGAAGAGAGTTGAAGACTTGCTCTTTTCGCCCCTCTTTTCAAATTTGCGCCTATACCATCGCACGCACCTTTACCGTGCGCTGTTGCATGAAAATGTCATTCAGCAGGAACTCCAAAATCTTTTTGATGAAACAGAAGATTTTGGAAGGTAGACTTGTTCTTAAAATGCTGACCTGCTCCATCAGTTAAGTAATAAATTTTCTTGACTATGAAATTACTTTTTAAATACGATATTATAATTTTTTGATATTCATAAACAGCAACAGTATCGTGATTTAGATTATCAGAAATTATAGCAATGCTTATATGTTTAAGATCTTGATTTTCGTTATAATATACCACTGTTGTAAAAACTGTTGCTTGATTATTGTTCCAGTGGAACAATTGTGTTGAATTTTGCACTATAAACGCATAGTTTTCTGCAAAATCACAACAAACAAGGAATTCTCCTTTTTGAAGGTTTTTTTTCAAATCGCTTAAGAAAAGATATTGTTCTCTCGCAAAGAAGTCATGAGTTTTAAATTTTATTAATTTTTCTCCCAGTATGTTCATGAATTCATAAACATTTACAGTTGTAGATACTATTGTGCAACGATCTGTCTGAAGCCATACTCATACTGTATTTGAAAAATATCATTTCTCTCAAAACATTCAAGCAAATGTTTCCGTAATACAGGCATATTGGGGCAATCTAAACAGTCTCCCAAGTAACATTTCGAACTAGCATTACTACATACGATTGCTTGGATGCAATCGTGGTAGTTTTTAAGAAATAGTCGAGTACCTTCAGTTAAACTCTGTAAATTAATAGCATTTAACATCAGCTTGATATTTTCGTGGTGTACACATACGCATACATTATGCGTACCACTGCTTCCCGCTAGAACACAATGCGGCGGCCTCAATTGAGTAAATTTAGTGAAGCCAATATTAACAGATTCATGCTCTTTTTAAATAAACAATAAATTTCACGTAAATTACCAAGTAGTAACCTTTTCTGTACATGTTCTCTTTTACCATTATCCTGCTTAACAGATATACAATCTTTTAATCCGGGCATTACACGACTAATATCGTCCCTCTCATAAAAACGTTTAACTGAATCTACACTTTCAACTGGAAATATTTTGCCCCTTTTCTTTTCAGGTTTTGAAAAAATTCCACTTTCAGTTACTAACTTTTTCGCTTCTCGAGCTTCCCACTCAGTACAACCGAACTCTCTGATTAAGTCTCTGCGAGACCAAAAATCAGGAGCAAGCGTGAGTAGCTGAATTTTATCTTCCTTACCCGGTGATTCTAAAAATTTTTTTTTTAATTGGTTGAGAACTGTCACGCCTGCTTTATGATATTCATCAGTACATTCAATTTTAGCTTTTTTGGCATAGCATGAAGGTAAATCTAACTTATGTTTATAAAGTTGACGTTGACAGTTGGAACAAATTTTCGCGTTTTCTGGTACGAGGGGATACGCACTCCTAAATATTGAAGGAAAATTCGACAAATTTTTACGCACAGAGTGATTAATTTTATTAAAAGGATTTATGCATTTCAGCTTCAAAGCTGGATCCATTTCAGTAGCGAGAAAATAAATGCAATAAATAAACCAAAAATAAATTATGATTTAATCAGCAAACACACGAAGAACACAAATATAACGGAAACAGCGTTAAAATTCTTAAACAATTTCAAGGATAACAAAGATCGAAAATTCATCAGACTTATATAATTGGATACAACAAATTACTCTCGGGCAAAAATTTTCTATACGCAAACCACCTATCGGGTAAAAAGTAAGTGAGAAGCGTTGCGTCTGCTATTTCAAATTGATTGTAATGTTTTTGCTTCCTCAAAGAGGAAGCTTTGTAACGGTGAAAAAAATTTTCGAAAAAAAAGTCTTCAAAAAGATGTTTTATGGTGGTATATGTGTATATTATTTGATTTTGATGATTTTTTATTTCGTGGATGTATGTATGTGTGTGTGTGCGTGTGTGTGTGTATATTTCAACTCTTAATATCTCCGAAACTAATCAACCGATTTTCGTCGGGTAAAGCTTATTCGCTTCGTCTTGCGGCAAAAGGAAAGTACCCTGATGGATTTGGAATTTTATTGATTTTCTTTTGTTTTATAACCAAAAAACGATTTTGAATTTTTAGTTTTTTTGATTTTTTCGTATCTTATAGTAATTATTACATAAAATAATATACTTCTCTTAAAAGGTATTCAAATTACCTACATTTTCTTTTTTTAAAATTTAAAATTTTAAATATCTTCACTCTGTCATTTGTTATTAATGAAAACTTTTTTATATTTAAAAAATTAATATCTCAAAAAATAATTTATTTATCGACTTGAAATTTTAACTGTTACTTATTACACTTGTTGGTGGCAATATTGTGTTGCAATTTTAAGTGATTATCTATATGAATATATATTATACATTTATTTTCGAGAACTATCATTTTAATATTTTTATATAATGTAGTAAATTAAAATATCAAAACGTATTAATAGTGCCATTTTTAGCCCCTTCTTTTATCTCTTTTTAATCTCAATTTTTTTTAAACTTGGTGGTCTGTCAGGCATGGTGTGGTTTGTGCACATAAGAATTATGCACATATTTATTGTGCACACTTTAGCATTGGAGTATACACATAGATATAGATATACACCAATGCTAAAGTGTGCACAATAAATATGTGCATAATTCTTATGTGCACAAACCACACCATGCCGTCTGTCAAAGCTTTTTTTAAAATAGGTACGTAATATACTATTTTGCAAGAAACTAGTATAAGACGCATCGGTTCAAAGTATTATTGAAATTCTTTAGCATTCCTTTTTATGAACAATGTATTTTCAGAATTTCAATTTTTAATTAGGAAACGATGAATTAGTTTGAGGAAGCTAAGTGCCAAAGAATTGGCAGCGGTTTTTTTTTTGCGAAATAACCTATGAAAATGTCAATCGTGCATATAAGTGAAATTCGAAGTGCAAAAAGATATTCCATAAAGAATTAAAAATGATAAATAAAAATAATAAGGTTACTAGAGAGCGAAATACATCTAGTCCACGCGCTGTACAGCGCGCCGCATACCGCGCACGAAGGAGACGCTGCGTCTGCTCTTTCGCGTTCTGTTTCTCTAAGAAAAACATTCGGGCAAATTTTGAAAAAAATCCTTTCCGACGTAAAAAATGCTCAGCTTTCGATCTAGATGATAAAAAAAAATATTAAAAATATACTTTCCGAGATATAGTATGTTTTATACTTTTTGAGGGTGAAAATGGAAAATTTCGGAAAAACCACTTACACCATTGGAAAGCTGAGGAAAAAATACGTCGGAAACGCTTATCACATAATTTTTTAAAATTCATATTGATATCGTAAACACGACTTGAAAATAGCATGATTTGACGCTCGCGCGCCGCGCTGGGAGAGTTGAGGCGAAACGCCTCATATATATATTTAAAGCAACCATGTAGAGAATTTTACGTGTGTGTGTGTGTGTGTGTGTGTATATACACACACACACACGCGTAAAATTCTCTACATGTGTTGCTTTAATTCCGCACAGCCCAGAATTAAAACAACAAGGAAAATAGTATTTTCTTACATTTTACATTCTAATCAGATGAGTATACAAGATTATAAATTCAAATACTTGAAAGTTTTAGCAAAAACTAAATTAGAACACTGCATCAGTCTGGATACGTTTCTTTATAAATTAATACGTAAAGGCAAGGTTCGTTAAATAAAAATGTTGTGCATAATGATTAGGAGTTTGTTTTAGATTCGTGTAATAAAATATTTGAATATTTGGATATTTTATTATACGAATCTAAAACAAACTCCGAATCATTATGCACAACATTTTTATTTAACGTTTTTTTTATTTTAGTTAACGAACCTTGCCTTTACGTATTAATTTATAAAGAAACGTATCCAGACCAATGCAGTGTTCTAATTTCGTTTTTGCTAAAACTTTCAAGTATTTGAATTTATAAACTTGTATACTCATCTGATTAGCATGTAAAATGTTTATTAGCAAATTGTCTCGGTGACATTTATTATTCGTTGAAAAATGCAACGTGATTAGGAGCTCTTACAAAATAAATCGCAATTCCTTTGTCTGCGCAGAATAAGATACCGTCGTATATGATTAATTATCTACGGTTTGCCCTAGAAATGTGCCCGGCAATTAAATTAGCGGCCATTTACAATATTTATAATCGGTAATACTAATATTGGAATCTTTCGCTGAAGCCACTAATGAATGTGACTTGCTGTAACTATAGCCCATATTTACGGTGCGGTACTGTAATCGATTTAATTATGAGCTTGCAAAAATTTCCAGATGTAAAGCATAATTAAATTGATTAAAAATTTTTAACTTAATACATTTATAATACTTTTATTGTAGAATAATAATAATACTTGTAATCTATATTATTGTCATTAGAAGATTTTATTGTCAAGAAAGGAAAAAACTAACAAAACACTCGACATTTGTTCATGTTTTTGCAAAGATATTCAAAGGAATAAAATGTCAATTTAAAATAATTTATGACTGGATACTGAAAGTATTTGACAACTATATTATACGTCTTACGTCCATACCACGATGAAAAAACCGGTTCTTGTCCGATTACCGAAGTTAAGCATCAATGGGCGACATTAGTACTAGGATGGGTGACCGCATAATTCGAAATCCCGCCTGAAGTTTTTTTAGTTTTTTACATTTTATTATTAATTAAGTAAATTATCAGTAAGAAGTACAATCATAATTGAAAGTTTAAAATCTATTTTTAAATAACTATGTACAATGTGTTAAAAAGCATATAATAATATAGTTTAATTCTTTAAAGAAATAAAATAAAATAAATGATAAAAAAAAATGTTTATTTTAGTTTTTCATATTAAAAAATCTTTTTAAAAGGATGAAGTCCGCCAAATCTCCACTAATAAACCACAAAGCACGGGGCAGCACTTCATAAACTCAGTGACGAATGATTTTATTTACTCGCCGAAAGCGTCCGACGCGGCCACAACTCGCGCCATTCGGCTTGATTCATTCGTGCCAAAAGCCGTGGGGAAGAAGGGGGTTAGCAGGCGAGCGAGCGCACTTATCTGCATTATTCTCCATCTCCGGTCAGCTATATCCGCCCTTTCATATATCAGCGGATCGCTGATCCGCCACTCCTCGAAAACACTGCACGAGGTAACTTTTCGCGTTAGCCTGATTTCGTTCGCGCGTAGCCGCAAAAAGTCCCAATGTATCGAAGCGCCGCTCGCTTCGGGCTGTTTGTACGAAATCGACGCGAACGTTGATGAGTGCGCGGCCGACTGACTGCACGCGAGTTCCGTTTTTCTGGCAAACAAAAAAATGCCAACGCGCTCTGTGGGCTTTGTGAGCGTATTTTTTTCAATTGTTGGGATTAGGAGATTTGAGAGGAGAGAGATTCTGGGAATCTGAGAGGGACCACCCAGACGCGGACAGGGCAGCTATTGAAATCACTTTTTGAAGAGTTAATAATTGCATCCTTTTTGTAATATTTATCACTTTGAAAAGAGGAGGTTTAATGTGCGGGCATTAAGAGCGAGCATTTAGATGGAAATATATATATATGCGGCTAATTTGAGCAACACTTTGTGTGTCCAGGTGTATTTCGAAAATGTTAGTGCTTTTCGAAAATTGAATTTAAGCTGTGAGAAACGGGTCGCAAGAGATGTATTCCATGGTTTTTGATAATTGTAGTAAGTGCAGAATACAGTTTTTACTGAGACCATGATTTTCAATAATGGTGCTATACTTATTAAAGTGTTGGTAGAGAATTTTCTGAATTTTGTAAATTGCATTTAATAAGGTACAATTTCATATGTTATAATAGTATATTAATTCACAACTGCAGCACTTTAATATTGTACTCTACGTAACAGAAATAGAAATAAAAAAAATGAAAAAGAAGAACGTTTATGGAAATATTTGACGAATATGTATAAGTCATCTTGCGAATTTCAATATGCAAACTTCATCGCGAGTCGAATATTTATCGATTCTCGCTAGAAAGTATTAAAAAAAACTCGCAATGCAGGTCACCGCCGCCAATTTCATCAGAATTCATTTCATTAAAAATCAATAAAAATACATATATATAGCAATATAATCCTAAAGAAGCTCTATTTTAAACGACATCGTATACACAAAGTGCAACACGATAAACAATTTAACAACTACTTCCGCTGCATTTTATTAGTACTAACATTCAATTTGATTGCACTCTCCGCGCACACACATATACACATACACGCACTTCGTTAAGATAACCACCCGGTAACGAAATTGTGTCGTCTCAGTCTTAACATTTACACCGACTTGGAACGACACGGTGCATCTCAACTACGTTGCATTACAAGCAGCTACATAATACGATTCGAGCATCGCACCTATACGCGCGTATATATATATATACGTATACATGAGCCACGTGCGCGCGCGCTCCTCCATAATGTATACAAAATGGGTTAACTCGAGACTTGGAAGTGGCGGTAAACTTTGGGTTCACGCGCGCTCGCATCGATCGACTTCGGGGATTCCGAGCGTCTCCGCTCCCACCTACATCGCTGTTCGTGGGCACTTTTATTCGGCTTCTTTCTCTCTCCCCGTCGCTGGGCGCAAATATTTGACGGGCAAAATTAAAGCCGATGTTGTCTCTCACCCGCGCGCTCTTCTTTTTTTTCTATGTAAACCGCGCCGATGAGGCGGACAATTATATACTTTAGTTGGAGGCCGAGGGAAAGGGGCAGGCGAACACTTTTTTTTTGCGATTTGTGAAGGTCGATGACGCGCTCTATATACGCGTGTATTATGCTTTGGGATGACGATGGAAAGAAATTTGAGATGTTTTGAGATGACTAAAATAGTTGAAGAAGAATTTAGTCTGGTTCAACGTTGACAATATTGTATATGCTGCATTCAGAAAACAATCTTCCTGTAGCAACGAGAATCTGCCTGGCGGAAGAGGATCTCCGCTAAAAATAGGGCCAAGAGGATATCTTCCTATGGAAGGAGGAATTATCTTACAACAGGAAGTCAAGCTTCCTGTAGCGGGATGATGATTTTTCGCGCAGGAGGAAATTTGTTCGCACAGGAGGGATCCTTTTTTGTCGCACGAAGATTTTCTGGGGAGGAGTTTTATTTCCAGACAGGAAGATCGTTTTTCTGAGTGTGCGTTGGTTTAAATTTATCTTTTGGGAAATTCTTCGTTCATTTGTCATGCAATAATAATTTGATTCGCTCTGGAATGCACGCAAATGAAGCGAACAGATCAACTATCAATTTTGTATAGTTAATTTGAAATGTTTTTCCAATACTTCTTATAGTTCTGAAAAAAGCCAAATTTTTCTAAATAATAAAAAATAATAGCAGAGAAACTATAAAGCTATCAAATACGCGCACGTTATATTCAATAATGAAGAAATTTTGATTTTATGAATTAATATTCCTTCATTTGTAACAGCATGATATGGACTATATCTATATATAAAACCAAGATAAACATATATGCAGACCACTACAAATTGAAATCAGACACAACTACAAATTTATACAACTACATTATACTATAAAAAAACAACTACAAAAAACACTGCTGCAACCTCAAAGACGCCGTTCCACACAACCATCAAGACAAAGCATCGGCCGAGATACGAAAAATACTTGTTTACCGTGTAGCGCCACCTCATCAGCATACAAATGCGCGCGCTGGCGCTGCTAAATTCTATTTCGACCCGAGAGCGCTCGGCGTTTAGAAGTTCGCCGGAGTCTCCCGCGGAACTGGAACGAATATCGCGCATCAGGACTGCCATTAGCGTCCATAACGAATTCAAGGAAAGTTGCGCCTCGCGCGTCGCGGTATCTCGAGCGATTCAGCCGCGCGCGCGCGCGCTCACGGTAACCTGGAATCGCGTCTCTCTGTTCCTCTATATCCTCCGCTGCATGGTTCTCATTCTCGTTCTTGGAAAATTCTTGCGATTGCTCTCTCGTGCGACTATTATTATTATGCCAGCTTAGTTTATTAGACGGTTTCGAGAAATTGGTGGGTGTGTTGATATGGAATAAGGAATATTAGATAGACGAGGGTATCTGATGGTATCTTTTATATATACGTGTCTTTGGCTTTGCAGAATATATTGTGTCTAAAGTCCTAAATAAACGAAAAAGGACCCCGCACCCTTCTTATGGAAAATGTCTTTCAGTCGATTTTCTTGAAATTTTGTGTAAAGGTTTTTATACGTATGCTGATCGAAAGTTCTCGTGGACGGAGCACCCAAAATCGGTGATAATGAGTTCAAGGATATTCCGCCCATGGGGACTTTTGATCAGCATACGTAGAGGAACCTTTATAAAAAATTAAGAAAAAAAAAACCGACAGAAAGCCATGATAAGGAGTGTGCTCGGTCCTTTGAATAAATCATTTTAAAAATGGAATATTGAACACGAAAATTAAAGATTTCTTACGAAAAGATTATTATAGGTATACCTGGAAACAAGAAAATTTTGATCGTACAATTTAATACTTATTGTCCGAGTTCTGCCACAAAAGTCTTTTACTTTAAATGTATATGATCAAAAAGTTTAAAAACTGCGTCTTTACAGCAATAATACAATCTCATCAACGCCTATGTATTATTCTCTAAAAAGAAACCACCATCACGTCACTGATTACAAGAAACAACAATTTACAACCAGCCGCCTAACCCAGCGCAAAGTTCCCATCACGAACCTCGTTAAATTATCCGAAGCATCGCGAAATCACACCGCTCCTCACAACTGCTAAACTACATACGTACCCTATTCTTCTTTGCGTCCTCTATCTCTCTCCCTCTCCCTCCAGCGCGCGTCGTTCTCGCGTGTTTTATCTTCGCGCGCGGGCGCGATTCAAGTGGCCTAAAAGGCATATAAATTGTTCGTCCTCGACGGCGGCGGAAAGTAGCACGAGAGATTCAAAGCGAACTTTAAAGTGGGACGCACCGTCTGGTACATAAGCGCGCACATGTATCCTACATGTACGCGAACTACACATACACACCTCGTAATTGCGGGCGCGCCGCGTAATGCCGAATCTCGCGAGCGAGCGCGGCGTACTTGAGCGGATTTCTCGCGCGAGCGAACGAGCGAGGGCCACTTATTGGGCCGTAGATTAGTTTTACAGTGTTTATTTGACGTTAATTACCCCGAATTTTGCCTGTTTAGGTTTCGTCGGTGCATCGCGTGTAGCGTAAAATGTAGTTTAGTTTTGGGAATGGTAAAGTTAAATGTTCATATCTGGAACGTTTATTACATGAGTTTTGATGTAGAAAATTATTGCAGTAACATAGTTTAGTACAAAACTGGTTTGTAAAAGTAATATTTCTAGAATTATCAAAGTAAAATCTGTATGTAAATTTCTTATTAAAATATATTCCAATTATTTTAGTAAAAAAAAAGGGTTATGACATTATTCACTTTGAAATTGGTTGATATAGTTTATAAAGAACGATAGTTTTACTAAAACTGATTTGACACTTGTAATTGATCGAATATTTGTGTTAGAGCTACTCAATTAAACCTAACTTTGATCGATGAGATCTCGTCCAACGAAATTCATCAAAATTCAATTTTGTCAACTATATAACCACTTTTACCAGAGATTATAATTTTATTAAAAAAAAGCCCGTATAAAATAGTAAACAAAAATTATTCAACTTAATTTAGTAAAACTTTTTTGTTCGTTATAACAAGAAATAATTTTTGTTACTAAATTCCTTCATTCAATTAGAAAATACACGAATCAATGTTACCGAATCGATAACCAACCAATTTCAGTTAGTTTGATTTATTCAAAATCTACACTAGGTAACAATAACCTAAACTTATTCTCCCAAATATTCCACCTCTTCTTCTTCTACCACCAATTTTTACAAGATCACTCCACGACTTACTAAATCATCCCAACAAAGGTAAACAACCGCCACTCGTCGTTTATTTTTCCCTCTCACCCGCAATCCCATAAAACGCCATAAACTCATTATATCCGCGCCATCACACACCGTAATTAATTTCTATAAATAACCAAGCGCCGGTCAGGCCGCGCATACAGACGACAAAGAGAGCCGTCCGCGAAAAAACTGTCACGGCGTGCCGATAAAAACGATTTATCGCTCATCGAGCGCGCCTCCTCGCATCCCCCCTCTCAAAACGCGTCATCGACGCGAGAAAAAACCTCCCAGCTCGCTATAAAATATCGCCCTCCGGACGGCAAAAAAAATCCTTTGAAAAAACACACATACACACATATAGCAGGCTCGCGAGCGCGAATCCCTTTAGCGGGCCGCGCGTCAGACCAAATAATCCTCCGAATCACCGGCTATTATCGAAAATGCGCGCGAATGAGACTCTCTCCGCCGACAGCTCGCGCAATTTTGCGCGCAGAGACCGGCGGCGAAGTTAGATTGCCGTCCGAATCCATCGCTTTAATCCTCGTGATTTCCAGGCGCACGCACGCGTATACCTTTTCCTCCTTCATTAAAACCGACGGTTGTGTGCCTCTATACACACAACACGCGTGATGCGGACCGTAAGGTTTGAAAAACAAAAAAAAATCTCCATCGAATTATATTAGTATCGTTCGGGGGTCGGCGCGGGCAAAACATACTCGCGTGTACGCGTATCAATCCGTTTTAATAAATCGATCATTCACCGTCGTGTGCGTATAGACATTTTTTTCCGGCGCTTCAAACCCAGCCCCGGATATATTTCATACTCACGCGGCGTGGCGAGGGTGTACACGAGAGAAAACTCGTCGTTTTGTACATATAAGCCTATATATGTCTATATCCATATATCGGCAACGCGCGAGTGGTATCCAAAGCTATATATCTTATGGAGGGGTGCCCGCGACTCTCTCTCTCTCTCTCTCTGTCTCGCTCGTATACGCTCACTCACGACAGCCACACGAGCGTGGAAATTACGGACAGTCTGGCCGCAACGCGCTTTTACTACTGCCAGTCGTCCGTCGGTCGGATTGACGTTTTCGCGGATAAAAAGGGGCTGCTGCTGCTGCTGCTGCTGCCGCCGCACGAGTCCATGCGCGCGTGATGGGAAAAGAGAGAGATGTGTGTGTGTGGTGAGGAAAAAGTGGAAATATAAAAATAGGAATCGTAAAAGCGAGAGAAAGAGTGAGAGAGGGGGAGAGAATTAGGGGGTAGAGGAGTAATAAAAACGGGAGGTACGGAGGGAAATAAAAATATGAGAAGACGAGGGAGGCAACAAGTAACGGGACGAAAATGCGGAGAAAGTGGATGATTAAGAGAGGGAAAGTAAATACGTGTATGGTGGTGAGGCGAAGGTCAGATAAATATGACGGTGATAGGGAGTTTTGTTGAGGGAACAAAATATCGAATATTATGGATAAAGAGATGAAATTAGCGAGATAAATTGATTAGAACAATGTTTTACAGAGTGTTACGGTAGGATACCTATACGCTTTTTAAAAGTATTTTTCTACGAAAGATTTCTTTCAAACAAAATAAACATTACGTATATTCAATAATAAAAAGGTAATGACAAGAGTTAAGCTTAAAATCTACTTTGTTTTATATAACTTTAAACAAAGTCAAAAAAACGCGCAACGAGACCAAACAGCAGCAAAAAGAAGCCCAAGAACGCGACCACTAACCAAAAAACCAAGAGAAAAACGTACATATATATACATGCAAGCACATAAAAAAGAAAAGAGGAAACCGAAGAAAGTAGACGGGAAATTTCAAGCGCAAGAAAAAAAGAATCGCTATAAATGATGCATGTGTATACACGCAGCGAGAAAGAGCGAAACGAACGGTTCACGAAGCGCCGCGGGAAATATGAAGAAACACGCGCGCACGTCGCTCTCGCCTGGCACAGCAGCGACGTTTTTTCCTCCCCGCTCGTTGTACACATGAATAAAGCATGAGTTTGGCGCGCGCGAGCGATTGGAGCGGTTACATACCGCTGTTAAGTTTTTGCCAGTGTTTTCCCGAGATGATCCGACGCTCGTGTCTCAATTGCCGCCGCGCGCAGATGTCAGCGCGTGTATCTACACGTCGCGTGCGGGGTTAATAATTTTGATAGACGCGCGGGTGTGTGTGAGAGAGAGGTTCCGTATAGAGGCGTGGGCGAGTGGAAAGAGAATCGGGGAGTGTATATAAGTCTGCGAGACTATTTTGTTTTTAAGTGATGTATTGGATTGTTATTGCGTGTTCGAATATACGTTTTTATGTGTAATTGGGTTTTGGTATTATTTTAATGCTAAATTTGGGACTTTTAAAAACTTCTTTTAATGCGGTTTACGCGGCGTTAATTAAATCAATACGGCTTCGTAAAAATTACTTTATTAACTGCTTTTATAACGAATGTCATGTGATATTTTATGTTGTTTCCGTGCTCGGATCACATAATGTACTAGAGATAAACGAAACTTTTCTGATATGAAATCAATAATATTGGCATACTTCAATTTCATTCCGACTTTTTTCCCAGTTAAAATATCGATACCACTCAATATACTACACGCAGATTAATTTTAATTGCATTAAAAAGATGAAACGATAATACATGCATTTTTTTTAATAAAAATTCAATTTATTTCAACTCATATAATCAGCATTTCAATCTTTTACCATGAATTATAAAACTATATATACCTGAACCAGACACAACAATCGCATCCCTTTCAATCTTCACACCCAGCAATCACCACCCGCTCACCCACGCGCATTCATTTCAATTCTTCTTCATTCGCCCCATCACGAAGAAAGCGAAACCTTCCACAATCCACTTCTCTCTCCCACCTCCGCGACGAGTCTCCCTTTCTCTCTAACGACCGAAACACATCCCCCATCTCGCATCGCGCGCATCTAATGCGAAAACACCACACGCCGCGCTGCAATTGCAGCCTTATACGCGCTTGTCTATGGCGCTCTGTCACGGCAGGAGTTCCAGACGAGTTTATTAAGACGATCGCCATGGGAATCGTCGTAGATATACATATATATACATAAAGACCTTCGCGGAAGAGCCTAGCCAGCTCGCGCGAGCTTTAACGAAGCCCGTGTAATCATGGCGAATGCCTGTAATTTCGCAGCCGCCGTCGCCGCCGCCGCCTTCGATTTTCGCATTTATTGTTCGGCGTCATGCAGAGAGGGTGCAGCAGCAGTAGCTAGCGCGTCCGCGGGGGCGGTAAGACGAGCGCGCGCGCAGTCCTGCTGGGTGAGAGAGCTCGGTGTGGGATTTTAGCGTCTGGCTGGTACGCTATGCGTGGCTTTCGGAAGGTTAGGGGAAAAAGTTATTTTAAAGGGTTTGTTTGTTGAATTTGACCCTGGTATAGAAATTAGTCCATTAAAAATGGACAGAAAAACAGAAATTGGCCACTGGAAATGGCTAGTTATTAGGCACAAGTGTAACGCTTTTTTCCATCAACTTCTCCCATTTTATGGAATGGCCCTAACCACAAAATTTTCACATTAAAGTTTCATAACAATTTAATCACATATTGTAAAACTTATACTCTTAAGAGATAGTTTACCTGGATGTAAACAAAATCAAGGAGCGCGGGCGCGCTCCGAAGGCACGTAACTGTCCAATGTAGAAGAAGCCCTGAGGGACGACCGTGCTACATATACATTGAAATGAGTGTGCGAGAATTTCACTATTTTTTTATGACTTCGCATTATGTTTTTTCTCATACTTGAATATATCAACGGATAGCTTTTCTGATATACTACATGTATAAAAAATTTCAATTAAAAATATTGTTTCGTTTTGATGTATATTTAGTAGTCTTTGTACTGTTTACAGCTTTATTCTATAAGATATAAACCAAAATCATTATTTTGCCTCGTGACTCTATCTCTTTCACTCATCACCATAATAAATTGCTTGTTACTAGATTTTTAATGCTTCGTTCGCTAGCTTTTTTAACTAGTATTAAAATGCCAAATTAATAGATAGTACAACATTTTAACCATTTTTGCAACCAATAAATGTGAAAAATAGGTTGAAAAAATCGTTAAACTTATGGTAGAAAACTGGAGTCCATTTTTTGCCATCTTGGTTTAAATTAGCCATTTACTACCTAAAAAATGATTTCAATTTCTACCAGGGGAATGTTGATTGGCTTGTTCGAAAAATGGGAAATTAGTAGAAAAGAATAAAAAAAAAATAAAAAATAAAAAAAAAAAATTATTGTAGGTATAATCGTGATTGTATATTGATTCAAGTTGAAATCTATGTATATTAAAAAGTAATGAAGCATTCGGTGAATTGAAAAGTCTTCAATCTTTAGTAAGGTAAAGTTTAAATATGTACAGCTTAAAAATGAAAATGTCTTATGGGACGAAAAACATCCATCAAACCGCAGGAAACTCAAATATCATTTTTTTATTGGACTACGCATCTATATTATTCAAGGTTTTCTGAAGACTCAGACGAGACTCCTTTAATTTTGCATGATAAAAGAAAAAAGATGCTTCACGTTGAAGGTTTTCATTCTTAATTTCCGTTTCAAAAACGTAGATTTTTTACTAAAAAAATTATAAGTATTGATAAAAATACGACGTAACAGCATTTGCAATTATATTCAAATATTAAGTGAGTTTGATTTCCAATAGTTACTATATTTTCATATCCACTTTCCGTGACGTTTTTAACTTTTCGTTTTTAAATACAAACACGGAATATGAAAATAACTAACCCATTAATACTCGCTTAAAGTGCAATGAATGAAAGTTTTTATCAGCAATACGAAGATGGCTGAACATTCAGAAAGTTACCATTCATTTCGACAATTTGTATATAATTATATAAACAGCAGAAATCGAAGGCCTATAAGTGAGTGCACTTCCATGTCACATATTACATAATCTCAAACCTATGCACAAATAACTCCCCCCCCCCCTTAAAAATAAACCCCACATTTTATAACATGATCTGTTGCACTTCACTTTGCCAATAATCCAAATTACTCGATTCCAATATAACACATCGTCCCACCCCTACATTTAATGACTATAGTATCCGCGGGCGAATAAAACCACCGCATCCCGAAATAGCAAACGCACGCGTCTACATCTGTAATCCAGTCCCTACACACCCACACCCACACAACCCATATCGCCCGCGCCTACACCAAAATCACCTGCTAATCTTCCGCGAAAGCAAATATGCCGGAACAGCACGGCAACGGCGCATAATCAAAAACACTCCGCATTCGAACTTTATCCATCCGCCCGCGCGCGCTACACAGAACGCGGGGGTGGCTTAACGCTCTCCCGCACGCGCGCTCCGCTAATAACAATATCCCACCGGCGTGTACGGCCGAGTAAGTGCGCACGCGCGCGCGCCGATATTATAGATGTTTGCTCGCGCGGCGGTGCGTGAAAATCCCAGCCTTTGTTGCGTATGCGCGGTCACGCCGCTGTATATATGTAGAAGCCGCAGCGGGGAGGGTTAATGAGCGGCCACCCTCCCCCGGTTAATTCCAAATTAAGTGCGGAAAGGCGCGCTCGAGAGAGAGACAGAGGACGACAAAGACAATGCGCGCGATGGCGGCGGGGCATTTTTGACGTTGATGAAGTGCCCGGCGCGCGGATGCTCGAGAGGAGAGAGAGAGAGAGCAGCTTTTGATATGCGACCGCGGTGACGAGGTGGAGGAGGAATAGAGATGGAGGTTCGCGCGCTGCGGAGGACGATGATTTTTCAGTGGGAGTAGTTTGTTGCCTGTTTATATATAGAGGATGTATAGATCGAGTAATGGGGTTTAAACTGAGAACAAAATATGGTTACTTTTATAACAATACGTAGGTATAGTACAATATTGTCAGAACCTTGTTTTATAGTAAAAGTTACTGTATTATAGTTGCACTTACGATAATTATGGTTGGCACTACTATAATATAGCATATTTTACTAAAAAACATTCTATAATTATCTTTCGTCAACTAAACAATATAGTGGTAACATCTATGTACATTTTTCTCAGTGTATCGCGTCGATGTGAAAACTAATCAGAGCACGGTGGACGCGAGCAATTTTCAATAATGGGGGAAAATTTGGTCGCTACATGAGATAATTGACGAAGAATGCTATGTATCGTTAGTTTTAATTATTCCGTGTCGGCGGATATTAAACGATTGATTTTTAGGGCTATTAAAAAAGAGAATTCAATTCGTATAACGATAATAATGATACATCGTAAAATATTATACCGAATGGATAGTAAGTGGGAGGATTTGGAATTATTATCAGAATAATGATTCGCGAAGGGAAAATAATAATGTTTTAATGATAGCGCGCGTGTACATAGCATCCAATTAAAAGTGACTTATACTGTTGCTGAAAATGAAAATTCTATGGTACGATGGTAGTTTGTATACCAATCCTATTCATAATTTAATTTTTCATATACATATACTTATATGTAGAGGGAAAGTAAAAAAATCAATAACGCGCGCTTGAGCCCCGATGAAAAGAAAAACATAACACGTGTCATACGATTCTTCGTGTACCCTCGACCGAACACATGCATATACGCCGCTACCGGTAAATAATATGCATAATATATTGAAATTACACAGAACCCCTCGTTCACTTATATTTCCCTCCAGTCGTCGCGGAAAAACAAATTTTTACTTTCTTTTCAGTCAAATCCGTTGAATGGTATATCTTCGTGAATCAACAAAATCAACGGAAGCCAACCACAATCACGAAAGCACACCCCAGCCGAAGAAGCCATAGCACACAAAACCTATACACACCACAATAAAAAACTCCACTCTCTCTCTCTCACTCCTCCTCCTCCCACTTCAATGACATTCCCTCTCTCGCTCGGCACTCACGTGTGCGTACGCGCGCGCGAGCAAAACGCCTACAAGTGGAAATCGACGCGCACGAAGGTATTTGCGCTTGCAGACACAAACACACGCATGTACATATATATACGTACACACGCGTTATTGATTCTGGCGAGCGCGAGGCGCGAGTATAGCGATCCGATCTGAAAACACCATTATCATTTTTCCTCGCGCTGTAGCAATTAACGATCGCGCCTCGCTTTTCCTCGTGTAATTTTTCGCGTGTGTGTGGGAATGTGTGTGTGTGTGTATGCGGAAATACGCGCTTTTTCTCGCGTTCTTTATGTTTGCGCTGTGTTACGTATTGCCAATTGCCGGTTGCCGGCGAAAGGCTTATTTTATTATGAATGCGAGGATAAATCTCTGGCCGCGTAGTAGAGAGTAAGGGAAATGTTTTGATGGCAATGTTGAATAAAAAGGAATTGTGTATGTAAATCGTGTAGTTCATTCTCAAGATATTTACTTTTTAATGTACAATAATGTCATTACTCAAACTCAATTTAACTTAAATTTTAAACAAAGGACTCAATAATGAATACAACAGCAACACGGAATAAACAAAGATTATTAATGTATAAAACTAATATTGCCTGTATTTTATTTTGTTTTTAAAATTTTAAAACGTAACAGATGATCTAAATTAATACCGCTTATTTTCAATATTGTAAAACACGAAAAGCTTGAAATTCATGATTAATAGATTAAATTTTAATCAAGGGTAATTCAATGTTTAGCCTTGTAGAAGTACAATGATTTTAATGCAGTAGTCAAATTGGCTTAATAAATAATACTAAACAGAGAATTTGTAGAGTGCACGATATACGCGCGGTATACAATGATTTAATATTTAAATGTTTGCACGGACAATTATTCAGGAAGAGTATATGTATTTTTAATTTATTTAGTATAATAAATGTAATAATGATGCATTACCGAAAATACATTGTATCAAAAAGTAAAGACTGCAGAGAGATACTTCAATATATTAAATTTTAATTTTCCATATATTAAGCGAAGAATTAGCGCGAAATTCATGAGCTCACATTAAATTGAATAATCATTGGAATATTATGAATTCAACGAATGAGGTAGTATTATTATTATGTCGCTTCATTTTAATCCTTTACGAAACAGAAAAATAATGAGGCTCGTTATTGTTTATTATTTAAAGAATGCTCAATATTCAATAATTCGTAAATATGTTTAATCTCGTTCATTTCTGATGCAAGAATAACATTTTGAAATCTATTATTGTATTAAGATAAAAGCTTCTACAAATACATACAAATGTTTGAACAAATACCGTATATTTCATTAAAGAGCAATAAGCTCCACGACGTATTAATACAAACCCCTCTCTAAAACTTGCACATCCATTTTCATCGTAAATCATAATCAACGCACACAAAACCACCCATTACCCAAAACAAACTACCACAATCGACCAAAACTGCTATCGATACTTATCCCCCCCCCTCCGTCAAATAAAAAAGCCATCTCACTCCTCAAATCCATCTTCGCGAAAGCTCCGCGCAGCCGGCGTTATATATACTACGAGAGCGTCGACCGTGCGGCTGGCGCGTGCAAAAGGCGCCGCGGCCGCACGATGTAATCGAACGAAATCAATTTCCTCTTTGTCAACATATACATACATATACACTCCGTAGCGCGCCTCAAACACTCCTCGCGCCTTCGTTATTTACCTTACCCGCGCGAGCGCGCGAATGACTTTTCACGCGTCGGGAAATCAATCCCGCGAATTCCTCCGCACCGCACTGCTATAGTTACACGCGATAATCTCAATCTTGAAAATCACGCGAGGGACGCGGGGAAACCTAATCACTTACCGCGCGCGGCGAAATCGCCCGGAAAACGAGCGCCCCTCATAATGGCCAAGCGCGAGTATAGGAGGCTCTAATACCCGCAAGGGGGTGGGTGGGAAATTTATTCCGCCTTTGCTCCTAATTTCGAGGAGCTAAGCTCTGAGAAGAGAGAGAAAGAGAGAGAGAGAGAGAGACTCGCGGGAGAGTTAAGCGTATATGGATGGTGCGGGAGAAGTTTGAAAGTTTGCCGGAGCGGCTGATATCGCGCCGTTTTTCGGGCAATGAAGGGCGAGCCACCGATGACTTGGGTTTAACACTGGCGCTCTTTACCCGAATTTTCGATTGCGTTTTTTAGCGTTTAAATAATTGTTCAATTGAAACAGATATAGTGTATAAAGAAATATTTGAGGTTTTTGTTTAGGTATTTTCTGGATGAATTCTAGTAATTATGTAGAATAATTTGTTAAACGGAATGCTTATTTTAAATTTAATGGCCACAGTACAAAATGAATAAACATTTTATATAAATAAATTCACTATTAGATAATGTTTGTAAGAATTACAATCACACAATAAATAAAAATAGTTTCACGGTATTAAAAGATTCTTCCCTGCACATTAGAAGACTATAGTGTACAATTTATATTCTGCTAAAGAAAAGATTCATTGATTTCATTGAACATAAGTTTAATTGGCAGTTTAGGTCAATGAACATTTTATCGTAACCGGGATGGTAGTGCAATAATTTTCTTACAGCATTGTTTACTACTATATTGTATTTAACACTAATCGAAGCAAATAAAATCATTACATATTGCTAAGAAGATATAGGAGCCATTACAGATTCCTACATTATATTTCTTGTTATTTTAACCTAATTTTTAATTATTCTTAGTGCTTGTGGCCGCGGTATACTTAAAATAACATACAAAACAATGAATAATTGTGGTAATTACTACTGTAAAAAAAAAAATAAAAGCAAAAAATGCCGGTAAATATACGTACTTACATTATTGACTCGACGAATAATTTTATGTTACCCATATATTTCGTAAACCACTCTAATTCAGCAAATCACAAAAGGTATACAAAAATTCACCTCATCATAATAACAAATTTCTTCCCACAATATAGACGAGATTACATTATTCACCGTATAACCTCATTAAAACCTACTCATATATCCACCCGTGCTCTCAACGTTTTAGCTATTTTTACATTATAACATTTCCACGAACCCATAACGCTCATCTCCTCCGCTTCCCGACATTAATCTCGGGCACCACCCACGTGTCCGAATTAAGTCCTCGCCGCGGCGGCTTTCACACACACACTCACATACACGCGCACGCTCACCAACAACAACGGCATTACGCTTAATGGCGCCGCGGCTCTGCGCTCGCAAAAAGAAACCCATCCACATCAACGCGTCCTTTAATCATTCACGCCAAATCGCCGCGATTAATTACGACAATGACTGGATGAAAAATTCACGAGACGAGCGCGCGCGTCGAAAAATCCACCTATGCTTCAGCGCAAGAAGAAAAAATAGAAGCAGCTGCTGCTCAGGTATATTATACACACGATATGACTCGTAAACGTATCTATTAATCAATCCGCGTACCGTCCCCTCCTTTCTCTTTCGTTCGCTCCAATTTTTCCACCACCTATCTTCCTCTTCTTCTTCTTCCTCCTCTTTTTTGTCCCCCTCGTAGAGAATGGCCTTGGGACACGCGAAGAAGAAGACGCCTCGTTTTTTCATGAATCGCGCGAAATTCCACCTCAAAGCGCAACAGCAGCAGCAGCGGCGTACATGTACACATACAGATATATACACATGTGCACACATCACGCACACGCGCGGGGCGTATTTAATGCGTCGCAAAAGAGGCCGGGAAGAAAGGGCGAAACGAGGGCTCTCTTGTGTCTTTCTCTCTCCCTCTGTGTCGCCTTTTATTTTCTCTATAAGTGTGAAAATAGGTCGATGCCTCGTGCAAAGGAATCGCGACGTACGCGCGCGCTTTTTAAAGGCTTTTTAACACTCGAGTCTTCTTTCCTACTCCCCCTCTCCCTCTGCTCTTTTCAAATATTGAAGGAACAATTCGTCACAGTCGAGAGGAGGGTCGTGTTGGGAAATACACGTATATATATACACACACGTGCGCCCGCGTGTGTCAGCGTGGTACGTACCTTTTTGAAAAATTTCCGGCAAAAGGGCAGGCATCTATTATTCATCGGGTAGCGAGAGATAACTCTTGGTCTCATTCATAGTTGATGCGATTACGAAAGTTTGCGCGCGCGTGCGTTCACCTATACAGTCCAGCCTGAGGGACGCAAAGAAGTTTCGTTTTTCCAGTCACTTTATTATGATTAATTTCTTCGGTGCTGCTGCTGCTGCTGCTGCTCTGTGTGCTCACTGCCCGGCCATCGTTATTTCAGGCCGCTGTGTAGCATAATTTTCCGGCGGATGAAATGTTTTACAATTATACCGGGCAAAATATCGCGGGCAAATTCCGCGAGCAGGTCCCACCCTGCTTTTGATTTAATAAATTAAATTTCATTTATTCCGCTTTAGCGGAACAAATGACATTTTGTCTTTTATTATGTTTAACGAGTACTTTAATTAAGGTAACATCAGATGGAAATACACGAATTAATTAATATACGCGGTGCGTATTGGCATTATTAAAATTTAAAAGTCCGATATAAATTAGTCACAGGCATAATCAAACGTATAATATTTTTATGAAAAGTAATTACATTATTATAGCGATTCATTAATGTCAAACGTTTCAATATTGAATTTATTTTCCTATAAAGTTTGATTTTCTATGATCGTCATTTATATTGAGGAATTTTAAGTAATATTAGCAAATACTGCTATTGCGATTATTAATTTTAAAAACTCTGTAAGAGATATTATTTTGCAATGCATCTGATTGTATAAATTTCAAGTATTTATTAAACCAACCACGTTTTAAACTTGTTAATATCTTGTTTTAAACATTCAAATAATTATTAGAAATACAATAATTAAATAAATTTAATACAAGTTTATTTACATAATTAATATTAAAAAAAATACAGATACCATTAAGTATAGAGATGTGAGAAAAACGAAATTCACATAATATATCAAGTTCAGAGAAATGTTCAAAGGAAGTAAAAATCTTTAATACGCATAAGATAAGATAAATAATGCTAGTAAATTTTAAATAATTTTAAAATATAAAATACATATAATTAATAACACAAATTCAAAGAAAAGAATAACGAAACATTTTAATCCAACTCAAACAAAAGCAAACCATTCCACCTCGACATTCCAACCCAATTACCAAAAACTCTCGGCACAGGCGGACGCACGCAGATCAATCACGATCGTGTCGAACAGCACCATCGCACGGCATCGCAATTAAATCGTCATCGAAGACATACACACATGGCCACCTCAAACAAGGATCGAACGTGAGCCACCTTCCCCTCTTTCTCTCACGAGGAAACTCTCTTATTCGCCACTACACGTGACGGACGTGTTTTTATCGCCTCGTAAACACACCCTCCAACCACCACCACGCGACTGACTACGACAGCGACTCCAGCGGAGGACTCTACCGCGGAGAAGCGAACTCGAGAGAGAAAGGAATAGCGGGCAGGCTCGCCGGCCAATTCACACCCCTGCGTGTATAATGCACACACACGCGATTTTCGCCTCTCTGCCCCCCTTCGGGACATCGATTTTCTTCCCGCTCGTGCTTCCGCGATCTTTAACGCCCCTCGTCCTTGACCCCTGCCCCCTGACACCCACCCACACAGAGAGACGTTTATTCAAATGATATTCACCGGAGGGCTACTGCGCCGTGTGATTTATCACGTGTGTGTCGTGACTCGAAGGAGCGAGAGATTCCTGCCGCCGTCACCCCTTTCTTACCCCTCTCGTAAACGCGTCGCGTATAGTAGCAAGAGGAGCCCCACACACACACGTGTGGGTGCTCGAGTTTTACAGGCGGCTTTTTCCGTGAAAGCTGGAGTAGTACGTCGTAAAAGGTGCGCGAGAGCCGCGCTGTGATAGCCTTGGTGTGTCGTGAGGAATTACTTCCTCGCGTCAGAAAGAGTGGGAGAGAAAGTTAATGCATGCGTGTACTTTGCATTCCCGTTTTAATTTTTGATGATGATTGATCGGACAGGAGAGCTAGAGATATATATATACTCAATTGCCATGATCCCAAGTTTTAGCGGGCGGGTGATGCGGGGTCGGTCCTCCTGTGACGCACTATGGTTCGCGTGAATTTTGCACGCTGCGCTGGAGAATTCACGCGGCACGGTGAATGATTAATCTTGGTGGTGCGGGAGAATGGATGTCTGATTCGGAGGATCGAATTATTCACTATTTTCGTTGGTATAACCGAATGATACGGATTATTGATATGCTTAAATATACTGTATTGGGTGATTGGGAAACTTTGACTAAACGCAGGCTTATTAAAAAGCCAGAAATGCCAGTGAAAAAATGTCGTACATGGTAGAGATGAAATCTCACCAATCTCATCGCGACTTTTAATCGCTTTGTTTCGTCGTTAAAGCGGTCTTAACTTTCATGACTCGCTGCCACACACGTCAACCAGCTAAAGTCCGAAAAAGTTTTTGTAATTTTATTCGCTCAAAATAATAAGAGAACGTATATCAACGTAGAAACGCGAAATAACAATACTACGCTGCGGTTAAAATTAAAACTACCCCGGGCACCGCTTAGCGGCACGGCAATATGATAACCCAGTTTTCACGACCGCAACCACTTATACACGACATTCGTTGGCTCGGTAGGTCTCCGAATCGCTGCATCAACTGACTCCGCAGGCTATAATTCATGTTTTTTTTTTTTTTTTTATTTCCAGACTACTGTGATCTTCGGCTGTTCGTAGTATACTCGGGACTTACGACTTTTCCACCAATTACTCTGATTGTGTTGACAAATTCGTACCGATAGGGAAGCCCGAATCCGCTGACGCACGCCGACGAATGTGGGGGGATCCCCTGCGCTCCACTTACACAACGTATATATATCCAAGCGAAAGTAAATTACTTTTTCCCCGGTCTTATTTCATTGTATAGCCGCGATTCTTATAGGCAAATGCCGCCTCTGCTCATGCGAAGTACGACCATCACGTAGTGCTTATCGATGTGGTGATGAAGGGAGGGATGATTAGGAGGAAGCCATTTGTTGGCGGTGTAACGAAATTAAGGAGCACAGGTGAGAAATCGATGGTGGAATTTCGCTTGGAGGTAAAGTGGATTACACGCTTACACGACGGGAAACAAACTACTTCCTTATACACTTTTGCTTATATATATATATTCGACGAAGTTTACTTTCGCTGCGAACTACTTGAATCTCCGTATCTCGTAAACCGTAATTTAAAACCATCAGGTAGATAATATCACAGCAAAAATCACGCAAGTCCTTGACGTCAGTCAACCCTCAACCCTCTCTCTCTCTCTCTCTCTCTCTCTCTCTCTCCCCAAATTCACCTCATTCCAAGCGTACCAACCTACCCATAGAAACTTCCCTGCACAAAAACCCACATTACCACACCGCCTCCGTGTACCCCGCCTCCTCATTCAAACCTTTCCCCGGCCCCGGAAACTTCCTCGCAAACTTCCAACCTCCGGCAAAGATTAACGAAAACAACGCGTCGTCGCCTTCTCGGGCTGACTCACCGCGAGCTTGTGCCGTATCTTGGGCGTGCGGGACTTCCTCTGGGGCAGGAGCACGACGACGTCCTGGTCCTTGAGCCTCGCCGCAGCGTCGCCGACGACATTCTTCGCGTAGACGCCCGAGGTGGAGGAGGAGGCCGCGGTCGCTCCTGTGCCCGAGGTGCTGGCCGAGCAGCCGCTGATGCCCGCCTCGCCGTACTTGGAGTACGCGACGTTTGTGACCCTGTTGCTACCGCCGTACGATACGTTGTGGGTGTTGTTCACCTGTAATAATCGAGTTTACGCGCTGTTGGAATTCTTGCTGAAATTCTGGCGTGCGCGCGCGGGTTCGGGCTTTTTTGATGGGATTAGGGTGATCGATCGGGGGATGGCGATGTGGTGGGGACGATGTTAGTGCGTCGGAATGAGTTGTCAACGTAAATATAAGGGGGAAAGTATTTCTTGGAAGAATTTCTTTTTTCAGGATGTTATAAATTGTGCTTTTGGGTTGAAAGGGCGTACTATAAATGCGTGGGTGGTATATATTAATAACGTGGATAACCCCGTGACTTGGCATTTTTGCTGCGACTCATCTTGTGTAATTTGATAATGAGATCGTTAATATGCATTTGTTAGGAAGTGATTTCAAAGCTGTTAATTTTTGAACATTCTTATTTTACTATTATTGTAATGAGTTTACAAGTGTGAGAATATGCTATATATGCACTTGATTTTATCATCTATTTTTACTTGCAGTTCGCAGAACCATCTTTATTGCAAGCCTATAGTTAGAAGCACAAAGAAATGATTTATATTCGATTGCAATCTCGTGAGAATGAAACAGCAAAGTATTAATTTCTTAAGAACCTTTTCAACACCTGTACAATACACACTATCAATTATGAGTAAATCTGGCAACGTGCAGGAAACTAAACTAAAGTAGTAAGAATAATTACTGAAGTGTATAAATTGAATACGAAATGTTTTTTATCAGTTTACATCGAGGAAAAAATTGTTGTATTAAAATTTCGTTTATATTGTTCAGTTTTAATATTTGAGTATCTGAAAACAAACGTTCTTAATAATTAATTCAAATTGTTACTGTATCGATAAATAAATAATGACATAGTATGTATAAATCAATAGTTAAATCAAGTCAATAGCTAAATGAATTAATGTGCAATGTTAATAGTTAATTAACAGTAATCTCATCAAATTTTTGTTTATATCAAGTCCCTACATCATCTTCACTCCTCACTTTAAACAATTTTAATAAATCGCTCCGAAGAATCAACGCCGTCGGTGTAAAATAAGCTTTCCGAGTTGTCTGCAATGATGTTGTGAATCTTTAAATAACCTCTATATTGTGTGGATGTGTATTGTACGGAGTATACAAACTAGAATTCACACACGGCTTCCATTGTGTCGTGTGTGCTTTCAGTTCCAATCTCGCGAATAAAGCGCTCGCGATACAAGTGTATTAATTAAGAAACTAATGCTTCCTAGATCCAGTGTACACGCGCGTACCACCCACGCTATATTATTTGTGGCATACGTGGAATGTGCTATAGCATATAGCTAAGGTTTCAAAATTGATGATTGGTAAACATTGCTCTCAGTATAGGTTAACTGATCCTACCAGAATTGTTAATATTGTAAATTTTCGTTATTACATAAAATATTTTGATCCAATAACAGTTAAATTAGCAAAAGAATTAGCGTCGATAAATTATGTACTTAAATATACGTTTAAACTTTTTACGAATATTTCAAAACTACCTAAATGTAATATATTCGGCGCCAATGACATGCGACAAGCTCAGAATAGCCCGCGACACATTTCACGTACTTGAACGAGAATATGACAGGCCTGCGAGGCGATCTGAAATAGGCCGTCCTGGAGATTACGTCCGCTGTGGTCAGTTGTGCTGCTGCTGCTATCTCGTCTGCCTTTCCCCCATCCGAAGAAAGACATTTTGCATTGACAGCGGGCGATGAAAAGTCGTCGTCGTCTCTCTCTCTCTCCCCTCACCCGACGACGAAATTGAACCTCATCTTCTCCGCCTCGTCTATATGGAATCCCTCGTGGACCGCTCACATCGTCGGCTTATTATTTGAATCCGGATAGCGACCTAGAATCAGGACGAGCACGAAATTTTTCACAACGAGCACCGAGGGGAGAGAAGCGAAAAAAAGAAATTGAAATTGCTACTTTTTAACAACTCGCGAATGTTGTATTCCTTCCCATTGTACACACGCAAGCCGGTATGTTTATACCGTCGGTGTATGATAGTAATGATACGTCTAGAAAAGTGCAGGGGAGGTTGTGTGCGATGATCAAGGCAGAGAGAGAGAAAGAGTGTGTAGCTAATGAACGCAAGTCACGCGTGCGCGTGTCCCGGCGATCTTGATCGGTAATTTCGTGCGAGATAAGGGAGTCGCGCTTGCGCGCGAAATTGGACAATGCCGCGCCGTACCGTCGAGTTGATTCGAATTCGCCGGGATTCGAGGAAATGCCCGAGCCCATTGCAAAAAGCACTTCAAAGGCGGCAGGAGGGTAGGGCAGCGGCTACGAGGGGCGAGAGCAATTATGCCTCCTCGCGTGCGGAGCAGGCGCGCCGATGTAGTTATTTTTTAATGCGCGAAAGTGTTCATCGTTTTTTTTCTGCGGCGGGGAATCTAGGCCGCGCAATGAATAGTTTAATTTTAAATTCGGGAAGTTTGTTTACTAGCTGGTCCGGGGGGTTGGGATTTTCGGATACTTGGGAGCTGTTTTAACTTGGTACGGTTTGTTATTTATTTACTTAATTTAAAATGTATCGTGATTTGTGTATAAAAGATGTTATACGTTTATAAGCGATATCTTGGCTTGGGAAATTTAATGGAACGGTAGCAAGCTAGTTCTATTAATTATACTTTGGGAGCGTAAATTTAAGCAATAATCGCGTTCTTTACTTAATCAGCCGATAATTGAGTTTAATAAGAATATAACCCAATTGACCAAGTTCAGTTATAGCAAATATGTATTTCAATTCGTTCTAAAAATACTGTCCCGCAAAGTAAAAAGAAAGCCAAGTAGCTCTTTAGAAAAACCAATAGCAGGATTCAGCGAAAGTCGTTGCGGCTCTTGCGAAACTTATTTCAAGAGCCTTAAATATGGAGTACAAAAAATTAAAAGGGTAATAATCTTGAAGCATTAATTATTTCTTTTTTTCTTCATTTCAATTTTCCTCGCCCTTTGTCTACAAGCTTAAATATATTTACATAAGATTATAATCTATGTGCTTTCGAGGCATTCAGGATATTCCAGCTCACAGTTTACATATTTCTGCAAACATGTAATTTGGAAAATTGATCCAACAAAATTTTACCTTGCTTCCGCGAATTCTATAACAGAATATTCCACCGTCATAATTTATCAAAATCCATATTTCCCGAGTATATATATATCTATACTCTTGTAGGATTAGTGAGGCGAAATTGCATCAGTGTAATTCTGAGAAATACGTATAGCCCGGCTTTATAATTAGTTGACGCTAGAATTACTGGCATATCTTTACTAATAATGCGCTCCGGGTAAAAATATCCGACTACGTCTGAAATTGATTTTTTGATTCTGTCGCTTTTTAATTTAAATACAAAAACTTATATTTTCAAAGAAAATATTTTTATCTGACTATAAAGATGATTCATCCTCTCCACCTGCTTACAATCGAACATTTATATAAAAAACCCTATAATAACCTTCGTTAACCCAACTCCACCCCTTCATTAACCCAACACATTCAACTTCGTCATTTTTATTCCCACGTAAAAGTATACATCAAGCCCCTCAAATCCCAAAACCACACAGCGCGCAGAATTTACGCCGAAACCTCTTCCTCCTTTCCCCGAACGAAGACGCAGCCCCGCATCGTAATTGATATTCGCTCAACTTTTATACCCGCCGCGATATCGGCAGGAAGGAAAACACACGTCCTCTCCTCCACAAACTCACGTTCTACCAACACGGAACCTCCTTAAGCAACGTTTTGCCGCGGTACCTCGCGGGGCGCCGTGCCGAGTCAATGGCTAATCGATCGTAATAACAAATCGATCCCCCTAACACACACACATGGCTACACGTACAGGAAGCTTATTACACGCCGATGCAGCTGGCATCCAGTAGTGCTGGCACGGGATTGTTAATGACCGAAGGTTGCGCCCGGCTGTTTACACCAGCCTCTACACTGTACGCGTACATATATGGCGGTTAAAAGTCGTCCTCGCCGCGAGCAAACTGATTGCGATTGTAATTCGAGTAAGCGGCGCGCGCTCTTCTCCCCTGTTTGAATAATTGCCGAGTGTATAGGCGCGGAGAGGCGCAGGCAGACACTCTCCGGGCCGCATTAATTTTCTCTACATAGTATTTATATTACGCGCGCGGCCCGGGGGCCTCTGTCTCCGCGGCGTTATTTTTAGACGATCAACAACGATACGTATTATACGTAGTTTTTTCTTTTAATTGAGAGGTTGACTTTCGCCCTTTCGGAGCAGCGCGGAAAGGATAAAAGCGTGCGAGAACTTTACTTCGGGATTGTGAAAATGAGGTATAGGTGTACAGGAGCACGGCGTGTATATATGTAGGGAGATTGATGTTTGCATTAGCGGTAATGGGCAGTTTTCGGGAAGGGAGCTATCGAATGGGTCGATGTGCGTATATGTTTTATGGTCAATTTGCGCGGCATTTGGTGAATAAGTGGGTTACTCGCCCCGGCGCACTTAACGCGTTTTCAGTCGTTGATAAATCTTTACGCGGAATTATGAAAGGGATACACGGACTGAGTATACGTAGAAGAAGGAGAAACATTAGAGGGGGGGGGGGTTTCTAGGCTACTCGATCAATTCTACCGAATCCACTCCCGGCCGCGACCGCTAGTGTCATTTACCTGTCCGTATAACGCGCGAGCATTGTTGTCGGTGCTCTATACGAGATACCACTTAGAGACTATTACACAAACAGGGGAGGGGGTGGGTTATTAAACCATTGTTGATTTATTAAAATTACGTTGTAAATACTTAATCGTGTGTTATATATATATGTATGTGCGTATAGCTCGTGATGGAAGTTTGCAGACCGTTATGTTAATAATTGACGATGTATCTGTCCCTTTTTCATATACACTCCAGTTTCATCATGTGCTAAAATCAATACTTTTTACACGCGCCACGAGCGCACGAGAATCATTATCATTATTATCATTCCATGTTACTTTCCGTTACAACGTTCGTTTGATTTATTGGACGTATATAGGAGTGTATATCTGCAAACCCTGCATGCACATAATTTCGTTATACCAATGTAATTTCGAACGAATTCCTGGAAACGTATAATATTATTTCATCTCGTAATATAACGAGTGTATATTACAGCTGATACGCATTACATGAGGATTAAACAAAATTGAATATTTTGCACAATAACAAAAGCTAACAACAAGTAGTGTCATCTGTCAGGGGTGGGATACCAGGCGCAGGCGTGCGTTGTAATCCCGCTAGGATACACCATTGTTTTGTTAATGTCCGAAGCCATGTGACATGCGAGCACGTTATCTCTAATAAAAAATTATACCTTGCAAATAACGTAAGATTTTAACTTATGTATGTGTACATCCAACATAGCTGCACTACGAGCAGTAAGCAAATAGTTACATCGAAGGAGAGAAAAAAAACGGCCAAGGATGATTCGCGGGCTAGAGATAATTCGATGTAATATAAGGTAAGCAACCCGCGTCATCATCTTATATATACAAGCACTATTTTACCATGAAACACATCTCTACATTGATACGTATAATACTCACGTAAGCGTGTCCCCTGAAGCCAGGTTGCCTGGATGGAACCCCATGGAACTCGCCACGATTCCCGATCCCCGTACCGCCGGACTCATTTCACCCGCGACCGCACCGATCGTCTTCCCAGCACCACTGCTGCCAATATCCTTCAAAATCCTCCGGCACTGCCAACCAACGACAATTACAACAACACTTTTTCTATATAAAATCCTGGAGAAGCCAGCACGACGCGACACGAGTACACGAGGAGGAGCCGCAATCCGGCCACGCGGGGCGTGAAAAAGCCACTAAGGACGCGGGCGCGCGGGCGGGGGGCCCTGGGTAAAAAGAGAGCGCGAGCGAGCACCCACACATGTACACACTCGCGAGGGCGGTTAGCCAGGCAAGCAGGCACGCAGGCGCGCGTTTTCAGGGGAGCGCTCGCAGGTATGCCGCCGCCGCCGCGGGGCTCTCTGTAGGTCGCGCCGCTCGCTCGCTTGCTCCCTGCGCCTGCCCAGGGGGTGGAAACGCGCGCACGAGGCGACGACGACGACGCGGGAGAGTGTATGTGAGAGAGAGAAGGGTGGGTGGGACGAGAGTATATCGAGGTCGGCGCGATAGTGGTAGTGGTATGTAGGGTAAATAGAGCCAGGTGAGAGGGAGAGAGAGGAGGTGGAAGTGTGTGTATGCGTAGACGAGAGAGGGTGGAGAGGAGATAGAGAGTTGAGGAAGTGAATTCGCCGCAGGACGAAGACGTATTAGTCTTTGACTGTCGAGCACTTAGGATAAGGGGAGGGTGGAGGGAAGGGTGGTTTTAGAGAGGGGAGGGAGAGGATGAGTATGGGGAAATAATGTAGAGGGATCTTTTTTTTCGTTCTGTTTTTTTTATTTGGGACGCGTGTGGGGTGGATTTGGGTTTAAGTTTGTTTGACTGGATTAGTTATCAAATAAAAATGTTACGTTTATATTGGCATTTCGTGTTTACGGGCAGATTTCAGTAAATTTTTTATTAAGGAGGGAAAAAAGGCAAATTTTATAAAAGCAGTAAAAGCATAAAATAAAGTTTGCTCTAAATAAAGTTAATAAATAATTTAATTTTTACATGACGAAATGTCTTTTTTTTCATTCTTCAATGAGAATGGGGACAGGAGATGAAAAGGCAAGAGGAGAAATTTAAAAATAACTCCGATGAATATTACATACTCTTCGTGCATTGTAAACCGATATTTTATGGCAAATATTCGATGCACATCCATTCTGTTTCCGGCGCTGATTAATATTCCTGCAATACTTGATTGTAATACCCTGTCGAGGCTCTTTGGAGATACGACAACTTTTATTATTTGGAACATGTATAAAAATATGTAGAATGATACGAATTAAAGCCAATACGGATTTTTTCGATGATTAATTTTTTTCCATTATTTTCTCATTTATTTAGTATTTGATTAATTAACTGAGTAAATACATATGTAATACATATTTCCTACTATTATGGACTTTTATTAAATATTTTAAACAAATATGATGTCAATGTTAAAAAGGGAGTACTATTTTAGTTTTTCCAAGGTGACTTTTTTCAACCTTCACAAATATACGTAAGTATAAAAATAATTCTTTGCATTTTAAATTAAATTAATTATTCCTCAAGCTTTCCGAGTCTTTATACGCATGCCTTAAGTAAAAATGTGTTTAGGTAATGTTCTACGAATGTGAAATAAATTAATATAAGATATAAGTATCTTAGATTCTCATTTAGTACAAAAACATTTGCGTTGAAAATTAATGCCATATCTTTGTGATTATAGATCGCACAAAGAAAAATAGTTTATTCTAGAATACGAGTTCCATTTATCTTCCTCCAGCCGCGTAAATATTCGTTATTTACTTTGAAGATACAGATATCGGGTTTGCATACGCAACCAAAACAAGAAAAACCACATTACATCGTCATTTCTACGTTTTAGGATTTTAGCATATTCAAATTACAACGTATAAATTATTGATCCTTTGCATATCACCGATGTTTAATTGCAAAAGGATTTTCATCATCAACCGTCAACATTCGCTCCGTTCTATTTCATCACGCGTGCTTGAATCGATAGAAAAATATTTATGAAATTCAATTGAAGCACTTTTTTCAAATCAATAACTTATTATTCATAATGTGTAGTCTCTATTTTTAGCCTTTTAATAGCACCTCCCAGAGGCCACATCGATTCTTCACCTGCACCGTGCACCGTACCCTTTGTAAATAAAAACCTCCCAACTCAAACTTTGATGCATATCTCGAGGCGGAAAAGCTATGAAAATACACTTGCACAATTATCCCAGACCTCTTATGCGCGAAAAATCGATTGGTCATCGTAAAAACTGTAACCAGGACGAAATTGTTAATTATATCCATAACGTTTTAATGACTTTTGCAGAATTACCGTTACTAATACGCAAATTACAATCTGCAGCGATTAACTCCAGCGAACAAAGTATTAAATTAATCATAAAACGCTGTTTGATATTTATTTTGTTTCTATTATATTTACTGCTAACATTATATATTATCACGGGCGTCATAAATTAATACAATCATTACTATTATCTCTTATCTTGTTTGCATCGTACATCAAGCAAGAAAAAAAAATAACACTAATAAAATCAGCTGTAGCGGTTCCGATATTTATAGTCCCGGAACACGATACCCAATCACGAACCTCTATTCGTTAAAAGCCACGATTCCACGGAAGTTAATGAGTTCCGAATAATTTCTCTCATCCCCACCCGCTATCCTGTTTTTTCTTCTCCCCCCCAGCGAACTTTGAGTTTCTCAACTCTATATTTGTATATCTTCCGTGTAACGCGAGTTGGGCTGCGAGTTTTGATGAAACGCACGAACGTCGCCGTCGGTAAATTAGGACGAATCGCGTCGGTGGGAAGGCGCAGGCTGAAATTGAAGCGATACCTGCATATATGTATATATATACGCGCGATGTAACGAGCAGATAAGGAAATGGATATGGGTTTTTCCTCTACGCCTTTTTCCTCCGTAGTCCTTTTTTTCTCTCTTTCCCTCTTTCTCGTTCCTTTCGAACGACTTGTAATTTTAATGCGCGAGGGTTGGCTTTCTTCGAAATATTACGAAAGGATTGCTGGTGGGAACGACTTCGCGGAAGGGAAATTATTTTTTGCGCGCCGAGTTGATTTTTCGAAAGACCCTCATGGCTCACTCGACGGTAATTTCGTTTGGTTTGTTAATATTTGGCGAAATTAAAGCGAGAGGGAATAAGAGGAGGCGAACGACTCTGCGTAAAATTGAAGGCTGTTATATAGAAGCGCACTTGTCAGTAATGCGTGCGCGCGTGTGGCGAGTGGTTTTTTTGCAAATTCATTGAAAACAGTGTGAAAGGCCTTCTATGACATTTCATGTTTTTGTACAATTCAATTAGGGAAAATAAATTGAAAACAAATTTATCGATATGCTTTAAGTGAGATTTTGCAAAAGGCATGTGTGTGTATATATACACACACACACACACACTTTGTTATTTCAATAATAAATTTGTCAGTTAAAAAGTCGTCAATCATTCTTTTATTAAAAATGATTTTTTTCTGGTTTTGACAGTCTGTCTGTATCGCTCTTTATTTATATTTAAAAAAGCATACCAATTATTTCAAACAAAAAAGTAAGGAGTTCCTCTAAAGTGCTGCAAAAAGTATATGATACGAAGTCAAATAAAAGTATGCGCGAGTTTCCGAACGCTTTTGAAAAGGTTTTTCTAGTTAATAATTCAAAAGCAGATATTTTACAATTATTATTCCTCGAACGGCGGCGTCACTGTCAATATTTTAGCACTAATCTGATCTGATGGCGCAGTGGCAATTCTTTGATGTATTATTGTCTCGGACATTGACGATTGGAAGGTGATAAAGTATTCGCTTTAGGAATACGCGAAAAGGGCTTATTAAATATCCATGCGACGGAACGAATGACCATTTTCATTATATCCTTACTGATTACCGCTCGTGTTTCAGTGGCTAATCTCCGGTAGTGGAGCGCGCACGATAATTTCCCGTAAACCCTCGTGAATGTACTCCTCGTAATTAAAAAATGTACGTATTTAAGAAAATTAAAAAGCTGTAATTAACGACAATCTTTTTGTGATAATATAAAGTTGCATGTTTTATTCGATGTTAATATATTACTGCAGCTTACAGCTTTTTAAAACTGTTCATTTTAATATTTCTGTTATAATAGGTATGTAAAATTATTCATATAGCACTGTATTTGCTAATTCTAGTCTAATCTTGAATGCATTCATAATAAAGAAATAACATATAAATTAATCTTAGTTTCCTGCTGATGCAGACTTTGAAGATATATTCGATTGGTGTTCTATCGATCCGTTGCATATTAAAAAAGTAACCCTTATAAATACATCTCTTATTGCACGATCAAAATACATAAGTAGATAATGGCTAGATTTAGACAGACATAAACATATGACGAAATTTTTTTTTTAACATACCTTCTATTTTTCGAGTTTTTTATACTTGGAAGTGTAGCAAAAAACAATGTCAAACAATTAACAATACTTTTTTGTTTTTAGCATAAATTATATTTTTTGAAATGCTTAAACATGATCCTACTTCAAAAGTGAATTGTTTCTTCTGCAGAAAATGTTATATATAAAACCAGAGAAAACTACTTTTTATTCACTTCTTTGAGAATTCAAACATACTGATTCTTTCAAAAGCTACATTCGTTCAAAGGTAAGCTTAAAAGATATAACATCCACTAGAAATAACAAAAATCCATATTTTTCAATTTACGAAAGAAGAAAATAGTTGTCGTTAGTTTTATTTGCTATTTTGAAACTTTGTTTACAATACTTTCTGGCGAAATGATTAACGTTTAAAATAAGGTATTTTTTATGAATTTTTTAAACTAAAGTTTATATCGAAAAAACTGCATCACAGAAGCATTTTAAATGATTCGCCACTATTCTGGTACACTTTAAGGATAATAGATTTTTTGAGATCTGATATCATATTATTTATTTTATTGAAATGACAGTTTTCCTTTATCACAAACAACTTTTTCAAACTAGAAATCGCACCACACTTCCGACTTTTTTTCAAAATTATACGCAGTCCAGAAAAAAAAGCTCTCCGCGAAACTCATCAGCTCCGTAAATTCATGAGTACTGTTCAATTTAGTAACTCCCGGAAAATAACAACAAGCGCGCCGCGCCAACTCACGCGAAATAGTCAATACGCAATTTCTAGAGCCGGGGAAGAGAAAAATACTCGCGGGGCTACACGCGACGGCGAAAGCGAGCCGATATTTTAATTTTCCACGGCGCGTAACAATACGCGAAGCGGGCGGGCGCGATTTATGTATTTTGAAAAAATTGGCACAATGTTTGCGCCGCCACCGCCGCCGCCGTCAGCAGACGCGGCGCAAACAGGGCGACGCCGGCGCCCGTTTTTCATCGCGCCATAATCATGTTTAATCGCCGTAACGCCGAAAGTGCACCCGTGAGAGAATGTGTGTGTGTGTGTACATGGGTGTGCGTAGTACATGCGGCGCCGCGCTGTATGCACGCACGCATGCATGCGCAATGGGCACGAATTTTAGGTGGATTAAACTTTAAGAATTGATAAAATGTAAATGTTGGCGCGTTTTTGCGATAGGTATACGTTTCCAACTCTATTTTATTAATTGTGTTGGTATGCTAGAAGTTTAATAATATTGCGTAGTTTTGGTTAGGAATGTTTTGGAAAATTTCAAATATAATTGGTTATTCTGTTTTACAGATTGGATCTGTGCGAGAGAAGGGTATAGAATTTGAAATTGCTATTTCTATTTTTCAGCTTTAAATGGGATTTCCACAAAGAGACTTTTGGATCAGAAAGTCTATATCGTGATGGAAATAGAATCTAAAAGGTTACCCGTTAGTTAAAATCAATTTTCAATTAACAAAATTTGTACATGAATATATTTAGTAATTTTACATTTTAAAATCGCTGTAATATCACTACTGTGAGATGTATTTAGGTTTTAAAATTTCATTTGGATAAAAATTTCATTTAATATAACTAGTCTTTTAGAATATTAATCTCTTTAACCCTATTTTGCAAATTCAATTTTTCTTTTAATTTAAAAGATTGACATAATTATCGAAGCATTAATGTGCAAAAGAAAAAAAGGGTTTTTTGACAATTCGATGATCGATGATAGTCTCATTAAATACTATAATAGAAGTAATAGTCATTTATTGTAAATATAATTAATTTACAAAATGGTATAACAAAACATTAGTGTATAAATAGTCGTGCATCTAATACAAAATATAGCGAGTCTTTTTATACTTTATATAATATTTTTATATAATTTCAAGATAAATACGATATTTATTTCAAATACAAATATATAATACAGCCAATTTGCGCTTCTCAGTCTATTTCTTCATTAAAGCTAATTTATGATATCACAGTCTTATTCTTAAAAACTAACAATACTATAAAGTAAATCAAACCCAGAATTCGTGATATCACAGATAAAGACTAGAAGTTTAGTTGACTATAATATACGAGAAAATGACTATTGTTCCAATTACCTTAAAAATACCGCTGACTTAGGGAGTACAAAAGTAAACTTAAAACTAAAAATTTAAATACTAATCTTACACTCAGACTCATCACTCACGCTAATAAATACATTCATTGAGATAAATACGGTGTAAATGAGACAACACTGAACAAACTAACATATAGAGGTCGCCCATTTCGCAAATGGTTAGTCTAGATTAAGAAAGTGCTTTCTCAGAGCAGTTTTAAACAATTTTAATATAATTATCTTGTTATTTGAATTAAGATTGTATGTATAATAAGCTTTTCTATATTTAAAAAATTGGATGGTCGAATAATCATGCAGTAATAATCAAAAATTTAAGAAGTAATAATTATAATACCAAACCGAGGCACAGGTAATCATGTAAAAGAATATTTGAGCAAATACCCAAATAGCTGCTCTTTAAAATAAAACGCTAAAATAGCTGCACTGAAAGATTCTTGGGGCATCTCTCGTACATACTAGTACGTCTGCTCTCCAAAATATGCCCGCTGAGTTATACAATGATTGTGGGCAGCTTCTGTACAAAAATGTACGGTAGTCATCCTAGTTTGACGCTGCACGCAAAAAAAAGGTGGTTTGATTAAACAAAAGATTGGTTATAGTACCAACTCGAATTGGTCAAAAATCACAGAAGCAAAGATAATAGTTAGTCTAATCAACGTAATTGGTGAGATATAGTAGATAGTTGTCGTAACCATTTTATTGCTTGGGCTTTTGGTATAAATAAGTGATAGCAACTTTTGAACGACCAAATCGATAGTAGAATAGTAATTTTTATTGTAAATAAATTGCATATAAACACATATAAAACACGTATAAAAAACATTCATGAATAAATCGTGTATAAATATAAATACAAATAAATCGTGCTTATAATACAATAAAATAAAATATATAAAATACAATACGAATTTAGTATAGTCAACTAGAGGTTCTTAGTCTATTTTTTAAATATATGATATCACAGTCTAATTCTTAAAAGCTAATTCAAAGACCAGAATTAGTGGATATCACAGATGACTAGAGAATTTAGTTGACTAGAAAACAAAATTACATGAGAGATACTATTTCTGTAAAAAACTTAAAAAATCGCTGACATAGCCAGGTTGTACAAAATAGAACTTATAACTAAAAATTAAACATGAACTAAAATACTAATCTCGCGCTCGCACTCACCACTCACGCTAATAAATACATTCATTCGTGTAAACGAGACGACACATTGTATAAATTAACATGCAGAAGTCGCCCATTTTGCGGGCCGCTCTAAAGGCGAAATATGATCAGCCCGTCTTACACCTAACACATATCTGACACATGAATTCTGAAGTCTTTGTAACGTGTATCGTAGTTCTTAAGATGCATCAAAGAAAACCGCCGAACAATAGTCCAGATGGGGGAACAGAAGCGCTGTTGCTAGTCGTTTACGCAGAGTCTCAGTGGTGTACTGACAGAAAAAGCGTAGACTAAACATTACGCGATTAAACAATATAATTTACGTGTGCTTTCCACGAAAGCTTTGCGTCTAGCACGACACCAAGACTGGTAACGGTGCCGGAAAATGAGATGCAGGTACCGCCTCCGAGGTCGATCGTCTTCGGATCAGCACTCGAATAAAAATTATTGATGAAACGATTTTTGCCGAATATAATCGCTTTCGTTTTTGCTTTATTCAAATTGAGAGAGGCACCCTCAGGCCACTCCGACACCACCTCTGCTGCCCGCTGCAGCGCTGCAATGCCCATATCTACACTATCTCGGGGAACCTGAACATAAACCTGTAAATCATCTGCATATAGTATGTACTTAATGCAGCTCGGATCGAGGACGTCAGGTATGTCATTTATGTACAGTCAAAACAACAGGAGTTCCAGAACCGATCACCAAGGTACTCCGAGATTAATGTGTCTATAATAGTAGCATCGATTGCTTTTTTACTCTTGGAAATACCAATTTTGTAGTTGAAGCAACTTTATCGAGAATGGTATAACGATAGATTAGACAGTTTAACAATATGAAAATGGTTATCGCAACTCTATCTTTATTGATAGTTTTAAATATGAATTGGTTAGTAAGTGCAACGATATGAAAATCGTTGGCGGAACCACTACTGGTTTGTTAATCTAAATATTCGTTTTAATTGTTCTGTCTATTTCAACCAACTGGTTGGTTAGGATGACAAACCATTTTCTTCCGTGTACTGTCGTGCGAAAAACGGCCGTACAAAATTTTTGGACAGCAGCGCTTCGAAAATTTTGAGAGCTGCTGCTCAAAGCGCAAGGTACATTAGCTACACTGGTGTAGGTACAGCAGACGCCCGAAGAATCGTTCAATGCGCTTTTTGAAACAAAACGCCGAGATAGCTGGTTCTTGAAGCGATTGTCTGAACTAACTGGTTTTTTAAACCTCCGCTGAACCAGCTCTTCTCCCTCTCAACCGCCGAGTTTACTATTAAATGTCTTGTATCAACTTTTTTTATCACCTTTCTCCCGACACTTCCAATCACTTCCATCAAGAGAATTTACTCCAATCATTGAAAAACTTTTTTTCCTCAACCGATCAATGAGATCTCCTGTGCGAAAATTCGACACGAAACAATCCATGCACTCGTCCGACTACTACATCACATAGAAGGTGAATTTTTACTCATTGTCAGTCCATTTTGAAATACTGCTCCCGCCTACCCAGCAGATTAGCTCTCGCGTCGCTCGCTATTTCGTTGTTCGCCCGCACGCGCCTTCATATTTCACAAACACGTCCACCCACCATCCTCACTATATATATATATACACACACACACACACACACAGACACACACACACACACACACACACACACACACACACACACACACCTTGAATCAAAAACCGAAGCAGCAGCAGTAGAACCGGGCAAAAGCGAAACATTGCTTCGCGTGCTATAGAATCGACGCGCCAAGTTCAAAGCGATTTCGATTATGTATGTAGGCACTGCACGGCGAGGGAGATTTCGGAAATTTCGAGCCTTGATAGCGCATATGCGCGCGCATAGCCGCGAGAAATTATTTAAAGTCCGAGGGAGAGCGGGAGAGAGAGAGGGCGCGAGCTTAAGCGCATAGCCCGCGGCTTAAAGCAGATTACCAATTCGTTTGGAAAGCGATAATGAATATAGTTTGCATTTGGTAACGCCCGCGCGCGCGCGCACATTAGTCGACACTAAAATAGGCATTATGCCAGGTTAATTGTTGATGGATTATTTATTATTCGGGATGGGCGCCGCATGCCCGGTTATGCTATTTGCCGCACTAGCGGCCAGTATATACAAATCTATAAATCTATTTATGAATGCGCGATCGGTAAGTTAATATATTAGCTGAGTGTCATTTTGCAGTTATTAAAATATATAAACTTTAATGTACGCGTTGTTCGTTTATTAGTGATGAATTATTCATAGATTAAAATGATATTAATTGCTTATGCGGCGTATAATGATTACAAATTATACATTTGAGTTTAGTTATTTTTAATATAATTTTTTTAAATTATTCATGTACTATGTAACCATTAATAATAAATCTGTATCCTTGTCTAACGTATGGTAATTGGGATCTTACAAATTGGATTTTGTATGTCTGTAATAACTTTAGTATCCTGTCATGTTAGTTTAAGAACTACGACCAAGAAGCAAACAAATATTAGTTTTCACCTACGAAGCATATACATTTCGTAAATTTCAATTATCTATAGTAAAATTAGTATTTGATTACCAAAAGCACTATACAATAATTAAAAGTCTCAATAATTTCATTATCATTTTCCCAAATTTTCTTCGTTGAATTCCCAAGTATATTCCCAATACGACTACAATTCCAAAAGATTCTTGATTATCGGCTACTACATTTCTCGAGGAAAAACGAAAACAAAAGCCAAAATCCTTAATATTTCACTTCCTCAATATCGCGCCGCGCAGATGTCATCTATATACCTCTCAATACATCACCTCCGCACCGACCGTCCCGAATAGAACCCGTCTCCTCTCTCCTCTCTCTCTTCCCCCTTCCTCGTATCATTGAAATATCCCATATCGACTGGGCTCCGTATCGGTGAGGGTGATGGTGCTGGCTCGATTATATACGCGCGTGGGCGTGTACCAGGGACGCAGCCGTTGTGGGAGACGCAAAAGACACTCGCGAGATGGAGGGAGATAAGACGGGGGTCGAGCGGGTATATATGTATAGGGGGTGGGATGGGGGAGAGAGGCCTCAATTATATGGCAATCAAGGCACCTGCCGCCGCCGCCGCTCGATCACGCGCGCGCTGACGTGTGTCGCTCTCCCGTCCTGTTACTCCCTCGGGAGAGGGAGAGAGTCCTATGGGGGAGAGGGAAATTCGTGCCGTTTGCCAAGGAGTATAGAGCAGTCCATGTAGCGCACAGCGAGAGGAAGTTCTTTATGGAACACACGCGCAGTGGTGGATAATGGGATTGCTTGGGGTATATTACCCTAGGTTGCTTACAGGATAATCAGGTGGTTTTTGGATTTACAAGGGAGTTATTTTTAGGAGCGCAGATGGGCCGAATATGCATGCGCGCGTTGTGCTGCTGGGTTAGCCGCTGGATTTCGTGCGGCAATATCGTAATTACATTTGAATTCACTGAAATTGAGTGGTTTAGTTTTGGATGGCGGGAGTGCATGAAAATTACCAAAAGGTAAATTGAAAGAGCCGTCATTACTGCATTTTTAATGCTGATGATCAGTGGTCTGTTATACAGAGGTAATTAGGCTTTCTAATTTATAAGAACTGCATGATGCTTGTTCTATATGTATACGATGCTCATTACTACTAAGCTCAGGCCACATAATGGGATTTACGCTAAATAGAAATTTCAACTATGTGGTATTATATATGGCAAGATAAACCATTGAATTCTAAATTGGAGGTATACTAATTATTAAAAGTGAATAGATGCAATAGTGATAAAATAGACGAAGAACAAGGGTTTTTTTTTACATTAAATGGTACGCTGCTTCAGATGTTACAGTGAAAAGGTAATTTAAATATTATTAGAATATGAAATTGTATTCTATAGTACTGGACATCAAAATAATTTCCATTACTAAAAGCGAATAAATATATTAAAATCTTAAAAATGTATCTAATTCATTTGGTTTAAGCTTTACGATATATATATAGTTTAAAAATTCCCCCATTTCCAGAGCGACGTCGCTAAACCATCAAAGAAAAAGCCGGCCTTTGTGCAGCGCAGAAAAGCTATTGAAAAACGAATTTAAATCGTTCGCGCACTTTTGTTTACCCCGCTTCAATAGCCACTCGGCCCGACGTATCGGCATTATGCAATTTGCCCTACTTTTTTCACAGCGCGGACAACGCAAATCATCCGCTCTATACTGTCTGTCCCACCAACTACTTTTTCATTTCCACGACTAAGATCCGCTCTAGACACCTCTATTCTTCTGCTCTCATTCCGGTTCGCGTATATATGTATAAGCACATGCGCACGCGGTCATATATACATCCTATATGCATACACCCACACACTCGATCGCGCGTAGACGAGAGAGAGCGAGAGAGAGAGAGAGAGAGAGAGAGAGAGAGAGTGAGAGAAAGAGTGAGTGAGTAGCATTTTTCTAAGTGTCGCATTGTGAACGTGCAGAATCGATCTGCAATTGTCGCGCAGACAATGGGGGGATACGCGGGGCAAAGACGGGCAAGGCGCGACGACTGCGTGGCGCTCAATATTGATAATTTTCGCACGATGCGTCCTACGGCAGGGGAAGGCTCACACACAAAGGGGTGGAAGATTAGAGTAAGGTTGGTATTGATTTTTAGCGAAAAATTGTATTTTTAGATTCAGAGTGATTGTTGAGACGTTTATTGCTAAATGGGGGGTTAACAATATTGTCAATAATACTCTTTAAATTGAGTGCTTTCGAAATATTTTTATAGTATTTCAATATGATTTTGTTCAATCTACCAGCTACTAGCGAATTTTGCTTTAACTTCGACGAATGTATGATATAAATAAACTGATACCGTAAGGCAAGCTGCATTTTTCGTATAAAAAGAAGCTGAAGATTCTGATAGAACATGCATTTTTTGGTAGTTGGGAGTTTCGGGTAATAATCATGGTGTTAGCAAAGTGTATCGCTGGTTATGCGAATCTGTCGAAATTTATATTTTGAAAGGATTTTAGAAGAATAAGTAAGACTTTGAGCAAATAATATCCATTTGTTTATAATAGAAAAACATAATAATACGTATATTCTGGCAGTTCTTCGTGATTCTAAATGATTTATCTAAATTGAAATTTAATTTACCACAACCAAGCATACTTTATTGAATTTCTTATTACGACTGAACTCTATTCGATAAAATAGTTGCAAAAAATTAATTAGACATCCATCCGGTGCAACGACATGATCCATCTCATACTCCAAGAAAACTATTTAAAGCTATATATTTTTCCTCGATCGCGCGGTCGCGTGCCGTCGGAAAACGAGCGGGAATCAATTAGATTGACGTGGAAACGAAATTAAGGCGGCAGCGCAGCTCGAGAAGAGAAAAATCGAGCGCGCAAGAGAAAGATGAGAGAGCTAGGAAGAAGAAGAAGGAGTGAATTTCGCGGGATATATACTTACGCGCCCGCGCGCACAGAGGATTAAACGAATTCCCATCGATCAATCTTCGACAGAGAAGTAGACTCGGTTGCATTTTGCCCAGGGGCGAGTGTGACGGCAATCGAGCCCGAAAACTTCGTCTCGTTCGTTCGTTCGTTCGTTCCCCCCAGTATCTTTCTCTCATCCGCGTGTGCTTTATCATTTTCTGGCAGCGGGAAAAGGGTTGTGCGGTGGTCGTGTTTTTGTTTCGTCGGGAGTATAGAAACTTATTTTGGCGCTGCGGTAGCGGCGGCTAAGTTGTTACGTCGTATGTGCAAAAGCTAGAGTGCGTTTAATTAAGAAATGGTGAAAAAGTTTGGTGAATTTATATGATGATATTAACGAGTCTTTTTAACATTTTCAAATATAATAAAAAAGGTATAAAATAGCGTAATTTAAAAAAAATTTTTTAACGAATGTTAATATATTATAGTTTAACCAAAAATATATAATACTAGCTACATTCAACGCACTTCTATTATAATTTATTTATTTATTTATTTATTTATTTATTTATTTATTTATTTATTTATTTATTTATTTATTTATTTATTAAGGTTATATGAACATGATCAAGTTACTTTCAAAATAAAAGTTTTTTTTCAATCAGTTTAATTATAGGATAATAACGTGATTTTGATAAATATAATAATGAAAATTTTCTTATATTATTTTAATTATTCAGTTTTACATACTCAAACTCAAGAATCAATCTTGAAAATTCAAACATATTAGATTTTGGCGACTATTCTATATAGACCAATCAAAATAGTCTAATTGTGATGAACAATTTCATCCATCACTTTTTTAAGAAAGGATAATATTCAATTTTTCAAAAGGTATAAATAAAAAATTATTCTAATTTTTTATCACAAATATTAGTAACACATCTTTTCTGTGTAAGTGTGACTAACTTACCATATATTCATGAAGAAATGCCAGTTGCACTATCTTAAGTAATATTAATTCAAGACTAAACATATTTGTATAGCTCTCTCGATTACAAATATTTCCACATATCATCGTAGTACCTCTTATTATAAAAAATACAATTTAAAAATGAATAAAAAATCATTAAAATTTTCTTTGCTATACAATGAGACATGTTTTTTGTAAAGTAATTTTTTTAACGAAATTACACGGAAAAAAATAAAGCAATCTAACTTCTTTGCACTAGTGAAATCAACTGGTTTAGAAAAAAGTTAAATAAACTTTATTTATATAGTGAGAACAACTTTATATTTAAAATTAGAATGCTGATTCCACATTCTCAAAAGGAAGATTATTCTTTTTTTAATATTATTTCTACCGATATCGTTGGTATAATTTTTAATATTATTTCTACCAATAAGGTACACTGAGAGAAGGATTTGTTTACTGTTAACATGGCATTGTAACTGTTAACTTGCATATGTTTAAATATGACCAAATATAGGCATTGTAACAGTTAATATACCATATGTTACTGGTAAACATTGATATTGTAACAGTTACTATATTGGGTTTGACTGTCAAAATCTTCCCTATTCAAATATACGATATTGTAACAATTACAATATTGCAATTCTAATCAAATAGATACATATGTTAACTATAACAATATTCTTCTCTCAGTGTAGAATCGGCAATTTTTTTCCGCGAATAGTTTCTACTTCACTTACATGGAATACCAATACACTCCAGATGATGTACAAATTTTACCAGAAAGTATTTACAAACCACTTCTCTCATTATTAAAAAGTTCAGCTTTTAATCCTTTAACAAAATTATTCAACCTTTTTCTCTCGAACCATCGTTCACACAATAAAAACCTACAAGGAATATAATTAATTTAATTTTCAGTATTTTTATGCTGAAAATACATATCACAGTGAACTTAATGAAATCTACAACAAAAATTTACAAGAAAAGTGGACGATTCATTTTTACAACTCAAGTAGGAGGCATACCCGTCAATTCATTCATGACAGCAACAATCGGTCGTCATAAATAATTTCGCTTCGAAAAATACTCATCAACAACGACAGCAACACACGCGTCCGCTCAAGTACCCATAAAAATAATGAAAAACCGTCACGATGCGAAATCTCTCCGCTCTCGAAATTGCCACGTATGTTAATAACCAATAACACGCGTTTCCACTCGACAAAAGTCGGGAAAGCAACAAAAACGAGAGTCTCGAGAAAAATTCCCGCCTCGTATCACTCGCTCGTGTTCGATCTCTATCTCTGCCTCTCTCTCTCTCCCATCCAGATATTCGCACAGTAGAAAGGTAAGGGGAGGATAAAAAGGCGCGAGAGCGCTGCAGATGAGAAAAAAGGTATATAAAGAGTAGCACACGGGACGGCGAGTTGCAGAACGAGCGCAAAGTTGCATATTCAACGTCTTTCCACGCGCGACGCGGCTCATTAACTCGGCCGTGCGCGCGCGCGGATATTCCTTTGTCGGCTGCTCTCGCGCGCTCATTGTCGCCGCGCCTTCCCTCTTTTATCTTCCTTTTCTCGTTTTCCATGTCGTTCTATCTCTCTCTCTCTCACGTTCTCTCTCTCTTCTCTGTGAACGCGAGAGTGGAGGTCGCGACGACGCCGCGCACCACGCGTGTACGCGCGTATTAAAAACTTTTTGAATATGCGGAATGCAAATAATGCGAGCGCGTATTGAAAAATACGCGTGTACGCGGTGTTTAAGGCAAGAGGCGTTTTTGTCAGTGGGGTGCGGAGAGAAAGAGCGAGAGCGAGAGAATGCGTTCGCGAGAGCGATTTTTCTGGACTGGTTTCTTTTTTACCAAAGCGAGGATCGAACGCGCGGACGGCTAATTGCCGGATGGCTCGCGTGTGACTTAATTGCAGAAGTGCGTATATGTATATGCAGTGTGTTTGCACATATGGGAGGAAATGAGTTTTTCTGCGCGTTTTCTTGCTGATCTTGGTGGAAAGCAGACTTATGTGGCCGCGAATCTAGTTCGCACATGAGTCTACAGTAAAGATTAAATTGTTTCAGTAAATTCTTACATGGAGACGAGACGTGTATTTCAACTCTTTTGTGGACTGACTGGAAATAATTCCATGCTTTGTAATTACATATTTCAATTTCTGCGTTGTTTTGCAACATATATTTATTAACTATATTTGATCGGCAAACTTATTGCCAAGACTCAATTGTAAAGAAATAATTAAAATTGTACGTATATTTATTCATATAAGTTTCCACTTGATAAGTATATAGGTGTGCACAGATCATGATGATTGAAAGGGGATTTATAATGTATATTCTATTATTATCCACGTGGAATGATAAGGATGCCTCACTAATAAATTATACTACTATACAGCATTTTTCATATTGATTTTAACGTTTATAGTTGAATGTAACCCCTAATTCTGCACCAACTACTATACCACAAAGTACTTAGATTGCTAATTAGAAATCAATAATAAAGCTCATAATAACTTATCAATATAACAACCATTCGGGCATATATTTTCCAAAACCTTCACCATTAAAACCTTAATTTTTCACAACAAAGAACGAAAAGTTTCGCGCAACCGCAGGAAATCCAGTCGTCCCCGGCACCCCGCGTGCAGCCGGGAAATTCAGATACAAAAGTCGCTGCTCATAACGCGCCACTTCCACTTTTTCGTTAGCTCCGCAACTCTCTCCCTCTCTCGGTACGCTTTTTCGTTCCGGCGCGCGCGCTGCTCCCGGGTGTTCCGCCGATTGTTCCGCGCGATTCATTTGTCTCTCGCGACTTCCCACACATACACACACGCGCACGTGCCTACGCACACGCATGCAAATATACGCGTACGCGCCACTCTCATCGTGCGGGCAACTCGTTCGCAAACTATGTCTGCGGGAAAGTAATAATCGCGCGCGCGAGTTTCGCGAGCAAGCGCGCGGAAATTGTCGGCTAGCATAGTTTTTGCCTCCTAGGCGCGATACCACCCGCCACGAATGGTGGAAGAGAAAGAGGGAGAGAGAGGATATTCGCGCGCGTGGAGCGATCGCACGGCGCGTTAGAGTCGATTCGCGAATATGGCGAACTTTGAAATTGGCGATTATGACTTCTGCGTGGGTAATTGGGTTAACGTTGCCGATGGCCGAGAGACTTTTCCGCCGTTCCGGTATAATAATCCTTGCGGGTATTTGTAACGTCTTTTAGGTATAGGACGGTATGGCGTTTAGATGGTTGTGCGTTATAATGGACGAATATATAGTGCGAAAATGAGCGCGAGACGTTAGCCGTGTTACGCGAAGTTTATTGAACGATTACATCTGCGTTGATGGCCTTGAGTGAAATAGCCGGATGTGTAATTGTTATACGAAAACGATTAAGGATAGTTTATACCATGAATTTCGCTCAGGTCGGGGGATATGCTGCTAAGCTGCTAAGTTTTCAGCTGGTCATTTTTTCAGAAAATTCAAATAGCGAATAACTTCTCGGTTGATTTTAATTGACGGAGTGGGATTTTAATTTTTTGAGAGCATCATATTCTAGGCTTAAGAGGCGTAATACTCACTTGTTATATGGATTGAGTTAATTACACAGCTTTTAACGTTATAATGAAATAATTAAAAAATATATAAAACCATGACGTCAACGCTCTCCATCATGATACTGTAAACATTCAAGTCAGTATTCAAATTATCTAAGAATGTTATTAGGAAAAATTTTTCCAATTGTATCTGATTTATGTAAGAATTTTGCTCTAATGCCATTTTTCAACGTTTCGCAATACTGACTTGAAACTTTGTTGGAGAGTAGAATAGGTCATTGCGGAGAGCAACAACGTTGGGGTTTAATATTATTCTAAATATTTTTTAACATACCCCGCCGTAAAGTTGGTTCTTTATGAACATTCGACAGCCACATAAAGTAATGTATGTACGCCCTGCTATTTTAACGGCGTGAAGTTCTTTATTTATGCGTATGTAGCGCGCATGCGCACACGACTACAATAGCTACCAAATAAAAATAACCTAATCATCACTCTCATCTACATACATGCGTGTAAGCAGCAGTGATGTGCAAAAGATCTCAAATTACGATTACCATTATCAATACCGTAAAAGTAAGATTATCGTAAAACTTAAGATTACCGTAAAAATTAAAATTACGGTCGATAGCAGAATAGTGCAAAGCAAAGTAAAAAAAAGGGGGGAACATCGTGCCACTTGATTAGAAGCAAGACTCTTCTGATTCAATCCAAAGAAATAAACAAAAAAAAAGTTAAACTACCACCTACTCCATAACCTAATCATCGCTTGATGGAAAACGTGGATTCTTCTGATTCAAGTGAGGATGAAAATTTCAATCCAGAAGAAGTAATAATTAGAAATTTTCAAGCTGAAAAAAAATTAATTGTAGATAATTTATTGCCTAAAAAAATCAAGAACTCAATGTGAGTTAGCATATTCATCATTTTTAAAATGGAAAGATGAAAATCAAGCTATGGTAATCAATGAAGATGTTTTGATTGTATATTTCAAAGAGTTGTCCCAAAAAGTAAAACCGACAACTTTGTGGAGTATCTGGTCTAAACTGAGAACTATACTAAGTCTCAGACATACAATTAACATCAATGATTATTACAACTTATTGAAGTCTTTCATGAAAAATGAATCGAAAGGTTATAAACCCAAAAAATCAAATATTCTGAGTTGGTCGCAGATAAAACAATTTCTCACTGATACCGATGATTACATCTATCTAGGACACAAGGTATTTATTTAAATTTATATTTACTAATAATAAGCCTATCAAATCTGTTTATTTACCTACATATATTATAGGTTATTCTAATTTTTTGGCATATTTGGTACGCTAAGATGCAGTGAACTACTCAACATTACTACTACAGATATACAAGACTCTGATAATCATTACATTGTTATTATCGCAGATACTAAAAACAACTACCCTCGAAGTTTTGTAATTGGTGCAGAATTCTACACTACCGTAAAAAAATATGCATGCTTGAGGCCAACTAATATCAGTGGCGGATCCAAGGGGGGCGATGGGGGCGATCGCCTCCCCCTACTCACGGAAAAAAAGCTGGGTAGCTCAACTAGAAAAATTAGTTAAAAAGGCAAAACTAAACGCGAATGGTAAAAGTAAGTAAGCATACATAATCGTATGTGTGACGATGTGGGATAGTAATCGTAACGATTTTATTAGTTGCGGTAAAGATTGAAATACTTACCGTAACTATTTTATTAGTTACATTCACTAATCAATAGATTAGTTATTTTAACTTTTTCGCAAATAGTTAGTATAACTGATTTTTATTAGAAAAAGTAACTATCCGTCGTAGTAGTGCCCTTTTTAACTATCAAGTTGGTTAGGATAACCAGCTTTTTTCCGTGCTCATCCGAAAATTGCATACCCGATGAGCTAACTGAATAATTCAGGGGAGAAGAACGTTTTTTACATCAATATTATAAAAATAAACTTAACTTTCTTGGGTTTAAGCATTTCGAATAATATAGGACGTTGATGTTGGCTAACGGTTATGAGAAAACAGAAATTAGATGAAAAAAATTACGTGAAAATAATTATGTGTGAAATCCGATAATTAAAACTAAAGTTAATTGAAAGAAAACTGTAGTGAAAAAAATAAAAAGATATAATTACATTGTATAAAAAAGGAAATATAATAATTAACAAAAAAAAAAACTAAAAAATAATACGCGTCCAAAGCGCGTGATGGTGCATCTTGCAAAATAGCTTAAAGCTCAGGCTGCTCAGGTCTTTTTTCCTTGCCCATCGCGCGAGCGAAATCCTCGACGGTGCTCCATGCGAAGCCGCCTGTAACTCTGGCGACTTTGTAAGATGGATGAACAGCAGAAGCATCGACGAGACGGTCTAGGGCCTGTGTAGGGGAGAGTCTCCCCGCACGCTGATTGGCTGCCGTCGCCGGAAAGTTCGCGAGAATCCTGCGCTTCACAAGCGCGAGTTGTTCGCGCGTCCAACGGCTCGGAGCTTCTAGGAAGCTTGCGAAGCGAGCCGGCCGTTGACATACGGGTAAAAAACTGAAAAAGTCGAGGTGCGCCTTTACATTTCTTTCTCGCGCACATCAACATTGTCGTACGCATCGTTAACAGTGAACCTATTCTTTTGCACCGTGTTGTTGAATTCTCTCGTACATTTATATTATCGAACGAATAGGTCCAGCGATCGCAAAGAAATAAGCATTTAACAGTCGATCAGTAACTAGTAAACAGCATACTAGCATATAAACACTTCTAAACTTTTCGTTCTTTCTTAAAATAATATAGTGGTTAATAAATAACTGTATAAAAAGTGATTATTTAACTTAAAAAAGCGGGGTTCTTAGCAATGTCCAAAAAAAGAACAAAAAGAGAAAACGACGATTTCCCGAATAAATTTCAAAAATTGACCAACTACTTTTTACCAGTTCAACTAAATGAACGCATAGATAAGGAAGAAAGTACTTCTCAAGAAGTTGTAGAACAAAGTTCTACGTGTTTTATAGAGAAAATTAATTCTGGTACAAATAAATCAACAGTATCAACACCTGTAAATAGTGATTTTAGTATTACAGACGAGAGAAATAATTACGATGAAAATAAATTGGAGGTTACAAGTAGTAATAAATTGGCGAGTTTTTCAAATAACAATAATAATTCAGGTATAATATAAAAATGCATCTCTATAAATATTTTAAATAGTTTGTATATAGTTCTAACATTTCGTGCACTTATTTATTAATTTTTAAGATTTTCATTTAATTCATTTTGATACTTAATCTACAAGCGATATTCAAACGCGCTTCGCGCGTACTTTTCTGTTTTTGAGGTTATGTATGCTATCTTCATTACGTTTTACTTTTAACTTATTTAAGTATTTTTTCGAAGTCAGAACTTAATCATTTTTATACTACTCTAAATGTACAAATTCCATTAAAAAATTCGAACATTAAATTCCAAACAGTAAATTTCTCGCGCCTTCTTCTTATTGACCAATCAAAATCAAGCCTTAGATGCTTCAACATGGCCGCTCATCACTTTTTTAAGAAGGGATAAATTTGCATCCGCTTTTCAAAAAATTAGAATAATATTCATCTTTTTTTATATCCGCAATATTATAAACCTATGGCAAATGATTTAAAATTTTCAATTTCTACTTGCAATTGATAGTGTAACGGATTATTTGGTTCCCGGCTAGCTGAATATGAGAGGGACAATCGCGACATCGCATTAGCATGCTAGCATTTGCAATTAATTTTCAAGGAAATGCGAGAGCGGGAGAGAGAGAGAGAGCCGATGCGCTCGTCACAGAAAGGCCGATCAGTGCGCGGCAAAGGCTTGCAGAACCTCACGGTCTGCAACTCACAGTCACTCGCAAAAGTGGAGTGGTTGGTTCACTGCAGACACAAAGTAGCCTTAACAAAACATAGTTTTACGTTATCTTGGCGCTCTCTGAAATAAGACTTCTTCCTTGTCCTGGAGCACGCGTGCGCGCTCGTGCATGATGTAGATGCTCTGTTTTTCTCTCCCGAGCCCGTACTATCGACTCAAGGCTCCTTTAGATCCTATGCCTACAGCCTACATAAAGAATCTGAGAATTTTAGATTACAATGATTCGCGAGCCATCAGAGAGGCTAGAAAAAAATTCTCCGTTACAGTATTGATAATTCAAAATTTTCAAGTGTTAATTTAATAGATGAAATTTTGCAAATTTAGTTATTAAAAATGTTGATTTTAAATTAATTTTCAAAAAAGTTGATTATAAATTTTTTTTATTCCGATATGGTATATTTTATTTTTTATATAGATATAATAGACGGAATACTTAACAGAGAAATCGGCGTTAATCACAGTAATAGCGAAAGAAGAAATAAAAGTAATGAAATTCAAAATCACTGTCAAGATCGTTCTCTTATTTCAACGGATTTAACTAACGATAACAACGTTTTCCTTGATATCGGTAATTTTATTGGGAAAACACTCAATGATTTAACGAAAAGAAATGTACTGTTAAAATTATGGGTGCCACCCAATAATTATGTTTTTCCATACTCTGTGCATAATAAACAAGGAAAGCAAGAAAAGAGATATGCTATCCATAAATATTTAAATAGTTTTAAATGGCTTGCATTTTCAGATTCGAAAAAAGGGGTTTTTTGCAAGTATTGTCCATTTTTTGTTAATTCAGCTATTGGAGGACATAGTAAAACGGTGCCTTTAAATAAACTTGTAACCTAGCCATTAACGTCTTTTGCCAAACTTTTAGGTAGGGATGGAGCACTTTTTACTCATGAAAAAAATTAATATCATTCACATGCCGTCGAAGCTGCGATGGCATTTTTGAATGTACAAGTAAATGAGAAATTTGACATAATGAATCAGATTGATAATCAACGAATGAGACAAATCACAGAAAATAGATTACGATTGAAACCAATAGTTGAAAGTGTCATTTTTCTTGGTCACCAAAATATTGCTTTTCGGGAGCATCACGATGACGGTCCACTACAAATTGAAAGTTTAGAAAATGAAGGTAATTTTAGAGAATTATTAAGGTTTCGAGTAAAAAGTAGAGATTCTCAATTACGTGATCACTTAGAACAATCTTCTGCTCGGGCAACATATGTAAGTAAAACAACTCAAAACGAATTGATAGAGTGTTGTGGCGAAGAGATTTTATCTGTCATAATTAATCGAATACAGGAAGCAAAATACTACGGTGTATTATTTGATGAAACTACTGATATTTCGCATATGTCGCAAATGTCGCTAGTAATAAGATACGTATACAACAATACGATTCTAGAAGATTTTATAAAATTTTTGGATGTTCATAAAGAAATAAGTACCATAGATGAAAGTAAAGATGAAATTTTAAAAACAAGATTAACGGGTTTGAATTTAGTATTAATTGTAATTGATTGTTTAAAAAAATTAAATTTAGTTAGCAAGTATTGTATAGGCCTAACCACAGATGGTTGTTCAGTTATGACTTCTGAATCTTGCGGAGCTGTAGCTACAGTAAAGAAAAAATGCAGTAATGCCGTATATTCTCCTTGTCATAATCACATACTTAATCTATCTATTTCAAAATCCTCATCAGTACAATCAGTGCGAAATGCCGTAGGAACAATGAAAGAGACCATAGCATTTTTTACCGCATCGTCCAAACGTTCTTATACACTTAAAAATATATTGGGGTACCAACTTTCAGGGCTTTGCGAAACGTGGTGGATTGAACGGTATGACGGAGTTCTTCAATTTTGCAATTTACTTCCGAAAATTATCGAAACACTTGATGCTGTCTCTTTATGGAAAGATATAAATACTGCGGCTAAAGCTCGTGCCCTAAAATTATCTCTCATCAATAGTCAATTTTTAGTAACAATTTTTTCTCTTTCTGATTTATTAAATTGTACACTTCCACTAAGTCGTTTTCTTCAACGGATCCAAATAGATTTAAAAACTGCTCAGAGGCTACTACAGGATACACTAGAACTTTTAAAAAGAAAACGCAGCAATTGCGAAAAAATATTTGAGATAATTTATGAAGAAATTAGTGGTATTGCCACAGAAATGGAAGTAGAAATAAGAATACCTCGAACTACAAGTAGGCAATTTAATCGTCCTAATTATTCATCTAAAAATCCTGTAGTGTATTATAGGCAAGCAATTTACATTCCGATTCTGGATTTTGTAACAGAAGATTTGAAAAATCGCTTCTCTGAAGAAACTTTAAATTTGTATAATTTTAATATTTTATTTCCGGATTCCCCAGTATTAAAGGATAAATACATTTTAAAAGTAGCGATAAATCAACTTGCTGAAAAATATTCCATATTTTTTAATACACCCATTGCAATAATTGAAAAAAATATCCATTCTGAAATTGAATCATGGCAAATAAGATTGCAGAGAGAAAAGTATGATACTTCAAGTACAGCAATCAACTTTCTTCAATGTTGTGATAGCGATATTTATCCTACAATCCATACTCTTTTGAAAATCTTCTGTACGCTACCGATAAGCGCCGCAAGTCCTGAAAGAACCTTCTCAACTTTGAGAAGAATAAAATCATGGCTGAGAGCAACGATGGAAGAGAATCGATTAAACGGACTTGCTCTTTTAAATATTCATAATAATATAAATTATTAATGATGTAATAAATCGATACGCAAAAATACGAACTCGTAGAACAGAATTTCTATTATAAATATTTATAGATTAAATATTTATTGTATGATTTAAAATTATTTAAACCAGTATTTCTTACTATTTGTAAGTTCTTTTTATGTACTAATATCTTTATTCAAATAAATTATTTATTTTTTCCTATTTTAATAATTACTTTTCAAATATAACTTTTATTAATTTATGTTAGAAAATTGATTTATAATCAAATGTTATAAAATCGTAAATTGACAATAAGTCATATTTGATCTCTAAGAAAAAATCGCCCCTCCTAAGCGACAGCTCTGGATCTGCCACTGACTAATATGCCAAGTAATAGATTTTTTGTAAACTATCAGAATGGAATTTGTACTCGACAATTCATTGGAAAAAACAAAATACGTGATACACCAAAAACTATAGCTTTATATTTAAATTTAGATAATCCGAATGGATTTTCTGGTCATTGCTTCAGACGCAGCTCAGTAACTGCTCTCTCAAATGCAGGTGTTAATTTAACAATGGTTAAACAGTTGGGAGGTTGGCGATCTGACAATGTAGCTCAAGGCTACATTGAAAATTCAATGGCTAATAGAAAAGCAATTTTTGAACACATTGCTCACACCAATCCACATGCAGCTAACACTCACAACTCAAAAAGTACTAATAATACAAAGAAATTTCCCCTCTAATAAGTAACAAACAATCATCAATAAACAAAGAACAACCACCAACATATAAGGAACGACCATCAACAAGTACACTGAAAAAAATTTGGCACTCCAGCTGACCCGATGAGTACATACGCTATGCCGAAAGGAGGGTCGAATGTTGTACCGCGGTTCGGCACATTTCCTGCACCGTACTGGCACAGCTCCTGTCCCGTAAACACGTCGTGCATGCCCCCCTGCGGTATAAGCGCTGTGCTAAGAGTAAGGTTAGACTGGTATCCCTTTTCCGGTCTCTCTGCTGCGCCGATTTTCGGAGTGAAAACCATCTCACGTGTATGACATCAAAAAGCTGCGACAATGGAGGAATTTATGATAAAATACAACATGACAGTCGAAGTACGCACTGCTTTCACAGGTAAATATAAAATGGAACATACACTGAAAAAAATTTGGCACTCCAGCTGACCCGATGAGTACAGACGCTGTGCCAAAAGTAGGGTCAAATGTTGTACCGCGATTCGGTACACCTCCTGTCCCATACTGGCACAGCTCCTCTCTGTAAACGCACCGCAGATGCCCCCTGCCGTATAACCTCTGAACATTCGGGACAAACGCTGTGCCAAAAGTGGGAGATCTCAGGCACGCAGCGAAGAGGGCGCTGACGAATTTTGATGGAAACAAATGCCGTGCCAAATTTTTTTCAATGTATTAAAATAACTTTGCACTATTAAGAAAGCTTATTTGAATCAGTTTTTTTGAACGTAACCTCAAAGGCGTTTTTGGTATTTCTTATAGCAAGCATTATATATATGTGAATTATCTTACTCTTGTTACATATAATTATTGATATTGAAAATTATAAAACGTTTTTTTTCTATTTAGAGGCTGGAATTAAAGATGATGAGTTTTATTCGTTAAGCAATAGTGATATTAATAAAATTTAAAAAAATGATCAATCTTCTATGATTGACTTTTTATGTAAATATCATTTGAGAAGGGACTGTTGTTGAATGTGTAGGATAACATCACATACAGGATGTATGTGATGAAACTATAATGATAGAGTGCGATAATAATGAGTATAGTATGAATGAAAGTCTGAATAGTTCATGTGCATCATCAAGTAACAGGGAATTCATTACACATAATAACAACTCACAAATTAATACCAAAGAATATCCTCCACAAAATGTTCCTCAAAATGATCCTATTAATTTGATATGCATCACTTCTTCACAAGATCCTTTATCAAGTTCATTTCACAAGATCATTCAAATTTGACAGGTTCACATTCTTTTACCAATATAGTAACGTGTTCATTTATTATGTACCATATAGCCAATAATCTATATTAATATATATATTTTTTAGATATTTATACTTTTAAAGAAAATTATCTATTTCATTTTCTGAATAAAGATTTAGAAAGCAGGGTTATGCTAGGGATTTATAAAAATCATCAAACAATTAACCACACTCAACTTAAACACAAACTTGTGTATAATGAACTAAGCAAAAATGAATTGACTTATAAGTAAGTTATGTAAGCAGTGTATTATAGGGAATATAACATAAACTGAAACTATATAATATTTTTGAAACTTAGCTTATATTACTTAAACTGTTAGCATATACAGTAAACTTACAAGCAGGTGTTCAAGAAATACAAGGAAATTTTTGGATTCTTTTCCCTTTGTCGTTCCCCCCAAAATTTCAACGTTTTATGTCAGAGTCCCAGAGAAATAAAAAAAATACTGGCTGATTCTAAAGAAGAAGCTAACGAATGATATTGTGGAATTATTTCCAACAGAGGATCCGGACATTTATTTTGTAGAGGCTGGTGTTAATGCCGAAGGACAAGCAGTAAGGGCTCGTGGAGGTTTATACAAATACTATAAGAAAGTTAGAGATGAATTGCGATTAGCTACTTTCCTTTCCCTAGAAAGCAATAAAAAACAAAAGTTACCTGTACTTGAGAATAATACTTCTGGTAAGAAAATTCTTCATTTATTTATTTATTTATATTGCAAGAGAGTCATTGTATGAAATATAAATATTACAAATCTATTCTTCATATTATTTTTAAAATATCTTTCGTATTTTTTATAATAAAAACTAATGAAGTTGTAGTTAGTATTTATGCAGGTAATAATACTATAATCGACAGTACTATATAATACAAAATATAAGTTATGTATTTCTAATTAGGGTTTATGTTGTATTTTGAGATTTTAATAGTTTTAAAAAACAATTTCTAATGTCAGTCAGAAGTTACTTATAATATCTTATGTATTGATTTTTTAGATCCTTTGGTTAATGTGGATTGTAGTACAATATGACAAACAAAAACATAAATTAGCAGACGCATTGCAGTCATGGAAAAATACTTATAGTGAGCGCATGAAGCTTTTACAGAAAAAAGAAGGAAAAACTAAGATTGTCACCATAGAAAAATAATTAAGATCATTTCCATGCATCTGCAATCCATATGGAGTTTCATTTGTAAGTTATTTTTATCACCATTACATATTTTTATTGAATATTTGCAATAGTATGTTGTGTATATGTAGAATATATAGGAAATGTTAAATAAATAATAATAACTAACGCTATAATTGTGTATTTACAGCTGGAGCAAGACTTTGATGGACATATTGCTGAACTATCCCAAAAAAGCATCATCACAAGTAACCCATCTGTAGAGGCTTACTCTGCTATGTTTACAGTGAAATGGCCCAAACTAGCGAAAAAACTCATTGCTCACCCGAAGAAATCGAAAGCTAAGGAGGTCATTGCGTTTATATCGTCTCATAAAGCATCAATTGATGAAGGTAATTTCAACTCTTTTTTTATTTTTATATTTTACTTGCTAAATAGAGTCTATAAGGTAACGGGAAGGAATGGATTTGTTGAGAAAGAGAGAGAGAGGGAGAGAGAGAGGAGGGGGCGAAAGTTAGAGGATCACGCTCTTTCAATAGGTCACACTGTCAGAATATTTTAATTTCTCTCGATTTGAAAATTCTGTTTCCCTCGGTAATATTAAAATTAAAACTTTTAAATGTGCTTTCAAAATTAAGAAAATTAAAGTAAATAATATCATATAATTATACTACATAATTATATATAATAAATCATGTTTTGAGCAATTTATAACCAAAATATATTATTTTTCCTATTATCGTGTGCAAAGTTCGAGTTTGCAGACGCATTTGCGTGCGCAAACTGCCAATTTTCCACGCACTGAAAGAAGCGTGTGGAAAAGTAACTGAGCGTACGGTACTTTGCGCACTCGTATTGTAATTACTATTTCAATAATATATCTGCAATATGTTACAGGAACTCACGATAGCTTTTTGGCGCTATTACTGGTAACTTTGTGCATCAAAGCTAATAAAAGTTCCAAGGTTGATGACATCGTTGTAAACCTAAGCAGGGGTCAAATGTCTAAATGCTTCCTACTGTATATTGAGGTGAGTAATATTTTGATTTATTTCAGAATTAATCCGTTAGAGAGGTAAAGGTCCTGCGGGGGATTCACTTTATTTCAAACGCTGTAAAATATAGAAATACAATAATTTTGTAATTCTTCCTGTTCGATCATATCCTTTAATACCCAAAGAATTTAAATGAGCGTTACAATATGTATTCTGTGTGTATTCCCCTTTATTTTAGAAGAAATGTGTTTTCTCTGATAAAAGGGCTTGGGGTTATTATTTACTCATCTTGATTTTTATACGCATAAGAAAAGAAATTAATTTATTAAGTAATTTTTAATATTCCAAAGGATTCTAAAAAACTGGATGAGGAGCAGAAAAGTTTTGAGAAGTGGCTGCAGGATCTAAGAGAACAAGTACATTCCTATGTAATGTGTACTGGAGAGTTGCACAATCTGAAAACGTATTTAGTATTGAATAAGGAGAAGTATGTGTGTTTGGATCCAGTGACAGCAATAGAGGCATGTTATAAGTGTTTAGTCGCTTTAAAATTTGTTCCTTCTTTTTGCGATTTCGTTTGGGCTTTTGTAGAAAAAGCAATTTATAATTTTAGTTATAAAAAGACAAGTTCGTGGGTTACGAAACTGTGCCTTGACTTAAACATTAAAAAATAATCATTGTTATTAAAAGTTTTTGATTTGGTTTATGTTGCTATTTACGTTACTACCTTACGTTGTGTAAGTTTTGAAAAATAGTAAATATTTATTAAAGTTTTTCAATCAATATGGATTTATTATTTATAATTAACCACCTGCTTCAGTTTATTTTAACGTTGTACAGTCACCCGAATTTATCGAGAAAAATTGTCGATATCGTTATAGATTATTTTTACAATTTCCTTCGTAATATATATACGTACCGGCTTTAAAAGATGATATAACTAATATTTTAAAAGAAAAAGGTCACGTAGATTCTATACAAGAAATTGAAGAATTATTAGATAGGTATAGTATTATTTTTGAAAATGTCGAAAGCGAATATAAAAGGATGAAACTATTACAAAACGAAGGATTGATAAGCTGCGAAGAATTTGAAATCGGAAGAACATACGTGTAGAAAATCGTCGACGGCGTACCTAAATTTGTGCCAGAAACTATGAAAGCAGTATATATCCCACTGAGAAACAGTTTGAAACAGTTTCTTGAAATTCCGGGATTGCTAAAACAAATAACAGATTATATTGCGATGTTATCAAAGGACTTACGTATTGTAAGTAACATTATACAGACTGACTTGTGGAAAAAAAATATGCGAATTCATTTGTTAATGAAATAGTATTGCCGATATATGTATATTTCGATGAATTGGAAGTCGGGAATGCGCTTGGAAGTCATGCTGGGACAAACAAATTTGGCGTCGTTAATGTATGTATTGCGTGTTTACCACCACGTATAGCATCTCGATTAGACAGTATCATTTGTTGTCTATTAGTACGTACCGAAGATAAGAAAAATGCAAGTAACAAGAATGTCTTTGGAAAATTAATTGACGAGTTAAACTTTTTGAGAGACACCGGGATTTTTGTAAATATCGATTCTCGTGTTCAAAATGTAAAATTTCAGTTAGTGCTATTATTAGAAGACAATCTTGGATTGAATAGTATCTGTACCTTCGTTGAATCGTTCAAGGCAAATTATTTTTGTAGGATTTGTAAAGTATCATCCGCAGAATCTCAAGTATTACCTCAAGAAGATGAGCGAAAATTGCGAACGATCAAGAATTACAACCAAGACGTTCAAGCAGCAAATATTAGTAATACTGGCATTAAAGAGCCATATGTGTTCAATAACGTCAAAGGTTTTCATATCACCGAAAATGTGTAGATTGATATGATGCATGACTTATTGGAAGGGGTGTGTATGTATGTCATGAGGTCCCTTATATACAAGTTTATTTTTGAGAAAAAATATTTTACATTACATGATTTGAACACCAAAATCCAATGTTTCAACCTGAATTCAACGGGACCAGTGAACAAGCCTCCTATTATTCAAATGAACCGATTGAAGAACAAGCTCGATTTAAAGATGTCTCCAGCAGAAATGGGGTATCTCGTGCAAAATTTTGGGTTAATCATTGGTGATATAATTTCACTGGGTGATGCATATTGGAGTTTGTACTTACAGTTGCGTCACATAATGGATATATTGCTGTCGCCAAGAACAACTCGTGTAGATGCGAAACTATTAGATGATTACATAGGAAATCTAAATAATTTATATAAAGATCTATATGGTAAATTGAAACCAAAGTTTCACCTTCTTTCTCACTATTCAAAGATTCTGTTGAAGAATGGACCATTTACTAACTACTGGAGTATGCGCTACGAATCGAGTCACCGAAACATAAAGTCAACTGCGCAGTCAACGAGTTGTAATAAAAATCTTTTACAAACAATTGCAATGAAATTGACTTTAAAAATGTGTCAAATGATGCATTCTCTACGATTTGAAGATAACATATCACTCGGCTCTACTTACAACACTACTAGAGAGACAAGCTACTTCTCAGAAAAAGAAAAAAATTATAAAAGTGTACATTATAAAAATATTCAGATATTCAGATAAACGGAATAAACGTTTTAGAGAGCGAAATATAATTTGGAGAAATAGTAGATATAATTTCCGTAGAAGGAGAAATTTATTTTTACGTCGCTATTTTTGAAGAAACGACTTTCGACTGTCATCGTCACAGCTATGTAGCTGAAAAACATCTAAAAAATCAAATTATTTCCTACAAAGATTTGCCAATAATAGCTCCTGCTACATTTGTTATAATAAACAATACCCATTTCATTAATGCTCCATACATATTGTAATTATTATGTATTATAATGTAATTACACTGTATTTTTTATACTAATAAAACATTTTTATATTATGCAAATTATTCTTTAATACCCAAAATTTTTAATATCAAATCCTTTTTCAGCACCCAAAACTCATTAAGTTATTTAGAAAAGCGGTAGTTTTTTTACACTGCGATAACCTTAATTAGTTAAAAAGTATTTTCTAAAAGTTTATAAATGTATCCATTAATTTATACATGTATATTTGTAAATGATTTGTAAGAAAATCACATTAGTGATTAAAACATGCGTGGGTGCCGGAAGAGGTTAGGTTAGGTTATCAGCTTGTGTTCGAGACAGCTCATAGCTCTGTTTGAATGCAAGATTTGCCCCGAACTTTAGGGACCAAGCGGAGCTTCATGAAGTTAGCCCCCATACATAAAATATCCAAAAACAAAAAATATAAATCGATTGCGCATTAAAAAATATAAAAAAATGTTAATTAAAACTTTTTTGCGCGAGCTGTCGTTTTTGAGATAAATAATAAAATTGTTCGGGGGCTAGAGTTTAGCCCCCAAAATTAAATTTTGTATTACTCATAATACAAAATAATTTTTGCAATTATTTACTACGGCATTCGATTGCGCGACGTGTGCGCGTATCGCCCCCAAATTCCAAATTCGGAAAAACCTATTAATAATAATATAAAATTATAAAAAAACAGTCTGTCTAGAGACCTCAAACGCGAAACGCGAAAAACTGACGCGAAATGACGCGAAATCACGCGAAAACACGCGAAATGAGTTGGGAAATTTTCGCGTCAATAACACAATTTTCCGGGAGCTTTCGCGTCAATTCGCGTTGATAAAAAAATTTTCCACAGGAGCTTTCTCCTTTCGCGCAAATAATATTTTCGCGTTCTCGCGTTTGTGTGTGTGTGTGTGTGTGTGTGTGTGTGTATGTGTGTGTGCATAACGCAATATCCTGGGATTTCTTAGGGTTTGTCTGCAATAGAAGTTGTGCCGCAATATAAGGAGGTAAGGGCGGCGCTACGCGCCGTCATCGTCTACAATAAAAACATCCCTCAGGGTATTGACTAACACCACGACGCCTGCGGCGCCCGCTTTTAGTACCGAAATTGCGGAATAGTACATTTCGACATGGGTGGGGAAGTCACACCACCTAAATAATCGACTTACGCACTAGTTTCGAACGGTATTTTATACCACGAGCGCCGAAAAATCATATCAAAGTTGTGATTTTGAGGTTAGAGTTGTATAATAGACATTTAAATGCCATCTGCGCATGCGCGCGCTGCTCCAGAAACGTTTAATTTGATGTGATTTTTTTTTTATAATTTTATATTATTATTAATACGTTTTTTCGAATTTGGAATTTGGGGGCGATACGCGCACACGTCGCGCAATCGAATGCCATAGTAAATAATTGCAAAAATTATTTTGTATTATGAGTAATACAAAATTTAATTTTGGGGGCTAAACCACTAGCCCCCAAACAATTTTATTTTTTATTTCAAAAACAACAGCTCGCGCAAAAAAGTTTTAATTAACGTTTTTTTATATTTTTTAATGCGCAATCGATTTATATTTTTTGTTTTTGGATATTCTATGTATGGGGGCTAACTTCATGAAGCTCCAGAGCGGTCCCGAAATTCGGGACAAACGCTGTGCCAAAGATGGGTGGTCTGACACACGCAGCGAAGGGGGCGCTGACGAACTGTGATGGAAACAGACGTCGTGCCAAATTTTTTTCAGTGTAAGGAACGTCCAAATAAAACATCAAATTATAATAATTCTCCTTTGATTGATGCAAAAAAAAAGATATAATCCCACAATCATCACCAACTACTAGACAGCATTCGCATGACATTTTCATCGATGATAATCAAAATAATGATAAAGAACATCCAAATGAAATATCAAGTCATAATAGTTTTCCTACAATTGACACAAACAAGATATATATGACTCCACAGTCATCGCCAAATACTACAAAGAATTTACGTGATATTTCCAACGATGATAGTCAAAATAATAATTTCAATTTACCAAAGAAAAAAAAAATACAGTAGTGATAGAAAATGATGAAGATGATCAGCTTTTATTTAAATCATCATCTGTGATTATCCAAAATAATAATATACATAAGTTTATTATTAATTATAATTATGCAAAGAAAAATCTAAATGAAGAAAATAACAAAAGTACAACTAGCTACGGCTGAATGCAATTTCTTAACATTACAAACAATTATTATTTAGTATTATAAAATAAAATAAAGTTTATAAATACGTTTATATTACAAATCTCACGTATTTATAAAATAAAAATTATATTTTTATAATAATAAATTGAAATTATTATTTTTTACTGTTTTTTTCACTTCAAATTAATAAATAAATAATAATAATAATTTGTACATATACATATACTTTGTCATACTATATTATGTACATAATATTTATTATACTTTGTATAATAACAATCTTGTAATTTAAATCTAACAAATTTTAAATTTATATTTTGGCCTTTTTTCACAAAATTAAAATTTTATCTCTTACTAGCAAAATCCAATGCAAATTCAAATATAAAATTCATTTATTTATTTATTTATTTATTTTTAGACTAACCTAAATCTACTTAAAACTATAACTTAAGAATAATAAAACTTTCTGTAATACAAGTATATAAAGGTATTTAAATTCAAAAATTCAAACGAAAACGTTTTAAATTTTGTCACCATTCTACCACATATTTATAGTACTTCTTTAAATGCTTCACAACATCCAACCATCATTTTTTTAACTTAAAACTAATAAAATTTTGTGTAACATAAACATATAACAGTATTTAAACTCAAAAATTCAAACGAAAACTTTAAATTGAAATATTAAATCCAAACAAAAACTTTTTAAATTTTAGCGTCATTCTACCGCATATTTACCCATTAACCAATCAAAATACTTCTTTAAATGCTTCACAAACATCCAGCCATCATTTTTTAAAGAAAGAATTTTATATATTAACAATTTATGTATTCTCGTTTATATACATGCTTTATAAACGAAAAATGCATGAAATGAACTTTCCAGCCGGTATGTTAAAAAATCGTATATGCACCACGAGAATAAAGTAGGCTGTGCGCCCGGCAAGTAGTTTGCGCCCTCACTTACTCGCCGGGCCTACACAGCCTACTTTATTCTCTAGGTGCATAATATACTATTTCATGTATATCGTTAAAGAACTGTGTAATTAACTCAACCGAAACAATTGAGTATCAAAGCCGTTCAATGAAACCAGGTACAGATACATTTACCTTAAGTTCACATTACATATATTTGATATTTGACGTCTGCAACAATTGCGAACCATTTTTTCTTTTTTTCTCGTCAAAATTTGAGGAATTATGTCGAGACCGACTTTTTCCCCGAACTTCGCGAACGCCGTCGCACCCCGCGAGCTTCACAGAAGCTCCCGTCACGGCTCGGTCGACGGGTCGCACCTGGGACTTACGGAGAGGGGAACGAGCGGTCCGCAACCCCAGCAGCAGCCTATTTGCCGACCTTTTACCGCCGCCTTGCGGCAACCAATCAGCGCGCGCAATCGCTCATCCCCAATTCTCTCGGAGCACACTCGTTCTCCGCGCTCCACCGGAGATGGAGCTCCTGCTCTCGCCAGGTAGCCTCGCCTGCACTCCCGCCAACAGTGACTCAGTCGCCATGGACAAAAGGAGTGTCCTGAGCCTCGCCAAATGCGGACGAACCACGAGCCACGCTCGGTGTCACCAGGACAAGACAGGAACGCCCTGGAGAGTTTCGCGTGACCACGAAACCAACGCTACCGCGTAATACCTTATTTTATTTATTTATTTAATTGTCTTAGTTTTATTTAATTTTGCTCTATCGTTTTGAAATGTTTTTTTTCTTACTCGCCCACCCGAAAGTACGTACTTTCGCATCCTATTTTAGACCAACCGCACGCTCTAATTGGCTGCCGAAATTTCCTGACCCGCGGCGCTTGAGCGCCCGCGCGCATGTCCGAGGAAAGATGTTTGTGCGGTGTGAAGGTTAGACACGTATGAAATAAACAGAGGAAAGTGCACGAGTGACGAGAAAAAAAAAGTTAGTTGAAATAAAAAGTGATATTGTTTGATCGTGGTCATTACATTTTTCCTTGTTTTCTACACGTACTTTCGAGTCGTGTAGAAACAATTAAGTGGCACACTACACAAGTCCCAACACTCTGACTGCACGATATCTTACAGAAAAATGAATAGCTCGACACGCGCTCTGACTGAAATTCTCTCGAGAAATGTAAAATTGAATTACTATTTTCTACAAATTCTCTCGAGAAATGTAGCAATAAATACTGCGTTCACATGCAGTGATAGTGTCCGCTTTCTAACCTAAAACGTGCTTAACCAAACAAGTGAAGATTAAAAGCAATAAAATTACGTGCAATTTCTCAATTTCCATTGAGATAAAAAAATGTCTTTCAATGAAACAAACACAGATGAATCCTCATCCGATGGTTCTGAAGACGAAGAAGAAATCTTAAAAAATTTTGACCAAGAGGCAAAAATAATTATAGAGTCAGAAACATTACCAAAGAAGTCTTCCGAACGCTACCTCCTAGTCTACAACGCTTACAAAAAATGGAAAGAAGAAAATAAAAATTCACTTTCAACAAACTCCGAAGAAAACAATTTAATTGTTTACTTTAACACCTTAAAACTAAAATTGAAACCGCCAACTCTATGGAGCATATGGAGTATGCTTCAAAATACTTTAAATACAAAAGACAATATTGATATTACAAAGTTCTTCGCTTTAAAAAGTATGATAAAAAATTGTGGTAAAGGTTACAAACCTAAAAAATCAAAAACTTTAACCTGGACTGAAATTATGAATTTTATGACAACAGCCGATGATCAAGTGTATTTAGCCACAAAGGTAATTCATTATTTATATATTCACTTCGCAATTAATACTCTTATACTTGGTTAATTTACACTATACTTTTAACATTCACAGGTAATACTTACATTTGGAATTTGTGGTGCACTCCGCTGTGACGAATTAACTAATATGAAACTTGAAGACCTAAAAGACTTGGGTGATGCCTTTCTAGTATCGATCCAACATAACAAAAACGACTACGCTGGCGAGTTTCTTATTGGAAACCTTTTCTATAACCAGGTTAAACATTACATTTCCTTAAGACCAACCGATCAATTTACAGACAGATTTTTCATCCACTACAACAAAGGCAAATGTACTCGTCAAGTCATTGGAAAAAATAAGATACGTGAAGTACCACAGACTATTGCTTCTCATTTAAAATTACAAAATCCAAAAAAGTACACAGATCACTGCTTTAGAAGAACAGCAGCAACGCTTCTTTCTGAATCCGGTGCAAACATGCAAATGATTAAACAACTAGGAAGGTGGCGTTCGGATGCTATAGCACAAGGCTATATAGAAAATTCACTACATAATAGACAAATGATTTTCAATGGTATTATCCATACAGCTACGACAAACACTCGTCCAAAACCATCGACAAGTACTACACCCAATGAACCTGACTCCGACTACCATTCAAATTGGTCGCATTCCAACCAGGAATTCACTACGAACCAGTACCATCCAATTCCAAGTAAGCATAAAAAATATTAATATACTTGATAAGTTTGCGTACTACCTTTCATTCCTAACAAACTTTATTTCAGACCAACAACTCAACTTTACCACAGCCAGCAATAAGAAAATACTTACACCGGAAAACAATGAAAATCAACCCTCGACAAACCACAACAGCAAAAAATTTCTTTCAAAAACACCAGTGAAAGTAGGATTCAAAGATAAAGTAACTACTCAACTACCTCCGTGTAAAATAAGAATTCTTCAAAATTTAAATCCTCAAATTCAAGATGAAATGTCTCATTCGAAATCATTGAATAATACTACACCCAACAAAGATGAATCTGATTGCAATTTAAATTGGTCAGATTTCGAAGAAGAAATCACTACGAACAACTTCAATTCAACTTCAGGTAAACATAAAAAATACTAATGTATAGAGTCGATGCTACCTGTACTACTTTTCATTCGTAACAAACTTTATTTCAGATCAAAAACCTACTACGACAACAAGCAATACAACAACTCTTCAACCGCAAACCACCACCAATGAATCAAAAAGAAATCTTAAAAATTTAAATCCTCAAATTCAAGATAAAAATCAAAACCAAAATCAAAATAAATCACTGAATGGAGATAAAAATCAAAATCAAGATCAGAATAACTCATTGAATGATCAAATAAATTCAACTTTAAACGAATATATTAAAATTAAAAATTGTACTATCAACGGCAATTTCATTGTAAATATTAACAATTACAAATCTGATAAAGAAAATCATTTGTAAAGAAAAAAATCGAACAAAAATTTATTTTATATTGAGATTAATATATTGAAAGTTAAAATTATTAAACCCAAAGCTGATTGATTTAAATGTAAATCTTGTATTAATTATTGTATTAATACTTAATGTTAATATATTGAAAAAGTTTAAATTATTAAAATCAAACTTTATTGTACTTATTTCATGACCTAATTTCTTTCTTTTTTTAATGAATGTGTTTCTGATGCCCGCCCCGACCAGCAAAACCTCGGCTTCGCCTCGGTCTTGCAAATGTCGGCCGGGCATCAAACCATCTGTGTAACAGCGAAAGTAGCAGACGGCCAAAAAACCAGCTCTCCACGCCGGGCCGAAAGAAAAAACAGTCGGTAATATCAACCGAGCTACCCAAAGCGGCCGACAGAGGCAGTACTATCGAGCGGGCCGAAAGAAAAACTAACACTCAAACACAGCTAGCAGACGACAACGCAATTTTATCAATTATTTAACAATTACAGAACGTACTTTCGGCCGGAGAGTAAGAAAAATAGTATACAATACTTGGACCGGAAATTGGATGCCCTGGCCGTGCGTCATACCACGCATGGCTCGGAAATCCAATTTCCGGCCCACGTATCGTAATATACTATTTATTTTAACTTTAATTTTTCTTTGTACGCATTTTAATTTTACCTTAACCTAAACATTCATCCTCTCATGTTCTCCGACGCTGAGCTCACATCATATTGCAGAATATTAATTTCATAAATGAGATGAAAGCTTTTAAATTCGAACAATAGTTAAAAATACCAGATGTTCCTTTGCTGGAAATATTTGACCAAAAACATAAAAAACGCCTGTAAAAACAGACCAAATTAATTACCATTGTTTAAAACTTAAATTCATATAAAATCGTCATATGTTACTTCACTATATTTTATACCCTTCAAAGATTCTAATCTGAATTTGGTTTTTCTGAAATAAAGTAATTTAAATTTCGGTGATTCGATTTACAAATATAAGAATGAAAATCAAAACTTAATTAATTACATTTGGTGATTAATGCAAGATTTGAATTATAATTATCAAAATAACTTTATTAAGTAAAACTAAAAAGTGGTCTGAAATAATATAATACGAAAGAAATGATGTTGGTGCTTTGATTCAAATGGGATATGCATAGAAAATATACTTTCAAATGTATTATATTACTTTGTAACAATTCTATATATCACATGCCACTTTCTTTAAGAGGCAAAAATACTACAATAATCATTTTTTAAAAGAAATTTAAAAACTAGTTTTTAAAAAATATCTAGAAAAATGGTCTTTATAAGAGAAGATTCTTAAAAAACCCAAGAAAAAAAAAGAATCGAAAAAGAGGAACAATGGCTATATGACGAAAGAAGTGCGCTACTCGGCTGTGGCTGCTCCGCGGGTTCTTGCGAAATCGTCGATATTTGTCTTGAATGTGTGCGAGTTTGCCCACCGCTAACATCTGCTCTCACCCGCCTCGCTTCTTCGGTCGGCTCTCTTCCTTCTTCTTCGTTCGGTTTTCTCTTCCGCCTGCTGTCTATATACGCGCGATGTGCACGCGGACCTTTTTAAATATTAAAATTCCATTTTCGAAAAAACAACGAGCGAGAACGGAGAAATTGAGTGAGTGAGAAAGAGCGATGAATAAACGCAATCGCTCGCGGGCTCGTTCGACATGAGAAAGTGGAATGAGCGGTGAAAATTTTCTGACTCGTCGTCGTGAATTTCGTGATGCGTCTTTGAGTTATTCCGTGGACTTGCAAATAGACCGAATTCGTTCTTTTGTGAAAAGCTCGTTTCGAAAATTCAGGAGTAAAACATAATGAAATATGTATTTGTGATTGAAAGTAGAATAAGTAGAACAAAATTAGTAGGTTTGGGTAGTTCTAAATTAACGGGCACGATGGAAATATTTAAATTATGCGATTCATTTAATTAGCTATGAGCAAAATGCTGCAATTACTAACAAATAATTACCGAGTTAATTTTACTTCTGCTTACTACTAATCACTCTAAAGAAGAAGTCAATAAGTATTCCATTGTGCAAGCTAATTATGGTATTCGTAACAATAGAGTTGGTTTAAAAGGTTGAAAATGTAAGTCCTGGAAACTATAAACAACTGAATGTCATTAAATTTGATGTACCTAGGCAGAAATAAGTAAAAACATGACATGTGTAAAACCAATATAGAATGCAAAACAATATCTTTCAAACCTCATGGACGTAATATTGAGTTGAATAATGAAATTCCTCCATACAAAAAAAAAAAGAAGATAAAATACCGGTTGCAAGAACTAATAGAATAACGAGAAACTTCATAGCTTCATTATTAATCAAGAGCACGGACGGATTCGTTATAATGATACAAAAATATATGCCAAAAAACTACGTTGATAGCGAATATCGCTCATTTGCCAAAATCTAACGCACAAATACAACTTTTATATCCAAAAGTAGGCTCCAAAACGACTTTCTTCATATCAATTACAATTAACGCGCGGGCATTAATTAAATTACAAGGTCGTTCGGCGCCATAACGATCGGCGAGAGCGACTCGGAAAAGCATAAAAGTGTCGTAAAAAAGTTCTCAAATTTACTCTTCTTCCGTCCCTCTCCCTCTCTCTCTCTTTCATACACCACCACTGGCAGCATGAGCATCGACTCTTGCACCACCACCGCAACAGCGCTCGCTCGCTCTCGCGGGCAGACGAAAGCGGTCTATAATATATCAGCCGGTCTGTTCCTAGCGCAGTCGCGCGGCGGCGGGCCGCGCTCGTCGGGCTTTCTAGTTCGGCCCCTGTCCGACAGATCGCAGCAGCGGCATCATCCTGGATTACGCGCGCTAGCCGCCGCCTGTCACTCCCCCGCGTATACACGCACACACGCACACGAATACACAATTTACGCGCGCGCGTATAGTCGAGCTTTTACTGCCAATACTCGCGCTCTAATCCCGCTTTATGGTATCCGGGCAATCGAGGATGTATTAAATTGAATATTATATCGCGATGTACGAGGGCTGCTGGTGCTGGTGCTGCTGGTACATGAGTGCGCGCGCGCACAGCTCCTCTTTGCCCGTTTTTGTTTTTACTTTGCGAGTGTGTTTTGTACCTTTGCGAATTGCTAGTCGTTTTATTTAAATTTATGAGCTTGTTTGCCGCTCGCTGGCAACGCCGACGAATTATTGAAAAACGAAGGGGGAAGGTTTATGGGCGAAAAGTTTTGTTTGAAGTTCGTCGAAGTGGGGCGAGATGGATGTCGCTCTTGATGGGATACAATATGAATGGGATGCATGTTTAAGAGTTCCATATGATTGAATGGCAGTAATTTAAGAGTTTTCAGATTAAAAATTATCTCTAAATTGGAGCGATAAAATGATTTTAAAATTAAACATGCTAAGTAGAATTAGAATGATATATTAGCTATTTTATATTTAAAATGTAAATCATATTATATACACTAAATGTCAAAGTATTTTTCTATATTCATATACTTCGTAACAGAATATCTCTTAATTATAATTTAATGAGGATTCTCGCATATCTCGTTTACTTTTGAAATAATAGAGAAAAAATTAATGGTGTAATTCAGAACTTTCCGCGATTTCGAAAAGATGTCATTTAATTTTATAATAAATAATTGGTTTTTAAGAATTATCTTCTAACTTTTATCTCGAAAATAATTAAGTAGAAACAGACAACACTCACGTTTGTTCCCTATGAATATTTGATTTCCAGACTCCAGTCTCATCTCTTAATTAGAAAAATACGTATTCTTTTATTAATCATCGTAAGTAATTGCGAGTTAATTGTTATTTGCTAAAATACTTAATAGTCGCAGACAGATTTACATGAATTATTTTATAACGTTTCAGTACTATGAATTATTGTCAACATTAATTAAAATCATTCATACAAGTTTTGTCAATATCATTTAAGTTCACTTAAAAACATGTATAGTGATTGGAAAAATCCTCAAAGTAGAACACTTATAAATAAATTCTTGAGTATACAATGAAAACCTTCAAGAAAATACTACGAGTTGCCCTATTTTTTTGGAGACAAAATGAACATATGAGGATTTAACAACAAAATTGCCAAATAAAGCTGAACACCGAGTACTAGCCGCCATGTTAATACATCCAGTAATAATTAAACTGCTGGAAGTGAAACAAGCGTAAATAGTAAAGAAAAAATTTGCACTGCCGCGCTACACACATCTAAATTCTCTCGAAAAATCCACGCGTAATTAAACAAACATTTGCCGCTCAATCCAAATATTTATTCATTTTCATACCTTTTCCTGTCCGCAGAGATATAGTAGTTGTCCCACGATGAAGCTAAACAAGAGAGACGAGAGCGCGAGCTCGCGTAATAACAACCCAGCGAAAAAAAGCTCGACCTATAGCACGATAAAACACGTGGCTTCGTAAAAAAAACGCCAGGCAAAATATCAAAAATTCATTCACAGCACAAGAATCCGGGGCCTCTGCCACTCTTACCCCCAAAAAATAAGCCGCAATCGCCTCTCTTCATGTGTATACGCATTGCGTAAATAATCCAATGTTAAAGGGTCGCTAGAGAGTGCACAGTAGCTAGGTACTACCACTATGCGCAAGGTATTATATATATATGCCATATTTCTTGCGCGCTCGCTCGCTCCCTATTTTAACGAAGCGCGAGAGAGAGAACAGGACGAACGTACATATATATGTAGGTGTATAATACATACGAATGCATTTCGATGTGTGCGCACGCGGGAGAGAGAGAGAGAGAAGGATGAGAGAGCCGGCCGGTCGCAAGCGAGTGCTTCCGGAGTTTCCCGAAGCACTCGTGCGGCAGCGATCGAGCGACGAGCGCTCGCGCGTGCTTTTCTTTCGCCTTCTCTCGCTTGCTCGCTGTTTTTGTCCCACTCCACACCTGTGCTCTCTCTGTACTTTCCGTGTGCGGCTGTATGTGTGTATGTATGTATATGTGTCTCTCTCCTAGCGCGCACCCGCACGCTTGACCTGACGCGTTACGTGACCGTCAGATCTGTATATTAGTTGGAGTAGTTAGTTTTGTTTGATAACATCACCTGCAAGGTCCCCGAGGATGCTTTATCTTGAAACTTCACGTACTTTGGAGGATTGTTATTTCTAATAAATGTATAATTCATCCCATTTTAGGATTATGTTATACTAGATTACTAATTAATGCATTGTATGGAAACTAATTAATTTTAACAAACTGTGAATCACTACACTGGCAAAATAATCTAATTGTTGAATATAATATTCCCGGCAATAAATAAAATAATTTTATTAACTCAAAATTTCCCTACTTATTTTTAACAAAAATTATTTCATTAAAAGTGAGTTGGTATCTAGTATTCTTAATTTATTTATCAACTAAAATATTCAATAGTGTAGTTTTTAAATTTAACAAAAGCAGAGAATGGAATAAATTCACTAAAAAAAATCTACTAGACTGTGATTCCTGCGTATAAAGTACATTGATTGTCCTCTAATTAAACTTATTTTTCACTTGCACTGAATACTTATTTTAGATATACTAATTATTAAAATTTACCTTGAAGTAAAACTTAGATGATTTCAATTCGATAATAATCAAAGTTAATATTGTTAGGTTTTCTTTAAATTATCAGGGGAGGTTCTTTTTATGATAATATGTAACTTTTTAACGTAGATAAGAACCAATATCTCGTTTAGTGTAAACCTTTGTTGTTTTTAGTTCTAGAGATTTAAAAATATTTTGGAAAACATAATGGTAAGTATAATCAAAAGCATGTAAAAAGCTCTGCACAAAAAAAAGCAACACATTAAAACTCAATATTCAACATTTATAGCACTGTGTGACCTAAACCCGCACTTAGGTCACGCCAATCCGTGACATAATTGTCAAGCTATAGAATCTATACGCGAATTTTTACATACACCAAAGAATGCCCACGTATATGTTCAATAAGAACACCGGTCATTCTTAGTCACGCGTAAACAACGCTCATCACAAACAAAGGCTGCCGGAAAACAATGCGCTGTACTTACCTCCATAAACTCACCTCCGCTCTACACCGGCAACGACGCAAACACACTCCAACCTTATCAAAATCAGTGAAAATTCCGTGGTAATTACTTCTATTCCAACCTCACACCATCCTCTCCATTCATCACCAACAGCCACACTACTGTATTGCAACAATCCCGCAGCAAAAAAGGCAACAACGCTCTGCAGCCACCTCACTTCCCGCAGGACAGTCTCTCTTCTCCTATACCGCAAGTGCTCGAGACCTCGAGTCCTTCTCCCCCATAGTCACAAAACCTGCGTTGCGACGGCTCTCCTGACGCGTCACTTGACCTTCCTCTCTCATACCCCTCGATCCTCCCCATATCTCCCTCCTTCTCTCTCGCTCCTACATACACTCGCCATTCACGGACTCCCATCTCTCTCGCTCGAGTTCAGCGAACCCCCTCCCGTTCGCTCGCTACACTCTGCCGGCGCGAGCGAGCGAGCGCTTCGCGCGTACATAGCCGGCGCGCTGGTGAGAGACAAGGACGGCGATAATACGGCGGCATCGGCGGCGGCGACGGCGGCGGCGGCTAGAGAGCGAGCGAGAGAGAGAGTCTGGCGGCTGGCGGCTACGCTGCACCGCTTCAGTGTGTCGTGTACCGTTCGCCGACGCGTTTCGGTAACTCCGTGTCGTGTGCGTGTCTCGCGTCTCTCCTGTACGTGCGTGCCGTGAGATACGCGCCTAGAGTCGTCCGCTGATAATCTAGCGGACGGAGAGAGGGAGAGAGAGATTGATTGATTCAACGCGGTCGCGAGTATACGTATACAGTTGTAATCCGCGAGTCTCTATATTTTTTCTACCCATTGCTATAGTATATATATATATACACGAGAGCGTTGATATATACGTATTCCCGGCGCCTGTGCTTCGTTTGTGTGTACACATACAGCGCGCAAGGAAAGTAACCCGCGCCGCCGGTGATACATCACTCGCACACAGACGGAGGGCGATTTTGGTGAATTGTGTGGATATCTATATACATACACAGGTATTGTCGTGAGAAGAGCGCGAATTTCGAAACGGGCTCCTGCGGACGCCATCGAATGCCGGAGCAGCAGCAGCAGCAGCCGCCTCTCCTTTGACAGGTGTCGTCCGTACGGGCAGCCGAGCGTCTCTCTTGCCCCGGAATTTCGCCTTTGTCCCCTCCACACTCGCTGTATACTACTCTACTCTCTGGCCACCGAAAGGGTTGGCTGTGTAGTTACATATACAGCGAGTCGAGTGCGTGTGCAGAGCGTATGTACACATACGCGAGATAGGAGACCGCTGTTGCAGTGAGAGAGAGAGAAGGAAGGAAAACCCCAGTGCGTGCGTGCGTGTTCTGCTTACATGTATAATGATTGTTGTTGTTGCCGCTGCTACTACTACTGCCGCCGCCGCCGTTGTGTGATTCCTCCTCGGGTCAGTCTGTGCCCACATGTACCACTGCTGCTGCTGTAGTGCCTGATTGCCGACGAGTCGACCGATAGCATCGAGTCGCTGCCACATTGCTCTGCTGCTGCCTCTTTTCTGGAGAGAAAGAGACAGAGAAGAGAGGGAGAGAAGAGAGATCGTGATTACGGGGCAGTACGACGGTGGTGACCGGCTCGAGAATCACGAAGGTATGTACGTGCACGTATATATGTGTAGAGAGAGGTAGGATGTGTATAAGGCTGGTCCTTTTTGTGCACGCGACGACCGACGCCGCCGCCGCCGCTGGTTTCGGCCTTTGAAGACGAACTTTTCTCGACCGACTCTCCCGTTCACGCTAGGTGTCTTTTTTTTTGTTAGTTAATTGCGCCACGGTGGAGGTAATGATCGGAAAGGATGAGGATGTAGGTTCGAAAAGCGATGAGGCGAAAAGACATTTTCCAGATTAGAGGCAATTAAGGGGAAATTTTCGTTAATCCTCTGCAGGTTGTTGAATATTATCAGTCGACAGGTATAAGCGGTTTTCAGTTGAGGGACCGGTAAATGCTAGGATTTTGTGAAGAGATAAGAGACAGCTTTGCGGTAGACACTTGGTTCGTCCAAGTTGTACACTTTTTATTCGTTGAAACGAGGTACGAGTTTTCGTGATAAGAAATGTTTCTGTTTGTATATTATTTGCAAGGCGAACGGTATTATCCATGCGCGTAATGATGATAAAACTGTTTACAAAGATTTAATGTGAATCACGGAAAGAAGCGATCGATTAAGCGATTAGCAGGAATGTTTTCACCATAGCTCAGCGAATGTAACACAAAAACAATGAGATGTAAATGATGTAAACCTACAAACTGTTATACTCTCTCAAGTGCCACTACTTAAACATGGTAATTCGCATTCAAATCCATTAACACACAATTGCGGAAAAATCCATTAGAATATTTATACAGCATAGTCACTTAATTTAACGTCCCACTTAAAATATGTGTGTTAATTCCATGCGCGGTGCAGAAAACCAGTTGGTTCGCCCTCTAAAAATACGCCGAATGATTTACGCCAATATCTTAATAAACTAAATTCATCATCGACGCGCGTGTTTCTACATAATCATGGTCGTCGCCCCTAACGAACTTAATTCAGTTTATTAAAAACCGCGCGCTAACCACCACCACCTGTGTGTGTGTATTATATATATATCCATAAACTGTAATTTACACCCCGAAATTAACGACACGTTACGCGCCCGCCACATAAATCATCATTTTTTCTCACTGGACACACACACGCGTACGATGCTGCTCTCGATACAAAAATCTGCTGCTGCTGCTGCTTCTTCTTCTTCTTCCTCCCAGGCGACTGTTTTGCGTATATAGCAGCGATGAAGTGACTCTCGCGCGAGCGAGAAACCTCTTATAAGTAAACCGGGTATACATACGCCGTATCGCGATGAGGCTCGTAAATTTAATCGCGGCAGCGGCTGCGGCGTGCAGAGAAAACAAGAAGTTAGCTCTCGCTACGGCCTCCCGAGACGCGAGTAGTCCACTATTTACTAGCCTCGCTCCTCTCGGCTTTTCGCCCGAAAGAATTTTCCCTTTTTCACCTGCAATTTCTCTCTTTCTCTCATCCACCGCGCGTGTCTTCTTCTTCTTTTTTTAATCATCGCCGCCCTTCTCCGCTCCTCTTTTTTCGACTCCTCTTTCTCTGCGCTCCTCTCTCGCGACGAAAGTGCGTTGTAATTTGACGAGGCAAAGCGCACGCTCGCGCGCGGTTCTCTGACGTCGCACATTTTTTTTCCGCCTCTCCTTCATCTCGCTTTTTCATCGCCCCGAGGCTGTGTCTTCCCTCTCTCTCTCTCTCTCTCTCTCTCTCCCTTGCTCCGAAGAGCAAGAGAGTTAGTTCTCGAGCGAGAGAAGCGCGCGGCCCGTGACATTGAACGTCGTCGTCGTCGTCGTCGTTGCCGCCGACTATGCAGCGGCGTACAGAAGATGCCGCTGGCTGTTCGAGTGAGAGACTCGGTCAGAGGATGAATTTTTCGCGAGCGCGGATTTCGCACACGAGCGAGCGATCCGGGCGTGTGATGGAGTTAGTCGCTGATTCGAGGAGACAATGTTTCCTTTTGAAGAGCGCTCTTTCTTTGTGTGGTCTATTTTAAATTCTAAGATGAAATCGCTTTAAATGTTGAAACGCGGAATAATGTATGTGAAGCGGAGAGATTGGACGTTCAAGTGGATTCAGTTAGCTTGAGAGCCCTTGAATTAGTAATACGTTTATTAAAATTATTCGCCCGAGAGGTAAATTATTCAGTTATGTTAACGCTTAATTAATATAACGTATGCGATGAAAATTTGAAAAATTATATGCGCAAGTCACGTGAATCTTGGTTATATTCGCGCGTTAAAAGGAAATGTCATTGAATATTGAAGTTGAATTCTAAATTCTGCACGTACACTGAGAAAAGAGTTTTGGAAAAATAACTTGACTGTATGGTAAAGCTACCACAGACTGTAAAAACCCAAAAAATGACCATACTTGACAGTAAATTTTACAATACTTGTAAATAGTAAATTTTATGGGTCTGAAGTTTGCATCGAAGTAAAATTTTTTACGATTGATTAAAGTTATTAAACAATGGACAATTTATCTAAATCTTTGTTATAAAGTTATTTTATACTATAAAACACACCAAACCTACACGCAAAATTAATATTAATTAGTATAAACTTGAAGTTAAATGAATTTTTGTTTTTTTATTTCTTTGTACTCCAAAGTTGCAAACTTCAGACTCATTAAATTTTCCTATATTTCTAACAAAATTTCTTATAAAGTATGGTAATCTTTTGGATTTTTACAGTCTATGGTGTCTTTACGAGAAAGTATAGTAATTTTTACAAAATTATTAATAATTTTTACTAAATTTTTTTCGCAGTTTAGATGATAAATAAGTTTTTAATATTAATTTTGCAAATGCAATAAATTAACTTAAAAATTTTAAAAAGGTACAAAACTACTGATATAGATGTAACAAACTCTTCGATTACGCTGTTAAATAAAAATTGTGAAATTCATGCATAAACGTTTGATTTAAAGTATTCCGATTGAGTGATTAAGATGCTACGCTACTAATTACAAAAGTGGATGGACGACGAATACAGGAAAATTCTGGAACGAATGAAGACATTATGATTCATTAGTCTATTTTAACATTTTAACGTACAAAAAGCCAGTCTCTTATTATGATATTCGATATCAAAGCTACTGGGATTTTTTAAAAGCAAGCTTGATTAATTTGCCGCCGAATTCAGCCTACACACAAAAAGACTATTATGCACAGTGCAGAATGTCCATGAAAGGCATTAAAAACATGTATTCAATCAACGCCGCGAGACATTTAGTTTTTATCAAAGCAGCATTCCAGCACTCGCGGCCATCCTTGAATACATCATAAACCGGTATGATTTAACGCGCTTTTGATTCATTTGCGCGCGCGGCTAACAATGTAACGCGCGGGAAAGTATAAATAAATTATTAACTTTACGAGGAATGAAAATTTAAAGCCATATTCTGCCTTTTTACGACTGCAAAGTGCAGGTTCGATTGCGCCCATTTCCATACACACACACACACATATATATATATATATATATATATATATATATATATATATATAGCCCGCCATCAAAGCGATATTCACTCGATTTTCCAAGTAGCAAGTGAAAAAGGCCACTTGTGCAACAAGTGATAGATCAACATTGCGCGGCGCGCACACCCGCGCGAGCGAGCTATATAATTTTCTTTCGCGCGCGCTCGGGCTCATTACGAGGCCGTCGTCTCGTCGCCGCCGCCGCCGCGCTCGAAAATTATTTCGTTCCTTGATATTTCGCTCTCGCGCGCGAAGTGAATTAAATCGAGGACAACTTTCGAGTAGTCAATTTCGAGCGATATAGAACTCGCGGGCTCGACTCTCTCGAACGTTAGCTATTTCAGTTTATTTTATAACTAGCGCGGTTCGCACGTTCCAATGAGGCGTACATACATATATATATACGCGAAAGACGAATATTCAATAATTCAAATATTCAGTTACGCGTCTCTTTAAAAATTGTAAGTGCATCATGGTATATGATTAATGGCTGTTTGCGCGCGCGGCTCTCTATGTGTGTACTATTTAAAATGAACTGCCTAAGAAAGTGCATGTGTACACTATCAATTCTACGATTACGAAAGTGACAGGTATCCATGCGGCGCGGCCGTAGTCTAGCGGCAGCAGCGGCTTGTCTGGCCTTACAGATGTTACAAGATAAAGTGGTTTATCCTCAATAACTATGATAGTTGGAGAGTTTATTCACGCGAAATAATTATCAGTATCGTATATCAGAGATAACAAAAAAAAATTATGAAGGCACTTGGATTGCATTATAAGGCAGCTCATACCGTGATATTAAAAAGAATATATCCTTATGCGTATATATAGATATAGAGGCAAGTATAATAATATTGCTATCTGATAAATTTATATTTAAAAAGTAATCTAATCGTGCTGCACTTTTATGCTCTATGTATAGTAAGAAATATTATTCCAGCAGCAGCAATATTGGAGATTCTAATTGGTTTTACAATATTATGTCGGATAATTTTTAAATCGTATCTGTAGTAACTGCACCATCGAAGAACGACAATAACTTTAGAATAATTATTACAAAAAAAAAATGTTACATGAATTGGATCACGCTGAAAATAATTCGAAAGATTAAAACGCTATATCGATAACCCATACTTCAAATTAATCTGCAACTTGCTATCAGATTTTATTTTTAATTACAAGACCATACTCTATTCTCAACACTCCCAAAACAGTCTCTCTCTCCCTCTCTCTCTCTCTCTCTCTCTCTCTCTCTCTCTCTCTCTCTCTCTCTCTCTCTCTCTCTCTCTCTCTCTCTCTCTCTCTCTCTCTCTTTCTCTCTCTCTCTCTCTCTCTCTCTCTCTCTCTCTCTCTCTCTTGCATCACAAATTCCTTCCGTATAAATCAAGCTGCACAATCTTCCGAATTATCATGCCGCGCGCGGCAAAGAACCCTCAACAGCAGCAGCAGCAGCACCGCATGCACGCATCCCATCGAACTCTGTGCCGAACCCTTCTCCCCCCTTTTATTCCATCCATACAGCCGACGATGTAAAACAAATTATTTTTCGCTGCGTACACAGTAGTGGTATCCTCTCTTTCTCTCTTCTGCAGCAGCCGCTCTTTCTCCTCGTTCGCATTGTACGATTCCGCCTTGGCTCTCTCGCGAGAGAGAGAGAGAGAGAGAGAGAGGCCTTGCCTTGCCTCGCGGCTTTCGAGATAGATAAGAATCTGAAACAACGGCCTACTACCTACCTCCTCTCGCGGTTCTCCGCTGCTACTACGAGTTTCCTATCATGCCGTTGCTGCAGCAGCAGCAGCAGCAGCAGCCTCGCAGCTATATATGCTGCCGCTGCGGTGGTGCACTCGAACAAAGAGAGACAGAGAGGGAGGCTAAAATTCGAGGCAGCAGCAGCGGAGCCGGTGCGCGCGCATATAGTCGAGTGTAATATGTGTAATTTGTCACGGATGTCGAGTTGTCTGACGGGGCCTGGGAGTGTGATAAGAGAGAGAGGGATTTGAGGTGGTTTGCTGGTTTAGAGCGAGAATTTTTCGGATTTGGAGAGAGGATTGCAGCGGTGCGTGATTGCGCTTGATGGGTTTATCAAAATTGCGGGGATTTAAGTGATTTGGAATTTTGAAGCTAGTGTCTAAAGCAGAAATGTTTAGCTGGCCATTCGTGCTTATCAGTAATGCGTCATTTGGAAACTGAACACATTAAAATTTAAGTAACATCAGAGAAGTAAGACTAGTTATCCACAGCACACTATGACTTTAAACTTACACATAACTAAAAATACATTATTATTAATTGTTTTGTAAGTCTCAACTTAAGTGTCCGTCTCGATTGTTCGCGTTTTTTCTAAATCTTTTGTAAGTTCAAATTACCATGACAGTTATTTCCATTTTTGAAATTCAAAACTTTCCTCTCGCACATAACAAAACAACTTCCCGTGTCATCTCTTTTATCTCGACAATTCACACACGCGCGCGCTTATAACCTTGTGTGCAAAAAATCAAAGCTCACCGCGCGCAGCTATACGAAAAAAGAAACATGTTTTCGCCGGCGACAGAATAAAGACTTTGTCCGTTCACACTTCATTAGTCAAAGCTTACAAGAGCGCGGCTCCGAAATATTATAATTCAAATCCTCGACTCAACAGCTCCTCGTCGTCTCGTTCACCGAAGCGACGACTCTCTCCCCCTCCTCCTCCACTTTTTCGTACCTATACCCGTCAAGAAATCTCAGCGAACATCTCTACACACACTCTCTCTTTCTCTCTCTCTCTCTCCCTTATCGTAAAAGGGCTGCAGAGGCCGCACACTCACACGCACACTGGACGCCGCCTTTACGGCCTGTCTCGCGCGCGCACGCACACACAGCTTCTTTTATGGGGTGACTGGTGGATTTTTATTCCCGACGAGGATGGCGAGTTTATTGGGCGTGATTGCGCAGTCGCCGCTCGTCGTCCTTTCGTCCTCGTCGTCGTCATCTCCGGAGAGATGTCCGTCTCACGGATTTTACGAGATTCCCTCTCTGCCGCTGCCGCCGCCGCCTTTATATAGCGAGTATAGTCGTCGTCGTCGCGGCGGCCAGTATCGGCTGTTTTGCTCGTTCGGATTATTCTTATACGTATGGGAATGAGGAATTTTTCGTTTTATTAATCATCGTAGCAACGGCGGCGGTCAGTTCGCGCGCGTTATGGTGCTATAAAATTTTGAAAGGAGGAGCGCGCAGGCTGCGCCAAGATGCGCGGAGATAAGAGGGAGAGAGGGGAATGGGGATTTAATGAGAGGAGAGTGTGGCCATACGATACGTACTATCATCGGCGTATTTGTAAGTAATTTGTACGAGTCCCCGCGTAAAAATAATTACGTTTGGCTAAAGTTTGTATCAAGTTGACGTTTTGGATAACTTCTCAGCAACTGGGGACGCTGCCAAACTTCAAATTTTCATAGTTCAATGTTCGGCGTAACTTTATAATAACTTTATCAGGACTTTACACGAATATCTTTTGCGTAAATTTCTGGGTTCTACGTTCAGCGTAAGTTTAGGATGACTTATCTTGATGTTCATAGTAACTTTATACAAAGCTCTGTGAAATTTTTTCTAAAGTATTGGGGTGCCCAATAAGTTTGGGGCAACTTAATCCCAATTTTAGCCAAACTTCAAATCAGTCAATAATTAATACAATAAGTTTGGCTCAACTTAACCCCCACTTTGGCAATACTTCATGTCAGAAGATAATTATTACAAATAATGTTCGGCAAAAGGTCAGGTAAACTTTTGCAGGGCCTACACGCAAGATATACACGGTCTACTGCCTCGATAACGCTACTGGTGACCGGCCTCTACTAACAAAATTTACAAAGATTTTATACACACTTCATAATTTTCAGGATAAAAATTCGTTAAACAAAAATGCTACTATATAGTATACTGTTAGATTTTTTTTGAAGATTAAAAAGACATTAAATAATAAGAATAGATAACTTTTGAAATTCAAATAAAAATAGAATAATTCAGAAATACATATATTATGTACATATTGTCTTCTCATACCATGACACCTAAATACCGTAAACGAAGCAGGCGGGGGGAGATACCAGCAGGAATACATCTGTAAGTTGTACATCTCACCATTCTTCCTCCGGAAATGTAATAAATTTTTCGTTAGCCTTTGTACTTCAAAATAATCTTCGTGCAAAAACTTTAAGTTTCCAGCATTCATGAATTGTAAGTTCTGCAACAACGCCGAATTCATGCACGTATAAACATAACAATTCACAAAGTATTTGCTCTGACATTTTGCTAGAATTTGATTGTAAATTTTATGATTGCAATGTAGGTATGGATAACAGTATTATCGGAAGAAAGACTTATCTGAAAATGGTGCCTTTTCCTTTCTGCGGATCATGAAATTGTTGGTCACCGGCAGCATTGTCGAGGCAGTAGACCGTATATATATCTTACGTATAGGCCCTGCGAAAGTTTACCTGATCTTTTGTCGAACATTATTTGTAATAATTATCTTCTGACATGAAGTTTCGTCAAAGTTGGAATTAAGTTGCGCCAAACTTATTGTATTAATTATGGACTGATTTGAAGTTTGGTCAAAGTTGGGATTAAGTTGCTCCAAACTTATTGGGCACCCCAATACTACAGAAAAAGTTTCACAGCGCTTTATATAAAGTTACTATAAACATCCAGATAAGTCATCCTAAACTTAAGCTGAACGTAGTACCCAGAAATTTACGCAAAAGATATTCGTGTAAAGTCCTGATAAAGTTATTATAAAGTTACGCCGAACACTGAACTACGAAAATTTGAAGTTTGGCAGCGTCCCATTGGCTACAGTTGCTGAGAAGTTATCCAAAACGTCAACTTTATACAAACTTCAGCCACACGTAATTATTTTTACGCGGGATCCTGAGCAAATAATAGACGCACTTTCCGCGTTGTTATCTGCGGGCACCGGTAGACGATTTCTGATAAAATTTGATGGTATTCGGATTATCGCTCTGTTGAAGGGCAAACAAGCTAAATGGTTTGCTCGAGTAAATATAGGATTATCGTTGGTGTCTGTGTGTGTATACTATGGTTAGCCTCTATAAGTTCATAAATTTTTACGATTGCTTTTGAAGCGCTAGTATAAACCCCTCAGACTACTATAATCATATTTTAGCAAAGGACATTTGTGAACAAAACTGACATTTCCCTTCCCTTGTAAACTACATTTCAACACACTTTTCCACAGATCGTTGCATTTTATGCCACCGCAGTTCATGCCTTAGATAACACAATGGCGCCGTTTCCAGAACCCAGCGAGTCAACATAACAAAAGCCACCAAAAACAGTACACTGCAGCACACACACACACACAGACAAGAGCGTTTTCAAAAATTTTCAAAAAATCTCTCGCAAAATATCTCCCGTCGCCGGAGACAATCTCACCCGGCGGCGCGCGCTATGAAACACACCAGCCGCTATACAGTCGTGTATTATACCTGCACGACAGAGAAAGAGAGACGGAGAAACGCGATTTGGCGTTCGTTTGATATCGCGGCCTCAAATCGCGCTTAACTGCAGTCTTTCTCTCTCTCTCGTTTTCTTCCTGGGCTTTCGTGTTCCCCATCTTTTTTCCAGCGCCGCCGTCGCTCGTGTCCATCTTTCGCGATCGCCTCGTTTTCAACAAGTATGTTTCTGACGGTTGCTGCCTCCCCCCCCCCTCTCCTCTCTTATCGCGCGCGATAATCTGCCACCGAGAAACGAGTTTCGGAATATGGCGCGCGCGCTCACTTGGAGGTGTTGTTAATGCCCTCGTCGTCCTTTTTCCCTCTCTGCGAGTAGTGTGTAGCCGGTGCAGCGCGCGCGCGCGCGTCCGTCTTGTTTTCTTTGTGCTTTTCTTTTTGAGAAAGAGCGCGCGCGCAGAGGCAGAGAGAGGCCGATTTTATGATATGATTGTGGATGCGGCGCATGGAAAGCGTAGCAATTTATCAACGCGTGCGATTACCGTGCTGTGCAGCGGGGGAAGAGAGAGAGGGAAAGAGAGAGATTCGTTCTGCAGAGAGGGAAGAGAGAAGGACGTTTTTTTTGGGTTTTCGGGCTTTTGATGATGAGTGCACGGATGTAGTTTTTGCGCACTGCGGTTGCCGGGAATTATGAGTAAAGAGATTTTCGAGAATTTTTTTTGGGGGAAGGACGACGTTAAAGTATTCTTAATGATAAGGATTTGGGTTTTTCTGCGGAGATCGTGATGGCTTGATTGTATGTACAAAAAAGAGCAGATAATGCGAGTTACGTTTTTACCCGATGTCATTTAAAGATAATAAGTGGTTAAGCATTAACGAAAACATTAGTTACATCGAAAGTACGATTTATATTATTTTTACATCGCCTACATATATTCTCGTACTGCTTCTATTAATAATAAAAGATAAAGCCACATTTTTACTACTATTCACTTACACACACACACACACACACACACGCACACGCACACGCACACACACACACACACACACACACACACACACACACACACACACACACACACACATATATATATATATAAAACGCAGTTAAACCCAGTTTAAAAATTCATCCTCCCTCTCCCGTACGCCCATTAAAAGATTTCATCTATAAATTTTTCACTTACCTTCTCTCCACTTTCGAAACAATCCTGCGAAATCTAATGCAATTTTCCTCGGCTGCTGCGCTCGGGCAAGAAACGTACTTAAGCGAGATAAAATATGAGACAATCGGTGTCTCCTATTTTCCAGCAAAACGTCACCTCGCGCGCACACGCGTCCGTGCTTTCTCTTTTCTCAATAGTCATTTTCCCGGTGTAATAATCTATCACAGGCCGAAACGAAATATCCATCTCTTGAATGAAAACACGCTCGAATCACCATAATCGTACCTATATCGAAAGAAACTCCGATAAAATCCGGAACGCACACATACACGTACAACATCAGCCTCGCGAAATCTATCATTTGCATATTAAAAAATCGCTGCTTTCTCGAAAACCGTATAGCACACACACACGTATACAATCTAATGCACAATGCAAATACCCCGCGCGTAGCGACGGATATCACCGTTACACATTCTCTCGCTCTCTCTCTCTCTCTCTCTCTCTCTCTTCCTAAGCCCACCTGAGCGCCCGATAATTTTACAAATTCCATTTTTGTATTATATAGATATACGTAACGCGCGGGCGTGCACAAAAATTCACTCGCGAACAAAGGCAGCAGAGCGCGTGTGTATATATCCTCGAATTCCTGCATACAACGCCGTGGCTAAATTCCGCGGGAAAACAAAGGGGAGCAGCGCATAACATACACATACACATATATACATATATTGTACGTATATACGCATATGGGGAACTACTTATGGAGGAAGAGAGCATGTGGCGGAAAAGTTCCTATATATAATCAACTACGTTGATGTCGCTCATCGATAAGCCTCGCCTAATTTTTTTCCGTAATTTTCCAATTCCAGAAGAGAGGGAGAGAAGAGGGACACCAGGTGTCCCGATGCGCCTGGCTATTTACGCGCCAGCTAGAGAAAGAGAGAGATAGAGAGACAGGATAGGATGTGTGTGTGTGTGTATATAGCGGTGCGCTTGGACAAAGAAGGAGAGAGAGAGATTCGCGGCAGTCGAAGAGATTACGAGGGAGAGAGAAGGTAGCTCGCTCTCTCGGGCCCTGGATAAATGAGGTAGTTGAATGAAATTTTTGTTGGTGGGATTCCAGCGAGTTGCGGTCTAGCTTCGTGTGCGCATTTGCATTTCGGCGAGGTTTTTCGTGTTTCGGATGTACGCGCGCGTCTGTGTAGCAGCAGCAGCAGCAGCGCGATGTGAATTAGGGAGATTAGAATGCAGGAATTTGTTTTTTCGGGAGAATTTCGTTTTTTTTTTTTTTTTTTTTCGTGGACTGGAACTAGTTATCTCGGTAATTGTGTCCTAGATCGGTATCGCCGAGTTTGATGAAGGGAAATAAAGATGTTACGTTTGGTGAATTCTTTTATAGATTAGTCATCTCGGTTCCGCGAAGTAATTTGTGTAATGGAGAAAAAATGTCAGACCTTTGTCCGGCTTTCAGTTCGTGGCTATAATGATATGCAATATAGGTGAATGTAGAAACGTAAAAGAATGTTTTAATTGAAAATAAACTTTAATTTTTACAAAATTATATAAGAAATTTATTGTTAACGAATAATATAGATTTTATACACATTTTAAGAATGTAAATAACCGTTGCCTTAAACGACAGCAATTTATATAAAATTATAATTAAAGAAACAAAAGAACTTATTTATTCTTTTTTTTATATATATTTTTTTACTTATTTATTCTTATACGCGTACCACTTCGTCTATTTTAATGAAGTATGTACCAGCAATCCCGCTTTATTAGGTCGCCAAATCCAAAACCACGCTTTACAAAAGAAGAGTCTGCCCTCCGATGCTCCAATTACCACGTAACTCTCGGCCAGCAAGCCAGAAGGCAAGAATCCTCTCCTCCACCTCCTCCTCTTCCTCCTTCGCGAAAAAACCTCGCTGTGCTCCCTCGCTAAAAATGCTCAGCATGTGCGCGTACGTATAGGGTAAAAATAGAAAATCCGCCCGTCCCCGCGCGCGCTACTTTCGACGACGTATACACGCGCGCAGCGAGTGCAAGAGTTAGAGAACAACGTCGACGACGTCGTAGTCGTCCCTTTCCTTTTGCTCCTTTCTTCATTTCGTGATCTTCCTCTCCCTCTCTCGTTCTCTATGTCCGCGCGCGTGTCCCGGGGCGATCTTTTTCCTCTGTTTACTCAGCTTGCCGCCGCCGCCGCCGCGATTTCGCCCGGAATACCGGAGAGCGAGCGAGCGGCGATCGAACGAATCTCGTGTCCGCAAAAACGGGCTGCGAGGGATTCCTTCCTTGTCTCTCTCTCTCTCTCTCTCTCTTTCTTTCTTCCTTCGTGCCTCCTTTTTTTCGAAGCCGAGCTACCGCTTTTTGTTTGCATTTAAATTTCCCTCCGAGGAGAGATGTTTAGTTAAGCCGAGTACACACACCGGCTGACGCGCCAAACAAAGCGAGAGAGAGAGAGAGAGAGAGAGAGAGAGAGAGAGAGAGAGAGAGAGAGAGAGAGAGAGAGAGAGAGAGAGACGAGTAGTAGTAGTAGTACAGAGAGCAAGAGAGAGACAGAGAGAGACTAACGAAAATTCGGGACTTCGTGTGCACGCAGGCTTTGTATGACATGGGGAGGTTGGAGGAGAGTGAAGTGTTTTTTGTCGGAAGGGAGAGAACTTTTGTTAGGTTGTGTCGTGATTTTAGTCGTGGATTTCTATCGAAAGTTGACCATCATTTTTAGGGTATTATAGATCGAATGATGATATTTCAAAAGAATTCTATTTTAATACTTATGATTTACATGATTTTGATGGCTTTTGCCACGAAAAACCGGTATTTCTTTACTGATAAATTTTCATAACAAAATCTTTAGAAAGTCAATCGCAGAAGTGGACTGTAAACATAAGATAAATCATTCCATCCCATCATCTCCAAGCTAAATTTAACAAGCCGGTATTTGCATAAAATACACCTATTTTGATGTTTCTTTATCGTCGTACAAAACACAACTTGTGACTTACAGTTCTGGAAAGTCTGTGTACTCTTGTAAAGAACTTGAAAAAGTTTCGCGTTATTTCTCAAGCTTGAAAACACACGAGCGAGAGAAAAAAAAAAGAAATTGAGAGAATGATTCTTTGAAGACGACGCAACAATTTATTAAAATAAAAATTCGCCTTTGAGCATTTTCGTGTTCAGTTAGAGGAAGATTTAAATTTACCCATTAGCGCCTTTCATTCAGGTAAACAAACCTGTATCTGGAAACTTGAAACATTGAAATGCTTTTAATCTGAATAAGAAAGTTGAAAATGATACAAAGATCAAGTATTCCTTGAATTTCTCTCTCTTTCTCTCTCCGCGTCCTTCGCCGTTTACTCGCTATATCGATATTGAAAAGGCGAAGGTATATAACAATGCGACAGAAGAAGACAGAGAGAGATTCTCTTAAAAGACAATTGCATTTCATACCCGAAACAATCCCGATTGTCAGCGCTTATGAATATACCATTATACAAAATTATATCTTTCCACATTACTTTTCAAAATCCCCGCGCAAACTCCTCCCTAAAACCCATCTATATAAAACTTTTAATAAGACTACATAACCTATTCCTATCACCATAATCAAATGACCTTATTATACCAGCGCCACTCCTCCTCCGAAAAAAAGAAGAAGAAACCTCTTGACCCACCCGCTCTAAAAATCGCGTAATCAATTAAAAGCCCGCGCGCGCAGTTTCCCACGCGCGAATCCCCCCAGAAATTGCATTTCGCCGGCGCGATCCTTTGATCCGCCGATTCAGCGGATTCCTCTATTAGCGCCGTCGCCGCTCGCGCCCCGTCATAATCTCGCGATCAGCTCGCTCGTTATCTCCCGCCATTAGCCCGTTAAAATTAGCATAAACCTCCGCGGAGGCCGTCGCGTCGTCGCTCTAAAAACTTTCGCACCGGCGTTCGCCGAAAGCTCTCCCACTATATATATACGATGGTCTTTGAAAAAGAGGAGGACGACGACGACGACGACGACTCGGAAACCGGGGCGACGCGGCGCGCGTTTCGAAATACCTCTCGACAGCGTCGGTCACTTAATACAATACAAAGGAAGAGACAGCTCGAGAGATCGAGTGCCGCACGGGAGAGAGAGAGAGAGAGGGAACGCGGAGGGGAGAAGGGGGTTCGAAACGTCAGATGAAGGGTCATTGTTCTTCGGACGAGTCGCGAGAGAGAGAGAGAGAGAGCGGCGCGCACGCGGCATAACGAGAGTGGACAGTCGTGTTTCTGTTCGAGTTATGGCACTGTGAACATCATACTTAAGGGTCCGCGCGGCGGTGGACTGCGCACAATACGTACCCACACGCCGCGGCTTTATCCTCCTCCTCCTCCTCCTCTCGCGCTGGATAATATCAGTGCTCAGGAGGGAGAGAGGACAATAATCCTGGGTGTGTATATATGTGTGTATATACATACACGTGGAGGGCATACCTGCGCGTGGATTCGGAACCGGTTGACGGCCATTATAAATGACGAAAGACTTTAATGCGCGTCACGCGTCGAGATGTATGGCGTACGAGTTCATGTACCACGAGAGAGAGAGAGAGAAGGTATGTATATGCATACGTGCGCGGGAAGAAAGAGAGCCAGCCCCGGCCTAAATCCACTGCGTGTGGGGCGGCGAGGAGGGTATTGTGATCGTCGTCTCTGTTAACTCTCTCGAGTGGACCGCGCGCCGCGAGAATAATGATTGTCGAGCGTCTTGGAAGTATAGTATACTTATATAGTAAAGAGAATCTCACATCTCCCCCAACTTGTCTTCGTATTCATAAAGGCCGCGCGGCGCGAAAAGTTAGAGCGAGCGAGCGAAATCTCGGCGGGACTCGTTACAGGATTTTCGAGAGCCGCCACTGTGAAACAGAGAACAAAAAGGCGATAAAGACAGCGACGGCCAGAATCGGTAGTAAAAATTTGAATGCGCGCGCTTTTAATGATCGTTCCTAGGAAATCGTGTGGATAATATATATATATATATATATAAAACACGCGCGGCGACTTAGGATATAGCGCGTAAAGATAAAGTGGCATAGATAGCTTTATATACAGAATATTCCCGAAGAGTTAATGAACAATATAAAAGTTGCGGCGAGGAGGAGGAGGAGGAATGCTCTATAGCCAATGAATACGCATGGGAGATGTATAAAATGGTCGAATGATGTATAAAATGCATTTTAATTGCCGCTGTGGCCATGTTTAGAGAGCTCGAGCTCAAATTATTTATCACCGGACGGCATTCGGCATCGCGGCAGTGCCATAAACCCAATCATTATGCTGGGATTGTATTTTTGTCCATCGCGCGGCCTACTGACGTCAGCGCTGCGTTGTACAGGAACCACGCGGTCATGTAAAATACTGGACTGCAGTAGTTCCTTGAAATGTGTACGTGCGGCAGCTGAAATAATAATAGTAATTGATAAATCTACTGTCGAGTCCTTTAAATTCGCGTAAAATTACAAATCCGGCTTTACCGCGGTGTAATTTTAACATCCAGCATTCTAGTTCATTACAGCTAAAAGCCAATAACATAGTCAACTGATACCCCAATTAACCGCGGACCCCGGAATATCCCCCTCTCCGTATTTCAGCTCGTGTAATTGAGGAAAACAGCGTCAATTACATCTCTCTCTCTTTCTCTTTCTCTCTCGCGCGCGCGCGCGCGAGCAATATCATAAAGTACGCCGAACGTGTATATTAAACCGTAATAAAGTCCGGGTCGAAGAAGGAAGAAGGAACACGCCAGCTCTATGGCCTATATTCGTCCGTGCGCAATGTTAAATACCCGGGAGAATCGTAGATAAATGGTAACGAGCGTCTTGGGACCGGTGGAAAACACCGAAACTTTACGATTGCACGTGTATATATATATACATACACGTATGAGTGTACGGCTGTGCATGTATTCGGGCGCCATTTTTCGCACGCCCACGACATTTCCGTATGAGTGCAGCAGAGAGAGAGAGAGAGAGAGAGAGAGGAGAGCGCGAGTAATGCTATCAATCTCGCTGACAAATGGCAGCGCCGGCGCGCGCCGTGCCACCGACGTCGTCGTCGTTTCTCGTCGGCTTCTAAGCTCGAGAGAGAGAGGCAGATTTTCGGTCTATTAAAATCGAGTTTTCACTTTTTAAGGAAGAGATAGGAGAGTGGGAGAGAGAGAGAGAGATTCTGGGTGGTAATAATATATATGTGTGTGTGTCTACACGTGTGTGACTGAAAGGTGGAGGTATAAAGTTCTCGGGACTGTATTTAAGACTGGTGAGAGGAGAGGATATCGTGAATCAGAAAAAGGGGGGAAACGGTGTAAATATTTTCGGTAGGACTGGAGGTATTTTTAATTGAATGCTTTTGGTGTGATAAAATTTACATAATCGCGGATTTAGTTTTGTGATTACTCAATGATAGTCATAATATGGTAATCGGATGGTGTGGTTAAAGTCGAGATGTATTTTTGTTTGACGCTTTTCTTCGTGAAGGACGCCTAAGAAGAAAACGTCGTCGTTATCGATTGACCTTTTTTAAAGGAATAAAAAATGAAAAATATAAAAACTTGTTATTGGAGGATTTATATATAGCCGTTAAATAGATGACAAAAAGAAGGTACAAATAGTACCCTTAACATTATAAATATCTACTTTTATATGCACCCATATCTATTCGCGTTATTTTGTTACGCTTTTTATAACGATTTTAATAGAAATGTTAACTTTGTCATAAAAATATCGAAAGAAAAAACACGTTAAAAAAAGACGTATATCACAAAAAACACCAACTACATTATAAGAGTACGCGTTTGATTAGTCATCCATCATAATCAAACATACATTTTTTTGCAAATTAGCTACATTACGTCGCATAAATCAACGAATAAAATAATCATACGCCTTACCGCAACCGCGTAAATAATTCAATTTCTCATTGACTCATTATCTACCGACTTTCCTCTGTGCACTCTTCTCGGCGCGGCTCTTTCAAGAAAATATCTCGGCCCGTCAATCACCGCCCCGGCGAGAGAGCCACTCGCGCGCACAATTGCACTCACTCACACAGAGAAACCCATTGCGAAACGAACTTTTCGCCATCGCATTTGGATTTCAATTGCTCTTGCACGCCGGCGACGAGATAATCACGGCGAGCCATTAATTTCTTATCGGCCGGCGATCGTCGATTATATAGCCACGCGCGCTTGGCCGAGAGGGATTAGGGCCTTCCATTTTTTACGACGCGTTTTCAGCGTCGCTGCCGCGCGCATGAAGGATTATATTCCTCGCGGCAGCGGCGGCGCTTTATCAGCGCTGTGTACGAAGAGAGGGAAAGAGAGTGCGAGCGGTTTACCTAACGAGGCGCGCGAGCTGCTCGAAATCAATTTCGAGAGATGCTCCGCCGGAATATTATCGGAAGTATGATGGAAATTCGCTTTTTATCGAATTTCGATACGCGAGCGAGCGGTAGTTCATTAGTTTGTTTATTAATAAAGCGGCAGCTGAAATTCTTGTGGCGGATGATAAATATACGCGCGTGTGTATGTACAGCGGTTATTGCGCGAATATATATATATATATATATCCCCGCGTGTCGGTGTGTGCGGTGGTTTTGCGCGAAAGGAAACTCGTTCGCGAAGGGGAGAGAGAGGAGGGAAAGGATAGGCGAGAGATAAGGTTTGAAGAAACGCGCGCGCGCGGCGAGGGTAATTTATGGCCGAGATCGAAGTTTTTCGGAGGGAGAGAGAGGAGAGATATGTGGGTATATATATGTGTGCGCGCGCGCGAGAAGTTGAGAGATAAGCCTCTTTCGATTTAATATGCGTTTCTACTTTGCGCAAATGTTTCGGCAGTGGAGGCTCGCGTACGCGTGTGTGTGTAAGTTATGTGGAAACGGGTCTTTAATTGAAAAATCGTTGACGCGCGCGGCGGAGTTTTCGAAATTTGTTTCGCTCGTAGAATTTTTTTCATTTGCCTAATTAGCGATCGAAGTGCTGGCTGCTTATGCAAATGAGTATAGCGCGCGGTTCTAAGTATGGCTATGATAGTTTGCTTTTAAGCGATATTACGTCTAAGATTATATATGTTTGGTTTTTAAGTGCCAAGTGTATACACTTCTAATATTGAAAAATAAATTGAAAAAGTTTCGGGTAGCGAGTTGGTTATAAGCGATCGAGTTTCATTTGACGTAAAAATTGATTCATCGCAGCGTATTTATAGGTCAATGAAATAGCTTATTGGCCGAGATAAGATGACCTCGTTTTTTTACGGTATCTAAGGAAAAATCGATCGATATTTTTTTCTCGGTACGATTGTAATTTTCAGGGCAATTTTTACAACTATAGAATTCCTCGTACCTCATATCAATCAATAAGAAACGCGATCCTCTCAAAGAAGCCTTATATAACTTCTGTTTCCACATTGCGAGCATCATCATAAATTGAAAGATCAAGCTGCCATCCACATAAACATTTATGGGCCCTTAAAAGTTGCAAAAATATCCTTCTCAGACACAGAAAGAGCACAATTAAATCGGCAACAACTTTATACCTCCTATCCATATTAATTAACGCAAACGTAAACGCAAGCTCGAAAACCACTCCTCGCACGCTTCATTTACAGCCTCCCACTCTTCTTATTAAAAAAAACAAACTTTCATCAAAGCGCTCTCTGCACTTTATCGCCGAACGCACTCTCTCTCCGCAGCCAAATCTCCGACCCAAAAAAAGAAAAAAAAATTCACCCACAGATACCCGCTGCTGCTGCTACCCGCTGCTTTTACGCCCTCGTAAAGCTCATAATGGTTTTTATCGGGCCTCGCGCCTTATTAACGGCTCTCTCCTCCCTCTCTCTCTTCGTAAGACTCTCTTGCGAACTTTTTTTCCCGCACTTGGGAGCCAAAGCAGCCGTTACAAATGCACACTTCACTCTATTTCGAAAAAAAGCGCCGGCCGGGCGCACGCGCGCGCAAAAGCACTCGAATATAATTTTTAATTGCGCGCATGCGCGCTTTGAGAGCAGCCGCCGACGCGCCGAGTCGGCGACCAAGTGCGCGTGCTGAATTGCCGTGGAGAGAGAGAGAGAAAGAGAGGAGAGCGCGAGAGCTTTTTATTATGCGCGTTAAGCGAAAAATATCGTGGGACGACGAGAAAGAGAGCGAGAGGTATAGAGAAAGAAGAGAGGGGGTTTCGCATTATGATGATCGTCTTGGCGCGATTTTCGCGGAGTCGAGGCTCGTGAGGTGGCACTTTTTGATGCTTCTGCTGAAAGCGAAATCAGAACTCTGCTTTCAGTGCAGTATTGGGATGCTTTGAATTTATTGTGTTAAATTTATTATATTTAAGATAATACCAAGTATTTTTTCATTAAGTATATAAAAATTATATTATGTATTTATCATTAATCTTGTATGATTTATACACACATTTTACATTAGTATTATCGTTATTTTTTGAATAACTTTTATTGAAATATTTGTTAAGTTATATTGTCATGATGTCGCATTAAATTTAGTTTCTGGCTTGTATTTTATGAATTAAGAACGATGTACAATTCTATACAAGTTTAATTATTAAGTTCCCTTTCTATAAGTACAAAATTTAAAGTTTAATTATTCATACCATATAACTTTAGTTGCTATACCATGAGACTATGGAAACAACAACGTGACACGGTTATCTCATTTCCTTTATATTTCCATGAACATACAGGAACCCATGCAATCAATACATATCCCTTCTAAAATTTATGACATATAAAGTCTATTAATAAAAATAAAATAATTACAAACCGACTAAAAATATATCTTGTAAAATGATAGCGGCATCGATCAACCTCTAACCAGACGCGGCTTAAATCACGCACGCGCTCTAAAAATACACCTCAATTAGAAATTTCCATGTTTTAAATTACCGTAAAATCCTAGAAACACCACACCACACATACACACACGCATTCGCTTGCTACGGCAATTTTCACCCAACTAACATTCCAACTCTATCATCCTCCCGCCTAAAAATGCCCGCGCGCGCGCGCGAACCCCCGGTTCAATTTTTCAGGGCACTCTCGCATTAACTCTCGACGCACCTCTCTCTCTCTCTCTCTCTCTCTCTCTCTCTCTCTCTCTCTCTCTCTCTCTCTCTCTCTCTCTCTCTCTCTCTCTCTCTCTCTCTCGCATCCATTCTACAAATCAGCAGCGAGCCCACAGCGATAAATAAACTCTCTCTCTCCTCTTCCTAAAGGGTAAACCGAGCCGTAAAGAGAATCCCTCTCTCTCTCATCTTGACCGCGCGCGGAAATTCAATCATAGCTTGCGAACGCGCGTTCGTTAAAAGCGAAGCAGGCTGGGACACGTGTACCTCGATAAATAATGCAGAGGGAAGAGAGAGAGAGCGAGCGCGTGCACGCGGTTACACTTACGTGGCGCGGGTTGTGATATAGCTCACCGCCGCTGCCGTCGTCGTAGCCATATAGTCGTCGGGGCTTATGTACGCGCCGGTCTTTTCCCACACGCGGAACCGACGCTGCTGCTTTTTTCCATGGCGGGTGTACGGGGTATAAGTGAGCGGGTAATGACGAGCGGAGGGATATGTGTATATATACACGTGTGTGCTTGAGGAGAAGGAAAAGGGGGTAAAGTTTCCGGAGAATGTTTGCGGTTGGGTTATTTATAGGTGGGTTTTTCGGGGCCACGCGGGTACACCTTTAATTCGGCTAATTGGGGCGAAATTTGAGGAAAGAGAGAGAGAAGGGAGAAAAAACGTCAGGCGACTCGGGTGCCTGATGGTCGATGAAAAAGTGGTGGACACACTTGCGTGATGACGTGGTGTATGGATATATTATATATAAACCAAGTGATATATGGTGTACAGTGGACTCTTGGCAAGATGAAATTTTGCAATGTTACTTTCATGAATTAGGTTGAAAGAGTTTTATACTTTATGAGCAAAACATTAATTTTTTATTTAAATTATAAAAATTAGAAAAAAATAAATACAAAATTAATTTTTTAATCAACTAGCTAAGTCCATGCGCGTTACACGCGCTTTATGTTCTTTTTTTTTATTAAACATTCTATAAGAATAATTTATTTGTTATAAGCCAGAAATCTTTTTCTTTTAATTTTAATGCATCTTTAATAATTGATATAATACTGTACATTTACCCTTAATTAATAATAAATTTTGAGGTTGAAAACTATAAGCTTATTCAAATATTTTTTTTTTCATAAAGTATTAAATAATGAATTCAAAAATAAAATCTGAAGATAATATTGATATAATTTATTCTAAAGAATCTCTTTTACTTTCCATTCCAATTCTCTAAACCTTGCTTTCTTTATTGTTAAGATTACAAAAATTTGCTTGTTTTGAATTTTACCACTCAGTTCAAAAACCAATCACATCGATTCTTTAAATGAGCCACTACTTCCGATCATCATTTTTTATGAGTCTGAAGTTTGAAACGTTGCAATGCAACGAGAAATAAAAAAAAATAATTTATTTTACTTCAAGTTTATAGTAAGTAGATAATATTAATTTTACGTGTAGCTTTAGTGTTTTATAGTATAAAATAACTTTATAACAAAGATTTAGATAAAATTTCCATTGCTCAATAACTTTAATCAATCGTAAAAAATTATTTCGTTGTACTTCAACGATGCGAACTTCAGACCCATCATTTTTTAAAGAGAGGATAATTGGAAAAAAGAAGCCACAATCTTAATTTTCAAAAGTATTCTCTTCACAAAGATGTTAATATTACACATAATTTAGAATCCATAAATACATAAACATTTATTTAGTAAACACGAATACAAAAATCTTTTTATATATACACTTGACCAGCCTAATTATTTCAATAAGATACAATCGCAAACAGTAAAAATTTATAGAGCTCAGTAAAAACGATATCGCGCGCAGGATATATGTGTCGCGTTCTCGAACGCCGCTATAAATTCGCTACAATTATTTCCCACTTTTGTTTATGAATTCACACGGCCACCATAAAACTAGTGTATGTGTGTGTGTGCCACGCTGCTACTGCTCCGAATCTACGTAATAAAGCCGACGGGGGTTTTCATTGCAGCGCTGCATTTTTACGGTCTTCTATGACTTTTACGTCGCGCTCGCATAAAAGTATGTGCAGCGAGCGAGCGCGCACGCGGATTTATATATAAAAGTCGGACATTAAGCGCCGTAAACGTCGGCGTTTGCGTGTGCCTCGTTACTGATTTCAACGAAAATTGGATCGGAAAGGTAAGAACCGGTGAAATTTCCCAGATTGCTATCTCGTGCAGTGTATTATAGGATTGAAAAGCTCTCTCGGCCGCTTTAACGCACACCTGCATTACATACCGTGTGTAATTAAGTGAAAAATTTATTTTCGAACCTCATTAAAGTAGAAAACGCAATGTACCAGTTCCCATCTTGTTACGAATCACGAATATCGAAGCCTCCATTCCGCAATCTCCATCAACTCCACAATTAAAGACACCGATAATCTCAAAACTTAACGCTCCGACCAACCCACGCATTCTCCAACCTCATAATCCATACCCGCTAACCAACGAAAAATCCCCCGCGTACAGTATAATTGCCATTCAATTCTAACCAAACAAAATCCAGCGCTAAAAAAACCCCGCGTTCCTTTTATCCAAACACAGAGACGCGCATAGGAAGTTGACTGATTTCGCCTTCACTCTCTTTGTGAAATCCGAGCGTGCGCGCAGCAGCAGCAGCACCACCACGCGACCCTTTGATCCGTGTACTCCCCGTTGTTCTTTCTTCCGCGTCGCTGCTTTTTTTCTCCTCTCTCTTTTCCTCCTCCTCCGTTCGGATTTCGAATTATGCGCGCATTAGAGTATACCCCGGTGTCGCGTTTCCGAAAGTCCCTCTGCGTATACGCGCACGGCGAGAGAGCTTTGATTCGCGGTTGTAAATCACGCGTTGTATATACGCGCATGGGCTATTGGGTTATAAGGCGATCATTGTTTCGGGGCTCATTGTCCGGCTCGCGATTGCATGCGTTTATGTGCCCGGCGCATTCTTAACTTTCACGGTTGGAGGGAGAGTAGGTATACGCGGATATTGTGATGCGTAATTGATTGGATTTCGCGTCGCCGCCGCCGCCGCCGCCGCGATTTCATTTGGAGGGGGCCGCGATATAACCTGGTTTATTGGACTTTAATAGCGTCGGGGAATGATTACTTTTAAAATCGCGATTTAAAAGTAATTAATCGGACGCGCGTTTTAATTCTCGAGCGGGCGAGATTTTTCAGCGAGGATACCGCTTATACGCGTGCGTGTGTGATGTGGATCATCGTAAAAGTTAATTTGGGCTTTTAATTGTTATAATCTTCCTTTTTTTTTCTGCAGAGTTACAAATCCGAACGCATTATTTAATCATCCGCGAGCGTTTAATCCCTATATAGCCACAATCATCCATTCAAATCACATATCATTTATATACCCGCGTCTTATGAATAACTCTACATACAGCCGATAAAAAGAGAGAAATGCCCAATGAACAATCTCCACTCGATAATCAATAGCGAACGATAACCCAGCCGCATGCAATCACGCGAGCTAAACGCCGCAACATCTCTTGTATAATGCCAGCACCTCCTCCTCGAGATTATCCACTTTACCTAACACACACCGTCGCGCCCGCTCGCGCGCTACTCCCATGTACCGTCCCGCTTACAAATCGATAAATAACTCACTTATGCGTCTTACCTACTTCTCTACACGCTTATAAATCCACGGTTCGGACGCCGATCGGAGCCAGCGATAGCTGTATAAACGCGCGCGTCTCGGAAAAGCCACCCATTTAGATTTCCACGCCACGGGAGACGCATGAACGAAGGCTTGCGCAACGGACCAGCGCCGGAAACTTGATACGAGCACGTGTGGGGGATTGATCGGACGAAAAGTTTTCCTCTGTTTGTTTTCGACGTGGTTTCGGTTTCTGCGTATATGCTACTGGTTGGCTTATTAGATTTCAGAGATCTCGGCGATCTGCGTCATTTGCGTGCACAAATATAGGGAAGGTATGATGGGGAATTGGTATGGAGTGGTGATTAGTGTGCGCAGGTTCGACTGGGGTTGTCGAAGTTTGTTTATAATTTCCTGTGGATGAAAATTCTGAGTTGCAACGTTGCATGTTAATTAAAAAAATAATATAAAATATATCCGGTAGAAGAATATTAATTCATTGTAGATAGAAACTTTGTTACCTTTCATCTGTATTCAGTACGTAATGTTTCAAGCCCGCAATACTTCTCAGCGATGAGTAATGCTTCCGTGAGTTATTAAGACACCCCGAGTCTTCCCGTTATAAATCGCGCCTCCTTATCAGACTGTCGTCACCGGTCGCGAAATCTATGACTCCTTCGACAAGCATTCCTCCTTGTCCCGACAATGGAGGAAAAACTCTAAGCGCAGCACGACACCTTTCCATTACACACAACGCATCTTCTGTCTCCATCCCGACTTCAAAAATAAAATCCCATATACATTCCAGCGCGTCTCACCACATAAATACACTCCCGGCGATGGTCCCAAAGTTTATAAATCCAAAACCATGAAAAAAAGGCCCGCAGCACACTTCTATTCTCGAAGAGATCCAACAACCCGGCCGTAAAATCCAAGATTTTATTCTCCTCGCACGGAAGATGATAAACAGCGCGAAGGGCGCCGCGCGTGTATGCTTTATCAGGTTTCGGTTTCACCCCCGGAGTTTGACCCAACGCGCAAGTGGAAATCATTTCCCTGTATATACGTGTGTATGTGTATATATATAATATCGCGCCAGGAAATTACGACGATAGAGAGAGGTTATACAGCGGATATTTTAGGAACGGTTTTTCCCGATCGTTATTTACCTGCGGCGAGGTGTGATTGTTTGGAATTTATATTTTGTGAGTAATGGCGCTGGTTGAGCTATCAGCTTTCAATTAAATTCGGGTTCGGCCCGATGGAAGTTATTTGAGCATGATAAGTATAAATATAAGCGTGAAAGAAGAGGAGACGTTTTTAATAGTTTATGAGCTATGTCTAGTCGTAAATATCGGATCGGTATTAGATGATCGGATAGAGTTCCATTTATACATAAGGTCGCCGCCAAAATAATATATAAGTATCGATTAATTTATGTATTCAACTTCGTAATCAATAAGTACGACAATAGCAGCGGTGACAATTCACAATTGCATAACAGCTTTCCTGTAACACGCTATATAATATAATACTGCCGACTGCAGCGAATGATATTCCTTTTCCGTAGCCAATATAAATTCTTCAATAATCATAGCCAATCTCGGTAATGTTTCAAGAAAGTTCGTCGCGGCATACTGTCACCATTCTCGACGATAGAAACTCCGGAGACTAATAACTTTTTACACATTATCGTGCGGATTCTTCTTCAAAGTACGCCACAAGATTCCCGTATTCTAAAATTACTTGCACAACTCCCGCGCTAAATAATGCAAATCCGTATATACAACACCACCATAGGCAAAGTTCGTTGTCAGTTCGTCAACAGCTGACGTGGATCACCCTACATACATCCACCCGTGACATGACACTTCCCACGCAATCCCCACATCATCCTAACCCAAAAAAGTCTCTACGAACTCTCTTTACTTTACCCCCGCACGACACTTTCGCATAACACCACGTCGGCATTTACATTCACGCGCGGCCGCTTATACTTATCAGCGATAACCGCAGCGGAAATAGAGAGAGGGAGAGAGATAGGCGGAAGAAGGCGCCGCGTCACGCACCGCTCGATACATAGACGTGTAGGTACGTTGGCCGCAAGTGCATACGTGGTCCGACCCACTTGCACGTCGTCGTCGCTGCTCGCGCGACTTTATTGGAGAACACCTTTGTCTCTCTCTCTCTCTCTCTCTCTCTCTCTCTCTCTTTCTCTCTCTCCCGGGGTAAGGGGTAATCGAGAGGCGCATATATATACACGCAGTGCGATCGGATTTATGATCAGCCGCTCGTCGACAGGACCGGTTTTTTCGTTTCGTGTGTGGATGATGTTGTGGGAGGACGACGAAGAGCGCTGAGAAAATGTGCTGGTCGTTTTTTTTTTTTATATTTTACTTGGGGTATATATACAGGACTTTGGGATGGCTCGTTGTGGGTGTGCGGATGAAAAACGCACTTCGTTTCGTTGGATATGTGAGAGGGTGTAATTTATTGTTAGTGGGCCGGGTGAGTTATAGGTGAATTTGCTTTTTTCGAAAATTGGAATCCGATGTATTGGAATTCGATATTAGGCAATCGGGGATTCTTCGGCGGCGGTGGTCGTTGACCTTTGTTTTTGTTAAATATTAACGTGGTCGTATAGAATAAATAATATAGCATAGCAATCGTGAATGGAATTGTCTTATTTAACTATTTCAAAATTCTATTGACAACTGTTTCCGGAATAATATTTTTATATTCGAATGTAATACTGTTGAATATCGGTTGTCTTTTTGAATTTTTAATTAACGAATAACTTTAACCGGGACATTCAACCTTACCATTTTAATATGCATAGAAACGTATATGTAACACACTAAAAAGAATCTTTTACAAACCATTGAAACATCAACCTACAAACTTTTACTTCCAAGCTGAAAGAAGACTAAAAGTACCATTGATTTATGGGAAATATTTTTGATTTAGTGCACTCGCCATTTCAAAATACGAACAGAATGCGTCTCGCCCTTGCTCTCCCCTAGTTCGGAATGCCTATTGCCGTTCCGTTCGGCGCTCTCTAGCTGCTAGTGCGTAAAATATTATTACTATGAAATTCGATACAGGCGATGCGCGGTATATGGCGCTGCTGCCGCTGTAAAACTTATTCACTTTGCGCGCTCTCTCTCTAGCGCATTACCTACGCGAACGCTGCGCGGTGTAAATCAATAGAGCGAGCTCGCTATGGAGTTTGGAGTAATGTAAAACCTATTTACTATTGTGATTCGCCTTTCGTTCTGTACGGTTATTGTCTTTCCCTTTTGAGAGGGTACGACAACGCGCTCTCCTTGGCTTTAGAAGTTTACCGATACCACATGTTTCTTTAGATCAATAGAGACCAACATGTCTGTGTTATTTAATTGACGTATATTATATGTTTAATTTAACGATGCCAGTTGCGAGCGTAGAAGTGGTTTTAGTGCAAATGAACGGGGACGGTGTGAATGTGAGATTATTGAATTTCTCTACCCTTATTTTATTGCTGAATAATTGATTGTGTGACTAATTGGAGTTCTCTTTTGTTTCAGGTATGTTCCGAGAATCGCCACTTTACTGAACTTTCCTGGTCACGTAAGCTGAAAAAACAACCAAGTTTCCTCTATATTTAATCACGCGTGTACAACGCGACCTTAATTGTTTTGTTTGGCACGGAATTTTTTCGTAATTGTATAGAAATGTTTATTAAATCAATATACGTACATGTACACGAAAAAAATCTTGCCACGATAATAATATTAGAAAAAATTCCACACTGAAATTGCTTGTAGTAAACTATGAAATTTTTGTCGCATACCAACAGTTAGATAAAAATAAATTTTTACTGCAAACTTCAAAGCATCTTGCCCAGAAAATAAAAAAAAAACAAGGAAATAAAAGTTCGACGTGTTGCGCAACAAACGAATTAGCCAATCCACGAATCTTAAAAATGTTTGTACCGACTGCGTTAAAATTTATCGCTTCCGCATCATATACCCACGTCCAGCCAGCATCAAGCTGTAATTATTGCTCACCCACATTTCAGGCCTTAATCACTCCTCTCTCCCTTTCCGCGTCAATCACCTTAATTCCAATCGACCGAGAGAGAGAGAGAGAGAAGCGCTAGTCCCCAATCGACTGCTATACCCTGCCGACTTAATGCCGCCCCTGCAAACACGTAAATTCCCCCTCTCGCTTTAAAATCCCGCGCCTGAACCTTAAAAGAACAGCATCCACAACGACGGTGTCGTGCGTTTATATCTCTCTCTCTCCCTTACTCTCTCTCTTCTCCCCCCCCCCCCCCCCTCGCCCTTCAATCCAATTTTCCTCTGCTTTCTCCCTTGCACCACTCGTGCACAGCGCGCGCGCGCGTAAACTCCTCTTTTCTTTATCCGGCTTCTTTCTCTCGCTCTGTGCCACCCCCTCACCCTCTTCCCCCTTTATATATATATACTCCCGAAGGATTAGACGGCGCGCGCTTCCGCCCGAAAATTGCCAATATCCGCCTCGGCCCCCGCTGCCGCGCCGGATCTTTATTTTGCGTCTTACCCGGGGAATGAGGTCCGATAGATTTTTATTGGAGCCGCGTAGTCGTAGTAGCAGTAGTGGTAGTAGTAGTAGTAGTAGTAGTAGTAGTCGTCGTCGTCATCTACTCTTCGCTGAGATTAGATTGAATATCAATGCGTGTTACGCGGAGACGCGCTGACTTGTTCTTCTTTTTTCTCTTTCTCTCTCTCTCGGTCTTCGCGCTCGATTCTCTTTTTATGTAGGGGAATGACTAATCCGTGTGACTGCGGCAAAATAATTGTGAGGAATCTTATCCGGAGGGGATTGATTTAATGCACGAATTTAATTACGCGCACGCGCGGCTCCTGTATGGAAATGGAGGTGATAAGGAGAGTTGAAGAGAATTTTTCGGATTAGATCCCGTGGGCTACGACACGGTTTTTAATTAGTTATCTGCGGCTGCAAAGTTGTTCATTCACTTTCCAAATTTTGAGCTTCAAAATTTACGTACCGGTGATTATAGTGATTTTAATTGAATAATTCATTCGTTGTTTATTGTTGTTACAGTTTGATTTTGTTTGTTTACTGCGGAATATTATTAATTATTTTACACAGTCTCAAAAATGTTAATGAAATATAAGCGAGTATTAATTAATGAAACGAGTTGGAGCATTTATGTAATTAAATGTGATTTTCGGAAAACGCTTTCGATCATAACGATGAGGTTGTTAATTAAATCCGGCACTGCCAAATGGCTCTGCTGTATGGAAATTTGATTAAAAGAAACAAATTAACAGAAAGCCCTAAATTCCATATTTTTTAAAATAAATTAATAATATACTAATGTTGTTATGTAAACAGTATGAATTAAATTAATGTAAATTGTGCTTTGAAAAGTTTACAAACACCAGCTCTTTAATTAATGTCGTTTATCCTTTAATAAGATTATTCCTGTAGCTAAATTGATTAAAATCCGTTAAATCCACAATTATTGTGGCCCTGAAATATTGCTGGACTTTCATAATTATTCGAATAAAAGCAAATAATTATTTGTTTTATTATTAATATAACCACATAAACAAGCACATTACATAGCATTTTGTCAAAGTTAAAATTGTTTACATAATATATACGAGGATTCCCAAGATCTTTACACCCTTCTTATCTCCTGCACAAAATTCTCTCAACACTTTAAAATGTGAAGCGTCTCGTGTCGCGTCGATTGTCCACTTCGCGCGAGGCTGTGGCGCGGCTCATCGGCAATGCTCCCGGCTCCCGCTGTTTCCTGTCAATTAAAAACCGATTTTCCCATTAACGGGCGCATCAAAGCCTTTTACGCGTCGATCGCCGCGAACAAAAAAGGCGATAAATTTCAATTACAATCGGAGTGAAATCCCTCGCGACACAATGGCTCCTCTCTCTCTCTCTCTCTCTCTCTCTTTCTCTCGCTCTAAGTGTTTCGGCTCGCTGGCACTCGCGACCGCAATTATGACATCAGTGCGCTCGATAAAGCGCGAGAGTCTTAATGGACGCGGCAGAAGGCGGGATAGAGAGACAGAGAGAGAGCGAGAGAGAAAAAGTAAAGCGGGCGACGTCGGTGGCGGGTTACCAGCTGACGCGTTTATAGCCGCGAGGCGGCGACGACGTCTAGTGCTCTGTGTACCCCGCGAGTGAAAGTATATATCGGCGCCCCCGAAAAAACGCGCCGGGGTGCATTCGGAGGTAGATAAACAGATGGAGAGAACGACAGGGAGCGGTGAGTGAGAAAAGAGATAAGGGAGCGAGCGCCAGGGGGGGGGGGGGGAATGAAGATTTATATATTTTGGGGACAGAATTGGTAATGGAGAGGAATGTACTCGAGTTACGATTTTTTTATAAGGTTTAAGGTGGAAAAAGTTGCAACGAATTAGTGGGATTTATTGGCTGCGACACGATTTATGAGCGTTTTAGTCACGAGGCTTTCACAACAACGTGGTCCTAATTTTACAGTGCGATAAAGTTTCAATGAAAAGATTCAATAATATTTCGAAAATTCTGTAACAAAAGAGTTTCTATACCAAGGCACCACGAGGTAACGTTAGAACCGGGCGAACTTTATCTCTACAAAACTATCTTTCCACCTTCTGATTTAATCACGCCATGGCTCAATATCACAAGGAAAAGCCACCAAAGAGCGTCAAAAAATCCACAAAACCACTCCATCAAAAATCCCCTATTCCCCTCACGCTCTTCCTTCTTCTTCCAAAAAGAGAGAAAAACCTCCCTCCCACATATACACACATTCTTACACCACGTTCAGTGCTCTCTCTCTCTTTCTCCTATCGCGCAAAGCAAAGCGAATATTCCCACAACGCGCGGGCGGCTGCCGACAGCAGCACTCGCAATTTCCAAAGAAAGGCGCTGCCTCGCCACACGCGAAAAAGGCTCGAGGTGTTTCCTCGCCGTTTCCGCGAGGGATATTAAGGAAAGAGAGTATAATACCCTCCCCGTACTCGCCCACACACACACATACACACATATATAGGTTGCGTTTTCAGCGAGTGCCCGCGGGGCGCGCGTGTGTGACGCATCGAGAATATCCAGCGCGCGCGCGCGCATACACGCGACGACGGCCGGCAATAAAGCGGAATACCGCGGCCTGTTGACTTAGGACGTAAATATCGGGAGCTTAATATCTCTCTCATTGTGGCGCGTTGGCTTTCTTATTATGACGGGGGTCCATAGTACATATATAGGAGCCGGTGCTGGTAGAGGTTCTCTCCCCCGTGAGAATGAAATTTCGCGGCGCTGGATATTGTAGATTCGTTTTTCTCTGCTCTTTCGGCGGGAAAAGAGCGCGTCTGGCTCTGGCGAATGAATGGGGATTAGCGCGCGCGGCAGGATGACGGCCGCTGCCGCCGCCGGGCATATGACAATGAGGCGGATAGCGTGATGCCTTGTTTGTGATGGATTATTATGGGGTAGTCTGCGCAATTGAGCGTGCTTGAAATTTCGTTTATTAATAATGGAATCGAGCATAATAGATGTCGCATTGTGCGGCGATATTCTTCCTCTTTAATAATAGGAAGAAGCGAAGCGAAGAAATTTTTTTTTTTTTCACATTCGTCATGCACAATTATTAGATGATACACACGCGTGTGGAGTTAGAAAATCGAATTTTAAGATACCGGAGCTCCGTCGGTCCCATTAAGTCTACGCGATTGCGCAAGACTATCCATCCATAACGGACGATGATTGCACTTTTTTAGCCACTTTTTTCCTATACCCTATAGACGCGTGAACATCTAGCTGCGCGAGTCCATCATAGAGCGTACCGTCGTCGCACACCGTCATTATCATTAGACATTCACGAAATTACGGGCCGATGATGATGAACGAAAAGAAAGGCATCGCAGCAGCAGCCGCCACCTTCGAGTCCCGAAAAAGGAAGACATCACGCGCTCTTGGAACCTCTTCGAGGCGTACATCCCCGGCCATCATTATAGATGACTCGTTAATTTCACCCGCCGCCGCCGCGCTGTTGGCCCGTAAAACTACCTCTCACGCGCGTGCATTCTTCGCCTACACGAAATTACAGTTTCCACGCGGCGCTTTTTCGGTGTAACAGCCGAACTTCTCTCACCGGCTTTTACAATACCTATAAGTATGTCCCCCTCCTCGTTAGAACGGGGGAGAGGGGCGAGATTTCGTAGGAATTAGTCCCTCGTAAATTCGCCGCCCGCATAGTCCTTAACATAATGGAGAGAATAGCTATCCTGCTCTCTCTCTCTCTCTCTCTATCGGATATTTGATGGGCTCGCGGCGATAAACGCGCGGACGTGTGTCGCGTGCTCTCTCTCTCTCGTCATTGTGACGCTGCCCTCGGGCCCTTCAATTTCGTTCCGGAAAATGGCCGCCGCCGCCGGCAGCGCGTGTTTGCGTCCGGACGCGTGCGAGGATTCACAAAGGAGGTTATAGGTGGCCGATCTGTGCTCGCGCACGCGCAAGCAAGCAAGCGAGCGCTTTGTGAAAACAGTTTAACGAGTCCCCCGCGAGCGCAACGGCCGAGTTTAATACGGCTGAAATTGTCCGCGTGGTCGTTCAAATGGATGATGACGCCGAGCGAGTCTCTCTCTCTCTCTCTCTCTAGGTATATAGCCTTTTTGTGTGTAATAGCAGAGAGAGAGGAGGTCGGTTTTTATTGCAGCAGCGCTGCTCTCGATATGTGTGTGTGTGTAAGGAAGTCGACGCTGGTGTATAGTGCGATGAAATGGATCGCTAGTTGTGTTTACACGGTGGCAATATCGCCACAGCGGCGTGTGTGTGGGGCTGTGTATTTGAGATGGAGAGTTTAGTTTTCGGTCGAGAGAAGGAGATATGGAGTGAATTTATATTGTTTGGGGTACAGTAATTTGAGGCGCTTCCTCGTAATGACTGGCCCACATATTGATTTGAAAAAAAAAGAAACATTATGCTGGTAGAAAAGTAGCTGTTCCCTTTTAAAGGCGCGCTCGTGAGCTGAAAAATTCCAGAAAAATAAGCGAAAATTGGAATCCGTCGAGATTACAGAGCTGCGGAATACGAAATTCGCCGGCATAAATATTCAATTTTTTCGCCTATCGCATTACACATCGGCGGTCTATCATTAGGGCTGAACTTTCCGAAAAATCCGAGAACATAAGACACGCGGAGTATATCCACTCGATCCCTGGGCAAATAAGCGCTGCGAGAGCCATAATGACACGAATTCGCGAGCAGCGGCCCGAAATTTGCTCCAAATAATAAAACGTTGCTCTATACGATTGTGAAAAATTCGCATAGCCGAAACAACTTCTACGAAACTCACGCTCCGCGCGCCATTAAATATTAAAATAGCCTAGCAGCCCATATTTTTTTCAATAAAAACACACACTCACACACCTGCCGCTGGGGTCAAAATCCGTTGGCTGCACGTTCGCCCCCCGCTCTTGCGAATTCCGACAAGAAACCCGCGCGCTAGCATAGAACCTCTCGGCGCAGGTGGCTCTCAGCGAATACTAAAAGAAAAAGAATCGCCGGTGCAAATTACAGACACGGGGCGATCGGAAACACGCATGAGAGATCGTTTCTCTAATTTCCTCCGACGCGGGCCCTCTCTAGGCGTGCGCGCTGCATGTATGTATGAAGGGAACGCCAGCGCGGGAGAAAGTAGGAATCAGCGATCTTATCCCAGGCCCGCGTTTGTCATCGTCGTCGGCGGCGCGTCCCCTCTGCGCCGGATGAAATTACAGTGGGGAAGGAGAAGAAGAGGAGCCGATCGAGAGGACGGATAATTTCGGGCAAAAAGAGCGTCGATGCGCCGGCCCCTAATGATCGCCGGCTCTCCGATGAGGGGGAGAGAAAAGGAGAGAAATTAAAAGAATTTCCAGAGTTTGCGGCTGAGGCGCGGTGACTTTGCGTGTTGCCCGGATGGAAGCGGGAATGGGTTGTTAGAGGGGACGTTTCGGGAACGATGATTTTTCGGAAACGGGATTGCCTGTTGTGCTTGATTACTGTGATGAAACTGATTTTACGCATTTTGATCAAAATTTTATTGTGATGATAAGCAAGATAAGTAGCTGTCGAAATATTATTCAGAAAATGGGTCTGAAGTTTGCGTCGTTGGAATTCAACGAAATCATTTTTTACAATTAATTGAAGTGACTAGACAGTAAACATTTCTAAACCTTTTTCATTATGTTATTTTATACTATAAAATACTAAATCTTCAGGCGAAACCAAAATTAATCAATATACCTTTGAAGTAAAATCAATTTTTTTTTTCATTTCGTTGCACTCCAACGTTGCAAACTTCAGACCCATTTCAGAAAAATCTCAATAAAAAAAATTGACCATAATAAACATGTTTAAACATTTTTGTTTATAATAATCTTATTAATTTTATTACTTTTATCCTGCTCGTTAAAAAAAACTTCAACGCTAAATCCTACTATTAAATTCATTTTTCCACACCCGTTCCATTGTCACGGATAAATGACTAACGAGCACCCATTCATCAAATCTTCCAGAATCCTATACACACCGACCGCACTTTCCGATCCAAAAATCACGCATATACATATACAAAAGCCCTGAAAACCTGAACCAAAATATTATGAAAAACCATCGTTCAAACGATCCCCCTATTATAACACTGTAAAAGCCGGCCGCCTGCCCATACGTCATCAATAATTGTCACGAGAATTCAATTAACAATCGAGCGCGACGAATCGTCCTCGAGGCGCTCCAGCAGCGATCCAAAACAAAAGCTCTTCGTACTGCAGCGTGTGTGTGTGTGTGTGTGTGTGTGTGTGTGTGCGTGTATATATATATATTCCTCTTCTCTTGGCGCATGATGATACCAACAGCAACAGCAGCATCGCAGCGGCAGGCTTACACAGCCGGAGGAGGCTAAAGGGCATTGGACCTTCGACGAGGCTCGGTAGCGCCGCTCGCTCGCCTGCGCCTCAGGTATACTTATATATACACGGGCGAGAGTGAGTGAGAGAGAGAGAGAGAGAAGAAGGGAGCGAGGAGAAGCGAGGTAAATCGGTTTTCCGGATGAATCTAGCATTATTGCAGCACTTTGGCCGGAGGTTGCCCCCCGAGAGTCTTTTATTTATGATTCGCCCCCGTGCGAAGGCAGTTTCTACCTCATCGTCGTCGTCGTTGTGTTTCGTAAAATTGATTCACAAAAGAAGATGGATTCTCTCTCGCTCGCTTGCTCCGCTCGGCTCTATCCCTCCGCGTAGATTGGATTCAAAGGATTATTCACTCCCGGGTGTATTGCGTGCTTTGATTCACTATGGCGCGCGAGCGAGCGAGCGAGCTAGCGCTAACGTGAGAACGCGCAGTGCGGTTTTGTTTCTAATTATTCGGGGCCGGTTGGAGGGAGGAGATTTATGTTAAACGCGCGGCTCTCGAGTTGATGATGGATTTGTTCTATTAGCGGCGATTGTTGTGGGTAAATTATGGGATTGTGATCGAAATTTGTGGCAGCGTCGAGAATAATTGATGAAAAAGTGGACTTTTGAAAGTTTTGTTTTATAGATATATATTATATAAATACTATAGATCCGATCTTTAGATTACATTCTGTATAAAATATTCTCATCGGAACGCGAAATTATTATATATAGAATATATTAAGATCCATCAATTTTCTGTTAGAAATTCCAACAACGTGTACTCGACACGATCACGATCCATTACCGCACGGAATGGGAATGTATAATTCAGCTTAACTATTATTACACACATAAAATTCCTATCTCCATATAACTTTCTAAGGCTCACAATTTTTTCACAAAAACAAAATTAATCTTAAATCATTTCCCGCCCAATCCCCATATCGCAGCCTCTTATATACGTGCCCCCCCCCCCCCCAAAAAAAAACCGAAAATAACAGCCCAAAAATCGAAGTTCCCAAAACTCGAGCAGCTCACGCACCTCGCCTAATCCTCGTCTCCTCCTTCATCTCCGCAGTTTCCCTCTATACACTCCGGCATCCTTCCCCGAGAGAAAACGAGCCGCACACCACCAGCAGCCCTATATACTACCGACCTACCAACCAGCACACTATACCAGCCCTGCGCTGCTCGCAATTATCGTGCTCAATTTCGTTCCAATCGGCTAAGTGGATTGCCCGGCCGTAGCCGCCGGTTTTTTTCGCCGCAATCTCTCACGTGCGCTCGCTCGCTCGCTCGCGGGCCCTTTAAGTACCCGAGAGCTCCTTCGATCGATATGAGCGCCCGCGGGAGTATATGCGTGCACGCGCGCGCGGCCGCGCTTAATCGATCGGATTTTCTCTCTCGCTCTCTCTCTCTCTCTCTCTCGAAGGGGTTTCCCTTTTTTGCGAGCGCGTGGTGTATGTGCGGAACGAGGGCTTTTAATTCGAGCGGTTTTACATGCCCGCGCTGGCTTCTTTCTTTTTATAAAGTGGAGCTTGCTCTTTCTCTCTAGCTGTGCGCTGGTTATGTTGCGGTGAATGGAGGTATTCGGGTTTTGTGGTATATACAGCGGGGGAGAACAATGATGGAGATTGGGCTTTTGTTTTGCACGCGAGGAGAGGGTGTGATCGATGAGTGTCTATATATATATATATATATATATATATAGACTTTTAGCGGATTTTTTAAATATGGGATGAAATTGTCGAGAGAGAGAGAGAGAGAAAGAGTGACGTAATATTGAAGAGCGCTCGTCTATTTTTGGCTTCAGAAGACTATGTGTGTGTGTGTGTGTATCTGTGTCTGCCAGGCGGGTACGGCAACCGTAGTTAATCGCTAAACTGGTTTCGCTCGGAGGCTTATGAGATTTATATCGCGACGGATAAAAAGCGCGCCGGACGCGCGCTGCATTTAAACGGAGAGTTCGGCTGCGAGCGCAGCTCTGTTCGAGTATATAAGTCGCTGAGAGAGCGCGAGAGTGAGAGAGGAAAAAACTGGATTTAGTCCTCGATTAGCCGCCTGCGCGACGCGAAATTAAGAGATTAATTTCTCGACAGTCGGAGGACGGCGTCGAATTCGTAAATAATAATTAACTTCGAAAAATATATATTAAATCGCACGTGCGTATACGCATTTTCAAATCGAGCCTGACAAATGACGAGAGAGAAGGGAGGGGGAAATGAAATATCGACGTCGTAAATAACGCGCCGCTAATGTAATCCACTTTGCCGTTTATTTTTGCGCGCGTGCTCGCGAGCGAGCAAAGGTTACGCGCGCGAAAGAACCGGTCTCTTCGCGTTACGCTGAATGCAAATTACCGGAGTCGCGCGATCGTTTCTATCTAATGGAATTCTCCGTGACTTTACGAAGAATAAGGTCTAACGGGTTCTGTAACGTTGAGAGAGAGAGAGAGAGAGAAAGAGAAACGGAAGGAAAAAAAATTAACGCGAAGCTATATATAGGTATATGTAGAGGGGTAAAGTGAAAAAGTTTGTATTAAAAAAATTCTTATCGCGTACGCAGAGAATATTTACGGGTTTTTAAGAAAACCGCGCTGAAATACACGTGTTGAATATGTTTAAAGTTCTTGTTATCGGGGAACACGTGCTGAAATGCAAATTATGTCATTAAAAGTTTTATCACTGTTGTGCAAAAATATACTCGGATCGCGCAATGAAATAAAATAAAATAAAAGACAAAGTTTTATATATATATATTCATGTAGTCCAATAAACAAGGTACTAAAAATTATATTATTATGGGTAATATACCCATGAGTATGTATAATAATTTTATTACTATTTTAATTGAACGAAATTTGTTTATATTAATCATTCGAGCAGCAATTCCAAATAAATTCATACGAAGTAATGTAATAAAAAGTACATTTTTAAGTCCGTCAAAATAACGTTACTATACACTTGGCTTCTCTTTTCTCCGAATATCCAGCAGAAAAACCGATTACAAATATACCTCCGATAATATACGAAACATCATGCCGGCCGGAGAATATCCTCGCGCAAGAAAAACTACAATCTCTCTCTCGGATAAACTCGTTACGTTCCCACTAACATCCGACTCGATTTTCATTAATCCAACCCACACGCACGCGCGCACACACAACCATTTCCGCATTTACCGCTCGCTCGCTACCTCCAACTTTCTATTATATCCACTCTATCGAAAACGCCCCGCGAGCGGCGTATCCTCATTTCCCTGGCTTTATTAAAAACCACACACGCGCGCTACACACAGTATAAAAAGAAAACCGCTAGAGAGAATATATCCCACGCCGATTCGGGCTTATCTCATCCTCCAAACTCAATTTCCCGGGGTGTATGTATAAGGTATATACACACGCGCGCGCATCTTCCCATCGATTGACATTAAAAAACAAGCGAACGAAGATATGAAGAAGCAGCAGCAGCAGCGGCGAGAGGTAGCGCGTATATACACGCGGGGAGATCGGAAGATGCGAGAGGGAAACAGGTATGTACGTATACCTGCGTAAGTATACGCGCATACATTACCGGTCAAAAGTATTCGCGGTAGAACGGAGGTAGAAGGAGGTGGAGAAGGAGAGAGAGATTATTATGGGAGGATTGTTTATGGCGCCGTTTGCCGCGTTTCGCGCGGTTCAACAAATTGAACACGGTGGTATACGGTAGGTGGCGGCGGACGTTTAATTAGCATGGTAATGCCGGCATTATGGTAATTGAATTAAAAATTGAGGGCTTCGGCGAGCGTGTGGTTTATTATTCTTGCCGCGTAGCTTTTCGACTGCCATAATCGCGGGAAATTTCCTTACAAGATTTTTTCTCGAAGGACGAATATAAGGAATATAAAAATAATCGTATATATAATTCTGCCGAAAGCTGTATTCAGCGAGCGGTGTAACATTGTATACGCGTTATCTCTCGTATATACAATTTAAATACAAATTTCATTTGCATATCAATGCCGCGGACAAATGTGAGCTCCCATCTTTCGCGCGATATTATATATTTGTATATGTAAAATCTCCACAATCGAGCAAACTTATAAGTATACAAATTCATATTTCGCGATAAACAACAACCGCGCGGGAGAGACAAATTTACGCCGCGCGTCGTATCTAAAAGCGCAATTTACAATCAAACCCCTCCTCGTACACCCGCCGCCGCATACTTTTGCCGTGCGGCTATATACACCGCCTACCTGTTTTCCGCGCGCGCGAGATTGAAACATGCAACTTGCATTATCGAATCTCAATCTCTCCTTCTTCCCCTGGCCTTGACCAGCGCCGCTCGGCGAACAATCCGCATTTGCATATTCGAAGAAGCCAGCAGCAGCAGCAGATCATCTCCGCGTTGCCTCGCGGCGAGCATTAGAGAGAACCAGAGAGAGGGAGAACCGGTAGGCGCGCCGGGGCCGCTAATTATCGATGAAAATTGCTGGCGCGCGAGTGCATTTCTTCGACGCGTCGCTATACGGCTTTTTCGGCGTATAATAATAATATCGGGTTGGGTATACTATAACGCTCGTCGCGGTATGCCTATGGTATTTTTCGAGAGGGGGGAGGGGGAGAGCGGGACGAGCTTTTTGAGCGATGGTCAGGTGCGGAGGTATGTGGGGAGAGGGTGGCTGGATAGCAGCGTTGGTTTGGGAGCGCGGATGCTTTTGTTGCTGCCGGGGCTTAATGAAAGATACTTTTTCGGGGGTTGTGTGCAGGTATGTGTGCTACGGGGAAGTGGCTGGCGCTTTTTGGAGTTATTTAATTTTTAAGCAAGAACCTAATTATACAGAGGGCAGCTTTTTTTTTGTACTGGGGTGACGGCGTTTGGAACATTGAATTGGTATATGCGTGCTGTATGTGTATAGGTATGAATATAAACTTTCGATTTAATCTCATTGAGTTTTGTAACAGAATACGGGGAATTCACGAGTCTGTCGTGGATTAACTTTTAAGCGGCCGTATCTTAAGGCGATAACTGAAAATACATGTATCTAATTTATTAATTTGTACGTACGCGTACCTTCATTTGAATATTTAACGCACTAATGCGCGTATCGAGTTTGCGCTATCTATGCGTAATATGCTCTCTCGGCGTTTTACTAGAATTTATTAAAATGTCTCTCTGATGTCAAGGCTTCAGGTTACGCGGGGCTCTAGTCATATTTTTACGCTATTTCGATGTTAAGAAACGTATACTAATTGAGAGTAATTTACATTTACTTTACGATTCGGAATCTTAACTTTCGCATTACACGCTCCTGGAATGATTCTTCTTTCTATTTGTAAAAACATTTTCGGAATTGGTTTTACGCAAGCGGATAAGTTTTCATAAAGTAATAATACTCGCGGGCTATTAACGTTATTTTCATCAACCTTCGTAGAGAAAAACGTATATATAATAAATTTAATCAAAACCTTATCTCCGTGGGAGATTGCTTATTAAAGATGATAATCCGCATCTGATACGGTACTATACTATTTATCGAAGTAATTTGTATTTTTGCTCAGATATTCAAATTACTATAGCACTTGTGAGCTGGGTTTTTTTCCATCGACGAGTACACCTTCAGCATTTTGATTGGATTTTACGATATTGACTTGAAGGTTAGATGGCAAAACGTTTTTAAAACAGCTTATTAATATAGTAAATTTGTCCATTACAGATTTTACGTACTTTCATACTTTTTTTTTAATTTTACGGTATGGATTATACGATTTTTTTTCGGTATATTGTTGATGCTAATGATTCTGCATATATATGCATGCATTAAGCGTACTGATTGGGATGTAATTTCAATTTAATATTAAAATTAACATTGCACATGCATTTTAACGTGTCAGTTACATTCATTCCAAAATTTTTTATCATAACTTAATGCTCTTAACGAATTTTTCATGTGTATAAAGGCTTAAATATTCAAATGAATTCCAAACATCATTCAAAAATCTGTTTACCTTATATACTTCAATTAATTTGATATTTATTCAGGAAAAATGTTCAAAAATCATATTGTAGGTACCAAAATTAATTCACTATTACATCGCGCTCAAAATTCTTCGACCCAATTAATAGCCTCTCCGTCTCTCTCCCTTTCTCTGCACCCAAAATACACTTCCAACCGCGGGAGGCTTTGTTTACCCGCCCGAATTCAATTTCCCGGCGCGCAGAAAATCGGCCGTGTAAATTACAATGGCGAGAGTAAACAATCGCGCGGGCGCAGGCACACACACACAGACAAGAAAGAGAGAAAAATGCCGATGATCGCGCGCAAGGCAAGAAAAACATTTCAATTTCAAAAGGTCTCGATTACCGGGGGCCCGACGAAAAGGGAAAGGTGCGCTACTGCAACGACGGCGCGCATCAGATCGGCCGGGGCAAATAAATGAAATTGCCGAGGAGCGAGAGGGAGAGATAGAGAGAGAAAAAAAAGACGAGAACACGCGAGCGAAAAGACAACGACGACGGGTTCGGGCTCTGACAGTGAGAAAAAGGAAGGAGAGGAGAAGGAGAGGAGGAGAGTCGATGATTCGGTGGGCGCTGGTGCTGAATTTATTTACGGTATCGCTAATAAGATAAGTTTTTTGCAAGAGAGAGTGAGAGAGAGAGAGAGCCGGAGAGTACGGCTAAAATTGGAATTCCGTCGGTTTTGTTATTTTGCCGGAGATTGCATTTATTTTCGCGGCGCGTTGGTGTGTTGCTGCTGCTGCTGCTGCTGCTGCTTGTTATGTATATAGAGGAGACGTAATAAATATATTGGAAGTTGTTTGGCCGATAAGTGCGTAGTACTAATTAGGGTCGATTAAATTAATGCGGAGAGTTGGATAGCAATAAGGAAAATAGAATGAGATCCTTCTGTAATAACAACTCTCGGTGGTCTTATTGGCGAGAAAACCGAGAGGGCGGATAATAATGTAACTTGAAACAAAAGCGAAGAATCAATAATGGTTAAAAAATAAATGTATAAAATATTCCATTGTTATTTATTTTAATTAGAGTATAATATTCCAAAATAGAAGCTGCAAAAACCCTATACCGAGGGCAAAACAAAGCTCTACCCTTTCAGAAATCCGGATCCAAATAGCAAAAACGAGAAAAAGAAAAGAAACGCAGACTACTCGCGCGCGCATCTATTTAAATTTTCGTAATTCGATACCACCACCCCGCGCACGCTCATCTTCCAGCCCCCTCTTCATAATCCATATAATCCCACGCGCGCGCTGCAGCAGCAGCAGCAGCAACAATACACGCCGACCTGCTCTCTCTCTCTCTCTCTCTCTCTCGTCCACTATCCATTATCCTGCGCCTTTATCTCGCGCAAATCGAAAAAGAAATCAACAACGCAGCGACGGCATACAACTCTCCTCGTATTTCCAGGGGCTCGCACGCGCTCATCGCCTAATGGCGGCGGCGGCGGAGGATTTGCATCTTGAGCAATCATCCGGCGCAATCGGCGCCCGCGCGATTTATATCAAAGAGCGATCGCTCATTCGCGAGAGTAGCAGCTTATATATAAAGGATATATAGGTGCAGAAGAGCGTGCGTTCGTGATGTGAAGGGGGGAAATCAAGAGCGCGAGAGAGAGAGAGAGAGAAAGAGCCACCGGCCAAATTCCAAGGTGCTGACGTGCGCGCAGCAGAGCAGAGGTTTTGTATGTGTGCGCGCAGGGCGGTTGTAGTGATCGTTTTGCGAGACGACGATGCGGTTCGTCGTTTTTTTTTTTAAGTGATGAGGTGTGTGTGTGTGTGTGTGTGTGTGTGTGTGTATATATATAGGGGGACGCATTGCGAGCGAGCTTTGGTGAGCGGGGTGACTGACAGGTTGAATGATTTGGCGATTGTTTAAAAAAAATTCGGTTTGCTGGGTCGAGCGGAGAGGGTTTGAATTTCGTAGGAATTAAGTTTTTTAGGGGGCCGTTTTGTGGTTCGTTAATTGGGTGTTTTTTTAATGTGCAATACGGAGAATTTAATTTGTACTAATTAAAATGGGTGATCAAAATTAGTGACATATTTTTGTTTATAATGCGGTCGTGTTTAAACTATAGTATTCTTATTTATATAACACCAGCAAGATCCAAACGCGCTGCGCGCGTTCTATTTTGTTTTTGAGGTTATCCATATATATTTTTCATTATGATTTCATTTTAATTAGTTTAAATGATAGGATAAGCAGATAATTTTTTAAAACAAAAACTGAATCTTTTCATTATATTTTGATTTAATTATTTAGTTTTAAATAGTTAAAAATAAAAATTCAATTTCAAAAATTCAAATGTAGCGGAAGTAGGGTGACTTCACCAGTGAACGAGTAAGGAAATTTCAATTTTTGTTATTTAGTTAAGAGAATTAAAAATGGATTAAAAGCAAAAATCTTTTTTAATTAGTATTTTAAAATCTTAAAACTGTACGTCAGTGACAATATTTTAGATAAAGAATAAAAGTAGAAATATTTTTTAAAAGAAATCTGTAAATATCTCCTAAAAACCAGTAAATGAACACGCGATCTTAGTATCTAAATACGTTTCGCCACTGAATAAACAGTCAATAGCGGCGATTTTATGATTTTATTCTTAACAAGATAATTTCTTTTATTCCCATCTCTATTATAATGTCCATTTTATAGCCTGAAAAGCGGGGCAAAAGTGGCGTCTGATTCCCTCTTTTACTTTATTCCCGCATAATGCGGGAATAAAGTAAATTAGCGGGAATAAAGTAACATAGTCTAATTTTGTACGTTTATGGTGAACTTTTCAAATCTATGAAGTGGCCACAGTGGCGATGGGAATAAAGTAATATGTAATCTACTAAAGTCGATAAATAAACTAAATAAACTAAAGTCGATCATTCCCTCGGGTGATCACTTGTTACATAATGTATACTATTATGCAGAATTTGTATGTAAAATGAAATAAAAATTTTCAAAGATTCGAAAATTATCGTCATGTTAGATAAACAATACATAGAAAGCTTGATATTTTCATATATTTAAAGAAAATGTTCGTTAACTAGTGACTGTTCGGATATTGGTGAAGTCACCCTACCGGATCTTTGCGCCTATTCCTTACAGATCAATCAAAATCAATCTTTAAATGCTTCACAACATCCGGCCATAATTTTTTTTAAGAGTGGATATGTGTATACTTATTGGTGCACGAAGTAAACAAATATTAGAAATATCGAAAATAGAGGTAGTTATTTTGAACCAGTCATCTGAGAAACGAAAGAAATCAAAAACAAAAATAGACATATCAAGAAAACTGAACCGAACCCACGCAGTATACACGATTTTTTTTTTTGAAATAATAATAATTTCACTTTTATTCTTATCGATTGTTGAAATGAAATATTCTTAGAAAATAACGAAATAAATTTTAATTACAAATCATATACTTTTGTTACACTATCAATTATCATTTTCAATATGCTTTTTTTTTTCAAATTGTAGAATTTCGCATCGTAAAATGCAAAGTACACGCGCTATTTATTTTCACAAATGACGCACTCCTCTAAATATAGTAAATGACAGCTTATTACCGCGATAGTTTATTTACCGTGATAAAACAATACATTGCCCAACACTCTTTAATCGCCACCAAATATTCTTACGAAACTAATAATCCATCAACGCAACGGGAGGAGATATTTTATCAGAATGGTAAAATGTTAGACGGGTATTTTCTCAGAAAGGTAAAAAAATAAATTAAAATATCTTATGATAGAAGGGTAAATTTTCCGAATGTTTAAAAATGTATAATGTATAAAAATTCGAAGAAATTTGGCAAGAAGGCCATAATATTTTCATTAAATTATTTTTATATGATATGTGATATCAATTTTTCGTATGCCATTTCTGCTTAATGATTAAATTGTAGAAAATGTAGTGATTTAGAAAAGCTATAACGTCGAAAAATGAGCTAAAAATCATATAGGAATGAATGTTTTACATTTTTCGGAATTTTATTCTTCTAGTAAAAAGTATCTTTATAATTTTATGCAATGTTTAAATTTTTATAGACGCAAATTTTTCTGATATTTTTTTTTTTGAAAAAATCCCTTGTGTGTTCTGAATAGCTCATGTTCGGAATTTACAGTATCGGATTCGGAAAATATTTTAAACGATATGTAGTATATATATTTTCTGAAAAAATACCCATCTAACATTTTAGCATTCTGATAAAATACCTCCCCCCCAACGCAACAATCATCACAAAAACACACCACAACCTCGTCATCGTCGCGGTCCACACGTCAAAATCCACTCCCACGAGATATATCTCCTCAGTAGTAGGTCATCATCTTATCTAAACAGCCTCCGCGCTTCTTATCCCGCGTGCAATAAAAACTCACTTCATCACTCGCTTTTCACCGCACGTCCGCGTTTACGCAGCCGGAGCGACACGCAATAACGCCACACTTCCTCTCTCTCACAATTACACACACCCGTAAGTTCAAGTTCATCTCCCCCTCCTCATCCCACCCCATTCATCTCCGCGCTATCAATGAGTAAGCGCATTCTCTGCGTTATCGTACGATGAAAAAAAAAGAAGAAAGAGAGCGAGAGAGAACGAGAGAGAGAGAGAGACAGAAAGCGGAACAGAGCATTATTATGGAAAGGAGAGATACGCGCGGCATTCCCGCGTGCAATAATTCAGTCACGTCCGTTATCTCGTGTCCCGCGCCTGCAGAGTCGCGGTGCGCGGATATCGCGCGCGTGCGCTCTAATTGCATTACGTCAAAGGTATATACCTCTTGCGCGCGGAGCCGAGTGACGCGGAATATTTGGCGGCCGTGCCATGTAGTGTGTGTATATGTATAATGTTTGCATGAAGTTCTGCCGAGGTCGTGGCGCGTTCTTTTTTTCTTTTTTGCTTTTCGTCTCGGTCTGGGGTCGGCTGTGGAACGGTTGGCGTTTCGGTCTTATTGTGCCTCGTCTTCTTGGTCTGTTTCTTCGTAGACATTTTATTAACGTGCTTAGGACACGCTTTGTTAGCCTTAATGTCATTAAGAGAGAGAGAGAGGAGGAGAAAGATCAAAGGACACGTTTGCGCAGACGTGCAGTTTGTTTTTCTTAGAAATATTTGCTTTGATTGCGCGGAATTAGGGATTATGAATTGCTCCTATATGTGGAAAAATGTGGTTTTATGAAACGAAAAATTTGTTGCTGTTATACTCTCTTTGTGCCTGAAGAATAAAACAACTCTTTGATTAAATATAAAAATAATACACGTTTATTTACCTTTGTGCGCGATTTTAATCGTACAATTATTAATTTTCATTTCCCAATTCCGTGCGTAATAATTTTTCCGGACGATGTTTGTAAATTTCGCATTCGCGTATATCGAACTCATTTTCTATATAACGCCGCGTGGCGGCACTTTTTATGCAAGTCGAGTTATAAAACGAATTGCAATGTATACCAATTTTCGGCCATTACTACCCGTTTTATTATACAAATTAAAGCTGCCCTCGTTTTACTTTTTCATTACCGGGCCATTGTATTGAAAGTCACATTAATTTTAAAAACCATATTACAATATGAATAACGATGAATAAATTTTCTGTTTATGAAGCCCTTAATTCTTTATTAAGAACTTAATTTTGCTGCAGCATGATTTTCCGCGCACGCTGGCAAACATTTATATACATATTTATAAAATGCTTGGTATTGAATATTTTACGTAATACATTTTTACATTCTGTAAAAAAACATTTTATTTTTTCAAATATAAGTACTTTAATATTCACGGTTAATACGTTTCTTTTAAAATGCATAATCAATTCTCAAAGGCAAATTATTTATATTGATGAAAAAGGTATTTTCCGCGTGAATAAAGCGCGAAAAACATAATAAATTCATATTCCCAACCATCAAAAAATAGAATATTCATAAATTTCAATCGAATCTTAGTATATCTCTATATGAAATAAACAACTACACTGTTCTATATTCATACATACATATGCATCTTTCAAACTCAATAAACTCCAATCCGCAAGAACCGAAAACATGTTTTTTGCCCCCCCCCTTATCTCAAAAAACTTGTCCTCCCCCTTACGAAAACAACAGACCAAAACTACCACTACTACTACTACTACCACCGCGACTACCGCAAGTAGAGGAAAAATTTCATCGCGTACAAACTTCCCCAGGAGTTTGCTCTCCACTGCACTTTCGCCGGAAAAATATGACGACCTCTATCGCGTCCCATATGACATATATGCTTTCTCCACCTTTCTCTCTCTCTGCTCTTCTCCGCAAACACACGCGAGCGTGCGTGCACACGATAATCGCATTGTCCCGCTAAATGGCAGTGTAAATAATTGGAATTAGGATAATATTATTGCGGCCGCGTATTTACCCGCTGCGGCGCGCGTCTGGAATGATTTGTTCCGCGGGCGCGAGCGCGCGAAAATGGGCAAACACTGCTGCTGCTGCTTGACAGAGATAGCGCGAGGTCTTGGAAAAGCGGCGCGGCGGCGGTGTCCCGCTGGATTGCCAATTAGCTATTCATTCGGCGAATTTCCCGCAAGCACGTGAGAGTGTGTGTGTGCGCGCGAGAGTGTGGATGGCTTTCTGACCTCCTTATCGCGAGGTAGCGAGTCGCGCGTTTGTTTTACAGTACAGTGCAGAGGGGCTTTTAATTTCGGGTTAAAGATTTAATGAGGGAGGGTTGAGAAGAGAGATAGATAGAATGGGCTGTATAAGGCTGCGCGCTGCTGCGGCTTGGGAAATGAAGAGGCTTTAATTGTTATTAGCGTAGTAAACAGGCGTGTTAAAGTTAAGTCGGAATGATTCAAGCGAGAGTATTGTTGGAACAGCTTCGGTTTAGTTTCAATTTATCGGTGGAGCATTGTTTCAAAGTTATGAAAAAATAATTGTAACCTCGTTCGCGTACTTTTAAAGAGGTATTAAAGTGTACATCGTTTTAACGAATCCTTTGAAATATTAATAGTGCATAGTATAAGTTTGTACGATAATCGTTGAAATTATATTTAAATACTGTTAATTCTTTTATTCTTTTTTTAATAGTTTAAGTATGTTTGAGAGTTACAATTACTTAGTCATTTCTATCTAGGAAAACTTTCCTGTATGTATTGTTAAACATTAAATTACCTACTGAGTGAAACCACTATTAAAAGGTGCTTGAAATTTCGAACGTTCATAGTGAACGAAAGATTTTTGCCATGTTCAGATTTAGCCGAATTTGGCTACTTAATACATTTAAAAAATGATAATAACTGTATCTCTTCACTTCTCACTCAAGCAGTCACCACTAAAACCACTATGACGAATTCTAACGAAAATTAGAAACTTTAAGCTAATATTTCGTTCATTATGAACGTTCGAAATTTCAAATACGTCTATTAAACTACTTTATGGTAACTTTAATGTTTCGTACATATAATAGAAATTCAATGAAAAAAAGATATAAAAACTTATCAAAATATTTGAACAGCTTTCAACAACAATAGAAAATTCGCCCGTTATTGTTATAGTTCGGTTAGCTTACGCTCCGCTTAATTAAACAGCAATCCCCCTTCGAACACTGTTACGATATAAGATTATCGCAATATGTTACACTCTCGCGCTATATACGCCACCCTCTCTCTCGCCGCAGCACGGCGTAGCACAACGTATTATACAGCATGCGCGAGGCGCGAGAGAGAGAGTCCCGAAGCCGATGCTGCATATATATTCGTCCATTAAAAGTTTCGAAATTTATCGACTCGCGCTCTGTCTAAAACGTCAGGAATTCGAAATTTTATTTATTGCTTCTTTGAGGCAACTTTTTACTTACTGACTTCCCCTCCGGGTTTGATAAGTCGATGTTTTTGCGGTCGAAAGGAGTCTGTCTGTGTGCGTGTACGTGTGGGTAGTGAACATTCATCAATGCGGAGTCGATATAAATCTTGCATAATGTGCTGAGTTATAGATCATGCGTTTTAAAGATTATTATGTCAATACTCGTGTCAGTTGCTGGGGTATTATTTATAGTGGACAAGCTAGTTGGTTAGTCGCGTAATTTATATTTAGAGAAAGTGTTTTAAACTATAAATATTGTCTGTTTATGGTTTTACAAAGTTTAGACGACATATTTCCTAATGAAATTTATTACTATTTGTTAGTAATTCACGAGGGGCTACTCACTTGACAAAATGGTGTGTGAGTGATAGAAAGATTTCATGACCATTTCATTCAAGTGATCACAATGAAATCAATTTAAATACATTCTACAAAAAATTGTTACGTTTTAAAATTAGAGATTAAATTTATATAACATCGTATTCTTACGATTTATAGTAAATAAATAAAAGGTACAATAGTTTTAGCATTTTAATAGTTTTTTGGATAAATTTTTAGAATTTTTTAGAATGAATTGTTCCGAGTAAAAATATTTTTATTTACTTTAGGTAGCGATATGAATATTACATACTGTTATAGAGTACACACGATAAAAGTAGAAAAATCAATTCTTCAATTGCTTTTCTTTGAATTGAATAATATCAATTTCCAATTTTCATTTGAGTTACAAAAATGTACTAATAAATTCTGAAAATTCATAATAACTTTATTGGAAATTGATATTATTTAAATCCGAGAAAAGTGAATAAAAGCTTGGCTTTTCCACTTCTGGGAATTAATTTACGATTCAAAGGTTACACATAACGTGCACATAACGTGATTAGCGATTCGTAGCGATTTCAACGATTTCACATATATAAAATCAATTTCAATACAAATTGGAATCATTTCATCCCATCCTGCCAAAGTGACTTCTACTGCGAGTAGCTTTTCAGTAATTCAAGAAGAGACTTTTAGTAAAAATGCATAAATTTTCAAAAGAAATCAAGTGTATATATCGAAGTTCAAGCGGCACATCGTAACCATTACTAAAGAAATTTCCAACCCACTTACTTTAATTAAAACATTCCCGGTAACATATTAGCCTTGATTTATGCAACCGGCGCACCACGGGGGGCTCCCGACGTACAGAAAACAGAAGGACGACGCGCGGAGAGAGACAAATCACATCACGAGGCATGCACAACGAACGAAAGAATAAGCGAGCCAACACGCGCAAAAAGCCGTGATGGGGTGCAGAAGCGTAACCAACGCGAAGGGTTCGTCCTCTATCTCTCACTCTCCAACCTTCAATTGCGAATTTGCGGCTGATAAATACATTTTTCTCCTTTTATCGAGCCGCCGCTCTGTCCTTCTTTTTTTACGACTGCACCCCGCGTTAAGGTTTCGTCGAATTGTCCGGTGATTTAGGGCTTTTAATAAAACGGCGAATTTATTTCGCGCGTGCGCGCTGCTTTTTCATTGTGCGCTTTGTGTATATCGGCGGGGGCCAATGGGAGAGGCCACAGTCGACGACGCGACGATTGATGGGCTTTAATTTGAAGGTGTGCAGAAGGGGGGAAGCGACGAGAGAGTTGGCGAAATTAAGACATCGGATTGCGGAGTGTGGAAAGAGGAGGAGGCTATATATTTCGTCTGGTGGTGCGTTTGTTTCGGACGCGAGAGCGCGAGACAAGCCCGAAATTGATGTCATAATTCGTGGTGGCGGCGGCGGCGAAGGGGTTGGAGCACGCAGGGTATACATACATAAATTACGAATTGTTTGGTGTGTCTTCGGTATGAAATTGTGATAGCTGTATATAGATAGCTATTAGCGCCGTCGACCCTGGGGTCTTCTATTTGTGTGCATTTTTAAGTGATTAAAATCGTTTTGTTGACCCAATAAATTGAGCTCACTATGCTTTACTATTGAATTTTTCAGTTCCAAACGACTGAGTATTTAAAAAAACCCGATTAATCAGTCAAAAATCAATTAACACACGACGCTCTGAAAAATTCCACCGCAGCTCGAGCAATAAAAAAATTCTCAATCATTAAAATACAAACTATATCTATAATGTAATATCAAGCGAAGATAATTAACCTCATCATCCCAAAGATTGCTTCTAAAATTGCCCACTTCTCCACCTCGTATCCTCCGCGCATACACATAAAACCCTAATAATCAAACCCATAACCTCTTCTCCTCGACCCAATCACGCACTGTGTACGCGCGCTTGCGCGCGTAAAAATAACCGCGCAGTCAATCAAAATCATCGAACCCTCTCTCTCTCACCTCCCTCACTCCCGTCCATTATCTTTTTACCTCGCTCATTCAATTTGATCGTCCATTTCATTTAATTACCCCACTCTCTCTCTCTCTCTCCTTCTCTCGCCGATTTTAGCCACCCCGTCGTCCCCCGCGTCACCAGTCTGGCGATATTTATGACCCTTTCTCCGCACTGTCTGTCGCCCGCGTATATGTACGTAGTGTTGCGTACGTTTACGCGCAATTGAAAGGCTCACGCATCGCTCTTTCTCTGTTCGCAGGATGCAGGGCGGAGGTGGCGGTGCCTGGCGTCTGAGGGGGATGAGGCTCGCCGCCGGCCCGGGGATGCTGCGGATCCTCCTGCTGCTGCTGCTCGTGACGCTGCTGACGGTGCCCTGCGCCAGAGCTGACGGTGAGTCACCACTTCTTTATTTCATGGCTATATATCTGTATGCGTATGTATGTGGGTGGGAGTGGATTGAGCTGGGGGCGTGAGGAAGGAAAAGTGATCTGCCGAAGATTGCTGATGTACAGTACGGGGAATGGAGAGTACAGTAGGCATCGGCTGGGTTTATCGCATAAGTGGCGGGGATATTTTCTGGGAATAATTATTGCGGTTGTAAGCGCGGATCGTATTTTCTATATCGTGTGCTTTGTTTAAGTGTTATCTATAGCTTTACACCGAAGTGCCACTTGGAAGTAATGAAATACTTATTTGTGTAATTATGGTACTAATTATATTTGTTTAGAATTGCACAGAGTTAAACTAAAAGATTGCTTCTTAAATAAGGTTTGATTATTTTTCCTAGAAAAGTCCATTGTTCGATATTACAACAACGTATAATTGGCGTAAATTATTTGTCGAGCATTAGAGAAGCGTAGAATAAAACAGATGTAATTATCCATTGTTTTTCAAAGTTCAAAGCCCGTTACAAAAATCCAATTGTATACGGAGAAAACAAAAATTTCAGGTTAAAGCAATTATTTCTTTTTTTTTTCTCTAAATATTTTTTCACAGCGCTTTTTTTCATATTGTATTGTTACATGGTTGCTTTGATATATATTGCATGCAAACATTTAAATATCAGATTCGTTTCAGAGAATGAACAAAAAAAACTATAAAAAAAAAGAAAAAATCAATACAAAATAAAAATATCTAAAGTAATTTGTTAGCCAGAAATTATTCGACCCAGTAATCACAAAAATTACTATAAACTCAAGATCCATCAGAAAAGAAATATTGAAAAATTGCGTAATCATAATGTCGCTCTCAACTTCCCCGCATACTTGCACTCACGCGCAACGATACTTAGGCAGAAGCGCGCTCGCGCGCGCCACTGAAGTGCCGTAGGCTCTCTTCTTCTTTCCTTCCCTTCTCTCTCTCTCTCTTCATAGCTTCTTCTCTCTCACCCACTACACACGCGGCCTCTTCTGGCCGGGGAGACTCGAATGTAATTGCGCGTGTGCGTCGAGAGCAGCGAAGGAGAGACCAAGAGAGAGAGAGGGAGGGAGAATATGGGAGAGATTAACTCGTGAGACTCTCGGTCGCCTTTAATGAGGGTAGCGCGCGGGGGCGAGGAAGAAGAAGAAGCAGCAGCAGCAGCGTGGGAGAGAGAGATTTTTGAAACTTTGTTTCGCGGATTATCGGTCGCGATAATACCGCCGCCAGGGTCCCGAGAACTTGTGTGTGTGCGCGCGCGCACGCGCTAATCTCGCGTCGGGCGCGCTGCTGTTTTTGCAATTAGCGTGGCTTTTCGGCGAATGGCGAAAGAGGAGGAGAGTGTAAGCGATGGTGAGGGGAATGGGGCGAGATAAAAATGAGGATAAGGGAGGGAGGGAGAGTGAGCGGCGAGGAGAGGAATCGGAATGCGGATTGATCAAGTTTATTTAAATATATTAAAGGTGAGACGCTTTGATTATTTATTTAAGTATGTATATAGCGAGTGGATACTGAAACGTAAGAGAGAACTTTTAACTCCTGATATAAAATTTTTCTCGTAAAGTGTACGCAATAATTATAATATACGTATTCATTTTGATTATTATACTGTATCCTCTCTTAAAAAAGTGATGAAGGAAATCTGTCATCACAATAAGACTGTTTTGATTGGTTGTTGCTAGCTCATTTGATTGGTCTACATAGAATAAGCGCCAAAATTGAATATGTTTGAATTTTGAAAATTATAGATTCTTGCCTTTGAATATTTAAAACTGAATAGTATAAAAAAAAATTTCCGATTTTATTTATGAGACTTACGTTATTATCGTATAATTTAAACTATTTGAAACAAACTTTTAAAATGAAACTTGATCATGTTTATAACCTCAAAAACAAAAAACAAAGAGATAAATCATACGCGCGAAGCGCGCTAAAAGTGGCTAGTACAATAAAGTAAATATGGTATGATATTTTTGATGAAACTTCTGTATCCAAAAATTTCTTCCAAAATTAATCCACAAAAAATGACATAAAATTTCAATATAGAATATTCGAATCGAAAGATCACCGCGAATCAGCCAATCCTCTCTATCTCCCCGCCCTCAGACTCACTTACCATAAAACTCAATAAAATCATCCCCCTCTTCCCTTGACTGAATTTCCCGCGCACACAGCGCGCTCGATCAGTTAACCCACACCCCTTCTCCCTAAATTTTACTTAACGCTTTTCCCCCCGCGAAGAAAAAAGAGATAACCACCAGCGGCAGCCCCAGCAATTTTCCCGAAGCTTCCTTTATCAACGCCCGCGCACAATCGGCCGATGGAAATTTCATCGCGACGACGCCGGGGCATTTCGATAATTCGTTTACATAAGCCCCGCTCGCATCGATTTCTTCCGCCTTCGTTGGGGCGCCCCTAACGCACGCGTGGATGTGCATTTCTCGGACTTACAAATTAGCGTGACGCCCGAAAGAGAGAGCGAGGAATACAATAGCGCGTGCGTAATCAATGGGAGTGTGTGTGTGTAGGAGGGCGCCTTTGTTTTTCGCGTGCGATTTGTTTCGCGTGCGCGTCGTTCTTTTGGTCTCTCTGTTTCGCTGTTTTTGCGCTTTTTTGGGGGGTGGGAACGGGGAGAAAGAATTGGTTTGCGGAATTGGGTGCAGCGAGTGTATTTTCTTAGACTGTTTCGGTACTCGATTCTATTAAAAAAATTGGTTATTTTAGATGTAGATTCGATATTCTTTCGATACTGGGTCAGATATTGGACGGGTTTCGGTGCTATTGGTAATGCAATTTGGGCAGGTGGAATAATTAAGGACGAATCGATTCGATTAGCGACAGAGAATATTGCTTTTACTATTTTTAATCACTTAACAAGAGAGTTCAAAGGATTTTTTTATAGTATTTTTAAATACTTCGCCGATGCGAAATAAAAGAGAAGGCAATAAAAGAGTTATATTCAAAAAGTTCTCTTTATAAAAAGTATTCATTCGTATATAAATTAAATTATACACCGTTATAATAATTTGATCAATAAAAAAGATTAATATGACTATCTGCTCGCGTCAATATCTCTTATCAATATACATCGTGAATTAAAAGAAATAAAAAAGAGGGGATTACTTCCAATCGGAAACTACATTGTTTCGTTTAAAAACATCTCTGTTATTCAAAAGAATTATCAAGTACCTAATACCTCTTCCTCGTTTCTCTCTCTCTCTCTCTCTATCCCCCCTTTGATTGGCCCGCGCACGCGATTCGAAATAAAGATTCCGGGAATTTTTCGCGGAGCGAAAGAGAGATATAGCTTCTCTCTCGCTGCGCTGGAAACAAAAGAAATTGCACCTGCGCGCGAAGAATGCCTGCCTGTGCGAGTATCGGAAATCGGACGAGGAATATTTTTTCATCGCGCCGCTGACAGAGTTATTATTTCTTTTTCCCCGCGCGCAGCAGCGCTGTTTTTTTCGAGTTAACAATAATACTATACAGGGCTTAAAGCAAAATAAACGGACGGAAAAAAAAAGAATTGCACGGGTCCGGAGATGTAATAATATTTGGGTAAAACGCGAGTTTTTTTCGCGCGTCGCGGAAGAGTGGGAGAGAGGTGAAATAGCGCGACAATGGTGACTGCGTGTGTGTTTTTGTTATTGAGAGAGAGAGGGAGAGGAAATTCCGTCGATTTGGGTGACATGGGTTCGCCCGGCGACAAGCGAAAACAATGTTTCGAAGAAATTCAATGGCGGCTTTTTATATGAAAACGTTATCTGCGGAATAATGTATTCGATTAAACAGTAAATTTTGATAAGTTGCTGGGATTCCGTGCGATGTATTGTAATGAGGATTATACATTAATATATTGCAATATTTTATAATTATAAATAATACTTCTATTTCTTTTTTCAAACAATAAAATAATCTCTTTACAAAATATACAGATCGTACGACACGCGCAATATAAAAATTCATTTTTCAGAGTACCGGCTACTGAAATTTTTTCCGCTGCAGCTATCCCCCTCCCCCTTCTTTTCATCGCGCGAAATTCTCCCCAAAGTATTTACAGAATGTAAAACCATAATCTCCCGGCATTCTTTCTCCATTAAATTTCAGTCCATTTTACATATAATCTCCGTAAATCGTGTAATAAATTTTCAAAAGATTCATCCACTATTGAAAGGGAATAACAAATGAAAAGAAACTGCTATTCCGCAAAGATCACCGAAAAAATTAAACACCGCGCGAGGTAAATCCTCCCTTTAATCTCGCTGCGCTCGGCAAAAACGAAGAAAGCCGCCGCTGCTGCTGCTGCTCCGCACCGCCGCGAATAGAAAAATTCTCCCGTACGCGCGGCAATCGGAATTTTTCTCCTAACGCAAGCATTCCCGCGTACAGTCAGCGCGGAATTTAGAGGTGGGTGTGTGTATATATACGTCCGTGCGATATCGGCGCGAACGGAGGAGCGTGATTTAGAGAGAGGGTGAAAAAAGTCAACGACGAGAGAGGGATCGAGCTAGCTTTGTAACCCAGTTTTGAAGTTGTTCCTTTTTTTTTTGGAGCGTAATATGAACGTCCAGGGAGGGTATAGTACGCGTGGAATCAATTGTTTTTGGATGGCTGTGGGGTTTAGAGGTTCGAGCTTAAATCTTGCAAAATCTTCTCTTTGCAGTTAATATTAAAGAATACGAGTTGAAAAACGTAAAAATTTATTTTAAATAAGAAAATTACCTTTTTATTAACTGAGAAATGCTAAGAATTTTTATAAATTCCACGAACTCTTCCCAAAGTTATTCAATTTCAAACTTTATTGAAAAATGAAATTCATATTTTCTATATTTTCGGAGTATATTTCATCAAAATTGAATTTAAAAAAAAAAAGTGTGATTCCCAAACAAAACGTATAAAAATTTCGCAATTGTTGAACAAATATAAAATAACCGATAAAACATATTTGCATCCGAGCACAACAATACCCAAGTAAATTTTTAACCGCCATCTCTTTCACTCGCCCCCCTGCACATATAACAAACTTCCTCGCCTTCGATTTTTCACATCGCACTGCAACAGCAGCGGCAGCAACTCGCGAAAGCTGCATTCTCAAATTAACCGACGCAAAAACACACCGCCGCAACACACGTGCGCGTTATATATACCCTCCCGACTCGCGCGAATAAGCAATTCATGTATTCCTTACGAACTTGTTAACAGTTAACGAAGTCGAGACGGTGCCGCTGCCTCGCCATTAACAATTCGTCGTCCGCGGGACAATCAAAGCAATCAGCCGGCACATAATACGCGCTCGCCCTAACGAAATTCCGGGCGCGCGCGAGCGAGCGCGAAAACGAATCGCCAGTAATTATTCTCTCTCTCCTTCTCTTCTCTCGCTCTCTCTCTCTCTCTCTCTCTCTCTCTCTCACTCGCCAAGCTCTCCGAATGAATTATGAATTCTCCTCGGACGCGCTCTCGCGACAACGATGCCTTTTTTCCTCCTCCTCGCTCGAGTAGAGAGAGAGAGAGAAATCTTTCGGAGAGCTTTGAATTATAAACGACGCATCGACGTGTATACCGCGCCACGGCACTTTTCTCGGAAGCCGGGAAAAAGCGAGGAGCAAGTGAGCGAGCGTCGTCGCTGCTCTCTCTCTCTGAGTGACTTCCGTCGCGGCCATAAATTTCGCACGGGCCGGAGTTTTTGCGGGCGCGGTAATCGAGAAACAATTCCGCTCTCTTTCTCTCTCGCTCGCTCGCTCGCGCGCGCGGATCATCAGCCCCCTCGTCGTCTTCTTTCTCGAACGAAAAGGAGAGAGAGGCAGGCAAAAAATCCACCTGAATCACTCGCCTGAGCCTGCCTCGAGTGCACCTGGATTTTTCCCTCGTCCCGGCCTTTTTTCTCCCCGTCGCCGCCGTCGCTCGCGCTTTGTTTCGCCTCGCTCTTCCCCCTTTATTCGATCTTTTTTTTTTCGCCGGGCGATGTATACGTATACGCGTATATATCGTTTCTTTCTCCCGTTTCTTGCGGCGACGGCGCGGAGAGAGAGAGCGCGCGGCTGCTCGTCAGCGTGTATCGACCCGCGCTCTGGCGCGCATTTAATTTTGCCCCCCGCGCGACGTCTTCGGTTCGCTCCTTTTCCGAGGGATTGTGGGAGAGAGGAGATATTGTTTGCGCTTGTTTGGGAGCTGGAACGAAGGGGAGAGGCTGAGAGTGAAGAAGAAGAAGGAGGGACAAAAAGTGAATTCGATGATGTGAAGAATTAATTTGGCCCGTGGACGCGGCCTGGGAGACGGGAGGGAGACGAATAAATATATAACGCATTGTCATGCGGAGGGAACGACTTTTTTTGCCATTGTTCGAGAGGGATTCTTAAATTTTGTGCTGAAAGGTGGCATTGGAAATTCTGAATTCTGAAATTTCACGATCGAGGAGGGGATTCGATTGAGGAAGTATATATATACACAAGAACGAAAGTCTATTGTGCGTCATTAAGGATCAGAAGTTTTTGTAAGAGAGAGACTATGGAAATTCGTTTTGTTAGACAGTATAATCGAAAAAATGAAGCATAAAAACTGTTTTAATGTAGAAAAGTTTCTTCATTCATCTATAATTATTCTGCCATTTTTAGAACGTATAAACTAACTAAAAAATACTTGATTATATCACATGTTTGATTTGCAGTACCAAAATCAAAGAATCATATAACTTTATTAACAATGTAAGATAGTTCTCGAAGTGAATTTTGATTATCCCGACACTACAAAATTTTACCTAAGGTTACACAAATACATATAAACCTACACGCAACACTTGAAGATTAACAATTTCGTCATAATACATTATGCCGGGCATCCCAAATGGGACAGAGATTGATGTAATAATCCTTAACAATAACATCCTCGCAAATGACCTAACCAGCGCTCGCACCCATATCATCATCCCCCATAACCATCACAATTGCAGTGCGCGCATGCAACTACACACCGCGCATGTAACCCAACCCAACCCCTCCGTTCTCTCTCTCTTACACATTCGCGATCCATAACATCCTGCAGCCAAACGTTATTCATACTATACACCCAGCGCGTACACGCACTACCTCTGTCTCTCTCTCCCCTTTACAAAGACTCATTTCAACGCGCGTGTATATACTCACGGTAGCGGCGGCGCCGCTCCTCCTCTCTCTTTCCCTTATTCAAAAGGTGCATCCCGTATTATATACACTCGCTCTCTCTCGCGCGCACTCAACCTACATAATCCGTTCAATGCGCGAGCGCCTCTGCTTCACCTTCTGTACACGAGAGAGAGAGAGAGAGAGAGAGAGAGAGAAAGAGAGAGAGAGAGAGAGAGAGAGAGAGAGAAAGAGAGAGAGAGAGAGAGAGAAAGAGAGAGAGAGAGAGAGAGAGAGAGAGAGAGAGAGAGAGAGAGAGAGAGAGAGAGAGAGAGATGGTCCTTTTTCGGAGGGTTCCAGTGGCCCCTTAACACGGCGACCCTCTTATCTCTCTCTTCTTCTTTGCGCGGGCTTTTCATTGAGCGCCGACGCCGCCGCAGCGCCTCGTCCCATTCACACTGGAGAGTTTATCGGACGCGCGAGCGAGTGAGGATTAATCCACGGTTTATCGGGGTTAATGCGCGCGCGAGGGTTGGAGATGAAAGTCGAGGCGCGAAGGTTTCTATCTCTGTGCGTTGTGTGACTGTGTACGTGGGGGAGGGGGAGAGTGGACGAAGGGAAAGAAGTAGGTGACGAATTCCATGGGGAGTACAAGGATTGTGGGGGAGAGAGAGAGGTGGGAAATCAGAGAGGAGCGTAAAAATTGTGGAGAAGGAAGCGAACTGCTGCTGCTACTGCTGCTGTGTAGGACGAAGTTTACCCCGCGATTCTTCTCTTCTTTTTTAAAACTTCTCGGTCTTTTTTTCGAGAGGATTGTTAGATGTACTTTTACGGCGAGATGCGTATATAAACACAGACCGAGATCAGACAGACGCGTCTGCGTATAAGCTTATCTGCGAATGCAAAATTCAAGGACGGAATGAAACTTTTTTACTGCGAGCGAGTGGTGTATAGAGTTGTAAAAAAACAGAGCGGAGAAGGGGGAGTATTTTCGTACGGTGTGCAGGTATATTCGTGTAAAACAAGTATGAAAGCTTAATGCGCGCTGCAGTAAAATTTCGCGAAAAAGTACGCACTCTACCTCTCTCTCTCTCTCTCTTGGCCTCTAGCTCTCTAGTTCTCAGAAATGAGAGGAGGATCTCTCAAATTTGCATGCATAATTCAGCGCATCGGGAAAAGACTCTTCCTTTCAGAGGAATCACACGCTGCGACGACTGACCTTGTGTACCGGAAGGAGTTTTTAGTAAAAGTTTTACTCGTATATATACGGTATAAAATGAAATTTCGTCGAGAATTCGAGTGAATTATTTATCCAAAGTTTCAAGCAAAGTTTAACTTTCGAAATTTGTTGTTAACAAGTATTCCGTATATAAATATTCCACCAAGTTCTGTAACATTATATTTCATTCTTGCAAGTATACAAACTCCAAAAATAAATTTATTCTTTTCTGCACGAAAAAAAAGAAGCTATATAAATAATTCAAAACTCCCATCTCACATTTTTCATTAATAACGATCTACGCTAACTTTACACACACAAAAACCGTATCCGCACACAACCATCCTCCACCAAAATCCATATCCTCGACTTCCCCATATATAAAAAATTCACTCGAGCCTTTTCTCTCTCTCGTCTCCCCGCTCACCCCTCGCAACTATTTTTCGCATTCATATGGAAAATAATCTCAAAGCTGCTGCTGCCGCCTCCGCCGCACACACCCACGCGCGGAACTACAGAAATAAGCCGCCGCCGGGGGAGTCTCTCGTCTACTACTTCTCTCCCTTATTTACTGGCTTCGTCGCGAAGAAGCTGCCGTAAGAGAGAGAGAGAGAGAAGACACGCGCGGCCCCCTGCCTGTAGGCGGTAGATACGGGGCAATCTGATCTCTGTCTGCCAACGCGCGCGAGAGAGCGAGAGCGAGTTGAATCACACGATCGATTTATTCGGCAAACAATTCCTATGCAGCGCGGCGGGGCGGTCGCCGCTTGTCTTTTGTCTCCCTTGTTCGTTCCCTCTTTCTCTCTTCTGTGGGTGAGCACACGAACAGCGCGCGGTTTTTTTTAACAGGCGGTAGGCTCTCTCCGTGTGTTTGTATATATACCTGCGATGCCGCTGCTGCTGTGATGTACTTTTTGGGTGTAGACGTGTCGTGTGCTCTCGTTTTGGATTGTAGCGAGGAAGAGGGAAAGAGAGAAGAAAGAGACGGTGGCCTAGTTAAGGGCGATGTGGTTCGGCGGGGAGTTGTGGTGAAGCGCGGAGTGAACGAGGTTTCTTTTTTTTGGATGAGTGAACAAGGCTGCCGGATCTTTTTCGCCAGGTGATTTTGAGAACGTCATGGAACATTTTTTTACAGATAATATCGGATACTTTAATAAATGTTGCTCTAATAATTTCTCTTCGCCATCATTTTCAAGTAATAAATGGATTTTTTACAAGAATTTTAAATTTCATACTAATTTACAGAAAACAAAACAAAATTTCAATGTGGATGTAGTAGTAACCTGCATTACAACAATCAAACAAAAGTTTGAATGTACATACTTCTACACAAACAATAAAACTATTACCAAAAAAATAATTCAAACTATTTTCCTCTTTATCTAAAACTCTATTCTAACTATATCAACCTAACCATTGACAGTCATACCCGCACCTCAGAATAAAATCCATAAACCTACATCGGAAACCCAGACAAAACCCCATCCTCACCGAACTCGAACAGTAGCAGCAGCAGCAGCAGCAGCAGCAGCAGCAGCAGCAGCAGCAGCAGTAGCGACTCATAATCCAACACACGCTTTCCACCCTAATTCGCACCGCGCTATCCCTCCTCTCTTCCCCGCCTCCTCCATACACTACTCCTCTCGAAAACAAGAAAGGCAAACAGCATCATACGCTCTCTCTCTCACAACTCCCACTCTGGAAATCGATCTCCCCGGGCCCCTTAATTCGCGGATCGAGTTAGAGCTAACTCTCTCTCTCTCTCTCTACTCTCGCGCGCCACGGCATTCGAGCTAATGTCTCGCGGACGTGTTGTGTCGGATGCGCGTGCGCGACGCCCGGAACAATGTATTCTCATTAGTAAGTTTCGGGGGCTCTGGCTGTTCGCGCGGTCCTTAATTAATTTTAACGCGGCAAGCGCGCGCGCGCGATCGCGGCCCAACTTTTAGCCCCTCATACGGTTAATGGAGAGAGGGAGGGAGAGAGGGAGGAAAAAAGAAGGGCGCACGTCGGAATTAACATGCGACGGGGCGACGACGGCGAAGTTTCGTCGTTAGGCGACGCGCGCGCTCGAGAGCTGACTTCTTCCGAGCGTTCGTTCCTCTCCTTTTTTTTCTCTCTTTCTCTCTCTTTTCGTTACTTACTTTTGCGTTTCCGGGGCAGAGGAGGAGGACGACGACGGCGGTGTTGGTTTCTTTGTAAGCGAGTGCCACGGCGAGAGAAAAGTTTGTAGCAGAGGTGATGCTGCGCGCCGGTGCTGGTGTCACTTTCCGAAGGTATCGAGGAGAGTTGCTCGAACATTCTAATTATATTTTCGAGCGTGAAAATTCAAATGTATTTCGTTTAAGGAATTCTTTTAAATTGATAGCGGATGGTATAATACAGATAACTTGTAGTCCGCATAATAATGATACGGAAGATTGAATTTGACCTTAATATGCGAAATGGAATCCGCGCATATTCATATATACTAGTATTCAAATGATTATTTTGACATGTCTATTTTCCCGATGCTCCCCGATGATACACCTATAGATTCGAAAAGAGATTACCGCGCTACATATACACATATAAGCATAACTCGATCGTGCGGCCCGGGACTCCTCTCGACGTCCGTTTTCATTCACGTATAGCACTTTGGTTAACGTGCGCAACGCGGAATTAAATCCGGCTTAGACTGGTCGTACATGGACCACTTAATTTTACCTTTACAGCTCACATCTTCTCCCTCTCGTCTCTCGTCTCTCTCTCTCACTCACTGCGCGACGAGATTATATTATAATCGGATCGTCTTACCGAAGCGATTGTACTGTCGTTTGTAATATTTATCTATAGGGGACTTGGTGTTTTCTTTTGTTACCGTATAAATGTAATTCGCGTTTACCTTTCCCGCGATCCGTAATTAATCCTCTACTACACAAACGAATTTTTTACCGGATACCAAGATATACTATCCCATGGAATTAATTAAATTTAAAAAACTCATATACAGATGTATATTACAAATCAGCGAGGCAATCTAGTCATGAGAGGGAGGAGAATCGATGTCGATAAATGGTCACATGCTCGCGTCACCACAACACAGAGAAAACTAGTTTTGTCTTCGGTCTTTTTATCGGCATCACGATCGTCGCTGGATCAAACAGCTCCGACATCTCAATCCGGAATTCCGTTTAAGCGCATAGCATTGGCGACGTCTTGCAGGTTCGCGCATCAGTAAAGCATCACTGCTCACAAGTGTTCCCTCTTTTTGCTCAGCTCGGGACATAACTCTCCGTAAACTAGAGTAATAGGCTTACATTTACAACGCCATAACGCTTGACCCGACCCACTGAAACTAGGCGAAAGTTTATACCACGACGCCATTGACACCGCAACACCATATCACCGATACGATTCCTCTCTCCCCCCCAATATCGATGCACACATAATACGCAGGTACGCCGCTGCAGTTTCCCAAAACTATCTTCATCCTCGCCGCTGCTGCATTCAAAGTAACGTTAAATCCCACCTGAATGAACCCGCAGCGAAGACGACGGCGCCGCTGCTGCACGACCTCATAATTAGTTGCCTCCTATCTCACAATAGCGCTCCCCGATAAACATCCGCCTTCCCCCTTTTCCACCCTCTCCCACGATCGATACGCACCACCCCACCTCTATATATACATACACGAATCCAAAAGCTCGCGCGCGCGACCAGCGCATACCAACGCTGCAGCTAGAACGGCGACCGAGAGAGCGCGTTCGATTGGACCGCGCGCGCGGCTGCAACCGCGACAATATATATGCAAAAGGCCTCTCTCACCCTTTCCAGGCGCAAAAACAAAGCCGCACGGTGTACATCCCTCCCCGCTGTAGCTGCACGCGCGCGTGTGCAATATTATAGCCGTGGCCGACGCCGCCGCTGGCGGCATAGCTGGCGCGGTCTTTTCTCCATCTCGTCTCTTCCGTCTGGCTTATCTCTCTCTCTCTCCCTCTCTCGCCCTCCCGCATACATACACACACACACAGGGCTATATAGGTGTATACTCCTGTCTGGCGCAGGACGCGCGCGCGGGGCTGGATATTAGCTATTCCAGTTGCGTCGTCCCGCGCGACACACAGCAGCACATCCCCCGCGCGCGCGCGCGCGCATCTCTCGCGCAATATAGCGCGCGCGTCCCAACAGCAGCAGCAGCAGCAGCCATGCCATACCGTACGTCTGTCCCTCTTCTTCTGTCTCTCCGCCGGTAGTCCCCAGGCGGAGCCAACCCCCCCGACCGACCGTGTCTCTCTCTCTCTCTCTCCGTATGCGTGCGTTATATATACGAATATATACGTGTGCGTGTATATATGTGTATATATATACGTGAACACACCGCAGAGAGGCCTCTCTCTCTCTTTTCTCGCTCTAATTCGTTGTTTCTCGCTCTTTCTCCTAAGTGTGACGCACGGTGAGACGTTATAGTAGCATAGTAGCACGACACGCGGCTCTGCCCTTTCGTTTTCTCGCTCGTTCGCCCGTCTCCCTCTCTTTTTCGCTTTCCCGCGAGAGTTGCGCGCATGATTGCGTGCCGGTGAGTATAGGCGTGGGGCGGTTTTTGCATTTTTAAATAAGCCGCCGCCGGTGCAAGCGTCTCTCTCTCTCGGTGTCGCATGCCTGCGCGCGAACGCGTTTGTGCGCTTGATTGCCCGGTGCATTGTGCGTGAGAGAGGATCTGCGGGTAACTGGTTTTTGAAGCTGACGTCTTGATGCGCGCGTAGGTATATTACGCGCGCGCGGGGGGTCGGGGGTGCTTTCGCAACGTGAATTAATGCTCGTGTGTGAGTTTTATTGGACGTTGCGGTGGATTCTAGAGTTTGGAATTTTTTTGGATGGTTTGAACAATTACATGAAAATATGAAAGTTATACGTGTTCTTTTTACTTACATATTGTTAAAAGAGCATTAAATTCCTTTTATCTTGAAAGGGGAAGTTTTATAGCTATTTCTATACCTATGTCCAAACGCTGATACACAATATTTTTATTAACAATTAGGCCCAATTGTTTATTATTTTCATACCTTTTGTCAATTCCAAATAATTTTGTTGTGTGTGTGTGTGTGTGTGTGTGTATAATATTCAGAATTCTATATACGTACAACCCATAGTTCAGCATCCAATCACCCAATCCACACCACACCATCTCCAGCTCTTGCAACCCATTCACCCAACTCGAAATTCCACGTCTCTATCTCCGATACACACGCGCGTGCGCACACATGCGCCGAAAACATCCTCGCCAGCAGCGCGTCGTCCACGTCCCCCCATCCCTCCCGTTTGATCCTTTTATACCCTTCTTCCCGGGCTGCTGCTCTGAGCGCGCGCACGAAGGTCCGTCCGGCGGCGACTACACCCGGACATACATTTTTCCCCCTTTCTCTTTCCCTCCCTTCTTCCCCACCCCCCGCACACATACACACACACATATATGTACGGCTAAGGGCTGTACACACCCGGAGCATTTTGTCTCTCTTTCTGCCGGAGCTCTCGGATCGTTTGTCAAGCGGACGAAACGCGGCCCGACAGCCGCAAACGAAATCGCCTTGTAGTACCACCACCACCGCCACCGCGAGCGAGAAATGGATTCGCATTCTTTTCTTCCGTATATAGCGCGCGGCCGGCCCGGGGGATGTGTATATGTATGTATATCGTACGGCGATATTGAAATTAAATGCCGATGCTCGTGAGCGTGAGATAGAGATATATAGAGACGGACTATCTCGAGTGTGTATATATAACCATTGCGAAATTGGAAAGTCACGGGGGAGAGTGGAAGCGAGATTATATGCGCGCCGGGGAAAAAATAGTGCAGAATGCACGCGAGCGAGAACTGTTGCGCAGGCAGCTATAGCAGCTTGTATAATAAGTTAGGGAAAGGAAAGGAGACGTTGAAAGGATACGTGCGTCGTCGTATCCCGTGGAGCGCGCACCGACGTCGTTGCAGGAAGTGTAATATTTTACATTGTTGCGCGCGGGCGAGCGGGCGAGCGAGCGAGCATTTGCGTCTGAATGAATCATCGGCGATGGGCTTTGACGCAGCTATCGCGCGCGCGGGTAAATCGACTTTGAGGATCGCGGCGCGTATATAGAACGAGCGGAGAGGGAGGAGAAGCGAGGTGTAATGGGATTTTTAATCTGCGAGATTTAATATAGGGCTCGAGAGATGATAATATGGATTGCTCGGTTCATCGTATTTTAAATCCATATAGTAGACAGTATGACAAAAATTGCAATTACAGCAACGTGCAAGTACTCATCAAAGTGCTGTTATATATATATGTATATTTTAATATAGAAAATGTTACAAGAGAAATTAAACAGACTTCTTTAATAAACGGATGCGATCAAACAATTTGCAAAATGAACAACAAGACTTATCAGTATAAATTAATTCCATAAAATGACATCTATCGTAACATTAATTTCAACACTGCGCACTAATAATATTTCATTTTTGCGAAAAGTCTTTCAACCGTCTCGTTATCGAACACTCGCTCCCTCCATAATTCTTCAACCATCACATCATCCAGCACAAGCCACGATGTATATATATCGGCAGCTCAAGTATACACAAACACACGCCCATCACTCGAACACCATAACAATCCCCACATCGTTTTTCGATACATCATATTATATCCGCACGATCCATACACACATCCGCGCGCGCGCAGCCGAAGACAGAGCGCCTCGCTCGCTGGCTAATGGCGGCTCTCGCCTCGCGGCTATAGACGCACGGGAATTACACGCGCCCCGCATTAGCGGACAAAAGGGAGGAGGCGAGCTTCTCTCGCGACTACTGCTACTCGGCCCCCCTTCGGTACCTATAGACAGGCGGATCGTTTTGGCTGACGCGCACGATATATATAAATAAGAAAAGAAATTCGCTCGCTCTTATTTCTTTTTTTTTCGGGCAACGCTAGTACAGACACGTGCGCTCGTGGTTCACGAAAAGAGTATATTACATATAGGTCTTTGTTGAGAATCTTTCGCGAGCGTAATTATTCAATTAGCCGGGGGGGGGGGGGTTGCGATGTTTTTGAAGTTGAAACACGAGATTTGCGCGGATTTTTTTTTTTACTATAAGAGATGTTGGGGTCGGTGGTGGGAAAGAAGGTTTAGAGAGAGAGAGAAGGAAGGAGAGCGCGGCGAGCTTGTATTGTTTTGGACAATGGATGATGGGGATTTAGCGTGGTTGGGTGTTGTTTCAAGTTTCCGAGTTGAATGGGTTGGGCTGTGATTGTGCGCTTGGATTAATTGGTAATTTATACTGGTTTTATGATTTTTTTTTTTATGAATGTTAACTTCAGAAGTAGCAACCGCTTTTGTTCGTTATAGTATAGACCTCTGAGAATGATGTATTAGAGATGAAAAGAATTATATTCCAGAAATACAAGAGTGTTGAATGAGATTTGCTACAGTAGTAGGGCTTTGTGAACTGAAATACGTATTCAACATTGTTATATGAAATTTCGTTATATTTTTAGAACACGTTTTGTAGTAAAAGAAAATAGTGGAATATCAAGATATATTCAGAAAAATGACCTCTTTATGTCTCACCAAGATTTCGCGAAATCACACACATATCTCGCCTACAAGCCGTATTTTCCAGCCTCCACTCTAACAAATCCTCAGCCCATAACACCACCCTTATGAAACCCATCAGACCCCATCATCTCTCGCCCACCTTACACACAACACAACCACTCATCCCCTCATATTCCTCTCCTCGTCCTTTCCTTCTCCTTCTTCTTTCCGCCTTCTTTCCTCGCTCACGTAGGACGGTCACGTGGCCGCGTTCGATTGTTTCGAAGAGCGGGTGTGCGCTGCCAGGCGCACAAACTTCGCGCGCGCGCGACTTACTAAATCTCGTTGACACCGCCGGGATCCATTTGACCCGCGAACGCGTCCGCGGAATACGAATGCCGTCCGTCCTCCTTTAGGAGAAGGAAGAAGACGAAGAAGTGCCCCTCTCGGTCTTATTCGCCTTTTCAAAAACGATGGCTTTTTCGAGGGCTGGGTTTTGCGAGGAGTTGCGCGGAGGAAGGAGGAGAAGGTGGCGGTGAGGGTTTTATTTTGGAGGCAGGGTTTTCCGAGTGAACGGAGAAGAGAAGCTGGAAGTGGGTTTTTGTTGCTTTCTCGGTAGCTCTCGCTGGGTGAATAGGTGGGAATGGACTGGTGCGGCGAAATAAATAAATGGAGGTTTGGCGAGGTGATAATGGAGGGTGTTTACAGTTGTGGCAAATGGAAGCTTGAAATATAAATGATGGTGGATTGAATATTTAAGTTTCATCATACTTAGGGACAAAGTGCAACTATTTTTTGCTTTATTCTTATGGTCGTTCTAGTTTCGTAAATTCGAGATGATAAATTTTCGATATAAATTTTATATTTATTTAACGCGTACGCTTGTTAATTAAAAATAACTTGTCGGTTGTAAACTTTAAAGTCGCGCATTTTCAACTTCACGCATGCAAATGTAGCCCACATAAAAGGTGTGAAATCCAATAAAAAAAGAAGCTGGAAACAGCCTCTTAAATAATTCAGAACACACACACATAGCAATATAGAAAAAAGAGAAATCGTCACTACGCTCTCCTTGTTTGAATTTCACGCCAATTTCATAAGAACCCAGCCCCATTACTTCCACCAAATAAAAACCATATATCTTCCGGCGGCCAACAAGGACGACACCCCCTCAAACATCCCGCTATAGGTATATAAGCCAAGCGCGCAGCAGTCCCAACCCGCCCCAAAACAAACAGACGCGACCCATCCTCGTGTCTCTCCGCCGCTTCTATGTACACACACATTACATCTCCACAAAAAAAACCCTAACTGCCCCTTTGGCATACAACGACACGCGCGCACATACACATACCGCAAACGCAATCATCGCCGGCCGATAAATATTCATCTCGATGGGCCCATATTCCCCCGACACTCGCGCAATATAACCTCCAAGGCCGCGCGCGCGCGCGTAATGATTTATCAACTCATTGAACTTCCTTTCTCAGTGTACTGCTCCGTCGCTAAACTGTGGGAAACTAGCGAGCGAGAGCGAGAGAGAGAAGCACATGCTACGTGTGCGTGCCGTCATCATTTCGTTAGCGCGATCGCCCATAAATCTCTCTCGCCGCGCGCGTCTCTTTTGTCGCGCCCGTCGATCGGCCGAGGATGCGCACACAGTGTGTATGTATGGGATAGGCGAGAAAGAGAGAGAGAGATGACTGGACCACCGGGGAATTGATGATGGCGTGAAAGACGTGTATATATGCGTGTGTCCACGTGCGCGTGTAATATGAACGTCGTGATGTGAAAATTCGGCGAGTGGGTGGTGTGTGAGGGGCGCGTGTGTATATATGAGGAGAGAGAGAGAGAGAGGCGGGGGGATTCGAGAGGAGTCGAACGTTGGATGTTTTGTCATTTGTAATCCAGTGACTGGAAGATGATTCAATCGTTAATATAAATTGCGCTTCAAAGCGTCGAGGGGTTATATAGTGTCTTTCGGTGGTGCAGATGCAATGCAGAAAGGAAATTATTTAGAATGAAACGTGGTATATTGGGTGCGATAATGTTTAAGATTTTCTTGGATTTCAATGTCCAAGAATATTGTTATAAGCCAACTCTTGAAAGTACCTTCTAGAATGATTGTATTTTATTATTAGATATATCCTTGATATATTGCTACGAACATCAACAAAATTAAGTTCATCGTTAATCGAAGAATGCACTAGGCGTGCTAGTTACCAACAAAAACCGTAATTATCCTATAGAACCACTTTTTTAAAAACATTTATAACAAGTTAATCTAGCGCGAGAGTCGAAGCGTGCGTATATAGAATTACATCTGCGATCCCTCGCAACGCATAATCCATGGTTCACACATACCCGGCACTTGAACCAATTTATAACTGTCAATTACTTTTCATGAAAAAATTGAAACTAATTATTTTAAACACAGAAGAACCATAAATCACAATTCCCAACGAGGCTCGATACACGTATATGTGTGTATGCGCGCGCACTCGATGCACACGCGTATATATAACGATTTAATTATTCACAGCGCGCTAGCCATTCATATATTTAACAACAAAAGCAAGGAAAAAGAGCAACGGGGGAACCTTGTAAAATCCGAGTAAACGTTGCACTGTCATTTCTTACATCGTCCCGGAGACCCGCAATTACTTATAATAGAATGTTTGCTCTCTGCACTTATACACTCTCGCACACGTACACACACACACACACTGCACATCTGCGTCGATATCTCCGGCAGAACTTTTCTAATTCTCTGCCGTCCGCGTCTCTCTCTCTCTCCCGTGATTGGGTTAATAGGCGTGTAACCGAGTAGTCGCGCTCGCGCAACTTCTCCGAGGGCATAAATAACGGCTCTGTCCGCCGGAGATTACACACACACACATGCGCGTATATACCATACGTCAATGATGATCGATCCCGCTGGAATGCCGATTTGTTAATCGAAGACTTTTTCTCCCCCCTTCCTGCCCGGGACTTTTGTTTATTAGCTCGTTAACGAAGTATAGCGAACTTTTTTTTTCCTACCGCCCGCGCGCACTCGCGCGTTTATGTATCCGGGGAAAATGGGATCTCTCGCTCGTGCGGTATATATACGCGCGCCGGGAAGTTTATATCGAACCCGTCGTACTCTCCGAGTCATTTGTGTGTGCGTGCGTGTGTGTGTGTGTGGGATCGAGGGAGTTTATCTCGGGAGCGGGAGGCGGTGGATTTATGTTTCGCCGCGCGGCGGTCGATTTTTGCGAGATAAAATCGTAAGTGATAATTACCGTTGATCGGCCGCTGGTGCGTATGTATATATACGCAATAACGTATTTCTTGTGCGATACGGAGTGTATATGGAAGCTGCTCGCGAGGGTATCAATTAACGCATTTTTCCCGTAACCGGCGACCCGAGATTGAGCTTCTATAGAGAACTTTCATTATGGATTTTTCTCTCCACAGCCTCGCGACGATGATTTTTCAACGGTAAAGTAGATTGGCAATTTCATCGCGGCGGTTATAATCTAAATGAGCGCGTTAATGTCTGTAATAATAAAGCTTCAAATTGCAAATTTATCAATGCACGTAATTAATATTTTCCACTCTAAAAGCGTGATTATTTCGCGCGTATATATAAAATGTACGCGATCTCAGGGATTACGAGAGACATATCGATCGCGCGCCTCGCTAACAAAGCAACAATAGACCTAATCAGAGAAAAATGTTCTCTCCGCGTATAGTAGCGCGCGTCATCATCATTGGTACATACGCAACAAAACAATCCCAGGAAAGAAGAAAAAAAAAGCCAGACTCTCTCAGCCTCTCTGCGTCCCGTCGCTGAATAATCAACGGAGAAAATCCTTGAATCCCGCGCGCGTCCTGCACACGTCACGATTGCGAGCCTCGTTTTTCAGTATAATCGAAGCATCGCGGCTGTTTGCGCAACTGCGCATACGCACGATTCCGCGAATGAAACTGGCGATTGCGAGCGTTATTGTTAAAAATGCCAGCGCTCGCGCGACGTACGTATAACGGGAACGCGGAATAAAAATTTATGCCCGGCATATTTTCCCGTCGGAAGATTTCTTCCCAGCCGCGCCGCTGACGCGATTGCTCAAAAGCGCCGCGCGCGCGGCGACGACGCTTTTCCTCTCTGCTCTTTTTGCTCGGCGGAGACGCGATTCCGCAGTTAAATTCGTTAGTTAATTGCGCGCGACGATGAGAGAAATGAGTCGCCCGCAGGAAAGAGAGAGAGAGAGAGCAGGAAGTAGGATGACAAAGGAATCCCGAGGACTCTTTTTTTTTTGAGCGAACCGTTGTACGTCGCGTGCGTACATTTTGCGTTAAATAGTTAACGTAGTCGCGCGGGAATGTAAAACTAAAGTATGTTAAAAATTTCTCGGCAAAGAGTTCGCTTCTCTCTTTCCCTATATTCGCGATATTTTATCGTCAATTTAAAAAAAAAAAGCGACAGCGAGTCGATTCCGGCGCTATAACGCGGCGCACATCCTCTTAATTATGTGTCGGAGAGCAAAAAAAACTGTGTCAAACACTTGACGCAATATAAAAGTACTAAAAAATAATGACCCATTCAACTTATTAGATCGAATTGAGGATTATATAGAAGAGATGGAGGAGGAGGAGGAGGAGGAAGAGAGAGAGAGCGATATTCGGATTATTCTGTAAACCTACTCTCTCGGATATCGTGTCCCCTTCGGCTGTACGAACATTTACGATTCGTAATTACACGTATTAGATAATATGGTAATGACGTGTAATGGCATTTATAAATCTTAATAAAACGAAATTTACGGTCCTGGTACACATAATGGAGTAGTGACTCGATCGAATATACATATGCTTATGAGGGCGAATGCGCCACGCGTGTGAGCCAATTTTTTTTTTCACAATTTCGATTGAGTAAGATGTTGGTAATGTGTTGTTTGCCCCGGGGCTGCGGGACTATCATTAATGCGCTCGAGATATGCAACTACTGACAGACGTAATTTATCTTACATATATATACGAGATTGAAAAATGCATTAATTATATATACGCGGTATACAACGATTTATCGGGGATTAGGTTAATGTGAGTAGTTTGGTTAATTAAAACTGAAATTAACCTTATTCTGGTTCAGCACACGCGTGTAATTATACGCTGCTGAGATAGCGTATAATGTAACGACCTGGTTAATTAGAAACTGTAGTAATATTATCGATAATTCGGCAAAAACTTTCGATACATTTATAATTATAGAAAGGAAAGTGAAACCTCTGCGACAAAAAAGAAGAAAGTAAAGTAGAAAATTTTCCGGTACATTCCCACGCACGGTAACGCGCAATTCTACTCTCGAATACGGCAGTCATACGTATGATAAGCGGTGACTCACAACATTCAGCAAGAGATTTGACTACACAGCCCGCAGCCTTACGTATACACACCCACCCATTTTTTCATGCAAATATCCCAAATTCACAGAACATTGACTACCGCGCCACCAGTCAACCTCCCTCAAAACCATCCATTCCTAAGCACTCGCCCACACACACACACACACACACAATGCACCCATGCAAATCCAAACACAGCCGCGGCAAAAACAATCTCGCTCTCTCCTCCGAAGGCTTATCGCCGGGTGAAAGCGCGTGGAATTTGATTTGTCGCGCTACTTACTCGCAGGGAGAGAGAGAGAGAAAATCCATAATGGCTCTCGCTCGCGCACAGAGTATATATACTGCAGGGTCAGCAGCAGCAGCGTGCGCGCGTGGCATATTAACTCGGGAAAAATGATGTCTGTTGTTCCACAAAGGCGAGAGAGAGAGGGAGCGAGCCATTCGGCGAGTTACGCACGATTAAGCAGAATGGTAATTTGCCGAGGGGAGACCGCGTCGCCACCGCCGCCGCGATTTTCGCTCGGCGAGAACACGCGAGAGAGCTTACGTAAGTATGTGTGTGTGTGAGTATACGTGTGTATCCCTTTCACGGCGGTTATGCTTTCGTCATGCACTCTCAAGGGAATTGAAAAAGAGCGTGTGTGTATGCAGCGCCTTATATTCCTTCTTTCTTCCGTGGTCGCCGAGAAAACGAGGTTGATTGATATTTTTTTTTTTTCATTCGTGTACTTGTTTTTGATGATTTTTATAGTACGCGCGCGCGGAGGAAAGTTGCTGCGTGCAGCCCGCGCGAAAGTTTTGGGGGTTGGTGAATTTATGGGGCCCGGGGAGAGACGGCGACAACAATGTGTGTATGCGCGTGTATATATATATATACCGCCGAGTTAAATGAACTTATGCGAGGTATTGTTGCACGCGGGCGCGCGAAACAAGGTTATTTATTGCCTAATGCGCTTTTGATGAACTCGGGGAGCGTGGCGAATTTGTTGGTCGGCGTCGATAGTTTTGCCGGTGGGTGCAGTAAGTGCGATAGAGGCCCGCGCGGGGGTGTGTATACAAAGCGAGGAGTTGTTATAAAGGTTCGCGCGTGTCTACGCCTAAAACTATCATAATTTTTGCCAAAAACTAATTTAATGCGTGTCCTTGTTGTGAAAAATATATACTTATACCATCTATCTCTCACTCAGCTTTATCTTTATTTCCTATAAATAATAAAAAAATCGCAAGACCCATTACGAGAACAGCTCAAACTCATATTTCCCCGCATTAAACTAACAAATCGACTAATTTCGAAAACTGATAAGAACTCGCCAGCAGAGGCGGCGGCCGGGGGTACAAATGCATTCAAGAGTGCCACTTGCCGCGGCGACACCGCGCTCTTCCAACTTCTCCCCCCTCTGATGCTAAAAGTAACGCCGCGCGCCGAGTTTTACTGCTACGCAGCGGCGCGCGCGCGAATTAATGATGGTTGCAAATAGCTCCGGTAATAATAAGAAGAAGGAGAGCGACGAGAGAAAGTCTTCTCTCTCTCTGCCGCGAGAGAGCACGAGTCTCATTAAGTACAAGTGCGACCTAGACCCTCCTCGCGCGGGCGCGCGCACGTGGCGGTGCAAGAACAACTCCGCGTGACCCGAAAAAAAAAACTGGCTCTGGATGATGACACGTGTGTGCACGCGAGCAAGAGCGCGCGGAGGTATAAGGGAGCAACGGTGTCTAGGTCGGGCCTGAAATAAAAATAATTGCATGAACTACATACGCGGAATTGGAAATAGCTGGGATTCGTATGAGTGTGGTTGGAATTGGCTCGATTTCGTGATTTTCTTGTTTCTGGTTCTCGATTATTGGGGTGGTATGAATGTCAAGATCAAACACTGAAGATGGGTTGTGTAATTAGTGTACGAGTGTGCTTCTAGGTGCCTTGAAATATATAATATTTCTATTAAAGTAAATATTGTCAAAAGTATGAATAACGAAGGACTTAATTATACGTGCGCTATACATTCATGATTTCTAATCGAAACTTTCAAACCAATAAAAAAACACAAAATTTTTAAACCACCATACACCAAAACGCGATCTCGAACAAACCTATCAATACAGCAACACCCTTCGAACCTAAATCATAGCCTCCTCTCACGGTCCGAACCTCCCACCTCTTTCTCTCGCGACCCTATCCCTCCTCGATTTTTTGCGCTTCAACACCTCCGCAGCTCAGCCCCCCCCTCACGGTCACAAACAACCCTCTCCCTCTTCCCTTCTCACATTAGCATTTATCCTCGTCCTCTCCCTTACCCACACACACGTGTGGAAATTCTCGAGACCGATAAAAAAAAGTCACGCGCGCGCATACACACACACATGCGACTACGCGACCCAACATTGTTTACGCCCGGGTGCGACTCAAACGTCATAAATCGACGAGAGAGGAGCACAAGCGGCAGCGGCGGCAGCCCCTGGCCACTCGCGCGCCCGGTATCAGCATCTCTCCCCGCGAGAGCGCGAGATTTATGCCGTCCATTAGTGTACGAAACGCGGCGGCGGCGGCGTTGCCGTGCTTCTTCTCTCTCGCTCCATCCGGAAATCCCATTCTAAAGCCATATAAGGGAAGATCCCGGAATCGAGCGGCGAGCTGCGCGCGCGGCTAGGCGACCGGCGCGCGAGCTTTTATATATGTATACACGTATACATACGTGCGTGCGTGTGTGTGTGTGTGTGTGTGTGTGTGTGTGTGTGTGTGTGTGTGTGTGTGTGTGTGTGTGTGTGTGTGTGTGTGTGTGTGTGTGTGTGTGTGTGTGTGTGTGTGTGTGTACAGACACATACATGTATGTACGTGTGCGCGTTTGCATATACGCGCGAGTTTATACGTGAGGCGAGCGCGCGAAACAAGAAAGAGCGCTTTAAATAAATTAACATTCGGAATGGGGAGAGAGAGAGAGGTGCGCGCGCGGGGCTTTTGCCGCGATCCGCGTGATTCTCGTCGACGCCGTTGCTGCTGCTGTCGGAACGTGTAGTCTATCTGAGAGCAGCGGGATTGCAGCGTGTATGTGTGAGAGTGGGTACGGGTGTTGCAAAAGGCCGATTGCGAAATCGGAGGCGCGCGCGTGTAGGAAAGGTTTTAAGGTTTTCCAAGAGCCGGATGGTTAATTGATGGGGAGGTGGTTGCTGAGAGGATGGATAGAGAACGGAGGGTTGGTAAATTTCTTTTGGGGGGATTGAAATTAGCGAGAATGTAGGTTGCGAATTATGGTTTGGTGGGTAAGTATGTCCTCGTATGGTGATTATCAACTCGGAAGCAGGAATTAACAATACAGTATTTTAACTATCTTGATAATAAAAATCACAATTTATGAAATTCGAAAAGTAAAGACAGTTTTTTTGGGGACATAAAACTTTTCATGAAAATAATAAAGCGTCTCATTCAAAAGTGTTTGGTGAACAATGAAATTCTTATCAGTTTAAAACGTACTTAGCCTCGTTAAAATGATTCCATCACAATAACTTGAAGAAAAAAAAGATTTTATTTCACTGATAGCGAAAGGTCGTAATGCCCACTAAATTCTTACATGACGTTAATTTAAATAAGTAGCATTAAAACCGCCATATTTTACATCGCACAAAGGTCAATGGTAATAGATCCCAGAGATAAGACGCCGCCGCACACGTGTTCGAGCACGAAAGGTAATTTCCTTTTCATATATAATTAAATTTGGCCTACAAACTTACAATACTTTCCCTTTAATTAATATCGGGTCATTGATACGCCGTACTCGCGTATACATACATACATACATATATATATATACGCAAACATAGACGACACCCATACAATCATGTAAAGTCATGCATGCGGCTTTAACGCGCGGAGCTCGGATTAAATCTCGGCTGATATGACCGCGTGCATGAGTTTTCTCTCTTTCTTTCTTTCTCTCTGTGTCAACTATTTTCCCCCGCGGTGTAGCGCGCTGCGCCATTTGAATATCTACATCGCTACACATTTTAGATACAAACATTCGTTTATTATATGGCAGCAGTGCCCGCGTTCCAGAGAGGATATAAAGTGTGCGTACGTTTCTCCGAATCGAAAAATTAAAATATTAATAAGACCTTGTGTAGTACGTTATTAAGACACGATAAAGCAGGAGAGAGAGGTTATAATGCTTTCGTTATATAAGAGAGGATGACAGATAAAATTAGAATGTAGAACATCTTTTTTACCGCGCTCCCTGCGTGTGATAAATGCTGTCTTTACACGAGCAACTTTTCGAGAATTATTTCGGACATGTTCTCTCTCTTCTTACAATAAAAACTCGTGTATTATTAGCGGTGAAAAATCTTTATTGCCGCCTCGGCCACGGCTGGTATTGCCATAAAAAGGGCATTAAAACATTTGCGCGCGCGTAATACCACCGAAAATTCATTAGGCCGAATAAATCACGGTAATGCAGTCGCTTAACCTACATACCGCACGCTCGCAGCGCGCCCGATAAAAATGACCCGCCCCGACTACGAGCGGCTGCATGAGAAAAAAAAGTATTAATTTTCCCCTCTATTTGGCGCAAAACATCGCAAAAACGAATGAATTTTTCATCCGGCGAAACAAGCCCGCCCCCCAAAAAAAGCAGAAGCACAGCATCATGTACACACACACTGGCGTGGTGGAAGACGGGACGTCCCGCATCGATTGACGCGCGATAAGAAGACGGAGGAGGCGGAGGTATGAGACGAAAAAAATTACGCCAATCACCGGCGCCGCGGTCATCTCTCTCTCTTTCTCCCCGCTCGCAAAAAAAAACGAGAGAGGAGAGAGAAAAAAGCGCTCGCGTGGGGGTGGCTTTGCCGTGCGGAAAAAGGGTCGTTTCCGGAATTTCAGAGAGCGAGTGAGTTCCTCGGGACGAGAGCTAGCACGGGGGCCAGTATGGGTAGTTATTTCTTCCCTCGTTGACTCCCGATCGTTTGTCGCTCGCTCGCTTCTTTCCCTCCCTATATATAGTACAGTGGTAGTCTCAGATCGTCGTGTCGCCTCTTTTTATTTCGACTAGCCGGCCCATTTTTCTCATTTTTTTTGCCCCCCGACTTCCATTTACGTCAGTTGTAGTAGTAGTGGGACGTGCCGTCGCGTGCGTTAGTTAGCTCGTAAATCATAATTACGTATTAGGAGGGTTTGGATGTCGCCTTGGGTGGATTTGGATTAATTCCCGATAAATTACCGGAAGAGAGACAGAGACGTGGACGTCGATAATAATCTGAAGGTTTCGAGGAGCCGTGACGGTGGGGATTAGGTACGTTAGGTAAAAATTGGATGAAAACGTTTGCTTTGTACGATTTTGGCGTTTGAAGGGATTTTTATGGATGAAGAAAGTTGCACTTGATAAAGTTGTGGGTGATGTTGACTCTAAATAGGTCGATGCTTAAAAAGGTTATGATGGTGTTCCTAATCGTTATAGCAAACTACTTCGATCACTAAAATAAATATTTTCAATTTTTTCGAATGACCTTATACTTAATTTGCCTAAAAAACTCATATTACAAAAAAGAACGAATGTGAAAAAACCATTTTTATTGTTTCCTTATAAACTGCATCTACCACGAAACATCCTTCCTCAACGGTAAAATTTTTCCGGCCTCTAATCACGCCGGCGAAATCACGTATGCAAAACAAAACCCACATCTCTCCGGTCCCTCGGTTTCTCCTCTCTTATCCTGTCGCTCGCCGGCTAATTCACCCGGTCGTGCGAATTCGTACACGGACACCGTTAGCGGCGCGAACTACCTACTCCGTGGAAACTCGCGCGTGAGAGGAGAGACTGGGAGAAGAAGTTTTTCGATCGGTTAGAACTTTCCTACAGCGCGCGAGTCGTCTTTCTCTCCTGCGCTCTCGAAGTTTTATTGGCCTTTTCATTCTTCATTTTTGTTTCACTTGTGTGTGTGTGTGTATCTACGGCGTGGGCGCGCTCGAGCGCGGGTTGAATGCTCAAAACAAGCTCTTAAAGAAAAGCCGCGCGAGTGGGGGGTAGAGAGGGCTTTCCTTCTTCTGGATTAGATTTACGGTGATGTTTTCTTAAACGCCGAAGTTGCGCGCGAGGGAATTGCGGCATTGGTAATGCAAGTTGGGCAATGATGTACACGGGTTGAAAGTGTAATGCGAGAACGCTTGAAACATGCAAATTGATCGGCGAATGGGACAATAAATTATTTTGGAATATTTTTAGAAGAAAATCGCATATAATTTATACTGGCCAAATCATGCGCGCTGCGCGCGCTCTATGTACTTTTTTTATTAAACGTGCAAAGAATAATTTAGTCCTTATAAGCCGGAAATCTTTTTCTTTTAATTTTGATGCATCTTTAGTAATTGATATAATACTGTAGTACATTTACTCTTATACAAAATTTTCAGGCTAGAAACTATAAGCTTATTCGAATATTTTTTTTCGTGGTATATTAAACCTTTTATTTTTTCTAGTCTCATCTATTCAATAAGCACTCATGACTGTACTAATAATAATAGTGTTGATATTTAAAACTTTCTACGAAAGTGTAAAATAAGGCAAGTATAGAAGTTTTTTCTGTATAATCTATGTATAATCTAAATATAAAACTTTCTACGAAAGTATAAAATAAGGCAAGTATAGACGTTTTTTCTGTATAATATACTCTTCCTCTCTCTCTTCCCCCGCCCTCTCTCACCCTCTCTCCCCCCTCCCCTTTCTTCCTCTCTCTCTCTTAACATCCGTCAAACTCTGTACCAAAAACTTTAATCACAGCTTAAATATTTGTTTAATACAATCAACATGTTTAAAAAAAAAATAATTCCTTAAGTACGTTACGTACGTTAATTAAACACAAGAAAGTACTGAAATCAATTATATTGTAGTCAAGTACCCATAACTTAACTTGACTGACATAATACAACTTTTCGTACCTACTCAAAAATATTCAGCTAGCGGGCATGAAGTACTATTTAACACCCAAGAGGTGTAATAGCTCTCATACTCCTACAAAACTTTATAGAACCTACGCACTTTACGTCCGTGTGGGCAAAAATTATTTAAATTATATATAACTATCTTTTACTTCGTCGAGTAAATGTATACTGAACAAATTATATGTATGTAGATTCAAATTCTTCATTGCAAATCAAACAAACGAAAGTTGTGAAATCAATTACCGATAGTCAAGTAATGCAAACAACTCTCCGAAACAACTGTATGACTGATCTCAGAAATATATTATTCTAATTTCTTCATTCTTCTATACAAATTAAACACAAGAAAGTACTGAAATCAATTTATTGTAGTCAAGTATACCCATAAGTTAACTTGACTGAGATAATAGAACTTTTAGTACCTTGCGTGTAAAATTACATTTCACGCCCACGTTGTAACTTCAAAAATATTCACCCAGCAGGCATAAAGTACTACTTAACGCCTAATAAGCGGAATAGTTCACATATTCCTACAACACTTTATAGAACCTACGCACTTTACTCCCGGGTAGACGAAAATTATTAATTAATTACTATTATGCCTTCTTTTTATTTCTAAAATTAATAAGAATTTTATCAGATATTTACGAAGTCAATGCCTATATAAAAAAATTACATAGTTACCAACACATCCCCATTTTTCATTATTTTTTCTCAATTTTGAAATTTCTATAATATTACGCATCTTGGGAGGACACGAGAAGTCTAGAGCTGCTCTAGCAGGGGTGGTCGTCCAATCTTCCATACATACTTGGCGGGCCCGACGGTTTGCAGTTTACCGGTGAGCTTTGTAAATGTAGAATACTAGATTTTTGCATATACCTATAAGTCCACCATAAATACCGTTTAAATATAATATCCCTACATGTACTGTGTGCATAATCATGATTTACTTTTATTACCTAAAATATTTTTCCTTGTGTTCGTCTTTTTTTATATGGGAATGAAATAAAAAGATACATATAAATTCATAGTCTATTCAAAAGAGCTTTAAATTTTACTAACTATTTTATGAGCCACCTATTTTTATCCTTTTCCCGCGTGTAAATATCATATGAGATCTTATATGAGTATTTCGGACATCAGATCAGATAAGACATCATGTTATGAGTATTTCGGACATGACATCAGATAAGACTCATATATGTTATGTCATCTGCAATTTTATATATTATGGGACCTCATATGTGATCTCATATGGGATCTGATGTCTGATATTCTCATATGAGATCTCATATGAAATTTTCATCTGTGTTTGGACTTCTATTTAAAAAGAGTAATATATTCACGGATCAGTATTTAATATCTAGAAGCAATTGATTTATACATTTTATCTGATCTTTAAACGTATGAATATTCATATGAAAATGACAATGTCTACACCTTAAACTGCAAACCGTCGGGCCCGCCAAGTATGTATGGAAGATTGGACGACCACCCCTGCTAGAGCAGCTCTAGACTTCTCGTGTCCTCCCAAGATGCGTAATATTATAGAAATTTCAAAATTGAGAAAAAATAATGAAAAATGGGGATGTGTTGGTAACTATGTAATTTTTTTATATAGGCATTGACTTCGTAAATATCTGATAAAATTCTTATTAATTTTAGAAATAAAAAGAAGGCATAATAGTAATTAATTAATAATTTTCGTCTACCCGGGAGTAAAGTGCGTAGGTTCTATAAAGTGTTGTAGGAATATGTGAGCTATTCCGCTTATTAGGCGTTAAGTAGTACTTTATGCCTGCTGGGTGAATATTTTTGAAGTTACAACGTGGGCGTGAAATGTAATTTTACACGCAAGGTACTAAAAGTTCTATTATCTCAGTCAAGTTAACTTATGGGTATACTTGACTACAATAAATTGATTTCAGTACTTTCTTGTGTTTAATTTGTATAGAAGAATGAAGAAATTAGAATAATATATTTCTGAGATCAGTCATACAGTTGTTTCGGAGAGTTGTTTGCATTACTTGACTATCGGTAATTGATTTCACAACTTTCGTTTGTTTGATTTGCAATGAAGAATTTGAATCTACATACATATAATTTGTTCAGTATACATTTACTCGACGAAGTAAAAGATAGTTATATATAATTTAAATAATTTTTGCCCACACGGACGTAAAGTGCGTAGGTTCTATAAAGTTTTGTAGGAGTATGAGAGCTATTACGCCTCTTGGGTGTTAAATAGTACTTCATGCCCGCTAGCTGAATATTTTTGAGTAGGTACGAAAAGTTGTATTATGTCAGTCAAGTTAAGTTATGGGTACTTGACTACAATATAATTGATTTCAGTACTTTCTTGTGTTTAATTAACGTACGTAACGTACTTAAGGAATTATTTTTTTTTAAACATGTTGATTGTATTAAACAAATATTTAAGCTGTGATTAAAGTTTTTGGTACAGAGTTTGACGGATGTTAAGAGAGAGAGAAGAAGAAAGGGAGGGGGAGAGAGGGTGAGAGAGGGCGGGGGAAGAGAGAGAGGAAGAGTATATTATACAGAAAAAACGTCTATACTTGCCTTATTTTATACTTTCGTAGAAAGTTTTATATTTAGATTATACATAGATTATACAGAAAAAACTTCTATACTTGCCTTATTTTACACTTTCGTAGAAAGTTTTAAATATCAACACTATTATTATTAGTACAGTCATGAAAAAAATTATTACCATTTGTAGAGAGTGCTTATTGAATAGATGAGACTAGAAAAAATAAAAGGACTAGACAAATTGTGGTGTTACATTAATAATACTATTTGTTTTGCCGATTGTTTTAAAAAATATTTAGGTTTTCATTAAAGTTCTTGGTTCAGAGTGTGACAGATGTTGATTAATTATACAGAGAAAACTCATACATTTGCCTTAGCCACTATTTGTTTTACTGATTGTTTAAAAAAAAATATTTAGGCTCTCATTAAAGTTCTTGGTACAGAGTTTGACATATGTTGAGGGAGAGAAAGAGAGGGGAGCGGGAGAGAGTTATAAAATAAATACATTGTAACTAGCCACACTACTGCAACACAATCCGCTAGCAAATTAAAATATTGGTTGCAGATAAAAAAGTAGCCATTACAGTAATTTATATATTATGGTTTCATATACGGTAATTCACAGAACAGATAGCTACTCTGAAACATTTGGCGCCCATCACGATAAGCCAATCACTATATAATAATTACATTATATTTTCAACTCTTAGATTCGTTAAAATTTTAACTAGAAATCAGTTGAATTAATAACCAATCAGACACATCTTGCAAAATTAAACACAAAAGTTTATGAACTAAGAATCATTGAGAGAAAAAAAGCTTTCTCCATTCTTTTAAAATATAAAACATTTTGAAACATCTTGAATTTCTGATAATAAAAGCTTCCGTAACATTCTTGTATACTTTTTGAAATAATTATCTGAATCTTGTGTAGAAAAATTACTGAGATCTCCTCTGAAACATTTTGACGTCTCCCACCGTGAGAAAATTATAAAATTAGATTAACTGAGCACTTTTATCTGTAGACATTTTCACAATATTTACTGAGAACTCTTCTGAAACATTTTGATCTTATATATCACTATTTCCGGGTTTTAATAATGCTAGTTTACCTTTAGAAATCGTAGGGCCAGTAAAGCATCCATAATTAAAACACCATAAAGTAGAACGAGGCTCTGCTAGAGAAATATTATCTGCAAGAGTATTTCTTTTTTTTCTATTACAGGTAGTTGCATTCTTTGACAGACTTGAAAATAATCTTTTAGTGGCCTTAATGTATAATGCATAATAATAATAATTTTGAACTCTTCTATATATGTTGCAAACTATTTAATCATAATCATAATCTACTTGTCAATTATCCTTGTTCTTTCTGATATAATCTGTAACAAAAAAAAGATTTCACAAAGTAACAATACTTATATTAAGAACATTATTTTTTTATTTTATAATAAAAGTTTGCTACTTATCTGAAAATATATCTGAATATATATATATATATATATTATAATATACACCAAGTCAATTTAAATCGAATTTCAACGATGTAAAAAGTCTTTTCAATATAACTTGTATAAATGACTTGTATAAATGATGATGATTGTATACGGAACTAATGCGTAAATATTGAAAGTTATTATGTATAATCTACTTGTCAATTATCCTTGTTCTTTCTGATATAATCTGTAACAAAAAAAAGATTTCACAAAGTAACAATACTTATATTAAGAACATTATTTTTTTATTTTATAATAAAAGTTTGCTACTTATCTGAAAATATATCTGAATATATATATATATTATAATATACACCAAGTCAATTTAAATCGAATTTCAACGATGTAAAAAGTCTTTTCAATATAACTTGTATAAATGACTTGTATAAATGATGATGATTGTATACGGAACTAATGCGTAAATATTGAAAGTTATTATGTATGTATACATAAAGTAACAAGGTTAGGTTGATTGACCAGATATATATATATATATATATATATACCATATACGGATTCTCTCTCTCTCTCTCTCTCTCTCTCTCTCTCCGTCGCTCTTCTCTCTTTCCTCCCTCTCTCTCTTCTAGTCGGTCGGACAAAAATGCTATACTATGTACCGGTCGGACAAAAATGTATAGTTTGTGCAGACTGAAGAATGTGGAGAAAAAATCGGAAAGGAAATCGTACATAAAAATATTCAGATCTCTAAATCTTTTGAATGAGACAATCTTTTTAAATGAAACCTTTCGATTTGAGTAGAGCAATGAAATGGCTTTCGATTAAGAAGGATATGTTATATAGTTGAAACTAACGCAATAGGTATATAATCGCATTGAATTTCTCGTACATCCATTTCAAAGTATATATTCACGCGGTCGTCCTAAGGCTCTTCTATACTTGCCTTCGGAACGCTCCCGCGTTCCTTGATAAAGAATACAATCTAAACACAATATTGACATAATCTATTCTAATATTAACATAATTAATTCTTCTAAGATTAAAACATTGCTTATTGTTTTGAATTTTACCGTGCAATTCAATAACTAAATCGTATTGTGTTTTGAAATACTTTTCTACTTCTGTCCATCACTTTAACAAACAATTAAAACATGTTATTTATTTTTTTAAGCTGCAACCAACATTAATTTGATTATTATTTATTTAATACTTTTCACTTTAATCACTTTCATTCCAATAAATATTCCAATAAATAATACCTAATTATCGAATGAAAATGCGTATTTAATTTTAAATTCTCGTGCCTTTTATCCAAGAGCCAATCACAGATCAAATTTATAGAGGCTTCACTTCTTCCGGTCATCACTTTTTTAAGAAGGGATTGTAGACTTGGAAGATTTATAATAAATATTTAATTGACGACAATATTACTTCAATATTTACTGCAGTAGAATTTATTACTGTACTAAAATAGTTATGAGCATTTCATTCTAATCTAAAAATATTTATAATTTTCTTTTCTGTTTCAGGTAAGTGAATTTTTCACATCATCCACACAATACCAGAACCAACGTGCTTTTACCATGCACGTGAGTAATTTAGAGATGTTTCTACACATGCCAAATCCCACCCGTTGTTATAAACATTTATCAATCCCCCCCTCCCCCCCCCCTCACGAAAAAACCTCCAGCGCGTTATTCAGGCATTTCTCAAACCTCTAGTAGTCGCTGTCGCATCAACACAATCATTTTCATTCCCAAGATTAGACGAATAGACCACTCTGTCCTCCGCGTGTCCCTCCTCTCTCTCGTCCCCCGACGAAAAAAGAAAAACCTCAAATCGTCCGCATAAATCCGAACCTCTCACTAACGAACCCCGCGCGTTTGCCGTCCACTCGAGCGCATGACAAATACGGCAATTCAGCCCGCAATTTGTCCACTCTCTCTCTCTCTCATTCTCCAAAAGCCTGCAGAGAAAAAGAAGCAGCTCCACCTCGTTGCACTCACCTTCTTCCCCTTGTCGTCGGAAGAAGAAAATCTCTCTCTCGCGCGCGCGCGAAGTGAAAAACATAGAGAACACACCACACGCTCTCGTGCCCGTTATCCAAAACGCATTTTTTCCGAGGCCGCGTCGGGGCCGTAACCTGTCGGCGGGCATCGCGCCAACATATTTCTCTGTCCGGCGCTGCCTACGACGTCGTTACTCTCGCGAGCGAGCGAACGCTCGGGTATCGTCTTTCCCCTCATCCTCTCGCTCGAGAGAGAGAGAGAGAGTGAGATAGGTAGAGAGTTTTTATATGCGAGCTGCGCCTATCACGAGCTACAACGTCGTCGTGCCGGCGACGACGAGAGGTTTCCCTTTTTACGTGCGGTTTTTTTTTTCGAGAGAGAGGAGAGAGGTGCAGCGGATCGAAAATCCGACGCCTCATTTATTCCGCCGTTAAATACCGCGAAACGTCGAAGAATTAACGCGCGGCCATTAGCTCGCGCGTTGGAAATGCGGAAGTGTCGTTGTAGCGATTTCACCGCAGTAGTGGTGGTGGTGGGATGCGCAGGTGAGAATTGGCCGCAGTGAATTTGTTAACGGGATGTGATGATGATATCAAGTTAGTATAGTGTTGAGTTTAAAAAAATAAAAGTTGTTGTAAAATGAAGAATTTTGATTCAAGGAGTTTAAATATGCATCATAAATATTTACAGTAATCAAAGTCTTCACTTTAGATGTGAAAATAGAGTAATGCAACTTTCTTAAATAAAACAAGTGTGTGTGTGTGTGTGTGTGTACACACACACATATATCTTACACATATATCTTAGCGACAGCTGCGAATTTAAGATTAAATTATTATTGAATGAACTTCTCTTAATAAATAATTTTGTTTTCATTCAATATTCATTTATTCTTTTGTTTTCTTATGCAACTTGGGTTTAGAATTCATTCTTAGAATATCATATAGTGGCGGAGAAGTTAACGTCTTTGAATAAACAATTTACTATTGTTTAGCTGATATAAGTCATAAAAGCTGTAAAATAACTTAGTATGGGGGGAGGGGGGAAAAAATTGAACGCTTTACGTAATGCTGCTAGCTCGGTAAAACTTTAGCCTCCCGGTAAAGTCAAAAGTTAGCAGTCAGCAAAGTTAGGAGAACATAATGCACCTTCTGAACTTGAGGATTATCCAAGATGAGATTTAAGTTTTAATAATACATGACATTCAACTAGTTAGAGTTAATGAAATTTCCAAAATGCTAAAACGAAAAGCATTTTACTCTCTCTCTCTCTCTCTCTCTCTCTCTCTCTCTCTCTCTTTCTCTCTGTCTCTGTATCTCCTCCTCTCACTCTCCTCGCAGTTGGGCTACAACAAGTTTTGTTTGCTCATGGCAAATCCCCCAACTTAGACAATTCGTCTTACTATAAATAAAATATTCCTCAAGCCATTCAAGTTATAAACAAAGCTATTAACTTTAACTGTACAACATGACAACTTCTGCGCAGTCAATTATACGAATATCATCATGCAGCCTTGAATACTGTATTTTCAATGAATACATTTCCGTTGTTAACGACTTGCATACCCATTAACTAAATTTCCCAACAACGCTAACTAACAACTTACACTTCTCCTAGCTCTAGAAAACCGTGAAGAGTTCTCACGCAACTCGGCAAACAAAAAGGCTAATAACCTCTATTATCAAACTACCCTCCTAATCCCTTTTCCTAAACAGATCACCAACACCAAACCACCGACCCTTACTTTCCCCCCTCCCCCACCTAAACTTCTTTATTTTATCACCTCCGCGCTACTCTTATCCCAGACTAACAAACATATACACGCACCACACACATTCTCATCCATCCACCCACTCTGAAAAAAGACTCTAGACACCGCGCGCCGTCTATCTACCCGACCAGCGAGCATCTCGACTCTCCCCGGGAAGACACCTCGAGTGCCGATTCTTCATTCAAATAAACACGCGAGTAAGAAGATGAAGAAGAAGAAGATCTATCCAAGTAGAAGACTGCAGTAGTAGTAATAGTAGTAGTAGCAGTAGCAGTAACACAGAGCGAGCGTATAGCGGTATAGGACGTCGGCTCAGAGCCGGGCCCGGCTAAGTAGATAACCGCGTACGTGACCAATTCCGCGGTCGGCCGGCACGTGCAGGTGTTTGTCTTCGAACTTACAATGTGGTCAGCGGCACTTTGCTTACGTGATTGCGCACCCTCGACGCCCCGGCAAAGTGTGCGGGGGTGTGGATGAGCGCCTGTATATGCGTGTATGTGTGTATATGTGTATAAATGTCTGTGTTTGTACCTGGGTGTATCGAGCCAAGAGATAAGCCGCGTGTATATGCGCAGAGGAGAGTAGGAGGAGGTTGCTGCTGCTGCTGCCGCTGCGTGGACTATTTGAAAATTGTCCTCGAGATGGTTGCGTATTCTGCTGCTGGCCGTGGGTCTGTTAAGGGTCGTCTTTTTTGCGTAATAGCTGTGCGGGGAGAGAGAGATGGGGAAAGTAAGGGACAAGACGGCGTTGAGTGAGTTTCTGGACGGTTGCCTGAGATTCGGATGGCGAGGTTAATGACTAGAGAGAGACTCGTGGAGGGAATTTATGGTTTAGATATAGATAATTGGTCTGTTTCGTTGGTAATGGTATATACAATATTACTATTGTATTGTAAACGTACTGTTTTTTCATGCGATGGACAATATTGACACGGGGATAGCATCGATCTTCCAGCTGATGGAAACCCATCGTTTATGAAAAAAAAGAAGCATGCTGGGATACTACCGCGTGTACATCGACAAGATTGGTCCAGTGACAAGGCGAGATGACACAATATTGATGGACAGATTGAGCACCTTACTTTGAGTGTATAGAGGCGAAGACGATTGTTTAGTGCACCTCTCTCCCGATGGATCGAGCCAATAAATTTATCAATCACGTGTCAGATCTGTCCCCAAACATTATTCAACATCCACGTGTACATATCTCTGTTTTATCATCTGGTTCGCATGGAAATTGCTCTAAATCCGCTCCATCCCGAATCCTCGCTAACATGTTCTCTCGCACCCAGTGTGCTTCGTGTCCCACCCTAATATCTCGTGTACAATGCAGGTCCCATTATCAAATTTATCAGAGGGACGAGGATGAGTCACATCGATATTTACGGGGAATCATAAACAGGCTCGCGTCGCGTCACACAGGCGCGCTCCAGTTCGTCAAAAATACATTTTTCAATCGGGATCGTGTAGTGAGCCACCGAGGGACTCGACAGCATTATATAGATCTGACTCGGGATGAATCAGCTGCGCGCGTGGAGACAAGAGACACTATTTCTATCCTTCTTCTTCGGCTTCCTCCTCGGAGCCACTCGAGTGTGCGGACTTTTTAAATCGATATAAATTCACTCTTCCGCGCGCGCTTCGCTGCCGAGAGACTTCATGTCCCGCTGCACTAATTTCGACGTACAACAGAGCAATGATTAATCTTCGTCCCGCGCTCACGAGGGTAAAAAGAGAGAGAGAAAGAGAGAGCGAGCGCGCTTGCTTTCGAGGTTTATTGATCATGTAATGCCGCGCGCGCTAGCGAGCGAGCGCTCCCTCCTTTCTTATATTCATTTTTCCCCTATTTATTTACTTACTCTATCTCTCTCCGTCCTTTTCTCCACTCACTCTCGCGCCCTACGCTGCCTGTGTCTCTGCGGACTTTGCTCTCTCTTTCTTTCTCTGTTGTATTTATTCTTCGCTCCCCCCTACCTCGCCGCTATCATTACCCGAGAGTTTATTTATTAACGCATGCGGAAAGCATGGCGCAATGAGTTTTTGCGCGCGTTCTATAGGCCCGATAAATCATTCGCGAACGGAATTTGATTCAATTTAAAAATATTAATTTATGGGGAGAGAGAAAGAGAGAGGCTCTGGTGGGAACTTCTTTTTTGTCACATGGTCTTGTGGTCGACCGGAGAGAAGCCATATGTCGCGGCCCCGAAAAAATGGACTGGCCGACTTTTTGCGGCCCTGCATCGCAGACCTTCAGGAATTTGCGTATGAATCGAGAGAGCGCAAGCGAGTGAGCGAGCGTGGAGTAGATAATTTATGTTGCGAGGTTCATAATATAAGTTAAGGGGGGAGCGAAAAAATGTTTTAGGAAGAGTAGTTATAAGGTGATTCGATTGTAATTGACTGAACGATTGTGCTTTAAATTTATGTGCTTGTGCAAAGTTTTGAAAAGGCTTGCGTGAGACGTGAAATATAGTTTTAGAACAATATTGGAGAATTCGTATCCAACTATAATAAGCAGCGACGCCAGCCGATTGAATAAAATATTGTCTCGTATATTAATAGAGAACCAGTGAAATTCTAAAATTGCCTCGCTACGAAGATCATTAATATATCTCTCTCTCTCGAAAAAAAAATAGCTAGTGGAAGAAACTCTCCTTTTAATTTCTAAACGCAATGTCTTTTATAAACAAACCAATATAAATTTCACAGCGTGATATACCGAGCTTGGCAACTCCCAAAACATATATACAGCAACTATAAAATAAATCGCGCGAGTATATGATACGGAAGAATGCCCATAAGTTAAAAGCCCGTAACAAAGTGCCGTTATTCCGCCCGTGCGTATATATATACATCCACGCGCGCGCGCACACATATACACACGCGTCCGCCCCTCTTCCCTCCACAAAAACAAAATTAGCGCGTAAGAATGCCGAAAACTTCTGTGCCGATTAATCTCGCCCTACGAACATGTATCCCATTCCTGCGTTCTCATCTCTCTCCTGGTGACAACAATGAGCGTGAGAAAGGATCCGCGTGCGAGCGCGTTTTTTGTGTCCCCGGATGCCGCCGCCGCGACGTTTCTTTTCTTGCGATTAATTGCCGTTGATACAGGGCCTCTCTAATTAAGGCTCGCGGTTTTTGACGGCTAATGTACACGCACGCATGCGCCGAGTGAGCGCGCCCGCGGCGCTTTTTCGAGGGTCGATATGATAAGCCGATGGATGATGCGGCCTGCGCGTTCGAAGGGTATGTTTAGCCGCGCTTTGAGGTAATTGGGGGTAATGCACGCGTCACGAGCGCACATGTGTGTATGTGTGTGTATGTGTGTACGAGAGGTGAGATGAAGATTGGACGCGCGCGGGTTTGAATGTGCAATTTGTGGATTTTCCCTGCATGCTGTTTTATTGCGCGAGACAATAGAGTTATTTAGAATGTTCGTGCGGTGGTCGTTATTGCGGTGAGCGCGTGTGTGGAGTCTCTGAGATTTTCATCGGTTTTCCTAATTTAATATTCTCCGATCTCGGGGCTCGTATTGTTGCGAAAGTTATTTTAATAAATTATATTAAGTATGAGTACTTATAAAAGTATTCATCGATGGTACTATTATTATCCAATCCGATATCATTAAATTATGCAAAATTATTCTACAGATTAATCGTTAATTTTTAAAGCCTTAAATACCTTACCTCGTTTATTTCCATTCAGATACAGTATGTAAAATAACCACGACTTTTTTCCTGTATCCTTTTTTCTCCAAATATTTTCTCTCCTCAATAAAGATTACATCTGATTCGAGGCTATTTTCTTTAATAAACTCAGTCATAAAGAATACCTCCATAATTTGCCATAACGCGGTTTCACATCTATATATCTATACAAAATGCCTTTAGAAAAAAAGCCTTATATAATTCGATTCATTTTCCCTTTCAAATTCCACACGCCACTCAGACAAAACATACCACCACCACCCCCCACCCAAATGCCTTTCATTATTAAAGCACCTTCCAAAAAAGAGAGAAAAGCAAAACGAACGAACCCAGCTCCAATCGACTGATCAAAGCCCTCATTTTCCCTCCCTAATTCCTCAAACACCTTGCTCCTTCGCGAGAGTCCAAAGAAAACACACCACGCGCCGTGTATATACATATAACACTTACAGCTAGCTCACGGAAATATCCGAAATTCGCAGGCTAACGACTCGCGGCTCTTCCGTCCCGGGTATTTTAATTTCGTTTACCCGGCGTGAAAAATGGAAGGCGAAAAGGGTCCGCGCGCTCGGGAAAGGGAAAGTGATAGGGGGTGAGAGAGAGAGAGAGAGAGAGAGAGAGTTCGAAGGGGAGAGCTCGTCGCCGATCGATATCGCCTGCGCGCTCGCTTTTCCCGAGAGAGAGGGGGCGAGCGGGCGGGCGGAGGGAATTTTAGCGACGCGGCGCCGCCGACGACGACGGTCGTTGATTCCGGTGACGAGAGAGAGAGGGAGAGAGTGGGCGTAGGATCGACGCGACGCCGCCAAGGAGGACGAGAGGAGAGAGCGAGCGCGAGCTGCCTTTGTGCGAAGGCGGCGAGAACGGGAGTGGAGAGAGAGAGAGAGAGAGAGAGAGAGAGAGAGAGAGAGAGAGAGAGAGAGAGAGAGAGAGAGAGAGAGAGAGAGAGAGAGAGAGAGAGAGAGAGGTTTTTCGGGGTGAGTTGGACTTTTTCGCGGTCGTGAGCGAGAGCGAGGGTTGACGTATACGGTTATGCAAAGTTTTCGATGCGGCGCGTGGGCGAGATGTTTATGGAATTTAAGGTAGGTTGAATTTCTTTTTCATTTGTTGACGAACAAAAGGCTCTTTTTGTTTTAAGGGGCGATGTTGGGGGTTGAATGGTAAACGCATTTCATAAAAAGTTTAATTGGAGTAGCCATTATACTTTTCATAAATTATTGGGTTTGAACTGGAGGTTGTAAAATAGACAATTTAATTGGGAGCTCGACTTTATTTAAGTTCGAAACAGATTTTATTGTAAAATAATGAATAACATAATGAATATTTCTGAAAATAAAAAAATTATGCTTTCGAACGTTGTCGAACATTTATTTTTAAATATCGAAAAAAAAATATTGTTATTTCTTTAATTGAATAATCCACTTATTTATCCTTTTATTCGCGGATTTATTAAAATACAATAAACTTTATAAGTTCATCGAAGTAAATAACTTTTATTTAATCGTTTCATTAAATTTGTGAATTTAATACGTTTTATCACGAAAGATTTTCGCGAACTGAAATCCGTCACATTAAATTATATCAATATATAAAAAAAATTTTTATAAAATCCAAACGAAAATGAATTTTAAATGATTAAGTGTACGATGTCGGGCCATCTCAGGGCCACTACAGATTTCTATATCGTATTTTTCATTATTCTCTAAAATCTGTATTTTTCCATAGTTTGACAGTTCTTCCAGATACATTCGAAATAAATCAAAAATTGTATATGATTAAAATAATCAATAAAGCTTAAAAACTGATAAAGTAGCTAAAAGAGAAATACTCAAATTATGGTTACATGTACGCAGTTGGATGCTGACTCCGGTATCCCCTCAAATATTTCTCTTTCATTACATTTTTTGCGTAAAACGCAAATCTCACCTTTGAATCAAACGTAATAACCTTAATAAATACAGACCAAAACCTGCGCACCACATTATAACCGTTATAAAAGAGACGCCCTACAATCCCCGCTCGCCCTCTTCTCTCCCTCTCTCACAATTAGCGCGCTACTTTTCGTCCTAAAAGACCGCGGCGACATCCCCCATCCACCCCGACATCGTTCTTCTTCTTTTTTTTTTTTCCTCGTCCTCCCCGATAAGACAGACGCAGACGGGGCTAGGGCCAGGGGCGATTCATCTAAAAGCAGAGCAAACAGGGAGCAGAGAGAGAGAGAGAGAGAGAGAGAATGAGAGAAAAATTGGGCGCAGCCTTCAAAGCTGATCGACGACGCAAGATTCTTAAATACTCGCTGTCGCGACACGCCTCGCTCTCTGTATTTATTTTCCCCGGGCTACACGTGCGAATTCCGCATATCGGCGCGAGGCGAGAAGAGAGAGAGAGAGAGAGTAGGTACACTCGAAATAGTTTCCGCGATCGGACTTTTTAAAAGGAAAGTGAATAAATGAAGAGGAGACGCCTCCTGCATATTTAACCGGCGCGGCACGAGCGCGAAGTTTTTTCTCTCCGAGAGAGAGGAGAGAGAGAGAGGGCGGAGAGAGGGCGGAGAGAAGAAACGTGCGGAGTTTTGGAGGTCGTACGTAAGCGCGTGTGCGCGAGAACGCGGGGCGGCGATGTTTAATTTAGAGCGAAAATTTCGCGAAAGGAAAAATTGGATCTCGCTAGGTTTTAAAATGTAAACAGCGAGTTTTGCGCGAGGAAGAGAGAGTGAGAGAGAGAGAGAGAGAGAAATTTGTAATTTAAAATTCAATAAAGGGAGAAGGTGGAGGGAAAAGTTTGAGGAATTTCTTCCTCAAAGTATTTCCGAACTTTTAAAAACGTTTTTAAATTTTTATATTTACATACATTTTTCTCTAGATTGCGCGCCACTGAAATATTAGAATTCTTGATTTTAAAAGTTGCCGGTGAAATTTCTAATGTCACTTTTGCATTAGGACTCGTTTGGATTAAAATTTTATCAAAGTTCATACGGCAAATGTACCTTTCTTCCTTCCTGATTAATTTATTTCATGCAAATTCTTTCATGAATGTTTAAACTTTTTCAAAGGCGCTTTTTCATACAGCTTTTAAAATTATGTAAAGATGAAACGATTCATTTTCCAAACGATTTCTTTCTCTGCCCTTTTTGAAAAACAGTCTTTTTAAACATAATTTTATCTTTACTAAATAGAGCGTTTCGTTAAAAGGATATAAAACAGATTTTTTCTTTTAAATTCCTTTTCAAGTCATAATGCATAAAAGAACTGCATTTATACTAGTGCTATTCTATGAATTCTTTAACGATCAATTAATACTTCACCTCAATTATACAATCTTATAGATGTTTTCTTATAAAAAAAATTCAAAAGGTGAAGGTTAGACAAAGGCTCCAAATTACCTTCATTTTGACTGTCTTTCAAAGCAAACCTCGTCAATAATTTCACAGGTAATTTAAATTGTATACAAGCTCGATATTGTTTACAGAAATTCCCTCAACTTACACATAACTACTAAATAACCAAAACACAATATCACTTTATTCCTAACAATGACACTTGCGACGTAAACGACGCACTCTCTTCTCCCAGTGGATCGATAAAAATCAGCTCTCTCTCTCTCTCTCTCTCTCTCTCTCTCTCTCTCTCTCTCTCTCTCTCTCTCTCTCTCTCTCTCTCTCTCTCTCTCTCTCTCGCATACAGAGCATCAGCGTCGTCGTCGAAGGGTTAACGAAGCCGCCTCATTTATTCAGGAGGCGTCTTTCTCTCGCCCCCTTCCTCCGTGCCCCTTTTTCACTCTTTCTCTCTCTCCATCTCTCCACGTGTGCCTCCCGCCACGCGCGCGCGAGAGAGTCGTATATAATCCCCTACGCGCGCGCTCTCTCTCTCTCACTTCGCGGCGGCGTCGGAATTTTACAGCGCGCTGAAAAGTTTATGCGGCCGCTTATTTTAGTTAAGCGCGTTATACCGCCGCGCTTTACGATCGACCTGTCGACGCTCGTAACCCGCCGCTGATGAGGACTCGAAGGGCGAAAATTAAAGATAGCCACGAGAGAGAAGGAGAGAGAGAGAGACAGAACGGTCTTTAAAGATGAAAAGGAGAGCTAGCTGCTGTGTACGAGGGAGAGAGAGAAAAAAAAGTATGAGAAGAGCGCGCGAGAAGAGTTCGCGAGCGGGGCTTTTTAATAGTTTATCGGGCTTTCGGGGGGGAAAGAGAGAAAGAGGCGATCGATAAGAGGTGGACGCGACGACTGGATAGGTGAGGGAGAGAGAGGGAGAGAGAGGTCGCGTGATATTGACATTGGTCCTGAAATATGAGTTGCGTAATGGCCGATCTTCGCGCGACCCTCGTGAGATATTCAAGAAGTTTTTGTCCTTAATTGAAGTCCCCGAGAATAAGTAAAGGTAACAATTTTTATCTTTATCTTTAACGTTGCTATACAAAAAGCGCTCGTTGAAATAGAATTTATAAAAAGTCGATGAATTTATTATATAAACTCGATATTTATATATTTCGGTCGATAGTGTATCCTCTCTTAAAAAAGTGATGGAGGAAATCTGTCATCACAATAAGACTGTTTTGATTGGTTGTTGCTGGCTCATTTGATTGGTCTACATAGAATAAGCGCCAAAATCGAGTATGTTTGAATTTTGAAGATTGGATTCTTGACTTTGAATATTTAAAACTGAATAGTATAAGAAAAATTTCATGATTTTATTTATGAGACTTACGTTATTATCGTATAATTTAAACTATTTAAAACAAACTTTTAAAATGAAACTTGATCATGTTCATAACCTCAAAAACAAAATAACAAAGAGATAAATGATACGCGCGAAGCGCGCTAAAAGTAGCTAGTTTAATAAATGTTTTATTTTCCATTCTTTCTGTCTGGTCTCGTAATAGACTTTGTGTAGAATTTTAAATATGCCCCATTTTTATTTTCCGAAATAACTGGGAATTAATAAATAATAATAAAATCTTTTAAATACAATTTCAATAGACTGTAAAAATAAAAATTTTTTCGTAATTTAAAAATAAATATTTTTAAACGCAGCAGTTGAAAATTACAATATAATAGTTCCATAACCGCACACTTCAACCTTCTCAGAAATGATTGCACACTTTCCTCGCTCTCCAACTCGACCCCCATCCCCCACTGACTTTTCCAATGCAATTTTTCTCGCAGTCGAGCACCACGCGACACAATTTGGCAATGAACCCTCGACGAAACAAAATGAGCGACGCAACCACCCTTCTCCCCCCTATTCAACCATAACACACATCTTCTGGGCCAAGTCTCTCTCTTGCTCTGTCTCTCTCTGTCTTTCTCTCCCACTTTATCGATCTCGAGGACGAGCAGTCGCGAGATATTGGAGGCGCGCGTTCGCGCGAATTCGACGAACAATTTACATAACCTAACTCAATTCGATTTCAATCTTCCGCTCAATACGCGCGTGCGCGCAAGCGAGAGAGAGAGACAGAGAGCGGGAGAGAGAGAGAGAAATACGAGTGTCGCGCGAGGCGGAAAAGGAATAAAGGGTACGCGAGTGCACGCGCGCCAGAGAGAATTTCGCCTAGCGGTAGGGGGTAAGAGTTATTTCGGCGGGGCGGCAGTTGCGGAATTCCGTGGAGGAGTAGCAAGGGGGGTAGAGTGAGTGAGTGAGTGAGTTCTCGGGGCAATCCTTGAGGACGTTTAATTAATCTGATTTTATTTAAGGGGGGGGGGCCCGTGCGAGGTGCTGCTCGAGTGCGCGAGACGCGCTGTGTATAAGGGATCGATGAGTTTTGATGATGTGCGAGGGGTGTGGAGTGAAAAGTTTCAAAAATTCTTTGAGGTTTATGGTTTCAATTTTATTTTATAGTTGGGAAAATATAAAACCTCTAGAGAAATGCGAGTTAAACGGTCGATTCAAATGATTTCTTACTTGGGAACGTGTTATAAGAGCGATGTTTCAACAATTAATGAATAATTCAAAACAGTTTAATTTGAATGAATAAAAATATTACACACGTGATTTATACATTCAGTAGGCTTTAGTACTCATTTACTTGCGCATTCACCCTGTATTAAATTTAATATACATGCCATGGAAATTAATATCTTAATTAAAGTAATTAATAACTTAATTCTCATACATTCTTTTACATCCTATTATTACTATAATTTATTACAAGAATTAAATATTCATTAAATTTATAATAAAATAGATTAATAATGACGGTAATTCCAAATGCATGGAAATAATTTATTTTAATCGTGGATATGCCTCTTTTAATTTTCAATTTCAATTTTGCCTGCATAAAGTAACTTTACAACTTTATGTATTACAGTTACTATTTATCAATATTATTATCATTTATTATTCATCAAATTGAATCAATTATTCAGTATAATATATTGAAACCCTATAATTTACTTTAATAATAAATCCTGATTAATCATCAACAAACAAATACATCCGCAATTCCAGCAAACAACTCAAAACATTTCTACCCCAAATTCTTTTAATTTTCCTCATCAACCTCTCAGCCGCAGTATGTCCCGACGAAACAATCCCGCGTAACCCCGTCTAATTTTAACCCCCTTCCCGTCATAAATTTTCATAAAACCCTCCGACCTGGCGCGCATGGAACCTCAGCTCTCTCTGCGACAGGCTCTTCAGAGCCGAAAGCTCTTCACAACGACCGACCGCAAATGCTTCCACCTGCTCGCGAAAACTCTACGCCCGCGCGCTCGCGCTCGCAAGTCGTAAAGACTCGGTTCTTTCGGTCGTTTACCGAGCGCGAATTCTCGACGCTAATATCGCGCCTCGTAAATTACCGGCCTGTCGTCGCGTGGCTTTGAAATATCGCGCGGCGGCCGCGAGAGAAAGCGAATCATATGGCGCGCGCGCGCGTCTTTCTCGGTTTTCCATTAGCTAAATCGAACGGGGGAAGGGAAAGTTCGATTGAGTAGGGGAAAAGAGAGAGGGGGAGGAAGGGGTTGAAAAATTGTAGGAAAGGGGGTGAAAGATTTGCTTTTTATTGGCGGAGTGGTTGCGGTGCTCGGTGGAAAGAGAAGAGAGCAAGAGTTTTCCCGCGAATTGCTGCCGATTGATCGCGACTGTTTTTCCGCTTGCGTATTGTGTGCGCTAGAGTGCCGGGCTTATGTATCGATTTTCTCTTATCTGTCTTTTCTTTTTTTTAGCATTTTGATGTTATTCTTGTGTTGTGCACCTTGTTTCTTGAAAGATTTTTGTTGTAGTTGTTGATTAAATTTATTAATCAATCGTATAGCTTATATCCTCTTAATAATATTTTAACAGTTATATATATCGGTTAGGTACTACTTGCTCGAACAATGAGTCATTTCGAAATTGCACATTTAACAACTTCATTTTTACCTGGCATCAAGTTTCCCCCCTTCTCGAGGAGTATATCGAACGACTCTTTGACTTTGATGTTCGTCGGGTGAGTTTTAAAAATGTCAACGCCGGGAATGAAAAATTAACTTCGTATATTGTTCTTGTAACACGAGAAGCGTGCGAGAGAGAAATAGACGCAGTATTTTTAATGTTTGAGACGGATCGGGGAAAGTCTGTCCAGACACGATATAAATATTGTCCCCCTCGGTATCCTTTGTGTTTCTCTTTCATATTTTTTTACACTATTTGCCCAGTCGAACTCGTGACGTGATTTATTAATACCTGGCATAATATTTACTATTGTTTTTTAAACGTCGCTTGTAACTCTGAATTCTAAAACCAAGTCTCTTAAAACACTGTTGAAATAACAAATATGTATACACATACCTCAGTTATATTTCTGTACAAAAACACTTGGAATATTTTTACATTAACAAGTTTTCTCTCAAGATTTAATTACTGTTTTCTCACGGCCTTCGGATTCTCAGTCGTCGTCTCATCAGTTCCCAAAAACTAATCATGCCACCACAAGGGGGAAACAAAAAAATCTCACGTCTAACATAAAAAACATGTTAAAATAGAAATTGACATTTCCGACGAAAAGTTTTTGGGTTCGAGTAATTTAGACGTCTCGTCGCTTCTTCCCCTCCGCGTCTCCTCTCTCTTTCCGAAGGAAAAGCGAAAGATTAAAAATCCACGAAATACCGTCGCGGTATTTTTCAATTAGACGCCCGGGAGAAGCCGTCTCCCGCCCAGCGCTTGCGCTGCCAAACACCTTCCAAGCGTAAAACGTCAACTCGACGACGACGACGTCGACGTCGACGAATAAGAACGACGACGTCTCCTCCCACTTGCGCGCCCCATAGTTCCTTCTCTTAGCGTCTGTCCTCGCTCGCTGTCGTCTCTTTTTCGCGGCGGCGGTAGCAGCCGTTCATCCCATTCCTTTATTCCGCTTCCTCCTGTATTTTCGGTCCAGTTTTCCAGAAAATTTTGCGACGCTTTGTTCTGCGCTGTTGGCGATTAATTTTTCGAGAGAAATTCTTTGTCGAAATCTTTTATCCGAAAAAGATATATAAGAATCCCGCAGAAAATAATGAAATTTCCAAAGTTCAAACTATGGGAATTTAAAAACGAAACTGTAGCTGCAGTAAGGCTCACGCAGTTAGAGAAATATTCAAAACTTCTTTTTAAAGTTTCGCGTACTTTACGAGTTTATTCGAACTTTTATTTAAAGTGATTCTTGCAATAGTTATAGTTTAATACTTCTTATACTTCTTCACCATTATAATCTTTCTTCGTGAGAATCTCAAAATTACGATACGTATTATTATTAAAAGTCTTATAACAATACTTCTTCTACAATTCTAAGATATACCAAACTGACAACTTCGATCTCGCATAAATCACAAATTTGCCAACTATACACCATCTTTTGTAAAGACCTCCAAACCCGCCTCATTATATATCCGAATGACCCACAAATAAAAATCTCAAAAAAGCCCATAACTCACAGACCAATTTTTCTCCAACCTCATCTCCCCTTCCCCTCCTCCTCCTCCCCTCCATACCGCCATCAAAAAACACTCCCGAAACCCTCGTAAAATAAACACGTCGTACGTCTCCCTCCTCCTCCTTCACCGGAACGCATTCGCAGATCGTTTTAATTATAATCCGCGTCCCTCGCTCTCTCTCGCGCGCATGCATACCTCCTGCACACACACACATGCTAAGCGAGCGCGACGCCCGCGTCCGGCTGCAGCAGCGGCAGCCTAAATTAAGACGTGTCGGGCCGAGTTAATTTGTGAGGGCGTGCGCTCTCTCTCTCTCTCACTCTCTCGCGTCTGTGTATGCCCGCGTTTGGGATCGCTTAATTAGACTCCACTCGCGGGGGGCTGACAGCCGTCATTTTTTTCGCCGAACGCCATGACGCGACGTTGGCGAGAGATTGGGATTTCTTTTTGCCGCGCGTGGGAGGATAGGAATGAGGTAGTTTTTCAGCGATTTTACAGGCCGTAATTGGCGGGGGTAATGGTATCGTCGAATTGGCCGTTGATTGGTGTAATGGAGCCAATTGCGCGCGGCCGCGGTAGTTTAGAGATGTACTGGGAGATATTAATTAAATAAGGACGCATTGAGGGAATTGAGGGTTTTTTGTTCGCTGATGAACGGTTCTTTTGAGGAACAGGATATATGTTTTTGCTGCAGGCATAATGGCGTTGTAATTATGTACTATTGAGATAGTTGAAGAATTTGTTGTGAAAAAACTACGTTGTTTTCTTATATATACATTTGATAAATACCGATACAATTAACGCAAACCGCTGAAAAATCTACAACCTTGTACCGTGTTATTATTAAACCATAACCCACGAAAAAGCTCATTAATCAAAAAATGTTAATTTCTCCATAAATCACGCGCCCATAAAGGCTCTTGACAACAATTAACGTCTCCTCGCTCAAACCCAGCGCATATATAAGTCCTCACCCATCCCGCGCATACAGAACGAATTCAACAATAAATTAATTTTACAGTTCATTCGTACATACGGGGAGTAATAAAGCTCCATATACATTTTTGATCAACGCGACTAATTATGCCCGGCCGATAAGAGACGTGGCCGGTAAATCTCTCCCCGGCATTTTTATAAACTCGTCGTAATTCCTCGCGTAAGAACATAATCGCGGCCGCGCGCTTGTATATATATATCACGCGTGCTCGCGGAGGACCATTTTTACATGCGCCTAATGAACCAGTTTAACCTCTCCCCCGCCCTCCGTTCGCTTGCACTATCAACTCGCATAAATCAATGTAAAATATCATACGCACACGCGGGGGGTTTTTTTCCTTTTTTTCCCTTTTGCGCGCGATGCTCGGCCATTAATTCCTGGTAGGGCCTTCGACGAAATTTGCACGCCTGGCCAAATAAATTCAAATTCAATATAACTGCCGAGCAAATAAACGGCACGCGGCTGAGAGAGATAAGTCGCGCATGGGGCAGACGAAGAAACGCAAAGTGCGCAGAGGAGGTAGCCGCGAAGATGCTAATTTCGAATTGGATTTCCAGCGGTTGTTCCGCCGCGTGCATTAAGCTTTTTTTTAGCGCGCGAGCGGATGTTAATTCTTAATTGCCTCTGGCGTGGAATTATTGTGCTGGGTGCGGGTTTATTTGGATTGCGTTTATTAGAGCGCTAATAGTCTGTGTATGTATGTGTGCGCGCGTACTATTTTCAGGCCACGGGAGAGTTGATTATTTAAGAGTGTTTTTAACACTTGGCAATTACGCGATTGTAACTCTCTAATTGCTTGCATATACGACAGTATAACAGAACTGCAAGATTTACTTGATCCACTTTCGCTATTTTAACTTCTGTTTTTTCTTTTAAAGTAGAATATAGTTCATAAAACTTTAAAATAAATCAATAGTCAGCGCTTTTTAATGGGTCTGAACTTTGTATCGTTGGAATGCAACGAAATAATATTTTACAATTAATTAAAGTGACTAGACAGTAATCATTTTTATCTAAATCTTTTTCATTAAGTTATTTTTTACTATAAAATACTATAAATCTTCAGGTGAAACCAAAATTAATCAATATACCGTGAAGTAAGATACATTTTTTTTTTCATTTTGTTGCACTCCAACGTTGCAAACTTCAGACCCATGCTTTTTTAATCATTTTCATTCTTCATTCATTCTCATTGAAACCCTGCATTGATTATTCTTTGTTACGACTGTTATACTTGATATTTAACCAAAACTATGCAAAGGTAGTTTAATTCCTTTCCTAAATTGCTCTATAATAATCAAAACTAAATAAATCCAAATTCACCCTGTACACCGAATTCTCCTTCGTGTCACAACGCAAGACTTTTTGCCTCTCTCGAAATCTCGCATTCTCCTCTAAACCCCGAACAAAAAAAAAAGAAAAGAAAAACGAAACTAACGGCGTCTGCCGCAACATCAGGCTACCGAAAAAACCTCTATAGTCGCGCAGCCTCCGAGTTTTCAAAAGCCCGGCCAGACAGGTATATACACACACACATACTTATATACGATCCCAGATGCCGTATTTCACATTAGCACGCGCGCCGCCACTGCAGTCAGCTGGTGCGGCCAGCGAGAGACAACACCTTGCGCCCTAGTCTGCAACGATTTTCGGGCCCTGATGTTTGCGCGTGCGGTTTCTAGAAGGGACTATACTCCTAACTGTGGCTTAGAATTGAATTTTCATATATCTCAGAAAATAGTGCTCGACCCCGTTTCTAAGAGCCGCGGTGCGGATTTACCGTGTTTTGTCCGCATTGTTATCGCTCCGCGCGCGCTTTAACTCTCATACCCTCCACCTCTGCATCTTTTACGAAGATGAAGCTGGCGTGTATACATATATATATACGCGCAGTGTAATCTCAAAATATTTTCCCGCGAGCGCGTGATGCATTTTTACCTCACTCCCCACGTCCAAATTCACTTGCGAATTCATAAACGCGCCGCGCGCGCGTGTCCCACATACCTTAATCCCTCGTTCTTTCTCTTTCTCCTCTTGCGCGAAACAAAGTCACTTTTTAATCGCCCTAATGCACCGCACGTGCGCCCTCTTCACTCTCCCCTACGTCTCTTCTCTCTCTTTCGCCCCTTCGAGCGAACATAAGTCTCCACTCGCGCGCTCGACTCTCGGGGCCGGATACATAAGTGCGCGCGCGCGCGCACATACCTGCAACGCGCGCGCGTTTTTTCGGCGGGATTTTCCGCGCCTCTCTCTCTCTCTCTTGCTCCGTGTGTTTATCTTGTCCCTTCGTTGTTCTTTGTTGGCCTCTTTTTCTCTGTCGCGCGGCTTTTGTGCGTGATTCAGTGCGCTCGCGCACGAGGCGCGATAAAACACGCCGTAATTTCGCTTAATGATCTATCGGCTGTCGCGGGAATACTGACACGCGCGCGTATATACGGAGAGAAAGAGACAAGGCGATACGGTGTGTGTGCGAGCGCGCGGGGAGAGAATAAAATGTAGGCGACACGCGTGGCGGCGAACGCGCGGGGTTGGGAAAGGAGAGAGAGAGACAATGTGTCGTGGTGCTTTGTTTTTACAGGATTTGAATGATTTATGTATATGCGATCGTGGACGCCTTTTTTTACTATGTAGTGGAGAAAAATTTTAGCGTTGATTGTGATAAAAGCCGTAAAAACTATATTTTGTACACTGTTAATTTATGATTTATTGTATTTGATGGACGGTTTTTTAAATAAATATCTTTGTTTTGTGTTTTAGGTAAGCATTGGGCTTCACGCATAAATTTATATATAGCAGTATCTCGGTAAGCCAAAAAGTCCATCACGTATTTGAATTTTCATCAACATCTGTTTCTTCAATGAAAAGAAAAATATTATAAAAGATTTGCTCAAGCCATTTGCTAAATCAAACTTTTTCTCTTAAAAAAGTTTCGTATAATATTTCCTTTGGTATACTACATATGTACCGCGTGCACATTCTCTTTTAATAAAAATCGTATAAATCTTATCAAAAAAACTTTCTTCATAAAAACGAAGCAGCCTCCACTGCTTTCCAAAGAACTGTCCGAAAATTAAAATAGAGCCATCCAATCGACCAGTAAAGAAAAAAAATCACTGCCCAATCCCAATACCTCGTGTTATTTACCTCGCGTATACGGACGGCCGGCAACTGATCCTGACAATAATAACAACACACCATAGCTTTCATCTAAAAAAAAAAAAGGACCCGGAAAAAAGGACCTCACCCATATTATATACACCTATACTATACGTGTGTGTACGTGCAGAGTAAATCATCGACGCGGATCGTTCGACAAAGAGTCTTTATCGCGCGGCGATGACGATAAATCAGCTGTTTTCTCTCTCTCTCTCTCTCTCTCTCTCTCCTCCTCATCCGCCGGAATCCCGGATTCTCACGCGCGCGCGTGTGCGAAGGCGGCGCTTTTCTTTCTCCGTGGCTGCGCGCGCACACACGCACACACACACACACACATACGTACCTACGTACGTACGTACGTACGGCGTGATTCATATAAGGAGAAGAGATTCTCTCCGCGGGATTCTTCCTCGTTCGGAGTGTCTTCGCATCGAGGGGCGATAAATTTCGAATAATTCGCGCCTGCGCGTAGGTATATATGTATACGTGCATATATGTATACACATATATACGTGTGCGTATATATTATATACGTTTCCCGGCAGCAGCAGCGGCGGCGACGCAGTCCCCTCGGCGCACGTCGCGCGGGCCTTATTTATTTATTCATTGTGCTATAAGTGAACCATATTGGAATTTATACGTTCGCGGAAACAATCGCTTTTATATGCCGATTTTTGCCCTCCCGCGCACGCCTGCATATACACACGAGATGGGGCGCACAGATATATACTTCGCGCGAATAATTTGTGCGGCGGATTTGTGTGTGTATTTTAAAGATTTCACGCGCGAGTCCGTGCATGTGTGTATACGTATCGAGAATTGAAAGTAATGATTGACTCGTATCGAAATGCAATTATCCATGAGTGTCCGCAGTGTCGCGCCGCGTTTATTATTCACCTCAGGGGTATTGTATTCGGGTGAGCGCGTGCGGAGATCGAGGGAAAAAAAGATGGTCGCGACATCGGCTGGTGCATCTTTGATGACTTTTGCATTTCGATTCTCTCTCTCTCTCTCTCTCTCTCTCTCTCTCTCTCTCTCTCTCTCTCTCTCTCTCTCTCTCTCTCTCTCTTCGCGAGGAGGTTTTGGCTCGTGTGGATTCGAGATTACCTTTTAAGGAGCTAGTAGAATGAATTTATACGTTCAAAATAATTCACGGTGAAATCTTTATGACGACGGGCTTTTTGAAAATAACTCGCGCTCGTTGCTTGCCCTCTCTCTCTCTCTCTCTCTCTCTCTCTCTCTCTCTACCAGGCTGTCTGGGACGTATAGTCTTTTACTTTGTCGTCTAGACCGTTTACTTATTCATCGCGTCGACGATGAATTATTCATTTCACCTTATATCACTTTAAACTTTATTTTAAAATATTTTCACCCTGCGCTGCGGCTCGCTGCTGCATCGGCGCGATCGTATATCGATGTGTTTTAGAAATATATATACGCGAAATCGTATATTTATGATGCTTTCGCGATAATTTGATTCTGGCATCGATATTTTAATTGCGTACCGGCCGATGCCCCGTTAATAAATATACGTATTGTTGAATTGTTAAGTTTAAAGATGAAATTAATGTTATAATAAATAATGTTATTTGATGAACAATGCAATCAATAGCACAACAATTATAATTAAACAAAATATCGGGTTTCATAACAATTATTACATAAAATTTATTCATAACGCTTAATAAATGTTTCTCGTATATTATTGTCTTCTGTTAAAAAGTCAACACCGTCAATGTTAAAACTTCCATGCTCACAAATTACAACATGACTGTATATAAAAATCTTCCTCGTTAGAACAGTCACTTTAAGAAACCCAACAATCTAATGAGAATCAACGAACCTTCCCTCCACAAAATATCTTTGTCATATCTTCCAATAATTTACCATGCACCAATAACACTTCCCAAACAAAATCCGCGAACCTTTCTTCGCAAAGCTTTCATCTGTGATAAACGACTTGCCAAAGTCGCAATTAACACATCGACCGCAGAGTCGTCTCTCTCTTCTCGCGAAGCGACGATCAGCCACCGGTCGCACAAAAAAAAAATTTTCACCTGATTGAAAGAACCTCTCGAGCGGCGCTTTTCCCCCGCCAGTCAATGCGCACAATATCGGAAATAAAGATCAAAAGCCGGGCTGAAAAAAAAAAGAAGTCGTGAGCCTCTCCTCCTCCGCGTCGACGACGAGGCGTTAGTACTGCCGTGCTACCGCGATTTTTTCGTCTCCCCCACTCTCTCCTCGTTTTTTTCGGGTCAAAGCACCCGGAGGCTCGTGTTTTGCCCTCCCCTCTCTTCCCGCGTTTTTTTGTAAAGGCGGGCGCGCTGCAGGGCGAGTGTAGGAGAAGGAGACGGAGAAGAAACCCAACTGGAAATTTTCCTGTTTTTTTCCGCGTAGAGCTGTTTTTCCGTTGTTTAATCAGCGCTCGCTGACAGGTGATGTGTTTGGAAAGAAGGAGGAGGAGGATTTTTCGGAATTCCTTTGGTGGTAGGGAGAGTGAGTCTTTTTACGCGTTTAATTGGGAGTAAAGTGACGAGGGGCCACGGCTGCTGCTGCGGGCGATAATCTCCTATTTTCAGGCCAGGGGAGTGTAGTAGCCCGCTCTCGGCGTATTTTCAAATAAACGCCCGCGTGTTTGTTGTCCCCACGGTGTCTATTTAAAGTGGCGTTAATTTATTCCTATGGTGCTTTATCTTTTGAGGGAATACTGTGTGTGTGTGCGTTGGAGAGATATGCGATGTTTGGAGGTTGTTGGTGGCAAGATTGATTGAGCCAATTTTTAATTGTGTGTTGTTCGGAGTGCAGGGATGTCTAAATAGCACTTAAGAGGTGACGCTCTCACGAGTGTCTCGTGTCATCTTTTGAAAAATTTATGCGATTATTATTCATTCGTAGGGAAAGTATAATTTAAACGTTAATTTGAATCTTATTGCGAAATGCGAATTTGCAATAGTTTGTTTTGAACCTCTTATTTGAGAAGGTATATAAATTGCGCAATTTTTGTTTGCACGCTGTTTCTTTTGAAGTTTGGAAAACTAATACACTTTGGCCAAACATTTGAAATATAAGAGGATTAAAGAGCGGCTTTCTTTAATTTTATTTATAAACGTTGCGTATCAATTCTTGATTCAGTGTATTATCAGATTATTTTCTCAGAATACACGCGAAGGATACAATGACATTAAGATATCTCTTCCGAAATAGAAATACATATTTTCGTAATTCGGTTAATACCAGCTTATAATATATACCACGATAAATTTTCCTCTGAAATTTCACCTTATAACAAATCTATATTTAAAATTTCCAAAAACATATCCACTACTTCTCAAATTCACACCCATCCGAAATCCGCCGCGCTGATTCATCAGATCGAAAAAACAGACAATCCTCGCAAATTCTCTCCCCTTCCAAATCCTATCCTCCCATTCTATTCTCGACTCTCTACTACACCGCACACCTCCTCACAAAAAGGAGCGCCAAAAAGCGGAGGGAGTCGACGTACAGGATTCCCGTCACCTTTCTCGTCGCCGCGGCAACTTAATTAATCTCCTGCACCTCCTCTCTCCGGCCAAAAAAGGAGGACCACCGGCTACACACACACACTCGTCCGGCAAAAGTCGGCACGACGACAAGGACACGTGGCGCGCACGTGCGCGAAGAAGGATCCTCCCTCTTTCTCTCTCACTCGCTCGCCCGGCGGAAGGAGTCGTGACGAGAAATCGATAAATCGTGCTCCGGACCCCGAAAATCGCGTAGACGTGTGTAACGTATACGTATATATGTGTAAAGATTTACGAGAGAGACGAGGAGGAAGAGGAGGAGGAGGAGAAGAATAGTCGCTGATTGTGATACGCGCGTATTCTGGTACAATGTGGGATGAAAATTTAACGCCGAGATTGATTTCGGCTAATTATTTTTTGCCCTTAGACAGAGAGAAAGGGAGATGGAGGAGGGATCGACCTAAATTAGGATTATTTATGGCGCCGAGAGAGGGAGAGAGAGAGAGAGGGAGTCCAAGTTTTCTCCACGAGAGAAAGAGAGCGAGGCCGTGATTAATGTAATGGCGGGACGCGCGGCGATTATGGGTGGCGGGAAAACAACTTTTTTCGCCAACGAGAAAGAGAGAGAGAGAGTATATCAGTTGGCAGTTTGACCTAAATTTTATTGGGGAGAGAGAAAGAGAAAAATGATTAGGGGAGTTTTTAGTTGGCAAAAATGGTCACATAATTTCACGTAATTTATATCGAGTGCATGCGGGGGCGCGCAGTGCCGTCGCCTTATCAAACTGTCGTTGTGATTTTCCGAATCGTTTAACGTCGCGCGCGCGTTCGAAAAACTTCCTTTAGTATAGTACGTGAGCGCGGAGCTTTTTTTACTCTCCAAGGAGAGCTGCGCCCTCGTGGAAATTCGCGTTAAGAAGGGAGGAAGCGAATCGTTGACTTGAATCTCTTAAAAATGAAGAGCGCCTGACGATGATGTAATATACTACTACAAATTCACTCCGAGAAGCGCGCGTCGGCGCCTAGCATAGCATAGCTCTTTCTCTCTCTCTTGCTCTTGCTCTTACAAAGTGTATATATCTGTAAAGCAATTTTACAAGCATTCGCTGAGCGTAGAGGCACCAGGGTCGAAGGGGGAATTACATTTTTACTGTTATTACAAAAGCTGCTGTAAAGAGTCGCGCGCCGGAATATATAAAGGATCGCGCCGTGATGGAGAAGAGAGAGAGAGAGAGAGGGAGAGAGAGAAAGAGAGAGAGAGAGAGAGAGAGAGAGAGAGAGAGAGAGCAGTTTCTTCGCGTAATAACGTTTCCCTAACTGTTAATTTTAAATTGGAGTAGTGTTCTAAATGAAATTGGCTTCGAAATACGCGCGTGGAACGAGGTTCTAACAAGGTTAATACATTAGATATAAAATGCGCGTGGAAATAGATTGTTCTCAACGATTTAAGAAAACACAATAATTACAAAATCATTTTCCCTTCTATCGGAAGCTCCAAAGCTTTACTTTAGCCATTGTACCGTTCCACATACATGCGTTGTCATTTACAAGCACAATGGCATGCACACACGCACGCAGAGGCAGAATAGTAATATCCTATCGCTTTTTTCATAAAAATATAGAAACATCTACAAATTAATATATACATATATACATATTGCTCGAAACAAGGAATAACAGTAAACCGTCGCACTCGGGAGCGCCGCACTGGCTCTCATGTGTGTAAAAATCGCCGGGATTCCCAGCCATATCCCCCCTCCCAACAACGTTCCCTAAAAGCAATGTTTTTCAACAAAACTTAAACAAACTGCTCTTTCGCGCCGGCCTTTCTCGCGCGTTTTTGCCATTTTCACTTTTCTCATCTCTCTCTCTCTCTCTCTCTCTCTCTCGCTCTCTCTCTCTCTCTGTCTCTCTCTCTCTCTCTCTCTCTCTCTCCCTCACTCTCTCTCTCTAGCGGAAGCGTAAAACGCGCGTGCACACCGGTCGTATAAGCAATGACACGAAACGACCGAACGTTACTCGCGAATCGTTTCGCAGCCTGGCAGCCAGTCTCTCTCTCTCTCTCTCTCTCTCTGTCTGGGTGGAACGACTCGTGGAAAAACGAGCAGCGCGACATTACGCGTGTAAAAGAGATTCCCCCGCGCTTTGATCCTCCGAATGAAGCATTTTTCGCCCTTCTCTCTCGCGTTTCTCTACGTCTACTTCTTTTTTTTTTTTTTTTTATTATTCTCTTGCTTCTCCCATATGTGTGTATATATACAGGCGCGCCGAAAGAGCTGTACATTTGCATGCGTACGGTGTATTTTTCTTTCGGGAAAATCTGACGCGCGTCATGTGTTCTCTCTTTGGACCCTCTAAACACTGTGTGTAGGAGAGAGAGAGAGAGAGTGAGAGGGAGAGTGGAGGATTCGAGAACATAATACGAGCGCCAGTGCCTGGGACGTGTGGTAGGCGAATGTACAGCTTAGCGCCCTTTGGTTATCTCTTTTTTTTTTTATTAAAACGAAAAAACGCATATATTTTTGCTAATAAAGAAGGATTTTACCGTGTACTTTTTTAGCCCGATTAATGTCATATAGACACGAATAATGTCCATGGGAATGTTCCTGTAATCAAACAGTAAATTTAACTGTTGTTTAATAATCATTATGATTATGCACGCTACATTATGAAGCACGCGGATAATGATCAAAAAGAAGTTCTCACAAACCTCGATACAGCGCCGCGTGTTTTGATTGAAAGAAAATGATGATGTCTTAAGTATGTTTTAAGTGCTGACACAGTGGAACCGTTGTTTTCTCTCGCGGGGTCGCGTGGACGTATTTATCTTTAACAAAAAAAAGAGTCTGTTGAAGCGTTTAAGATTTTGTTTTGATTATGCCGCGCTCTTCTCCGGCGCGTTTAGCCTAAAACAACACATTATGTGATCCTCAGTTCATCAGGATGAGTTCCTTCTTATTTCAACACCTTTTTGTTGTACCGTTAGCATATGTATAGTTCCCATATGATGCAGGTCACACCCAGTTGATAATGGAGTATTTATGAAGGCTACATCGATTTTTTAAAACGCGACGGCGCGATGCTGTGGATTCGAGTCTATTAGAATCTTCGAACTGATCCTTATGAAAACATCGATTTCCGTTCGAGTGTATTACTATATATTCAGACATGTTCTAGACTTACCGGAAATAGTTTTTACATCGTCAATTGAGTCTCTATTATAAACAATCCATATCTAAGATAAATTTTACATTATTTATAAATCATACGAAAAACTCGACAGAAATTTCCAGCAAACCCCCCTATAAATAGCCATAATTGTCATGTTATTTTGCTAATCTACCATCCTCCTTAAACTGCGTCGCTCAACTCGACAAACCCATCAATCATCATTACCCTCACTGCCACCTCAGCGATCTCGCCCACTTCGCAATATCTCTCTCTCTCTCTTTCTCTCCTTCTCCCAACCCATATACACACTCTGCACCTACAGTCAGCTCTCTCGCATCCTTTTGAATCCCGTGAAATCAATGTGGGTGAACCCGAAAGGATAATCCACTCTCCATCCCCCTAACAGAAAATCAAAGCCTCCAACCTCCATTTCACACACATACACACACATAATTTTAGATCCCGATCCCCGAGACCTCACGACAGTTTAAAATACTCCGAGCAACGTTCGCTCTGCTCCGTATCTCTTTCTCGCCGCTGCCGCCGCCACGGAAGTGTCGTATATCATCGACTCTCAGCCTGACAGCCGTCGCATGCGCGCGCGCTCTGAAAAACTTGTTAACAAGCTGCTGGCGCGGCGAAAAAACGCGGCGCGCACGCGCGCGCGTGCCTTTTCAAGAGGCGGAAACGGGCCCTTTTTCAAATGCTTTGCGCGAAAGTCGTAGCAGCTGCCGGGCTCGGGAAATGGAGGAGTCGTGTGTGTAGGAGGAGGGTGTGCACTGTGTGTGTATGCGTGTGTGGAGAAAGTCAGATGGGTAGAGATAAATGAGCGGGAAGGGGCGAGGACGACGACGACGACTTGAGAATGACGTAATTTTTGCTTTTGAGGGAGAGAATGAGGGTGTGTGGGTGGATTTTGAGGACTATTGTGGACAGTCGGGGAGGGTGGAGAGCCGAGGGAGTGGTTTGTTTTTCGGAAGACGATTTTTCAGATGATGGGCTCGTCGTTCGCTCTCGGACGAGTGCTTAATGTAAATCTATTAACGAGTAATGGACCGATACACGAAACGTATCTCCATTGTTGTAAGATAAGTATAAACATTGTAGGATGACACAGTTGACGGGGGTGTCTTAGCTATTTATGAAACAAATATTTCTGGAAATGCATCATTAATGTGCATTCATTCGCTACTCTGTTAAAGTATCTGTGGGCAATTATAAGCAAAGTCTCGTTGGAATAACTTTCATATATATATATATAGGTACGAAAACTATTAACAGAGCATAAATCAGGAGACTACCTTCCCAGATCAAGTGGAATCCGACCTGACACAGCAGGGCCTATACGGAACACTTAAAATATCGCAGATCGTAAAGCATCTCAGTACACAACAAATTTATTAAATCCTTTCAACTCAATCCCTTCAGACGGGAGTGGACGGGGTTCCCCGACGAGTTTAAAAATAAAGCGCGCCCGAGAATTAAAACTGGAAAAGTATCACTTTACCGATAAATGCTGTACATCGTTCTCTCTCTTACTCTCTCTCCCGCCGTTCTTTTATTTATATCTAAAAGAGTGAGCCGCGAGGGCAGCTGCGGGAGAGAGAGGGCGATGCAGCGCGCGCACTCACACACGCGAGAAAGGTGCACGAGAGAGGAGGAGAAAAAAGAGGGGGCCGAAGCACCCATTGGATAATGAGGAAGTCTTTTATCGTCTTTGAAAAAGGAAGTCATCCGACGGATACCGGCTCGCTCGCTCTCGCTGCGTGAAGTGCCGCGCGCTCGCAGCGGGATCTTTAAAATCTCTCTCTTTCTCTCTTCGAGTGTTCCTCTCTCTCTCTCTCTTTTTCTCTTTCGTCTTTTTCCCTTTGTGAGCGATGAAAGGGAAGAGCGGTGCGGCAGCGTGATTCATACGGTTAGGTGAGATTGTATGATAGCTTTATTTTTTTCGCAATGGACTGACGCGCGCGCGGGCGCATCCTTACTGCTGAAAGAACATTACCAGTAAGAGAGAGAGAAAGAGAGGTTGAAAGGGATCGTCTCTCTCTCGGTGAAGGAGAAGAGGTTTTATTAGGTGTAGCGCGCGTGTAAGAAAGTCGTTTGAGTCTCTCTCTCTCTCTCTCTCTCTCTTTCTCTTTCTCTCTCTACACGTAAGAGATGTTGCGTGCGTGAATGGCAAGACAGGGTTTAACGAATGTTTTTAGGATATTGGAAGGTTCCGCGCGGGATTGAGAGAGAGAGAGAGAGAGAGAGTGGAAGTGGAGAAGTGGAATCGCTGATGATGTATCTGACTGATGGGATTGGTATACTTGGCAGATGAGGTGGGCTTTTTTGAGGGAAAACTTTAGACAATACGTTGCGCGAATTTCGCGATGGTGTGAGGAACGATGTTAGTAGAGTTGCGTATATATAGAGACTTTTAAAAAGTACCATTACGGTAATGGCATGAAAACGCATCTCAGTTAATGTTTAATGAGTAAAATGGTTTCAAGCCATGAATACATGATTTTTCTTTCAAGTGAATCGAATTCCTTTGATATCAAAGATTGTATTAAAATATGCAGTATACTCCTCGCGAGTTTAGAAAATTTAAAGTCTTTTGGTATTGACGAGTATTTGGTAACGTAACAATTCAGAGTCGATAAAAACTATAATATTTCAATACCACGTATTCCGCACATACATATTAACACGCAAATCGCAAATCTCCATTGATCGTTATAACAATCATTAAAGATCACAATTTCACGTACAAAAAATAAAATTTATCGTTCTTATTTAGTCGCTGCGCTCAGACCCAGCCTCATCTCAATAACCCGAGCTGCACTCTCCAACGACCCTCGCCGTCCAACCTCAATAAATTCATCATCATCATCATCAGCAGCATCGATATACACAATAACCGCATCGACGGCCTTTCAAACATCTCAATCTCGCGATCTCGATCATTAATAAACGCAATCAAGCCTGCCCTCTCTCACCCGCAACTTCTTCATCTCCTCCTTCGCCTCCTCCTCCTCCTCCACCTCTGCGCAGACAATCGCGCCAATCAAGCCCCGAATAAATACAATCCCGTCTTCGTCTAGCCCCCGCACATCCTCCGCACCACCGCGACAAATACACAAGCCCATTCCCGGCAATTTGTAACTCGATCCGGGATCCCGCACACGTCCTGCCGTAAGCTTCCTTCCTTCCTTTCCTCTCCTCCGCCTCCTCGCGCGACATAAAACTCCTTCCTCTCGCCGGAAAATTTCATCCGGCCTCGGCACAGCCGCGACATCAGTGACACGCCATTTGCCAAAGAGGCCTCGAGTGTAGAGAGCTGAGACTTTGCGCCGTCTCCTTATCGGCGCCGGCGATCGCGCCGAGAGTATTGGCTGCGGAGAGAGCAAGAGGAGGCGGAGGTAGAAGCATAAAGGAAACGGCGCGCGGGAGCCATTAGCGCCTCCACAATTAAGTGAACGCTTCCGAGTCGAGTGGAGAGCGCGAGCGAGCGAGCGAGACGTTAATACTCTTTCTCTTGGCTGGGCGATCGTGTGTGTGTGTGTGTATGGGGGGAGTTTCACGTTTCTCAAAAGGCTTTGAAAGGGATAGGTCTGCAGTAGGTGTGGCTCTGCCAGCGCTGCAGCTTTTCTCGCCCGTATGTGTGTGTGTGTATGTACAGTGGGCTGGTGGATTTCGCGCGGTGATTGGAGACGCGCCGGGTGTGAAACGTTGGTGAGGATGGCAATGATGATGAGGCTGCTGCTGTTGGATGTTTCTTTTGTGGATTGGCACAAAGGGTTGGCCTTCGATGGCTCGTCTTTTCTTCATCGTTTTTTTATATGGATTTTTCTTTTTCAGCCAGGAAATCGTGATAAAGCTGTGTAATTGAGACCGTAGAATGCAGGGTAATGATTGATAGGTTTATGGGTGCGATAATGATGAGCGTATCGAGAATGGTAATTGATGCTGTATTGTGTTGGCTCCGTGAGAATAATTACGTGAATTGGAATGAATAGTTCTAGGTACGGTGCGGTGATAAAATATTTTTCTGTATCCGAATGGTATACTACACTGAGAAAAATGTTGTAGTAAATTTTATTATAACTGTAATAAAAATTACTATAAAGTATAGGAAGGGTGAGATAAATACACTTTATGCTGCATTTTTATTATAATTGTATGAATAATTACAAAATTTCTTGTAATTTTTATGACAGTTGTTGATTAGAAAGTATTACGAAATAAAAGAAAAATTGCTATACACATAGCAAAAACTGTGATATAATAAAATTTAAAATATATGATTTTAATTTTTATTAGAATAGAATATAAATTTTATTTTGTAGCGTATAAATTTTATTTCGTAGCGTATTAAAAATTACTATAAACATAGTAAAAAGTGCCACATTCAAAAATTGCTACAGGCCATAAGAAAGTTTGCTATCCAACATAGTAAAAATTGCTACAACATTAGTACTTTCTGCGCAGATCAACGCGCCCACGTGTCTGATTGAGGTTATGTTTCTACGGGAATTTCACTTTGTCTTGCGTTTAAGTTTACAAAACATTCAAAACCTTACTTCAATTATTTTATTTTTATATTATGCACATTAATGATAAGTTTCTTTGTGTTATCAAAGTTATTTATTGTCATTATTTAATATTATCTGAAATTTTCTTGAAATCGATGGTTTGACATGTACAAGTTCCAAAATTTTATACTCAAGAACCCTATTTGGGTAAGTGGTTAGCGCGTCCGATTGCCGCGGTGAAGGTTGCAGGTTCGATCCCAACGCTCGTAAAAAAAAATATTTTTATTTCTCATTTTAATTTATTTTCACATTAAATATTGTATGATTAGAGTCTGAAAATAGTTCTGAAAACAGGAAGAACGAGAAAAAATTTCATTTTTGGAAATTTAAGGTCATTCATAAAAATTACTATGTTGCATAGCAAAAATTGTTATAATTTCGATGTGTCCCTCCGTTCCTACAAAATATAGTAATTTTTTTTATGTTTATAATAAATTTTACTACAACATTTCTCTCAGTGTATTATTTTTGTTCCAAATTTTACTCACCAATGATTTAAAATAATAATTATTGTTTAATTAAGGGTTCGAATGAACCTCGCGTAGTATCTTTCGGCATTCTGCAACTCACTTGGAGAAAATTTTAAAAACCGCGCTGCCACGCTATTAATCAGTGAAGGAGCGAAGGAGCTCATGTGTAATTACTTGCAGAATTCATCAGTATGCGCCAGTTCTTTCAAGTGTGAAGATTGATACTAGAAAAAATAAGGCTCCGAAGCATTGAAGAATTTGTTCACTTATTGTGTTTGGACCATAGTGTTACGACGGCTTTGAAAGGTAATTTCATTTTTTATAATTGTACTCTCTAAAAATGAATATGTGAAAAGTCCTGCTACGAATAAGTGAAAAATTGACTAATTCTTTAGTGAATATTCACTTATTACGCAATAACAATTTTATTCCATTACTTCAATAAGTGAATATTCATTAAATAATTAGTCAATTTTTTCACTTATTTGTACCAGTGAACAACTTTTCACATATTTATTTTTAGAGAGTAACTTTTTTGCTTTTATTGTTAGTTCCATTTTTTATGGTACTTTAGAAAAAAACTTATCTTATAACGCGATTTATTTATTCAAAATTAAAATTAATTTTAATCAATTGTATTTTATATTTTTAGATGCAGATATTGATATTGATTTCTTATCTTGTATGACAGTTGATAATTTCAAAAAATTGAAAATGAGTTTAATTCTCCTGTAATTTAAGAATTATCAAATCAATGAAAGATTTTTAAATTCAAAACGAAATAGAGGTAAAGTGAAATATGCATATTTTAAAATTATGAATTAATTTTTAATTAGTCTGTTTTTTTTGCAGGACGCTGAATTTTCTGAAACCGAACTAGCTCAAATCATTATTAAATATAATAGATATGATATTAAGAATATAAATATTTCAATCAATAAAAATGATTATTAAATATTATAGATTTCTTCTTCTATTAAGAATATAAGTATTTTAATTAAGTAAAATGATTATTAAATATAATGGATTTCCTCTTGTACTAAGAATATTAATTTTTTAACAATTCAAAATAACCTTACGTTTTTTAATATACCGATACTTGAATTAAGTAGAAATCCGCTTATGGCAAGTAGACGAACTCGAAGGAGATTTTATACTTGATCCAAGCATATCGCTACTAGTGTCATAAAACAACATTATTTTCCTCTTGGATCAAGTGGATTCTACTTGCTGCTAAGATATCTTTTTTTCAGTGTTCAATTTCATTCTCCAATTTCTCTACTTCCGCGAAATCAAAACGGCGTGTATAAACCGCCGCGCAGCCATCCGAAAACAAACCCAATTTCATGAAAAACGGTACTCTAAATAACCCTCAAACCCACTCACCTCTTAAAAGCATTCCACCAACGGACCCACATAATTAGCCGGGCATTCAGTCCTCCTCCTTCTCCTCCTCGTCGTCGTAGTAGTAGTCGTCGTCGCCGAAAACATTTCAGACCTTACGACGACTCTCAACCCGCGGGGAAATAACATTTTAGCCGAACGAGCGCGCTTTTACAACAAAATGCTTTTCCCCTCTTTCTTAGTGCAATTTCCTCTCCCTTCCTCACTCTTACATAACCGGAAAAATTCGACGCGCATATAAAACGCGCGGAGCGCGTGCGACGACTACTTCAAAGCGATCGCGTCCATTTATAAATCCAAAGCATTATCGCGCGCTCTCTGGCGCTCTCGTTCTCCGCGGGGATTCACGATCTTTTAAGTGCGCTCGCGCTCTCGTCCATTAAAAGCCGAATTGTCTCCCTCCCTCTCGTAACGCGCGCGTCAGCGTTTTTTTTTTATTGCGTCGCCCCCGCTCTCGAGTGTCATATTCCATTGTGGCGCGTATATGACGCACGCGCGCCTTTTCATTAACCCGACTAAAGATACTCCTCGAAGTGCATGACTGCGAAAAAAAAGAGAGAGAGAGGGAGAGGATGAAGAGTGGAGGAGGTGGAGGTGGAGGATGACTGCGGTGGGTGTATGGTGCACACGGGTCCGAAATAGCCCCGGAGAGAGTGAGGGCGAGACAGATATGCGCCTGCGCGCGCACAAGGAAGAGGGATAATCTCTCTTAAGATGATGTTAGGTGCGCGGCTTTTTGTTGGGTTTTACATGTCAGATAAAATTTATTGTATTATAAATAAACGTTATATGGTTTATTAGCTGAAAAGGGTTTATAGTTATTTAAAACGGATAATAAAAATTATAGTATAGCTGTATTATTATTCGTTTTACTATGTGGGTCAAAGAGTAATGAAAAGGTACAGGAAACAGACATTCGCGAGAATTCATATTCTAAAGATAAAAACAGTTTGCATATTTTCACAAGTACGTGGAAGAATTTTCTTCTCCTACCAACTTTCTGGAATACAAGATATACTCCGGGATATCTTTAAAATAGTTTTGAACAATGCAAACGCGCGCTCAAAAATATTTAAACTTATTCTCAGGCCCGTAAAAGCTTTATCTTTTAATAACCTTTTAAACAACGCACGTATACAGCGCGCGCATTCATACCACCTATATGACATCTTTCCAATGAATCACAGCTGCACAGCCCAATCATCATCAGCGAACATCATCGCGCGCACACATACATAGATGCAGAGAACGATTACAACCGTGCAGGCAGAAAGAAACAGCATGATTCACGACCGCCGGTGTAATAAAACTCATATATACGCGCGCTCCGATCTGCAGCAACAGCAGTGTACTATAGCTCCTCGCTCGCGCGCTCGATTCCCGTTATCTAGATGACTAACCCGCGCTTCATTACCCCTTATCACGCGCAATAAAACTCGCCATCGCTCATACTCGCCGACACATACACGTACGCGTGCTCTATCAATCCACTCTGCATGTGTATATACGCGCGACGCGCAGAGTCGTGTTCTCGCGAATTCTATAAATGCGTGACGATTTATAACCGGGCGAGCAAGAGCGAGAGACATTCTCGCTTCCATTTCGGCCTGCGTATATACGCCGAGAGACGTGTCCCCACCCGCGCAACTGTACCGCGCCGTCAACTCTCCCGCTAGTGTCCTTGTCTTCCTTTTGCGCCCCTCGGCGCTGCTACGCTCCTTCGTCTATTTGCGCTGGAAAATAATATCTTCCAAGAAGAGCGACCGCAACCCTCGCTCTCTCTTTCTCTCTCGGCGCGTATAAAATATTTACCCCGATCTCTTTCGACGACGAATATTCGTCTCTCTGCTGCGGTGAAGTGTATAGAGAGGGAGAGAGAGAGCTAATGACGTCTCTCTCTCATTCTCCTCGTCGAGTTTATCGTCCCGTAAAGCGGACTTCATTATTTCCTCTCTCTCTCTCTTGGCTCGACGGCGAGCGAACGTCGATTAAAGGCAGCGGCTGTGGCGGCAGCGCCCTTGACCTCGCGGGGGCATAAACCACCGCGTCACGCTCGCGCGCGGGAAAAGCGAACGGCCGATGGCCCGACGTCTCTCTGTGTGTGTGTATACATATATAGATACAGCTTTGTACAGGTATATATATGACTATAGGAAAAGGAAAAGGAACGAACGGTCGATGGAATTGTCTTGCTTTTTTTCGTGTAGAGAGAGAGAGAGAGAGCGGCTCTGCTTTGTCGGGAGGAGAGCGTGCGCGCATGAGGTTCGAGGATTTGTCGTCGGTGTTGTAACTGTTTTTTGCCGGAGAGAGGTTTTAGAGAACGAGAGGCGATGCGAGGGTTCGTGATGGGGGAATAAGAGTTGAGCTGTAATTTTGGTGCGATGGGATGGATTTTATATACGATGATAGTGTAAAAAACGGTGCTTTAATGAGCGTTAGGGTTGTAGATGTAATGTATCGAAAAAAGTTTTTGTAAAAATAGATCCGTTGTGCATGTAACATATTCATGATTAAAGAATGGAATGATTATGTCTGTTTATTATTAAATTATTATGGACGTGCATTATGATATTTATGTTACGTTCTTTTTTTTTGTTTCAGGTAAGAATCTTCTTCGATAAAGGTCTATTTTTACCGCATAGAGGCCAATTACCGTAAGTTAACAATAATGCATAATCTTCTATCCGGTTTCAATTAACTGCAATACAAAGTTTTATAAATAAGTGACTCTCGATAACCGTATTTTCACTTCTAAAAGTCACTCGTCAATTTCGAACCTGTTATTTACCCACCCAATCTCGATAGAATTTCTCAATTACGTTTCTTTTCACGCTCCAAAAAAAAAAAAAAAAACGAAGCTGACGACTTCCCTACAACCAACATACCCAGTCATCCTTAACCACTGCTCCAACACTATATACACACCTCAATATAACGCAATAACGTTCTCGCGCAAAACCGTTAATATAAAACCGCCAACCACCCCGGAAAAAAACGCCGTCCGCACAATCAATTTCCAGCAGCGAGCGAGAACTGCCTAACTATAATACACGCGCACAATGCCAGGAGAGCAACCGCTGAACAAACGAAATCAAATCTCTCTCCCTCTCTCTCTCTCCTTCGTTCTCTTATATGCAAAGGTTTCTGCCGCCCCGCCGACGTCGCCAGGAATTTCACACGACGCCCGGCGAGCCGCGACCGCACGCCGAGAGAGAGAAACCGCGGCTGCGTATATATATATACATACCTCGGCGCGCAGGTGCGATTATAGAGAGCAGGGGACGATAATTTTTTTTTTCTTCTTGGCGAAGGGAATTCGGTGTTTTTTCGAAGGGCTAATGGGTAGTTGGGGTGATCAGGAATTTTTTTTTTCGTGTCGGCGGGGTGGAGAGAGAGAGAGAATGGGTGCGGGATTAATGTAGTTTCGATTGGGTCGCGGTAAGTGGTCGGAGATTATATGGGTCTGAAGTTTACAACGTTGGGACGCAACGAAATAAAAAAATAATCCATTTTACTTCAAGTTTATACTAATTAATATTAATTTTATGTGTAGATTGCGGGTTTTATAGTATAAAATAGCTTTATAACGAAGGTTTGGATAAAATTTTCATTGTTTAATAACTTTAAGCAATTGTAAAAAATGATTTCGTTGCATTCCAACGATGCAAACTTCAGACCCATGAGATTATAAGGGCTGTTTGATGTAATTCGCGTGCCGAAATTCTGTTCTTTTTTTTTTAGTAAGTACATTAAAATTTTTTTTTTAGTAAGTAAATTAAATCGAGTGGAATGGTTTTTTTTTCGGTTTCGGCTGTACACTATTACAGTCGGGGAAAACTGATGGGCTTTCGATGGATGTTATCAAGCACGCTGTATTCTATTGTTACAACAATTTGAGTATTCTTATAAATGTTTACAGTTTGATTATATCGAACGAATTAAAAACACGATATCAAACGTTTTTGCTTTCTTACAAAAATACCTTCACAATCCCAAAATTACCATCCACTTCCAATACAATCCACTTAATGACCCAAAAAGAGTACTCCAACCCGGCGCTGAACCTCCGCAATTACACCCGCGCACCCGGCTTCAGCCGGGCCAAAATTCGCGCAGCCACACACCGCTTCAGGCCAATTACCAAAAAAGCGTCGTCGTCGTCGCGCACGTCGCTATACGACGAGAGAGAGTGGGAGCAGGTGCTTCCTCGCATAAACCATCAGCCTAACGAGCTTTCTCCCCACCCCATCCACTTCTCTCTCTCTCTCTCTCGCGAGACATTAGACGCCGTGTAACGTTAGACGACGCCATCTCGCACGCGCGCGCGCGCGAATCCAACGTCAACATCCGGCGTGTGAGCGAGCGAGCGCGAGTGAGCTTATATAAAGCATTCGTCGCGGCAGCGGCAGCAGCAGCGACGGCGAAGAAATGGGAATAGTTTTGCGGAAGAGGGAGAGGGATGGGGAGAGAGCAAGGGTGACAACTGAATTAACTTTGCGCGGAGAAGGTGGAGGAGTAGTAGTGCAGTTGCAGCGTGTAGTGATGGGATGGACGTGTTGTTTGGAATATCCGCGGGAATTTCATTCGGTGAAGTGCGTATGCGAGCGTATATAATGTCGTTATAGGGTTTGTTTTTGGTGTGTAATAGTCGTGGATTCTGGTAATCGAATTTTTGATATGCGTACCGATTCATTTAATAATAATAATAATAATAATAATAATAATACACACACACACACACACACACACACACACACACACACACACACACACATATATATATATATAGTTGAGAAAGAAAGTTTTTTTATTAAATAACTAGAATTTTTATGAGATTTCTTCAATCTGTTACTGTTTACTGAAAAAACCACGAAACCAATTAACTTATTAAAAATGTTTCCTATACTCTTCCCAGTCGTATTTCTCTATTTGTACGCCATAAACTTTATATACCTATATAAGAATTCATTCCGAAGACTAATTACAACAAACTATTGACAAAAATAAGAACCGATATAAAACCCCTTTATTATTTTTCAACCATATACATACATATACCCTACGTGCACTCATCCTTCAAGACTACCCACACCCACATTCCGCGCTAATCTCCGTAAACACAATTAAAGCGCGTTCTCTCTCTCTCTCGCGTCCTCCTCCCAATTTACGAGCGCAAATATCGGCTCCCATAAATACGACCTCTCTCGTACTCCCCTCCTCGAAAGACTCGCCGCCGCCGCCGCCGCGACGCACTCACGCACTATCAATTACTTTATTTCCTCCGCTCGGACCTCTTATCAAAATGTAATTAACCCTCCTCTCCTCCCCTACTCTTCTCCCGAGAAACAAAGATAAATTCAGCGCGCACATAATCCCGCGCGCTCGCGCTTTGCATTGGAAATTCGCGCGTTCATCTTCATTAACCCACTACTCGCCTTTTTCCCCACAGCACAGCCCTTCTTTCTTCCCTCGCTGTGTGCTACACTCTCTCCCCTCCCCCCTTCCACCTAAATGCAGAGACTCTTTGTCGGGGCGCGCGCGTCCCTGCGGTGAAATTCTGTCACCCCTTTTTTCGCTCGCCACTCTCACGGATAACCCAGAGAGAGAGAGAAAGAGTAGAGTGTATAGCCTCGTCGTCGTTGTCCCCCTCTTTTAAGGCTCCCCGTGCAAGCAAGAGAGAGAGAGAGAGAGAGAAAGAGAGAGAGAGTAGGAGAGCGGGTTGTGATGTATACCGCGCGTGCACCGGGGCTCGTAAGTCGTTGCGCCCGCGACGTTTTTCGCTACCACGAACACGCGCGCCTGGTTTTTACGGTTTGCAGGGTGTGTATGTGTGTGTACTGCAGTGCGGGGATGCGGTGGAAAAGGTATTTAGAGTGGTTTTGGGTGAATTTTAGGTTTTTGTAAAGGATTTTTGTTGTTTTGGGAATTGAAAAACACAGATTTTCATTAAAAATACTTTTCAAAATGTCCTTTATTTTATAGTACAATGGGAAAGTATATTTCGAGCAAACTTTCTTTCTCTCTATTCAAATGTTATGAATAGAATGTTTCATTGGCCGCGAAAAGGGGACATAATATACACGTCCACTGCATTTCGCAAATTACTGAATCACCACCTCCTTCGCTCCGACTTTAATATTTCAAATTAAACCGGTGCACGGGTCGAATATTAAAATGAACCACGCAGATGACCATTTCCCAGTTCAAATCCGTTCGAAATCCCCCAGCTCGCTCCTCCGCATAAATATTTATTTATCGGAGAAACGCAAAACAACCCCCCCCGACCCTAATGCATTCAGCAGCTCTATATACCGCTACCGCCGTGGCAGTCACACCTGTTTCTTATACATCTCTCCTCCCTTTTTGTTCGCCCGGCCATCAATTTATCTTTTTCTCTCTCTCTCTCTCGCTCCCTCCCCTCCCGCGCCTGCTTTTTGCTAAAGTGTATTGCATTGGCTGCTCTCCTGGGTATTAGAAGCATCCGCGCGCTACCTCACCCGTTTCTCGCTCGGCTTCGCCCCGGATTTTCCCCGCCCCGCGCGCCCTCTTTCACTTATTTCGCCGAAGGTGAAATTTCGGACGCGCCTGCGTGTGCGCACGCTGGGATATCAGGTGGTGGATCGAAGCGGTTACGGATCGTTTCGTCCCGTGCTCCCCTCTCTCCTTTATCTCGCCTTCGTCCCTGCGCATATCTATATACACACAGCCATATACGTTTGTATATATAATATACACACCCCCGTTTTACTTATTCTCTGGTTAGTCTTCTGTGCATATATGCGAGAGAAGCAGCGGCGTCGTCTGGCCCGCCGGAGATTAGAACCTCGATGTGTGTGCAAAGGGAATCTGTAGACGTCGGGCGCGGGGGAGAGACACTTTTTCCTTTATTCTCCGCAGGAGCAGGGGAGGGAGACAGAATTAAGCGTCCGCTTTTTTCCCTTAAATTTGCGGTAATCCGAGAGAAAGAGAAAGAGAGAGCGTTATCGACGCGCGAGATCGCGATAAGGACGACGATCGCGCTTTTCCCCCTCCTAATGCGCTCGCATTTCACGTTTCTTATTCTCTCGTTGCCTCTTTCTCTCTCTCTTTTTTTTATTCTTTTTATTCTCGCCCGCGGGCGAGGAAGATTAAAACCCGAGCGCGGGGGAGTTGGGTGCTACGACGTATTACAGGAGCGCCGAAAATTGGGCGCGTGTTTCTTCGCTGGGGTAAATCTCTTTCAGAACTGTATCAAAAACAATAGGCGGAGGTTTGAGAGCAACGAGGATTCTGAGATTGTGCTATCTGGATACATTTGTTCTCGACCTGATTATATGCTTAGGAAACACCGAATTTTCTTATAATAACGTTTTGGGCTTTATCAGTGAATTATAAAAAGATTTTTCGAGCATTTCAAAAGATAGTTGCTTAAATTACGTTTGCTGTAGAAAGTTTGAAGAAGAATTGAGATTTGTCGAAGCGGAAAGCTTGAAAAAGTATTTCTAGCACAATTAAAATATTCAGGGAAATAGAAAGGGAACTGAAAAACAAGGTGATTACTAAACTGTCGTAGGAAAATTTTTAGACTGCAAAAAAGGTTAAGTAGCACCGAGGGATGTGACATTTTAGTTTAGGAGCAGAGGCGTTGCAAGGTATGAAGTGTGATGCGATAGTTTTAAGAGCGTAAACAATTAGGTATAATAATAGCAATGTAATTGAACGTGTAGTACCTGAAATAAAGGCTGTGCGAACTTATGTAATGTTTTGTATAAAGAAAAAATGGTAGCTGTATTGTGTCTAACAAATGTATATATATGCAAGCGTAAAGAACAACGTACATAATAATTTAAATAATTTATATTTAAATATAAGTGTAAAGCGAAGGGTATGAATGAGTGTATGTTGAATTTAGTTAAGAAACTTTGTAAACCAAGTCCATTTGTTTATATGTAAGTATTTCTAGCACAATTAAATATCAATGATTCTCATTCCGATGAGTTTGAAAGACAACAAGAAATTAGAACCATCAATTATGACAATCCAATTGTCAATAAAGACTCATTATTCCAACCCATATATTATGAAATCATCTTCTTTACGTATTCTATTCAAAATCGAAAACAACATTTTTAGTTTCTAACATAATACTGACAACCGAATTATCAAGTTTCGAAAATTTAAGGTGATGTGATACCCACACTATTACTCAATTCTGGGTTCCCGTTTTTCTCCTTCAATTTTAAACTTTTTGAAAAAAACTCTTTGACACGTTTTAAGTTTAATAAAGAACTATAACGTATCAACGAGTTTTTTCCTTAAAATTAAAAATTGAATGAGAAAAACGGGAACCCAATTTTGAGTAATAGCGTGGGTATCGCATCACTTCCATTTTTACTCACCTATATAGTAAAACAACGCGAACCAACATAAACGTAATATAACACTCATGAGCGACAACACTCAGCCAATCTATAAATACCACGGTACCACCGCGCCAACAACATCCATCCCATCAATCGCTAAAACACATCGCGCCATTTACCAAACAATATCGTAACCGAAGATAACCCAACCGCACTCCATATACACACACACAGAGATAAATTAAACAAACGAACGACGTGGTGTCCTACACTTCCTACACCTCGCGGGCGATACGGCGCGCAAAGGGCCGCGAGCTAAAATATTCACGATTGTTCGTCTCCGCCGTTCTTCCCGGTGAATGGATCGAGGAAAGACCTCCTGCTGACGCAGCGCGCGAGAATCTCTCTTGGTTTCGCGTATTTAGGTTATGTCGCGCGGGAACAGCGATTTCCCGATAGCGCGAGAGTGTAAGGTGGCATTGTGCAGTCGGCGCGGTTGGAGAAATGACTCGCAGGCGCTATTTTTAGGGGGATCCGGTGTGGAATCCGTTCGGCGAGATTGATAGAATGAATTTTAAGTTTCTTTTATTTTAAAGTCTGAATGCCGCCGGTTAATAATATCATTTGAAATTAGAAAATGTCACTAAATTCATAGAGTAATAATTCGACTATCCGTTAAAAATGTATCCACGTAAAGTCTTTACAATCTATGTAAAGACTTAACGAACTTTTCCGTTTCTTTAAAAAAAAAAAAAAAAAAAAAAAAAAAAAAAAAAAAAAGTCATCGCGAAGCCAAGTCAGTAATGCAGTTTTGTTCTAAGGCTTTAATTTTAGCCGCGTAAAATCCGTTTGATATCGCTCGAGTTATCCTTTTACAACTGGTTTAGTAATTTGAGAAACCGTTCGTTCCGCTCGCATGCTGCAGCAGCAACAGCGGCAGTAGATCAGAAACTTTCTCGCGTAATCTCATTTCTCTGATTATCTCATTATATCGACCTCTAAGATCTCATTTCCTCATTACTCCTATAACTATCGAATTACCTCACCTGCGCGGTTTTACACGTCCCGGCCACTTTATAACTTTCGCGAGCTTGCAATTATTTCTGATTTCTTACCGTCTCGCCGTTACTGCTATCGCCTCTTCTTCCTCTTCTTCTTCTTCGAGTTATTCTCCTCCGCGCCATCTAAAAACGCCGTCGTAAAACTCAAATCGCGAGCCAATGTTTTCTTCTTGTTAACGATCGTCGCGAAACTGAAAGCTCTCTCTCTCTCTCTCTCTCTCTCTCGTCGCCCCCTCAGCGCAAATGTTGACACTCCGTCGCTCCTATCCTCTTTGTCTTCGCGCGAGCACGACATTTCTCGGTGGACTTTGCGCGCGCGGCCCCTCCAATTACTCGCGCAACGCGATAAGTAAACGCTATCAGACACGACTTATATGTAAAGGATCGCTCGCGTGCTCGCGATGCGGATATTTTTAGAGCGAGTGCGGAGGAGGCGCGGTCGTAAAGCACGCGGGCATTTTTTCCTTTTACTTTTAAGAGCCCCCGTCGCTGCTTTTTGCATCCGCGATTTTTCGGTATATTTTTAGACGCCGGAAGAAGAGTGCAGTGGGGCGGCAAGTTTTTGACGATCGCGCGCGATGGAAGAGGCGGAGATATCGCGCGGCGACGCTTCCTCCGATCAAGCGCCTCGAATTATGGCCCAGGCTGTAAAATATCTTTTTGGATAATATTTTTAGGGTGTATTAAAAATAAGCGGAACGGGGGGGTATTAAAAAATGTTGTGGAAGCTTTTTCGGTGTTGGGTTGAGGGGGCCACGAAAAGAGTCCACGTAATTAGCGGAGGAAGCGCTGCAAAAAAACAAAAAAAAAAACCATACGGTAACGCGTATGGAACTTTAAGCATTTTACGAGAGCGCGCATATTTTGGTAAACGCGCAAGTCCAAAAAAATAGGAAAGGCAGAGAGAAGCTAAACTAACAAAGCAAGTTAATCGCTTTTTAATACTTTCGCTTTATTTGGATTTTAAAAGCGCAAAAAAATTTGAATATAAAACTCGTAAAAGATATATATTACGTATTTAAAGACGTATTACACATTCATATTCTTACGATATAATATACCGGCACACAGAAGCTTTGCTCACTTCTCAAAAGCCATTTCCTCTGTGTAATTCTACGACCGCAAAATGCAAAAATCGAACCTTTTACACAAGAAAAAAAAGGGGGCAAAAACAAAACTCTCGTGCACACACAACAGAACTCAATCGGCAATCTCCCCTTTTCGAAAACCTCTCTCTCTCTCTCTCTTTCAACCACACGAGAAAGCAAAACGAACGTACGAACCAAGCAGCAGCAGCAGCCGAGAAAGAGAGAAAAGGCCCTCTCTCGTGTAATGCAATTAGCAAGCACAAAAAGCTCCTCGCGCACGTACACGAGATTTTAAAAGCACGCACACGAGCCGAGCGGCGAAGAAAAGCAAGAAGAGAGCGAGAGCAAGAGAGCGAAAAGCCCCTTGAAATTCCGCGCGCCTCTCTCTTGCACGCTCTCTCTCTCTCTCTCTCTCTCTCTCTCTCTCTCTCTCTCTCTCTCTCTCTCTCTCTCTCGAGATTTCTGGGTAGATGTAGCGCGGAGATAAATGTCACATAATTAACCGGCGCGAGTAATTAATTTCACGCCGAAGGAATCGGAATGCCGCGGCGCGCTGCGCGAAGACGACACGCTGCGGAGGAGTAAGCGAGAGAGAGAGGAAGGACGATACGTGTGCGGCGAGGAAAATTGATAGGAGAAGAGAGGAGGGACGAGATTGCTAGAGGAGGAAAAGTGGTAAGAAGGGTGCGAGTGAGAGAGAGAAGAGGAAGGATTTTAATGGGAATTGATTCGTTTTTATGCGACGCGCTGGAGGTGGCTGATGGGGTGTATTGGTTGCCGCGCGAGAGGAGATGCGGTGTGCTGCAATTATATATATATTGATGATTCGGTCGTCGGGAGGATGGCGCGATCTGTGTTTCCATTCGAAGATGATTATAATGTTTTATTTGCGGATGATGGCGGTATTAAAGTGTCGTTATGATTAAATTAAAGCTATAATTAGGAAATAAATGAACGATCGGTTCTTTTATGCGTCATTTTGTCGGAAAGTTAAATTGAAAAGCAGCATTATACTATAAATTTAAAACTGCTATATTAAAGTACATTATAATAAAGATTTTAATATCGATTTAGCATAATAATATTATCATCGTACACTGAGAAAAAAGTTTTGGAAAAATTACTGTACTGTCTGATAAAGCTACCACAAACTGTAAATAAAACCCAAAAGATATTTTACAGTAAATTTGACAGTACTTATAGTAAATTTTCTTATCTTTCTAGCAAAATTTCTTATAAAGTATATGGTTATCTTTTGAGTTTATGGTGGCTTTCCCAGAAAGTATAATAATTTTTACAAAATTATTAAAAATTTTTACTAAAATTTTTTCTCAGTGTATACGAAACTTATTCCCAGACATCCACAAAAATATCCTCCCAACGCCCCGCCGCACTTTTAAATCCGCTAATTGCCGCATACAAATCAGTCGGCCGCAGAAAGAGAGCCGTCACTATATACGCCCGCGGCTTTCAGCCTCGCGTTCGTCGTCGTATAATATGCCACCAGCCGCGCGTCTTTGTGTATCTCCGTCTCCTTCCTCAACCTTTCCTGCGCGCTCTCTGACTTTAATACACCGGAATAATACGCATTGATCAAGCACGCCACGATATCAAACTTCCTTCTTCCTTTTCCATTCATTCTTCTCTCCTATACTTATACTCTTAGAGAGAAAAATTTACGGACACGTTACGTTCTCTGGTTTATGCACGAATATATATATATACATATAACTTTCTGAACTCGTGCGGCTTTGCATACGTAGCGCGCAAAGGAAACTCTTTAAAAGTCATTTCTTTTGGCCGCGTGACGTCGCTCGTCTGTTTTGCCCGTTTTTCGGGCTGAAAGTGCAGAGGTGCACGCGGCCCCAGCGCGATTATTTTATTGCTCGAGCGCGGAAAATTTTTCTGTGAGGCGTGCGGTATATAAGGGGGAGAGAGAGAGGATTTTTGGCCGATTTTAGTGGGAAAATAGTTTAGCGTAAAGGTTTTGGGTGGAAATGGAATGTTTCAATGTGCGGAAGAAGATTTTTTATTTCAAAGATGTGTAAATTAATTGTTTAAAAAAAGTAATTTACATGAGAATTATACGAGAATTGTTATTAAAAACAAATGATGCGCTGCATTGGTAGTAAATATAATTTGTAGATAAACCACAATTAATAATTAATTAAAGACTTTAACGTTTGTAGCTTCTACTTGACAATCTCTATTTACAAAAGACATTGGTATCCACAATTCCCTACATTATTTCCCAACAACTATACATTTAAATCTCTTCCTCCATCTACGAATATAACGTTATTGTTCCAATACGAACATCTCACTATCCTCCTCTCCATTCCACCTTAGACAAGGTTCAATTGACTACTCACCACTACATCCAATCAGCACCCACAAAAATCCACTCACACCCACCTCCCGGCATTAATAAACAGATATTAAATTTACCGAAGCGCGTCTATTGCTCTCACCGACCCGCTCGCTCCCCAACTATATAACACCGTACCACGCGGAGGAGAAAAGGGGAGCAGCAGCAGCAGCAGCGGCGCTATGTGCCGTCCCTCTCTCTACCTCTGCGCCTCTGCCATAAGCGGATGTCGTGTATCGGTATATCGCATTAGACCGGCATTCGCGCACGACGCCGCCGCGCACGTAAGACCATCACGACCCGACGGATTGCATGCGCATTTAATATTAGCTCTCTCACGAAATTCTCCCACCCAAAGGCTGTGTGTGTGTGTGTGTGTGTGTGTATACCTTTTGTTGCGGGCGCCGGTTTTTTTTTTTGCCCAGAGGTAGAAGGAGACGAAGGAGGAGAGGGCAAAATTAAACGGCTTCGATCGCGTTTTATTTCGCCTAATTGATTGAATTTCGCTTAATTGAATTTGTAATTAAATTTTGATTTGGTTTTGTGGCCGCTATGTGAGTAAGTTTCGAGAGATCAAGGGCTTCTTGGTATTATAAGATGCATCATTGGTATATTATAATATAGGTCTCTTTGAATGTTTTTGCATTCTGAGAAATCTCGAAGCTTACTTCGAATTAATATACTTGCCCTGTATACGTTGCATAAAAACAATTTCTGTTACGGTTAATTGAACACAGAAGTATGTTATATAATTCATTGCTAATTACTCTTCAGTAAAAATTACTCCTATTTCTATAGAAAAATACAAAACAATTTTGATGTCGCAACAGTACCTTACACACACAGGAGCTGCGCGCAGAAACTCTGAAACCCACATTACAACAGTCATCTTCTTTATTAATAATCGCATTTTTTCAAAGCCACGATCGCATTAAGACATGCGGCAAGAAACGTTCGCTAATTATGCTTATATATACGCAGAAAGCGAATCCTTCGTATATATACATATACAACCACACGCGCGTTATCGGCCAGCTCACATGCGCACAGTGCAAAAGCCATCTCGCCTCGACTCCCGCGTCGTCATCTCCGGTTCATTAGCCGTTTTCTTACTTATATACCAAAAAAAAGACTCTCTCGCACACCTTCCTTATCAATATCGCACAGTGCACGTCTCTCATCGCACACACGCGCGCGCGCGAAACCTCGCCACGGCAATATCGCGGCGCGCTTCCTCCCTCCAGAGTGTAAACAGAGAGAGACGAGAGAAAGAGAGAGAAGACTGCAGCAGCGAGACGGAAAAAGAAAGATTAAGCGGGCGAAAAAACGAGGACTCGAGAGCGCCTCTCCCGTTCTCAAGGAGGAAGTTCGTGGTAAAGGGATTCATTAAGGGCGAGCCGAATCGACTCTCTCTCTCTCTCTCTCTCTCTCTCGAGCTCGGGCAACGAGGAAGTGCAGACTCGCGAGAGCGCGCGGCGATACGATAACGCGAGAAGCAATTATCCTCGCGGGAGCGTGAGGCTGAGCCAGCAGCGTATGCTGCCGCTGCTCTTTGCCTATTACCGCCGTCCCGAGATACCCCAGGATTACACGCTCCTATATATATGTGTGTGTGTCTGTGTGCGAGCGTGGATTAATCCCGCTCGCGCGTTTTCTCACTTTAAGGCAAACGGTCTCGAGGAGTGGCTAGGTAGAGAAAAAGAGAGGAGGAGGAACGCGAACAAAGACAAGCGCGCCGCTGGTACTGTTAGACCGTGTGTGTATAAGAGCTAGCTTCGTCGTTGTCGTCGTCACGCGAGATATCGTATACATGTATGTGTGTGTGTGTGTGTGTATATATGGGAGGCGGAGAAGGGCCGACGTATCGGTGATGCGAAGAGTAGTAGCTCGCTTGAGCATCGCGTGAAGGCAGACAGAGTATTTTTGGGAAAGGGTGAGAGATGGGAGAGGCAGCAGCGAAGCTGCGGGGTAATTGGGTTGCGCAGGATCTTGGAAATTGCGATGGGTTTGTCTAGAAGGAAGCGCGCGGTTGTATAGACGAGCAGCAAAGTAATTGGTGGAATTTATCGAGCGGGTATATGTATGGATGCGAGAGAGTTGAGTTTATTGACTAGGCTGGATATATAGCGGGATAATTAATTGACTTTTTCCTATAGTAGATATGGGTTTTATATTTCCATTTGCAGATCTGTTTTATGGATCTGTAATTGCTGGAACTCGCGGTTTTAAATTCTAAATTGCTCTTTATCGGATGCTTATATTTTCGCGTCATAAGACACGACACGACAGTTTTAAAAATATATGTACGTAATCGGCGGTTGTTGATTGTACCAGGAATTGCTTGGTATTTTACTTTCGAGCTTATCGCCAATTCCAAGAATTTATTAATATTTTGTTATTTGGCGTTCGTCGACCAATGATGCCACGTGTTACAACAAAAAAACCCAATACCAAAACAATAATGTATAATAAAAACCTCATAACAATATGGGTCTGAAGTTTGCAACGTTGGAGTGCAACGAAATGAAAAAAAAAAATTATTTTGCTTCATGGTTATACGAATTAATATTAATTTTGTGTGTAGATTTAGTGTTTTATTGAATAAAATCCCTTTATAACAAAGATTTAGATAAAATTTCCATTGCTTAATAACTTTAATTAATTGTAAAAAATTATTTCATTGCACTCCAACGATGCAAACTTCAGACCCATATAACAATAACCTAAGTATAACAAAATGTCATAATAATAAAAATCCAAAAGAAATTCATCATCACCCCGTCCCCACAAAACCCTCAACAACCGTTCCCCACTCCGACAAAAACGTCAAATTAAACCACTTATACGCGGAAAACCTCGTCGGGCCTCTCTCACATCTCGCCTCACCTCCGCGAGCAAACGAGAAGTGACATAATGCGCGCTCGCACAATACTGCCCTCTCTCTCTCCCAAGAAAGCGCGCACGGGAAGAACCTGGCGCACGTGTGTGTATGCGTGTAAGTATATATAACGTAGAGAGAGAAAAGACTCGCGCGGTGAGGGCTTATATTCGCGCGCGGCGTTGAAAACGAAGCCGCCCTCGCGCGCGCCGCTTTTGTGCTAATGTTTACGCGTCGCGATAAGACGCCGCCGCCGTTGGTTGCTCGAGGCGCGCGCGCGGTCTTGTATGCAGCGATCGGGTGTCGGGTGTAGAGGCAGAGGTTACTGTACCTATACGTACATGTAAGAGCATTTTTTTTTCTTTCGTGCTGTGGTTTTTTTTTCGTTGTGGGTGCGGAGTGTGGTAGGAAGCGGATGGGTGGTGAGATTTCATGAGGGACTTTTTTCAAGGTGGTTCGGGTTTAATTGTTGGGCTAATTAGGGATTGAGATTGTGATAGTGGCGGGTGTAGTGTATTATGGTTGTTGTATTAAGAATAACACAATTTCGTTGACCTGTTAATTGACTTCAATTTTATAGTAAATCGTCGAAACTCTGGACCCCCCCCCTCCCTGTTAAGGGGGTGTCATACTTGTACCATTACCTACCGAGCAATTCACACAATTTCAAGCTGATTAAAAATAAAATACGTCGAATTACAAAAAGTGTTTTTGAACGTTCTACCATCCAGTCAAAGTTTGGAGTCGAAATATCAAGTAGTTTTTGCAAAAACTTTGAACGAAATTAAATTTCGCTTTGATCAAAATTCTTGAAAAAACGACTTGATATTTCGACTCAAAACTTTTACTATGTGGTAGAACGTTAAAAAACACAGAAGAGTGTTCTCTTAATTTTTTGTGATTCGACGTATTTTATTTTTAATCAGCTTGAAACTGGGTCGGTAATGGCAGGACTATAGAACCCCGTTAACAATGTATTCGTGTGAATATTGTGCCTGATAACTTTTAGCTGAACACTGAAAATACGATTTCTTTGAAAATCACCTCAGTGGTTTTGAAAATTGCTTGTATGTACCGTCCCTAATTTCAACATCACACTGCAAACACACCATAGCAAATCGCATGACAGTTTTATACGTTCACTAAAAAGAAACAGAAAGAATCCATAAAAAGGGCAAAAATCTCCTGCTTTCCATCCAATAACCCCGCTATACATCCCCATCACTCTCGAATAATAGCCCTCCCCCCCTACAAAAAAAAATACACTTATATTCATACATCGAGAGCGCGCGAGTCTCGTGTCAAAAAAAAAAAGCGGCCGAACTATCGAGAGGGGGAGAGCAACAATGCGGCCGTCGCGTTCCACTTTAACGAACGTAGCCACTCGTAAAAGGGCCCATCGCCCATCTCGTCCTCAATATTTACAGCCAGGAATTTTCACGGAAGAAAGAAGTAAAAGAAGAAAAAAAAGGGGGGGAGACTATTGCACCCCTCGCCTACCGTTCTCCCCCTCTCTTCATTTCCGACTTTTGAAAAAAAAAAAGTAAAAGGGAAAAATCAAGCCGAGGCAAAAGAGGTTAAAACGCACTCATCGCCGTCCCCTCGCTGTCAATCAAACGGCGACGTACGCGTGTCGCGCAGGAATTTCCTCTTCCAGAGAGCGAGAGAGAGGGAGAGAGAGAGAGATGATCGTCGTCCCTTTTTTCGGGATTTTAATGAGGGCGGAGCTGCTGCTGGGCGCGTTATCGCCGCGCGGACGCTAATTAAGTACAATCGCTCTCGCATGTATATATATACACACGGGAAGGAGGAGAAATTGCCGATGATGCAGCAAAGAGAGAGAGAGAGATTTATTCAAGGGGTTAGTCGCGAGACGTGTCTCGCAGGAGGATGTTGATGGATTATCGGCGATAAGAGCGTGCGCCGGCGATTTTTGCAGTGTCACCGCTGCTGCTCTGAGCGCCGGGGACATTTGCGGAATAATGAGGATTCGACCGCGCTGTATAGTTGTCGTAAACGGCTGCTGCTCGCCGTGCGACGCTGATAAGTGTTATTTACGAGGGCGAGGAACGGATAATGAAACGGTTTCGCTTAACGGAGGTACTGTGTATTTAAGTGTATAGGAAAAATTCGTCTGGACCGAAAGTCTTGGTATTGTTGAATAATAGCCACATTTGTTTTTGTAAAGAAAAAAGTTAAGGTAATGATACAATTATATTATGTGATGAATGTAAAATTTTATTTATAATTTACTTGGAATTATACAGCGGAATGAATTTATCAATATTACGTTTAATGTGTGAATTGAGACACTTGACAAGTAACCTAAATTAAAGTCGTATGATATATTTAATAATAAAAATTAAATCCAATTATAGCCTCTACTTCAATTGCATACAGAAGTCAATTTTTATTCCTGCAAAAATAGCAAAATTAAAGTATAAATCTGTTCTCAATAATACGGTTAACAGACCGACCGCGATACAGTATTTACGTATATTTATTAATTGAAAGACATTATTTGCTCGAGACATTACTTACTTCCCAGAATTAAAAATGAACTATTCATCGCGTCCATTCAGACACACAAAAAAAAAATATATCAAAAGTATGTCATAAACCTTTCTCTTCGTCCCCAACAATAAAAGTTTCATTCTCCTCTCTATATACCATGTTTACAGCAATCCCCACTCATATTCCCTCATAAAACAATAAAAATCGCGTCCAAATCATCCCTGCACTCTATACCCACACGACTTACCCCCCCCCCCCCACACACACAAATACACACCGCCTAATTCTCTCTCTCACTCTCCCTGTTCCCGCAATCCTAGCTTAACGAGCACAAAACCTCTCGCCCCGAGGAAAAAGGCGGCGCTTTCGATTGTTTCGCTCCCTAAAATCCGCGCGCCTATTGTCTATTTCTAATTTCACGTGCGCGCGTAGTAGTAGAAGTACACGTGCGGCGACCGTCGGTCTTTTGTACGCCGCGCGTGCGTATATGGAAACGCTACAGCATGCAGTAGCGGCCGACGTTTTCCAAAGTGTTGAAAGGCTAGACACGCGCGCGTGGGGGGCGACGGTGGTATATAGTATATATACAGGAGGGAAATATTAGGTAATGTTGCCGGCTGGATATATAGAAATCGAGATCGATTAATGTCGGAGCTTGTATGGGGTTGCATGTGGGCATTGTTGGGATATTGACTGGGCGGAGAGAGAGAGAGAGAGAGAGAGAGAGAGAGATTTTTGGTGGAAACGACAGTGATTGGCTGGGCGAAAGTTTAATTTCTTTGTGGAGTTCGTTATACAGGCTTCTGTATATATTTCGAAAAACTGTGATTGCTTTCGAAGGAACGAACTATGTAATGCGTTCTAACACATATCTTACCTTGTTATTAAGTTAATCGGTATCTTTTTTACATCCCCTGATATCTTTAGAGTATATAAATGATATATTTACTGTTTCGGTATTCACAACATTTTCAATTCCCTTTATTTACGTTATTATACCTATGCGCACGTGAAAACGAGCTCCTTGCTTGTATTGACATTATACTTTTGTCTCTCATCGTAATCAATGATCTCACCATCATTATTATACCAAACACAAAACAACAACAATACCGAAAACGAAGCGTCGAATTAAATCTTAGCCGCAGCTGTGAATCATTTAATTATTTTTCCCGCGGTAAAAAGCCCGACTATTTGCATACCCGGTCTATTGAATCCAACTCGCGCGCTAGTATATATATATATACAAACACACGCTCGTGAGCGGTGAAAGCCCAACACAAACGTGCAGCGCGCGCACTGTGCACCCGTTGTACGCGCGCGCTCATGGAAAATCTATTTTACGCGAAATCTCGACCGACCGCACACGCGCGCGCCCATTATGCAGCGCCGCATGAGAAAGCGAGAGCTAATTCCGGGGCCGGCTGTTTACCCGCGGAATGGTAAAAATTTCGAGAGGAGGGGGGAAAATGGGTGGGTCGATGGGTTATTAATTTAATTTCGAACCAGAACCGCAGCTAATTTGATCGAAAGAATGGTCGGTGTGTTTTCGATGTTAATTTGCGAGCGAATATTGTGAGTAGGTTTAAATCAAATGTTGACTGCAATGCGCGTGCATCGTGATTATATGATTGAATTTATTATGACCGAGGGTCGGTTTAGTTCGGTTCGACGTTGAAAAAGAAATAACTCGATGAAGATTACGCTAAAATCATATAATCGATGCTGCAATGAGAGAATTCGCGATAATTATTACTAACAGTTTATTATTGCAATTCCTACTAACACTCGCCGTAAACGTGCGAACATTAGCATTTGTTTTCACCCAAATACCACGCACTCTAATATTCCCTTTTTTCCTCCTACCCCACACCGTAACTTTCACCAAGAAATTCTTTCCCCGCGCGCTGCAATCTCTAAGTACGCGATAACTTCCCTCCTCCACTGTTCTCCGCACCAAGCGCTGATCCCAATACAAAACCACTACAAATTCCCATTCTAAAAGAAGCCCCCGTGTGTCCTCTCTCGTATAATTCGCGAAGGCTATACGCACCGCGCGCGCGCACGAACATATACTGCCTTCCGCGAACAATGAACGGTTTCACAAACGGCCGCTAATTCACGTAAGAAAGCGCGCTTAAAACAAGAGCTGCGTTCGCGCGCATTTATAAAAGCAGCGCGTATGTATATACGCGAACAATGAGATCCACGCGGCTCTTTGTCTCTTCGGGTGCGTGGGCAGAGGTGCGAAAGCGGGCGCTAATTGGCTCGCTGATTGACTGGCCGCGAAAAAAAGTAGAGTTGTATGTGGGTGTGTGGGAAACGTCGCACAGCGTCGGCGGTTCCTCGATATGTCTCTATATTTATTCGGGGCCTTTAATCAAGAGCAGCGGCTGTGCAAACGTATAGAAGCGTTTTCTGTCCTTTTTTTGAGAGGGAATTAATTTTTTAGGCGTAGCGGAGAGAATTTTATCTCGGATTTCGCGGCGCTTTGACGGAGGAATATGTGTGTGTGTTTACACACACTTTGAATGAGTAAGTGAGCGAGTATGAGAGGCTGTAGTATTTTCGGACGGTTAATCGGGATGAACTTGAATTCGCGAAGAGGGAGTTTGAAAGCTTGTTCAAACATGATGGGCTCGAGAACGCTCGGAAATTCTCGCTGGTCAAGTTCAAGACCGGCGGCGCGCCGAGCGGCTTGCAGAAAAAGCCCGTAAAAACTGTCGAGAGTTAATTATAAATTGATTTCAACGTCGCGGCCGCTTACTCACTGAAAGCGCGCGCGAGCGCGAGAACTTCGAGACAACTTTTTACAACTTTCAATTTCAAAAGCGTAAATGATCGCGCAAAAACACGGTGAGTGAGCGGAGCGGAAAAAAAACGCTGCAACACGGACGACGGCGCGCCTCTATTGTTTTCGATTTTACGTTCGGCTCGTTCGTGCAAAGATGACAAAAAACGTTCTCCGCGCAGCAGCGCGGCGTAAAAATGCTCTGGATTTCGATTTCGGAGCGTTCGCGTGTGTCGAAAGATCATCGTGTAAGTCGTGTAGTCTTTTCACCGTACGGCTTGCTTCTTAATTACAATAATGAGCGAAAAACATTAGTTATGTAGGATTTTTTTTGTGCCTCCCGCGTTTGATTTACGACGACGATAATTCATTTTCGCCCTATTTTCGTATGTTTCAGGTAAGACATGTGTTTTGGGAGTGGATTTGATGGAGAGGACGTGGACACGTAAGCACAGCGTTCGTTCATTTTTCGTAACGATACTCTGAGGTAACGTAAAAAGAGTAATGATCTTAGTTCACGGATGGCGTTTTTGGAGTAATATTACAACGAAATTTTACGTAATTATAATATTACTCGGGTGCGGAGTGGATTGCGTTATAATTATTCAAATCGAGTCAAAAGTCGACGATTTCTGTAAAAAACAAGAATTAAATGGATATAAACTGTGTTTAATGAAGTAGATATTATCTAATATTAACCGTACAGTATAATGTTGAACCGTCAGAACGAGGAAATCCCGAAATTTAGTTTGAATATTATATACGACTGTACGTGACAACGTGTAACACAGGTCAATGACTTAGTTAATTCAATGTAATATATAATTGTTACCGTTAAATCATTAGTCAAGCGTCAATTGCTCCGTCCAAATCGTTGCGCATTTCTATTCTGAGTGCTGTCGGAAAATTCACGAAAATAAACACAACTCTATAATAGTAGTCTACACTCTACAATTAAAACTACGTTAAATTATCTTTACCAAAATTAAATTCCAATCGCTGTAACGACCTACGACTGAATTTCCCTTCAACCACCTTAATACACTTCATCAATTAATTATCTCTCTACCCAATACTTCCTACTTTCGAAACACCAAGCCATTTAAAACTAAAATCTAAACATCCTATCACCACCCACTCTCGAAAACTTCTCTCTCCCCCCCACACACACACACACACCTCGCAAACATCAGCTCGGCGCGTATATACAGCACTCGGTACATATACTCACGAACCGAACGCATAAACCATAATTTCCCCGGTGTGTGCGCGCGCGCGCCAGTATCCACGCGCGTACATATATACACCAACAACATTCCACTGCGCGACATCGCGCGCGATAACACGACCCCGAGACTCGGGAACGTGTTTTATGCGCGCCCGCTCGCGCTCGTCGGATTATCCGCCGGCGTATATACGCGGATTTTACAACTACACGCCGCGTAATCTCTCCCACTCTCGCTCTTTCGCCGGCCCCGAAATACCTGCCTCCCGAAGACAATTCAATCGGCGCGCGAAGACTAGCGCCGCGCGTATATACGTATGTATATATACCTTATGCACATATATACAAGCATATACACACACATGCGCGCATATCCACATCCATGTTTGCGTCTAATCCGAGTCGCCGAGGGACAATAGGACGCCCGTGTAGTGCGCGTGTTATTGCCGCGCGGATAATGCGCCACCGCGTGCGAGAGTTTGAAACTGACGTCGCGCGCAAACATACGTATACGTACGTACGTACGCGAGAGAGACAGTTTGCCTTTCGGCGAGTGCGTGTGAGTGAAGAATAATGGCAGTCGGACGGCAGAGACTGCGGCGGAGGCAGCTACGGCGACCGCGGACGTGTGGTTTGCGGTATAAGCGTGCGGAGAGCGGAATTTTTGTTCTTGCGGAGGGAGAGGACGGCTGGTAGCGAGAGAGCTGAGGTGACGCGTGCATGCGCGCGTCTGGATTTTTTTTGGAAGGAGATTTTTGCTAGGGTTTTTGAGAGGGAAGTGATAGATAGGTTGTTGCGCAAGGGGTCGTTGTGTAATAAAGAAAGTCTCTGCGGTATAGGATTGCGCTCGTATTTGTGTGTGTGTGATCTAATTTGCGGTTTCAGAGAGTTTTTATTTAGAGCGTATAGAATATAGAGATTGAATACAATGTTGACTTTTAAATTTGCGAAATATACCGTTACAAATATATATAACGTATATAGGAAATGGTTTTTTAATATTCAAATAACGTCTGGCCTTTTTTTATCCACGTTGACGTTATCGAAGATATATCAGAATCGTCGGAAAATAATTTTAAAAGAATTATTATATATTTCGTATCAGTAAAATCAGAATCAGAATTATTTCACTCGCGCGCGCGCGGTCGCGGCGGCCGACATCACGTACATCGGCGCCTGTCAATTGCAGCGTGATATTCCATTAGCCGCGTGATAAAAATAAAGGCTACTCTTCGCTTGAAAAATCATTCCTGTATACACGCCTCTGGTCCGTTATATTATATATTCCATATAAAATAATGCTTGAGCGTATGAAACTTGCCCAAGAAAGAAAAAGCATAATTTTCGCGTACACATATTAAGACACAATTATATTCAGCGCAGCTACTACCGGCGAAGAAAAATTTAAATACAAAACAGTCGCGGCGACGGCGGCGGCGGCTACCTCGCCCGTGCGCGGCTCAACAACAATACAAAAACCTTTATTCATAAGAACGTTTATTCCTCCTACCTAAATACCCCATCCGGCGAGCTTTATCACCCAACAAAGCACTAACGAAACTGCAGCACACTGTCCCCCCCGCATCCCATATAATTTCCTCGTATACAGCCTCCGCATGCAAAACGCTCAATGGCAAATCAGCGCCTCTCCCTCCGAAGAAACATCGATGCGCTCACGCGTCTCGTAAACTCTCTCTGTCTCGCTCTCTCGGTACACGCGCGCGCGGCTACCGCACCTCAGCCTTATGAATCTCGCGGCCGTAAAAGCCGCAGTCGATTTTACGTCCAGCGCCTGCCTCCTTCTCTCGTTTTTTTTTGTATTTTCACGAGCGCGCGAGCGAGAGAAAGAGAGATGAATTTTTTCGCGAGCAGGAAGTGGGCGGCGTTGCGTCGAATATCGTTACGCGGCAGCAGCGCATGTGTATGTATATATATACGTGCGCGCCTTTGATGATACGGCTTTGTCCACCCCTTTTTGCTCCGTCTTGTTTCTTCTTTTTTGGGCAGAAGAGAGGGAGCGAGAGCGAAAAGTGCGGCTGAAATTGCAGCAGCAGTAGCCGTTCGGTTTTATATACATATGGATGCGCTAGTGGCGCGTGCGTGTGCGCGTCTGCCGACGCAGGAAAACGGGCGCGAGAGGTGTGGAATGCGTGGAGGAGAGGAATGGAAGTGTCTGTGTGAGGATTCGGGAGAGAAGAGAGAGGAGTGAACGTTACGCGCGAATTTACGTGGTAAATTGCCGCGCGAATGTTTTTGGTAAATGTTTTGAGGTTTTTGTGCTCGCCGGGAAATTGGCGAGTCGTATTACTGTACTATTTCTTTATTGTTAGTGTAGAATAGGTGTGAATGGAGGTCGTTAATTAGGATGTGGCCTCGTTACGGTTAATATGACGTGCTGCGAGGTAGATAATAATCCATTGAGAAGTAAATTAAGTTAAGTAATTTTTATAGTAAACTGTATGAATACTCAAGAGATGATGAGAATTGCAACTTCAATTTTTATTTTATAAATATATAATAAACTATTTTTACAAAAAATAGTATCAAATTGGTCCAATTACTGGTTCTATTCATAAAGCATGCACTTATACTCGACACACATAAAACCCCTTTCAAAAATCCCGTCCGACATTTAAGATCGCTTCATTCTCTCCTGCCCAAAATATTCCGAATACCCGCACTTACCTCACCATGATTCATCGATAACAATCCAACTTCTGACAATTCAAAGAAAATCACTGCTCACAAAGGCCACGTCCAATCCAAAATACTTACCCATCCAATCCAACGCAGCATCGAAGACCTTATCAAGACTTAAAATAGACAGAGCGAGAGCCACGAGAGCCGCCGCCTCTCTGTAATCTCTCGGCATCTACACGATGCTCATCGCTCGGCCGCTTAAAAACCAGCAATGAAGAAGCGCTTTTTTTCTCTCTCCTCCTCGCAATATCGAGGGGTGACTCTGCTCAGCCGGTACGACATCAATGGGCCGCGGGGCAGGTGTGAACCAACCGGCCGCCTCGTCTTTATTTTCGGCCTCATCATCGTCGCCGCTTATCTCGGTCTTTGATTTCTCGGAGGGACATCTCCTCTCTTGCTGAGGTCTCTGTTTCCTATACGGCCGCGGGGGCATTTTATTGTGAACATGGTTTTTTTTTGTTGTTGTTTCTTTGGGGAGGTAATTTATGCGCGGCGAGAGGCGAGGTAGGTGACGGCCCGGGCGGGTCCTCTAATTAAGATGCTTTTAATTTAAATAAAGACACGGGGTTTTGGGAGGTTCTTTTTTTCGTGGGATTATATGTATATGCTCAGGGCGGCGCTTTATTGCTTTCGTTTATGAATGTGTTTAGGGGGGTTTGAGTTGATGGAATGACGATAAGAATAGTTTCTTGTTGGGATGAAAATTCTGAGTTATGTATAATATATTTTAAGTTTTTCAGTTCGAAATGTTAATTATAAACCCTGCTAGAAAATTAACCATATTTTATAGCTAAGGTGTTAATTAAATGGAAGGATTTTTAGCGAAAATGATAATGCAAAAGTAATATAATTCATCTAAAAGTTCTACTATTACTTAAATTACATGTTTTATGAAGTGTACTAGTGCGACAATTTATTTCGGATTGGTACATAATTATGAAATACAAGCAATATGTTCGTTTTTAGCCATAAAGTTAACTAAAAAATAGCTATATACGCTTTTGGTTAAGATTTCTACCAGGGAATTATCCATGAAAATACGACGATTAATGGCACTTCGACCAATAATTATGCTTACCTTCAAAAACCATTCCATCAAATCGATTGCTCCCCGCATTCTTTACAATTAGTTCGGCTACCATCCCGCACAATAAAACCATTTTCCCAGAAACAAAACCGCCAGCCATATACATACCACCATCCCTAATCAACTCATCATCGCGCCGAGTCAATCATCAATCCCGCAGCTGGCCCCTAATACCCCTGCGCCACACCTCCTCTACACCGGCAAATTTTCCGCCTCCAACACCCGTTGTTTCTCGCCGCGCTCCTCTACCCACACAAAAAAGGCCAAGGAAGAGGATAAAACAAAAAAAATAGCCATTTCACCCCACCTATATGCTTTTCCTCTGAGCCCGCGCACCAGCAGCGTAGTAGTAGAGACGTCGAGATATCCTTTGGAAACCCGAGGCGTGGAGCGAGGCGCACCACGGGACGTCCGCGCGTATAGAGCGCTGCAGCGGCTATCGGGTGTCTCTCAAAAATAGATTTTTCACCGCTTGCGCGCGGGATAGAGCTGTTGCTCTCTCGCTGGGCGCTGGTGCTGTGCGGCATACCGGGGTTTTGTCTGTTCTTCGTTTTCTCGTTTTTTTTTCTTGTTAGAGGGGGAAGGAATGGCTGGGAGCGTTGCTGAGTGTGTTGCGCTCTCGTAGTTGCTGCTATAGTTCGTTTTTTTAGTTCGAGGAAGCCTGGAGGGGAGAGAAAGACTGTTGGCAGACTGCGAGGAGGGAAGGTGCCGAGAAGGTTTTGTGCAGATTTTCCACGGGAGGGTTTCTTGGGAAAACAGATGAGCAGCGCGGGGGTAACGAGAGCGTGAAGATGCGCGCTAATGAAATTCGAGGATTATTGGAGGTCTGGAGAGAGAGAGAGAGAGAGAGAGAGAGAGAGAGAGCACTTTGGGAATTAGGCGAACGAATATAAACTGATAATTAAAAGTTCAAACCTTTTAATATCCGTCCTACTCTCAATTTTTTCAGTCGTGTTCTATAGTATCTATAGTATATAGATTCATTGCTGACCTTATTCGATCGGTAGAATAATCTAAAATTCGAATTCCCAATCCGAACATGAGATAAAAACCGTTTAAAATTCGAATTCCCACATAAATTTTCCTACCATACTTTTAAATACACATTTTCCGACATAACATACAAACTACGCAGCTCGTTTAACCACGCCATTCACCCCCCCCCCCCCCCACCCGCCAAAAACCCAAACTTTCTCTTCCCGAAACTAATAAACTCATCAACACCAGCTAATTAATCCCCAACTCTCCCCTTCCCAAAAATCTCCCCAAACTACTCCCAACCTCTCCCTCTCTCTCTTCACTACTCCTCGTCGCGTCCACACAAAGGCTACTTAAACCAACTCTCCCTCTCCCCCCAGGCGCGAGCGCGCGCGCTCCACTAACCTACGTCAAAAACAGTGAGAGAGAGCGAGACCGCATCTGCGACCCCCGCCGCGGCATAAATCGTGTGCATGCGCGCAATCGAAGAGTGATAAAGGACAGCGAAGAAATACAAACGCGCGAGCCCCTCGTAAAAATGTCCGGCTCGCCTGATTTTTCCACGCGCGCGAGATTCTGACGCTGGGTCTCGTAAATATGGGAGCTAGCGGGTAATATGGAGGGGCGCTGCTGCTGCTGCGTCTTTTGTGCGAAGAGGTGAAGTGGACGCGAGGCTTTGTGCCCGTCGATTTCTTTATTCCGCGCAGAGAGATAAGTGTGAGAGAGGGAGAGGTTGACGTGGTTCGAGTGTTAATGGAGCAATAACAGTAAAAATCAGTGGATTATTGGTAGTAAAGTCAGCGAGCGGTAAAGTTCGTAGTGCTCTCTGTGTATGTTTTTATATACGTATATTATATACAAAACAATATTACGATGTAGTAAAAGGTGCGATAATCGGGCGTTGAGAAGTTTTCCAACAGGTCGATGTCCCGGCTAATATTGTTGGTATATCGACCGGCGACTTTAGAAAATATTGAGCGTTACTCATTGAGAGTGGGAAATCTCCGTTTGTATATATATAATTTGTCACTTAAATGATAGATATAATGGCATCGTAAACCCACTACCATAACTTTTTTATAAATACTCTCCCTATTAAATTCTAAACCGTAGCCACTATATATCATATCGGCCAAACAGCCTCATTAGACATTTATCCATATTCTCATTAATGAGCTTTTCACGAACGAACGCGCGCGGCCGTAAAACTCGCCGTAATACACGGACACTCGCTCTATCTGTACTATACGTGTGTAAAAGCTCCGGCAGCGACGGTGTGTGATGTACTGTATCGAATTTCTCCGGGAATGCGCGACAGGGAACTTACTGTCAACTTTTACGGCCGGTCGGGAAAAAATTATCGCCACCGGCGGCGTCCTCCCGAAATTTATCTACATCTTCCAAGAGAGAGAGAGAGAGCAGAGAGAAAGTCAATTTGGGAATAAAATACGGCGCTCCTCGAATATTTAGGATCTACGAATCGGGAGCAGATGCAAATCGTAAGGCCGCAGCCGCCGTCGCCGCCGCTCATGTTTCTTTCATTTGTCGTGTGCGATAAAATTTAAGGGAGCGATATTTTTTGCCGTTTTATGCGCCTCGTGAAATATGATTGTTGCGCCGCGGCGGTTGTATTATAGTTTGATTGCGTTGTGCGAAAGTATTTCGAAATGCGCGAGCTGTGATTTTCGGATCAATTATTTTTGTATACGGTAAAATGGTTTACAAGTTCTAACGAGTTGTTTGTCTTATCAGAATTGTAAAACATATTGTATGCAATACTTTATTCATGGATCCTTTCCCAGTTATGAATATACTTTTCCGATAATTTAATTACATACCTGTTGATCGTCTTCCAATAAATTTCCTCATAATTACCCTGTCTCTCTATTAAATGACTCTTCCAACTCGAACACATTCCCACGAGCATCGACGAGAAATCACTGCAGCGCTCATTCCTATATATATATATATACGCAACCTCGGCGCTCTCACATATAACTCACCCCTTCGCTCAAAGCACAAGCCATAAAAATCCCTCTCTAAATGTTTAATTACTCGCCCGCGTAAAAACTCTCCCACATTCCTCTCCCACCCTCGTTCCTTTTGCAGCCCTCCACCTACACCCGTCACACTTAGCGCGCGCAAAAAAAGACGACGACGCAGGATGGGGGTGCGAAAAGAGAGCCTAAAGAAGTGCGCGCCCACCGCGCTCAAAGAAAAATGCGGCGACGCTAGTTCGCCCCGTGCACGTAATATGAATTCGCCGTTTAACGCCGAGCGACACGGCGCCGCGCCACAATGGACTCGTAAAAAGTGTTTACAAGCCCCCGGAATGCCCCCGGCGGAGATAACGCGCACGCAGAGGCGTAAGAACGCGACGACGACGACGACGACGACGGCGAGGTGGAGGTATACCCTCGTGCGCCCCGACGGCTTTTTTATTTCTTCGGAGCGCGCGCGTGCCGACGCTCGGGGGTTAATTTGTACGCGGCCCTGCCGCGCGTTGCTATTGCTGATTAGGAGTTTCGAAGGCAGTATGGTGGGGGCGAGACTTTGTGGAAATTTATTGGACTCGTGATTTGACAGAGGAATGCGGAATGAGATTCGTGGAATTTTTCCTGGAGAGTTGTCGGTATACGGAGGCAGTTAAATTGGATTAAATGATAATTTTTTTTTTTTTATAAATATTGATATTAATTAAAGCGTTTGTTAAGTTCGTTTGAAATTCGATGAAAGAGTATTAATATTGCGGGAATATATGCGATTGTTTTATGAAGCGTTAAATTAACTGTCAGGTTCGAAGAAAGATATATAAAATATATACATTTATTCTCAATGTTTGAAATGGGTCAATTAAAAATTAAATAAAAAAGAATATCTGCGTATATTGAAATTAATTTTATCTTGCCCGCATTAATGAAAACGTTGAAATGCGTTTGAAACGTGTTTACGTTTAAAATTATAATTAAAGATATATCAAATACACAATATATAACACGTTAAGCGAAAAAGAATATCACAAAGGCCGTTATAACGACGAAGCGCGCACGAGAACAGATTTTTTTACTTTATTATACCTAGTATAGTTTTTAAAGCAGAGTATAGTGCAAAGCACTTGTAACAATTTCACTTTCCCTTTACCAACAACATTTCAAAGTCCACTTATCCTTCATTACCACAAACAAAACCCTCCCTCTACCCGGCAAATCAAAAGCTACTCACCGAGACAATACCAATTATTTTTACCCTCTCCGGCGCGCGCAACAACACAAGAGAGCCGCGCGCCAACAAACGACGACGTCGCTTGCGCTCTTCTCTCTCTCTCCCTCTCTCTCTACGAAAACTAGTTTTTACAGTCAATGCCGCGTCTTAAAGCTCTGCTTCGTTTTGCTCATCTCTTTGCCTTCTCTCTCCCTCCCTCTCTTCTCCTCCGCCGCGGAATCAAAAGGCGCATTACGTCGATTTCGATGCCCGAGCGCGCGCGACGTCAAGGAGAGAGAGAGAGAGAGAGAGAGAGAGAGAGAGACAGAGAGAGAGAGAGACAGAGAGAGAGAGAGAGAGAAAGAGATAGAGAGAGAGAGAGAGAGAGAGAGAGAGAGAGAGAGAGAGAGAGAGGAGTTTTGTAAATAACCGCAGGCTACATTTTTTATCGTCTCGATATTCAAAGGAGAGAGAGAGAGAGAGAGAGACAGCGAAAGAGAGAGAATTTACGTCCTGTTTTGCAGTCAATGGTAGAAAGCGGCGCTCGTCTGCGTTTTGTGCGGTTTCGCTTATATATATAACGTATAGCAGCACGAGGATCTATAATAAAAAAGTTGGCGAGGTTGCCGTTTGTATAGTTAGAGGAGGAATGTCATTGTGTCGCGGTAAACGAACGTATATTTATGAGAGTTTATGCGATTATTATTATACATATCGTGTAATTAATTGTCTCTTCATAAATAGGTTTATAACAGAGAGCTGCACCTGCTTTCGGTCTCAAGTTAAATTTTCAGGGTTTCACGTACACTCGCTAAGCGCGACTGAAACACGCGACAAAGAATAATTAAATACACTTGGCTAATGAGCACGCCGCTGCGATATTTATTATGATCTAAATTGACATAGATGCAATCGCGTTGTGTATTCAGTACCGCGCGCGCGTTCATCGACTAATCGCTCATAATACTTTATCTCGAATGTGCATCGACGTTGAGGTATATATTTGTACAGCGAACAACAGACCGCATCGGCATACTCTTAATTGTGTGCTCCACAATCGAAGCGCGCGCGCGCGCGCCCCAACGCCGCGCACTTTTAATCACGACCAAAGCGAGCCGATAATTAATCAAACTCCTTTCTAATCACGTGCACAGCGAGCAAAAACTTCACCTCGCCGTTCGATCACATACAATTACCCTCGCACAAGCCCCAAAGCCCCCAGCGTAATGCGCCGTCAATAATATATCTCTCGAACCCATCGAGCTATGCCCACTCACCGCAAACGCGCACACGAATATCCCGCTAATCATCCCCGGCGACACTTATACACGCGAGGCTCTCATCGGATTCCGTTCCGCGAGTCTGCGCTCTCTCGTGCATTCCGCGCACTCGACGAATTAAAATCCATATAAGAGACCTGCGCGCGCAAAGTCATCGGCCGGGCATTTGTCATGTAGCTGCCGGCTTCTCTCTAATCGCTTGGATTTCTCTGAGATACGAATCGTACTAGTGCTGCGCGCGGGTAGCGGCGAGATTGCCGCGGGTGATTCGTCGAAACGTGACTCGCGCTCGTGTGTAGTATGCACCGAAGTGTGTGTGGATTTTTTTTTGCTCAAGTGTGTGTGTAGATGGAGGGATGCGCGGAAGTTTTTTGGTCGGGGAGGTTTAGGATGTAGTTAATTGAGGATTGGCTGGTATAGGGTTTTTTGGGGGAACGGAAGATGGGGTCTTTTTTAGGAAGGGAGTGAGGTCTTGCGAGGATTCGGTGATACAATTATAGTGATACGTTGGATTGCTTTTATCAATACTCTTGTATTTTCGTTTTATTGTAGTACAATAAATTGAAGTAATCTTATATGTTATTATTAAATGTATTCTTTTAGGAAGTTAAGTGCTCTATCAACTAATTCTTTCGGTTTTGTTAATCCTGATCTTGATTCAAAGCGATGAATAAATAAATGAATTCTGTTTACTAACAAGCAGATTAACCGTTTATTTATTTAAACGCCCAACAATATTCTTTTCTTTTCTCTTCTCAGTGGCATTTTCCGAATCTTTGTTTCATTTGCCATCGGCGATAGGACTTCGTGTCACACTCCGGTGACGAGAGAGAACGCGAAACTCAATATATATATATATATATATCGTAATCTCGAATGGATGGCGCGCTGAGGCTTTTTCTTCTCTCCCTAAATTTTCTGGCTGTTATTTTTTTTCTGAATCATCTCTCTCCCTTCTCTCCAGTCTCGCGTATCATTCCAGCTATATACGCCGTCGCTCCTTCATTTCCTCGCCTTTATTGCATGACTTCGATTACCCGCGATATCCACAGTTGATATTCCCTTTTTCGCTCTGTCAAAGGCAAGAAGAAGAAGAAGAAGAAAATGTCGCCGAAGGTCCCAACGGGAGAGTGAATAAAACATCCATACGTATATACACGGCTCTGAAAAGTATATAGTTCGCATAAATATTTATTTTCAATAAATATAAATTGTTTTCTATATCAGTATATAAGAAACTTTTTAGCAGCCACTGAAAAATGCATTGAATAAAACTTCAAAAGTCCATCCCATTCCGTCATCATTGAATTTTCATGCACGCGGGTCTCGAGAAACACGAAAACTTCAAAGTTCGCGCGTGGTATATCCCCCGCGAAACCGGAAATTAAATACAATAAATCAGATTAAAAGAAAAATGAAACTTTTCTGCCGACGACTCTCCCCCGAACAAAAAAAAATACACACCGTGCGCGTCCCTTCCCCCCGGTTGATCAACGCCCTCTCCTCTTATCGCCGTATACATCTCCTCCTCCCCCGCGCCCACCTCGCGCTCGGTTTTTTCCTTCCACCGCTGCTGTCTCGCCGAAACTTCGTTCGATTACGATTACATCGCGACATTTCGTCCCTCAGTTCGCTCGCCTTATCGCGCGCGTGGGCCTCCTCCCGCTCCTCGCTTTGATATAGACGAAACTTGTATGATTGACACGACTGTCGCTCGGCGAAATCTCCAAAATCGGAAGAGGAAGAGAGGAATTCTTCGCGCCAAGCGTCTGCGCCGGCAATCATTTTCGCTTATCTCTCTGGCGAGAAACGACAGCTTTTCGCTGCTAGAATGAAGCTTTCAAGGATGTCCTTTTTTCCGGGCGAGCCCATTACTCGCAATAAATGCGATATTGGTATTTATTTTATGGATATTATTGCATATTTTACGCTTTCTAAAAAAAAGTAGCTTAATTTCAAATCGATCCAAATTGTTTTACACTCTACCTAGTCGAAAACAGTTTACTATCGCTTATACGCCAAAAATAATACTCTTAAATAAACCATATAAATACGTCTGCAAACACCGCAACTCGATTGAGCCTTCGGCTTTTCTAATTCCGATAGCAAATCCAGTTACCAATCCCTCACAAAGTAACCGTATAACAAAGCCGAGCACTGTATCCATGCACGCGCCAAAACCTTCCGAAATTCCCTCACCCGTAAATACACAACGAGAACCCCCCCCCCCCGAATATCCTATTATACCACACCTACACCCCTCGAATAATTCCATCACCTGCACCTCCCTCTTCTCGGCAATTTTCCATACCTTTCATATATACACACACACACACACACACACACACACACACACACACACACACACACACACACACACACACACACACACACACACACACACACACACACACACACACACACACACACACACACACACACACACTACTGCTTACGTATCACTTCTCTCTCTCATCCTCGCGGCTTTGATTTACGCGTCCCGAAAGGGCACAGCTCTCCCGTGTACGCGACAGAGACGGACGACGACGAAAATCGGATAAAAAGGAGAACGCGCTCACTGGCTGGCGTCGCATAACCTCGCGAGCGCGCGGGGCTATCGTATTTCTAAACCAGTCCCCACCGCGGGGGTGGCGGCGGCGGGTGAGTACCGCGCTCTCTTTGTCTGCCCCCTCCCCCCTCTTCCCCCGTGTACCGGGATTTTTTCGTTATGTGCGCGCACGTTCTTATGCGTTATTACCGCGCGAAACGCGATGACAGTTGGGTAAAATTCGAGTCGGCACGTTGATACGGTAGGATTTGCGTTTTGTTTAGGGACGAGGTGTGCGACGGCGGGGGTTGTTGAACGGTTCTGTTTTCGATTGTGAGTTATTTTGTTGTACATTCACGGAAAAAAATAATTAGTTAATTCTACATTTCCTATACAGTTGATTTGACTATAAAGTGGCAAGTTCGTTTTACTTTCAAAAATATCGGTAGAATTTTCATTTTGAAATGTAGAATGTACATTTTTGGAAAAAAGGGAATTATTACTTTTTCTAATTTAGTTGATTTTACTATTTTATTTTTTCCGTGTTGATTTATCCAGTTATGTAAAAAACTATTCATTCAATTCAGAGGTTTAATCGAGCAATACTTTCTCAATCAACAGCTCTTAATTATTATTGGATTTTATCTATACCTTTAACTTAAATCACTTTTCTACTATCATGGGTCTGAAGTTTGCAACGTTGTAGTGCAACGAAATAAAAAAATATTTAATTTTCCTTCAAGTTTATAATAACTAATATTAAGGCGATGTGAACCTCAAAATCAACCCAATTTCATTATTTAATTCATAAAGATTCGAACGTTTATTTGGAAAAACAATTCTGTCAGGCGCTCCGTGTATGTAAATACTATGCTCAGATTTTTTTTTGTGCGATTCTATCAGCATTTCCATGAGATACGCTCGTTTTAATACTGGCAAAATTCGAAGTATTACAGATCCCTACTTATCGGCATTGCGGCTTTTATTTAATTAAATAAATTCTGAGTAGATTTTTGGAAAAACAGCTCTGTCAGGCGCTCCGTATATATAAATACTATACTCAATTTTTTTTTTTAGTAATTCAATTATTATTTGCAAAAGATATACATGTTCTAAAATTTGTCGGTAAGTACACATTATCTTAATTTTGCATGTAGATTTATTGTTTTGTAGTAACAAATAACTTTAAAACAAAGATTTAGATAAAATTTCCATTGCTTAATAACATTAATTAATTGTAAAAGATTATTTCGTTGCACACTCCAACGATGCAAACTTCAGACCCATCATCCATTATCACCTACTTCACAAATCCTCCGACGATATTTTTTCATCTCCACCACCACGACAAATTCATCGTCGTGATTCTCATTTACGTCGCGCTCTAACTCTCTCTCTCTCGCGGCGCCTTACCACTACCGCCGCCGCTATACGTTTGCGCGAAACGCGATAACGTAAAAATTCTATCATCGCGGTCTTAAAGAACGAGAGCATGCGTAAGCGACGCGCGCACTTACCGCGAAGAAAAATGGTAAAGTTGTTGTCGGGGACGCGCGCAAAAAGCGTGTACGGCTCGTCGTTGTCGCAAAATACGATATCTTCAGCGCACGCGCGCGTCAAAGGCGTCGTATTTTTTTTTTTTTTTAGAACGATGTTTATCTCCTCCCCTCGGATATACGGGGCTTTAAAATAAAATTAGGTTTCATAGCGGGACGATATCCAGCTCACATCTCGCAGCGTTTTATATAATAACGTTATATATGCGCGATATGCATTTTTGATATTTCGAAAACTAGTATAAAGAAGAGAGAGAGAGAGAGATATATATATATAAAACCGCAGTTTTCTAAAACATAAAAAATTCAAAACGTTACAAGCACGCGCGTGCGCGCGCGCTTTTCACGACTCCGATGTGTACATGCGTGCGTGCAGCAAGTTTGATGTATCCAAAACTCCATTAACGGATACAAGTGCGGAGTGGATGGAGCCGTAAAAGCGTCGCGCGCCATCGGACCCTGGCCGCGTGCGTTCATACGTGGCTCTCTCGTGTCTGTAGGTATATATATACGGACACGGGCCAACTTCCGAAATTCATTTTGGCCGAATTATTAAAAGCGCAGCTATTTGCGCTAGTGTGTATACGTGCGCGTGTAACTTTGATACATCATCGGCAAAGATTTCAGATCTAAAAAATAAAGAAGTTATATATATATTCTTTTTGTATATATCGGACAGAGAGATAAAGGATGAATGGATGGATTTAATTTAAATGTACGATGCGTCAAGGTGACGTGATATTTAGTTTCTTTTCTACCTCCCTGACACATCTGCCATTCTTATCCTTTTCGGATCTAACGATTGTATAAAGGGGTTATAACTGTCTGACGAGGCAAAAAGTCACTGTAGAAGCCGCGGCTCTGTATAACAGACAACTGTACACCGCGAAACGGACAAAGAAGGAAACTAAAGTTTTCTTCTCTTCTCTGACGGATCAGTAAAAAAAGAAGTGGAGTGCGCGAAGGGTAACGATATAGCGCGGAGATAAGAATGGAAAGTGAGAAAAGACAAGAGATGGAGAAGTTTGGGAACGCGCAGAGGAGTGCAAGTGATAGAGAGACGGCCTGTGTTCAGGTAGATTGATTATGATCGATGCGAGGATCGAGCGAGGCCGAGAAAAAAAAAATAGCTCGCGTACAATGGGAGACAAGATACGATGGATAACGCACTTATTTTAGAGAGCCTATCTCGAAAAGTATATCTCGTGTGTGTGTGTGTGTGTGTGTGTGTGTGTGTGTGTGTGTGTGTGTGTGTGTGTGTGGGTGTGTGTGTGTGTGTGTATATATAGTAAAAATTAATATGGACTATGGGAAAGTTTCGGTAGCAACCTATACCAGCCTCTCGTTTAGTTCTTTCTGTTCTTTTTTCTATATATAACATCAACTGTTATTGTACGTTCACATATACAAGCGCTATATCTACCATCCTAATTTCTGCCCAATTTTTACGAGCAAATCCCCTAACACCCACGCGTACGCACGATAAACAGTCGCAAACTCAAAGTTGCACTCGCTCGCACGAGCTCTCTGACGTAATTAACGAAGTTACGATCGCGCCGTTATATACCTGCCATATCCTACTCTCCTCTCAGCGCGCTATCTGCGTTCCGTTTATGAATGCGCGTGCGCACGCGAAATGAGATACGCGCGCCGTGCAGTTTATCGCATTGATTTGCATTTCGGGACAATGGGAAGGGAGAGAGAGAGAGGGACTCGCGCGTTGATTGACGCGGGATTTTTCGGTCGCCGCGGACGACTGTTAATTGTCGACGAGAGGGAGAGAGGAAAAGGATCAAACGAATGGAACGAATGCGTGTGTGTGTGTGTGTGTATCGGTGGCGCGAGTGATTGATTGTTGGGATATAAATTAGGGGGGTTGAATTAATTTTACACTCGGCGAGTTTACAGTGGTCGTTTGGGGGAGGGCCAGGCTGATATAATTGACTCGATCGCGGTCAGTTGTCGGTTTCTTATTAGTGCTGTGATATAAAATATTTGTTAGTTTTTGTGGGTCACCTTTTAAATACAAATTTAAATCTGTCATTTTTCATACACTGGCTCAATTCTTTTTTAAAAGTCGATTTCTAAAATGAATTCTAAAATTACTTTGTTACAGAATAAAAAAACTGTTACTTTGTACAATGTAATATTCAGAAAGAACCTATTGTCATTAAAATAATACAAACATGAAAAAAAAAATGTTCAAACAATAGTAAACTCAAACACACAGATGGCAAAGAACCGTACCTACCATTCGTAATGCTCACGCCATCAGGATGAAATAATCGATACGAAAGAACAGAGCACAGTTATCAATAACCGCGCGGCGGTGGCGAGCGATTCAGCTGACACAAAGCCACCTCCGTATAATACATATCCGCCCACAAAAACTCTCTTTATCTCTCCACAATCGATGATCGAACCCTCTCTCTCTCTCCCTCGGACTTCCGCCAAAAATTATCTCCCGGGGCCGAAAAAACGGACCGAACTGGAGCACCTCGCCAACCGATATGAATTACACATATATACTTTCCCACGCGCGCTCGCATAACAATACACCGTCGCCGCGACGGAGACGGAAAATCCTCTCTCCCCGCGAATCATAAAGAAATTTTTCGGCGAGCACTTTGTTCCAGTTTGTTAACTCCCTCCGCGCTCGCGCGACCGATGAAGCGTAAGTGCGCACGCACGCGAGGACGGCGAGTTCCGGCTTTCGCTCGCCGCGCACTACATTCCCCCGACGTTATTATTGCAGAAGTCACTGCGCCGCGGATGACGGCGATTACTTCTCTCTGCGCGGCTTGGGTTTTTTTTTGCTCGACACGCTTTTTTTCAGCGGGCGCGGGTTGCGGGTTTCTTATTATCGCCGGGGAGAGCCGCAGCGATGTTTGCGCGCCGCGCGATGATGAAGAGGGTTTTACGGTTTTCTTGCGGCTCGCTTTTTCTCGTTTCAATTCGCGAGATTTGTTGTGGGAATCGATCCGCGTTTGTTTTGGCTCGCCACCCTGGAACAGAGCCGTGATGCGGGTGTGACGACGACGGGGCGGATATATAAAAGAGAGATTTGGTGCGGTTACCGTGATACGTGTATCGATTGTTTTGTATATAGGGTGTATCGTTCGTACTTACTGAATTATACGCGTTGTAATAAATGGATTTTTAAATTGATTAAAATGAACAACGGAATGGGAATATGATTGTGCGCTTACCTAGTTAACTAGATACTTCAGCTCAACGATAATAATGAATGTATATAATGTTTGTGTGTGCGCAACGAAATTTAATTGAGGCACATATTATAGCAATGGACGCGAGCGTCGTTATATTCGTTTTATTAGATAAATAATCGCGCTAAATTTCAATTCGATCTATGACGATGCAAATGCAATTTGTGTCTTTACTATTCACTGCGACGAGCGCGCGTGCGTGCGCGTGTGTGTCCGTTCAAAGTAATTCAGAACAATCGTAATGAACGCTCGAACATGTGCATTAGCCTGTTTTCCACATTACGAGCGCGTTTCGGGTATAAATTTATATGTATGATGATTTTAGTTGATTATATATCTAAGCGATTTCAAGTCAATGGACATTCAATTAGTGGAACGACAGCTGTATATCCACGATTACAATAAATATAGTATATATGACACACAGCAAACTTTGCACAAACGTATACATCCCTGCCAATAGAAAAAAAAATCGAAATAACACTTCTCACATTCCCCAACGACTTATTAACCTCATCCCCGTATATATCCCTATACCCACTCACAAGCCCTCTCCCCGGCGTCATTCAAATCACCAAGCCCACCCTCCCCTCTCCATCTCAAAAGTCGCTCATACAAAACGCTCGCCCTCCCCCCTAAGAGTTGAGCACTGCCACACATGTATATGTACACACATACGAGAGAAGGGAGAAGTCAAGTTATGAGAAGCACATATACAATGGGGGCACGTCCAGGTATGTTTTCACCCGGCAGATGCGGCGAACAAAAGTCCTCCGCCCCGCTCGTTCGGACGTCTTTATGCGAGCGCGCGCAGACGACGTTCGAATTAGACGCATAGGAATTTTTCGACTCTCCTGCGCGCGCGCGAGTATAAGAGGGAGAGGTGCTGCTGGGATTTTGAGGGGATGGTATGGTCGCCGGTCGTGGGGAAGGTTGAGGGGATAGGATCTAATTTGTTTATTAGGATGGTAATGGAAAGGTGATGTGAAATGTATAGTGAGTATAATCTATATACGAAATGGCCAAGAAGTTAGAAAATAGCTAGTAAAACTGGCTAATTAATCGCTATTAATAAAACGATTTTTCGATCATTATTTGCCTATTTCTTAGATTTGACGTAACAACAAAAATATTCGTATTTAATTTACCTACTAATTTTATCTTTGATGAAAGAGCATTAAAGTGCATTGGATGGCTTACCAAAATATAAATAAATAATATCAACTAATAAATCATTTGTTGTACTCATTCTATGAACAATTCAGTAAAATTGTTATTTCTCCGCCTGATTCTGTCTCTCTCACTCCTTGTCATAACAGCAAGCCTTCTGCTAGCCATTTCCGGACTAAAGAAACTGATTAGTTTTAATACCTTTAAAATACTCAAGAACAAGCTTGTGCTTGTCTTCGAAAAAGTCATTCTATTTTTCAATCTATTAAATGGCCAAATAATAGGAGAAAAAGCGTTTTATCGCGAGCTAGAAACTGGACAAGAGAAATTCCTATTTTGTAGCAAGTTTCTAATATAAATGGTCAATTATCAGTTATAAAATGTTTTGGATTTCCACCAGGGTAGTGCAGGAGTTGTTTAGGGTTGTCGAATAGTATTGGATTATCGTGCTTAATTTGTTAGAGGAATGATGTATCGTTATATGATACATTATACGAGTGTTTGGACAATACAGCAGATGCTTTATTAACAATCACGATCCTTTATATGGACTAATTCTTTCGGATCAATTACACATGCTGCAGAATCGCATTACACACGTATATCAGAGCGCATTCCATTGTAAATTCTATTTAAGTTCGATCCTCTTATAGTTATATCAGAGTACAATGGTACTTTATACGGCGTTATGTAATTCATTACAGTAGAGATGAACGTTTTATGAGCTCTTGTACGATAATCGATATATCAGCTGCGCCGCGATCACATTAAATTTATAATACGCGCGACGCTTTGATTCACAATCGGCCGAGTATTAACTTTAAATTTTCAATATAAAATCTCTCTCTCTCTATAATAATCTTCTGTGATATACAGAGACGAAATCAGCGCGGTATTAAATAATATATCAGAAATATATATATATCATAATTAAAAATCCGCCGCGCCATCGACTGCAGTTTCCTCCCATTCTCCCACCATCCATATTATATATAGAATCAAAATCCAAGCTTCCCCTACTCGAAACTCCTCCATTTAATCAATACCGATCCTCCAAGATAAATTTTATTTATACCTCAAGTGCGCTCGCGCGGCCACCTACAGATTTCACCTATTATTACGGCTTCTCTCCTCTTCCTTTCACCGTTCCAAGACACGCGCGCGCGCACACACATACACAGCGCGCACTTAACCCCACCTCACAAAGAATCTCACAAGAGACCACGACGACGGCGACAAAGCTGCTGAAAATTAAAAGAAAAGCAACAAAACCGCTCTCTAAGTCCGCCTCTCTCCCCGGCGGATCACTCGCAAGTGCGCCTCTCCTCCGGACGTTCAATATAAACCCCCGAAAAGCCTCCCCCCGTGTCGTCGTCGTCGTCGTCGTCTCGCGACAAAGAGAAGAAGGAGGAAGAAGAAGACGAAGGAGAAGAAGCGCGGTGAAAAGGAAATGGAAGCCACTCGAGCGCCATTGTTGCCCCCGCGCGCGGTTTTTCAAAGCAGAGATTGCCCGCGCGCGCTCGGAAAAATGAGAGAGTGTGTGTGCGATGGGAAATTGGGCCGACCTCGATTAGAGGGAGAGCCGGTCGCTGCGTGTTTTTCGGATTTTAAGTCGAGAGCGCTGTTTCGGACGCGAGAGAGAAAGAGAGGAGAGACGGCTCTTGCGCGCTCACCACCACTGCGCGAGTTTTCGCGAAATTACTATACTGGTCCTTTTTTCGGTCGCCTTTCTTTTTCCTGCGGTTAGTTTTGTTTCGGTCGTTGCGGATGAAGAATTCGCGGCGCGGGTTTTTTGCGGAGGGAGAGAGGTCGGCGATGTGCGAATTTAAGGTGATGAGGGGCTTGCGTTGCGTTGTTTGAGTTTTCGGTTGGTTTGGTTGTAATTTTTTTTAGGTGTGTTACTTGTTGTCACTAGATTGACTTTTACATGAATTGAAAAATTGTGAAAAATGTAAATAAAATAGATTTTAAACGTATATATAAAATCTCATAACATCTGCCACGTTTCGTCTTTTTTTATTTTATCAATTAACAACACGCAAACTCCAGGAAATCCCAATTCCGCGCAATTTCTCGTCGCGGCACTAGTCAAACGAACCACTACGTGGCATCCCCAAAATTATCACCTCGTAAAAAAATCCCCCATTATACCCCATCTTCTCTTCCCGCATCCCCGTAATTACACCACCGGCGACCCAAAACAGACCAAAACACACCATATACACATAACCACCCATCCGCTCGTAATCCTCAGAAAAATCTCCGCGGTCGCGACAAAAAGACGAGACAAAAAAAATGTGTGTCACCGGTGCATTTACGCTGTGTGCTGCTGCTGCACCGGCTTCGCCACTTTTTCCTCTCTTCTCCACCTCCCCCCTTCTAACTGTGCACAGGGCGTAAATTACAGTTTGCGTTTTGCGGTCGCGCGGCGGCGGTCGAAAAACCGCAGGGAAAAGGTCGTCGACCAGTGGTGGTGGTGGTGGTGTGCACCGCTTTTTGATATATTCGCACCGGATGGCCGAAGGAGGAGAGAAAGAGAAGCGCGATCGTTCCTTTCGTCGTCGTGCGTCCGTGATTTCTTAATTTATCGCGCAGGAAGGATGGTGTAATTGCTCGGCTGGACGGCCGCGCGGAGGTTAAAGGGGAGGATGTGTGTGGGGAGACGACTGACGGTATGGGTCGAGGTTCACGGTCTTCTTCGTCTTCTTAAATGCGCTTCCTCTCCGTTTGAGCTTTTTAGGTGTATTGTCTTGCAGACGAGAGATAGGGGGAATTCTCAGCGTTTGTGCAATATTTCGTTTTGGTGTAAGAGAGCAATTTTTGTTAAACTACTCGACGAATTTAGTTTGTTTAGTGCGGTTTATACGAGGTTATTATAGTGCGGTTCTCTGATATTGTCACCTAAAGTGCGGTATAATTTTGGCATTCTGCGAAACGTTTCTCAGATTCACCAGTCTCAAATAATATTTTCTTGAAATTGCAACTGTGATTGTTACAAAGTTGCTGGCTCTGTTAGCTCCTGGGAGTCAAGTGCTAAATTATATTCTTGTTCTAACAATTGCAACAACAAATTTTACATATCTAACTTAATTTGAGTTTAATTTAAGTTCAACTCTTAAGACCAAACAATGTAATATAAAATAAATTTAACGGTAACATCTTATTTACGATGCTACTCGGCACTACACTTCTCAACAACAAAAATTCCTAAAAAAAAATTTAGCATTAAAAGCCTTATCACAGCCCAAGACAATCCATCGTCCCGGCCGATCCCCAACAATCGCTGCACCGATTACTCGCCACGGCCATGCACCGTGCGCTCGTTAAAATTCCGGCGCGCGCACTTTATTACTTCCTCGCCATCGCCGAAAATCACCCGCACTGCTCTCCACACTTGACCTCCCGTCCGCCCTCATTATACACGGCGTCCGACTAGGAAACACACAAAGCAAAAAAGAAAAAAAGAGAGAGAACGTCGTCCACCGTGACCAAAGTGCACACCGGATGGACGCCTTGCCCACGTGTATAATATATATACATGTAGTAGTACAGTCCTTTCTGTCATCCATACTCCGCGCGGCTTCTGCCGAAAATTACTCGTAGGGCCTCGGCCTTTCCCACGAGTCGATTAACATCGACGAGAGACTTTTTTTCATGCGAACTTTATCGCGCCACGGCTCTTCATTAAACGCACGCCGCTGCCGTCTGTGCGAGAGATGCGCACGAGAGATAGGTGTGTGCCTCGAGTGTTCTACGTGTATATATACATGTTTGTGGTGCGGTAATAAGGGATTGTGGCGTTTTTTGGGTAACGTTGGTGTCGCCTTTTTGGTGGGAAATTTGGTGGGCCGGAGTGAGGAATTCGTGTTGAAGTGGTTCTTTGAGCGAATAGTCGCGTATTTTTGGTATAACATGTGTTTGAGGTTGTTTTGTTTTGGAAAAATTGATGGGATAAAGGATAGAAAATACATCTATACACATCTATAGTGAAAGAACCAAAACTACGAATTTTTTGAATTTTTAGTAAATTATGACTATATTTAACAATTACCTCAAAAGCGGCCATTAAAGTAACTATAATTTAAGCTAAAAACGATTCGGAAATGATTTAATTCCATATAACGACTGAGCAAGGAAGCACCACACACACACGAAATTCATGTTTTACTTTTATTAAAATAATGACACGTTAAACTCACGGCGCCGTTAAAACGGGAGCGCACCTTTCGAAGAACAAAATTGTAATGGATTACTTATCCTGCCCACCATCTTTCGATGCGCAGATAAGGCGCGCTCAAGAGTGAGAGAGAGAGAGAGACAATGGCGTCGGTGGCGGCGCCTCTCGCACGGTCGTAATTTCGGATATTACTTTTTTTCTCTTAATTATCCGGATATTCTCCAAATTAAAGTAACGATCGTTTAGTGCGCCCCTCGAAAACGCGGCAATTTATACAACTCGCGCCATCGCCATATCCTCTCTCCAATACATAACGGACTTTATATAATAAGGTACATATAAAATGCTAAAGAATATTTTTCAAAGGTTAATAATCGAATGCTTTCTTTCTGTTTCAGGTAAGTTACCAGAGGCCCGTGGTTATGTCTCTTCCCAAAATTCACATCCACGACAGCCGGTCCGCGTGAGTATACACTTACGGCGCTAAATACAACCGGGGAATTATCTGGAATCGCTGCGCCGCGTAAATTCGGCGGACGCAAAAAGCATCGAGCACCTCTCTTCCTCTTCTTCTTCTTCGCGCGAATTTCGAAAGTAAACCCACGCGCTCGCACGTCAAATCCTTGCCCCGCGCAAAAAGTATCAAAAGATAATATTTTCTCGGGCTGAGGAAGAACCTCCCGCGCGATAAAATTTTCGTGGGCGGGCAATTTTTGCCTGTGTGTGTGTATGTATGTATGTATGTATGTTCGTGCATATTCAACGTAGAAGGTGGAGGAGGAGGAGGAAGAGGTGGAAGAAGAATAAAGCGCCTCGTCTTGCATTCATAAATCCCGGCGACCCCTTTCTATCTCCCTCTCACTCTCTCTCTCTCGTCCCTGGTATCAGCGTAACATTTTTCTCGCGTTCGTTCTTTATTTTCTCCGGATGTATTTAGTACCCCGGATAAACCCCAGCGCGCTCGCTCGCGCCGTAATCTCGCTGTACAAAGCCATTCGCCGATTCTCCTTTATTTTTTTCTGAAAAGAAGGGAGAGAGAGAGAGAGAGAGAGAGAAAGAGAGAGAGAGAGAGAGAGAGAGAGAGACAGAGAGAGAGAGAGAGAGAGAGAGAGAGAGAGAGAGAGAGAGAGAGAGAGAGAGAGAGAGAGAGAGAGATAAAAGACACGCGCAGGAATCGCGCGAATTATGAATCTGAAAAATTCGCGAGATTAATCGCGCGCCGGAGCTTTGCGCGCTCGGATCTGGGAAATGCGACGAGGAATGGAGGTGTCGCGCTGTAGAGAGTTTTTTTTATTAATGTTGGAGGTATTATGGAAGAGGACGTAATGATTTTGAATGTTCTCCTGGGACCACGGGAGATGGTATTTTTGTATAAGGACTGACGCTGTGTGACGCGAGGAAATAAGGAATAAATCTGGCTTAGGTATTGAGGCTGCGCTGTCGTTTGTTGGGAGCTTATGCCTCGTTTGCTTTTTGTTTAAGATCGATGATAAATTCTGATGCTACGAGGGGGAGAGCATTAAGTTCTTAAAAAATACCGGCCTGTTACATTATACCCTAATTGATGACGCAAATTGTAATGCATCTACTACCTTAAACTGGACGAAGTTTATGAACCGTATATACATTCGGCACGCTCAATAGCTAATATTTCGAATTAAAAAACGCTAATCGTTCCAAATAACCGGCTTTTACAAAAATATAAACAGCCACTAAAATCAGTTAAGGTTGTATTGGCTATATCATCCACGACAAAAGTTATTCCATTACTTAAAATATTACTATGAACGCTTCTTTACTTATTTTGGAGTTAAGAGCTTTATCAAGGTACACCAGACAAAAAGTTCAAGCACTCAAAATCGAAAATCGGACGAAAATTTTTGAAATATTTTAACTTTTAAAAATCAAATGTCTTAATACATTTTTTATTTCATTCAAAATAATGGCGCATCTTCAAATTTTGTTCAATTCTTATCTTTTTGGTCTTATATTATTCGGATAAGAATTACTAAACTTAGGTTTTCCAAAAAAGAGATCACTTTTTAAGTTGACTGTACTTTTGAAAATGTTTAATTATTTGAAACAGAAAAAAATATTTTATATTTCTGATTTCCGCGATCTGTTAGGAATTCTTCTTCGAACAATATAAGACCAAAAAAATAAGAATTGAGTAAAATTTGAAGATGCGCCATTATTTTGAATGAAATAAAAAATGTATTAAGACATATAATTTTTAAAAGTCGAAATACTTCAAAAATTTTCGTCCGCTTTTCGGTTTTGCAGGCTTAAACTCTCTCTCTGGTGTATTTTTATTTTTATTTTTATAAACATATTGAAGAAAAAGTGTAGTAATGCTGACTCGCGACTTGGATCGTACAGCCAATACAACCTTAAACAGTTACTCCAGAAGCCCCGCGTCCGACAAAAAAGCCTCGAAACACACACACACACACACAGCTACACTGCCCCCCTCGACAAACTGCGCGTAACCACATACCAAATACTACACTCGGGCCGGGCATATTTTACTCATTAGACACCTCGGCCTAACAAACTCGCACTTTGTCAGCCGTCGCGGCGCGGGATTCCGAATTATCGCCTCGTTAGCTAAACTCGACGCGCTCACACAACTCCCCGTCATCGCACGCCCGGTCATTTTCACCGAAGACATATACGCATCGACATCACAAAAGACAGACACACGTCGCGCATTCTTATGCGCGCGAATTCGAGCCCGTAATCAGATAGCTCTTTCGGCCGGGCGCGCCAAAACCGGCTAATTAAGGTCCGCTCTCTCGCTCGCGATCGAGGTTAATTAATTATCGCGCCCTCGCCGCGAGACGAAAGGGCGCGCGTGGGAGTTAATTGAGAGAGAGAGAGAGAGAGAGAGAGAGAGAGGTTCAAAGGGTCGCGCGCGTCGATGCTGCTGCGCGCGATTGGCAAAGGGATTTTTTTCAGAAGTGGTTAAATAAAGGTATATAGTGAGAGCTTCGATTTTAGAGAGGGTCTGATTGAAGTGCCGCTAATAGGTGCCGTTACTTTCCTTGTAATAAATTCGGATATATGGATGTATAATGGTAGAGCGTGGGAAATTATACTGAGAAAAATGAGCTGATAAAAATTACTATAATACAGAGTAATGTCGAGACATATACTTGAAATGTTAAAATAATTATTAAAAACATAAGAATTTTTACTATAAAATGTAGTAATTATATTTTGACATTGCAATGATGTCCCGACGTTACTATCTATGTATTGTAGTAATTTTACTTAGGTAATTTTTTTCAGTGTATTTTAACTAAAATTTTGATAAGACCAAGTATTTTACTTGGCAATGAATTTTTAACATAATTTTTAATTTTGAAAATCATCTGATAATTTCATTGAGTTTCTACAGGAAATGGAATTTATTATCGCAGTCAAGTGTGTGTGTGTGTGTGTGTGTGTGTGTGTGTATATAATGAGCTAGCGATGCGGGTTTCACTATTTTACATTTTATCAATTCCTAATTAACAAATTTAATACGTTACACACGTACTAATTGCATTTAATCAAATTAGCAATGAGTCGTACTTGTTATTTGTAACAAATCAATATATAATATACAAATGTATCAATGATTCAATATGAATTTCAATGAGGTTCTAATTAATATTCCCGATAATATTATACAGGAAAAAGTATTCTAAATCTATGAGAGACCTTTATTACACTATACGTACTTGTTATCAATCGTATTTCTAAAGTTCACCATACAGCTACACTAAACAGATTTTGATAATAGGGACGATTGAATCATACGACGACAATAATTCACTTATCCTTACCCCAGAAGTATATGATAATTCGAGGAGACACGAACACCGGATTATTATACATAAACCCGAAAAACACACACGCATGCACTCTCGCACACAAACTCGGAATCCGGAGACTTCGATTTGCTTAATTCAACAACATCGTGCCGAGCAGCTCCTCGATAAATTATACCGCGTAAACGCTGCTGATTTCGCAAAAACAACTTCTTCCTTATACATTCGCAACGAGAGTAAAAACGACTCCGCGCTCCACCCCCTTCTTTGGCCGCGCGCAAGAAAACTTCGATAACAAAATGCGAATGTAAAATTATTCAAACGCGTCGCTCCTCCTGCGCTCTCTCACTCTCTCTCTCTTGAAAAATGTTACCGGGACAAATCGAGTTAGCTTCTTCTTTCCTGCCCTCCTTATTTTTCCTTTTCTCTCGCTTGCATGTCGTCGAGACGGAGAGAGAGACCCTCCCGCGAGAGTCGACTATTTCCGATTCCAGTTTGGCCGCGGAGGAATATGAAAAATACGGAGTGGGTGGGGGCGCAGAGGTTTGTAATAACTCGTTAAATGAACCGAGGAACGAGTCGAAAAATCCGCGGGGAAGAAATGCGGCTATAAGGACGTGTATTATGCTCGAGTGTGGAGGAGTGGCGCGCGTAGTACTTATATATAGCTCGCGAAAGTCCAGATCGGTCTGAGATGCCTTTTTTTTTCTTCGATTTTCTCGGGTTGCGAGTACTACTGTTCGCGCGCGCTTTTATTTCTTTTGCAGAATGTTCGAAGTTTAGCATTTGTTTTTGTTTTTTTATGAATAGAAGAAGTTTTTTTTATATTGGTAATTTCATTTAATTGAATCGTTCTGGTTTGTTTCAGCAGTTCAATGCAAAAAAGAAAACCTACGTGAGAACTTTTTATTGCTTTCGATCTATAATAAAAAACCATAAAAATTTAATAGCTTGAAAATTCATAAAACATTTTAAATTAACGTCTATCGTAACCTATATCTTCATAAATATAACCAATTAAAAGGGTACACAAAGTTCTTTTATGATTCGTGATTGACCAAAGTATACTGTTTCTTCCACAAATAGCACCCAACATGCCCAACATTCAACCAAAAATCCAAATCCTCTCTTACACCACAATATCTCCACCCCATCCCCAAACACTGTAATAACCCCATATCCGCAAACGACCGAAAATCACCAGCCTGCTCCTGCAAACCTGCAGCGCAAAAGCGAGAGAGAGAGAGAGAGAGAGCTATAGCTGACCGCGGATATACTTTCTCTCTCTCGTTCGCAACGATCGAACGCTTCGCGTTGCACGCACCGGAACAAAAGCTCTCGCTCTGTACCCCCCCCCCCCCCGCTTGCGCGCGCGCAAGGTCGGCGCTTCGGTTTTCACCCTCTCTCCTACATATATACATACATACACCCATATACTATTGTCCAACGGATCGAGGGGTCAAGCTTACGCTCATGCGCGCTCGCACACCGTGAATTATTATTCCCATTTGTCGTCGCGGCCGTTTCGTCACGGCCGACAGATGAATGTCAAAATAGAGGCGCGCGCGCATTAATAATATGCAATTTTTGTCTCGCTCACGGGGGTGCGCGCGCGTCGCGGCGTTCGATTTGTAGGGTTTACGTGTGTGTGTGCGCGGGCGTTCGATTTGCGGGGTGTGTATAGGGCAGAGAGAGGATTGGTCATCGAGCGAAGTGGTGGGTATACAGGAGCGGTCGCGGGGTGTAATAGTGGTGGAGCGCGCGTGCTTTGTACTTTTGGTCATTGTCGGCGAGTGTAATTGTTGTTTGCAAGCGTTTGCTTAGAGATTTGGCAGTTGTTAGGTGCGTATATGTGGAGCGGAGAATGGTTTTACGTGCGCGGAGAGTGCGACATGTGTTTGCTCGGCGGTAGTAGTGCAAACAAAATTATACTTACTTTTGTGGTGCAAATTGAGGTATAAGAGATTTTTGTTGCGGTATAGGGACGTGAGTGCATCAAGAATGCATTTAGCGGTGATTGTTATATGGTTATAAGCGTATATTGTATCAATATGGAAGTAGTAATGGAAGCGATTGAAGGGCAAAAGTATATATTGATACGTACGTTTATGATTTGAATGTATACATTTAATACGATGATATTAAACTTGCCGAAACGTACTTTTAAAACACTATAAAATATCGTGAAAAATTTACTTTATAGATTTTAAAAATTTATTTTACTGATATGTGTACCCTGGTAGAAATCGTCCATTTTTCTCCCATTTGTGAAATGATTTTTCTTCCATTTTCTAGCCATTTTCTAACGATTTCGGTCAACTCGCCATTAAATGGCTAGAAAATGGGAGAAAAATCGTTTCACAAATAGACGAAAAATGGACGATTTCCAGCAGGGTAACTTCATTCGCAATTCTACTATTTAAAAACAATATTTCTCACTTTTTCAAAATTATTCCTCATCCTCCCACTACCTTCAATATTAATACCCAAATCGTATACGGTAATCCCAGGGGATTTTTTATTCAAAAGAGAAACACCAACACCTAAGTGCGCTCCCCATTAAAACGCTAACGCTTTCCACCACACAGAGAGAAAGAAGACACATTCGACAGCAGCCGCAGCTTTCGCCGCTCCTTTAATAACTCACGAAAAAGCTGCAGCGCACTACTACACCCACGAAAATCTACGCGCTCGTGCGAAATCTCCTTTAACCGCGCGGGGCTCTTATAATCTCGCGAGGCGATTCGTCAAAAGCGCGCAGGGAGAAAGAGAGAGGGAGAGAGAGAAAACGGAACGGCTGTGTGAATTATGCACGCGCTGGGCCGCGAGCGCGAAACTTTCCGGGCTTTACGTACATCCACGGTTTCCCCGCGCGAGATAGATTATGCGTGAATTATTAAATGTCGCCGTAGAAATTTTCAGTCGAGAAAAGAGAGACAGAGAGGGAGAGAGAGAGAGAAAGCAGCAGCGTGGGTTGTGTGCAAGGGACGCACACGCGCGCTAAATATTTGCGTTATCGCTCGCGGACGCTGATAAAGCGATTTATTCGCGACGGGTTTTGGCTTTTAGGCGAGCGCGCGCGGGGGGGATTTATTCGGCTTGATAGGATCTGTCGTGTTTTTGTCGTTAGCTGCGTTTTTTTTTCGTTGGGTTTCGGAGGCTGGCGATGATAGCGAGCGCGCGAATTTAGAGACGTGGGCGGCTATGGGTTTTTGAAACGAATAGCCTTTGGCGCGTGGACGCGTTGATGTCATATAGTTTTGCCAACGTGCGTGACACGTTCGCGCCGCGTTCGAGTTTTTGTGTGAATTATGGCACTCCGGGCGCGGTGTGTGATGTTTTTCCGCTAAATTTGATATGATTTGGAAAATCGAGCTGCAGCTGTAGTTTTGTCAAAATTAGATAGGGGATTTGGAGGAATACGAAATGTTTGAATATCAACGAAAACGAGATTTTTATTTTTTTATCATACAAAAGCAGAATAAATTTATTTCGTGGTAAGTGTAGAAGGGATCTCAATTTTATTCTAAAAACAAAAATCCTTCGTATATAAACTTTTGGTGTTTTTTTTTTGTACTCTGATCACAAAACACAGGCACGCACGCACGAACCACACATACAGAGAAAAGAAAATCTTAACTGTTAACGAACGGACGTTTGGATATGGACAGATGGAATGTTCATTTATAGTTAGACAAATTCGTAAACTAAAATTCGCTAAATAGTTAATTCGACTTTGCTAACTATATAAATGAACATTCCATTGTCCATATCCAAACGTCCATTCGTTAACAGTCAAGATTTTCTTTTCTCTGTGCATATATACATTCACATCCCGTGTAAAAAAAAAAGTCTGGGCGAAGTCTTGCACAAGTCTGGCTTGAAAAGTCTGGACAAAGTCTCGCAGGTCGGACGATCCCAGACTTTTTGCCAGACTTTTTATTTCTTCTATTAAAAGTCTTGGAAAAAATTCCCAGACTTTATCCAAGACTTTTTACCAGACTTAGTATACTGCCGAAGAAGTTTGGGAAAAAATCCCCAGACTTTATCCAAGACTTTATGCCAGACTTAGCATACGGCGAAAAAAGTCTTGGAAAAAATCCCTAGACTTTATCCCAGACTTTGTTCACCAGGCTTTGTGGTCGGCGTATGGAGGTTATGCACGCCCGAACAGAAGATTCCGCTGGTATGATGAAGAGAGGGTTGGATTAAATATGCGCCCGTAGAGCAGCGAGGCAGTCCATAGCTGCGTTTACCATGACTCTTCGTGGCTGCTCACATTCAGGTGTCTTCTTCGGGGAATCAGGAATTCGCCATCTGAAATAACTACACCATTGAAATAAAAATATCTTCGCAAATTCATTATAACGTATGACCAACACGACTATTTTGAAGTGAACATCAACGCATAGATTTCAAATGTTTTGTTTGGTTTCCAAGTCTACACGCGCGTTAACTTGGAAACCAAACAAAACATTTGAAATCTATACGTTGATGTTCACTTAAAAATGAACGAATTCGCGGAAATGTTTTTATTTCAATGATGTAGTTATTTCAGATGGCGAATTCCTGATTCCCCGAAGAAGATGCCTGAATGTGAGCATCCACGAGGAGTCATGGTAAACGTAGCTACGGACTGCCTCGCTGCTCTATGGGCGCATATTTAATCCAACCTCTCTCTTCATCACACCAATGGAATCTTCTATTCGGGCGTGCATAACCTCCATGCGCCAACCACAAAGTCTGGTGAACAAAGTCTGGGATAAAGTCTGGGGATTTTTTCCAAGACTTTTTACGCCGTATGCTAAGTCTGGCATAAAGTCTTGGATAAAGTCTGGGGATTTTGTCCAAGACTTAATAGAAGAAATAAAAAGTCTGGCAAAAAGTCTGGGATCGTCCGACCTGCGAGACTTTGCCCAGACTTTTCAAGCCAGACTTGTGCAAGACTTCGCCCAGACTTTTTTTTTTACACGGGATCAGACATTTTAATTCTAATAACAAGTCATAAACCAATAATTCTTTTCTACCCAATTAATTCTACATCCAACCATCCCTTCCCCAGCAAAAAGAACCTATATGTATCAATTCAATTCCTCCCACTCCATATCCCCGACTTTTAACCAACCCCGACCTTATCATTCACTTACCTCTACTCTCTCCACTCAACTTTTTTCCCTCGCCCCCGCTTCAACCACCAACTCCCCGTCATAATCCCCAAAAAAGCACCCACTTCTCTCTCTCCCCCGTCTTCGCATTCCGCGAACCTCACTACGCGACATCGATCCGCGCTCGCCTTCTGATAAGCGCTCTGCTTTCCGCGCGCCCGATCCATCTTATCGCGGCTTAGTCTCGATTCGCGCCCGACGCCAACAATCTTCGCCGTTGTTCTCTCACAGCCGCGATCGCGAGAAAGTGCAAATAAAGCGAATCGAGGGTGCGAGAGAGAGAGAGAGAGAGAGGTGTCGCACTGCAGAGTGGACGCTTTGTCCGCGACCCCGACATCCTGTTATTGAATACGATAGTCGTGCGTGTGTGTGTGTATTTGTGGGTTGGGTTTTTATCGGTGTTGAATGTAAGGGATATGTGTTCGGGAGGCTGGAGGAGTGGGATTGATTACGGTCGGCTTGCAGGCTGCGCGCTCGCTCGGTACAGTCGTACGGGTTCTGTAGAATTCGTGTTGTTTGGTAAATAGCTCGAGGAGGGAATCGGAAATGGAGCGGGGAATTAATCTTCGAATGGCTTAATAGGACGTTCTTTGGTTGTTTAAATTTTCGATTATCCGAGGAATTGAGAATAATATTAGTGTATTTGCTTTATAAATGTTAGAGAAATTAATCAAAGGAAACTTTTTATACTATAATAATACTGGAACTATATGTATTGCATTTTTTAACAATCGTTTGAAAAATATTCGCCAGCGTTCTATCCCCACGTTATATATTTGTCTGTATTATCGGTATTTTTCAAATGATTTATGTATAAATATAACAAAATAACTGTTTTCACTATATATGTATATATTCCCGGTACAGCGCGTACGCAGCAGACACCGCACATACCTCTTAATCAAATCAATCGCGCCTTTCGCACACACGACTCGGCGCCCGCGCGAGCGCTATAGCGATAGCATGTCAAACGTAAATAAAATATATCGAGTGCGCGCGCGCGCGCGCTCGCGCCTGCGCACGTGTAATCTAAATAGGTTTATCGCGATATTCCGCTGAAAAATGCTCCCGTACAGTGGACACTTTGTTATCAATGTATATACGCCGTGCCCGCCGCCGCCGCCGCTTGTACATTTGATTTCCATGTAGAAATATCAATCTCGCGAGATAAAGGAAAGCCTGCCTCTTGCCTCTCCCGCGTCGCGGCTGCTACTTTTATTTCGCAAGACACACACAATGTGCGCGCGCGTTTCGATACGCGGGATTTGCCTCGTGAGTAATGGAGTTGGTTTATCAAATTGTTTTTATTTTTGAAGTGGAAACGTATAAACTTTTTTTCTGTAGGCGAATGTGTATATTGTTTGTACAGTTTTAACTTGAAATGCGTCATCGTCGTGAAAATAAATTCAACACGCGCTGGTTTGTAAATTCTTCGGTTATTTCTCTCTCTTGTTTCGAGCTAATACCTCGACATAAGTTTGCTTTTTAGTTTTAATATAATCCGTTATCGACTGGCGGCATTCATTATTCGGCGTATACATATTTTCGTTACTTCTTTTTCCATCGTATATAATAAATCTCAATTTATATCGCTATCAAAATTGAATTTTCATGTTTCTCGACGAGGCAGAAATGCAAAACTATCAAAATCAATCGTACAATTTTATTCTCACGGATAAAAATAATTTCCCCGCCCTCGGATAAGGCTTTATATATACATGTTTTTTTAATTAAATTACAACGTCAGAACATCTCACCTTCGGCTCACCTGAATTAACATTTTAATCTCTTCTACAATACCCCTCGCACCTTTTCTTTTTTTTTTTTCTCAAAATACACCTTTAAACTTCTCTCTCCTCGGGCGTTAAATCGAAATCAACCTATTCGCCCGGTTCAATTAAGATAAAGCGCGCGCCGTGAAAAAGAAACTCGAATTTCGTCGTCCTCGTCGTCGTCGCCCACTCGTCGCGCGTAACGGCCGTACCTATAAAATTTAATAGGGAATCGGACTACAAGGCTCGTTATTCAGCGAGAGCGCACTTCGATTTATACGGAGTTGGAGGTAGGAAAAGCCCTGCCGCTGCGGGAAGGATCAATGACCCCCTTCTCCCTCTCTCTTCTGAACTTGAGCGCCGCGTCGTCGTCGTCGTAGTCGTCGACGGCGTCGATTAGCGCGATATCGAGAGTCGATGTGTGTACAAGCGCGATGTGGGAGAGAGAGAGAGACGAGAGGTTATAAATAATGCCGAGCCGGCGCCCTTCGTGTAAGCGACCGATCGACAGTTTGGCGGTTAAGGTCCCACGACTTCGGAGCTCGAGGTGGATGTGTGTATGTGAATGTATATGGGATGGGTGGGGTTCGATTGTGAGGAACGGGTTTTTTTTTTCTTTTGGAGGCGTTGTAAAGAAAAATGTTTATTAACAGTTTTGTGGAGTCGAAAAATGAAAAGTTGTAAAGCGTGGAAAAGTTGGAATATTTTTTTTATGGATGATTGAACAATAAAACTGTAAGTATGGAGTGTATAGAAAATAAAAAAAAGGAAGAAAAAGGTATTTTTGTTCCAGCATCGTCGGTGGATGGTTTCTATAAATTGAATTCTTCTTAATTAAATAATGTTCTTTTTCAATCAAGAGATAGATAGAAGTTTAATTTTTAATTACGTGCAATGTACAGAAGAAAGTACATTTTCAAGTTTGACTATTATTAATTGCGTAATGTTACAGGATAATAACGGAAAATTGCCAGTATGAATAATTTAAATTCGCAGAGCTAAAATTATCTCTCTCAGTCTAAACGATATCTCTCGTAACCTGAATGTATTTATGGAACGCAAATATAATTATAGAATCCAAAATTAACGTATGAATTGAAAATGCGACTAGCTATATATATCTCGTGCATTTAACGAGTTAAATTGCGAACCCTTGATCCACTGAATTACGGTTAAGCGAAGAAAAACTGTACTCATTTTTTTCCTAGAAAAGAGAGCTCGTGCGCTTTAAATTATTCCCGCGTAGGTCAATATTACAACTTTACCTTTGTGCGGAAATGAAATTTTTAAAAACTCGCCGCGCGGCTTTCATCCTCTTTATATCACTGCGCGTGTATCGTCCGGAAATTCATTTTACATATTCATTTTACACGGTTATTTCCGCGTAATCCGCGCGCGACTTTACAAACGCTATAACCCTCCGATCCCTTGGAGCATAAATTAAATTTCCACTCCAGTCGAAGCTCAAATAATAATTCAGCCCGCGCGTCGAAATTATTCCCCGAAATTTTTCCGCGCGTTCCGCGGAAACATCCTCTCGGGTTCGCGCAAAAATCAAAACTCGCGCGCGTACACATTCCCAAAATAATCCGGAAATTATCGCGTTCCTCCTCTCATTAATAAAATACCCTCCCCCGCCTCCTCATCGCGTTCAGCAGGCAACGGCCCACGCCGAATATTCCGATAACTAATTGGCAACGGCGCGCATTTTTTTCGATCGCTGCTTCCCCCTCTCACTCTTCCTCGCTCCCCACGCGCGAGATAACGGACGGTTCATAAATAAAAAGCGGCATAAGCCCACGCTAAATGCAGCGCGCGCGTGTGTATATAAATAAAGAGGGGAAAAGAGAGAGAGAATTATAATCGAGAGGCGGCGGGGCGTCGGCATTCCGGACGATTTCGTCGATGACTCTTGAGCAGTATTAAAATCTCGTTGAATTAAGCGAGAATTATACGGCGCGCGAGAGGCGAGGGCCGATAAAAATTTACGAAAAACGCGCGCCCGGATATTATATGGCGGGTGGAAAATGTTGCGGCGCGCGCTCCTCGAGTTTATTCGGGAGAGGTATTTGTTATTTCGGAGCATAATGAGGGATCGATTTATGGTTTTCTGACTCGAGAAATTGGAGTTGATGCGTCGGCAAGGGAATTTAATATGTTATTTTTTCATAATTTAATATATTTTCGCGTTGATATCGTTAATGATGTTTTTATTACTTCTGAAATACTTTCAATTATACTTGATCAACTCGTATCGAAGTTATTTAAAATCAGACATCGATATCGTTAATTTATATACTTTCAAGTAGCTAAGAATTTTATTTTAAAATTAACAGGTATAGTACAAGTTTATTTTTAATTAAATTTCATTTAATAATTATAAGATTTTTAATTAACGATTTTTCAATATTGCACGTAATGAATTACAATAATCTAAAAAATTTTAAATTAAATTTACAGTGTGTTACATTTTCAAATTTTTTTGAAAATATGATAGTCAGAGATCATGAATAAAGAGATTTGTTGATAATACAAATTCAGCGTTAAAATAACGAACGATGTGTATCCTCTACAGATAAATCAGTGGAAAAATCTGGCATTAATACAAATCAGTAAAGAATCTACTGATTTTATAGCGAGAATATATATACACTTTTCAATAAAATTAAATTGAATTTTCACCGTCAAATATCAACTTTAATCTGCTAAATCGCTCAATTCTTTCATTAATTTATGTGTTTTTTTTTTATTTTTAGACAGCATATACATTGCAAATCCGACCCGCATCAAAATTTTAAATTATTAACAAAATATCCCAAACTCGACCCCAAAAAACCACCGTTCCCAAATCCTCATCCCCTTTTTTCCTCTCCCGCCTCTCCTCGAAAAAAAAACCCGTGCATCACCGGTCGCTCTCTGAATTTTCGAGGCGAAACCTCGCGGGCATCACAATGCCTCTCCTCTCCTTCGCATATTTCGGATAAATAATTTATCCGCGCTCGCGCCCGAGAGCAGCTCGGCGGCGGTGGTCGGACGTCACTCGGCTCGTTCCGCTTGCTGCATGAAACATGAGCGACTCCTCGCTCTCTCTCTCTCGCGGACCGTTCGTTACGTATTCACTCTCCCTCTCTCTCTCTCTCCTCTCCTCTTCTGCGTGCGTATCGATTATCCGCTGATATTCACTCTTCTGCCGCGCGCTTTCTTGCCTGTTTTTCTCTCTCGCTGAAATGATAAAGCTTTGTGCGAAAGTAGCATTGTGAGCGAGAGGGAGAAAGAGAGAGAGAGAGCTGGAGGAAGAGGAAAGACGGGTAGGACTGATGACAATGGCCGAGCGAAGGTTTTTTCTCCGTGTGTGTATGTGTCTGTGGGGTATTCACGGATTGCCGGCGACCGAGAGAGAGAGAGCCAGTGCGTCGGCATATTTTCGCTCGGAGTTATGACGCGCGTGGGGTCTAGTCTGCGGTTTTTAATGCGCGGAGAAGGAGGAACGACGAGAGAAAACTACGTCGAGAGGCCTCGTGGGAATTGCAGGCGAATCCGAATCTAAAAAATGCACAAGCGAGTCATAATTTATTGGAATTTATTGTAAAATCAAAACGCGCCATTGAAATTCTGCTCGGCGCGATTCTCTCCGATGTCTTTTATAACAAAGGTCTGACAGTCTTATGGTTCGTATATTATAAACTCTGAATCATAATGAAAATTATCAAAGCCATTTTCAACATAATTTATAGAAAAATTTAATAATTTCAAAACTTTTCTGCAAAAACAATCTTAACCTTCCAACCTCTCACCCGCGCCCATGTTCCAACGGGCACTACACTATAAACAACCTCACTTTTTTCCTCAAATCTCAAAGAAAACTTTGGCCCGTTTATCACCTCCCTCACTTCGCCATAACCCTTCGTCCTATCACAAAACATAAACCTCTGCCGCACTTTCCCCCCTCTCTCCCTCCGAGATACCCGAAAACAGCAGTCGGTCACGTTTTTCAATTTGCCAATGGCGTCCGCTGCGAGTATACACGCACGCAGAGTTTACGCGCCGCTCGTCATAAAGGCGATAAAGTGTGTATACATATATATACGGGAGGCGGCGCGCATAAAGTCCGAATATATATATGCGGGGGAAGTTGTTCGCGTGTGTTTCTCGCCTGCGCCTCAGCGAAGGAACTTGCGAGGATGTGGGAGGCGCGGACGCGGCGGTCACTTTTTCGCTGCGCGCAAGTTTACTCGGTGTTCCCTCTTTCTTTGGGACTTGCTACATGGGTGATGGGTAGCCGCGCGGAAGTTCTGAATTCGAATAAAATTTTAAGACGTGTTCAGGATGTGCCACTTTAAGTGGATTGAAATTGAAGAGGTATTGAAAACATTTATACACGATGGCGATTTGGGGGAATGGTCAGTAAAAGAGGTGAATTAAGAAAAGTTTTTTGAATTATGGGCAAAGTTACAACGGTTACGATGTAGTAGAATTAGTCATAATACGCGTATACGCGTGCATGGATAAAGCAGTGTACACTTAAATGGCCAAAAAGCTGTCTATCTTGCCCGCGAAATCTTAAATTATACAGAGACACATCCATAACTGTACCTCGAGCCATAAATAATATTATACACCTTCGGCTGAAAAATATATATATATATATTACGAGGACGTTTAAGACCAAAAGCGTCTTGTATATGTATATATCTGGACACGCGAATCTTACATAATATTTCACGTGAAATTAGATTAGCGCAGACGTTAAACCTTGAAACACAGAGTGAGCTCCTTTTTGCTCGCCGCCTTCTTGCGTGAAACGCGTCTGCGGTTTGCCGAGGACACCCTGTGCATCTGACGTGCGCGCGCGACCTTCGAAAAGCCGCGACACTTGCGTAAAATGTGAGGTGTAGGTACAAGTGCTTGACATTGAATCAGATTATACGTATATTAGTAAAATTTATTAAAAATTAAATGAGAAACTTTACATAAGAAACACATACGGAAAAAAGGGCATAATAAATTCTATACAGATATAAATAATATATTTAAATTTACAGAAATTTATAAAGCAACCAGCAAATTAAATTAAATCCACCAGACACGCCGTTTACGTATAAATCAATACACACACCCCGTATGAAAATTCATGAGATCGCTCTGCCGACTAAACTAACCGCTTCCTCGACTACTGCAATCCCACACACGCACACGTCTCACTGCAGCATCTCCGTACCCAATCTTCAAAAACACGTCGATTCCCTAAAAATCGTGCGGCGGCGCACGCGTTGCAACCAACAGCCTGCAGGCTCCTCATGCACGCACGCACGCGCGTCCTGTAAGAGGCTCGCGCACGTGGGATTACTACTCGGACTTGTCGCGTTAATTAAGAAATTGATTGCCCCGGGAAGCAATTTGTTTCTCGTAATTGGGCGTACACATCGCGCGCGCGTGCGGCTTCGCGTGCGCATAAATTATATCGTGCGTGTGGATGTAGGTTTGTGTGATGGGTATACGCGTGATTTTTGCAGAGAGGATGAATTTATTATTGATTTGCTGATGGAGGTGTGTAAGTTTATACTTTAAGTGTGGAATACTGTCGCGAAGTGCATGGGATAGTTCGATGCGAGTAATTTTCATTTTTAGGCTTTTGAAAATATCACGTTGAATTAACATCATTTAATACTACTGTAATTAATTCCAAGGAATTTATTACCTTGTTATGTACTAAGTATAAATGTCACACGTTGTACCTATAAGAATGTGAATATACTGCTTCATTCTACCGCACTCGAAAAAAATTAATCCACAGCAATGACCAAAAAGGTACGCTATGTACACGCCTGTATGTACGCTTCACATGTAGGTATTCCAACCTCATTTGCATGTGAAATACGAACTCTCTATTTTTACCCCCCCCCCCGTCGCACCTTCCACTGCTCTATCACCCCTCAATCTTACCTTGAAATCTTGTAAAAATTCCTAAAATAAAACAAAACCCTCCGTCCCCTGAGGTCGGACTATCCACTCCTCCCTTCTAACATCACACTCCACGACAAAATAATAATTGTCACTCCCAGCCACGCATCGAATGAATAAAAAGCAGCAGCCCTTATTGTAACGGGCCTCACATGCGAGTGCCCAATTAACATTATTAATAAATCGCTCGTGTGTCGCGCAGACGAAAAATCATCAAACCTCCTCTCTCTTTCTCTCTTCTAGCCGAAATTGCTTTCGTGATAAGACTGAATACAAGCGGGTGCGGGCCACTCTCATTATATAGAGAGAGGGAAAGAGAGAGAGAGCGACACCTATACTCGGCGACGATGCGGGAGACGGATAACGCGCTTATACGAGAGTATATATCTGTATGTATGTGTGTGTGTGTGTGTGTGTGTGTGGGTGGGTGTGTGTGTATGTGTGGGTGTGGGTGTGTGTGTGTGCGCATGCGCGTGTGTGTGTCGGCCGTGATAATTTACATCTGAATTATTGAATATTTTAATACCAATCGCACGCGTGAATATTTCAAGGGCCGTGATATACTTTGGGGACCGCGAGGAGGAGGTATGTGAGTGTGTTGTGTGGAAAGTGGCTTGTGAGGGTTGGCTGGAGGTTTGAAAAATAGGTTCATTATCATTGAATTGCTTGAATGGTGTTTAATATAAAGTTCTTATGAATTTATGTACACTGATAGAAGTATTCGTTTGCAGCAAATGAATATATTCATTTGAAATCTAAAATCATGGTGTATTTAAATTAAAAGGCAAATTTCCTTACTCTTATATAATATTCATTAAGGTGATGTTACATACCGACATAATTTTCAAACGAGTACATCTCATGAAAATACCAATAGAATCATCCAAAAAAAAATCTGAGTATAGTATTAACATATACGGAGCGCTTGACAAACGTGTTTTTCCAAAAAAAATATGAGAATTTATTTAATTAAATAAAAACCGTACTATCGGTAAGTAGAAATCTGCAATTGACCTACTTTTCATACGAGCATATCTAACGAAAATGCTGATAGAATCACTCAAAATAATTCCTAAGTATAGTGTTTATGTGTACGGAGCGCTTGACAAAATTTGTTTTCCGAATAAACGCTTGAATGTTGATTTAAAAAATATTGAAATTCACGGTTTCACATGGCCTTAACAGTCCGTTCGTATGAGTTTTGTATGATGTCCATCAATTACTTTAGTCTACTTTGGTCCAAATACAGATTTCTTAATAGTTAATGAATCTGGCTTTGTGCACACTTCCGCAGGATTTGGAAGGTTCGGCTCTGTCGGTAATGCAGAACACGACGTAGACGCTGAACCCCAGAAAACATATGGGCAGCCTGCTCCGTTCTCTTCTCATGCTTGTTAACTTTGTTTTTCGATGCCGAGCATTAGAAGGTCGCTTGACGCGTGCAGCGAGGCAGCCGATTCTCCGAGACGCTCGCCATCAAGACATAAGGTGACAAGCGGCGAGAATTAAGCCCATTACACGCAAAAGGAAAAAGTAAAAGAACAGGAACAGATATAAGAATAACATGGATATGTATATCTATATATAAGAGGAACAGGAACATCTAAAAGGAACACCTTGTACTGTTCCTGTAGCTGTTCCTGTTCCTCATACATATAGATATACATATCCATGTTATTCTTATATCTGTTCCTGTTCTTTAACTTTTTCCTTTTGCGTGTAATGGACTTTAAGGAAAAGGACGGGTAGTCCATGTGTTTTCGGCTGGTAAGCACACACGAACTTGACGGCACGCTGCTGTGAGGTGTATATGCCGCTGTACCGCTGTTTCCTATCTATACAGGCGAGCGCCACCGTGTCTTGTGCAGTCTTCTTTCTGTGTTGCTGTCGCCGCGGTTATTGTGTGTGTGTGTGTGGGTGTTTACAACGATCTCTACGTATTCACCATTGCGGCCGTTGCTCGCCTGCTTATATTGTAGTAATCATTAACTACGAATACACCAAGTTATTAAATATCAATCTACGTGGATTATAATAGTAAAGAATTATTCATTTGTCGCGATTTCAAAGTCCTGTGTCTTAATAGTTAAGTCGCGGAGTTTACTGTAAACGAATACTTCTACCAGTGTATTTAAATGCAAAGGGATTTGATTGCTTGTGAAAAACGAAGAAATCGGTGGAACATAACGAACCGAAGTATTTTTCAGAGAAATCGAATAAAAGTTGTTTTTTTTTTTTTTTTTCTGAAAAAAAAAAAGGCTGCTTCGAACGATGTTTCTCCTTTAAATTAAATTTACTTTCCCCGTATACACACATTGTTAGAGAGTTCTCAAAATAGTTACAAAGAAATCTAATTTATGTATCGCAACATCCGGTTTCCGATCAATATTTCAAAGTTTTTTCCAATTCGCTTTTATTTAGCCGCATCAGCGCGGCTAGAATAAATAAACTGTTTTGAAAACTCAATTTCAAATATATACGAATCATATACATCCACAATAAAGTTATCGATTATTTACTAATTGATAAACTTTACTTCTCCAATAATACACTCGCCACGAAACCTATATTTCCCATACTATTTCATTCAAAACTTGCCTCGGCAGCACCGACATCAATCAATAAATAATCCCCTGCCCTCTCTTCCACCTCCGCCCCCCACACAATAATTTAACGCGATAAAAAACAAGCTCCCAATCAAACTCCCCGAAACCACGAGCCTCCTCCGCAAAGCATACACCCACCCACTACCATATACTGCACGAAAAAGCGAGGAACTTCCCCCCCCCCCCTCCTTACAACGCAAAACAGCCACGGCGGAGGTGGCCTAAGTGTTTTTCGACACGCTACTTTTGAATTACACCTCCACCTCTCCCTCCTCCTCCCTCTTACGCACGCGCGCGGCGCTTCCTCCCTCCCGCGACGATGATTTAGACTTTCAGCGAAATTAGCTTTACAAATTTCGGCCCCCGCGCGGTAATTACCCAGTAGGAGAGAGGGGAGAGCTCCGCGATCGACGTTAATTTACCTAATGCGTGCGGGAGTCGCGCGTAGTTTTTACTATTTTATTAGGGACGTATATATATTCGGGAGGAAAAGTGGTTATAAGTCGATCCCTCACGAGGGCTGCTGCTGCTGATGAGTATAGACGTCCGTTTGGAGGAGCCGTTGTTACCGTGAATATTTTATGCGCGCGGGGGGATTGTAATACGCACGGATGACCTCAAGGGCTTCGGTTCGTTGACCGTCATTAGGCGTACGGCGGATGATGGCTTTTAGGTTTTTCCGCGGCTGATTGTACCGGCAGGAGGCGTTATTTTCGGGTAAGTGTAATTGCGCGTTGGTAAAGCTTTTTTCCTAATTGTTTATTCGAGGCTGACAAAAGGTCGGGTAATTATATTGCTAACGATCACGGGGAGGAAAAACACCGAATAATGTATTTTTCCAAATGTCCGTCCTGGTATAATTAGACGTGTATATTCTTCCTTTTCGGCTCTCGCTACGTTATATCTCATTTATTCAAGAGATCCGACTACGACTTAAGTATCAAAATGTACACTTTGAAATGCCCGGTATATATAAAATAATTAATGTTCTAATTAAGCCGAATAAGTATCGTAATGCGCTAGCTGCAGCTACTCTCCTGGAATATATCATCGCCCACCTATATACCGCTAATCCAATTAAGACTTCCTCCCGCAGAAAATCATTTAATTTCTCCGTAATCGAAAGACTCTCTTCGCCGACTGAAAATAATCGGCCCAGACCGCGCGCTCAACCTTTCGAGTTTCATCGATTCCATCTCTCTCCCAGCCACATTTCCTTCCCTCTAAAACATCTCCCTCTTCTCTTCCTCTCCGAGGAAATCACCACCATCTAAAAACTCTCCCTTTCACACACGTGTACGCAATCAACACACACACACACACACTGCGCGCAGACTCCGTATAATTTATACGCGCCATTAAAACCTTGTGCGCGTATACTTCCTGGACAACTATATCCTCGCTCATCCCCTTCGCGGTGCGCAGAGAGAGAGAGAGAGAGAAAAAAGGCACCGAGCGGCGTCGATAAGCGATAATTAACTCGCGCGCTCGCGCGTCGAATGTATCGCGCGAGGAGAAAGAGAGAGAGAGAGAGAGAGGAAGAAGACAATGACGCGCGCGGTCGCGAAGGCGTGGCGCCGAAGGAAGATATCCTCTCGCTTGGGACAATGCGTTTTCGCGCGCCCACGCGGCCGAATCTTCCTCATTGATATTCATTAGCGCTTTTTCGCGCACGAGGACGAGCGAGCCGGTGAGATTGAATTTTACGATGGGCGTGGGGAGAGTATGCGCGGTTTATTTTTGGATGAGGAGGGAGTTGTCGTGTTGTTTCGGCGCGAGGAGAAGATAAAACGTCGATTCGCGGTTGACGCGGTTACGGAGATTGCGCGAGAGAACGAGCGGAGGTGGAGTGGATATGTATGCGAGAGTTGATTTGCCGGGGATCACGATGCTGCGAGGTTTTTTTATCAGTAAAACGTTTCAGCTGGGACTTGAGTTTCAAGTTTGTGAATTGGCTCGTCAATATTTTTTTTATAGCGGTTTGATAAAGAGGCGGGCGAATATGTGAAGATGACTTTATTCGTCGAAATTTTGTTTTATATCTAGAATATAAATGCACGTATATGTTCGACCGGGTCAAGTAGTAGTATAAAAGCAGTATAGTGTAGAAAATAATTTATATCATTCCCATCAATCAATTACAAAATTAAAAAAAAAAAAGAAATTCCATTATAAAATGAAATAAATGTTTCAATGAACTAATCGATGGGATACGACACATTTCAACATAAATTTCCATTACAGAGTCAAATAAATTTTGCCTGAATTTAAAAAGTCACCAAATTAAATTTCGGACAATTGTTAATTGCCCATTATTTTGGCCATCGACAGCGAAATAAACTCGTTAAAAATGCACGAAACGTAAGTGGCGCAAAAAACATTTCGAAAATCGAAATTAAATTAGCACTAACTTAATTATACGCAGCGGAGAGACAGAGAGTAAGAGAGAAAAAAATTGAAAATTTGCATTCGAGAGTGCGTCGAAACGAATGTGAATTATCCAGGAATTTCATCGGAGAGCAAACATCGCAAATGGCGCGTGATATTTATGAAATTATCGATGAAAATGACACTTAATTTACTCATCAGTTTCGCTTATCGCTTTTAAAACCCGCATAAATACGAAAAAACATCGTAAGACCATTATATACATACCTCGAGCATTATCATTATCAATACAATGTACAAACAGCGCGCTGTAATTATACAACGACAACCTATACACAGCCTGTACTTTTATCGTCAAATGCGAAAAATACCATCGCACTGCCACTATTCACCGAAGACACCAAACATTATACTACACTCTCTTTTCTCGTCCAACCGTGCCATCGATTTTCCTTTTCGGCGGGCACAGCGGCACTACTCCACCTTTAAATTCCACCTCGCGCGCAAATTGCCGCTTCCCTCCCTCCCGTGTATTTCGCGAAAAAAGCCGAGTTACCCGCACGACACACCTTTATCAAATCGCGCGCGCGGCCCGATAATTATACCTTTCTCGCGCGCTCGCTCGGCTCGCCTCGCCTCGTGCATATAAAAATCAGTGGGGGGGGGGGGGGGCAAGGCGACCGGAAGAAGAAGAAGAAGGAGGAGGGAAATTTTTGTGTCTATTGAAATTTAAATTTCGCATTATCGCGCGCGCGCGCGAGTGCTAAAAGTGTGCTGCGGGGTCGAGGGTAAAAGGAGGTACAAATTTCTTTGGCAAAGAGGAGCGAGCGCGCGAGAGAGAAAAAGAGAGCGCGGGAAGAGGCGAGTTTATCACCGCGCTGTTTTTGTGCGCTTCGCTGGCGATTGGCGCGCGCTTGAAAGAGTCGAGAAGTGATTTGAAGATTTTTTTTTCTTATAATACTTAGTAAAATTGCGTAATATATTTCGTAGAAAGAAGATGCTCGTTATGATATTTGGCCGTAAAATTGTAGACGGATTTGAAATTATAAGTGGATCGTTAATCAATTCTCATTCATTCCGGGTAGACGTCGTTCATTTTTCTCCCATTTGTGAAACGATTTTTCTCCCACTTTCTAGCCATTTTTAGCGATTTCGGTCAACTCGCCATTAAATGGCTAGAAAATGGGAGAAACATCGTTTCACAAATGGGCGAAAAATGGACGATTTCCAGCAGGGATGCTTATAATATAATAAAACTGTATAAACGCATATATGTGCATATTCTATAATAATTAGTCTAACGAATTTTTGTGAATAATTATAAAGCCTGAAAAGCGATCTTCAAGCATTTCAAGTAGTCAGCATTTAAATAATCTCACGGGAAACAATCAGAAAATACTTACAACGCGCTCCTCCAAACACAACAAAACTCCCGCCTCAAAGACACATTCCCGCCTCCGGGCGCAACAACTCGCTCAGCTCTATTTGCTTTTTCCCTCTGCATGCTGCATAAGCACGCGCGCGCAAACACAGGCAAAATAGCGCGGAAACTCCCTCCCCCTACAGAAAAAAAAGGAACATCGCGCTCGCGCCAGCTCTACTTCTGCAGCGGAGACACATTTTTTCGCAAACCCCTGGCGCTCTCGCGTACAAAAACAGCGCGCGCAGACGCAGAAAACGCGAAAAAAGAGCGTCGCGCGCGCGGAAAAGCGAGAGAGGAAACGAGCGCAGAGAGAGGGAGGAAGGATAGGCTGTTAATTGAAGTGCCACTCGGTCGATTGCAGTTAATTATTGATGTGTAACCTCGGCGCTACGCGACGCGACGCGCAATAGGAGCAATGGAAATTGACGCGTAATTGAATCGGGCCGTACGCGGACAGATAAGATACGTATACGAGCGCGCGCAGGCGACCGTCGGTATATTCCCGTAATTATATCGTACATATTTGCCTCGGTTCGCTAAAATCAACAACTTTTTTGACGAAGCTGCTGCTGCTGCTGCTGCTGCTGCGAAAGCACACGTATGTATACATGTGTGTATGTACGCGTGGTAGCGCACCGATATTCGATCCGATGTTTGCGCTATCCCGCCATTCCCCGCGTGTGTGCGTATATATAGTTATGCGTTAGCGAGCTGTTTCTTCGTTTTTTCTCGTAGGTATATTCGCGCGTAGGTGTGTGCACGTGACGGCGGTGGTGGTGGTGCTTTTTTTCAGTTGGCTGGATTGCCTATACGCTGGGAGGATTTAAAAATGTCATTCGACGGGGATTTTCGATATATTTGGAAACATTCGCGAGCGATTCGAGAGCTTTTAAAAGATGGTAAAATAAGTTTCTGAAATATTGAGGCGTCTGCGCGCGCGATTTCGAACTGTGAAAACAGAAGTTTTATAAAATAATATTAAAACCGTGTAATTTGACGGTTTATTCGTTGGTACAGTAAAAAAATCTGCGTGCAAGTCATTGCAATCTATAAAGAAACTCGTCAAATTTCATCGTACAAAGGAAAAAAAAAACACACGAACGCATTCGCATATACATACACTGCACGCTACCGAATATATATATAGCGTGTGGCGAAACGTGGGACATATTCACATCTGGTTATCAAATTATTCTTCGTTAACGCAGCTATATGCGCTCGCGCCCGAATGCGTCCGCGCGGCTAATCGATTGCGGATTGGCTGCAAAAAAAAAAACAAAAATAAAATGCACTCACTCTCTCGCACAGTGTATATGTAATGCTATTGAAGGGTCTCGCTCCCTCTCGAAGCGACATTTTTTCCTTTGTCGCGCACTCCCATGCAGCGGCTCGAGGCTTTTCTGCGTGTATGAAAGCGCGCGGCGCTGAATTTTTCGCGCACGCGCGCTCGATGAGAAGCGGGCCGGTAACATATTTTTGAATGAAAAGGAATTTATGATATACGATACCGTCGATTCCATCTATTGTTAAATGCGTCAAAGAAAATACGCGGGAAATATTATTGCAGGGGAAAAAAATATCCGCGCGCGGGCGCGCGCGAAAAATTCACCGATGTATACCTGCCCGCACGCGCGAATGGTTTTGTGTTTATACCGGGATTTTTGAATATCCGCTTCAATTCAAAAACATTTCCTTTTATACATGTACGCGCCTCTCTTTGTCAAAATTTCACTTAAATTCTCCCTAAATAAACAACACGTGTACATAAAATCGTCAAGCGATCGATCGCTCCTCCCAAATTTAATATGCGCGATCTCAAAATAACAACGGCGATCAGCTTCGGTATATTCACTTAACCGCGTTATCGTTTCTATTTTGGCGTATAACCCCGTAGCTCGAAGAATGCGACTACTATGTATGTGCCGCCAGGAGAGATAATAATGCATTCGCGGGCGTCTGTTACATAAGAGCAAAGTCTATTTGTCTTGCATTGACACCAATAACTGTTAAACGTCAGCGCGGATGGTTTATTAATACGCCCGTCGGTCCATAAATCATCTCTCCGCGAAATAACGCCGGTCGAGAGAGGCTGCAGAGCAAGCGAGGGAGAGAGAGAGAGCGACCATTATGCGTCCACAATTTCATTGTCCGTTATATTTTTAATAAAGATCGCGCGCGCCACGCTGTACTCGCGAGCGAGCGAGCGAAGTGGCGTCAATTTTTAATGATCGATGGTGATAAAGTTCTTTTATTGTTTTATGCTTTATGGCGCGGCTGCTGTTTATTATTTATGCCGCGATTAAAAGCGATATAAGTTTTACTTTTTTTTTTTTTAAATTCATGTACAAGATTCCATCGAGGTTTCGTCGATGAGAATTCGCAAATATTTGAAATAATCGTGGTATATACGTTTAAAAATCATGAATATTAATTATAAAAGAAAATAAGGAGAATGTATGTGAGAATGTTTTAAATATGCTATTAATTGAAATTTAATAAATAAAATTATGAATTAAAACATTTTACTAATCTAAAATATTTATGAAAAACACTTTGGTTATATCAATAATATACACTGAGAAAAATGATCTAAAAAAAAATTACTATATAATACAAAGTAACGTCAGGGTATACTTGCAATATTAAAATAATTACTATGTTTTATAGCGTATCGTCAGAATAAACATTCTTTCTAATAAATCTAACTCACCGCGCGCTTCAAAACACATTTCATGCAAGCAAAAAAAATATCCTCTCCAATCCCGAAATTCCCATCCACAAAACTATACCTCTCTCTCTCTCACACATCCGAATTTCATGATCACTTTCCACTACCCTCACCGCACCAAAAACCAAAGCCCCGAGGAGCTTACATAGACACACACATATATATCGCCACGTGCCTCCGCACGCACACGCCACATTGGCCCTCTCGAAATCGGTGCCGTCATATTTCGCGCGCCGATTAAACGCACGCACTCTCGAAAATGCCCCGCGTATATGTTCGCTCGCTCGCGCGCGCGTTTCGCTCTAATGCGTCATTGAGAGGTTATATGCAAAAGAGCGCGCGACAATAATTCGCAGCCGTTCACGATGCGTATATATATATATATAAACGCAGAGTTACAGTTGCAGCGGCGGCACACCGAGTAAATAAAGCCGTGCGGCGACGACGACGGCGCGACGGCTCGGCGTCGCTCGTCGCGCATAAGGGCCTATAGGTTCCATATGCGCGATGCGTTCTGTCGTGTGTGTATATATGTGCGAACGACGAGCTGTGCGTGATGTTTTTCAAAGCTGTATGTATGTGGGAAGTACGCGGTGGTTTCTTTGCGTGGGAAAAGGGATTGTTTGTGCAGATGATGTGTTTTTGGGAGGGGATATATGGCTTGTTTGCTCGGTGCCGACGCCGCGATGACGTTTCATTCGTCGCGATCACGAATGTAAAATTTAATACTGATTTAGTTTTGTGAATATATAATGGATGTGGAATTCCGTATAGCGGGGAATCCTTTGGTGCCGGATTTAAACGTTTTTATTATCAATGCATTTTTATATATGCTATCCTCCGTTTTATTCTGAATATACAATATGTCATTGTATCCATTGTATTTATGATTAATTTATCATGTAGAAAATAATTAATTATCGTATACAATACATGCATTTATACTAATTGCTACTTTCTTTTTTTGTTGCAGGTACGTAAAATGTGACAATTTAATACCGAGTACGCTAGCCTACAAGGGGGTATGAAGGATTTCTTTTGACAAATTACTAATCTGTCGCAACGTTTGATACAATTGTATCGCCCTCAAACCCCGTACCTCGTCATTACCAAAAATTACTTAATATAGACGTAACCATCGTAATTTCCCGCAAATCCCCATAATCTTCGCTACACTCGAAGAAACGTAACATTTTTTTAATTAGCCATTACAGTAACATACCTATAAACTACCGCCTACACATTCCTCTCGAAAAGTCATATAATAAGCCTCTTAAACATCCTCCTTTCTCTCATACCCGCATATGTACATACCAATAATTAACCCCCACACTACCTCATACGACTAACGCACGATTCTTCGAAAGACCTCTCCTCGCGCGTATACATATATGTATAATTAAAAAAATTACCGCGTAGCTTAATCATCCCCCCGCTCGTGCACTTCCTTCCTCCCGTGTATGAATAATACTCAGCGACGACACAATGGCACGCATATAACGCCGTTACATTTTAAAGGAGCGTGCGCGCGATACCTCGATCGATCGGCTTTGAAAAAATAAGGCGCGCGTATGCGTACGTATGGTGCCCGCGCATATACACACCCACGCGCTCGTTTATCGTTTGACGGGCGCATAAAAGAAATTCACGACGACAAATTGCTTTATCTCTCTCTCTCTCTCTCTCTCTCTCTCTCTCTCTCTCTCTCTCTCTCTCTCTCTCTCTCTCTCTCTCTCTCTCTCTCTCTCTCTCTCTCTCTCTCTCTCTCTCTCTCTCTCTCTCTCTCTCTCTCTCTCTCTCTCTCTCTCTCTCTCTCTCTCTCTCTCTCTCTCTCCACGCGGGAGTGTAAAAAGGCGCGAGAGATGTAAAGTAGGATTTCGTAGGCACGCGCAGATGGTCCATTTGCCGTCGTAAATTCAATTTTTTTTTTCGCGCGCGCTCCTTTCTCAGCCAGCGCGCGTCCCCAGTGTGTACGTTTCTTTGAGGAGATATGGTAATTCGCGAGTATAAGTGTGTGGGCGGTTATATGGCGCTCTCTCTTGTTTTCCTCCGCGTAAACTGAAAACGATGTGAGATTTTTTGGGTTCTGTTCTGTCTTGCGTATATATGTATATATACATATAACGTGTTCTACTCGAGCTAGTGAAGAATCGAGTCGATTGTGTGTATGATTACGTTTTACGGGACGAGTAATCTTCTTTTAATAATGCACTACATGGATGTTCTCATGAATATATGCTAATACAGTGTGTTAAATGTAAATTTACATATAATTAATTTCCCAAACATACAATTCGGCCGCTATATGTGACGTTCGTTTTCTTTCGTCGAGAGTGTATGTATTAAAAGGAATTGAAAGGCACTTTTCAGACGCGACAGGGTATTCATCTTCCAAATTGCTAATTTATTAATAACCTATGTATTTTTTTTAAGCATCTCATTTAAGCTTAAGTAACCGTCTAGTCGGATTAATCGAATAACATCCCGAAAATACAGCTGTTTATTAACTTAAGTGAACGTTATGTTGGATTATTGAACGCGTCACGTGCAAAAAAAAACGAACAATAAAATTTTTACGTCGCTTTCCACTTTTTTTTCGAGCCGAGCAGTTAATGGCTTTGCAAAGCCGCAGATTATTATTCGACTGCTCTCGAGTGCGTGTGCAGCCGTAAAATCGGTTCATTTTTTATCGGAATCGGCGCGCACATATCCACTAATTTTTTCCCCATTGTGCGATTTAATTGAAAAAGAAGGATTCATACGAAAGTGCATTCTTCGATATCCACGTTTTTCGAATTACAATATACACTCGCGCGGCTAACATCGGCATTCATTCTCCCCATTCAACCCACGCCCGCATCCCATCTGCCTTCTTTTCTCCACTTTTTATCTTCCGAAATAATCATCGGTCGCATTTTGTAGCTTATATTAAAATCTCCCAAAACCTCACCGTTACGTTAAAAAACCTTACCACGGACTCGCTCAGCCCGAAAAACGCAGTCCATAAATTCCCCGCGTCTTCGCGACGCCACCACCTACACACACACGGATGCAAAAAGGGGTTACGCAGTCGATCGACCTAACCCTTCGCGCCGCGGCCTGACGCTGATGGCGTGCGCGATGTTTCATATTTTCAAGGGTTCTTAAAGTTCTCTCCCTCCGCGCGCTTTCCATTTTGCACTCCTCTGAGAGAGTTTGAGGGCGCGTTTTTTGTGCCGTCACAGCGGAAGCCTTTCTCCATCGCTAATTCACCGGGCCCGCGAGTGAAAATCGCACGCGCGGTACGTAAGTTTCCTTTTTTTTTTTGAGAGAGAGAGAGGGATGAGTGCCGGGGCGAAAGTATTTCGCGAGTGGGTCTTTTGCGAGATTGGTTTTTGCTGGGCTTTGTGTGAGTAAGGGCTCGCTTTGAGATGATATACTGGATCTGGAAGTATTCTCCGATTTTGAGGGGGGTTTAAAGGGTGGTCTGTTGACGAACAAGAGCTTTTCTTTGTAGTGTAGTAGCGCGATGACGATTTCGAGTGTTTAATGTTGGTATAAAGTTTTCAATTATAATAATAACTATATAGTACTGATAATTTAGAAATGCCTTTTTCAATTTAAATGTCGATAGCAAGAATAAGATAAAAGAACTTTTATAACGACAAAAGAGAAAATTCCCAATAGAATCAGCGATTTCTATAGACACAATAAGTTTCTTTATTTATATATTTAAATAAAATTAAATGCGGTACCTCCGTTCCCGCTATTTCCTTTCACGGCGCGATCCCATTGCACGCCAATAATACAGAATCCAGATTCATAGAAGTAGTATCCTCCCTCTCTTCATTGAAAATCTCTATTGAGACTTCGCGGAAATAGTTCGCTGTCACTCCATATCCGACGAAACGCGAATGCCCGATTGAAATCTCTCCCTCTCTTTTCTGGCGCGCGCACTGCTCGCATCATACACACACACAAAACGAGACATTCGAAGAAGCGACCACTTTCCAACTCGGTTGGAAATTCTGGGTTAGCGGCTGATGCACTCGACATACACATACACAAATCGGACTGTCATACTGTACTACTACTACTATTACCACCAGCGAAGCTCCCCGGAATTGGATGAATTTCCGGTCGACGATGCGCGAAAATCAAACGCGGCAATCAATATTGTTTTGGAGCCTTTGAAGCGGTGCGCGCAGCCCGCGTTTCGTCCAATCTAGCCTCTAACTGGGAATCAAACGCGGGCGAGCGAGCGCCGCCAGGAAAGTTTCGGCCAATTAGAACTAGACTGGAAGCGCAGAACTCTGAGCGTTTCGGGGATTTTTCGATAACACTTTGGCACGTCTGTCTGCTGCTGCTGTATCTGAGGGAGGAATTTTCTTGGTATATTTAGTCAAGTGCCATAATCGCACGGTTGTTGCCGCGTGCGTTGGCTTCGGACGTTTCAATTAGGCTTGAAATGGATTGGCGTGCGCTCGACTCGACCTATCAGAAGCAAAAATTTGCTTAGAGACGAGATATAAGCGTAACAATGACGAGGACAGCGTAGCGGCGATATAGTCCTGTGTCTGACGTCTAACCTTGATTATTTCTGAATTCTCCTTTCTGTATCAACCCTTCTATCGGCCGTCCCCCTAGTATTTCTTTTCCCAATTTTCGTCAAATGAAAGAGGAATATTGACTGCCGATATAACGACGTAGATTGTGTCATGTCCATAGACAAAGGTATTGTTAAGAGCTCTTATTATATTATATTCATAATTTATTCTGTAAAAGCGTGAACAATTCAAAAATGTTTTGTGATTGTATGTCCTTTTACCTCATTTAAATTACATTTGCGTAATTTAAAAAAATTACTCATCTAAACTTGTTTTGTGAGAAGGTACGTTCAAAATAGCTGCACTCTGTCCATCATCAAAACGACTACAAATTAATCAAATTCCCCAGCCACTCTCCGATCTTTCGCTATATCGAAAATTTTCGATTTTCTCCCGCGTCCCCCTAAAACCAACCAAATTTCCAAAGCCATTCTCTCTCTCTCTCTCTAGAGAGCCTCAGCGCGCCACCCCGGACAACATATACATTCCAGTCATGAACTCGATATTCCGTATCAAGATACACGTACAGTCATTACTTCGAGAGAGGGAGAGAGAGAGAGAGCTTGCGCTTGCGCGCTCTCTCGCTCGTTCGAGCGGAGCCACTTCAACGCCTCGCTCGGGGCTAAACGTGCACCGCCCTTTCACGGTACCGCAGGCGAAAGTGTTATGGTCGGGGGGGTGGGGATGGGGGCGAGGGTTGCGCGCTCGAGAGATATATATATCCTGCGCGCTCGCAGAGAGAGAGAGACGCGAGATACTCGAATTAACGGGGGATTCAGCGAAAATCACGCGCGCAGAAGGGAGAGGGAGAGTGAGGGGAAAAATCAAGGCTCGCTGAAATTTGAAATCGCCCGCGGGTGGGTGAGCGCGGAGTAGTCGCGATCGCGGTTTTCCTTTTTTCTTTCGGTATATATATTTGAAGGGGGCGGCTTCGGATTCGTGTATGTGTGTGTATGGGGTCGGAGATTTATAATTAGATACCGGGGAGTATGGCCACGCGTGGAGAATTTTTGTAGGGGCTGGCGGGTAGGGGCTTTTTTCCTTTTTTAATCAGCGTTAATTGTTTCGGTACGTGGTTCGTATTGAAAAAATAGTGACGCGTCTCGACGCGCTGTAATTTTTCCGGGAAAATTGAATCGAGGTGGTGTACATTTTTTCACATTCTCGATTTTATGCGGGCACAGGAAAATGTACGTTTTAATTAAGTATTCGTATATGTAATTAAAAATATATTTTACAGTAATTTATGAGAATAAAAGTGGAAAATATGATTTTTATACGTCGAATGAGGGTTCATCATGAAGAGTTCATTACCAAACAACATTTTATTCAACTTCAAACCTTCATTCGAAATACACCTCAAGTAGGCACTTCTCCTTCGCTACGCCAAAATACAATCTTATAATTTATTACTATACTGCAGTCTCGCAATAATTCCCCCGGCCAAGGGGACAGCAGAGTGTATTTCCAAGAAGCAGGGATTTATCGAGAGAGTCCGCGGTGTGTGCGTGTGTACGCATCGCCTGTGTCGTCTCCCGTGTGTTCGCTTCATTCTGGCCTTTGTTTATAAGCTGGATTTGACCAATAGCAAAGTACTTGCCGCGCACGCGCGAGTGCGGGAAAACACAGGGTGTGTATACCTTCTTCACACGGTATTACCTATCGAGGGAGGAAGGAATAATGCAAGATTACGCGAAACAGCCTTCGGGGTTGTCTATAGTTATATTGTCTGCTGGTTGGTTGGGCTATTTTTGGTGTAAATATAGAAATGAAGCTTTTCATTATGATTGAAAATGGGGTGGGTGAATATAAAGTTTTAATTCAAAAAGTTGTATAATAGAGCTTCTTAATGGTATAAAGTAGAATTTTCCTCATAATAATTGACGCTGAGAATTATTCCTTGACATTGATCATAAAGTAACAATAGTCTTCATCATCCGAAATTACGTGAAAAATATAATTTCTCAAGCCCCTAATCCACGTTAATCAAGAACCATAGCCCGGTAAATTCCTGAAATTAGTATAACAAAGAGCACGAAATAAGCTAAAATCGCATTCCCCGCCCGAAATTTAATCCCAACAAGAATTTAAGTATCCGTGCAATATTTAGACAACTTGCCTTATACATTTCTCCCGTACTACAACCACAGGCAAGTTTCCCGCTAGCGGGGTATGGCGGCGGCGGCGGCTTCATCCGTCGCGGGCCATGAAAAACCGTCGCGCGCGTTACTTATGTTTCGTGTATCGCGCGACGTGTGCAATAAAAACGGAAGGTGTACACGTACGGCCACCCCGGGGGTAGGGAAAATTTCGCGGACGAAAATTAAAATGAAGTTTAATATACGGCTTTTGCGAGCGGCGACGGCGGTGACGGGGGGTGTACACATTTTAGTTAAATTTGTGCGTCTGCGTATACTCGCGCGCGGCCTAAATTAAAACGTGAGTGATTGCTGTTTTCGCGGTCTGTTTAAATAAACGAAAATTTCATTAAAAAGCTTTCATCATTTTTTCCTAATTAACGGTACGCGCAGGGGGCGGCGGTCGATGTGTATGTATACGCGCGCATCGCGGAAAAATTAAAACTCGCCTATGTTGACTTTGACGAAATAATTAAATTTTCTGAGATAAATTAGATTGTACGGCGATACACGCGCGTATACGCGATGTTTTTCCTACGTTTTTCCTTTTTTTTCGCGGTTTGAGAGCTTATATAGAGAATGTTCGTTGTATACGTATATCTTTTCTCTTTGGCATAAAATTATCATTTGATGCGGTGCGCGGCGGCTTTGAGTTTCAAAGGCTATATCTCTTCAAAGGTATTACTGCCCTATAACTGAAATATGGGGCGGTATACGTATAAAAAGAAAGAGAAAGATTGTCTCTTATTCCGTCGATATAACGAATTTCGTTATATTGTTGCGTCGAATTAACGGCCACCGCGGCAGTCAATTTACGGCGCAGTTTAATTGTGGAGGTATGTAATAAAATAATAACAGCGCGCCCGATAGCATAATACAGCCGTAAAATCGAACTAATTTTCAAGTGTCAGTTAAACTGCAATTTATGACTCGTGAAAATGTAATAACAAAATAGTCGCGGTCTCGCGCGCGAGTGAGAGGGAGCGTAAAAATATATGAAGCTTTATTCTCCCGCGCTCGCGCGCTCGGATTAACGATATTCCATTTGAATAACATTATGCGATCCGATTGAGCGTTTGTATCCCCACCTACATATCGGACTGCAGACGCGCAAATATTTCGTACGCGTGTCGGTATAAAATGACGACGAATTATTCGCGGTGCACACGCGCATTAAATTTCGATGAATTTTTCGACTCGTTGACTAATGCAGTCACTATTGCCGAGAGTCTGTTTGACTTGATTAATTCCGAAAGTATTAAAATATCCGACAAATCGTCGATATTATACGTTCGCGCGCAGTGTTATATTTATACACACACACGTTCTATCCACCCATCCAAACTGTTGCCGCGCCGCTAAACGCAGCGGGGCCCGACTAACGATACGCATATTAATCACAATAAAACACCGATCGGCCGAGGAAAGGGAGTCGAATCTCCATACGAAATCAATCAATTACCTGGCCATAATCGCCCGAAAAGTACTCCATCCCCGCAACAATAATAACCTTTCTCTCGTTCTCCCCCCTCCTCCGATCCAATTTTTCGACGCATCACGCGCGAATCACAAATCACGCTCTCTCTCTCTCTCTCACTCTCTCCAAACAGAGACGATAAAGCGAGCGACAATGCGGTGACTGGGCACAAAATGGCCACTAAAGAAATCGACCGGCGAGCATTCGTTCGTTCGCGCACGCAGCGGGGGTTGCGCGCCCCGACGGGGAGGGGGACACACATCCGTTTCTCACGGACGCGGATGCGCGCGATCGGTTTTTGCGGTGCAGCCTGCAGAGTAGAGAGAGAAAGATTAAATGAAGAAATAACGCGTGGCTGGATCCGAGTGCATCGGGGAGTAAGAGAGAGGGATCGTGGGGGATTAAGAGGTCGAGGTGGGTCAGTTGGGTTGGCCCGGATTTCAGAGGCTCTTCTATATTTTGTGCAAGATGTATGGGTATAATGGCACCGGGAAGTGTAGGGGAGACAGTTCAGGTATTAAAATTGATGATGAATAAATTTTCGTGGTATACGTGAAGACTCACTTAAAATAGGAATCGTATTTCATGAATTTTTTAACTAACTATGAATACCAGTTCAATACTATATAAAATACTAAAATAAAATTATTTATAAATAATAGTGAGCTTTTTAAATCCACAATACGGCCCTCCGACAAAGCATTTCAGCAGGAAATCACACGGCCGAAAAAATCGAGTAGCAGGATTACAACGGTATAGGTAAAAGTGGAAGTAGATGGTTAGCAAATTCACCCTTAAAATCGCCTCGGAAAAACGACCTCTCCTCGCTCGTCTTTGCCCGGGACACATTGAACCGGCGCGCACTACCCGATCGTACTTAATCGAGCGTGCATTCATTCGATGAGTATATAGGTATCCACTCGGCCGTCTCTCGGCGATCGCCCGCGGGCCCTGCCAAATCTTGAACCCCGAATTTCCCCTCCCACCGCTATTCTCTCTCTCTCTCTCTTTGATTGTTCTCTTGAATTTTCCCTTTTTTCCCGTGCGCGCAAACTTTAAGAATCCAATTTCACTGCAACCACGACATACGAATGTATCTCTGTATATACGCGTGCAGTGCGCGATCGGACGTTAAACCGCGATCGATCGTCAAAACGGTACGATTGGCGCCGACGAAGGGAGCCGTGCAGCGCGAGTTGTAATACATTTACGGCTTCGTTTAGCGCTAACGTGCGCGCATGCCGCGCTTATTACGAGTAATTTTCTTTGTGCTCGATTTATTCGCCGCGGTGAGGGAGGTTGAGGGAGAGGAAATTTTCGTGTGTTTCCCCACGGCCTATTATACTCGTTCATTAATCAGAATTTTATATGCGGATGCGCGCGGCGAGCGCTAATGTTAAGCGTGTATTAATGCCCCGGCGCGGTGATATTTTAGTAACGCGGGGATTGATTTTCCCCCGTAAAAATGATCGTGTGAATAATTCTGTGTAATCGGCGTGTATAATAGGCGAGCCTGCTTTGTTGATGAATGTTCGAGGTTTTTTGGGGAAAATTATTTCGGAGGTGATGTACATATAGAGAGGAAGTTTAGGAAGATCGTTTTTGTGATTTCTGGGAAAATTAATAAGTGTCTATATAAACATATATTAATATAGGCTTGATTGTATACGTAAATTTTTTTTTTTCAAAAGAGCAAAGGGCTCAAAGGATAAACTACGTTGGAAATTATGCGTATGTTTTATGGGTAGTTTGAAACGTAAATAATGAGAAAATTAAAAAAAAAAGTTAAAGTTTTACGAAAGTAAAGCATTACAAACATATTACATACATTTCTCTTGTATCTTAAAATAAGAAAATCATCGGCCTCATCCCTTCCGACAAGACATTTCAAACCATGTCAAAAGGAAAAAAGAACACTTCAATCATCGACCAAAAAACGAAACCACGATCCCCCCGTCCAATTAATCAATCCAACCTCCTTCAACAACCACCGTCCCATACCAATACCCAAATACGTCCACTATACTAACTTTCTCTCTCTCTCCACTGATAATCGCCCGTCAATTCATGCCCGCCCGTTATAAATAATCTGCGCACGCGCTCTCGCATAATTGACTGCTAATGCTCTCATTAACGGGCCTTTTATATGCGACGAAATATAATTAGACGCAGCCGCCGCCGTGCCGGCGCCCAGTCATTGATTTCGCTCTATAACCGCCCTTTGATTGATCGAGGGGCCCCGCAACGATGACGCAGCAGAAGCAGTATTATACGAGTGTGTGTATATGTGTATCTTGCAGTGATTCGCGCCCGTCATTTTTCGGCGTTTAACGGTCGACGGGCGACGGCGACGCCGCCGCCTTGTTTTTCTGGCACGCAATTTGCCGATTTGTATATGAGTGGGAAGATGTTGGCGGATAGGGGGTAGGCTTATTAAGAGATTGAGCGGTGATGATGGAGATTGGTATATGGGTGATGAGGTTTTTTTGCGTTATGATGGTTATTAATGTGATCTCAAGGAAACTGATTGTAATTGTTTTGCGATTGTTTCAGGAATTTTATGAACGTTAAGTTAAAAAAAAGGCTGAAAAATAATAATAATATTCTACGTATACAATTTAAATTTTAAAGAAAGGTGATACTACTGTTTCGTCTTTTTAACATAATTTCTATACACAAAGCAATGAGAGTTAAAAATACAAAAACTAAAGAATTTTTCTGCTATTAAAAAAAAAGAAAAAAAAGCAAAGTACAGTTTTCTCTCTTACCACTTAATTTTGTACTAGCAACAACGCCGCACAACCCGTCCAAAAACATCAAAGCCGATTTTTTCCTCACTTTCATTAACAAAAAAACCCCTACTTCTCGCTCCTCTGCCAAAAAGGACCGATTAAATTCAAACCTTTGTTTTCAATTCCGCGCGACTTTCATCCCTCCCTCCTTCTCTCTCTCTCTCCCTCTCGTTCTCTCTTTCGCGCGCATCTGCACATTTAGCCGTATAATACACAGGGGATCGTCTTCCCCCTTCCCCTCCCCTCTGCCTCGCCCTTCTCTCTCGCCTCCTTTTTTATTTAAAGTGCTTATCGTCAGACATGCACAGTCCGACCCTTCGCCTCCTCTCTCTCCCCGTTTAGCTTTCGCTCGATTTACCTGTAGCTCTCGCGCCCCCTGCACTTCCCGTTTGTTTCCTCTCTCTCTCTCTCTCGCTCTTGTTTTTTCCTCGTCTTTTTGCGCAAGGGGTGCACGCGCGCGCGTACGTGTATGGGTTCCACACGGGGAGAGCAGCAGCAGCAGCCGCCGGCAAATCAAATTCTCGTACGCGCACGCGCGCTCCTCGCGAGGAATTTATTATATAAGGGGCGAGACGCGCGTGCGAGCGACGATCCGTCGGTGTTGCTGCTGCTGCTTCCCGGCCCGGGGTTTCTACTCGTTGTTTTGTAGGTTTTGTTATGGCTGTAACCGGGGATGACACGGTTTTTTCGGGGCTGCAAAGCAGTCGTTCTCCTTCTTTTTTTTTGCTTCTTCTTGTTTTGGTAACGGAAAACACGGGAATTAGTGTTCGCGGGAGTTTCGGCGAGCAGGTACGTAGGAATGATGGAGAGTGAAGTTTTTGTTTATGACGGTCGATTGTTTGACGTGCGTCGAAGAGAATTCATTGGTATAAGCGTCGATTAGAGAAATTTATAATTTAAAATAAAAATATTGATTTAAATGTCAATAAATGTTGAGACGACGTTAATGAACAATTATAGGAGAAATGTTTTATATCGGATTAATCGTTTAATCTCTATAGTTCGATTTATATTTTAATTTTAAACTGCTATAATATTCTGAAAACTTAAATGTATAAATATATTTCTCCTATTTAGTAATTTACTTTAAGTATTGTATTTTAATGGTTTTTTACTTACGTTTATTTAGTAAAATTTGTTATAATACAAAAAGGGATATGTCACGCTTCTTTCAATCTACAGAAAAAATAATATGAACACTAATAAGGCAACCCTCGTAAAATCCCAAATTAAACATTACATCAAAAACTGGACCCATCTCGCATCCCAATAAAACCTCTCTTCCTCTCGAAACCACCTACAATTCGCAACAGGCATTTCCCCTACCCACGCACACACACATACACACACCCTCTCATAGCGTACAAAAAAGCCGCACAAAAGAGCTCAATATCGAGTCCACCGTCCTCTCTTTCACCGCATAATTTCCTCAAAATACCCTCTCCGTGGTCGTACACATAGTTGCGTCGAAAACAGGATAAACGCTACTCTCCACCGAAAAAAACCACCACACAGACACACATGCGCGCGTACATACATATATATACATACTGCGAAAAACCGTCGTGCATTTCGCGCGTAAACTCGATGAAATTGACCGTGTCGAGCGGATATAGGAGGATCGCGCACTCCATTTCCTCACGCGTCAAACGTACGTACGGTACGGCCGCGTGTTACACACATAGTATACACACACATGTGAGCAGTAGGAGAGAGAGAGAGAGAGCCCGGCGTTAATGAAACTTTTTAATCGCCGTCGGCCACTTTTTTTCGCTCTGCGCTTGCTCGCTCGCGTACCGCGCGTGCGGCCTTTTTGCGCGGCTCGCTGACCCCTTCTTCGTTCGCCGCGGGGAAAAAGAGGCGGGGCGGAAAAGCCCGAGCGCCGAGCTTTCCCGCTCGGCCGAACGTGCAAAGCTCGAAATTAAAATAAAGAGGAGAGAGAGAGAGGTAGGAGATGGGCAGGATGGTGTAAAATAATGCTCTAATGCGCGGAGCGTGTCGAGCGAGAGGAAGAAAGAGTTCGGTGTATCGCGATGTGCATTCCGTTGGAATTGTTTCTCTTCGTTTTTCATTTTTTTTAGCTTGTGTTTTCTATAAGTAGCTATATCGGAGGTTCTTTAATTTCAAGAAGCTGTTGAGGATTCTGATTTAATGGTGGGTGAAGGATATACTAATGGATTCTAGAATAATTGTAGGAGTTTTAATGTATATTTTTGAAATAATTAAAATATATTTTAATCTTTTCAATTTGAGTAGGTAGCCTGGCTTTTAAATTAGCTTCGTAAATTTTAAGGATTTTCATATTCGTGCAAAATGAGTGTAGAAATTTTCTACATGTATATAATAAAAGCTCAACATTTTTGCTTTTAATTATTTTCATTTTTATATTTAATTTATATTAAAACTTTACAATTTTTCGTAACTAGAGGTATAGTACTATATTCAATGTATTATATTAATTTTTTTATAATGAACTTTTTAAGACACAAAGTACAAGCTCTAAAAATATTTTTAATACTTATATTTTCCTGTAAAACATTAAAATATATTTTTGTCATATACACGCTCAACCATCTCGCAGTACAAAATAATATACCCTCGAAACCAACGGGAAGACATCTTTCTCGAAAATTTTTCAATTCCCAAACTATCCAACACACACACACACAGCCACTTTGCAAACCGTTCGAAATACCAAGCCCTTAGCCCAGATAGATAGATCGCGCCGCCAACTTTCCAATCGCTTTGGCCCGTTGTTTTCCCACCACTCGTCCGTGTACCTACATATCTCTCTTTCTCTCTCTCTCTCTCTCTCTCTCTACCTCTACATCCCTCCGTTGTTTGCGCTCTTTCCGGAACTTTTCGCTGCCGCGCGCGCTCGCGCTTTCCGAAAAATCCAGCGCTCGTCGGGGCTAAATGAAAAAAACGAGAAAAAGTTGCGGCGGCGTTTATCCTCTCGCGAAAAGCCGGGGGGATGCGCGCGTTTAGTCATTTCCGGCCGACGCGCGGAAAAAGGAAAAGCCGGAGAGGCAAAGAGAGAGAGAAAGAGAATTAGCCGCTTTTCTGCTACAGCCGTGAATAAGTCGGACGCGCGTGAGTGGAGAGAGAGAGAGAGAGGAGATCGGCGCGGATTTGTTGTTGCGCTTTTTTTGCAAGGATGAAAAGAGAAACATTCTTTTTATGGGAGGATTAGGGGTTGATATATAAACAATAAAGGGAAGGCAAATGCTGAATTCTGAATTGAAAAATAGGGCTGGGATCGATTTTCCTTTGACTTATTACAAACAGCAACTAAATAATCTTTACAAAACGAATTAAAATAATTGATAATTAATGAGAAAGAAATACTTTCCAATTACCATGAAATCTTAATTAAAAGATATATAAAATGTAAACCAAACACGTCTATCTAATCATCCGATCTAATTCCAGCCTCTTCTCACACAAATTCTTCATTCCCCAGCATCATCACATCTCCCATTGAGCAAAGAGCGCGCCGCGGCACCAAAATTACCCCTCTCGCAAAAATATTCATGCCTCCTTGCCCCCCGCGCAGACTAGACTAGACTCACTCTCTCTCTCTCTCTCTCTCTCTCTCTCTCTCTCTCTCTCTCTCTCGGCATCTTTTCCAGACATTCTACACTGCGGCGGCTCCTTTCTCTCCCTCTCCTCCCTATCTTCGTTAAAAATCCGGCGCGCCGTCGTCCAGCGAGCGCGGGGCATTGTTATTATTACCCTTTTTCATTTTTCACCGTCGCGCAGGAGATAACTCGCGCGTCATACGTCGTTGCCTCTCGTCGGCGACGACGGCGGCAGCGGGCGGGATATAAAAGTGGCTCCGAGACGCTGGAAAATAATTAACTGCCTGCCAGCGGCGGAAATTTAAGGACGTTCGTTTTACTTAGGGAGTCAGAGAGAGAGTGAGAGAGAGAGAGAGAGAGAGAGAGAGAGATGTAGTCCTTGTGGCGCTCTGCTACCCTCATCCTGCGCGCGCAGCTGCCTTTTTTCAAAGTAGCTGCGCAGCCGCTCTCTCGTCAAATCAACATTAATTACTCGGCCCCCGCGCGCGCGCGCGTATATTTGGATTTCGAGGAGAATTATGAATTTTTTAAGGAGAGCGTTTTTGCCATGTACATTCCGTTTGATGGGTCTCTTATTTATTATGTGTATTGTGTATATATACCTCAGCTGCGGGAAAGTATGTCCTTTAAATATTGGCAAAAAATTCTGAGATGTAATTAATACTAAATCTCTCTCGACGAAATTTCAGCCTTTATTAATATATGATTGTAAACATCATTAAGGGGAGTTAATTCAGCCGTAAGAAAGAAACCCATCGAAACGGAATTAAATTTCGCTACAATTATATATTTGACTGAAAATTTTCGAAAGGTATATTATACGAGAGACTACTATACTTATACATACCTGTATATAATACAGAGAAACGCTACAGCGAATTGCAATTCACGCTCGACCGAGCCGCGCTAATTACCAATAATTAAGTCGACGCGGAAAACTGCATCGCCCGACGACGTCTTACTTACGGGCGCACTTGGACGGAAATATTCATTACGGGACCCTCGGGGTGAACGCGTGCGACACACACACACACACAAAGTGTAAAATATCAGAGGCGACGCGAGATATAATCGTGATAAACAGCGAGGAGAGAGGAGGGAAAGATTCTCGCGCTCGAGCGATTAGCGAGATTAATTATTTCTGCAGTTTATTTTCCTTAATCCCGATGCAATTAACGCGATTTGCCTTTCTTTCTTTCACCTCGCGGCGACGACGGCGTCCGGTGTGCTGCCTCGCGGGGGGTGGCTATGAGCTCGACCGGGTGATTTTCCGTGTCGCGTTAATGTGGATGGAGAATAGGGAAGTGAGTCGAATGGTTTTAATATGTTTCCGTCTTTATTAGTAGCGTAATATCGAAGAAATTGTACTTTAGGTAGAGTTTATACTAAACAAAATGTTGATTGACGTTTTTTGAATATTATAATTTCAGGATGTTTAGGTGATTGCGAATCGATATTTACCGCAATACAAGCTGATTATGCCGTCTAGACGGTTATTAATATAAATTTTACCTCTTTTAAAAAAATTTCGGGACACGTGAAACGACTAAATATCTGTCTGATCAGTTAATAAAACACGGTGGATAATGAGAATTTCAAAATCAAATCGAATTAGTAATAATTTTTTCCGCAAAACCTGTATGCAGTAATCGTCACAAAAGTCACACTTACGTTGACAATTAGCTTAACAAAATCATCGCAGCAACTCAAAATCAAACCGCTAACTACTCCTAATAAACCTTTAATCCAGCCTCATTAAAATTCCGATAACCCATCAATTTCCATTTCTACATATACTTACACCGAGCAACAGCCGTGCGACCACTATAGTTTACGATCGACTTTCTTCGTCGTCCACTGGTTTCGAATTATCCGAATTCATCAAATATTCAATATAAACCAGGCAAAGGCATTGTCCCTACACTGGCTCAACGTTTTTCCCTCCCTCTATACACACACATAAGACGCATATTTGCGTTCGCCTCGGGTATAGTCTCTGAATAACACAGGCCTTTCGCTGAAATAAATATGACGAAAATTTTGACAAACAGCGCTGCGCGGCGACCGCTCGTGCCTTTTTTTCGGCCTGCTCCTGTATATTTCACGCCCCCTCGTAAGATGCGTGCGTCGCCGCGGAAAAAAGCAGCGGCGGCGACGCTGGCATAACCCTTGCGGCGTTATTATTTATTTATCTCGAGGAGGTGGAAGGAGGAGAGAGCTCAGGTGTCCGGGCGGGCTTTAATAGTGACATCAATGGGCTGCTCGCCCACGCGGCTTTTATTGGCCGGAATTAAGGGGGGGCCTTACGGCTTAGCCGTACCTAATTGAGCGTCTCGCGCGCGCCTCACTGTGTATGGAGAGAGAGAGAGAGAGAGAAAAAGAGACACGCGTATTAAGGGGCTTATGGAAATTCAATTGCGAGGAGGATCTTGACTCGCTCCCGCATCCCAACTCGCTGGCTCTCTGTGTGTATTTGCGCTGCGGTTGGTGAGATAGAGAGAAGGTAAGAGGGAGATGCTTTGGAAGGGTTTATTGTTAGGGAAGGAGGGTATATTGGTTCGGGGATATTTTTGGGAAGTGGCCGATTGGGTAATTAGATGCGCGGTGATGAAGATTGAATGGTGGAAAAAATAGGAAGAAAGTGGGTTTAGGTGGCGTATTCGGGATACGGAAAAGGAATTTCAATTAGATTTAGGACGTATTTTTGGTGCGGATAGGGTAGATGTCCGTATTAGTGTGGGTTTAAGAAACTCTTCAGTTTTGTCGCATAATAATAGACTATTTAAGCTGTATCAGAGATTCCGGGTAGTTTATATAGATAATAAAAGTAATAATCTACACGAAACAATTTTTTTTTATAAAAAAATATTAATATTTACGAAAATTACAAGCAATATAAAAAAAAAAATTTTGTACGCATTTGTGTGCCCTAGCAGACAACAAAGTACATTTTTATGTGCCCCGTATTAATGTGGATGTACACGTTTGTGTGCCCCACATTAGTGTGTCTTGATAATATTGTCATTGCCAACAAAATTATTTTGTTAACTGTAGTGCATTTATAATTAATTTCTAAGTCTTGTTTACATTGAATGTTAATTAATTCCAATACGGTAAAAACTGCTGAAGGTCGTCAATGCGATATGAAACAACGTTTGTGCGCAGACAACCTAACCTAACTTTTCTGTTCAAGCGTCGATACGAGCATTGTATTTGTGCACACACAAATCTGGACAAGTCGTTTTTCACTGCCCTATTAGTAGACATCATTAGTTAAATATTAAAATCAATTGAAAACCTTTATATTAATATTATTATATTTTATTATATAACATAATATTATTTTATGATATAATCAATTGTATCCCACATTAAAATCCTTCCGAAACATTATTTAATGTTACTTTTAAAAATGTCATTTCTTAACAAGTTTGGACAAGGAAATACTGTGACACACCGCAAACCGTGAAACATATTTTTGAAAGTTCTTTTTTAATGTTATAGTAAATGAAAACAAATTAAGTAATTAATTCTATTTAAACTTAATTAACTATACTTTATGAAAAAAAATATTTTAGTGTTACGTTTTTACTCGTTCACTTCTAGGATACGTTTTAATAATAGGGCACACAAATGTGGACAGGCACACTAATACGGACCACTACCCTAGTCGATGATGAGCGAATCGGAAATAATTAACTTTTGGAACAATTATAAAGCAAGAATATATACGAATCGTCAGAGCTGTGGGAACTTTATTTTTCAATGTGACTATTTTTATGGGAACGAACTATTTTTTATTTCTGCACTTCGTACGGGAGTACAAGCAAGAGAAAATGTTAAAAATGCAGATAACGGCATTTTTACTGCAAGAAAGGGGTGAAATATTTCATTATTAAGCACAAGTATTTTTATAAAAATTTCCCTTACCGGGAATGTAAGAAATTCACGGGGGCAACGTTCAAAAGAAAAATTTTTCAGTATAATATTACAGTGAATTTTATTGTGTGTAATATTCAAGTGAAGGTAATATCGAGAAGTTTAAAGAAATTTATTGATTTATGATATCTATTGTCTGATCAAATAAGAATATCTTCACTTAATGTTTAAAACTTCAACTGCGGAATATCGCTAAAGTTATCAAATTTCAACTTAAAACTCCATTAAAATCAAGAATCATTATAAAAACTCCTCTCTCCACAAAATTCTACCACAAAAGTAAAATTCTTTTAAAAATACTTTTAACCATCCCCGCGCATACGAAAAAAAAAGAAAAATCTGTATCGAACAACGAGAATAAAAATCGCGCATACAAGATATCCTCGGCACCTACAGTGCATCGCACCTCGTCTCTGGATTCTTCCACCTCTCGATCGGGCTACACTCCCTCCTTCCTCTCTTTCACTTCCTTCGTCTAACTCGTCCCCGGCGGTCCATGCACACCCTCTCTCACTCTCGCGAGAGCGCCTCGGAGGCGCACTTCGCGGCGCATTCTAACCATCGTTCGCGAACGAGAGAGAGCGCGGGAGAGAGAGAAAGAGGAGCGGTACATCCTAGTGTATAGTGGCCGCCGAGACTTTTCTCTCTCTCTCTTGCTCTCTCCCTCTCGTAGACTGCGTATTTATATGCAAATGTAGGAACGGGAGGCAGAGAGAGAGAGAGAGGAAGATGCTGAACCAAGACTTTTGATCTCGCCCCCCCCCCCTCGAGTCGAGGGTAAGAGAGAAAGAAGAAGAAAGAGAGAGAGAAAAAATGAGCACGATGCGCTCTGAAATAGTTATACGATCTGGATTTCTTAATTTCGCGCGGCGAGAGCGAGTTGTTTTTCGTACGACGAATCTCGGACGGCGCTTTATTTTAATGAGGCGGGAGCGCGAGTCGCTCCGGAGAAAGAGCGAGAGAGAGAGAGAAAAACTTAATTTGGCGCGAGCGCAGGTGTGACTGCCGCCGCAGGTGGTTCGGTCTATTAATATCGCGCGATTTTCGTTTTTTTCTTTCCTCTTAATTTCGAAGGAGACTCGTGCTCTTGTATTGTGTCTTTATTGCGGCGCGCGCTCGACGAATTTGGGAATGGCAAATGGGTCGAATAAAGCGTAGGAATTTATTGGATTAAGGATTTATTTATTGATTTTTTTTTTTATATTATGATGTTTTGGGAGGCTATTCTGAGTTTGAAAAAACTTTGAGGATCGGGAACGTAAATTAACAATTTCTAAAGAAAGAATGTCGATGTCGTTTGGTTGTCGCTTTTTAAAGTTGAAATAAAATTGATATTTTTTTTTATAAAAGAACTGCGAATAATATTTCATTTATAAAATTGAATGCAGTGCATATAGGTTGTATCGTAAAAAGCTGAATATATTTAAATATTTGTAAAGAGTTTTATTCTGGAAAATTCAGTTGAAAACATCTCTATACCTTATTTCTCTTAAAAAATAAGTTAGTATAGGTATAAAGTTTTTTATGAAATACAAACTGTTGGCTAATTTATATCAGCTAAATGTTGAAGAAAATTTGTTTTCCATTTTAAAATACGGAAGTTTGTACGTGTAACGGCGATGATAATTTTAATGAAAAATGTATACTTTGTGAAACAAATTTTATTCTACTGAAATATTGACATTTACTACAAAAATTGATATTCAAAAAAAACAGAATAACGATATATTGATCGTCAAAACGTTATTAATACGTTTCATATTTGCACAAAATTTCAAGCAAAATTCGCAATTCAGCAGAAACCATTTCAAAGTATAATTAACATGGTCATCCTTTATAAATTAATGTATAACATATGTAATTCGCCAAAAGTTGGGGCACGAACAGAAACTTTTAAAACAGCACGCAGAATTTCCACTCACGTAACGCACAACTTTTGCATTCCTGTATATATATATACCGCGTATGGTCATATACACAGCAGCAGCAGCATTTAAAAAAGTGAAAAACGCTGCGCGCTGAAACGCGAAGCTCGATGCGCGCGTGCGCGCTCTTTGCGGCGGGACAAAAGAATTCCGTGAAAGTTATTAAAGTGACAATTTAATATAGAGAGCGAGCGCGCGTCGGTGGCGGCGTCATTTTAAAGCAAATATTAGTTTTAGACCGGTAATTTCGTAGCGTATTTAGCTGCGCTCTCGACAGTAATGTTTTCGCAGAAGGGAGGGAGAAATTATTACGTGCTCTCCACCGTACGGCGAATATGTGTGTGTTTTAAGCAAATCTTGGGAGTCGCGCGCGACGTGTCCCGTCTGTTTGTTAACTAGGAATAAATTTTTCAAGCTACCTTCCTCTGTGTTAAAAGTCCAAATGAGTCGTAGACGTACAGCTAAATGATGCAGTATTTAATTTATTTTTTCGTTCCATGTAACTGCTCTCTTCCACCTTTAATAACGGAAGCAATTTAACAAATGTACATACATATAACACACGACAATCGTTACAAAAAAATGAAGCTCAGCAAAACCTCATCTCCCGACATTACACGCACTACTTTAACCATTACAAGAAATATATACTTCAAACAAAACCGCGGCGAACACAGCCCTCTAAAACTCTTTTCTACCGCTAACCGCAAAAATAAACTCCCCCGCGCGCTCCACCGGCGCATTTTAATATTCTCCCTTATAAAAAGCATCTTAAGTCGACTTATATACTCCTCCTTATACGTATACGGGGGATAGCAACTCTCTCTCTCTCTCTCTCTCTCCTCACATGTAATACTGCCGGGGCCGCGTAATCCAGAAAGCGGTACCTACGCGGCGCACGCGTGCGCAAACTTAGTCGGTGCGCGGAATCCCGATTAAATCGACTTAGGAGTGAACATTGCGGCGATACACAGACGCGAGCAAGAGAGAGAGAGAGAGAGAGAGGCAGAAGAGGCCAGCAGCAGCAGGAGCAGCGCGCACGCGTAAGCCTTTGGCTTTGTTGTCGGGTGCGTATTGCCAATCAGCCGGCGCGTAATCCTTGTAACGCCGCCCGACGCTGCTGCTGCTGCTGCTGCTACTGCTCTACACGGGCGTTACCAATTACGCTCCATTTCTCGATACTGCGCGCGCGCGTGCCCGTAGTATAGCCAGAAAACGCGGTATTGGAAGATGCTTTTTGTAGGAGGGAATAGAAGGGGTAGAGGGGGGAGGGGATGGAATGGTGTGGAGTTGTAAACAAAAAATGGTTGGGTTTAGTTTTTAGAAGATGATATTCTGTTATTTTAGGTGGTCTATTCATTTTCGAATCAAAATTTTAGAAAATGAAAGGTTGAGTGAAACATTGGTATTGTGATATCGTTCATTTCAATTACTACAGCTTATTGCTGATAAAAATGCAATTGCTTTTCAATTTATGCATTTTTAAATTGAAATTATTATTTATTTCATGCAAATATCAAATTTATTGCTTTAAAGTTCATATAGCCTTAAAGTTATAACTCATTCGAAGCAATGACTAACGTGAAATATGTTTTCTTCTTTCTGTTTCAGGTATGTACTTGGCAACTTTCCAGGTTTAAAATTACAGACACCGATAAGTACACTGAAAGTTATTTAAATTCTCATGTTTCTGTAGAGAAACGTCGGAATGCGAAGATATTTGCACAGTGCATCTAGCTTATAGTGCATTTCACTCGTACTTTATGTGATCAATGAATTTCCAACTATTCCAAATAATTCTCTTACAAAATTTACGTTTTCACTGTGTACAGAGAGAAATAAATGAACAACACACATACCTCCTGAAATTTGAGTCAAATACCAATCGCTTTGCGTGCCGGCGATGCAAAAGCTGCGCTTAATCGAAGCTTCATTCGAAAACACGGAAATCCATTCGAAAGCTCCCGAACCGCAAATTTAAAAACAATTAACGCGACCCGCTCGATCCCCACCGGAACAACAAAAGATTAGTCTTTCTCTCTCATTCACTCTCTCTTTCTCTCTACCTCGAAACAACAGCCGTTCCGATAGAGAAGAAGACGCGGATGAAAAAAAAAGAGCGATCCTCTCCCGAAGCTTAAAAAAAGGAACACCCTCAGCGTGTCGCTTGCCCGAAGATAACGAAGAGAAATGGAAATTCGACAAACTTTCCCGGGGTACGCGCGCGTGCGCGCGTCGGAGAGAGAAAATCCCCGGCAACAAATCGATTTGTTACCAAGTTAATTCATTTCTCATCAAAGGGATTTCCCGGCCGCGCTGTACACAAAAGCGCGAGCTTCAGCAAGAGAGAGAATGAGAGAGAGAAGAGAAAAAAAAAACAGCGAAAGGAGGGGAGAGAAATTGTTCGCGAGCCGCGCGCGCGTGTCGCATAACGAATACAAGACAATGGGATTACCTCCTCTCCGTCGCGCCACACCACCGATAAGAAAAGTCCGTCGGATCGACTTCCCATTAAAAACATTAAATATTTCAATATGGAAAACCCCCCCTTTCTCTCCTTCAAGACTCTCCCACCCACGTATACGTACACAGCAGTAGCGCGCGTGTATACAGCGCTATATACGCGTGCGCGAGAGCGTAGGGCGTAAAAGCGGCTTACGACTTTAAGCTCGCCGTGATTGAACTATTTGCGTCGGGAGCTGCGCTCGCTCGCTCGCTCGCTCGCGTCTCGCGTAAACCTAACCTAATCCTCCTCCTGAATACGTTTTCTTGCGGAAGGGAAATCGAGCGGCAGCGTCGCGTATATACACACATACACATAATATATATGTACCCACGCGCGCGTGAGCAAAAAATGTGTATTTCCGCGGGCCTTTGATAGATTTGCACGCGAGATCCTTTCTTCTTTCGGAGGAGGTTTACGTCGCGGAGAGAGAGAGAGACGCGGCTTTATCCGTTTTTATCGAGAGAACGCGCACACGGGCGATGCGTTACACGGAAGGTGGTTTCCGTTTCAAGTGCATTGTGTGCGTCTCTGCGTTATATGTGTCGGGTGTGCTTTGATGTGATTTCGAGCTGGAAGTGTACGTGTGTGTGTATATACGTTGCGGTGACTTTTCACTTTTGCTTTGGGGGAAGCAGTGGTATGTTAAGGGGGTAGGATGTGTGTTTGTTTGTTAGGGGTTGCGTACAGGCGTGTGTAATTTGTTTTTACTGGGGCGTTTTTCTCACTCCATCAAGCTTACATTCGAGTAGATGGATGGGTTTTTTAAAAGTTCAAGGTGGAGAACGGAGGTATAATAAAGTTTCGTATAGATTAAATAATTTTAGGGATGATAATTTTTGCTCCTATATACGTATACGGAAATTAAAGTACGAACGGTGATTCACGTACCGCGGGGATCAGCAAAGTTTCGTGGAAATGAGCGTATTAACATTCAAAATTACTTTCCGGATACGTGAGCAAAAAAGATACATAATTTCGATTCCCTTACCCCCCCTGACGCCTGGATATACCTATAGAGCTATACGACACGAAAATCCGGTTAACATTTTGTACTTACACACGTGTATAAGCTCTTTGTAAGGGTGGTGCGCACGACAAAGCTTCGACGCTGGAAGAAGGGGAATATCATTATTATAATGGAATATTAAGTTTAATTTGAAATTATGATTAATTTAACAATGTATATGTACTGACACGAAATTCTGCTTTATATTAAATTTTCTTTTTCTCCCTGGTTGGATTCGCCCAAGGTTCAAAATTTTAAACAACTTCACGAACTTGTAGTTACCGACTAAAGTATTGTTTCAAAAGCATTTTAAGAGCATAAATCAACTAAAACCATTTCGTTATATATATCCATTCGTCATAAAAAGATGCAAGACTCTCCGAAAACATACTTCTCCTCTAACCCACCAGAAAACAACACCACCAGCGCGCAAAATAATCGACCGTTTCGTTCCGCCTCTCATTCCCCTCTCAGCGATCCTTATCCACGCGTTCTCTCTCCACACCAGCAACTCTCTCTCTCTCTCCGCCGATTATGCCTCGGAGATAACGGGCCGGGCGATCGGCCAGTTTTTGCGACTGCGCTCAACGCAAGGGGGAGATCGACATCGCAAAGGAAAAGCCCCCGGAGGGATGCGACGACGGCGATGACGTGGCGGCCACCACCACCCGCGCCGCCTCTCGTGAAATTGGGAAAATGTATCCAGGGTGTACGGAGGGGGTGAGCTACAGCGCCGGAATCCGTAAAGTCGAGGCGTATGGTTTTGAAAGCTGCTGTGAGGGGAAAGAGAGAGGCTGAGCTGGGTAATTGGAGATGATGTCGGGGTGGCGGGCGCCCGTGTTTTTCTTTTTAAATCGAATTAGAGGAATATCTCAAGATGGTTTAGAAGAGCGTGTTATGGGTGGTAGTCGTGTTGTTTAGGTTTATTGAATTGGGTGCCTTTTTTGTGGATGTGAGGTTTATTTAGTGTGTTTTTGAAGGGGGTATAGGGAAGTTTCAGTTCTTGGAAACGAGCAGTTTGTTTGTTGCGAGTAATTATTTGATGTAGTTCTTTAACATTTTAAACGTGAAGTTGATTTAGGTCAGCGATAGTTTAGATCGTTGTAGAAGATAATTTAAATGAGAACAAAAAAATTACTAAAAATTTATTTTAAAAAAGATAAGGAAAAGTTAATATTGATACATATTTATCGCTATACCCATGCGTAAACAATATCGATAAGTAAAAAAAGTGTCCCTAAGCAAACCACGCCTCCTTGCCGTTCCACCCATCCTCTCTCGCTTTCTTTCTCTCCCGGGTGACTAAATATTCCATCCGAAATATCGAAGGAATAAATTTCTAAAGTAGTAAAAGTGTCGCTTCCCTCGGCCCTCGGCCCCGGTATCGAGTACCAACCCTTGTAAACTTGATCGACAGAAAGAGACACTTTTATGGGACTCCGGTGTAGCTACAAAAACTTTCTCGCACTCTCTCTCCCTCTCTCGTCTCCCGCGTACGCGACCGAGTGAGCGCTACTAATATAACTTCGGCATATGGAAGTTTCCTTAAGAACCTACGGCTTATATAGACCCTGCGCGCGATGTACGCCATTCCGCGTCTCCACCATTCACCCCATCGGCTCGTCTCTATGGTACGCGAGAGCGCGTTTCTCTAGTTGCTAATAAGTATTCATGTTCTTGTTTGTTTGCGCGCGCGCGCACCGCGAGACAAAGAAGGGGGAGACGAAAGTTTTCTTATTGAAAATGAATCCGCGTGTTGTTTGCATAGTTTTTTCGAATTTGGATGATAATGCATTTACCGAGGATAAAGTTAGGAGAAACCTGACTGAGAAAAAAAATTGCATTTCATGCAAATGTTTGCGAAATTACATTCATTTTAAACGCCGCGTTGGAAATACTTTGATAAACACGTTGTCGGATGTTAAAAAAAAAAAGTTTTAATTTCACTCACTCCATTAAATTAATCAACTTTTGTCGACCTACTTTTTTCGTCGTCCCATCTAACTAATGAAAATTCATACAGATTAAAAATTGATTACATCGAAATAAGAGCATACAACGTACATTTAATCTACAAACTACCTCGAAAAAAAATTACAAACCTTTCCCCTTTGTGTATACACATAGAAATAACCATCACACACATATATCACAGTGAACAAAGGATTAGCTCGCACCATTTCCGCATCGCGCCCGGAATACATTTGCTCAATAAAACTACCCGTGTATATATATATCCATTTCAAAACGCAGTTCACGGAAGCAAATACCCGTGAAACCTGGCCCGCTTAAGCCCTGAATATAAAACGCGCACGGGGATGCTTCACCTGAGAAACAAGAAAAGACGCAGCAGACAACGAACCACAGCTACTATACACTCTCTCACTATATACACCCAACAAAGACCGCGACGACGAAGACCAGACGTGCGCGCACGCGCGTATAGGATATATACCTATAACCCTCGTCTGCCGCTATATACGGCGCGAATCCTTCCTCTCACCCCGGATATCGGCCGGCGCGCGTATAGTCTCATTGTTCCGGCGGAACAAGGCTCTCTTCCCTCCCGCGAAACACGTCGCACTCGCGCGCGGTCCGATGCACGCGCGCGCACCCCCGCGCTTGCGCGCGTATATAACGCGTGTTTGAATTTCGGCCCCATTGTTCGCGGCCGTCTCGCAGGTGGCTGCTGCCGCTATGCTTATCTCTCCCTCCCTCACCTCTGCGCCCTACACGCGTATTGAAAAATGAAGCGAAAATCAACCGCGCGCGCTTTTTGCGCACGCCGTCGCGGCAATCGTAATTGTTGATCTTTACGCTCGGAGGAGTTTTCACGGTTCGCTGACCGCCGCCGCCGCGGCAAGGGGTTGACTTAGAGAGCGCGCGCAGCGGCGATGGGCCCCCGCGCGGTAATAGTTCCGGTGAAATACAGCCGGAGTTGTGAGAGAGGATTCTTCGGTTGATATTGCAGATAAGGTATATAAACGCGATGTGTTTTGGGTTTTCGGCCGAGGGATGAGGATTGTTTGCCGAGAGGGAGGGTTCGATCGGTTTTCTCTCTGTGTGTATGTGTGTGTATAAGCGCCGGGATGTCCTATGGCGAAAGTTCGGTTTCCCTTTTCGGAAATTAATCCCCGTGACCTTCGCCGCCTGTGTGATTTGTGTATGCTGCTGCTGCTACCCCCGCGCGAGAGAGGATTTATCGATGACCGTTTGCGCGCTGTGTTTAGAGTTGCTTAAGTCAAGATTTACCGAGGGATATATATTTATTAAAATTGTCGGCAAGTAGGATTAATTATGGTCGATAGACCGAAATCGTATCGGACATATTGTAATTAAAGTTCTAGTGTATTCTTTTAAGGTTATTGAATGGTAAGGGGGTGAGGCACTATACTAACACTGTTTTAACATGCAAAAGTAATTAATATAATAAAAGAATAGTGATTTACGCCTTGAACAAATTCAGGTGTCCTGCGTAATTCTGTAATACATCATTCTGGAAAGTTTCGAGGTAAAAAAAAAGGACGACACCTTTGTTTATTCTTCGAACGAAAATGAACGAAAATTAACCAAATTTCGTTCCGAGAATAAACAAAGGTGTCACCGTTTTTCTTTCTCGAAACTTTATGACGTAGAACGATGTAGGGTAGATGTCCGTATTAGTGTGGGTTTAAGAAACTCTTCAGTTTTGTCGCATAATAATAGACTATTTAAGCTGTATCAGAGATTCCGGGTGGTTTATATAGATAATAAAAGTAATAATCTACACGAAACAATTTTTTTTATAGAAAAATATTTATATTTACGAAAGTTACAAGCAATATAAAAAAAAAAATTTGTACGCATTTGTGTGCCCTAGCAGACATCAAAGTACATTTTTGTGTGCCCCGTATTAATGTGGATGTACACGTTTGTGTGCCCCACATTAGTGGGTCTTGATAATATTATTATTGCCAACAAAATTATTTTGTTAACTGTAGTGCATTTATAATCAATTTCTAACCCTTGTTTACATTGAATGTTAATTAATTCCAATACGGTAAAAACTGCTGAAGGTCGTCAATGCGATATGAAACAACGTTTGTGCGCAGACAACCTAACCTAACTTTTCTGTTCAAGCACCGATACGAGCATGCTCGTATTGTATTTGTGCACACACAAATCTGGACAAGTCGTTTTTCACTGACCCTATTAGTAGACGCCATTAATTAAATATTAAAATCAATTGAAAACCTTTATATTAAGGTTTATTATATAACATAATATTATTTTATGATATAATCAATTGTATCCCACATTAAAATCCTTCCGAAACATTATTTAATGTTACTTTTAAAAATGTCATTTCTTAGCAAGTTTGGACAAGGAAACACCGTGACACACCGCAAACCGTGAAACATATTTTTGAAAGTTCTTTTTTAATGTTATAGTAAATGAAAACAAATTAAGTAATTAATTCTATTTAAACTTAATTAACTATACTTTATGAAAAAAAATATTTTAGTGTTACGTTTTTACTCGTTCACTTCTAGGATATGTTTTAATAATAGGGCACACAAATATGGACAGGCACACTAATACGGACCACTACCCTATTAGAGGATTACGCAGGGCAACTGAATTTTTTCAAGACGCAAATCGTTATTCTTTTATTTATAATAATTATTTTGACATGTTGCGCCGATAAAACAGGGTTAGTGGTAAAGTAGGACTATTACACCCTCTTAACAGATTTGCATCTGAATATACACTGTAATTCTAAAGAAAAGAAACAACCCTCTTCGATATAAACGAGACACCGTTAAAAATCATTCTTTCATACGAAATGTACCCGACTCTCACGGGCATTATAACACTACGATTGACACGACGCGGCTAATTGTAATTTAACGGCCATCTCTCCCATCTCCGTCGCGCCGTGTCTCTTTATGAAATCGGAAGCATGAATAATTCAGATTTTTCGCCCACGGCTTACGTACGTAGACACACAGACAGACTCGCGCAGAAAAGACAGAGAAACTCTCATCGGATACAATTGTCCTTCCTTCCGCGCGCGTGCGCATCCGGCCTGACATGCGTCTCTCTTTCTCTTTGTGCGCGCCGTGTATAGTCCTGACCCTTTTCCGCCTCTAATGAAATATCCACGCGCGCCCCCGCACGCCTTTAATGATTATTGCGCCCGATCGAACGAATTGGCGACGTAAAGCGGCGCGCGCGAGAGTGTGTGTGTATACGCAAAAGGGGAAAAATTCGGGAACGCGCGAGGGATAGTCCGGAGTGGTTCCGACCATTAATCTCGCCTCGAGAGGGTACGGAGAGGAGGGGAGGAGAGTGGAGAGAAGAAGACGAGGGAATGTCGAGTATTTCGGTATATAGGTTTTTGCTGATTTGATGTTATTAGGGATTATTTGCCAGCGGGGGTTCGGATATTTTTTATATCGTTGATGTGAAGTTTTTGGAAATGTAACGGAAACTTGGAATAAAAGGGAAATTTAAATATCTATGAAAACTTTTTCTTGTACGTATATACGGCAAACAGTCGTTTTATCACTCGCGGAAATTTTTCTCTAATAAAACTAATTCCCATTCATAGTACTCGCTCTTATTCTACATTTTATCATATGACGTACTTCAAAAATATAAAGTATGACACTCTACTAAAGATATAACCTTATACGCACAGTTATTAATATTTCCCAACTCACCACGATCCCATTGTACGAATCCCTCTAGATGAGAATTTACTTATCATTAATCCGTTCTTCTGAACCAACCCCTTAAAAAAAAAACGAAATTAACCAACCCTATATACCTACACTGGACATCATAAATCCCCTTACAATTCCATACTATCGCTCATTCCGCTCGACGAGCCGCTAACAATCGAATGCGCAAACTTTACGCCATCGGTATTTCAACCCTCTCTCTCTCCCTCTCTAAGCCAGACATAGCGCTACCCTCCCCGCGCGCCAACACACGCGCTGAAAAACAAATCCATTCTCTCTCTCTCTCTCTCTCTCCGCACGTCCCTCCTTAATCAGGCCGACGCGCGGGCAAACAGCGTTAATCAGCGAAAATATTAGGGCGACGCGCGCTCGCGTTAGTTGCGGCGTGCGGCATCGTAAAAATGAAAATGCCCCGGTGTAACGTACGGGAGCCAGCGGCGGCGGAAAAATGGAGAGCTTTAGAGCCGCCTGGGGCTGGAAATCCTGCGCGTAGAGAAACTTTTGTTGTAAATAATTTTAGCGCGAGGGACGGAGGGAGGTATATACGTGCTTTTGGAAAAAGGGATTTGTGCGCGCCGCGTTTTTCCGAGATTAGCGGGATTAATTAGGACGGGGGCGAAGGAGTTTTATTATGTGCAGGATTCTGTGAAGGGGTGGGAGGTGAGTTTATTTGCGGATACGTGGGGGGCATGCGTTTTTTTTTTTTAAAGAGGATTTGCGATTGTTTTCGTGGGACGGGGTTTGTTTTTTAATGCTGCGATGCAGTTGGTTATATTTATTTAAAAGCAGCTTGCTGTATGGTAAATGAGATGCTTTGCATTGTTAAAACAGCATCTGGTACAAATAATGAAAAATTTTGTTATTATAAATAATGTTGTGGTTTGATCGTGCATTATATTTACAAAGCATTTGTTGGTAAAATAATTTTCAGATAATTTAGGAATACAATTTATATTATACATTTATTATATATGTCGTATATATTTTCACAACGCTGTCGTCGGTATTTATACATTCGCTATAATAAACGAAGTACTTTTATTGAACCAGTATTCTATTACCGGCAAAATATTGACGTTAAAATGCATTAACGTAAATGGAATCATAGATAGGTATATCGTAACAAAATAATAAATCAAACGAGTATAACATTCTCATATCTTCGACAAGTTCGATATTACTATATACACCGAAACAAGCAAAATACTCCGTTTAGCATTTACGCGCGCGAGCATCAAAATTTTACGACACATTGACCCAAATATTACCGCACAGCTTTATAAAAAAATATAAAGACATTATAAAAAAAAGGAACTGAATAAAACATTTCATCAGCCCGAGCGCAATTAACCCATAAACCAAAAAATCCCCATCCATCGATCAGCTCTCGTTGTCTCGAACCACGAGACGAAAACATCCGAATTATCAAGATTAACGCGTGCATAAAATTTGCGGAAAGGGATATAATAAAGGGATACGAGAGAGAGAGAGACGAGGGCAAAATCAAGCTCTCTCTCTCTCTCTCTGCCTGGAAAAGACGTCTCGGGCGCCGCGAGCTGCTTTCTCCGGAACAAACGCGAGCTTAATCCGCGCGGATTACACGATATATATATACTACGACAACTACTACGCTGGCAAAGGAAGGATCGCGCGGCCGGCTGTTTGTCCCCGGCCATCATAAATTGGATTAGGCCCTGCGGCATTTCCTCCTCCTCGCCGCCGCTGCTGTCCTAATTCCCGGAAATTTTTCCGGCCTTGTTCTCTGCCTCGCGGATATATTTCACGGAGCGCGAGGCGGCCGCGTGTGAGCATTCGTCTTGGTTTGCGTCGCCTGATGAGGGCGAGAGGAGAGAGAGAGAGGCGAGTTAATTAGTCGTCGTCGGGGCGACGTTATGAGGGGCGAATTTTTTGTCGTTCTGCGTGCATGGGAGGAGGGACGAGTGTGGGTGGGTGGATGGGGAGCTGGGGACAGGCGCGAGTGGTGGGCTGAGTTATTGGTTTCTTGCTTAGTTTGATTTATGGTTTATTTATTGAGTTTGGGATCTCTGGTTGGTGGGGGGTGGGTGTGTGCGAAATTGGTCAGGGTGGGTATTATTAGCGCGTTAATTAATAGCTGGATTAGTGATATTATGGTCGATGTTGCACAGGTTTAGTATGTTAATATATTTCTTTAAAGGGTTGTGAGCTTTATTTATTTTGACGAGAATGGTTTTTGTGTATTATGTAAATATTATGAACTTGAAAAATAAGAGAATCGACAATATATATACGAAAATATATTAAATATACTTGGCGTGCTTATTAGAAATGTTTGAGCTTTAAACAACCGAATAATTTACGTATTTGAAATTTCGAACGTTCATAATGAACGAAATATTAGCTTAAAATTTCTAATTTTCGTTAGAATTCGTCATAGTGGTTTTAGTGGCGACTGCTTGAGTGAGAAGTGAAGAGATACAGTTATTATCATTTTTTAAATGTATTAAGTAGCCAAATTCGGCTAAATCTGAACATGGCAAAAATCTTTCGTTCACTATGAACGTTCGAAATTTCAAGCACCTAATAATTTATTATTTTAGTGGAATAAATGTTATCATTCTATAGACATATATTTACGTAGGATACTCGACAAATAAAGAAACTATGTTACGTTTGCAGCTATGTTTACACTTCTATAATATTTGTATTATTATATCATACGCGACCTTTATGAAATATAATAAGCAATTTTAATAAAACTTTATTTATGATTTTTAAATTTCAAAGAGAAACATAATTCCCTTCGTTCACCACCATTGTTAAATATCCATAATTTATAAAATTCACAATCAAACCTTCCCATCCCCCCTCACTCTCTGAAATTCACATGTTTCACACCGAAAAAAACTCCCGAAAGATGTTTTGAAAAAACACCACCTTCCAACACCCTCCATCTGCGCCCCTCCTATCCCCTTCTCTCCACCCTCTCCATACATAAAAAAAAACATCGATCCGCGCGCCTGTAAAAAAAGTCCCGATAAAAATTCCGCGAGCGCTCTCTTCTCCTTCTACGCGCGCGCGTATATATTTCGAGTGCATTTCGATGTTTTGGCTGCGCGGGCGCGAACACCGGCCATTCGTCGTCGCAGACGGGTGGGGAGAGAGAAGAGGGAAAAATAGCGCGCGAGCGCGGAAGGCGAAACTCCGGGGCTCTTTAAAAATATGCCGGCTCAGCTTAGGCGAACGCCCGCGCGTTTGGACCGTAAATCAGAGGCGCCCGGGGGACATTCGCATGCGACGCGGCCTGCTTAAAAGCCTCGAAATCGACGGACGTGTAGTCGCGGGTGTATTTTTATATATTCCCGAGGCGGCAGTCGGGAAAAACGACGACGCTGCGATATTTATCGGCTAGGATCGGACGGAGAGAGAAATGGAGTTTCGCAAGTGTGAGGGCGGATTTCGCGAGCGTGGAACGTAGGTTCGGATGCGTTCGCTGAGCGGCTCAATTTCGGGACGGCTGGAATGCCGAGCGCTCGATGGGTGTAGTTAGTTTTAGGGGTGTGTATTTTAGCATTGAGAATCGGAAAATTGTTGTGAGCATTGTTTGCAAGGAAGGAATAAAGGATAATTATAATACATGATGGTATATGCATCATTTTTAAAGATTCTCTTGTATAGCAATAATTTAGCAAATTTGTAATGCTTACGTTTTCTGAAATATCAAATAATGATACAAAACAATGATAAACAATGATACTAATCATATTAGTATCTAATATGATTTCATGCGGGAGGTGCCGGGCATGTAGAGAACCTCTATACGCGCACCATTAAAGTCTGGCGAAAAGTCTGGGATAATAAGTCTGGACATTTTCCCAGACTTTTCACGCAGTATCTTAAGTCTGGTAAAAAGTCTTGGATAAAGTCAGGGTCTTTTTTCCAAGACTTTTAATAGAAAAAATAAAAAGTCTGGCAAAAATTCTGGGATTGTCCGACATGCGAGACTTTGGCCAGACTTTTTAAGCCAGACTTCTGCAAGACTTCGGCCAGACTTTTTTTTATACGGAAATATATTCCGAGTGATTAATAATATGCAATTGTCAGAAGATATTTGTAAATTATTTCGGAAAACAGTTTTTTTATATGGTAAAGAATAAAATTTGGATGCATGTATACGAAAAACATTAAAATAATTATAAAATTACGGAGGTTTATAAAATATGTATAAATACTAATGTTCCAAATTTCTATACATTACATTTATAGATCCAAAGCTGTCTAACAACATATCTCTTAACGTCTCCAAAACTTACTCAACGGCACATAATAAAACTCCGCATGCAGCCTCCTAAAAATCCCCGCCGACAAAAGGATCCGTAACAACTCATCCCATTATTCTCGCTACCGCGGTAACAACCGCAAACCCCCGTCATACGTTATATACATACGTATACCGCCGCTGCTTGCACGCATTACGCGGTACAAAAGAGCGAACCTTCCGCCGATGTGTCGCACCGCGATCAGGCCTTAAAAAAGGCCAAAACGAGGGACGACGACGACGAGGAGGAGGACGGAAAAAAGGCGCGGCGATAAAGAAAGAAGGGAAGAGAGCGAGAGAGATCCCGTACGCTGCATTTTTGCGGCTGCCCGCGGAGATAAGGGAGAGAGAGAGAAAAAAGTGGCTCTTTAAGACGATCGCTTTCGAGCTGTGCTCTAGCTAGCTACCTTATACCTACCCCTTCCGAACCCGCGCGGTGAAATGTAGCGGAACGCGAACACTCGTGCACGCTCGCATATAGCGGTGAATGTATTGAAACGATGTGGGATGTATATTGGAGGGCGCCGTTTTTTTATCTTTGAAAGGGTTTGTTGGCAGATAAATATATTATTAAAATGCTCGGAAATAGGGGAGAAAGCCTTTTAGTGTTGTTTATAGTTTTAAAGGCGCGTGTTATAAATAAAAATTGCAGGAGATCATGCGGTAATGTTGAAAAGTTTATTTTCACATTCCCGCAGCTGCGTATTTTTAACCTCAACCTTCTCTAAACCAAATTAATTGCAATCAAAATACGAGACAATTAACCACGCACTCGTAACAACCAAAAAATACTTCCCTCGTCTCGTATAGTTGCTCACGAGCCTCTCTCCTCCCACGATCCTCGGCAGCAGTAATTTTCGCAAAAAAGCGAAGAATGCCGTACGTGACGACAATGTACATCCGGTGCGCTCGGAAGCCAGTCCGGAAAAGATTTTCGCCTCCCTCGTCTCTCTCCCCAAGATTTTCTTTGTTGCCTCTCTCTCTGCTGCCTTTACTGCCTCTACTGCAGTCGCGGTGCTCATGCAACGCTGCTCTCGGCTCGCGCCTTGTTGGCCACTTTAAGCTGAAGATGAAGTTGTCGTCGTCGTCGTCGTCGTCTCTCGCACAGTGGCTTGCTTTTTTGCGCGACCACGGAGGCGTCGCGTTTGCTTTCTCATAAGCGAGACGAGAAGAGGAGAGAAGAGGAGGCTAATGGAAAAAGGCGATTTGATGCGCGCCGGAAAGTTTCTTATTGGCTTGGCTGGTTCGTTATTCGGCTCTGCAGGCTTCTTTTTTTTGTTCTCGATGGGTTTGGGGTTTAGGGGAAATTGAAAGGAGTACGAAGGAGTTGGGGGGATTTTCGGGGTTGGTCTGAGTAATGTAGGATTGACGATTGTTTTAAAGAGTACTTAGTTAAAGGGAATGATGTATATGGTACTTTATTTTACCAATACTATTACGAAGTAGAAACACAAATATACTTTGTTCAAATGTACTGTCTTAAAAAAAATAGATACTACGCAATTATTGGTATTTGACAACGAAACATTATTCTAACATTAAAATCCTACCGCGAAGTATTCACAAAAGACACAAACGAGGAATATTAAATTTCCCTAATTCAGCGAAAACAACGACGACGACGACGACGACCCCAAATACACCGCCGAATTGTCAAATATTCCATCCCCGCGTTTATTCGCCCGCGCGACACTCCTCTCTTTCTCTCAAAACACAGCGCGCCACCGTCTCCTCTTCCTCCTCCCAACGCGACTCTATTAACATCATTAGGCTGCGCGACGGGAAGACGACAGCCGAGCGGAGGGTACGTCGTCGCGCCTCTCAGCGACGACGACGGGCGCTTTTAAACTTTTCGACGTGCGCGCGTTTCCGAGGGAAAACGCGGAGGGTTGTTCGGAAAAGTAGCCTTTCACTTATTTCCCCGCGCGCGTCGGCTCTTGTTTTCGCCGGGCGTCGCGTATGCACGTACGTGTGTCACATTGTTAGCCCCTCGAGGATCCGAACTTGCATCGCTTGACGGCTCGTGTAAAATTGATTTTCAATTTTTAGGAAGATGAGGTCGGTTAAAAGATATAGGAGGTGGAGTGTCTCGCGGTTGAATAGTTTTTGTTTGAATATACGTCCATTATGCGAATTGGTTGTCGGGTGGATAGTTTTATTTAATTTACAAAACTTGATGGCTGCTTCATAATAAGTTATATAATTGTTGATAAAACGTGATTTTCCGGTATAAAATTGCGTTATAATATTTTTACGTTTTTACGCCAGCTTCAGAGTTGGGGGATTAGATTTTAATTTAGATCAATATTTCTCAACGGCGTACTTTCTAAAACTAACGAAGCATTATAATCTACGAGCTACTCAGCTATTATCGGATACAACTGCGGTCGAAACTTTATAGTTAGAGCCGATGTTCGAAAGCCTATCAGGCGTGTTGTTTTAATGCATGAGTATTATGAAGTGCCTTTTAAAGTTTGCTCAAGATACGCGATCCAGTTAAGGTTCTTTCGGCCCCGGCGAAGTGTTGCGAACTTATCAAATTCACCGGCACTTCCTCGACATAATCTCGAGAACGCATGAGATTAAAACACTCGATTCTTGTTAAAAACACACTGTGTAAAATTCCGCATAACCGACACAATTATACCACTATACCATACAATTTGACTTTTGACTTATATACCGCTGACCAGTGACACGGGCACTTACCATCGTCCCTGTCGTCTCGGAGCACTTCCCGCTCTCTCGCTGGCCTTTTATCAAAAATATATACCTCGTCACCCACTCGACCTTTCTCGCTCACCCTCCTCTCCATTAGCCCCTCGCGCGCGCATATCTCTCTCTCTCTCTCTCTCTCTCTCTCACCCCCTTTGCTACACCATCAGCCGGCAATCGATAAGCGCCAATCACCTGGCAAGCTCCACCAACCCTTCCTCCTCCTCTCACGTCATCACCTTTCGTCGCACCCCTCCCCCTTACCGCCCTGCAATTAGCAATGTTTATCTCGTGCTAATGATCGCCCTTCCCCATCATACCCACCTACACGCGGCTCTTTAAAGCGAACCTCCAAAGAGGCTGCTGCTGCTGCAACACAGAGCGGTAGCAGTATAGCAGAGAGAGAGAGACTCGAGAGCAGCTACTTAGAGAAGAAGCGAGCAGCGCCCGCCGCCTTTGTTATTCCCGCGGGCTCGCGCACGTGTCTTTTGTTTTCCTTCCACTTTCCGGCGATTCTCTCTCTCTCTCTCTCTCTCTCTCGCGGTGTGCGTGGACGGTAGCGGAGCACAGAAGCTTTTGTTTCGCGGTCGTCGCACGCGTACTGGTGGTGGTACTCGACAGACGGATGGGTTCTTCTTCTTCTTGTAGCCGCTGCTGCTGCTGCTCCTTGGCTCGTCCCCCCTCCTTTTTATTGTACTTATTCTGGATGCCGCGCCGCCGCTTTTTCCCTTGTTCGCGTGATGTACACTCGCGTCCCGCGATGTTTGCGCGCGCGCAGAGAGAAGAGAGAGAAGAAGAAGGATGTGAGAGGAGAGGACTCGTACGAGCGCGTTGCGGTTTCAGCTCTAATTTGAGACGTAATATCGTGGAGATTGCAAGGGGCGAGGGAGAGAACTGCTAATTGGAAGGGTTTTGGATTTAAATCGATCGGGGTTGGAATATATTTTATTATAAAGTATTTTCTTATTTATAGTGAAAGTTACAAGATGCAAGAAATCGTAATTTAGTCATTGTCTTAAATGTACTGAGAGAAATTAACAAGAACTTTCATGGAAATAATAGCCATTATTACTATCCTCTCTTCAAAAAGTCCGTCGTCGCAATAAGACTGTTTTGATTGGTTGTTGTTGACTCATTTGATTGATCTACATAGAATTTTCGAGATTGTATTCTTGAGTTTGAGTATTTAAAACTGAATAATGACAATAGACTGTTGAAACCCGAAAGATATCATTTTACATAGAATACATTGATACACGGAGAGAAATTTTAGAGTAAAAATTACCAAGGTGCCTTGGTAGCGCATGGATAGACTGTCAAAAGCCGTGATATTCCCAGGTTTCTAATACAATTTATAAGTTTCCCAGGAAAAACTACCATAACCACTTAAAAAAAATACCAAATTATCGGAATAAAAATTACCAGACACACTGGTAAAAATTGAGATCTAGTCATTTTTACAAGGTAACCTAAGAATTTTTACTAAGAAAACTGATAAATTTGACCAAATAACCTGGTATTTGTGTATTCGCGCATGCGCACTGCGCATTATTGTGTTTCAGAAGATTGATACTAGAGGCGTGCGCGACGTTAAAATGAAAACAATACACATATTTTCAGTAAGTAATAACGGCGATTCAAATGACTGTTGGTATAACAGCTTTCGTGGCGCAGTCGGTAGAACGTCGGACTCTCAACCCAAAGATCGTCGGATCGAATCCCGCTTCCGTAAAAATTTTTTTTCAGTTTAATGTTTTTTCATCGTTGTTTCTGTTTCTATTTCTATATTAAAATACTATATATCCATCAATATGGATAAAAAAAGTTAATTTTTTTAATTTAAATTAACTAAAAAAAAATTTTACCAAGGCACTTTGGTAAAAAGTTTGAAATTGTCAGTCTGTCCATCCATTACCATAGAAACTGGTAATTTTGTCTCGAATATTTGTAATTTTCACTACAAAATTTCTCTCCGTGTATCAGTGTAGAGAAACTTGATTTTTTATAAGGTGTAATCATTTTCTACTTTATTGTTGCATGTGGTGTTAAATTACTATAAAATATAATACGTATTATTTGTAAATAATTCTCGAACAAAACAATATTCACTAATTAAATAATTGCATCATAATTCTAATTACCACTTCACACCTGTCCCACCACACTATTCCTAATTGATCTTAATTAATTAAGTAAAGCACATTTATCAATCTTCAAAACCCAATTACCACCCATCAACAATATACACCATCAACCCGCGAAATTCCACGACTCACCTGGTCATAAACTCCTCAGAGCCAAGCTTCTCCCCTAAAAAAAAAAAGCAGAAACGGAAAAGACAACGCAACACAGCAGCAGCACACAACTCGCGCTCCGACTTCATACTTTTAGCGCAATTCCACCGAAAAACCATAAAACAAGCCGCTATATATACGCGTCTTGCCCGCCGCCAAAGAAACCGCGCGCGCGTATAACCCAGCATCTTCTCTCCCCCTCCCTCTCAGAAAACGCTCGCAGCTAAGTGCCGTCCTCACTCGACTCTCTCGCGTGAAATTTCTTCTGCTATACGCGTCCTTTTTTCGCTTTCCCGCCGCCGCCGCCGCGGCAGCGCGCGGCTTATTACAAACTTCTGGCTTTCCACTCGCGGCGGCAGCTACGCCGGCGAATTTTTCCCAGAGAGGGACTCTTGACGATCTGTTTTTCTCGCTCACTCGAGAGAGCGGGAGAGACAGCCCGAGAGAGAGAGAGAGAGAGATAATTGCTAGTTAAGCACTTTTTACGCGCAGCTTCGCGGTTTATTAGGGCTCGCGCTTATTGTCTTATTAAGTTTTCGAACCGCTCGCGCGAGAGGTTTTGTATTTATGTTGGAAGTGCCCGAGATAGATGCATTTCTCTCGCGGCCGTGCGAGAGGCGCGCGGTTTACGATCGGTCCGCGCTTTTTTTCCAGCAAGAAAGAAAAAGAGAGGGAGAAATTACGAGGAGTGCAAAGCGAAGTGGATGCGAGAGAGAGCGAGGATGGCCGCGTTTAATTGACGCTGGAAAAACGGAGAGTAATAAGGAGGGAGATTTCTTAGCTCGTTGGCGGCTGGTGCCTCGATTCCGAGGCGTTTCCGGCGCGGGTTCAGACAATGACTGCACGCGGTCGTTGATAGCGCGTTGAGGAATTTTGTGGCGTGCGGCGACTGGTCGCTGACTCGTACAGTGATTAAGTGGTGAAGTGCCTTTTCAGCGACACGGCGCCTATTGTAAACGATATTTTAAGAAAACGAAACTGTGATTATGCTCAACAAAATAGATTAATCTATGTATATTCCCTGATAACTTATTGAGATTAATTGATTGGTTCAATAATGCCGTTGATTATTTTTTATATCCTTGGACATCTACTGTAATCGGTCGAGTGAACAACGTAAAATCAAGCGCGATAGGTCCATTCCAAACGCCCACCGTTGAAACATGAATAATGTTAACTATAAATCATCCAAGTGTATCGTAATCCAAACTTATATCGCTTCCTTGTCTCACACCTTCCGCGAGCCACAAAAACAAGTCATCAACGAACCGCGAAAGAATTCTACGACAACCCGACATTTAATAAATTCACGTTTTATACCCGGGAAAATCCCACCGCGAGCCCGAGGAATTAAAAAATAATCATAAATCACGCTCCAACCGTTTCCCTTCCCCTCCGTCCACCCCCTCGCGCTCGCGCGATTTCCCCGAACGTAATTCCCTTTATGCGCCCGATGTTAATCTCCTTCTATTACCCCTTGCGCGCGCGGGTTCTGCCGGCGCGATAAAAAAATATGACGAGCGGTAGAGAGCGGGAAAAACAAAACAATTCACACTTCCGCCGATAAAAGTGTGCCCTCACTCTCTCGCTCTGAAATAGATGACAATCGGCGAACAAACGGCCGCGTATTACGGCGGATACGCGCGCCACGCACGAAATCTCAATTTGCGCGAGCGAGCGAGCGGGAATCCTGCACGCGCACCGATCGATCATCGCCCCCCCCCCCCCCCCCGCCCCCGCGCGCTCGAGATCTCGAACGGAAATGCGCGCGTGTATATGTACACGGGGGTCGTTCGTAATTTTGTGAGTGCGCAGTTATCTCTCTGGATGTCGGTGTATACGTACGCGCATACTTCGATGTTCTGTAATCGCGCGCGTGCGCGATCACTGCGGTATATATATATTATGCATTATTATACACGGAAAAACAGCTAAGCGCTATCCACCCACCCGCGAATATCACTTCTCGACCGCGTGCGCACGTAGATAACACCTCTTCTCAATTACTCACGGGCAGCACTTCCGGCACGCTATCGTATACATATATACATATATAGATATACTTACGCAGACTTCAGTGATTTTTGACGGTCTATCGATCGAGGATCAATTCGCGCTCACGCGATTCTTTGTTTGCCCCCGATGTTTGTTTGTTTGCGAGGGGGGTGGACGAACGAGCGAGCGAGTGAGTGAGTTCAAGGGGGTGGAAGATTTCGTTGATGGGAGGAGGACGAGGCCACCGCCGCCGTCGCTGTGATGATAGGCTTGCGGCGAGTCGATGATTGGGTACGCGCACGGTTCGTGGGGGTCGAGGAGGAGGAATATTGCTGACAGGCTCGCCGAGTTTTATTGCAGTGGTTTCGGTGTTGTCTTTCTGTTTTGCGTTTATGGCGTGTTTGTTGGGGCGTGTTGGGTTTTGTTGCTTTTTTACAGTTGAAGATTCGACGTGAAATTATCTTTATCGTCACTTATTTTAGAATACACTATCATATAGGATTTTTTACTACAGTAAAAAAAAAGTTATTGTTGTGTGATCATGTTTTAAATCCATAAAATGAGACACCAAACGCAATAATTTTTATTTCTATAAATTTTTTCAACGGTACGTTCTTGTACTTTAAAACACTCGTTGTAGCTTACACCAGTTTTCTAACGACTTCTTGAACACATTTCGCATTAGACCGTCATCGTCAACACTCTCCTTTGCAGCCAACCAGCAAATGATTCATTTTCACTCACCCTCGTTGCTGCACATACCTCATTCTCTCTCTCAACCACCGCGTGATAAATCGCCTCGCAAACGCACCTCAGCACCTGCCAACGAGCCAGCCTCTCTCCACATATACACACGCTTTATCTCTCTCTCTCTCTTTCTCTCTCTCTTTCGCTTTTCACGCATCAGAAAATCTCGAAGTCGCGCGGCGGCAATAATTCGAAACGCGCGTTGCGCAATCCTCTCTTTGAAAAGCACGCGCGCGATCGTCCGGCGCAGATAAACAAACACGCGAGAGCGCAGTTGACCGCGGTTTGCTGCTACCGCGCGGCTCTCTCTCTCTCCATAAATTCAATATCCTTAATCGCTCGATTTCTCACAGAAATCGCGTACCCGCTCTCTCTCTCGGTTTCCCTCGAGGTGTGGACGCGCAGGCGCAGCAGACGTATACGATTACAAGGCGCGGAGAGATAGGCATAGAGCACACAGGCGTATACGGTATCGTGTGTACGGAGAGAGAGCGAGAGAGAAAGAGGGAGAGATCCGACACCCGATCGGAATGCCCGCTCCGCGCAGAGGTCTGGCATTTCGAAATTTCGCGGATCGGCTATGTGGCCGAGCGAGTTGCCCTCTATAAGTGTCTGTATGTGTGTTTGTGCATGGTGTGTTGTGGGATAGAGAGAGAGAGGGAGAGGATGGGGTGGAGGAAAAATAAAGGCATACGCGATTGACCGATGGGAGTGGATGGAAATGTAAGGGGTTCTTTTCTTCGCTGATTTGATTTAGAGTGTAGTAAGGTATTGACAAATTTCATTAGGATATCGTGGATAATTCTTTTTAATGACGTGGTCTGTCACATTAGGTGTTCCAGAAATTACTTTTAAAATACGTACACTAATACAGTAATACAAGTTTTTTTTGTTAATTGAAATATCATAACTATAAAACTTTAGTTAATTTAATTCTTGAAGCTAATGGTAGTTATGAATAATGTAATAATGTAAGAGCAGCTAATGGCCAATTTTACCACGGTTGTAGGGTGTTTATTTAAAAACAACCTTGATAGAATTGGCCATTAGCTGCTCATGCACAAATACAAAACTTTAGATTTATAAAAACTAAAGTGTCCTTTCTCAACCCTTATTTACCCTCACGTTTTTGTCATTCAAGATCCCACCTACCAACTACACCATTAATTGCACAACCATCGCCTTCTCCATTCTTTGATGAAATTTGCATCCTTGAACATGACCAGACACTCACTCACCTACATACACTCCAACCCCATCCTCCCATTTCCACCCACACAGTGCCACGCGCTGCACAGAGAGACGCTCCGCTCTGCTCGTCTAATGCATCGTCAGCCTTGAGAACCGTCACACACACACACACACACACACACACACACACACACACACACACACACACACACACACACACACACACACACACACACACACACACACACACACACACACACACACACACACACACACACACACACACACACACACACACACACACACACACACACACACACACACACACACACACACATATATATATATATATATATATATATATATATATATATATATTCCAGGGGGTGGCTCCAATATATTGTCCGTGAACTCGAGAGAGGCGCGCGCGCGCGCACGGATATTGATACTCGTGGCGCAGCTACCACTGCACGCGTCTCTCGGTAAATACGGAGCGCAACTAGCGTTCGGTAGAGACGGATTTTAGGAGGGAGAGAGCGAGAGGAGACATTAGACGCGTGTATACGAGACGAGAGGCCCCGATATTGAAAATATGCGCGCGCGCGCGATATGTCGCGAGGGTGGTTTCCCGTGACGCTGATCGATGCGACGTTGGGGGGAGGGTTTTGAGTTTTATCTGCGGGCGTTAGCACGAAAATGTGATGGTTATACGGTGAAGGGTTTTATTTCATGAAAATTCAATAACGCGTAGCGGAATATTTGTAGTTGATTTGATTATAGTGATATTGAAATTGTATTTCGGATTCAATAATGCGCGGTTAAAATTCTTGAATGTTATTGTTCGTATACAATGTAATTTCAAAATTAAATCAAACACTTTGACTTTGAGCGGTAATTTCAAAAATATCTTAAACAGCTATAATACATTGATATATATTACATAATATATACAGATATCTACATACATTAACCATCACTCAAACGTCCAGGCAAAGCCACGTATATACACTCCACGTCATGACTAATGAACTTCACGGCGACGTCTTAAAGGGGAAACTCGCTCTTCACCCACTCACTCGCTCGCTCTCTCTCTCCCTCTCTCTCTCTCTCTTCTCCCTCTTTTTTCGTGACTTTAAAGTCGCGTTAAAGTTCATGAGGCACATGACCTACGCCTATTTAAAAAACAAGAAGGGGAAAATTACGGGGGGAAAGTCTCTCTGCACGAGGGGTGGAAAAACGCGTAGGGAAGCAAAAGACGCGTGTGCACTCTCTCTCCTCTGCAGGAAGCGCGGACGCTTAAGTGCACGTGTCATCGAAATTCCCGAGTCGGATTCGGCGCCAAATCGGGTGGTGAGGCGAGAGGAGAAGGAAGTACAGGAGAGGGTGAGGGTATATAAGACGGTTTATTGCGCTTGCTGAATTATATAGAGATTAAAGGTTTTTCCTTATATGCATATTTATCCGCATTGGAAATTTAAACAGTCGAGGATTAAGGTTGTATAAGATGGATGTAGTTCACGTGTGTGTATATGTATATATATGCAGCATTGGGATATAATATAGCGTGTATTATAGTGTTCAAAGAGCGAAACGAGGTCGCCATCATGAATTATTTCGGTATTGATTTAATAATTTGGGCGCGAACGCGTGGCAGTTAGAACGTTCGCATACGTTAAATTTGTATGCGCATTAAAGATTAACACTTCAAAAGGGCGATATCACGTCGGGCCAGTCTAGTCTCTCCCGCGCGCGTATCTTTGAAGCGAATAGATCAAAGCGCCGGCCTATACGACCCTATAGCGCGATCTGAAATACACCGGGACGAGAAATAGGTTAAATCTATATTATAAATTGCCGATATATCGCGTGTATTGATCGGTAATTCATGAGCGAGGAAAACTTGTGAATTGCGAAAAGTCGCCGGAGGTTTTTGAGTCGTGGATGATAGATAGATACGTGCGCGCGCGATGGGCATTTGAAATTCAATAAGGTGATGTGTGGTGATAGGATCAAAAGGGAAATGACATTCTATTTCTATATACCGGGGGTTAGAAAAAGGATAGAATTGATGAGCGAGATAAACTTTTTATTCGCGGTTGTCGTAGCAGCCCAGTTGTTCACATTAAAGTGTATTAGATATATAGATAATATAAGATTATTATATATTTTAATTATCTCTCGTAAAACAAATTACGTTTGGAAGAAGTTTGGGAAAAGTTTTGTTTGACTCAAGTTTGAGAAAACTTATGCAATGAGACAATGCAAAATTTCGATAGAATGTTTTAAAAAGTTTGGCTAAAGTTTAGAAAATTTTCGTAAATAAATTGATCAAGTGCTAGCGACTATCGATTGGTGGCGTATGACAATATTTAAGTAAAAATTTCCGGTCCGGGCTGTAAGTCCAAGTGCGGGACTAAGGAAGGGTGGGTGGGGAAACACTTAAAATTTCTTTTGAATTGAACAATTGTACAAAGTTTGGCCAACGTTTTGGAAAACATTTCTTAAACGTACTCACTTAAAACATGAATTGATGAAAAGTTCAGGAAAACTTTTCAATAAAGTTCTATCACGAATTAGGAAGTTTGGCATTGTCTCATTATCATATGCACAAGTTTTCCAAACATAACTTTTCCCAAACTTCTTCCAAACGTATTTTTTTTTGCGTGGGTATATTCATTATACAGGCAAACAAAAATTATAGAAATATCGTAACGAACAGCGTATGAAACAGTATTGATGAAAGTTTATAATGTATTATTCTTTTATTGATTCATATGAATTGTTTATTAACATGTTATGTAGTATTATTATACAGGACATTTCATCAAGATTGAAAAATTTCAAAACTACGTGATAAATTCATATGAATTGCCATCACTTCTATTCATTTATTCAATTTATTACCAACGAACTATATACGACTGTACCTAAAATTATTCCACGACCCCATTCTATTTTCAACAATTCCATTCTATCACTCACTCTCCACATCTACATTCTCTACAATCTTCCTCGACTACTTCTTCTTTCGAAACCTACCTCTCGAAAATCCACAAGTGGAAAACAGACGAGAAGCAGCGAAGCTACCTCTACTCTCTCTCTACAATCCAGCCCAATCGATCGTCGATGTATTAACGCGCGCGCGCGCGCAGTCGCGAATCCCAAAGAGAGCGCGCGCATGGAAAAAAAATGCGTCGAACAACGCGATGTGCACCCTCGCACCGTCGCGACGGCGCCCCTCCGAAAATCGATTCGTCACTTCCGCTCCCGCGCGAGTGGGCGCACGCGCACGCTCCTTTTCTCGATTTTTTATAAGGAAGAGAGAGAGAGAGAGAGGGATGTTTGATGTGTGCGTACATGTGAGAGGGCGAGGTTTACGAGTCGCTCGGGAAAGTATGTTATTGGAAGAATTCCGCGAGAGGAGAGATGTGGTGGTGCTGGTTTAGTGAGTTGGGAAGTGTAAGTTTACGGTTAATTTGAGCAAATGTTTGTAGAAGAAATGGAAGGAGAGCTATTTTTTTTTCTAAATTCATAGTGAAATTTAGATATCAATCTGAAAACCAAACATGCAAACAACTATAAGTCACGTGAAATTTGGAGATCGAAACGATCTATACAGCCAAAATGACAACTCTATTTCAATATCATACACTCCATGGAATTGCCCTCCGCGTGATAAGCTAACTTTCCATTTCCATATAAAGGAATCATGTACCGTACACGTACACCCCCACCCCGCTTGAAAAAAAATCAATATCTAAATCGAAAAATCTCCTCTCCTCCCCGTCCCCCATTACGATCCACCTCGGGGCGGTCACAAAAAGCGCGCGCGCGCGTGTATGTGGTATCGAGCCCTCATCAACGGGGCAAACAAAGCGCGAACCGAACACAACAAATCCATGGCGCGGCGCTCGCTCCTATCTCGGCGTACGCATCGCCTGCATAAATAAAGAGCCACCCTCCTCCCCCTCACAGCAGCGGCGGCAAATTGAGCCGCCTCCGGGGCTCGCCGCACGAAAAGGACGTGCTCTACGTGACCGTAATTTCGTGATTTCGGCGATGAATAAAGGCCTGATTGGCCGCAGCGGCAGCGATCTGTAATTTCGTTACTATATAATGCCAACGCGTGTGTATGTGTGTAAGGTGCGCCTAATTGTGCCTATTTTGCGGCCGGAGATTTCTTTGTATAAGGGCCTGGTGCCGCGGCACGTGTTTATAGACGCGCGCGATTCGTTTAGGGATATAACGATATTTCGGGTCGCATGTGTTGTTTGATATAATGAGGCGGGAGGAGCCGCGGCGATGAAGTGGTTGGCTGATTTCGCGGCAGGGTTAGAGCGGTGAAAGAGTGGCGACGTGGTCTTACACGCAGCGTATGTTAATTTCGGAATTAGATTTCGCGCGCACGTGTGCGGGAGGTTCTTCTGTTGGGAGGAGAGAGAGAGAGACTGTGGATGTTATACAGTGGAGCTGCTGCTGCGATGCGGTGTGTTATGATACGGTGCGGGTGTAATGGAGTTTGGCCGGTGTATATGGTGGGGGCTTTTGAAAATCGACGCCGCAGATTGCAGATCTATTGAAATATATTCGGCTTTGTTGTTGGGCTGTGGAGATGTAATAATGGTTCTGAATGGTTAAAATGTGTGTCCGTATAATTTTATAAGGAACAATTTAGGTGCGTGAATTTGCTGCCATATCTGCTAATTCCTCATCATTCAGCTATCACGTCAACAATATTAGCAAACTTTCTGGGAGGCTTAACTCTATCACGACAAATTATGTTTTTCATTTACCACGCGCGCGACGTTACCCAGTGCGGGATTCAATACATTTCGTTGATTATGGTATATCAAATCGACACGCTACACTCGTCAAACGCACGTATAGCAGTCAATTCGGAGCATCTGTGTTCCATCAATTTACAAATTGATTAATTATTTTATGCGGCCAGTATAGCAACAGCAGCAGCAGCATATGTTATACGGTGTAGATAAAAACGATCCACCGAGCGAGTGATAAACTCGCCATTACAACGTATCGCAAATTAACTTATACTGGCGTGCGCATTGCGCGTATATATATACACACACCGGCTTTAATTATACTCGCGCGCTTTTATTAACATCAAATTTTGCATGACAAGTATATTCGCTCTATATTAGTCTACTTAATCGTAATAATACAGTCGCTAGATGTGTACACGTCGAACATCGCATTATCCGGCTCAGTAATAACTAATCTCACGGGCAGAACAGCCTGAACGTTACTACATCCACGCAGGCAGAGCATCCGTTTTCAATTACAGCCGAATTAAACTAGAAAACACGCGCCCACGCCTCCCTAAAAAACTCTCCCCTCTCCTCCCTCTAAATTAAATCCACAATGCACTCCCTCCCACTCTCTCTCTCTCTCTCGGCCAGTTACAAACGATTTAATCGGCGACTGATCAGCCACTGTCTCACTCACTCCCCTTCCACACGCATACCCTCGCAGCCCATCGTCTCGTCGCACGCGTGCCTCTCTCTCTCCCGCGAAAATGAGCGCGCGCGCACGCACAAAGGAGCGAGGCATTTATTGGCTCTCGCAGGGGCCTTTGTCGGACGCGAGCGCGCGCACTGACCGGCGGGCATCTGCTTCGGACATTCGGCGTAATTGCATTTGCGCGCCCGTGCCCGCGTGGGGGTAGTAGGTACAAACGCGTGCGTATACGCGCGAGCGCCGGTTGTTTCGAGATTTGCGATCGGCGACGACGTGACTATATACACCGCGGGGGCTTTAATTACTCAAACACGCGGCGGTGGGTGGTAGTGCTAGGGAGTCGGAGAGGGAGATGTTTACCCCCGGCGCTAGGTTCCGCGAGTGAAATATTTATAGGGGTGTGTGTGGTAAGAAGAACGTGCGCGGCAGTTGCGCGAGAGAGGCCGCCGTTGTTGTTTATGAGGAGGTGTGTATGGGGGTGCATCGAGTCGCGGAATTGTTGTCGTTGAAGATGATGCTGGATTTGGTCGGATCTTAATGGAAAATTAGCGACTGGTTAGGAACTTGTAAGTAGACGATTCCGTCCCTGGTAGAAAATGAACCGTATTTTGTCGCTAACGTGTTAATTAAATGGAAGCATTTTTACACGGAGAGAAAGAAATCAGTAAAAAGTTTTATAAACTTTACAAAAAGTTTAGGAAAACGTGCCAAAGCAATTGGGTTTTCAGGTCTGATTCCGGGTTACTTGACAGTTTGGTAATTTTTACTGGTTTCTTTCTCTCAGTATAGCAAAAATCATAATGCAAAAGTAATATAATTTTTATCTAAAAGTTCTACTATCCTCTCTTAAAAAAACGATGGCCGGATGTTGTGAAGCACTTAAAGAGTGATTTTGATTGGTCTGTAAGGAATAGGCACGGAAATTCGCTTCTTCCGCTACATTTGAATTTTTGAAATTGAATTTTTATTCTTAACTATTTAAAACTAAATAATTAAATCAAATTAGAATAAAAAGATTAATTTCGTCATGATTTGAAAAATGATTTGATTATCCTATCATTTAAACCAATTAAAATGAAATCGTAATGAAAAATTAGATATTCATAACCTAAAAAACAAAATAGTACGCCCGCAGCGCGTTTGAATTTTGCTAGTTATTTAAAATAGATATTTTATTAAGTGTAAATGCCATGATTTATTTCGGATTGGTACATGATTATGAAATACAAGCAATGTTCGTTTTTAGCCACAAAGTTAACTGAAAAAATAGCAAAAACATTTCTACCATGGTTACGGTCAAACAAATTATATTTTATCAAAATTATTTTAACGATTTTAAAAACGTTCCATCCTCCAACAGCTGTACAACATCGCGTAATATCACCTGCACGCTTTAAACGAAAATAAACACAATATAACGCACAAGCTGTTTTCCCACCCCCCACACTCGACAATTAACGTTTTCCATTTCTCACAATTCCCCGCGCAATCCACGCGATGACTTTCGGTTTCCGCACTACATACACACAACCACTCCCGCGTACAACTTCCCGCGGAAAACGCGATCATCGCGTCTCCCTCTCTCTCTCTCCCTCCAACAGAACACCACCCTCTCGAAAACTTTTTTCCCCTGCTCCCTTTTATTAGTTCCTGCGATTCCACCGCGGAGGGCGCTGGAAAATCGCGCGCGCGGTGATTTTTCTTTTTTCGCGCAAATTTAATTTGAAACTCTCTCACACACCCCGGGTGGTGGGGCCAATTTCGCGGCGACGGCAGCGGCAGTAGCAGCAGCAGCAGCAGTAGTAGTAGTACTTGGCAATTTCGATTTCTTTGGGGGGGAGAGCGCGGCTGATTTCATTGGCGCGTAACGCGATTTCCCGTCGTTACCTCGCCCGCGCGCGCGCGCGTTTAGGATCGTTATTCGCGAGGGTGAAAAAGGCAGAGAGAGAGAGAGAGAGGAAGACGCGCGCTCGGTGATACGGCGTATTTTCATATAATTTTAAGGGAGTGAAGTGCCGGCTATTGTGCGCGGAGACGGCGACGATTCTCACCGGGGGATGCCGGAGTCAGCTGCTGCTGTTGCCGTGAAATTGGATAATTAATGGATTTTTAGAGCGCCTCGCGGGTATTGAGCTGTGTGTGTGTGTGTGTGTGTGTGTGTGTGTAATTGTGTGGTTGGGATGGGGTGTAAGTAGGTCGGTTATGAGGGAGTCATGCTGATTTCTTGATTATAATATAGATTGGCTAGAATTTTCATTTAAGTAGCCATATAATGCGTGATGTACGAAATAACAATTCAATTTGCCTCTTCCATGTCTTATATAAGAATGATTAGTACTAATGCAAGAATTTTTATTTAAATTTAGAAATATGCTTTTAAAATAACTATCATATACATAACGGCACTCTGCACTCTTAAGAATAAATTTAATCAAGTACAACAGCAGAGCGGCCTCGCTTCACTTTATCCACTATAATTAGCCCGCGTATAATCTTACATTTTCTTCGCCAGTATCTCATTACGGCTTGAAAAACCTCCCGCGCACCGTCTTATATATACTCCAAATTAAACGCTTTCCACTCATCGCCCCCACAATAAAATCTCCTCCTTCCATTGAACAAAGACGAGAGAGGGAGAGAGAGAGAGAGAGAGAGAGAGAGAGAGAAGCGAGAGCACGAAAGCCAACATCAATGCGACATCTTATTTACATCATCATTAAACGACTCTCCTCCCGCTATTCTCAACTCTCTTTGAAGCTTACGCGTACGCGTGCTCGCGCACAATCCTCTCTCGCTCTCTCCTCCGAAATAAGGAAAACGCGATAGCACTGAGTTTCCAGCTTTCAGCGAAGACGGCTATCTCGTCGCGCGAGCGTCTCGGCAGCTGAAAAAAGGAATAGCGTAAAATGATAAAATCTCTCTTCTCGTTTCTACGCGCGTGCGGGATCAACCAATTAGCAGCTCGCAACCGAGTTATTTATCATGTCGTTTTCTCGAGCGCTCGCTCGCGCGGCCAATTATTTTCTCCCAGATGAGAATATCTGGGAATGGCCAGGGGATTATCGGATTTTCCTCTTCTGTGTCCTGCCCGAGCAGCAGCAGTAGCGCAGCGCATCGACTCTTGCCTTCTGAGATTTAATTTCGGTGCCTCGTAAATCGAGGCCAGCTCGTCGAGGTTGTTTCTTTCCTTTTTATTTTTCTTCTTTGTGTAGACGCGTAATTGGAGGTGTAGATGTGCCTTGATTTTCGCAGTCACAGAGGCTGGAGTTTTTTACGATTTTAATAAGACGATTATAATACGCGCGTTAGTGAAACAAGTTTACAAGCGATTTGAGGGATACTGTTGATGGCGCATTAAATACTTTTTAGACCAAAGCGATCGTATTATGACTTTGTTAAGATAATCGATGGAAAAAGATATTTTTATGCTCTAAAAAAGAACCGCAAAGGTGGTTACCCACGTAAAAAAAGTTGAGATCACAAAAAGATCGCTTTAAGATATGTCTCGATTATGGCACTATTTAATACTTTTTAAGATGAAAAGTCTCAACGAATAATTAAGATGATTTTAATATTTTTTAGTCATCGCTACATTTGGCCTTTTAAAGCATTTTTAAGATGGTTTTCAGACATACAAAATTCATTATTTAATATCATTTTAAGATAAATTTGAGATGCTTTTGAAATGAATTTGAGACGAATTCGAGACGAACTTTCGTACTAAATTTAATATGATTTTGAGATTTTTTAAGATGATGATAAGATTAATTTGAGACAAACTTTTATGACAACTTTAAGATGTCTGAAAAATGAATTGATTCCAAAATTAAAAAAAAAATTTTTAATCATTTCTTTAAACCCGATTAAGGGATTTATACCAAAAGCAAGGCAAGCCTTGAAGTTTAGACTCTTGTTAAAGAGTGATTTAAAGGCTGAATCTCTCAGACTTATATACTCTCAACCTTTCAATGTGTTTAGGGGTGCCCCGATCGATGCGCCGCGTAGCGTTTAACGACGATAACAACCGATCGGAAGTAACCGAACTCATGGTTGTCATTTGCCGTCGCTACGCGGCGCATCGATCGGGGCACCCCTAAACACATTGAAACGCCGAGAGTATATAAGTCCGAGAGATTCAGCCTTTAAATCACTCTTTAACAAGAGTCTAAACTTCAAGGCTTGCCTTGCTTTTGGTGTAAACCCCTTAATTGGGTTTAAAGAATCGATTAAAAAATTTTTTTAATAAATTTAAAAATTTTCGAATCAATTCATTTATCAGAGATCTTAAAGTTGTCATAAAAGTTTGTCTTAAGTTCATCTTAAAAAATCTAAATATCATCTTAAATTCAGTACGAAAGCTCGTCTCGAATTCGTCTCAAATTCATTTCAAAAGCATCTCAAATTTATCTTAAAATGATATTAAATAATGAATTTCGTATGTCTGAAAACCATCTTAAAAATGCTTTAAAAGACTGAATGTAGCGATAATTAAAAAAATATTAAAATCATCTTGATTATTCGTTGAGACTTTTCATCTTAAAAAGTATTAAATAGTGCCATAATCGAGATATATCTTAAAGCGATCTTTTTGTGATCTCAACTTTTTTTACGCGGGTACTTATTCAAAGCCGATAATGTTACGAATTCTTCAACTAGTCGGCTGTATAATCTTTTCATGAAAATTGGAAAATAGTCTTACGAGCGGTTCAACCTTCGATGAAAAATAGTCCAATAGAAAAATAACGACAGTTTCGAAAAAACTTAATCGACGAGTAAATCATTAAAAATTATTGATCATACACCTCATTACCCTCGCTTCATCAGGCCTCACATAATTAGCTTCACGAGAACGCGCCGTACAGATCCCGATCGCCCGATGAATTATCCACACAGCAACTGATCAAGCTCTCCAGCGAACCGCGAAATCCATTTTTCAAGTAAAAAACACCGGGCAATTATGTCTCCCTCGTATCAGCCTTCGGATATAATTTTACACGCGCTCGTGGGATATCCTTCGCGTCCGCTCGCGCGAACTTCGCTTCAAGCGGAGCGTGAAAAAAAAAAAGTGCGCGCGAACCCCGGCGAATCCGAAAAGAAACGGCCCATTGTCCCGGGACGAAGTTGTGAGAAACGAGAGAGTGAGAGCGAAGTTTATGGCAGATCGCGGAGAGAGTGCGGAGGGATTTTATATTATACGCGATTTGTCGGACGTCATAATTGTGCAGTTCGGGGTTCTGGGAATGGTATATAGTCGAGAACTGTGATGTTTAATTGAGCTACCTCCTGGCGGCGTTTTCATGTGTATTTTTTCAAACATTTCTGTTTGAATTCAATAGGGGAAACGATTTAGTCGTGTATTTTTAGTCGATTTCCGGGATCTGGGTATCGCTCTTCAAACAGAATAATTAATGAAAATCTAGTATAAAGTGGTTCGTATTTACCAAAATTATATTTTGTTATTTGAGACGATATGAAAAATTTGATAAAACACCGTCATATATGTGTTTTCAAAATTTATGGTAAATGTTATTCAGACATTCCACCTTTAATACACACACACACACGTTCTTCAGAAAACTTCTACACAGCCAACTTTTCCCTCCCTCATTCCTTACCCTTTGTGAAAACCATCACTCCTTCAACAATAACAACCACCCCGTTCCCTCCTCATCCACCCTCACCCATCTCACGTAATTATAACCAACACACACACGTATAGCTACTCCTCCATGTATACTCACAGGTCACTCAAGGTCACCCACGCGACATATCGCGATATACCCCCCGCAGGGGGATGAATATTGCGCGCATACGGGACTGCGCACACATATATATACATGTATCCCGGGGCGACGACAGACGTAGTCGGACTTTTCCCACGGAATCATCCCCGTGTATTGATATTCATACACGTGGGCTTATGTACGGCCGGCGGCTCGCCGATAAAGGGGTGTGCGATGTGTGATGTCTTGCGTGATGGATTCGGGACGACGGTGGTAGTGAGCTCTCGGACGGCGCGGGGATAGAGGGAGAGAGAGATAGAGGATCCGAGAGGATTAGGCCGTGTAATGGAGTTGTTTTTCCGCGGGGGGAGTAATGAAGTATCGGCGGCGATGGTTGCTTCGAGTATTGATTCGAGGATGAGCTTTGAAAGGATGGAATTTATTTGCGGGTATTGATAGGGCGAAAAATTTTTTCGCTTAAGCTTCGGAGTATTCGGAAATTTATTGTCTTGTGAATACTTCGGCTCTATGATAGACTCATTGAATATATATTTTTTCTTTTACATCTGATGATACATGTTTCCCATTATTGTTTGATATAAAATAGTTGGAAATAAAAATAGGAATAGGAATTTCTGTGTACGATTTATCGTTCTCGTTTTACAAATACGTTTTCCGTTAAGTTTGCAATTTTAAAAATTCACATTAAACAGTCTATAAAAACTTGTTATTGGACTGAACTATATTTCGAAAATGAAGCTCAACAACCACTGTAATTAAAAACAACGACTATTCAAATCCCGACAAACGCGAGTCCCGTAATTTCTCTTGAAATAAAAAAAATCCAATCGACCTGCCACCCCGCCATCCTCCTTATTTCTTTCCACCCACCCGCGCCACACCACCACCACCATTACTCCACAAACAATCGCTTACCGCATGCAGACTACACGAAAAAAAAGAGAGAAAAAAAAATCGATCCCTCATCCGGCGGCGGCGGCGGCGGCGCGCATAACGCATGCATAAACGCTGCACCTAGCAAGCCGTTTATACACCCGAAGCCTTCGCCTACTGCTACCTCCTCCCGCCGCTGGCGCACACCACCGCAGTTTGCGCATGCACTTGCGGGCGACGGCGTTGTCTTCCAATTAACGCCATTGTCCCGTGTGTACACGCGTCCCCGCCCCGGCTTATATTACTCGGAATCCTCTCTCTCTCTCTCTCTCACCCCCGTCTTTCCCCCGACTCAGGGGGTGAAGCGAGTAGGAATCGACGCTACGTACGTACGTACGTGTGTACCTAGTCGTTCTACGGGGGTGTGGGGTGTGCGCAGCCCACGAGTCCGGAAATAATGACGATTTTGGCGCGCGCTCGTGTGGGGGGAATGTATGTTTGGAGATGGGGTGGATTTAGAAGGAACGGGGTTATTTCGGGACGCGAGCGCGGGACCAGGTGTTCTTTGAAGATTTGGGGGCGGTTTGATAAAATAATGCGGAGATTGAAATTAAATTGATGTTTCACGATGGGAGTATAGGAGGTGAGGGTGTAGGAGTTTGGAGAAATAGACCGTGCGGAATTTTACTTATGAAGTTGAGTTTTGTTGATTGATAAATTGGGTTTCGTGTAATTAAGTACTCTTTTATTGTATATACTTGATGAATTTTACGAAAGATATTACATTTCCGTTACCGGTAGAATTTTTTCGTGATAAAAATTTTTTTTTGATTTATTTAGTTTATTACTAGATCGTATATAATGAAATAAGGGCTTTACATTCAATTGGAAGCTAATTCAGTAAAAAGCTATGTTATCTTTTCCATTGTGAAGTGTAACAATAGAATATAATTGAATTGGCTACTCTAATAAAATCCATACTATTCGCACTGGAATATAACGCTTCAATATGCAGACTGCTCATTGGAAATTTCATTAAAGTATGACACATAGATAAAATAATAATTCTTCCCGTAAAATTATCCTTCTTAAATTATATTACGCTTTTTCACTTAATAACACACCGGTCGCGCGCCATTAATAATCCAGTACAACTCGAATAAACAAGTTGAATCATGAAAAAAGGAAATTAGTATTTCAATAATTCAAATGAATATCACGACATTAGTACTCTGTCTGGGTTCCGTAATTTACCAAGCAAATGTTTAACGACTCGACTCGACGGAGACGCATACGTATATATATACACACTCGCCGGCTCCTGCGCGTTGACACGGACGCGCTAATTACTTGTATTTGACCATCAAATTTATTACGTGCCCGGAGAAAAAGCACAACGAATTCCCGGGCGTCGTCGTCGTCTCGCGACGTATTAATTAAGGCAGCGACGGCGGCGGCGACTCCGCAGAATAAACGAAAAGAAATTACCTCCGCCGCCGCGGGGACACACTTAATTCCAAAGCTAAAAACGACTCTCTCCGTGCGCGTGCGCGCGTGTTTGGATTAGGAATTGCAAAAGTGCCTTCGAAAAAATATATTTGCCCTACACTTTTTCGTGTTGGCTTGCGCTCCAGCTCTACATCGTCGAGGGTTGTAGTTCTCTTTCTCTCTCACGTGCGCGTCAATTTTATTTTCGTTTTGTTCTGTTTCGTTCTCTCTCGACCGCCCCCGGTACTGCTGTGTTTCGCCCTTACACGAAAAAGTGCGCGGGCGGAAGAGAGAGGCAGAGAGGAAAGAAAAATGGTCGCGCGTGCTTTGTCATCGTGAGGGGGCGCGAGGTGAGTGCTAAATATACAACATTTGCGCCGCTCGGGAAAAATCGACGCTTGATCGGAGACACGAGTGTTGGGCTTCCGCTTTTCGAGAAACAGATGGTGTTTTTTAGCGTTCCCGCGTTTATGTGCGCGCGCGTTTATGTTTTTTCAAATTTTATTGATATAGCTGTCGTTTAAATGTGCCGTTTTCGGTCGCTGTTTTTCAAAGGTGAGATATCGATGGTCGTTGGATGGTATTGCTGTATGTTTGGTTTCGACAATTTGTAATTATATTTGCATAAATATTTTATGATTATTGCAGTGATAATTGATATATCGTTTTCATTTTGACAATCATTGCTCGTTATTAAAAGGAACGTTAAACCAATATGAATGTTTGTAACAATATTTTACGTAATTATTGATATAATTAACTTGATGCTCATTTTATAAAATAACGTGTATACATTGTAATTCCGTAATGATAAAATAAACATAATTTTATAATTTGAAATTTTCAAAAAAAACTGTTAATTGCCGTAAAATTAAATTAATTCATTGTTTATCCTTGACTATAAATGACTGTAATAATATTTTACATAATTATTTATATAATGAACATGCTCATGTTATATAAAACAACGTGCACATTGTTATTCCGTAATCATAAAATAAACATAATTTTATATAATTCGAAAATTTTTTCATTCTCAATAAACGGACGATTGCCGTAAAATTAAATTAATTCATTGCTTATCCTCGGCTATAAATTATTCATACGCCTTCATAACTGTTCCTCCCCAGTGCCAAAGCATTTCAAAACAAGCAATCTCAGCGACTTTCTCCTTCGTACCGTAAATCCCAGCCACTTACGCTTCGTCCAAAGGAACTTCGTCATTAACCCTGTGCAGCTACCGACCGCCCGCCGCCTCCAAAATCATTAGGCCCGCCTAAAAATCGACCGTCATCTATTTATACCCTTCCACTACTAGAAGAAAGCTTTTCTCCTCACCCGCGCACGTCGGCGTCTCAATTATCGCACTTTGAGCGGCGCGCGCGTTCTCGTTTTGCCCGAGGGCCTTTGAATCCCGACCGCGCACTTTTGATATACTTGTGCATAAGTGACGCGCGTGCCGCAAAGTCAAAGGAAATTTCAGATTTTACACGGGACTCGGGAAAGAGAAGCCTGCCGGAGGATTTATCGGGATTTATCAAAGCGAAATCTTTGAGCTAAGAATATATATATGCGCGTGCTAGTGTATACGAGGAGAGAGAGGATTTAGGAGGCGGTATTATTTGTGGATGGCGGTGCGGGGATTTGCGGCCTCTGTGTGTGGGTACATATGTTTACCGTAAATAATTAGGAGAGCGAAGAATGCGGAGAGGTCTAGACGCGCGTGCGTGTGTGTGGTGGTATAGTGGCGGCGAGGGAAGGGACATCGCTTGTCGAAAATTTAACCGAGCGAGAGGTTTTGAAATAGCACGAGGAGGTGGAATGGAATGAAGTTTGGTTGAAGTAGGGTTATTTTGAAAATGAGATTTATATGTATTAGGAATGATCATAATACAATGAATTTATGACTTTTTTCGCGAAAAAATTCTTTATTACAATAAATGTCTTCTTTTCTGTTACAGACTGCAAATTCCCAGCAGCGTGGAGCGGAAAGTGGTTTCAGGGCGGTAGACAGGGAACCGTAATTGCCAATTCGACGCATATACTTGACCGAAAATGCATCGCAAGAAACGACGACATGTATCTTACTTACGAAGACCAGTAAGTTCATTTTCGCCTTTATTCCTGATACCTAATAATAATCTTACTTTGAATTAAAGTTCAATTTTGAAAAACAAATTTTAATATATCACTGCGGAATTTTGTTGCTTCTCATTCAAACTAATGACACTTAACTATTATAGAGAAAATATAGTAGTAGTAAAAGTTTCTTCATAAACGAATCTCAACTCCCCGTCCATAACATACATTATCTCTCGCGCTTACTGAGAAAATCTTATATTACTTGAGCAATGTCATTACATTGAAGTCTCATAAAGAAAACATTTGAGAATTTATAAAGAGAATTTACGGCCCTGTTTTACTGCTTGTAAAACCGTCATTATCAGCTACTTACATCCAACGTTTCGCGGAACACACCGACACTGCCGCTAACAGGCTAACCTTCGCGTCTGATTTCAGGCAGCAGTGCTACCGCTGCATGATCTTCACCGAGAGGGCCGTGAACGTCATCCAGTACCGCGAATGTGAGTCAATTTCATTTACCTGCCTCTGAATCACCCGATAAAAGCGCGCCCACCTGCCAGATAACAGCGCGAGGCGATATAACTCTCACCTTTCCGCGCGACAGCTTTATTAGCGCGCCGCGAAATCACGCGCCTCGATCGGATTATTAGAACAAATATTGCGGTTTTGCCGGGAAAGGTGTTGGGTTCAGCGTGAATGGCGGCCTGCATTCTTGTAACATTGAAAGGCACGGTTCCTGGAAATAATGTTTATTAGGTATTTGTAAATGATCGCTAAGTTCGATTAGATTTTATTTTTGCAACTCGATTTAATTGTAAAGTGAATTATGTTAGTTGAGTCACCTCGCTGTTTGAAAAAGTAAAATTAATATGCTCGTGAAAGTCGAGAGTTATATTGCTTATTACTCAATAAAATTAAGAAATAAAATTAACGTTCAAGGTATTTCTCGATAAGTATATACCTATAATGGATATAAAACGCGACTAAAATGTATAAAACTATCGTGGTTTTATTTCTTACTAAAGAATTTATGATATTTTCATGGTTACCTTTGCAAAATTGAATTTTTATAAAAAAAAAAAAATGGATTATCGTGCCATAAATTGTTTTCGTTTACAACAGTTTGTAACCACTATAACAAGACCACACAAATATAATAAAATGATATACGCCTCATTGAAGTTTAATAAAAGTTCGCGGGGAAAAGAAAAATCCAATATAACAATGTCAGCGCTTTATTGCCAACATTTCAGGAGTGTAAAATATACTCCCCTCTTCAGGGCTACAACCAAAATATATAAAAAAATATAAAAACGTACAAAAACAAATCGGTATTAACAACGGAGTGACAAGATTAGAGAGATTTTTTGGTTTACCATATAAAATTCGAAATGAATCGATATATGGTTCGGTCCTACTAGTCAAAACAATTGTGTGAACCGCACGAAACTCCCGAAACGTTAGCAATAAAGAGATCTTATTTTAACTGGTTCGTTTGATGTCCGGCATTCTCAAATATTACCTCTAACCACGAACATATTCAAAATTAAATAACAATGTGAGCGACGTATATCACCTCAACAAATTTCCCCTACAACATCTTCACTATATCAATCCTCCTACACAGCGCTGACTTTCAAGACCGCATTACTGTCAATTGCTCGCCCGCGCGCCATAAACTCACCTCCGCCTGGCAAAAAGAGCGCGAGAAAAAAAGCGCCGGCGTCACCGCTCCGCAAAATCGATCCACGCTGCAGGTATACGTACATACATACGTATACCTATACACCTCTGCAGCAGCACGCGGCGCGCGTTAACCCCCGGAAGCCCGTAAAAAATGGCGTTTCAAGTTCAGAGCTCTCGCGCGTAGCCCTGAAAAAAAAAGGAGAAGAAGAGGAGAGGAAAGGGCAATAATAATTCCGAGCTCGTCGCGGCGCATCGCCGTCGTTAAAAACTCATAAACCCCGGGCGGCGAACGCGTCGGCCATGTGTCGCAAGAGAGTGAGCGAGAGGAATAAAACTTGGCAATATGAAATCGGACGTCCGCCGGCGCGAGCTATTACGCCGTGCGAGAGAGCTTCGATTGCAGCACACGTGCGTATACGTGCATTGTAAGCGCGGAGGGGCATCGATCACGTATAGGTGCAGGTATAGAGGTGCGACGCGCGCGATTTTCTAATTCGGATAGCGGGACTTTCGTGCGTGTATACCTATGCGGGTTGTAAATAAAAATCGGACGAGTTTGCGCTTTTTTATATATTCGTGGGCTGTTTTTTTTTTATAGCGGGAGAGAAGAATAATGGCTGTTTTCTATTTGAAATTTGTAATCGGGCCGATTGCTAATTTGACGTGCGGGTTATTGTCGTTATGCTGAAAAAAAAAGAGAGATACGCAGCTGCGTTGTTATTTATTTTATGCAAAAATTTTAATTTAGTCGTTTTTGTATACGCGTCCACATCGATGTAAAATTTCGTTATATAAAATTCGGGGAAATTGTGATAACGTCAATGGAGAATATATTTCGATCGTAAAAGCCTTTCTTAAATAATTGGATTGAACTTTACGATAAAAACAAAAATAATTTGCCTGTGCCATCGCGCATTTTCAATGACAATTATCTTTGAAAAATGAATGCATCTCGTTTCGACAAACAATGCCCATAATTTTTCGGCTTCGTTTTACTACACGATGACAAACGACATAATCACATCCTTCCCGCTCCAAATTGCATTTTAATCGTTCCGTGTCTGTCTTTCTCTCTCCCACGTGACCTCGCGAGTATCAACGACCCTCCTTTCGAGTAAACACACCGAAACCCGCTAAAAACAGACGTCCCCGGAAAAAAAAACGAAGGAGGACGAACAATAGCCGGATCGACCTCCGCTGATGTACACACATCAGGGCCTACTCTCGTGTATGCGTTGTACGCGTGCGTACATTGTCGTCGCCGGCGTCGGGGGACAGGTGTCCTAATGGATTATCAATAAAGGCGCGCCTCGCATGTATGCATATATATTCGTACGCGAGGGGCTGTTTGCGCTGTCGACGGTGTGGTTCAACGACACGCGCGCGCTGCGAAGAAAGGTAATAATCCGTGCGAAACGCCCACCGCGCGGCTTTAATTGATGGAAAATTGCGACGGGCCCGCGGTGTGGTTTTAAATTATCATTTTGTAATTCGAAATTTGAATATTTAACGGGGACAGCGATGATTGTCGCGCATTAGGTGGCGATTTTTGCCGTATTATGGATATCAAGCGTGCAAAGCGACGCGACGCGACTGGAAATTCTGATTTTACGATGGTTATACGACGCTGTATAAAGCTGAAGAGAGCCTGATGAATTATTCATTTTTGCCTTTTATAATTAGATTACGGGGAGTATTTAGAGACGCGAGTTTTATTTCAGGATCATTGGATGGCTGATGGCTGCGCGCGCTTAACCGCTCTATCCCGTTATACCGCTCGAAGCTCCCTCAATTATGTTGTCGTTATTGCGTTAAAGAAGCGTAAAAGTATAAAGCTAACGATCGGAAATCGTTAAGTATATCGGATCCCCTGTCTTCGCAGCTTTTTAACGTGATCGAATCTGATGACAAAAATTAAAACCGCGCGTATTCCGACACTTTCGCATTAGAAATTCGTGATACTTACCGGCTTCTTTGAGTAGCTGAATTTCAAGAACGGAAAACTTTTCAAATCGCCTCGTTTAATCGTATACGCGCGGGTGTGTGCGTGCGTGAGACGGAGTTGAAAAGCCGCGGCTATAAAAAGACATAACGCGTAGGCGCTGGCGGGCCTAATCGACGTGACAACATCGTCGTGTAAAACACGATTTCGCGATAAAAGGCGGTTAATAAATCAAAAATAGCTCTCCTCCTCTCTTGCCTAATGCGCCTCTCTCTCTCTCTCTCTCGCCTCGTGATGGAAATATCAATATGCGTACATTATACATGAGATTTAAAAGATACTCCCGGGCGAGCGCCCGCACTGAAAAAGCGAGCGCGTGCGTTGCCAAAACGAGAAGCTATATAGCTATAGCTATCGCGATGGCATCGCGCGGTGTGAAATTCGTTCGTCGCGTTTTTTTTTTCTTTTTTTTTTTAAAGTTGGATTCTAGCGGAATGAATTTTTCGAGGAATTATACGGAGAAATTTTAAAAATGTGGGAGGAAAATTTTGCGTGGAATTGCGCGTTCGATAATAAAAAATAAAGAGTTGTCGATCGATTTTACCGCGCGTGACTATAGGGAATTTAACGGAAATTGTTACTCTCTATGAAATTTTCAAACTTTTTTTTTTCAATATCCATGTAAACGGTTTAAAAAATTTATAACTAATTATTATTGTTACATATGACAGATTTTAACGCGAATAAAAGGCGCGGAGCTTCAAAATTGATCAAACCATGAAACCCAACAAAGTACGTACACACGAAAACAAGGGTGGGAGCAACACAAGGAAACCATAAAACAACCCAAGAAATCCCTATCAAACCCCTATTACGCCGTTGTAACAACACTCGCTGCCCACTCATACACGCACACATACACAAGTCCCTCGGACCTCATAAAAAAATAATCCCCATCCCCGAGGCGCGCATTAATTTACCACCTAATTCGCCTGCGCCTATATGCGCGCGCAACAAAAGGGAGCAGAGAAAATAATCCTCGAATTTCGAGAAAAATCCTCGACGCGCCTCCGCGGGTAATCCGCGCGCCCGCTCGCCGCGGAAAAAACGACGTAAGTGCTCGTAATAACGGGCGCGTAGGGCCGTTTCTTTCAATAATCCACTAAAACGCCCGGTGCGAGGCTGTCTGTCTCTCTTGCGTTCTCCCCTCTGTGTAAGCGCGAGAGAGATTCGCCATATGTCGGTGTTAAACGCTCGGCGTATAGTTCGGGCGATGGTTTGGCGAGTTTTTTTATGTGGAGAGAGAGAGAGAAGTTAGGGATTTAATAAGTTCCCAGATGATAGGTAGGGGCGTGTGGAGTTTTTTCTTTGCGGAGGGGTGAATGATTTGTATTCAATGAGCGCACGCGGGTGGTTTATTTAATAATTATAAGTCGCGGTCGTGCATGTGTGCTTGAATTTACTTTCTTTTTTTTTTCCGAATGCGGTGGCGAGCGAGGAATTTTTTGTTTATGCGTAAAATGAAGAAATTGATGTGTTGGCTTTCTGCGATTAATATTCATGAAGCTTTGAATTTATAATGTTTTTATCGCGTTGTTTTTTTTTATATATATTTTGGTACAACGAATTCATATAAATACGTTGACGCTTGACGTTTATTCATGAATAGAGGTGCACAATGTGGTCAATCAACGTTTGGCATTGATCACCATTTTTTAGCATATTATGTGATCGTATAGAAATAATAGGCAAACACCAACGCGTATTAATGACAACAATCTTTATCATCTATAACGCAAAGTATATTATTTAAAAAATGAATATTCTCATCTCTTGACCTACATTCTCAATCGTTACAATCGCTCTCCCAAAACCACCAAAATACCTCATCAATACACACACCGTACAAGCAATATCAATCGCACATATAGTCGTGCGGAACGGAAGCGCCATCTCAAAAAACTTCCGGCATCCCCTCGAAAAAGCAGCACACCTCGAAAAAGAAAAAAAATTACTCTCCTGCCATCCTATATAACTCACACGCATGCGCACACACACACACATATGCGTACGTATATGTACTCATCTCACTCGACCCGTCCATCCGCTCTCTCCGCATTTATTAAATCACGCGGGCCGCACGCGGGCACAAAGGCTGGCTCTTCACGGCCACCCCGCGCACTTTATTCTCCCGTCGATTTTTTCCATCTCTCTCTCTCTCGCTCTTTATTCTCCCGCTCTTTAAAGGGTGCGCGCTTGCGCACAATGGCCGTCAGTTTTAGTTACGTCATACCCGTGTCAGGAGCCGCGCGCGCTCGCTCGCTCGCGGCCAGAGAGAAACAGATACGCAAGAGAGAGAGAGAGAGGCATTCCTGCCGCCGGCCAGCTCCATTGTCATGGCCCTCGAGGCTAATCGCACGCGTGTGTATGTGTATGTATGTGTGGAGAACGGACCTCGCGAAACTGATTGCGATTGTCTTCGGCGAGTAGATGGATGGGGTGTGCGCGCGTGGATGATACGGGGGTTTACGAGGCAGTGCGGTTCCGGTGATTTTCCGGAGGTGTATGTGTGTGCAGGAGTTTTTTTTTTGTTTTTTTTTCTATTTAGGGGGATTGGCTTGGGGGTTTTTCGTTGGGAAATGTTTCGTTTTGTGGGTACATATATAACGAAGATGGACGGCCGTGGAATGCGGAATGCGATGCGCGCGCGCGCGCGCGGGAACACCCGAAAATTTGGGCGGAATGCTGCGGGAGAGATATTCGCGTACAGTTGAAATGATGAAATGATACTTGAGTGTACGAATAATTTTGGTTATTAAGTTTATTCGAGTTGATATTTATCCTATTTTGTGAATGAATTATATATGATTAAAAAATGTATACAATCATTATATTTTATAGTTAAGTAACGTAAATTCTATATAGTACTTTTATAAAAACAAATATGTAAGCCACGTTAATATGGCATGACCACCGTATATAAAAGTGTCCAAAACTTTTAACAGAGAGATAAATTATTCGGTTAAATAATGCGCGCGCATCCTCCTAAATCACGCGCACGAGAGTAATCCAAATTCAATTTCCCGAAACTTCAAACCCCCGCGCGCGGTACCTTCCCCATCCTCGGCAAAAACGTTTAAACACTCGCATTCATATCATCGTGCGGCGCGAACCGCCACTGTTTATACACGCACACACAGAGATGCGCACAATTCCGCATACCGGAATCACCCAAATTTTCGGCATAATACATTCGGTTATTTTGCCCCCTACACGAGCGAGTCGCGCCAGTTTTGACTCTCTCTCTCTCTCTCTACACTCCCGCGCATGCAAATATACGCCGCAGCAGCGAATTCGCGCGATTCCCCGGATGTTAGCCTCTTTGAATTCCCTCTCACTCACTCTAGATATACTCATCCATCAGTTATATACTGGATTTCTCGACCCTCTACGCGTACACCTGCGCGCGCGCGCGCGGATCAGAAATACCATTTTCCATCCGAGCGCACTTCAGAGTCTCGCATATAATCGTCACCCGCGGGACTTCCTCGCTATCTTCCGTAGTAGTTGCTCGCGAAATAATGTATAAAGGCGAGAGATGAAAGAAGCGCCGTGTGTGTGTGGGTTTATGTCGCGTAGAGAGCGCGCGCGTGTTTTATGAATATTGTTTTCGAACAGATCGAGAGGAAAATTGAATGCGCGAGCTGGAGGAGGCGGTTATCGTGTATGCGAACGCACGAGAGAGGCGAGGAAAGTTTTTCGTTTGCTTTGTAGTTTTCGTTATGGATTGTGTATACGTGGGAGTGGCGATGTGGGTGTATGTATATATAGATAAGTTTCGGGACTGATTGAGTGCGTTTGAAATTGATGAAGACGCCGGGCGAGCGCGACGGCGGCCGCAAGGAGAGAACGAGTTGGAAGTTTGTTGGATGACTTTGGGGCGCGATGATGTGTGTTACATCGGGATGGTTCGTTGTCGGATACCGTTTCGACTGATGGACTTGTTTGTAACGAAGAAATGGAGTTTCTCGACGTGGTTTCTGGAAGATTTTGTAATTTATATTTTCGGATTTTCGTCGTGTTATTTTTATTATACGATTAATGAATTTTTTGAAAAAAATACCTTAAAACTGTATTTTTTGTATAAAGCAAAAAAGAAAAGAAACTAAATAAAGCACGCGACCTCTTTCATCGCGAAATATATGTATCCAAGTATAATTCACCCTGAAATTACGTAGAAAATATTGCATTCGTTATCATAACTACGGCGGGAACCCAGCATTACAATTACGCTCATTTCTTCTAATTAAACCGCGCGCAGAGTAGCGGCCCAACTGACAAATACCCCGACAATTACGAAAAATACAATCTAATCTGTACCACTCGAGTCTCACGATCGCCGGTAAACACGCACATACACACACTTTTTCTCTCTCGCCGCTCCAGAATCTCTCTTTCTCTCTATTCGCACACTCGTCCGCGGCGGGGAAAAAAAAAACGCGCGAGCCCCGACAAGACACCGCAATTTTTCTCCGCAGCACGCGCAATTTAACCTCTTCTCCTCTCCCTCCAGATAATCTACTTCCACCTACACTCCTTCAAAACCCGCCCGCAGAAGCGAAAATAGAGAAGCGAGCGCGAGAGAGAGAAAGAGAAAAAAAGACGGCGATTTCAATGACAATAGCATTCCACCTCGGCAGATCTTCCTTATCGGTCGTTACTTTCCGCTACCGCGAGATGCTTCGCTCGCTCCGCGAAAAAAGGAGAGTAAGTACGGGGGGAGAGAGAGAGAGAGAGGATGGGATAGGAATCGAGCTGTCTGCGCGCGCGTGCAGTTGCCCTAGGAGAGAGAGAACGAGTGGCTGGACGTCGACCCCGGGGATGAGGCTGATGCACGCGATGGGAGCAGGCGGGGTTTCAGCTGCTACTCCATACTACTACTGCTGCTCTAGCTATATGCGTGCGCGGCTGTATTAGCGAGCCGGTAAATTGCACGCGAGAGATGCGTGCGCGTTGCCGTCGTTTTCTTTTGGATCGGATACACCGCGGATGGATGCGATGCGCGTGGGGTTTTTTTTTTGTTACCGATGCCGCCCTGCGTTCGGATGGTTATTGGAAGCGCGGGTATAATGCGCAAGTGATGCTGCGTTGCGGTATACGGAGGGGGCGAGGTTTGTTTAATGAAGGAGGATGAGGAGGAAGGGATTAGGACGATGGGAGATGCGAGCGGTGATTCTTTTTGGAGCGCTATATATGCGCGTGGAATGAATCGGATGATGATAGCTCTGGTGAGGATAGTATGGATGATTCGATATGGGGGTATCGGAATAATGAGTCGATTCCATTTTGGTTTTTGAGATCTTTTAAGGAGGATGCGAGGAGGGCAATGGAATTTTATGTTTCAAGTTTTTTGAATTCTTGCGTTAAGTGTACCGTGAGTTTGGTATTTTTATTGTACATCGACAAAGTTGATCGGTAACGTTGGGAAATGTATTAATTTAACAGTATATAGCGATTAGGACGTTACATACGAAATTAGCTATTTCCTTTTGCAATGGTTATTTAAAGCAACCCTAAATTGGTTCTAAGATAGCACGGCGAGAGCGCAGCTTACACGCTTTTCGCAGCAAAAAAAAGAAAGAAAGAACCACATTTTTACCAACTGCTACGTACTCTAATTTCATGTAAAACGCCGCGTTTCCTCTAATTTCCGCAATTTAAATTCAAAATAGAGTAAGACGTTCCTTTAATTTAGTGATTATATCTCGAAAAAGGGCTAAAGTAAAAGAATTCTCACGCAGTGAGAAAGTGTAAAGCAAAATGGAGAACGGGCGCACGCGCACGAGCATCGGGAAAAGGCCACATCTCATCAGCATAAATTAAAATGCGTATCTCTGCCAGGTAGGAACCTGTAAATAAGCGCCGGACGCCATTCGAACGCGCCGCTGCATAATGATTAAGATAACAGGCGACTACCGGTTTTTAAAATCTCCCGCGTATAACATATTATATATACGAATGTTAAAGAAGCCGTTCTAATAAATGCGCGTTGTATTACACAAATTCATGGCGTTTAAGGATAGATAATATCTGTATCATCTATTGAAAAGGGACAATAAAGATGATAAAGAGCCGCGAGAGAGAGAGAGAGAGAGAGAGTGAGGCGATGGGAAGAGGGCGAATAAGAGGAGACGGTATGATTAAGGAAACGCGCGGGAGATACGGGAAAAACAAGGGATCGGCGTGGTGATTAATGAAGCGGAAAAAAAACATATGGCGCGGTATTGGAGGCATCGGGCACTGGTGTAATCTAGAAAATAGGTGATAAAACTTGAAAAAAAAAAACGCCACTTTTATTAACATTATTTATAGTTTATTTTTCATTAGAAAATAACGTTTTTTATATATCAATTACAAACTGTTAAGTGAGCGAAACTCGTGATAGAAAGTTATTTAATGTAGGTGCACTTTATTATTGGAATTAGCGATGTTGCGCGCACACACATCAATATAGCTCGTACGAAATACCGCGAATTTTCATTAACCATGAGTAATTATAGTTGATATACAAGCGCCTCGCGAAACGTAGAACGTTTATCCAGTGCTATAACGCACGCGGAGTTTCAAATATTAGCAGAGCTAGCGCAAATCAAATGACCAACTTGGTAATCTAATAGCGCGATAATCGTCAAAATCCACATCGAATTCGTATATACGTCAAAGCCGCGCATCTCTAGGGATTACTCACGAAATTCGTGCCCTGAAAATTTTCGTACATAAGCCGTAATATTATTCACATCCTCTTCGCGTGTAACTAACCTTCGGCCGTCCCACTCAAGACTGATTTATCCCAAGCTTCGGAAGGGCACTTCCGAGTGTCTGAGAGGGCATGCAGCACATCTAAATAGAAAAATCGTTTTTTCTTCAAATTCACAAAAGCGTCGCGCGCTCGACCCCCGAGATAAATATTCTCCTTGCGAAGGGAGAGCACAGGAAATAAATGTAGAAGACACGAAAGCGATAAAATAGTTGGCAAGAGAGAGAGAGAGAGTAAGAGGGGAGCAAAAAATTCGCCAAGGAAATCGCACTGGATCTGCTCTCCCCGTGTGCGCGCCGCCTTGGGTTAATAATAGACGCGATCAGACGCGGGAGGGGGGAGGAAAAAAAGCGAAGGAGAGCGAAGGGAGGGAGATTTATCTTGTCGAGATTAATAACTGGTCCGACGTTGATGGAGATCATTTGATCGATTCATCGATCTGATGATAACCATAATTTATCGCCGTAAAAAAGGATTGTTTTCTTTTTGCCGCTTCCGTTCGCTCGCGGCGGTGGAAAATATATAACGCGGCGGCATGAAAATAAGATATAAATAATTCGGGATCAGTTTAATATGCAATATAATCATAAATTTCTAATGCAATCGTTAACGTTCTGGTCTGAATTCGCTCATGCGCATATCGATAAATTTAATTTGTTCCTTTGAATAATATAAACGTAATCAGGCACTGAACAGTAATAAAATATATATTTACTTTCACTCCACATTTATACACTGAACAAATGCCACGCAGAGCTGCAATAATAGAGCTCCTCCACTAACCTATTCTACTTTTTCTCCCCTAAACAACACGGCCGACAAAAAAAAAGTGTAAAAGACCCAATTTCCAAGCGCGCGCCTGCGAATAATTCAATAAATCGTCGGCAGTCCAACGTCAAGAACGAAATGACAATATCGAGAGCAGAAATCGTTCGCCTCGACCCTTGATACAACCTGACACACGAGCGTGCGCGCGCGTTATAGATCCAATTACTCGAATCGGCTGTGCGCTGCCCCTCGCGTGCACCCGCTATTTTTAAGACGCTTGTAAGCGTCTTGAGATTAATCGTGCGCGAGCGCTAGCTGGGGATTAAAAAAAATGTTACGTCGCCATTAGGATTATGAGGAGAACGGCGAGGTTCGGGTGTGCAATAAATCGTGAAATCAGGAGGAATGAAAATAAATTGTGTCGCCGGGGCGGTGGTGAGGAGAGATGCATTAATAACGATTCTCCTCTTATAGTTTAAACTGCTGTGATATTTGTTTTAATGTTTAATGATAAAAACTGCGTCCAGTTCCAAAAAGCCTGCAAATGTTGACTAATTACGCAGGAAAAACGTAACATTTCGTCGCGGCGACCGTCTTAATTTCCACGCCTCGCGAAGGGCTTGCTTGCTTGCTTGCTTGCGCGCTCTACTTCCTCTTGGCTTTCCTTTTTCGGATCGGAAAACCGCCGTGTCGTCGCGATAAATTGTCGCGACGCTATGCTCTCTCTCTCTCTCTTCCCCCGACTTTTCGATAAAATCCCGGCTTCTCGCGCGCTCTACACACTCGTGCTCGAGTCTCGTGCAATATCGACCCACATAGTGGAGCGAGAGAGACCCGAAGCCATCATAAATCATCGGCCGTTTCAGTTAGGCGTGAACTATATTCTCGCGTCTTCTCCGCGTTCTTTTTGTTTTTTGGATTCTTTCCTCCTCCTTCTTTTTTTCTTACTCGCGGGCTGCGCGTGCGTGTCTCTTTGGATGTTACCGAGTGACGCGAGGATGGCGTTTACGTTGACCTGGATTGTCGGAGTTATTACACGGGGAAGCGGAGTGGAATGATTTGAAAATGGTTTTTTCGAGTAAAGTTGAAAAATTACATTTTGAGAACTATCATCGCAGTTGAGTAAAATCGCTTTTCGGCCGAGAGAGTCTCTTTCCGTGAAAATTACACTGTCAATTATTTTAAATTGGAGAATCGAGTAACCGTCAATGTATACTCTTTAATTTTCGTGTATAATTGAAAGACCAAGGAGCAAAAACGCATTTTAGATTGAATTTAAAAATCTCTGTTACTGATCGACCAAACGTTTAATGGAAAATTACTTCATATAAAATTCATTCAATTTCGACTAATCAGTTGCTTGCTGGTAAATTAAGTTTCATCACAATTACGAGTTGATACCGACATTGATGAAAGAAAATTATTTAACTGTAAGCAATCAGCTGCTTACATCCAAGGCTAAACGCATAATTGGGGCGCACAGCTTGACTTCGGAGCCAATACAGCTTGCACTAACATTTAAAATTAAAATGAATCACACGAACAATATATTTAGAAACAATTGACACCTCCGACCATTAATTATACAATTACTTCAAAAACAGCAACCAATCCGTCTCTCAGCCCAGCTCTCTCACAGCGTCGAACCTCCCCTCAGAGAAAATCCAGGCAGTCCCAAATATAGACATTTATATTTATCCAACCCCGCAGACCCTCACTCCTGCTATCAAACGCGCATCCTCCTCCTTTTGTCTCTCGCGCGCTCCTTTCTACGGCGGTACGCAAAAAAAGACGCGTCGCGCGGACTTAGCGAAATAATGGCACGAGCGCGCGCGGGGCCAATAAAGACAATGCTCGCGGCGCATTGTTCGAATTCGAGCCGTTTTAGCCATTCGAATACGAAAAATATAAAGCCGCGAGAGTCTGCCCCTCCTCGGCGCTTCTTCGGCGCGCCTTTTATTTTTCATGGGGGGGACGCGAAGCGTTGCGAGAGCTGCTGGCGGGTCTTAATCAAGGGAAAAGTGCGTCGCCGGCTGCTGCTGCTGCTGCTGCTGCTTTACGTCCGAGGTTTTTTATCGTCCCTTATTTTTCTTCCATGGGGGCGCAAGTTCGAGAGCGCGCGCGCGCTTTTATTTTCATTTTTTTTTTGTTTGTCGACTCGGTGGGGGTGTACTGGTATATTTGAGCGAAAATGGTTGAGATTTATGGAGTTGGTGTATTATTATTTTCTATTTCAAGCATCTTTCGGGGATTCACGTACTGCTTAGTCATTAAGTTCGTGTACTTTGCGCGCTGAAAAAGTGCACTCAGCAACTTTTGTTTTATTTGTTGTGAAAAAAAGGAAATTATTATGTTTGTAGGCAGCGTAGCATAATATAATAAAAGGAGAAAATCTTCTATAAAAACTTCTTTTACGCGAAAAGTTTTTATTTTCACTTTTACGGTAACATTAGGACACACATACACAGAGTGAGTCACTCGGTGGGGGTGTTATCCCCGCGCACTCTCTCCCGCGATAGCCAATAATTAACCGTCTTTATAAGTTTCGTGATGTCTTCTCGGGGATTTTCGCCCTCTTATCTTGCCACCCTTATTTTGCCGAAAAACGCCCTCTCGCCTAAACGCGCGCGCGCTCTCCTCCTCTTCTTCTCACCCCCGCCGCGCCGTTGCTTGTCCCTTATCTCCGGTCGAACCGTACATTATGAAAATTTAAGATATTCAAATTCCCTTATAAATTAGAAATTCCATTTTAATACTTTACAGCCGCTCGTTTTTCCTCGTATTCTTGCGTATTTCTTACGTAACTATCGAATGTTATACATTTTTTAACAAAAGGCCGTGTTTATAAATTTGAAATATGATATCTCTCAGCGCGAGAGCCAAATTTTATTCAGAAAGTTTCGTGAAAAAGTATATGAAAATGCTGTCAGGCAGGCTAAATCTTTGCTAAATGTCTGAAAGGTCAAAGTATTAAACATTCTAACTCCGACGCGGCTACTTTTCATTCTAATTAAGGAGGGTCTTTCACTTAGTAAAGCATTATGCGGGTATACCTTACGCGGCGACCTTTTCATAAATTTCTTCGTATCTGCAGCGTGCAAAAACAATCTTCAATTTTAATCTGCAAAATTAAAATTTGAAACAATAATGTACAAATTTTCGAAAACACAACAATCTTGTATGCGCTAAAACCAATAAATTATTTTCATATACCGTTCTCTGTTTCTACTTATTGTTATAAATGACGTGCTAAAGTAAAAATATATTTATTTTATTTATTATTTACTAATGCTATTTTATTTTACATATTAAAGTTTGAAAATTGGTCACTTTCAGTTTGTTGTTTTAAATTAAATTACTGAAAATAGAAAATTCGATTCTTCCAACCCATTAGCAGCTTGTATCCCCATAATACCAAGAACTTCTTTCCCATCTTCCACAAAGTTCTACTCGAATCAACAACTCCCTCTTCCTCAAAAATTTCACTTACCCAAAAAAAAAGAAAAAAAACAACAAACTCCCTCCTCCCGCCGCACAATCAATAATTAACGATCGCGCTTTCCACTGACTCCTTTATATATATATATACACATCCTCTCTCGTTCCGCTTATTTTCCGCACCCTTATTTCGCGCGGGCGCGCGAAAACGCTCATCTCTTAGTCAGGAGACTGAAAACGGGCGGCAGCGGCCCCTTCCCATTCCAAAGCGGAGCCGAGCCACTCGGCTTTCATATACGCGCTCGCGCTCGGAGAGAGATTATGCCGAAATGCATAAATTATCAAAGGACCGGGGCACATCCCCCACGGGGAAACCCAGCCTGGCATCCTGGGCTTTTCTTCCTCTCTCACACTCACTCGCGCTCTTGTAAATATGCCATGCCGGTATCCGTCTATATGCGCGTGCTTTTATCGGGGCTTTGAGCGGCGGCAGCGGCGCCCCGTCAATGTTCATTTGCGAAAAAGTTTTGAGGTGGGGGGGGGGGATGAATCTTTGGCCGGATTGAATTTTGCGCGGCTTCAAAAGGAATGGAGATGGGCCAGGCTTTATGTGTATGTATGTGGGTGGGTGACAATGGCGAGCGGTTTCGTCTTTTGCGGCCGCAGGTGGACGTGATGATGGCGAGGGAAGAGGAGGTGGAGGATCGTTTTAATTAAGGAGTGTCGCGCGTATTTTTCTTTTTTGGTTCGTTGGGAGTGACGAGGAAATACAGTATGTGTGTATGTGTGGGGCTGCTGACCGGTGGATGAATATGCATGAATAATAATCGAGGGGACATTGCGACATTTTTAATAAATTTTTCGTATATATTTAAATGAGGTGATATTTAACCCGCGGTGGAAAGAGTTGGCGATATAGGATACTAGGAAACTTAATTATTAATATTAACTTTAAAAGCCTTAAAAAATTTTTAAGTACACTAAAGGTATAATTATTTCGTGATGAAAGTGTCTTTTGGAGAGTTGTTGCAAAAGTTTAATAGAGTCTTCCTCTCTCTCTCTCTCTCTCTCTCTCTCTCTCTCTCTCTCTCTCTCTCTCTCTCTCTCTCTCTCTCTCTCTCTCTCTCTCTCTCTCTCTCTCTCTCTCTCTCTCTCTCTCTCTCTCTCTCTCTCTCTCTCTCTCTCTCTCTCTCTCTCTCTCTCTCTCTCTCTCTCTCTCTCTCTCTCTCTCTCTCTCTCTCTCTCTCTCTCTCTCTCTCTCTCTCTCTCTCTCTCTCTCTCTCACTCACTTTATTATGCATTAATTGAGTGTGTCTGATTTTCTTACACTCAAATAAACATTAATAAATTATGCGTTTTAATTATTCCTGAATTATTCGACTGTATAATCATTTATGAATGTGCAATCATTGTGCTTTCCGAATTAATTTAAAATTATACAATTCTAATAAATTATGATACATTTAAATTATTAACGTTTAAATTTTAGCATATAAATTATGATTATTCATTAAGATATTTTAATAGTTACAAATGACTGCACATTGTGAGTGAACATCTTCTTAATTTCATGACGTGCTAAAGTCTTTCGGTTTATAAAATTCAGATATTTTCTTTATTGTATCGTTAAACGACTTTATGAATGGCATTATGACAGCCGCGCGTAAGCTGGAAATATATGAGAAAACCCAAGATTAAGTACCACATTATATTGACCATATAATTTTAATTATAACCTAAACGAATTATTAAGTAAGAATACTAATTTACTATTAATTTTAACATTAATATTAAAGTAAGAACCAAACGTTTATTTCAAACCTATTAAATTTCTTGGATTTAGTCGTCAAATCAGGAATATTTTAACTATATAACTAACGTTAATAAAATTTGAACAAATTTTAATAGTATATTACGATACGTGGGCCGGAAATTGGATTTCCGGGCCGTGCGTGGTATGACGCCCGAGGCGAAGCCGAGGGCGTCATAACGCACGGCCAGGGCATCCAATTTCCGGTCCAAGTATTGTATACTATTTTTCTTACTCCCCGGCCGAAAGTACGTTCTGTAATTGTTAAATAATTGATAAAATTGCGTTGTCGTCTGCTAGCTGTGTTTGAGTGTTAGTTTTTCTTTCGGCCCGCTCGATAGTAGTGCCTCTGTCGGCCGCTTTGGGTAGCTCGGTCGATATTACCGACTGTTTTTTCTTTCGGCCCGGCGTAGACAGCTGGTTTTTTGGGCGTCTGCTACTTTCGCTATTGTACAGATGGTCTGATGCCCGCCCGACATTTGCAAGACCGAGGCGAAGCCGAGGTTTTGCTGGTCGGGGCGGGCATCAGAAACACATTCATTAAAAAAAGACAACACCACTTTTTATTTCAATTAACTCTTTTTTCTCGTCACACGTGCACTTTCCTCTGTCTATTTCGTACGTGTCTAACCTTCACACCGCACAAACATATTTTTCTCGGACGCTCCCGTCCATACGTTTAAAAAACAATAACCACGATCAAACAAAACCACTTTTTATTTCAACTAACTTTTTTCTCGTCACCCGTGCACTTTCCTCTGTTTATTTCGTACGTGTCTAACCTTCACACCGCACAAACATCTTTCCTCGGGCATGCGCGCGGGCGCTGAAGCGCCGCGGGTCAGGAAATTTCGTCAGCCAATCAGAGCGCGCGGTTAGTCTAAAATAGGATGCGAAAGTTTCTCTTTCGGCCCGGAGATGCGGGCCGAAAGTACGTACTTTCGGGTGGGCTAGTAAGAAATCGTACATTACTAACGCGGGCGGAAGAGGATTATTTACCTCATGCGACGTTTCAGTAACGTATTTTTCCGTCCGAGGCCGCAAAATGACATTTAAGATGGCCTTTTGAGGTTAAAGGGCGGAAAAATCAGTTTGAATTCTAACCAATGTTTCCTTCGCCTATATACATCGCGGGCAATGAAAATATCACTTACAACTTCTTAATGGCTGCGATCTAAACATATTCTATTCTAGTCTATTCTACACTGAGAAAAATGTTGTAGTAAATTTTATTATAACTGTAATAAAAATTACTATAAAGTATAGGAAGGGTGAGACAAATACACTTTATGCTGCATTTTTATTATAATTGTATGAATAATTACAAAATTTCTTGTAATTTTTATGACAGTTGTTGATTAGAAAGTATTATGAAATAAAAGAAAAATTGCTATACACATAGCAAAAACTGTGATATAATAAAATTTAAAATATATGCTTTTAATTTTTATTAGAATAGAATATAAATTTTATTTTGTAGTGTTTAAATTTTATTTTGTAGCGTATAAATTTTATTCTGTAGCGTATTAAAAATTACTATAAACATAGTAAAAAGTGCCACATTCAAAAATTGCTACAGGCCATAAGAAAGTTTGCTATCCAACATAGTAAAAATTGCTACAACATTAGTACTTTCTGCGCAGATCAAGGCGCCCACGTGTCTGATTGAGGTTATGTTTCTACGGGAATTTCACTTTGCCTTGCTTTTAAGTTTACAAAACATTCAAAACCTTACTTCAATTATTTTATTTTTATATTATGCACATTAATGATAAGTTTCTTTGTGTTATCAAAGTTATTTATTGTCATTATTTGAATATTATCTGAATTTTTCTTGAAATCGATGGTTTGACATATACAAGTTCCAAAATTTTACACTCAAGAATCCTATTTGGGTAAGTGGTTAGCGCGTCCGATTGCCGCGGTGAAAGTTGCAGGTTCGATCCCAACGCTCGTAAAAAAAATATTTTTATTTCTCATTTTAATTTATTTTCACATTAAATATTGTATGATTAGAGTCTAAAAATAGTTCTGAAAACAGGAAGAACGAGAAAAAATTTAATTTTTTGAAATTTAAGGTCATTCATAAAAATTACTATGTTGCATAGCAAAAATTGTTATAATTTCGATTTGTCCCTCCGTTCCTACAAAATATAGTAATTTTTCTTATGTTTATAATAAATTTTACTACAAGATTTCTCTCAGTGTATCATTTAAATTCGCCACCCGTTCTCTGCTGTCTAAGATTTATTAAAATTTAGATTATAATATTTATATTTATTCTTTATCACGATTTGCTGATTCATTTGTAATAATAATATAAAATTCTATTTTCTATACAATATAATATATCCTTGTAATGTATCAATAGTTAAAGGATTTATAGCCCGTATAATAAACAAATAAATAAATAACCTCGTACACCACTAACCTAGGAAAAATCTTTCTGTTAGCAGCATACTGCCAGTCGAACGTACCGGACCTCGACACTGCGTGCGCCGAGCTCAACTCGGACGACAGCCTGAACTCGATGTTCCGACTGGACTCGAAGCCGATCGCCTGCCCGTTTAGTGGGCCGCCTTACAGCTTCAGCTACAACCGGGGCCACGGCGAGTGCAAGGCGCTGGAGAACCAGGCGGAGAGCTGCACCGACGACAGCAAACTCCTGCTGAAGTACCAGGCGTGCGCGGATATCCAGGGCGCCGAGAGCAGCAGTGAGTATTGGGGTTTTTGTTAGTGCAATTTTAAATGAGTAGGGATGTTGTAGATACAATAATCTGTATTTTCGTAATAAACGTAACAAGTTTGTACGAAGATTTTGTTTATTTTTGAGAGGGTTTAAAGATAATAAAAAAATCTTCTGAATATTTTTCTCACGACTTTTCAAATCCGCATTTTTAACTGTAAAATTTATTTTCATGAAGAATTTGCATGAGCAATTCGACGGCGCGCAAGCTTTTGAACTATTTTTCCAAAAACGTTTTCTCAAAAAGTAACCCTAAATTAAATTTAAAATTTAAGCACTGTCAGAAAAGGCAGAATAAATTCACGAAAAAAGCGCACTCTTTGAAGTCATACGTTGCACCATCAACTCCGCCTCAAAAGAAGATAGCCAAATATTCGCAATCTTCCTCCTAAACTCCCTCAAAATACTTGCTCCGACCAAAAATAAAAAAAAAAACAAAACCATCCCTCTTCCCGCGTTTTAAGAATTCTCCTCCCTCGCCGCCGGGAGGTAATCCCTACTGCACACATCTTAATGCACTTGCCTCTCGCCTCGCTTAATAAAATTCCTTCCTAATTAAATACCCGCGAGCTGGCGCGCAGGCGCACGCTTTGAGGTCGTCCTTTTTCGCGCGCGGCGCTGCTGCAGCAACGAAAATAAAAGTGCATCCTCTCTTTACCCTCTCTCCTCTCCTTTTCATAATTCACCGGTCGAAAGTCCCTCGCGCGGCGGTAATGCGGATATAGAGGTCTCGTAAAAAGTAATACCGCGAACAATTACGCCCGGTGCTGGTGCGCGCTCGTGGCTATATAATTGAATCACTATAAAACTATAGTAATCCGTTTAGCATCGCGTACGCGAGGGATGTACGCAGCCGTGGGGCGGTGGTCGTGCTGCTGGTGGATCTTTTTTCACCTTTTTTTCCTCTTCATGAAAAAGAGGCGGTGCGGTGTGATATAGATCCTATGGATTGATTTACGATTTTGAGAAGATCCATTCGGCTTTATCTTTTACGTGCATTCCGTAACCGAGTATCGGTCGCTATTATCTCTGTCTTTAAAATAAGATTCAACACATTTTGTAGATAAACATATAAACACTATTACATTCGTTACTTCGATGTGCATAGATATATTAAATTTGTCATATTTTAATATCAGTTCAAATAATTCAAGATATGCATGTCTATTATGAATTTTCAAGTTATTTTGCTGTTAACAATATAAATTTTGAAAATCAATAATTAAACGTTCCAATAAGAAACCTAATAAGTGAAATATTACTAGAAGAGAAGATGAAAATTCTCTACCTTCATTCCGATTCCCAACACAAAAAATCCTTCCACTTTAGCCTCAAAGAAGAAAAAAAAAAGCCCAACTATTCCGAGAGCAACTCCAATTTATACGCACAAAGTCCGTCAATTCCGAAGTTTGCGCGCGGAAAATTACAACGCTTAAAACGAAACATCGATTACGCACCCACCGCCAGCCGCGGCTGCAGTTTGCGAAGAAAAAAGGGCCAGCAAGACGCGCGCGCACCGAAACATTAATTAAAACGCCGCGTACTTCCGCAAATTGCCCTCGAACTTCGGAATAAAGACGCGTACGCTAATTAAAAACCCGCGAGCAGCTTGAGCGAAAGAAGAAGAGAGCGAGCGAGAGAGAGAAAAAAAAGAAAGAACGCACCACCGACCAGCGAGAGAACTGCGCGAAAGGGGGATGTACGGCAAGCCTTCGGGGGTCATTCACGGGGCTTCTGTGGATCGCGGCTTGATAAAACTGTGTATAAAGGCTTCTACTGACGCATCCCCCCTATGTATACGCTAAACGGATTACCGGCGATGCTAACTTGATTATTCCCACTTTTTTGTTCCCTCTGAAATCCTCGACAAATTTCTTTCGGATGCTCGTCATCGACTTACATATTTACGCTTATCTTCGCAGCGGAGGAGCTGCAGTGCCTGGCCACGTGGAAGGACGGCCGGAACATGTACCTGCTCGGCACTATCAAGCTCGCTGGCCGGACCCAGTCCACCGAGGAAACCTTTAGGTATGCTCTATAAATGTATGTGCGTGTGTGCATGTAGCGCGCCTGCGCTTAATTGCGGCGATTAGTTACTGCCGGAGATACGGGATCTCGAGAGAATGGGCTTTTCATTGGTAGATATATACGGAGGGCTCTTATCGAAGCTTTCGAGACGCTGGGAGAGAGAGAAAGAGAGATTTTTCCGGCGAGATGGAGCGACAACAGGTGGAAAAAGCGTGTATATACCTGCGGGATGGAATCGTTGCTGGTGTTGGGAAAGTGCCCCAGCGCGGAGATGAATCTATATGGGGATCGACATTGTTGGGGCGCGATTTTTCATGCCTTCGCGCGTTTCTGAAATGCGTGGAGGTTTTTTTTTAAATTGAGCCATTAAGAAAATTAAGCGTAAGGAGAAATAACGAAGGAGAACGGATGATAATGGAAAAGGAATTTCCTATCGCGTGTGGCTTATAATCATGGTGTTGTTTATTTAGATAAGGGTCGTTGATTAGACTTTGCGGTCAACTGCAGCAAACTGTTGTCAACGATTGATTTAATTTTCCGTGAGAGCGGAGAGCTCCGATGCAGTCCATCAGCTATTTCAGCCCTTTAAAGAGCGACCGCTATGTTGGTCTAATTTATTTAAAGAATTAGTCCCCGTTGTCATAAGCCGCAGCGGTTAATCGATTTAAATGCCCTTTTCCTGGTGGCCAATTCAAAGCCACTCAGTTAGCTACTGATACCCTCGATGCGTCTATCACTTCGCACATTTGGCTCTAGTATACCCGCGGCGAGCTTTTCATTTATTTCCATTGATACGTTTCCCACCAAAAAAAAAAAAAAAACTGGTTTTTGTTTGCAGCAGCAGTGGTTACGTATCGATGCGTTTAAACATATAATACCCTCTCGAAAATGCTACACGATAAAAAATAAAGTGTGTAAAAATCTCAAACATAGCTTTGTCGAAATAAAATTTTGAAATTCCGCGAATTCGCTATACAAATAATGTGAAATTTCATCGGACAATTGGATAGTAAATTTTGTCTTTTAAACAAATCTGTTTTACTGTCTTCTATGAAGCTCTTCTTACTTTACTTCGTTATATTCATCATAATACCTATTATATACCCGAGAGATGGCTTTTCCTAGAACATTTCATGAATAATTCCTCCCAGGAAGTCGTCTATTAAAAAAATCAATTAATAAAGACAGTCTAAACTTCAAAACTCTCGAGCTACGAAATTAGCGAACCTCTTACTTCTCGTTCAATCCGCCTTGGCAACCAAGTGCTTTCTCTCTCTCTCTCTCTCTCTCTCTCTCTCCTGTTCCTCTTCACCCGCGAGTTCGCACAATTACCTAATTGCCGTGGCAGCCAGCCGTCATTCAGCCAAAAGTAGTCTCTATCTCGCTCGCGGGAAGACGCGATCAGGCCCGCAGCCACTGGAGCGAAAAAAATCCGCTCGATTTAACGAAGGACCGACATTGATCCTCGCCGGCGCGAGCGATGAGTAATTGAAACGAGCGGCCGGGGGAGACAGAGAGAGAGAAAGTCCTCTCCGCCGACAAATTGCCCGCAGCGCGCGTAATTGATAAATAAATCAATCAGAGCGAGGCTGAGCATGCGTGGTGTATGTATACACATAGAGCACGTTCTCTCTCTCTTTCTCTCGTGATGTGCATTGTGCGCGGGATTCGCGCCGCTCGTGTGATGAGAGATGTCGGGAGGTTAAAGTTGTGCGGAGGTTGGAGAAGAAGGTATCGCTTGTCGTGTGTTGTATAACGATTATGGGCGGGGCTGAATGTAAACATGTAAAAGTTTTTTAGTTCTGATCGGAGAAATAACGTGTTATTTATGTTTCGAAAGTTCGTGTATTGTTATCTATTTCTTACGTACCCAATTCTAAAATTTCAAAATTTACTTGATAATCTGGATTACCAGCACACGTGCGCGTTTCAAAACGAGTTTTGATATGAGATATACGAGATCATAATTGAACGAATTTTTAACATTATATTAATTTTCTCTTATTATCTTATTCTAGATGCTTTTTGTACGAGAAAAGTCATCGACAAGGCAAAATTGGATACCTCATTTCTCAAACGGGTGACCCCAGCTGCAACGGCTTGACTTCAGTTAACGAAGGCGCACGAACCTTCAATTTCACTAAAGGTTTGTCTTACTCGATATTAATAAATTATCATTATTTTACCACGCGAAGTCCCTGGAAGAAAATTAACAATATTTTATGCTTAATATGTTAAGTAAATGGAAGGATTTTTGATGAAAATCAATATGTAACAATAACTCAATGTACCTAAAATAAAAGCCTAATTATATAAAAGCAGAATATCGTTATTAGTCATAAAGTTATTTCTACCAGGGAAGTAATATTAAAATATCAATCCAAGATAATCATGCGAGTTCAAAAGTTATAACAATCGTTTTTTTCATCGAATAGAAGAGAAAGAACACGTGAGATGCAAGTACCCGTCGTGGGTGATCCAACATCACGACTGGCACTTCCTGGACGGCTCGCGCAACTACCACTTCACCATGGGCAACTCGACGCTGAAGGTGATGTTCAACGACGATGCTAACGGCGACCGCGAGGAGAAGGTCGTCTGCCACAACCTCGAGAAGATCCATTCTAACGACGACATGCAGGGACCAAAAGTCAAGCTCGTCGCCCACGTCACTAGTGGATGGTAAGTTTTTTCTTTTCGTTTAATATAGATTATCTGGAAATTGAAGGTTGACTTTAGTTAACTGTTGCTATATACAGAATAGTGATTGGACTTGTGGAATGTTTTCAGAGGTAAAATCTTGATGTATATGAAATTAATTCTACAAAATATTTTACTTATTATACTCGAAATTTGCAATTTCAAAGCATTATATACTCAGCAAATAAATTACACGATTTTATTTTTTGAAATCAAAGGATTCAATTTTCTTTAAAGCAACGTACAACCTTTTATCACTTATACCCTCGAATAGTTAACTTTTAATAAACCATCTTGTAAGAACAATGTTGAAATTTAATATGAACCCTCTGTTTATTTCAAATCTTTACTTACTTAAGGAACGTTCAGAAAAGTTTTTTCGTTAAAGGGCTTACGTACGTTCGAAAGAATCTTAAATAGAAATGAAGAGAAGTCTTTAAAACGCAGTTCTTTTGACATTCAAAGAATCTCTCTCTCTCCTTACATTCTTTCATCGCTTGAATACAAAGTTTGAAATAAGAAAATCCGAGACTTAAGACTTTTGTTATAAACGAGGCATTCAAGACGGCGGAAGGGATGGAGGAAGAGAGAGCGAGAGACAGGATCGCTCGCTACTCGTGTAATACATCGAGGAGATGTCAAATATTTATTTTTAATTACAGCGACACTGGCTATGTTTGCATGATCTTTCACAAGCGAGATGAGCATGTTATCGAGGTTCAACAATCAAGTAAGTAAAATTTAATCACCTTTTCCAACTTTCATTGTGCGCAGAGTGCGATAAAATAGATTTTATATTGGTTTTATTATATACATGGCGAAATTGCGAAAATGCGTTGTTATTATTCGTGTGAAATGTCGCGAAATTGAAATTTAATTACGCTGAACTAATAAGGATGGCGTTTGATTTTAGGTCAAAAGATGATTATGCCACACGAAGCCTGCTCACTTGACGATCCTTCAAAGCAGCCGTTCTCCACATTAATAAGTGAGTTACATAACACGTAATATAGGACGCAATCAATATTCTATTAATGTCAGAGCTTCTGATTAATTAAGCAAAGTTTATGAATGATTAAAATTGCGCTTTTGTGCCCGATGCAGTTATTATGATCCAATAAGCACTTTAATCCCGTCAAAAATCAAATCGAATAGATTACGCAATTACTACAATTAATTAATGAGAGCAAATCGAAATGAAATGCCTTTTTTTATACCTTATGTAACTTTGATGAAAAGCGAGTTACACATGATGATAGTAATTGATTTAAAAAATCGTTAATAAAGAAAGATTATAAATATTTATTAAGTACTTGTAAACTTTTTAAGCCTACAAAGTGCCTGCAATAGATTACGCAAAAAAAGATTAACAATTAAAAATTTGCCAAATTCATCCACACTAACCTCGCTTATCCTATTTCCAGCCTCATCGCTGCACAAGCGCTCGTGTCCGCAACCGGGCCGCTATACCGTCCTGGACCTGGTCTCCTCGCCCCAGCTGAAGCTCGCTCATCGCCAAAGGCGTTTCGCCGGCGGTCGTGCCGGCTGGCAGCAGCAACAGCGGCAGATGGAACATCACGAGGAGACGAACGAAGCGCCACCGGTGATCGTCGGCGTACCCGCTGACGACTGCCAGAACGCGGACGTACAGATAGGCTGCACGTCTAGCGGACAGAACGAGATGATCATCCAGGAGTCGTGCAAGCGGAACGATGGAGTCGCCGGCGAAAGAGGTATGGTCGGGGTGTTCGATTCGTTCTGAGAAAATTGTGGTATAAGAATTGTTGAGGTGATTAAAGACTGGTGTTTCATTTCTTAAATGATTGGTTTTGTTGTCTGTCACGGATAATTATTCCCCAAAAAGTGATGAACTAGTATAAAAACACTACAAACAATAAAGCAGATGAAAAATGTATAAAAATTAAAAATAGCTAACTGAATTTCTTATATTTAAAGAATTTTAAATTATTCATTTATTCTTATCAATGTTTATATTGAATTAAATATTTTAACATATTAAATTAATTTTATAAGAATTTTTAGAATTGTTAGAAAATTATAATAACATAAAATTTTATTCATAATTAAGCTTAAAACATAACATTGTCAACCAATAATCGCTATACTTTTCTTACACTTCTCTCTCAAAAACCTTCTCCAAACCCACTTTCCATCTAAAAAAAGAATACCAGCGAAAACTTAAATTAAACGTCGGACAAGGCGTGGAATTAACTTTTTCTTACCTCTCTCTCTCTTTCTCTGTTACCATTAAAGTTTCGTCGTACTCGTGCCACGGGAGTTGGGAGGAGGAGGGCACGTGGTACACGATCGTGTCGCGCAACAAGACGAGCACAGAGCGCGAGACGCTGTGCGTCTCGATGCGGCTGAGCGAGAGTACGAAGGAGCTGCCCGACAAGGAGGGCAGGGTCGAGCAGCAGGAGCTCTGGCTCTCGAGGCCGCAGAACTTCTGCCAGCGGGGCGCGCCCGACCAGTGGACCTACAAGCTCGCCAATCAAGGTGTGTACATATATATAGACGAGGGCGAGGGCTTATTCTTCATTTTTGCCTCGTTGTTATGGGTGAAGGTTGCTATCGATAGTTGCTGATTATTGGTGAATAGGAAGTTTAACCGGGTTGGATTAAATGATGCGCTGTGTAGGTAAGGAGTTTCCAGTTGTGTGGAACATTGATTTAGTCGAGAGTTCTCGATTATATATAGAGAGCAAAGGGGATTAAAATATTTATAGAGTAATTGGGTATTTGTTCAATATGACCTTACGTAAGGCAATATACGTCAATTTGAATGAAAACAAGTTTTTGCAACTGTCAACCAATTATACTTTATTAGTCTACCATTAAATCAAAAAAATATATTTCAAACGTCTAGTTATGCATTAATTCAGTCTCCATTAGTTTTGTTAAAATATGTTGTGCTATTTTCTTAGTTATTGATTTAACGATAAAGTAGAAGTAATATCAAAAGTAAAAAAGAAGAAAATGTAGACAACAATGAAAATTCAAAGATAAAAAAATAAATATAAAAGCGAGTATTTGCAAAATCCTTATTCGAGTTCAATAGTGATATAAAATTCAAATTAATGATATTATTCTACCATATTTCTTCTTGAAACTATGGCAAAAATACTGGTAACTTGAATCATAAAAAAAATAATACCCTACAACTTTCATCATTTCAATCAATTTCTAAAAATTCTTTTTCAATTTTCAGGTGTGTGCGAGGACCTGATGCGTGCAGCCTCGAGCTCGGCCTCCTCGTCGTCACTGGCGAGGGTCTCGGTCGGCCTGTCCGTCGGTCTGATCCTCCTCTGTGGCGTCCTGTCGAGATGATGCGTCGCGGCTTGCTACGCTACGATGACGACGACAGCGAAGCGCGCTTAGGCCGCCTCCGCCGTTGCCGCTCTGCTCGCGCGCATCGATCGGGCCGCAGCAGCAACCGACGACGCCGAACCTTATATATATATATTATAGATATGTATATTTACCGGGCGAAACGCGACGCGATGGTGTGTGTGCGCGTGTACATGTGCGTGAGGGAGAGTAAGTGAGTGAGTGAGTGAGAGAGGGAGAAGTTTGGAGACTGCTGTCGGCGCGCGTTGTACGTGTATATTTATGAAGGGAGATAGACAGAGAGGGAAAAGGAAGGTGGAGAGGAATTATTATTATTATTATTCGAGGTTTTTTCTATGTTGCGTTTATGGTTTTTAATCCATTAACGGGAATGGCGCATGGTGATTTTTGTTTTTAAGATTGTGGAATGACGATATACGTTGTTGGCGTTGTTTGTTCGACGTTAATGGATTGAAGCTTATTTTTTATTGATCGACGAGGGTTTATTGAGATTTATTTTGTTCTTTTATCGTGTCGGATTCAGAACTGATGGTAAAGAGAGAGAATAATATAATTCTTGTTTGATTCGGTAAAATTATATTGTTTTTGTTTTATTACTTACGGACGAATGATTTTTTTTCATGTTATTGACGAGTCACTGGTGATTCTGAAAGAGTCGCTGAATCCGGTATTTATTGACATGGTCTGTCGACTATTATTGAATATAGCTTTCGATCGCTCTCGATCGCCGCAAGTTTCTTTATTTTATTATATCTGTTATGTAATGTTAAACAAATCTTTATTTTGTAAATTAACAAACTAAAAGTAACGTAACTACGGTCGTTCAGTTATACGAAGATTTCCTTAAAAGAGAGAAACAGCGCGCAGAGAATCTACTTTGTAATAAGATCAAATTAGAGTATAGACGAATCCAAATGGTGCTTATAATTGAATCCTGCAATATACTTTGTTTTTCTTTGAATGATCCATCGAGTACAAATGTGAAAATTAAAATGTCGAATTCTATATACTCCTCAAGGAATCTTCCGCAACGAGCGATTTAATGACACGTGATTGCGAGAAAACGGCGCTGTGTGCCTTTTGCGAAACGAGTAGTAGCGTCGATGATACCTCGAGCACACCCATTATTTTAACTTACCCGACGAAATATATAAGCAAAAGAAAAAAGAAAAGAATGAAACAAACTTAAAAAATATTATATATAAAAACGAAAGGACGTAGGAAGAAATTTTTAAGGAACGGACGAAAAATGTTGCTCGAGGGATGATCGAGGAGTCAGATAAAAAAAAAACAAATAGATAGGCGATTGCTCGACGGCAGCCTCCAAACGCGCGCCCGACCAATGCGTAAATGTCTATATAGAGAGACGAATAGGGCCGAGTTTATTGCGCGAAGCGAAACGGAAAAAGTGCAACAGAGCCTGTACATACGATCAGGGTATAAATAAGCGAGACGACATTTTTCTTTCTTTATTCTTTTTCTTCTTCTTCTTGTCAAACATCGACCCATGAAAGTGGCACTCTGCACGGCGGATGATAAATGAAATTTTATCTCGGACGAGGGGAGAGAAGGGATAGCGCGACGAATTTGTTTGTAGTCTGTACTCTGTGACTGGATGCACACGAATGTATATAATAATTTAAATATTGTATAGATAAGACTGTTTTTAAGATGGGCGGTCATAAAGGGATAACAAATGAGAAACGCTAGGATATATGCTTCGGATAAAGGTCGAAGGATTCTCCACAAAATTTTGCTGTACTTATTATGCGTAGAACATGATTCTTAAGTTATGTATTTCTTTTTTCTTCTTAGATTTACGACTGATGTATTGTTTTTTGAGCTAACATGTTTTTTTTTCCTTCTCATTATTTAAAGAACGATTGATATACAAGCTTTACAATGTCTTTGGAGCATCTTTTTAGAATGGCAGCACAAAAACATGCATGAAATGCTGTTTTCTTTTTAAAATTATTTATTATTATTTTTTGGTGTATTATTTAATAATTTATTAACTCTGCCTGGTATTGTATCCAACTAAACATTTGGTGGCGAATTATTAACGCTAACTTTAAATGATGGCGTAACTTATAAGCTTGAACAAAAGCAAAAAAAAAGGAAATAGTGGATACTACAATTGCATTTACGTTCGAAAATATTAAAAATATTTGCTCTGAACAAATCCATAAAAGAACCAATATACTCTGCCACATAAACTGTTTAAGACATTTTCTCAGAGAAACTGAACTGCGACAAACCTTTTGTACTTTGTAAATATCAAGACTAAAACTGTACCAGTACCGTGCATTGTACTCCGCATTTTGTTTTTTCTTCTTTTTCTACAGTGTAAATTTGTTAATGCAATATATACATTTGCAAAGGGGGAAAGTGTGTACAGGTCAATTTGTAAAGTGGGAATGATCCTCTCGACGGCTTTGATTTTCTCGTCGACATGGACGTTAGATTCAGCGCTTTTTTGTTAATGTTCGCAGCTAAGGATGATGAAGGAAAGGGGAGGAGAACACACACCTAAGGTGTCGGTGGCAACGAAATATTATTTATAAGTGTAAATACAGAACAAAAATCTAGATGTTTAATAAGGATAAATAAGTAAAACGAAAAAAACGTGACGAAGTATATTATAAACTGGATTCTACATCACATCTATTATTACAGAAAGTGAAAGCGTGTAACGCTTTCTCCGTATCGGAGACAACTAACTATTGTCCTGATTTTCCGACGTCGAAGAGGAAGGTGTGGACGCGGAAAAATCGATGCGGAACGCGCGACTCGCAAAAAAAAAAAAAACGAAAGAGAAATAATAACGATTTTTCTATAGAATGTAAGATGTAAAAGGTATACACGTGACGTGATTTTTGTGACGAAATACTTGAGCGAGAGGGAGGTCTTTGCGAGGAACAAAATGAAAAAAAAAATAACGTGTAAAAAGCTAAAAACAGACGTGTAAAGAGTACCAGGATGTGGCTATTTCTATCCGGTTATAATTATAACGAAAGAATATTCTGTACAAGAAAATGATATATATTATATATACATATATTTTTCGTTTATCACTGTGATGAATACATAATAATAACGAGTAAACGTAAGAGTTAAGGCGGTTTGAGTGTTGTTTTTTCTTGCCACTGTATTATAAATTAAATATCAATCGAAGTATAAACAAACAAATTTTTCGGGGCTTTAACAAACGAATAAACGGAATACCGGGGAAATATAAGTGTGACAAATGAGCGAGCGTGCGAAAGTAAGCGAGAGAACGAGATGTGTGCGAGTATGCTATCGAAGCCGTAAAGGAAACGAAATAAGTATGAGCGCATGGGCCTTTTGCTTGTCTACCTAAATACTCTCGATCTAATTCTACCTAACTAAGGGGGCTAAAAGCATCGTGGTTAACTGTATCGCAAAACAACGGGACGCGTGCGTCTAGCGACGTCACATGTAGCAACGAACAGGTCTTGAAAGTTCGATGCCTCTGTATCGAAAGTATACACGATTTTTTCAAAAATAAGGAAAAAAATAAACAGAACCCGTGGGATAAGCTGCGATGATCCGTTTCTTCTGGATGTTAGCCGCTAACGTATGCGCTCGACTAATATGGAAATAAAAAAAAATTAACGACAACATGGTACCAATGTAAGCGACGGTTTTTTCGCTGACTGTTGCGGTATGAGAGCTAGCATCATGTGTAATGTTCATTATTATATTTTGAATACGAAATATACATACTTAAAAAAAGACCATGCAACTTTGACTATTGCTCTTTACATTTTTCCTGTCTTTACTATATTTTCTATTTAAGTATATAAAACGAATCTAAAAGATAAAATTATGAAAAATCACATTTTATTTTGTTTACTAAATTCAAATTTTACTTGTTTATTTTAGGGAGTATAGGGAAATATTAAAATTAAAACAAAAACTACAATATTTAAAACTTATTTATACAAGTCAACAATTTATTTTTTAAACTAGAAATAGTATCAAAATATATTATCACTTTCAAAATTTAACAATGGCTTTAAGTTCTCACATTCATTACAGTACTTTAGAGCTCCCCATTCTCATTCTAAATTCGCAACATACAAAGATCATTTTCAAAAAATACTTTTTTGCACAATAAAAGAAGCAATTCTAGAAAATTCTTTCTAATCAAAAATAATAATGTCACCCTCGAGGACAAGCTTGACCTTCTTGGGTTTCTTCACGCACTTGATTGGTCTGGGGCTCCATTGGCCGTCGGGTTGGCAGGTGACATTTTTGAAGGTAGTCCGGTACGTCACCTCCTGGACAAAACCTTCGCGACATTTCAGGTCGGCGATTGTGCCAATCGGGGCGGGCACCTCGCATGACACGGCCACATTATCCCACAGACAGAGGGCTTCAGTCGTCGAGGAGCTCAGATCGGGACACTTGATCTCTGTGGATGTAAGTATAAAGGATAAATCGATGCTATCGCTGTGGAGATTTTTGAAAAGAAGTTTTTCTGGGTGTCGTGTAGCGGTGGGGCTAATTTTATTTTTATCGCTTTGGAAGTAGGGTAAAGTCTTTTGTCATGATGATAGGAAAAGTTTGGACCGTGAATTTGATCCTGTATTTTAAGGGAAAGTGTCGCCTTTCGGGCAGAATTTTTAATTAAAAACTTTCGTCTATGGTACAGTTTCGAAGTAAAAGACGTAATATCAAGAAATTAATCATCTGATATTTACGCTTGAGTTTGATTTTAATTTCGTTCTGAAAATTTATACGAAAAATATTTTAATTATTATTTCTTTAAAAAATTGTCAAAAACTACCTGGTATTTACATAATTGCTATAAGTAAAAATTTAGAAGACTAAAAATAAATAGACATTTTTCTTAAATGATTTAATCATTTTATCAGACTTGCTATTATTATGAAATAGAAAAATTACACTTTAAAGCAAATGTAGTTTTATAATAAGACTCATAGTAATGCTTTGTTTCACAATAACACGTGTACATTTCTATATTATTCTGTCATCGCTAAATTTTACCTTGCACGTATTATCAAGCAGTAAATAACAAGCAATAAATTTTCCCATTACCATGTACTGCCTAAACTATGAGTCATATTTTTGTTATCTTTTTTATTTCAAATAAACTAAAAACAAGTAAGTAAAGATTTTAAGAATCTTAAAAATTAAAAAAATAATATCAATTAGAGAAATCTACTTTTCCAAACCGATCATTCATCAAAGAACCAAACCAAACAATTCATCCAAATACGCCAACTCGACAAAAATCTACTCACGTTCGCACGTGGGCTCGTGCACCCATTTGCCACCGGGTCCGCAGAGTACGTCACGGTTACCGTTCAGAGAGAATCCGTCGTCGCAGTTGTAGACGAGGTAGCTTCCCGGATCCATGGTCCTGACGTTCGCTGGTGCGTTGCACTCGCGGTTGGAGTCGCAGAGCGATCTGTGCAGGCGCCAGCGTCCGTTTTCCGGCTGACGGGGTACCTGACAGGGTGTGAGCTTTTGCTGCCAGTTGTTGTTGCCGCCGGTGGTTGGTGGGCGGGATGTTGCCGGTGGCCTGATGGATAAATAGATTAGGAATTGACTTGATCATTGAGAGCTGAAGCTTATGAAACATCTTTTTTTTCTCAACTCTCCTCAAATTGTATTATATTATAAAAGCTTAGAAAGAGAAAAGTAGTGAACTGCTTTATGTTTGATTTCTTTTGAATGCTAAGGTATTTAGGGAAAAAGTATTAGCTGTAAACGCACGTCAACCTCCCTATTTGATATTTTACGAAATAAAAGTCGACTATAAAAATTTTCGAAAACCAACGATCCATCAACGACAATTTCACTCAGCCACTCCGCCCGCAATCCCCAAAGCTAATCTTATCAATCACTCTCCGAAACCGCGCGCTCACCTCGTATTATGCTGCTGCTGGCACATGGCCCAGTCCTCGTCTGAATTATCGGTGCAGTGTACGGTTCCGTCGCACTTGTAGCCGGCGTATATGCACTCGCCATTGTTACAGCGAAACTCGTCGGATTTGCACTGAACTTTGTTGCCGTCGTTACCTCCGTTGTTACTGTTGTCACCTCCGTTGTTGCTGTTGTTACCTCCGTTGTTGCCGTTGCCTGGACAGATGCTGTCCTCCTCGTCGCTGCCGTCTTCGCAGTCGGAGTGGCCGTCACAGACCTGCGTTTGCTTAATGCACGCGCCGCTCGTGCAGGAGAACTGGCCGATCGTGCACGAGAAAGCACCCTGTGCGTTCGCGTTGTTGTTGTTGTTGTTTTCATTGGGTTCGTTCTCGTCGACTTTCAAAGGGTGGTACCTGTACGGCGGTTTGGATGAGTTATGGTGCGTATAGGGATGGCAGAAATAAATTATAGAAATATGGAGCTTGAGAAGTATCGGAAAAATTGAAGCAAATACCGGTGAAATATGAGAATGTGAGAACATAAATACAACTGTCCATATATAGGTTCAGAAGTTTATTTGATCTTAAGTGTATTACATGCAAGTATAGAGGTTTTAAGAAAATTGTCGTATATTCTATGATTTATTAATCATAAAACCACACAAAATTTTTTTGCTTGAATTATATAGACGTTATTTTTAACGTAAAATTTACCTTTCCGGGGTTGTCGTAGAAGCAGCATTGTAACAGATGGCCCATGACTCGTCGCTGCCGTCTCGGCAGTCTTGGCGTCCATTGCAAAGCAGTCTACTGCTTATACACTGTCCATTTGTACATTGGAACTTATTGGAGCTGGTTTGGAAATACGTATTTTTTGTTCAGAACTCAAGATTACCATTAAATCATTAGCAAATTGTACGATAAAAAGCTTACGTGGAATACGAAAGTAATTCGGTTAATGTAACCCGAAGGAAAAAAAATTTGCGGGAAATTTCTGCAGGTATTTCTATGAGAAATCCTGCAGAACTACCTGTAAGAAATTTCTACAAAGTTTTCGTCAACAGGACAATTTTGTAAAAATTGTTGCAGAAAGTACTTGATATTTGTACATAATAAATTAATAATATTTTATTAAACATTAAAAAGTCGAAGCAGAAATTTCCTGCAGATTTTTTTCTACGGAAATATTTTTCTAGCCGTGACCATATAATAGAAGTAAAAAAGTAAAATGGTTTCAATAAAATAAAAAGGCATATCGCTGTTATATTTACACATGACACTAAAAGTCAACGTGTCATTATGAAAGAACCTCGCGCACTTCTTATGGAAAATGGCTTTCAGTCGATTTTCTTGAAATTTCGTATAGAAGTTCCTTTACATATATGCTGATCAAAAGTCCCCATGGGCAGAATACCCTTACACCCATTACCACCGGTTCTGGGTGTTCCGCTGATGAGAACTTTTGATCAGCATATGTAGAGGAACCTCTATATGAAATTTCAAGAAAAACTACTGAAAGCCATTTTTCATAAGAAGTGTGCAGGGTCCTTTTACAGAATCAATCTGTTGATTACCTGATATGCCAAAACAAATCTAAACAGCATTCGTCATCAATAATTAATCTTCCAACAAGCCACTTCTGAATACTTACTTGCATCGTCCGCCCGTCATCTGCCGCTTCACAGTATCGGACACAGCACTGGCCAAAGCTTCCGTCACGGTTTTGTTGGCGGTCTCGGGCTTTTGCACGGCGTACGCCGATGCCACGAGGGCCACCGCTACAAGCAGCAAAACGCTAAAACGATTCATGACCGCACCGTATGAATTATCGTCGTGAATTTCTACCCAAAAGCCCTTAGACCAAGCCTGGCAGCTCATATATACAAGGCATTGAGGAGTGGCAATTATGATTTTTGTTTGAATATGTGCTACTCCTTAAATATACGAGCGATAAAGAGAGTCAATGCTCACGATAAAACGTGTTAATGCTCACGAGCGTGAAGTCGAGGTAAACAGTATATTGTCGAATCAATGGGCTCGGTGGTGGAGAAGTTTGTCGGGCTCGAAATAAGCAACTTGATTGGTGGGTGAAATTGGAGGCGAAATTTTTGGTGCTGTTTTGTCGTTGGTAACAGGTGGTAGATGGCGAATATGATGAATATTGTTGGTTGCAGTAGGTATCTGTGATCGATATTTTTTGGAATTTCCAGAAAAGAATGATCGCTGTTTAATTGTCTCGTATACAAGGAAATACTCATTTCAGTAATCAAAGCGTGAAGATAAGCATTCGTTCCGCTCAAATGTTTCTCTTCAGTTTTATGCTAATTTAAACGTAATTTCTTCGTGAAATTTCAACGATTGTGTGGAAAATACAACAAAAAGAGATTCATTTTCTGTGAATATTATATTAATAAGTATTTATAATAGCCTGAGCACGCGTCATCTAAGTAATTAAACTGGAATTTTCTATTATTAATTAAATTTTCCTATCGATAAGATATTAGCATAGTTTTTATGAGATTGCAGTACTATAGTTAAATAATAACTGAATTAGTGAAGTAATCATTCCATTTTCCAAAAAATGAAGATTCTACATTTCATAATGGAAATTCTACTTTTCAAGAATGAAGATTCTACTTTTTAAGAATGGATTTTACTTTTCAAAATGGAAATTCTACTTTTTAAGAATAGAGATTTTACATTTCAAAATGAAAATTCTATCGATTTTTGTGAAAGTAAAACAAACTGGCCACTTTACAATTAAATGTATTGTAGGAAATGTAGAATTAACTAATTATTTTTTTCCGTCTAAATATAGAGTACTAGATTTAGTTTTCTAATAAATAGAAAACTTTTAGTTATTTATACTGACTACGGTTGTATTCTCATATATAATTGTTAAATATTTTATTCGTATATATATTAATTGCTTTTCATTCTTGCAAATAAGAATTCATATAACTTTTTACGACGTCTGATGATGCTTGAAGAGACTTATTCAAATCATAACGAAAACAGATGCTAAAATAGATATCAAATGACAACATACAATATAAAAAATCTTACTGTAACATTTACTCAAATGCCAGATAATTTTACATATTACCTTATAAATTCTCCTTTGACAACAGGAATATCTATTTAATCGTGCAGCGCGTGACTTCAAAGACTGTTCATAAATGTAGTAATACTCGGAAAGTTTAAAAGAGCTCAAAAATATTTGCAAACTATTGTCTTAGATTTTAATTCATTCATTTTAGTCTCTAAGAGATATAATATTACAATTCCTTAATTCTAATTTTTTTTAATATCTAGAATTAAAAAAAATGATATCGATATGTGGGAAATGTGGGATTGTTTTAAAGAACAGAACATCTTCAATCACATGTTTTTTTTCTTTATTGAAGACTATTGATTCTAGTTGGCCACGTAAGACATGACATTTTATATATCATTTATAATATCTCGCCTTATCTTTCTCGCGACCATAAGTAACAAATCATAATTGTCCTGCAATGATTAACATAAAAAAAAATAAAACAAAAATCCAGCACGAGAAGTAACCACAGAAGAGCACTTCGCACTATCACATTTTTTCATTTAGAATCTCTAGATTCTAAGTAGTAAACCTATTCGCACAAGAGAGAATTCTACAATTCTCAAAAAGACTCGGTTCGTTTTTCATTTATTTTTCATTGCGCCTTCCTTTAAATAGTTTACATACTCATCGAATACTTCTACATTATAACATCGATCTTACGATGCAAATTAAACTGAAAAACGAAAATTATACGATAACCGACATTCGAAGAGAATGAAGTTAAGTAAACCATTCTTGAGTAAACCAAATGTAATTTTCAAAGGGATGTGAAAAATAATCATCGCCGATAAATAAATATTCTCGTTTATTTACAGATCACATAAAAGAATTTTGGTTTGGTTATTTTAAGTATTTTCTTAAATAATTTCTTTTAATTAAAAAAAGATTGCTTGATAAAGCAAAAGTAAGCAAAGGGTGGAAGACAAATCGGTCACCGTTGCATAAATGAACAATGAAATTTTCACATCCTTTTAAGTAAAGAATATTCAAACGAATTTTCAAACATAGCAGAAATTGCGCTTGAAACATACAGCACAGTGCACGCCACTTCATCACTTTCACCTACAAAGGGGAAATTTTGTGGGTTATTTTCTACCCAAAGCTCGATAGAAAATAGAATAATTAATTATAATTAATATCAACCTAATTTACAATGATTTAAGACAAGAAACACGTATACCAACGAGGGATTATCTACAATGAACATCACAAGTCCTAGACTATATCGCACTAAGCCTACTTCGCGTACTTTTTTTTCATGTACGGTTTTTGTGTTTTTTTTTTTATTTCTTTATAATCCTCAAATTCTTCATCGCACTTTGTTTTCAGCTTGGTGGAAGTCCAAGTTTTCGTCTTCGCACTTAATTGAACGCAATGGTTACATCGCCTATTAAAGTATAAATCAAATCACTATAAAATATATTATATAGTTTTATAATTTGTCATATTTTTTGAATAAAATTTTTTTATGATTTTTTTGGTTACTCTATGTAAATATGCATCGAAAAATTCGTCATCACTGACAATCTTTGCATAATCGGAATCGAATCAAATGTTATAACACATTCAAACGCAAGAAATCAATCCGCAAAATTTCAAAAAAGAATGACTGAACTTGCTACGTATAATGCAAGTTTTAAACATTACATGGAAGAGCGTTGGAGACTTTTTGTAAGCATAGTTTTTTTTCGGCTAATTTAAAAATATGCATTACGTTTGACTATAAAATTTCTTAAATATTCTTTTTTTTTTTATTCGCTTACAACAATTATGTTGACGAATTTTCTGTTTGTCTTTGTAAATAAGTCTAAGCAGAATTCAAATAATACCATCGGCTTTACGATTACATTCAGCATTTGGGAATCCTAAAAATATGTTACAAAATTACAAATTTCCTTCACCCGTGCGCACACGTATTTTGTCTTCCGTGTCAATGTCAGAGTGTCCGTGTAATGCATGTATATGTGCGCGCGAACGCTTTCTGTTCTTTCTGCCTCAATATGTATGTGCGATGAAGTACGGTAATTTTGTTTAAACATATAGTCGACCGCCTGCCAATGACAACGAATTTTGTTGGCAGTTGTCACGAGCAACACTGTCTCTCTCATACACACTCTCTCTCTCTCTCTCTCTTTCACACACTCTCTCTCCCTCTCTCTCAACTTACACCTGTCAAATGTACATCTACAACTTAGGCACTAAAAATTATATCTCTTTCTCGTTATTGTGACTTGCAAGATATGGTTTCTTTGAGTTATATCTTACCACTCTACAACTTTGCTACTATCTCGCGCTCAAACCTTAGAACTCTCCCTTTCTTTCTTTTTCAACTTCGCCCATCGTCGAACGGAAACTCAGTGTATGTATATGTGTGTGTATAGCACGCAGCAGCAAAAGAACGACTGAAACCGAGTCGGTCGCGGATCGGTTGTTACAATTGTAACGGTTAATATTTGGCAATATAATACGCTGAAACGTATACGGTACGGTATATATAATTGATGGCGACGATAATTAATTGACGAGGTTCTCTGTCTTCGTTAAATAACGGGTTCTTTTTTTTTGTTATCTTTTCCATCTCAATCAATCTACGACAGGTTTCTTTTAAGGATCTTGAGCAGAAGCATCTGCTATCTGCTCAGGATCTGTGGATTCTGCTGGATCTCCTTGTTGTTGTTGTCGGGCTGGCCGTGCTGACCGCCGCCTGCGCGCACCGGTTTTATCGACTTGAGCTTCGTCGTGCCACCGTACTTGAAGTTCACGTCGCTGCACGTGTCCAATGGGTGCATCGTGCCGGAGAGATTCGTCAGCGAGTCCGCGTTTGTGTCCTCGAGCTTTGTGGTTGGTATTTTTCGTACGCTTCCTAAATGGATGAAATTTAAATCGTGTCATTAGTGATTGCTTATAATATCGTTAAACTTTCTATTCTATAACTATCTGAATAGCTATTTTTTAAAACTTATATTTTTTATTTATTTATTTATTTTTTTAATTATATAAGTTATTTGCTATTTTCAAAATATTATGAATATTAGATTTTTATATAAAATAGAGTTTTATTGGTCTAACATTTTTTCTAATTCATCGAGTATTTCGGATGAAAACAAGTCGAATTTCACGACGTTTCACTCTTTTCCCGCGACTTATCCTCTTAGCGCGTTGCGTATAACTAGTAATCCCCTACTTACCCAATTCGTAAGCCGACTTGGAGGATTTGAGCTGTATCTTGGCATTCCTCGGCAGCGAGACGGACTTCTCGAGGTTCGCGAGCGCATCGATCTTGAGATTATCGTTCTGCACCGTGCCATTATCCACCCCCGTGTTATTCATCGCGTCCGTTATCTGAATGTCGATGTTCACGGTCTTGGGATCGTTCTCGTCGTTACCCCCATTGCTGTTGAGAGAATTGACGGTCTCGTTGCTGCCCTCGTGGCGTATCGCGGCCATCTGCGCGCGTTGCTGCTTGATGTGGTTGTGCGAGTTGGCGAAGAATGACGAGACTTTCTCGAGCTTCGAGCCAAGATTAGGCTGGCTGAGGGCGGATTTCAGCGGATAGGGAGTTTCCATCAAGCTGTTGGCTTTGACGAGGCGAGCGTCCCTGTTTCCAGCGCTGTTGGTCTTGCGCATGTCGTACTTGTTGTTGTTGTCCTCGATGAGGCGCGCCGTCTGGCGCAGATTATTACGACGTTTCTCGGAGAGGGATAGCTGGGCGACGATGCGACGGACGTCGCCCGGGATCTCAATGTCCATTCCGGAGTCGATTAGCTGCTGGATGAAGGAGCCCATGGTGGAAATGGTGACCTCGAGGCTGCGGTTTTGGGATTCCAATCGATGGACGCTCGTCTGGTGTAGAGTGCGGGTCGTCTCCATACGGTGGAGATTTGCCATGGCGATCTATAAAGTATTTTATAATTTTTATATTGTAAATTCTTTGAATTTTAGTTTGAATATGTGTAAATGTAAGTACTTCGAGTTGTTCATTAAGGTGATGATTTTGTTGCGTCAACTGTTTGTTAAGTAACTCCAATTTTTCTATATTCTCTATTTGTGGTTTAACCGACAACATCTCTTCTTGGAGTACTTGGTACTCAACGCGGTATTCATTAAGTTGTTTGGCCATTTCCATATCGGGATAGAACACTCGTTTCATTACTCTATCTAGAGTTACTTTGTCAACAGCTGGTACTTTTGTCTGTTAAGTAAATAGTAAAGATAAATATTTCATAAAATAGAGCATGTTATTTTGCGTTTTTAAATTACTTTATGGTACAGATTGCATTAAATACCTTCAGATATTCCATGATTTCTTCAAAGCTATCGCAACACAATAGTTGATCTTGATGTTCCTCCAGAAGGGCGAGTGCAACACGGAAGATTACTTCAGAGGATTCAAGGAATAGTAAATCTGCAAAAATAAAAATTACTGTTATTTGCAATAGTAAATTACAAAAATATTTTATCTATTATAATTTTTGGAATTCCTTAATCACATAAAATCATTTTGATATTTACAAAGATAAGAAAAAAATACAAAGAACTACTCTATAAGTAGAATAAAGTAAAACTGCAATCATAAATCAATTTTACACAAACTTTTTGTTGAAAACTAATATCTATCATTTGTTGTTGGTAATCTAAATAGTTAATATAATGTCCATTTACTCTGAAATATTATTCTTGTATGCTAATGCGTATTTTGGATCATTTACTTCATCCGTAGTAACAATAAATTATAAATAAATAAATATCTAGTAAATTTTAAGCAACATTTAAAATATTTTAAATTTTTATGTAAAACGAACGTAAATAAATAAAGACAATGAATTAAAGAAAAAAAAAAAATCTCCCCGGCGGGGAATCGAATCCCGATCTCCCGCGTGACAGGCGGGGATACTAACCACTATACTACCGAGGACCCTGTCGTGACAAATTTTAGGAGCCTAGATCTTCCGGAGAATCTCTCATACGGGTAAAAATCTCACATTAAAAAAAAAAATTTAATATAAAAAAAAAAATCAAATCTACATGTGTTACTGAAATAAAAGTTTCATATAATCACACAAATACTGACTTATAAATCAATACTGAGAATTCAAACTTCCCGCCTTGAGTGGTATTACCGACCGTGCAATGGTGAGATAATAATATTAGAAAATATAATGAATATATAATGCCAAATTAAACGTTAATTGTTTATTTCATTGCAATAATATCAATATAATATTATTATGCAAATTTATTGAAATATTTTTATAATATAAAAAAATTAATTTTCAAATGCGTTGTTTTCTTTCTACAATATTAGAAAATAAATTCTAAAATTGATTTGTATTTTTTTATATTTAATCGTTGACCTAAAATTCTTATTTCTTTCTATTATTAGAAAAATGCTAATAAATACGAAAGATATAAAAAATAATGTTGTTCGTCTAAAACTTACTAAATTTATTACTAGAAAAGTGAAAACAGAATTTTCCAACATACCGAAAACCCTTGTGACGAAACCGAGAGGAAATTGACTGGCAAAGAGCGTGAGGAGCCAGGGAGCCGCGTACAGTGTAGGCGAGACTTCATGTTTGTCAAAGTGATTATAAATATCTGGAAGCCTATCGTGGAGTAATCTTGACAATTGATAGAGATGAAGCTGCAGCGCCGCCATGTCAGGCAGGTACAGTTTCCTCAGGCCTCGCCGGAACATAAGGTGCCGCAGGAGGAAGAATGCTTGATCCTCTGACATCTTAAATCATCATAATCATTAAGTATATCGCCTTAATCATAATCAACAACAGTACGTACAAGCTAATAATTCAAAATATTATTATGAATTAGTCATAGTCTTACATGTAAAAGAAGTACACCAGCGACGAAACTGAGCCCCTGACAGTACCCTACTTCGTGATCAAGCAGGGAGTAGGCTTTTAGGAGGTTGAAGAGAGCCAGCTGACCGGGGCCGAGCGGCGAGCTGAAGTACGGATGGTTGGGGAAAGTGCGGCCGAGATCGATGAGAATGGCGTGCTGCTGCGACGTCAGCTGTTTCAACAGCAGCTCGTACGGAGTGTTGTAATTGGGAAAGTCCTTCGTGTCTAGTGGCGGCTGCTTCATGCAGAACTGCTCGGCGAGGAATTGCCATACTTCGCCGCGCTTACCTCGTGGTACACCTGAAATTATTCGGTAGTGAAAATAGTGTTGATATAAATAAAATAGTAGTAGAGTACGAAATAATAATGTACATACCTTGCTTAATGGCCTGGAGAAGCATTTGATTATCGCATTTTGTAGAGATCCTCGATTCCTTACTGACTAGTAGATCCCACACTTCAACCAGCTGTCTATTACAACTGCTTAGCTCGTCGTATTCCAATTTTATTCTTTTAACAGTTGCCTCCTCTTGCCGAACTAAAAATACAATAGAATTTAAAATCAAGTGCAAACTCAACAAATACATCAAAACTAAAATTTCCATCGTGAAATATTCTTCTTACCTCTGAGCCTTGCATTTTCCTTTTCCATCCTAATCAGAATCACCTGCTGATTGATGGCCTTCTTCCACAGCGCACGCAGCTCCTCCTTACTCCTTTTCTTCGGCGGCATCGCTTGCACAGTATCCGTAGCTGAGATCACGTTCTTTACCGCGTCCTTGTTGTCCTGGTCTTTTCCGGGCGTGACCACACGGTTCAAAATCGCCTGCCTCCAGGAGCCGCTCTGGTGTAGTCTGTTATTATCACCTTCGGTCGGTGACATTTTTGGCGAGTTGCCGACTTTTAAGAATCTGTGATAAAAATATCAACGGTTGTTCGTCAGTTTTACGGTCTTTTTATTTCAGAAAAAAATAATCTTAAAATATAGCCGAGGCATATTCTTCTGAAACTAAAAATAATTTAAATTTGTTTTTGGTTCATCGTTAGACAACGTAACTTACTTTCACATAGAAAATATAAAACATATATTTACTTACAAAAAATTTACTTGTATATTTACATACAAAAAATTTCTTCGCTATTTTCATTTATAATTTAATTCATCTAGAAATTCTACGGAACCATTCTCTTAATTTAAAATAAAGATAATTTGGTTAATATTTGATAGGGAAAATTTAATTTTATTGCTTTAAAAGGTAAATATCCACTAATGAACTAATTACTACAAAAATAGGGATTTTTCTTACTTTATATTTGAATAACATATCCCTCTATAAATCATTACAAAATCCGCACTCACATATCCATCATGGGACTCTTTGGACTCGTCGCAGCTACCGCGATCTGTTGCTCGGGCGAGACCCTCAGAGACCGAGGCCTATTCGACTCGGGTGTCGTGTCGACCATAGGTAACGTGCCTGAACCAACTGGACTTTGACTGCCATGCTTATGAGCCATGTTTAAGTGATTTTGAGATCCCAGACCGAAGTCGTCTTTCGAGCCCTTGCGCTTCATCAGATGGTCGAAGCTGTTGGTCAGCGAGCGCTTCGCCTTCATGAAGATCGTGCTGCCCACGCCGACGCTCAGGTACTGGTTAAGAAATTCGCTCCTGCATAATTAAGATTAGTTTTAGTAAAGATGAAATTTTTGAGCGATTTTCGGAATATATTCAAAGCATTTTAGTTTTTAAATGATATTTGAAAAACTAAGTTTTACTAAATTTTAGATCATAATATTATAAAAATGTGATGTTTATTGTTATGTTTCGTATAAATTAAATACAAAAATTAAATAAAAATGGTTGCTAAAAGAAAATTGTGCTTTTCTGAAAGAGTACTCATATTATGGAACAGGAAAAATGTTTCTTCTTTACGAGACAATTTTAACGATAACATCGAGGAAAATCTTTTAAGAAAATTAACTTTTCTAGAAAAAATAATTTTTTCTTGAAGCTGTCATAATAGTTGTTTTAAAACATTTTTATGATAATACGCAAAAGTAATAAAACGTTATCATTAACTCATAAATTAAGAACGTAGTGAAAAAACTAATCTCTTTTATAAAAATTATCCATTGTTTACAACACACCAGTGAACAAAATCAAATGTCAATTCAATCGAAATCTCTAAATCACATTTTAATCATTTTCTTTAATTAACTTCAATTCCCCTAAAAGAAACGTAAAGACACCTCACCCTCGTCACTCAATGAAATAGGAAAAGCATCGCGAAAGTAAACTAGGGTAAGGAGAGAGAAAGAGAGCGCGCACCTGTTCTCGGCCGTGTCGTGTACATGTCTCGTCTGCTTGGCCTCGCAGTGCGCCCGCAGCAGCATCATTAGGAATTGATTCTGCTCTGCAAGATTCATCCCGCTGGCGGTGCCGTTCGCCGCCTCCGCGCCCTTGTACTTCGTCACGACGATCTCCTGCTCATCCTCCGGCAGCATCTCCAGCCGCGAGAAGATTATGTTCTGAGTTTTACGATCGCTCTGACCTGCGGAGGTACAGAAGTGTTAGTTTCTGTATTGAATTCTTTTTTCGAGTCGAGTGCAGCAGGAGGAGGTTAAGAGACGATTAAGGTGGTATTGAAAGATGCATTACCTTCGATTTCCTGGACTAGTTTGCTGTACCAGACCATGGGGCAATGCTCGCAGGAGAAGACGGGGCGCTCCTTTCGTGGTTGGCCGTCGCAAGATGCCACGAACGCTTGTGTGATTGCTGGAAAAGATGAAATTTTATTATGAAAATTTATCACGAAAGAAAAAGTAAAATAACGCGTTGTTTAGAAAACAAGCTTCTTAATATGATTTTACTGTTTCAATATCTGTATACGTTACACGTGCTATGGTATTATCAGTACGTGTTGCGGTAATAAGAAATTATTTTATTTTTGTAATTTTGGCTTACTAATTAAACAGTCGAAAAATGTAACTTGTATTCTACTAATTGAAAAGTGGATGTTTTAAAAAATCAAATGCACAACTGACTTTTGAGCGTACCTGCTACGAGATCGTCAGCCACTGATTCCGATTGGCACTTGAAGATGTAGGCGATGAATTTTTCAACCGATGGATCGCGGCATATAAAGCCGAAGTGTTCCGGATTTTTTATACCCTGCACGCAACTCGCGACGTCTCGCAGCTGCTTGTGTAATAGCACCTTCTTGCGATCTGGACTGATGAGCCTCAGATCCAGGCGTCCCACCTAAATTCACAAAATTGTTTATGAGTATCGTTTCTTTTTTTTATTTGCTGTGTATTATTGATCTGCAATACTTATTTTTTATTATTGATAATTATATTTTAGTAGGTAGATTAAGAGGGAATTTTATAAAATAATATAGCAATTTTTTTCTACAGTTTTAATAAAATGATATATAAACTGTGATAATTTTTGTAACACTGTAATTTCTACTAGATTTTTTGAGTACACTAATGAAATTGAAAAAGCAAAGAAATAGATCAATTTTCGAAGCCCGATTAAAAGTGAAAGAATAAAATAGGCTAGAGTTTTATTTGAGTCCACCTGGCAATCGAAGTAAGGTAAAAGTACTAGTAACTGGACGTTTCAGGAATGGTACCACCCAATACCTGGACGCCATATAAATGCGAGTTAAAAGACGTCTAGGTATTAGGATTGTTCTAATTCTTAACGTGTCCAGGCATTGGTACATTTACAGCTGAGTAAAAAACTTTTTTGAAAAACATTTCTACCTCCGATCGAAACCATTTTCCTCCAAGAACAAAACTAATCACAAAACAACAAACCTGGAAGAGCATGGTGCGATTGAGATCCTCGTTGTCTCTAACCGACGAGTCACGCCTGGCGGTGATCATGACACTACCAGTCGATGCAGCCCTATTACGCATTGCCATCTCAGGCAGAGGCATACTGTTCGTCTTTTTTGGTACATGGACAGGGTGGGTATCCATGTGGTTCTGCTGCTGTCCGGGTACTGATTCAGAGGAGCTGCTGAGCGTCACCGCTGCGCCCAGCGGACTCGTCGGCGAGGTTACCGCTGAGGTGGAGACGTTCTCCACGCTGCCCAGGTCGCTCGTGTTCGAGTCCTGTGGGTAAAAGAGAAACGATTAGAGATTGGAGAATTGTTGAGAAATTTGAATGTCAAAGGGTGATTTTTGTATGCAAAAAAAGAGAAATAGTGGAACGTGAATTGGAGTAGATGGTTGAACAAACGTTGGCTTATCTACTTGCAGGAATAAAAGTTATACATAACAAAAGGTTTTTTAGATATTTAATGTTTTTGAAATTTATATATTTTATAAATGTCAACTGTTTGCATTCATTTAAAATACAAAGCTCTTTTTGTGGTGTAAGTTGTGTCCTCAAAGAACACGTTAGCTAACAATATCCAAATCATCGCTAACCATTTTACAATAGAATATTTATATAAAGTGGTTTGAGAATTTTTGAAGTACAAAATATTTTAATTTATGCAAATATATTATGAGAAACTGTTTCACGTTATTTTTACTTTTTAAGGTAATATTTTTAAACTCCACCTATTTACATAAAACACATTCATTTTTATGAGCAAGAATGCAATTTTAAAATATTATTACATCAATTTTTTAGATAAGAAACCTGATAAAAATGTTTGAAAAGTAATGTTTGTAGTAGTATTCTAATAAAAATCAAACTTGGACAGTATAAATTGAAACTAGACCCACGAGAGTGTCAAAATTTCTCTATAGTTAGGTCTTATATTGAAAAAAATTGTAGGTACAACAAAAATAATGGCGCTCATAAATGCCTCGTAAATGCTTCGGGGTAAGCGTGTTAATAAATTCAACCGGGCTAACAGTGCTACAGAAATGCATTTTGTGAACTTTATGCTGGCGTACATTTCACCCTGGCCTCGTTGTTACAAGAAAAGTCTGAATTTGCATGAAGTCGATAACGTTTTTTCTAAATTGGAAATCATAACATTTCGAATTTGAATTAGGCGACGAATTGAAGTTCGATTCAAATATAACACGAATGTAACTGTCTCAATAGGCTATTTCAAATAGAATTGATTGAAAGTCTCCTAAAAAAATCGTTATAACTGTAATTTACCACAATCTCCATGCCACCGAGAAAGTAAAAAAGAAAACGTGTCAATTATTAATTATACACTTGAAAGTTATAAAACGTCACACTAACCGTTATTCATTTTTGCAAAAAGTAGGCTCTAATCGTCAGGCGTAATTACATAAATCACGTTAATCTATGATGCAAAATGCCTTACATAACACGCGTAACTTTAAGCATATTACAGACATACAGACGTCAGAGCAATCCGAACTTTCTTTCTTTAAATCCCCAGCCACGTAACCATTTTTCAAACTAATCCCGTGCAAAAACTGGCAACCCACTAGCCCACTTTTCCTCTGTACCCAAACAAATTCTCATCAATTCTGCCGACCCGCCCGCCACCGAAATTTCCAATACCCATCATCCGGCGCGCATATCGATTGAAACAGAAGCCCCGCGAATCCAATTTATACTTCCGACGTATCGACAGACATTTTAGTATTTTCCTCTATGCGCTTATTGACACACTAACCATGCTGTCCCTGCGAATGTTGGCGAAGAGGTTCGAGGCGCTGCTCTGTTGCTTCAGCTGATGGCACTCGGCGAGGAGAGTGCTAGCCGTCGACCGGGACTTCTCGAGCCCATGACTGCGAAACTTGACGAGGACGTCGTCGATGAACGACTCGGGGACTTTCGATTGCGTGATCTTCGTTTTGCCTACGTAAAGGACCTGCGAAGTTCAAGTGGAATGGTTAATTAATGAGGCGGAGTATCTATGTCGGTAGTAGAGATTCGTTTTTAAATGTATCGAGTTTATAAAATAACGATTGAATTTAATTTTGTATTGAAACCGATAACAATTAATAACAACCTAACAACCTAAATAACAATTAATAACGACCTGCTTTGTTTCTTTCAGTTAGATGGCAAACGCGTCATTTGGCTCTAAATTGTTAGATATAGCTTTTCATGGAATAATAAACTATTTAATGAATGACATCATACGTATCCAAGTAAATTGACCTTTCAGGTAGCAACGCTTTTTACAAGAGCTTTGTCAAGTGCATACTTACTTAAAGTTAAGTTATACGAATCTTTTAAGTAATTAACCTCCTTCACGAATTCAATTTAATAAACAATATATGTTGAAGTTGGAATCGATGATTATAGAAGAAACCATTGAAAATACTTTAATCTATTAATGTAACTAATGGAATAACAACTAAAAATACTTTTTTGTTGATCAACCTCAATTTCTAAATCATATACTTAAATTCGCAAACGAATACGTTATGACAGCATATCATCTTCTCTTTCTTCAACTATCACAATACCCAGCTCCGACCTCGACCGCGGCATATTTGTATATAAACCATAAAAATTCATGAATTTAATAAAACCTCTCGAGTTCTTCGAGAAGCCTCGGATCTTTGTTTAAAAGTAAATATAGACGTAGAATGTCTGCATGCGCAAGTAGATGCAACTCCAAACTCGTAAGCCGGTGCCTTGTCGGATATTGAACTCTCGTCTACTTATGCATACAGATAAACCGACTACGCTAACGCAAATTTTGACCCCATTTTTTGTAATTTCAATTTTCTCGTTTCTTGATATACCAATTTTTTTCGTTTGTAGATTCTTTTTACCCCGTCTAATAGTTACATAAGAACGTAGTCGATTTTTATCAGTAAACAAGGTGCACCGCAATGTACCTCTCATTAATATTTACTCTAACGACAGAAGTTTTGGATACATGTGTAACAAAAAAATAAAATTGATCGTGTAATTTTTTAGACTACATTAAGACGAATTATAAAGTTGTAATTATAAAACGCGTATTTATAAAAAGTTGAATTGAATATAAATTTCAAAGAGATTTCAATGAACTTGAAAAACTCATTCGTAGTCCGTGTTGCTGGCTTGCTGTTCACGGAGAGACTTATTAAACAAAGCAATCCCTCTGGCCTCTCAAGAAGTTTCGAATCAATTTTCTTCGAACTATAATCTTCTGTGACGCGGTTGTATCACGTTTCAACCCGCATGTAAACACGTTACAGCGCGTCACAGTCTATAGTTCTTCCACACACCTACTTCTCACTTAAAATGTGAACTAAAAATAATTACTAGTATAAAATCAATCGAATTTGTAAACAATATTTTTTGAAGGCATTTTAAAGAAATGAGGATAACGATGATTACCTCAAAAAAGTGTGAGGAACTGGGCGATATGTCGGCACCGATGGACGTGAGCGCCGCGGCGCTGCTCAGCGATCGCTGAGGAATGTCTCGCTCCCTCTCGATCCTCGTCGCGGACGATTGTTCCTTCATTGCGCCGAATAATTCTTGTACCTGCACAGACCAAAAATGCGAATATTTAAAAAGTGTTCACTTCTTGTACGTGTGGATAATAAAGTGCATGAAATATGTCATTGTAAAAAATGTTTGAAGCGCCTTTTTCCGCTTACGACATAGATATTTAGTAATACTAAGTATTACAGTGCAAATGTCTGACAAGTGTTTGGAGAACAAAGTCACGTAGGATACGGGTGTTTATCTTTTCCCGTCATCTTTTGTCTTTCTTACTTTGTGCGATTGATAGTTTGATCGTTGCTTTGTCAAATGAATTATTTATGCGGTACTCTCGGTAACGAAAACAGTGCTAAACAGAGATATTGCAGAATTGTTTTGAAATCGATTTCGAATGCAATTGACCTTACGTAAACGTATTGAAATTTTGTTATGTACCACAATTTATTATTGAAGTAGTGCAGTAATTATTATATTATAGAAGATGTCGTAAGGAATGTATGATGTCTATATAACGAATGAAAATAATTCTATCTTTACATCCCTGGTAGAAATTTTAAGCATAAATTACCTATTTTTTCGTTAACTTTATAGCTAAGAAGAACATTGATATTTTAACTACTGGTAATATTTTTAGGTACATTGTGTTATTGTTAGATATTGATTTTTATCAAAAATACTTTCATTTGATTAACACATTAGCTATAAAATATCGTTAATTTTCTACCAGGGATTATCCTACAATTAAACATATTATTTAATTTACTAAAGATTAGAGTCATTTTGAAGAACTGCTAAATTTTCTTCAGAGAAAACACAAAGCTGAACGTAACAAGCGTAGAAAGCTCAAACGAACTTGGCAACTGTAAAAACCATCGTCGAAAAGGGGGGAAAAAGAGTGTGTCAAGTCATACTCCCGCGGAGTCGCCTAAAAATAACGAAAACATAGTCTCGCGAGAGCGAGCGAGCGAGCGAGCCACTTATCCGCGCTGCCACTTCTCTTTTCTCTCCTCTCATCCACCCTTTCTTCCTCCCCCTCCTGCTCCTCCTCCTCGTTCTTTTTTTACAAAAATATACGCTCGCGAGAGAAAGAAGAAAGGGGGCGTGTGTGCGCGTTTCTGCGCTCGTCTTTAATTCGCTTCGCGAGAGAAGGTCGCGCGCGTGGTGGCTCGTTAATGAAATATATTCTCTTCCGCCCCAACGAGTGCACGTATACTACGTATATACAGTACCGCGTGTGTGTCTTTTTTCCGGATTCCCGCGAGGATTCGCCCGCGGACTTTTGTTCTTCTCGCGTGATTGGGGGTTATAGCGTGCACGTGGAGAAACAGACGAGAACGTGTATTTTTAGGCAGACAATGAGCGGCTCTATTTTTAGGTCGGCGTTGAGAGTTTTAGCGAATCGAGGTAGTTGGGGTTAGAATTGAATGAGCTTATAGGGGAGTAATGAGTGTAGGGTGTAATAGGGAAATAAACGGTGGTCGGGCGTATTTCTATTCACTTCGGAAAAGAATCAAAGAAAATGAGTTCGTCTACTTACGGTGATGCGATACCCGCGCTATTACTCAAAATTGGGTTCCCGTTTTTTTCATTCAATTTTTAATTTTAAGGAAAAAACTCTTTGATACGTTATAGTTCTTTATTAAACTTAAAACGTGTCAAAGAGTTTTTTTCAAAAAGTTTAATATATTTTAATATATTGAGCTGATACTAAATCCTAATGTGATGAACATCGTTTTGTAATTTGTTGTTAACATAAAAACTTGAAATAAACATTTCATTCAAATATAAATAAGGAATCTTGAGGGTGCTCTAACTTTAAGAATCTAATACACGAGAAAATCAAATGAGGAACATCCCTCGGTAAAATTAAATCACACTATATTTTTCGTCGGAAAATTCTCATTCCGGATGAAAAAAAAAGAAAAACAAAATTAATTGAGAAAACATGACCTGTTTTTCATATTTTCCCCTTTTTTCACACACGCAGAAAATGTTTTTTTTTTTTTATTTTCAAACATCGTTAAAAAAAGGTGAACCTCGACTGCTCTTTTCACGCACTCCTCGACACTTTCCGCCCTCTTACTTTCATCTCACCTTCATCAAGCCCGGCTTTCGTGTGTGTGTATGTATGTATGTATGTATGTATGTATAAATACACACACACACACCACATATACACATATATGCACACCAAAAGACTTTCTTTTTCCGACAAACGCAATTTCGCGTTTTTCTTTGTGGGCCAACAGACGGGTACTGTGTGTGTCTGTGTGTATACACACACACACACACACACACACATATACACACACACGCACACATATTAGATATATACACACTCACGCGTGCGCGGAAGCGAACGAGAGATGAAAAGCCTGGGCGAGAGCAAATGTTTGCCCCGGAATCGAGGCGAAAACTGCGGAGGTTCGCGTGCCTTTGTATCGCGGGACCTTTAATTAGACGATGAAATATTTAAAGTTCCGAGAAGCGCGACGGTTGATGAAAACTGATGAGAGGAGCCTCGTGAATATTTATGTATTTTGATGTGACCTAAAAATGTATAGGCATGATTTTCAAATTGATATAAATCGAAGTTTGAAAAACCTTTAAAGAAAGAATTGTTATAATTGTAATTAGTACATATATCTATTTTTATAAATATACATAAGATTAAATGGTTCAAGTAATACTTAATACAAAAATAATTTCAAAACATTTTATTATCGTATCAAGTGCTGACACTTCAAATCTTCAAATGGAATGCAGCATGACTATACACGTTTGTCGGATTACGACATCAATACATCCAATACAAATCGTAAAGCTCTTGATAACACGATCTTCATTCGATATAAGTACTAAATAATAATCCGCATTCTTTTGTTTTTCTGCAAGATATCATCATGAAACAACCACTTTTAAATTGTAAGAAAAATTAATCATCCAATTAAAAAACCTCTTCCAAGGTATTCTACTTTTGAGGCAAAATAATTAATGCTGCGCTATTCAGTCCACTCAACAACAACACAACCGTTATTGCTAAATTTGTTTACACCTCCGACCCCACGTTTTTTCCGCTTTCGCGCGCGTAAAAATTCTCGACCGCGTAGCTAATTCAATCTCTCTCTCTCGAAAAAACCGCTACCGGCGTTTACGCACACCGCTAAAATTAGATAATAACATTATCGCTTGGGCCATCGATTATTCCAGCCTTGCGCGCTCGCAGCCGCTCAACCTTTATAACGTAACGCTTTTTCGTCCTCCTCTCATTCTCCAAATGAGAAATTGCCGGCCACGCACATCATCTCGCGAAAATCTTCACGACGCGTGTAAGCGTGCATACTCACACACCTGCAAAAAGCTTTTTCTTTCTCTCTTTGTCTCTCGGGAGGGGATGAGAACGCCAAGGGAGGGCTTCTTTCTCTCTCCGGCTATCCAATTACCGTATAGAACGCGCGTGCGGCTTATCATTGTATTATCCGCCGTCGTGTGGACGTGACGGCAGCCCTCACGACGCTTTCGAACAACCGTCATCAATCTCCGTCGCTCTCGCGTTCGCGCTAATTGTCGCTTTTGAACGTGTACGCAGGATTTTGCAAGTGTGTGTGTAGTGACTTGAAAGTCGAGGGCGATATATATACACTTTGGAGGCAGGTTTTTTTTTGTGTCGCTGCTCGCAGAGGGACAGAGGCTATTTTTCACGGAAATTGACGTTTTTGCGACGGTGTTGAAGAAGTCATGGGGAGCCGGATGAAAACATCGGGTAGAGAAGGTTGTCAGGATTATATCGAGTTCACTGATTCGAGAACCGCTTTTTGCGGGCTCGGAAAACAAGAAATGTGGGTCGGACGCAAACATATTTGTTGAAAGTGTTCGAGTGGTTGGAACGAAAAAAATATTTGAATGTCAGATCGATTAAATATTAAGTCCACGTGTGTTTTACAGGAAAGAGATGAAATTTTAGACTCTTTTTTAATTTTTATGCAACCAATAAAAAGTTGGCAAAGCTTATATCTACCAGAATTAACGTGCATGTAAATTTTCAAATCAAGTTTCTTAATATTGCTTTGGTTTATAAAAAATGAACAAGATAAATACTTGATCATCGACGAATGAAAGCAAAAAAAACTATTTATAAGCCAAATATAGCTGATAGTGAATCAGATGCTGCATAGCAAAACAAAAATCACGCTAAAATGAGGAAAAAAAGGAATATATCTTTAAATCCCTCACACACACATACACACACACACACACACACACACACACACACTATACGTTACGCAATCTTTAAAATCGTATATTTTCTGGATATGAATCATACGTATTTCCTTTAGGAAGCTAATAGACATTCTTTTTGAGAAAAAATCTCTACATTGTTTGTGTTCCACTTTAAGCTCTAGAAAAGCCATACAGTATTTCACTTTTTTATTACACCGTAGCGTATAGTCCGATATAAGGATAACAGAGGATAAAATTTAATCTCTTCCGCGTCCTTCTGAATTCAATATTTATGCGCACCACATTGTCACACCGAGGATACCATTTAATTAATAATTTATAAATAAAGCCCTACAGCGAAGCTACCTTTCAATACGAAAACATATAACAAGATATAAACCAATCAAACAACCCATCCCCGAAAAGCATTGTCAATAACAAACAAGAGAAAAAATCCCCATCACCGATAACCAAAAACTCACACGTGCGTCACGTCTTTATTAATAATATCCCGCATATTATCCACTCTTTATTAGCCTATGCAGCTCGCGCCAAAATCCGTCATTGACGTGATTCTCGGCTTTTCACACGTCCGCACATATGCGCGCCTGCCTCTCTCTGTTTGCGAGAGTGCGAAAGCATAAACAATGACGAAAATAAAAGGCCTTCGGGCCGCGCGCTGCTCTCTCGTCGGCAGATGGCAAATACGATTGTGCACCGCTGCTGCTGCTGCAGATATACACGATCGCGAGCGTATGCGGCTTTATTATTTTCGCCTGTCGCGGGACGAACGGGAGCAGAGCGAGGAAATCACGGATCGCCGGCCAAGTGATTTATACGGGGTGCAGGAGTTTGTTTGGCTTTTTAAGGTGGGAAGGTGGTTTCAGGTGTTAAAGTTATGATGAGTGGAGGTAATTTCGTGTGATGTAAGGGGCGGTGTTGTTTTGCTTGATTGCGGAAAAGCGGAAATTTGTGGGGGTAAGGTGGAGGTTTCTAGGCTGATAAATGTTGTGATGAATGGAGGTGATAAATGTGGTTATTTTTAGTAGAAGTGTATGCGACTTTGCTGTTAAGATTAGTTATTTTGTCAAGTTTTCTAACACGTTTTCAGAGATATTTTTCACATTCAATGTTATGTTATATACTTTTGTTAGCATAAATAATATTTTAGCAGATAAGCTCTTTATTTTACTCCAACCCGAAAATTCTTCCAAAAGAAAAAGCAATAGCTCTTCGTTCTTTGTTCATTTTATCCATACAATCTTGTTTATGATATTACACTTATTTTTCCAACACTGGAATTCGAGCGCTTCACAAATGCCATTGAGTCTCATACGTATAAAATGGCAAAACAAAGTGCCAGTATAAAGGAATGAGCGATACGAAGTACTGCGGAATGGTCCCTCAACGAGCCGTCAAACAACACATCTATATCCTTTAATTGCAGAAATTAAAACCTATCAATTGTATAATCGACAGCCACATCGGGGGAGCCTTGAGCGTAAAATATCTTACAACATCCAATTAGATCTGCACACCCGATGACGTACGTACTTTGCTTGCGAGCAACGGGCAAAAAATATATTTCCTTCGTCAATTGAACGTCGTTGGCCGTTCGCGTGTGTCTTGTGACGACACGCGGGCAACAGTGACGAATCCAAGATAAATAAAACCGCAATAGCGTTGTCCTTGCGTACGTATGTACGCGTTTATATGTAAAATCAGTGTATACAGTAATCCGTAGCAAAAGTAACCATTGCATAACTTAAAAAATAGAGATGAGTGTTTTTGATGAATTTCCATAAAATACAGTTTGTAACGAAATTTTGGGTGATTTAGCAGCTTTTGGTGATACACTGAGAGAAAAGAAAAGTTATGGTTACCGGACTGTTCGGTACAGGGAACCGAATTAGTTCGGATTGGCATATTCAGTAGTAGCCACTGGACAACGTTCAGTAACGCCTACCATCTTGTTTATAGTACTATTAATGATTAATGTGCTAATATTCGGTTATTATTTGAGAATTCATCTATAATGTTTATGCTAATTGTTGAAACTAATTAATAAAATTACTCTAAAGTATGATAAGTGTAAACCTTTTAAAGATAAACAAAGATAGAACGTATAACTTTATGTTATTAAAATTTTAAGAGGTTATGTTTACTATAGTCAACCCGGAGTAGTTCGGTAGTGGCTATACCGAAATCTCTGGTACAGCGTACCGAATGTTGTCCGGTTAACGTAACTTTGTTCTGTTCGGTACTCCCGACTTTTCTTTTCTCTCAGTGTACCATTATTTCAGATAAAAAAAAAGTCAAAATGATAGATATTTCGTAAGAATACCAACCGCGCATTTTTTAATTCCAACGTAACATATCAATGCACAGATAGTTCATGAATCGCGCATTGTCTAAATACAATAACCAACCGCAATATATACGCATTCTGTTCGCGTCATTATTCAGCCGGCGAAAAGCTTGCGCGCGCTGCACGTAACCCAACAAAGCTCACCGTCATTGCACGTGTATATACCCAACAGTATACGAGCATACATATATATATATATAAACGTGAGGCGGAGAGAACAGATGATCGAACACGCGCCGGCCGTAAAGTTATACGCTGCAGCAGCTATCCAATTGCCCCTGATTCGAGTGGATTCCTCCACGATGGCTGACGTTCGAGATGTATCTGACTTTCGAGGCTGTTTATTTATTTCGGCTGCGAGAGAGAGGGAGAGAGCCAGTTTTTCGCTGGGGCAAGCGATAGAGCGAAATTTATTGGACGGCTGGTTTATTGACGCTGCGTCGGACAGCAGCAGCCAGGGGCTATCCATCAATGGGCGATTGATTAATAATATGTGGTAAATTACGAGTTGCCGTGGAAGGCGATATCGATGGGTAATGTCCGTGCGAGAGTGATATTGCTGCTGCTGGTCTGGTTCTTTTTTTAGTTATGTGTGGTGCGGTGAAGCGGAACCGGTATATTTCATCGGCTGATTAGAACGTTTGAGATGGTTTTTCAATTTTGCAATATGCAAATGTAACTCACGTGTGTATAGCTGTGGATAGTATTTTATACAAACTGTTTGAATGCAGTAAAAAGCTCGTAATGTATTGGTAATGTTACAGGAGCTGAAGGGTATGACGTAATTTGGCAAACGCTAAAATTTTAACGCTACTCGGACAGACGGTTATTGTTGTCATAGACACCAATATTTGTGAACGAGGGTAAAATATTATATAAATAATAGTACAATTGCAAAAAGATTTACAAGGATATTAGAATGAAACTATTTTTATGTTAGTTATTTAGAGTTTACGATCAGAACGTCGAAGAACATTTTTCTACATATTTTATATTTAGATTGATGATAAACTCATTTGAAAAACAATGAAACGTTTTGAATTTGATGAATAATAAGTGATGACGAAGACGAAATACTATTAGAATACACATAGGAATTGCAGTTTTATAAAAGTCAAATAATATATGATATATTCCATCACTTGGTTCTAAAAATTCTGATTAACTTAAAATGCCATAGTCTATAAAACTCAATCTTTATATGGAGAAGAATTTTGCGGTAATAATATAGTATATCTGACAGTAGAGTATGGATAAACTCGCATTCTCGTAAAAACGACTATTATTTACTGTAAACATTGCTATTATTTTGGTAATTTTTACAAATTTATAGCAATTTTTATTATAAATTGTGACAATTTTTATAAAAATATTAATCTGTCCCTCTTTTACTATCAAGTACAGTAATTTTAACTACAAAATTGTTCTCCGTCTAGTTGAAACACTAAGGATTAGAATTTCAGATAGTAGTCGTTTTCCTAAGTTGCTTTCATTATCCAGATTCCAATCCCTACATTAACTTATACCTATACTTTAATATAAAAGACCGTCGATAAATGGTTTTCGTTCACTTGACTGGCAAGCCGCGCTTCCTCGGTTTAATTTGTTTTTTTATTTCGACTCTAATTATTGTACATTTAACTAAATTTTTAGTAAACTTTACTATATTCATTTAGTATAATATAATATTTCCTTTCGAATTTCTTTGATGTTTCAAATTTTACTACATAATATATAGTACCCAATAACATATTTATAGCTTTCTTCATCATAATTTTATTGTTTATATAAATATAAAATATAGTTGTAGCCTAATATAACTATATTTTATAGTACTTTTATGTGAAAATATACTATATTTTTTCCTCAGTGTACGTTTCCATCTGTATCTCCTTGGACAGTGTCACCATTATCATCATTCAATTATCATTACTAAACTACCCATTAAAAATGTATCTAAAAATATTTAATTTACCTTTACCAATACCTACCACATGATAAATTCAAACTCTCCTATCACTATTTGAAAACTTCAACTAACATTGAAATTTTCCATCTCCACGGCACAATCTCGACGACGTTCGACACTTCCTGACGATCCTCGCGAGCAAACTGACTGTGAGCAGCTTCCTCGTCGTCAGCCACCCGATCCGATCTCGATTGACAACTAAACTGCAAAACGTGCATTAAAAACTAAAGTCGTTTACGACGCGTAGCTATATAACGGGCGATTTATTAACGACGAGAAAAAGATACACAGATATAAGAGGAACTGCGCCACAGAATTCGAGCTGCAAAGCCGGGATATATACGCGAGGAATCTCGAGAACCAAAGATGACGAAGATAACGTATATAGTAGCAGAAGATGCTGCGAGCATCATCATCGCCGTGTCATAGTTCTCTCTTGGCACGAACGACGAAAATAGCGTTGCAGGCCACGTGCCGCCCGCCTGATACTGGACTGATCAGCTAGCCATCATCATCAGCACCAACCATCCATGTGTGTACCAAACGAGAGATTGGGACGCAATTGGATTGACCCGTTGCAACGCGGGTATTACCGCATCGCTCATTGGCTCGAAGGAGGAAAAGAAGGAGAGCCTTTCGATTGATCATCAAACGAGAGAATGGCTTTAGTTTACTCCCTTCCGCGGGGTTTATTCTGAGGTCGCCGATCAGCCACACGGCTCGTGACCAGTCGCCGCCTCGTCCTTCTATAATGTCGTATTGGTTTAGATGCGCCGCGATAGAGATGATTAGATGAGCGCGAGTTGCGGATTTTGACTATGAATAGCGCGAATCTAGATCAGATTGGAAGAGGAGATAAATCCATCGGTGATGAGGTATTTCTTTTTTTTATTCTGTTCTTGGGAACTGAGCTGTTGATGAGGACGCGCGTGCTCCAGTCAAGTGGGAGGATTCTATATCATTAGTATATGAGAAAAGAATGAAGGTGTATAATTTTTTTTTTCCTTTTGTAATAGTTGTGATGTAGTTTTGAACTACAAGTCATTTTGGACTGGTAAAAAAGGTGGAATTCGAAAGTAAATCGTAAGCAGGTTTCAGTGTCAATGACAGTTTAAAATTAGAAAATTGCAGATGTGCCAGCGATTCCGGGCGTTAAAAACAGTACGTGAGTGCAGCAGCTGTTTTTTTGATGTAATACTTGGAAGTACCGCGCAACAAGATAGATTAAAATTTTCAAAACGACAGTTTGATGTGATGTTGACAAATTGTTATTTTTAATATTTTTTTCCAAGCAGTTAGATACTCGATTTCATTAAAAATAATGTAAGTGGCTTGTACCTATAAAATTCCTTATAAAAAAAAGAAAAATAAATTTTATGACAAATGTATAACTTGTCAGTGGCGCAGCAATAATCTTAACCTCAAAAGCGTAATAATAAATTTTCATACTCGAAATCTTTCCGCAACGGTCAATCAATCACGGCCCACAACCACCCGTTCATAACCTCCGTCCAATTACTCCGCCATAAACTCAACGACGCCAGCTTAACGACTATTCTCGGAAACAATGAGCTCCCGACCGAAACTCTTTTCCCGCTTCACGTGCCTCCTCTCCTCTCTTTGTCACGCGGAAGTGGCGGCTAACAGGTGCGGAGCAGCAGCGGCAGCGCATTCAGGTCGCCGAACCGCAACGCCCTTACATCTGACTTTTAATTTTACAAGGCGCAAGAGCAAGCAAATTGACCCAATTTCTCTCCCTCCTGCGCTCTCGCCCGTATATATACATATTCCTTTGAGAGTAGTGGGCTGTAAGTGGGAAAAGTGCGTCCGTGAATTAATTAGGGAAAAAAATAAAGTGTAATTTGTCGGAGGGTTTGTTTTGAGAGATGTGTGTGTCTGTGTGTGTTTTTTAGAAGAGTGCAAGGATTTGAAATTGAAAAATGTTTGTGCGAGTTGACGGCTGGAATAGTAATTGCTGAATGGATTAATGTTTTGATGAATAGACGGCTGTTTGTTATTTTTATCTAGATTTTTTTTCTGTCCGAACGTAACTGCGATGCATTGTGCGCGTCGAGAAAAGAATGCGCTGCTAATGGAACAATGTGTTTTGTAAAATTTCGCACAAATATTGGTTTTGTGGTAGCGGTTAATTGAAGTAACGAGTTTATTGATGAATTTTTTCGTATGAGACTGAATGATTATTATAACATTCAATGGTAATTTTTTATTCTAGCATACATATGATAATACCAAAGAACATGTACAAAACTTAACTCTAAAGTTTTTTGAATAAAAATTAATAGTAAAACTAAAGATCAATTTTATACCAAAGTAGCAAAAAAAAAAAAATTAAAAGACATATAAAGACGTCGTTCTCGGGAACAATACAAGATTGATTCGAACGACTTCGTTCCTCTAATTCTACGAAAAAATTATGCCTGCACTTCTTATCTACATACTAATGAACCTAATGAATAAAAGAGCTGTAGCATCCGAGGTTGGCGACAGCGAAATAAACCTTTACAGCGCACATAAACACCAACGTACTATACGTGAAATAATAAAACGCGAAGGAACATTTTGTCCTCGCCAAGAAAATTGAGTTATATTAACTAAATTATAGCAAGGACGGACGGTCAGTCCTTACAAGGTCACGTCGACCCGGTGACCAGCTCCATAAAAACTCAACATCTCCCGATCTCTCGCACACGAAATTTTGCACAAAAAGCCCATTCAACGATATACGACGACTATACCACTATGTGAAAGTCCTCGTTCCTAATTCCGCAGCGGCGCAATTTCGCGTGAAAGAAAAAAAAAAACACACTCGTGCCGCCCAGAGAAAAGTGGGAAACGACGAATGGGTTGAGCGACCTTGACTTCTATCGGCCGTTTTAAGTTCGCTATGTACTACGCGGTGAGAGAGTTTCGGCGAACAGCTGTCGCGCGCGGCGCATATGGGAGGACTGCGTTACATACGCCCACCCGCGCGTGCGGTAATTGTCATGCGCGCTTCGATTCTGGTTTCTGGGAAGGAGCGAGAGGATGAGGAGGACGATTGTTACGAGCGTGTATAGGGGGAAGCAGGGGAGTAATGAGAATTATCGAGGTATATTTTAATTCGCGCGTCTGGTCGTGATGCGGTTTGTGGTAATTCGATGCGCGCGCACGAGGTGTGTAGAAGTATTGTTAGCGGTTATATCGTGTAGCAGAGGAATTTTTATTTAAGAGCTATCGTTTTGTTTTTTGTGAGTGATTCTGTATCTGGGTTGTGTGACAATCGCATAATGCGAAAAGTAGACATATTTTTAGTTTAAAAATAAAAATATGCAATAATATTAATATTTTTTTTATTACTATATGAGATAAATTTACTTGCTGCGTGATATGACTCATCGAAAGGAGTGATATTACTTTTTTATTTATAATATTTAGTCATAAAAAAATTTCGTTACCGTGTGCATAATTCGCGTTTGTATAGGGCCTATAGCAAGCCAATGAGTTGGCGACACGCATACGGTATATAAATATCGAATGAATCGAAGATCGCTAGATTCAAATTCCAGAGAGGTCAACGCTTTCTTTATTTTATTATGAATTATAAATTCGCAACAATTTTATGAGGCTGCCCAGTTAATCAATTTTCAATTTGAGCACACACATACACACACACACACACACACACACACACACACACGCACGCACGCACACGCACACGCACACACACACACACATATATATATAAAAGTATGATGCAATTTCACAAAGATGTTTAACATCAATTTGCTATCCAATATTTCAAGCACGGTGATTCCCGAGCTAAAACTCGTGTGTCAAGATATCAGTGTACACATGGTACTTTGTGTCATCGAATTTCTGCGTTTGTCCAATCCAATGTGATAAAAACCGTATTCAATATCGAAATGCTGTCTGACATAAACGTAAATAATGGATCCTGTGTACATTTTTAAGCCGATCTATATTCCATTTTAAAAGCTTTGATAACTGTGGAGAGACGTTATGTCATAAATATAATATATTATTTAATTATTCAGAATCTCAGCGATTTAATTGACATTGCCTTTATATAAAATAAACATGAGATTCGAAATAGATTATTTTAAATTGTTTGATAAATCGACACTCTTTTATTTAAAATAATGTTCAACATCCATCAAGCTCTCACAACTCTTTCAATCTACCCGGCTATAGCAAAACCTAAACAACTCAACCAACATCACAAAAACCGCCCATTTACAGCCAATTTACAGCTAAATCCCCCGTTTTTCCTCAGCCCAACTACGACCCTCCGGCATTCCCTTTCGATCCTCTGCCATCACCCAAACAAAACCATCCCCCCCGTTACCAGCACCTCGTAAAACCCGCCAGCGCTTCCGGCACCCGCGAAGAAAGGCGAATACAGCGTGGCTCTCTCGCGCTTGGCATTGTCCCCCGTGCGCTGTGAGCAAAACGCGAACACGGTCAAGCTAACGAGGGCTGGCACCGCCGACGCTCGTTACGGATTTAGAGATGGCACACGCGAGCGCGTAAACGCGATTTCTCGACGCCCGCTGCCGTTTCTTTTTTAACGCCGATGTATGTATATAAGCGGTGGAGCTAAACGATCTTTATACACATTTTGCGACGAGAGGTGCCAAGCTGTCGAGCTCTCTTTTTTTTGTTTTGGTTGGAACGCGCGCGAGTTTGGGAGAGAAGAAAAGTTGGACGTTGGTTATCATTCTTTGTTGGTTGTTGAAGTTGAGAGGGAATGGATGAGACGCGATGGGTTCTTTTTGAGAGTGAGAACAACAAGTTTTTAGAGTGTTTTGTAGCTTGGTAGCGGTTTCGCTGAATATTCATGGTGGCAGGAGGAAAAAAAAGTGAAGTTTGACAAAGAAGTTTATTAGGATCGGTGGAAAATTTATGCTCTCCGCGATTCGTAAACGATGACCGGCGGTAATATTTGTGTCTTTTATGAGTTTTTACATAATTCTGAAATTCAAAACTCAATGTTATGGCGTATTCAGGAAGATCGCTGCGAAAGTGAAAATCAAAAACAAATTTCCGAGAAAGCTATTATAAACGTTCGCAAAAAGCTGCTTATTTTTAACGCAAATTTCATTTCCTGAAAATAAATTAAGCCCACGCGTGCGTCTGTATTCATTTGCTTGGTTACCTATATTTTTTGTGTTAAAATTACTACACAAAATTACAAGTTGTAGAATATCTATGTTAACAATTCGAAGGTGACAGTGAAATTGTATTTGAGGATTTGCTCCCCTGGTAGAAATTAGTCCATTAAAAATGGGAAGGAAAACAGAAATTGGCCATTAGAAATGGCTAGTTATTAGATAGACATGTAACGCTTTTTTTTATCAACTTCTCCCATTTTATGGAATGGCCCTAACCTGAAAATCTTTACATTAAAATTTCATAACAATTCAATCATATATTTTAAAACTTATACTCCTAAGAGATAGTTTACCGGGATATAAACAAAATTTAGTAGTCTTTGTACTATTTATAGCTTTATTCTATAAGATATAAACCAAAATCGTTATTTTGACACGTGACTCTATCTCTCTTACTCATCGCCATAACAAATCGCTTGTTACTAGATTTATAATGGCTTCATCGACTAGCTATTTTAACTAGCATTAAAATGCCAAATTAATAGATAGTACAAAATTGTGACCATCTTTGCGGCCAATAAATGTGAAAAATAGGTTAAAAAAATCGTTACACTTATGGAAGAAAACTGGAGTCCATTTTTTTGCCATTTTGGATCAAACTAGCCATTTACTGCTCAAAAAATGATTTCAATTTCCACCAGGGTCGATATTAGCAATTTAAGACATAAAAGTTATTTTCTAACTAAATTTTGTTGTATTACAATATAAAATTAAAGCAATGCATTTGAAGAGAATGAAACCCTGGTGAAAATCGATTCCATTATTTACCTAATAAATAGCTAGTTTCCCCAATAATCCTTAAAAACTAGACACTTTTTTTGGCCATTTCTATCCATCGATGAAACGATTTTTCCGATCATATTCGCCATTTAATATACAGAATAATAGAATAAGTTTTTTCACAAATTTACATTAGCTTATTTATGAGTATTTAAAGGATATGAAAGTTGGACAGTTTTTTTTTTAAGGAAATCGCTAATAAGAGGCTTGCTATAATGGTAAGGAGTATAATATCCCCTGAAACAGTACTATAAATGAATTAAATACCAATAATTCGTGTTTACATTTTCGTTAGATATCTTTTTTTAATATTTGTTTTTAAATACATGAAAATTTAGTAAAACCATTTTAAGGTTGCGTTGTCTCCATTAAATAGAAAATATGACCGGAAAAATCGTTTCATCAATAGCCTATTTTGACTAGCTATTTATTATTTCCGATAGAGACAATTTCTACCAGGGAAGAGACTTTTTGTTACTTGCAGTTTTTAATTTTATATACCTATACAGTTGAAAATGAGATCCGATTTTGATATAAGTTTTGTGTCGAAAACGGAATGAGTAACACACTTTTCTGTGTAATCAAAATTTAGCGGATAAAAATTACACAAAATTTATGTAGAATAATGTAAAGTAAATGTGGATATAACACATATTTTGTGTTTTTTATTTTTTACGCACAATTTGTGTAATTTTTGTTAATTACACAAAATACGCACGATTTTCAACCGTGTACAATGACAAAGTTTATGCAAAAAATGTGTATAGGACCAAAAATCTACTGATTTATACTAGAAGCATGTAACAACCGATCTAATATAATGCATGGCTCGCAAAGAAAAATGCAAAACTCTAAATTAAGTGTAAGAAACTTCTTGTACTGATTCTTATAACATCTACTCCAACAGCAAATACAATTATATACTTTTAATATGCAACCGCGTTCACCGAAGTTATTTCTAGCCTAAGTAATTCACTTTATTCAAGCTTGAATCTAACCTCTTTTCGCACGTTTCGCCTCGATATTTTTTTTTCAATAAAAAACTAATTTCCAATGCATCGAGGTAACAATGAAGATGATTAATAATAATAATCATCCGAACAAACATATTAGTTCAAAGAATTTCCAGCGCACTGTTTCATAGGCGTATAATAAGGAAGTTAATGCATAAACAGTTATGCAGATGAGATTATGTGCATCGATTCATTTTACAATTTCATTTCAACGAGATTGTATCGCGCGGAATCACAGCACGAGATTGAAAAATTTACTTTTACGTCATTTGTCGTGTACACAGTTTGTAATTTACAACTCTGTAATGGCGACGTTAAAAGCTTCGGATTTCAAATCTTCAGAATCATCTATATCAATCGGTTTTTATGCCATCCATTGCAAAGCGGTTTAATCAATGTAAACATTTTTTATTGAAAATTAAAAGTCAATAGCGATACTTTTTCATCATCATCTCTTATTAGATTACTTCATCGGATGTGCAAACCTGATTGTTGTTTTTTTTTTTATTAAAAATACTAAAAATAGCCAATAACTATATATACACCAGAATGACTACAGATAAAGATTTGTTTACTTCAAACAGCCAAACTAAAACTTTAGAAAAATTCAAAAGACGTTGCCAATTGTATTACAAATCGCCACTAAATTTTCAATTCAAATCGGCCGCTATTGCATATATCAACGCGGCGATGATCGTCCGCACCGCCAGTGTATTTTCCAAAACATTTCCAAACCCTAAACCAATAATAGTTCCGTAAAGAAAAACACTCCTCGCGTTTTCCCCCCATTCTATATTCGCATCAGCTCTCCAGAAATCATAAAAACATCGAGCGAGAGCGATAAATCCATCAATTTCCACGGCGCGATACTTATTCGCTGCCGGCTTTACGACACTGTTTTCGCCACTCTGAAAACTCTCTCTCCTCTCTCTCTATTTCTCGCCCCCGCTGTATTATGATACCGAGTCTCACCGTTGGCCTTCTCCTCAGCGTGCTCGCGTCGCTGAACGAGTGGATGGTCACGTAGGGGCTCGAGGCCGATATCGGCATGGTTATCATGGCTGCGATCTCTACTATTCGCCTCCTCCCCCTCAATAAAACACCCGACGACGTCTCCCCCACACCTTCTTATCTTCGTGCTGCTCTCTGCGATCGCCCCAATCAGTCATCTCTCGCGCAGCATCACAACAATAACGATCTATCCCGATCGGTATATACTACCAGGCGGCTGATGTCAAAACGGTTCGCGTTCTCGCATCCTCGACGTGTACGGATGCACACATGTATAGAGAGTAAGACGCGACGTGAGCACACGCGCGACCGAGAAAGTATATACACAGCGATGTATAGGTATAGGTATACAAGAGAGGCTCCGCGCTCTCGAGAGCTCCGAGCCCGACTGCGCCGCGCGACGAACATGCGCCGGGGGGTTGGCCGGCTGCCCTGTGCTCGCTCGCTCGCTCTATTCGCGCTCTCTCGCGTAGCCCGCGTGTGGTGGCCTCGGCCGGGAGTTACGTCGATTCCCATCGCGCGTGTGTGTGAACTGCTCTCGACGCAGTGTCTAGCGCGATCGTCCAATTTTGAGACGTGCGCGCGTGTGAGTATATAGTGGCCGCGCGGGTGTATATATATATCGGAGCTCTCGCTTTGTTTTTCGCGGTGGCTGATGGGTGTATAAGGTTGGGAAATTGTTTTGCTGATCCGATTTGGGCCACGCGCGCGCGAGAGAAACGCTGTTATATGGACGTATATCGAAAATCGATTAAAAAGGGGCTGATGTCATTTTTTCGAATGTCGCTGATGGCTTTGGCTTTGATTTCGTTTTCGTTTGCTTTGATGGCGTCGTGAAGGCTGCGCGCAGTATTCGCGATTTCTTTTCCTTATATTAGTATGTATGACGTGCGCGGGAGAGGAGAATTTGAGAAATAATTTTTCCCGTATTAAAAAATGTTGGTCACGTGTGACTCTTTGACCTAGGTGATATTTGAATACTGCATGGTTTTGGAATTTTTGTAATACCGGTTTTTGGAATACACAAGTTCGTTGCTCCGGTACGTTTTGAGCATTAGCAAAGAAACTTTTCGACGTTGCGCAGAAATTTTAGCAGAATACTTAGCACCTGGGAATTATACAAACCGTCGAATTGACTTTGAAACCAGCTTTTAAAATCTATTGGCAAAAAGGCTTCTATTATGATGCGGATATGCACATCCTGTTAGCGTGTTGTTGTAAGCCAGTAATTTATAAAATCAATGAACAGGCTTTTGTAATATTTATAAATGTTTTATCCGCAATATCCTTTTTTTTTCAAACGAAAAATTCTCAAGTCATAGAATTTATTTCAATATAAAATGTACTCCTGCGTCAAATCGTTATCGTTCTGTCATCTGTTCTCCTTTTAAATTATGCACAAGCATATTAACGTATGTACATACACACATCATTACGTATATGTATTTGTATTACAATTACAGCGCTGATTGCTCCATAGTAAACGATTGAATTGCGTGACGCTTTTATTGACCTGCAAAAATTTTCATATCGTCGCATTCGATCACGAAGCGATTCAAAACTACAATTTGTCCTTTATATATGTACAACGACCAACTTTTTCCTCGCACTTCACCCTGCACAGAAAAAAAACAGGTCAGTAAATATTTCACACATTCCTCCTCCTTCTCGCTCACTCTCCACGTATCAATGAACTTCCACCGTGGCAGAAAAAAAGAAAGAAACGCCTACAGACGACACGCTCGACGGCGTTTCGAGAATCCGCGATTCGCTCTCGTAGAAAGAAAGGGAGTACGAAGACCGCAATTATTCGCCAGCGTAGCGTACGTGCCTCGCACGTGCCTACGTGACGGCGTGTATGTGTTATATCGCGTCGGCGACAATTAACACACAGACGACGCTGCTACATGGACCCCCGTCGGCCTGACCGAGTCGATTTGTTACAATTGCTGGCGCGTGGGAGGGAGCCTCGAAACGACGACGACGACGGCTACGTGATGTTTGTATATGGCGAAAGAACACAACGGGTGACGCGCGCGAGCTTTTTGCCTGCGTCTGCAGAGAGCGTGTATATCGATTGGGCGGAATTTTCGGGGGAACCGCGGTCGCTCTAATTGGGTTAAATGTGATGAAGTGGCGAAATTAAGTGGTTTCATGGGGCCGTTGGGACGCGCGTTGTTGTTATTGGTCTCGTTTTGAGTTGTTTGAAATATAACATTGGTGATTTAGTTGTTTGCTTATTAGAGAAGGTATAGGTTGGGGGTTAATAATGGTAAGGTGAGAATTATGTGATTGAGGACGAAGTATGCTGCATTGGAGAATGTTTAAACATTAATAATGGGAGCTGTAAGTGCAGCGATTGTAAGTGGATCATTTCACGTGGGAATGAGAGAAGTGATACAGTCTGATAGAAATTGAAACACAACGTTAATTTTCGGGACAATACTGGGATAGATGAGAATCTTTGATTTAAGAAAATATTTTATTCAAGTAGTATAAAACTATACATCAAAATTGCTAGTTGTCAGGCGTTTATGAAAGTCAAGGTAGAAAGCGGAATACCGCAAAGCTTCACGCGGAACCGCATCGTTCGTGGGATCGCTTATAAATTGATTAATTTTCACGCTAAACCGGAAGGTGAGAGAGAGTAAATTTGAAGGTCCATTAACTGAGTCTTCAAAGGCAAGGATGCACGCGGTAATTTATTAAATTCTCACTTATCGAAGGCGTCCTCATGAATGAGTGCGCGCTATTGGAAGATTGTTTTGACGGCGGCAAGAAACGCGCGTTTCGGGTTATCGCAAGCTAATTGAGATAATTAATTATGCAACTCTTTTAATCGTATACACTGGCATCGGTTGGATGACCTTTTCCGAGGAGAAAACATGTTATTGGAATCTTTCGGTGAGGAGAAATTTTATCGACATTCGAAATTGGGTCTTAAAATTCAAGGATTTTATGCGTTGCCTTCATTCTAATATGTTTTTCAAGGTTAAATATATAAGACTTTGATTTTAATACTACTCTAAACAGAGTGGACTATAATATACGTTTTGGTATAAAATAGAAAATTATATAAATTCCATTACAAAAATATATTATAACATTTTTCAAATTACATATGTAACTAATTTATTTTTAACGTATATAAGAATTACTTTTGAACTTTGTTATTTTTACTTATATAAAACAACATTTATATTTATCTAAGAAACGTTTTATTGGCTATAAAAATATGGCGAGTCATTCGACGGGTAAACATCAGCAAGTCACGCGAAATTTTCTATTGCGCTGTATTTTTGCTCTTGCGACTTCTGTATTTCGTAATTTACGCTAAACATTGTCCACGGTATGCGAAGCTATACGTAAGAACAGCGAGATATAAATCTCATAAAAACTTCTCACAAAAAAATTCCTTCGCGCGTAAGAATCTATATACCAGAATAGAATCAATGGCCAGCAATCAGGACTTATGGATGCTTGAACCAATTTTCTAGCATCGTAAAGTAGCTCTCCTCCTCATCTCCGCATCAACAAAACAGTTAACAAGCCAACGTTCCTAATCAATGCCATTGCGACGACGAATCTCGTATCGGCTAATAACCGCGAAATCGTCGTATTTACAAGCCGCACCGATCGATTCCGCGTCGTTAAAATCCCGATGTTTTGTCCAAACCGTGATTCGCCATTGTGTGTTTCCTTTTTTTTTTTTCGCCAATTGTTTTGCCCATCGCTCGTTTACGACTATACTGCTGCGCAATGATAATAATAATTGTCTCCGTTGGTTCGTGTCGCCGCGCGCTAGCGCATGCAAAACATATTCCATCGGGAGGAGGGGGAGGGCAAAAGTGTCAAGTGCAACGACGACGGTCGAGCGACTACAATTACAGCGCGCGCGTGCGGACTCTTCTTCGGGGCTTTTTTCCGCGCGAGCGAGCTTGTCAAGTGGAATGAACGAGCTCGCACGGTGATGATGAAAAAATAACGGGTAATCCATTATGGATTGTCTTCTTGTGCATTGAAATGACGTTTGAGCTGCGATTTTTCGGTGGAAAACGATGACGAGGATGAAAATTAAGAGGATCGTCCCGTCATTGGAGGTCGGATAAGTTGCGACGTAGTTTCGATGGATGAATATTGGTTTGGGTGATTAGAACTGCGAAGCTCATGGTCATAATATAGGCTAATGCAAAAAGTAGTTTTTTGAAGCCGTGAGCTGGTGATTAATCTTGGATGATGAATTACAGGTCGTTACTTTTTTGTGTCGAGTTTATTTTGGTTTTATACTGAACAATGATTTTATCCAATAAGTATAGTCGAAGTAAGTTCTTCAAATTTGTGTATTTTAAAACAGCTGCTAAGTTCAAAACAATGAAGTAACTTGTTTTTATAAGATAAATTGCGTAACATAATTAGTAACAATTTTTTTTTGTAATTTATTATTTTGAAATAAGATATATTGTTTTGGAACCATTTTACATGTCACTTAATGATTTCAGAGAATGATCTTTATCATTTTTAGTTCAGAGTAATTCAAAAAAATTACTCGTACTTCCGCGGAGGTCGGTGATGCTATACGCTTTTTACTGGATAGTTTTTGGAGCATGTTTGTTTACAACCCAATTATTCTGCTGTCAAGGGCAGCAAATTTCACTCTCCATTTAACTTTCAAGGAGATGCAAGGCTGCTCTAGTACACATGGAAGTAATAGAGATAATATATACAAATTCTTTTTTGTCAGCATATACGAGCACAGTTCTACAGGTTTGCTTACTTTATATTTTCTATAACTATTAATTTGAAATATATTTAATTCCTTTTCGAACAATTTTATATAATTATTATCATACTAAAGTAAATAATACAAAGGTTAATTTGAAAACTAGCAGTCTATATTTTATTATAGTTCTTTTTTTACTATTTTAAGAGGGGGAACACTGATGAGATCAAGTGATTGTGTATAATTACACAGGTAAAACGTTCGACAAAATTAATTGTACCCTTTGCTTTTAACTAATGAACATTACTGTGATAAATTATTCCACTCACGTAGGGTGACAATCGTCTCTGTCATTAAATCTCGTAATCATTTAGTAAACGAGAACAATAAGTTTAAATTTGAAATAAAAAAATTCGTACGACTTATTGTGTACTGATTTAAAGAGTATTATTATTCATGTGTGAATCTAAAGATTTTTTATACCTGCGCAACTTTCTCTTTAATGTATTTATACTTATAATGAGAATAAACTATACAATTAATCATAACTGAATAACAACGAAGGTTGTATTATGAATCAATTTCCATCAAGAAAACACATTAAGCACCACACACTGCATTGATTTAAACGTATTTTACAATAGAGTACAAAGATGAAAGGGCATGCAAACCAAATAAAATCTAACGAAAAAGTTTCATCGATTTTTTTAACGCTTTAGAAGCGTTAACACGTTATGCTACTGCAGTTGGATATAGTTGATTAAACAGCGCGAGTAATGTAACACGTAAACAAGGAACCTCAGTAAATCAATTACCCTTCTGCTTAAGCAGCAACTTTGATATCGTAATAAACAAAGCCGGCTTTCATACGCTTTGGCTCGTGCTGAGCCGTGTAAATGAAAACATTAATGAAGTTATTTCACATTTTTTAATAACTTTATGTAAAGTTCTTGAAATTTTAGTATTTTAATTAAACCTTTTTAAATGGATGTATAGAATATTTTGCTTTACGACGTGCCTTATACAGTTGTTAAAAGGAAGATCGTATTATATTCAGATTCTTATACAATTCTGAGGAATAATTAAAACAGAAGCGCTAGAAATCAAAACTAATTAATGACTTAAAAAAAGATATTATTAACTTATTATTCTTACTATATTTTCATGAAGGAATCCCTTTTTATTCAATCTTGTGCCACTTAAAACAACTTTAAAAGATTTAAACTGAATTATGTTTCCCGACGAATAGAGTACACCGTTAATTTTGCTTATAATTACGTTTTCCAACGCACCCAACTCGCACGCTTATACATATTTAATCTTCTCAACATATTAATTATATATGCAGTGTACTCCACTCGCGAGCCATTACAATACCCGCAAAAACTCTACCTCTTTCAATATCCCCATATAATAAACGGAGCAATCCACAAAATAATAACTCCAAAGCAAACGAAAAGAAAAATCTCGCCTGCCTTCATTAAAGGAATATTCAATAGTTTATACGTATGCATAGTGATATACGTATAGGTACACACGCTCGCGAGCGACAAAACGAAAATCGAGAGGGGAAAATGACGGTTGGAAAACGGGTCAATTATACCGGTAAAAACGACAAAACTCTTCTCATCCCAGATTCGACGCATACCTCCCTCTATTCCTTTCTCTCTTTTACACGGCGCGTGTGTATATCAGCGGAACGCGTCTGTAATGCAGGAAGCGCTTAATAACCAGTCGCGCGCGTCTCCCTCTGAAATTTCTCACGGCGCGCGATGCGAGAGACACAAAAAGAGCCCACGTGCACGCGATCCTACACGCGAGCAGCGCTCTTCTGCTTATGGTTATATATGTATATTCAGCGGCTTTCTCGCGAGAGCGAGCGCGAAGCCTCAACGATAGACTCGGCAATATTTTCGTGCGCGATGCGTGTGTCTTCAGCGGCTTGTCGCGCGGAGTTACGTAATAAAGGAGGAGTAGTGTCTCGTATTGTCCCGGTAAATAATGTGGCGTTTGAATGGTGTGGCTTTTGTAAAAGGTGAGAGATACGGGGAATTTTTAGGGGAACGAGTGTGATTTCAATGATACGCAGAGAATAACTGGCTGCTGTGCTTTCATTTTAATTAGAGTATATATAGGAGAAAAGTTCAGATCTATCTATTCTAATTAAGAGGAGACGTGCGCCATATGGCGCTAGAAACTGTACGTCAATGAAATGAAATTTCACTTTAATTATCATTTATTTCTTATGCTGATTAAATGGTTTTTCATTGTACAATTTTCCGTGAGTTTACGATGATTAAATGGAATGATGATTTCATTTTTTTGAGTTGAAAGTTTGAAATTTGATGTTACTCGTTTTATGATAAATTGCTATAATAAAGACAACAGATGCACTCGTTTATAATTACAATTAAACTTTTTCATTACAGTTTATTGAACAAAACTTTTCTTATTTCTACATAACGTTAAGTATGCCATACCAAAGATAAATATAATTTTCTAAGAACAGCATTGACATAATGCAGGAGAATATGATTATCTGCGTGTCAAATAAATATCAACGACTATAGTTATTTAATCTCTTCTTTTTCAGAGAACATGCAAAATGTTACAAGAATTTTCTATCTATGTGTTTAACAAATACCATTCGCACATTACATTGTTTGGATACGATTTTAAAAAGAAAAAAGTTTATATCCTCAAAGTATTCAATACATTACAATACCTTTCAATTTAATTTCAAAACATTACAAAGCAAATTAATGACTGCAGGTGTTTTTAAATCATCCAATATGCAAAATTATCGATTCCAAAGAAACAAAAAGCTCTGCGCATCTTTCCCAAATGATCAATGGAAATTCAAAACCATCTCAACGACAGGCACTCCATCACCGCCACGACGAATTAAAAGTAAAAAAATTCTGCGACGAGAAAAACGCATCGTGCTAGCGCGCGCGTGCATTGTGTAATTGATTACATAAAAAAGCAGCCGATTCTTTTTGCCAGCAAACAAAACGAAAGACGAGAGCCGATTGAAAATCGAACGACGACGACGATCAATGATTCGCTCGCGCGAGGAGCGAGAAGAAAGTCGCTAATTAGAAAGCACAGTCGCGACGGGCACTTAGCGACACGGTGCGGCTTATATCATTACCTCCCTAATTATCGGCTGTGAAACGTCCGATTTTTTTTATTTGATTTTCCTTTTGTTGCGGCGCCGGCGGGTTTTGGAGATTTTCCAAGAGAGTTGATGTTGGTCGGTGTTGATGTTGTTGAAGTGATTGATTGACGAGCTTATATGGCTGAATAATAATGTTCGGGAGAACTCGAATTAGTGATAAAAGAGAGCGTTAATAATAAATAAAATTCGGCAAAATGGATTATTTACTATAAAAGTATTTTTAAATTTCAGTGTTTATCCAAAAGGAATTTCAGTATTATTAGATATGAGTTCGCGATGATTCCGAGAGTACAAAAATAAAAAATTTATGTCTTATGATTCAAGCTTTTATTTTTTATAACTAAAAAAAATTGAGTATGTTAAAAAGATTAATATTTTCCTTAATGTACGAACACACGGTTAAAGAGTATCTTTTCTCCGTTACATAGTAAAAACTCGAGATTACCGGGAAGACATAAATCATCATTCCTTCCAAATGATTTATTACCAAAACTATGAAACTCAAAAATAACTGCAACGTATTACACATGTCCCGCAAAAACCAGACGAAAACATATTCTGCGCGTGTATCCGAGAGCGCGCGCGCGCGACTCAAAACAATCCCCTCCAAATCAATGCAAATGAGAATCGACAGGGCCCAAAAAAACACTCAGCGCCGCAATTGTTTGCTGATTTTCGCCAACCAATAAACCGCGTGCAGCGTGCACTGCATGTTTCGAAAATTTTCGAACGTTATGACCGCGCCGCTTGCAAATAACGTAAAGCCGTGAACACACGTATAACGTATATATGTATATATATACATACGCACACACACATGTATGCATACGATGAGCCCCCGGAATGTTTACACGGCGAGATTCACGGTCACAGCTGTCCCACTTTCCTGCCTCCGCGAGAGATTTATTCCGTTTGCTATGCGGAGTCACGTCGGAAGAGAGCTGAAGCCGTCCCCGAAACAGAGAGACAATCGTCCGAGGTTTTTTTCCCAAATGGACCTCTATATTTTGTATTTTCTTGCGGTCTGTGTGCGCGCGTGGAGCCGGAATTTTTCTCGTAATTGCGATGAGTGGATTTTTTTTTTATTATTGTGTACGTGGTTATTCCGCGCGGCGTGGAATTGTTTTTTTATTGAATTGGAACAAATTTTTCATCTCGTTCTTTGTGTCGTTCTGAATGTAAAAAACGATTGTATTTCTTTACATTAGTTTCCACGATATCAAAAAGCATTTTTTAAAATGTTGTCAAATTATGAAATAAGCGAACCTTACGATTGTGCAATTGTCCAAGGCTCGGCCGCTCACTTATTAACAAGCGAATTAAAAATAATCAGTACACACAATAATGCCCACTATAATACATTCGCCCGCGTTGCGTAAACAATCGCAAGAGTAACGAATACTTATTCATCCGGGACCGTAAAAACGTCCGCTTTTGTAATTTCCCTAATGTGCAAAACAGGATTCGTTCGCCGCCGCGGCGCGCACGCGTGTTTTCCAAACAACCTCGCTAAACAAACGCAGCTTTCTGCGCTCGCGTATGAGACACAAAACCCACACGAGGAGAACTCACCTCGTCGTTATCGCAAGGCACAATGAGCTTCACGACTCCGGGCTCCGTGGCTGCTGATGCTACCTCCGTCTTGTCGGCTATTAAATAACTCCCGCGCTGAAATATTTTCTCCTTTCCTTCTCCTTTGCACTTCGTCGTCCACTATATAGGGGAGTTATCTCATATTACGCTCTCCTCAGCTCAAATGTTCGCGCGTCACTTTCGGAGCGCGTAATATATGTTCACTGGTAGCGCGGTAATAATATGCGTATCGGTGCGCAACGACGACGAGGCCGGCAACGTAATAGCCTGCGTCGACGAGGCGCTGCTCAAAAACATTTATTTTTAGGCAGAGAGCGCGGGGTGATAAACGTATAATTTATCGAACTGCTTTCCTTCGCTCTAGACTCTATTTGCATTGGCGAACAACACATTTTATGTATACGAAACACTACGCGTGTATGTACATACATGTGCGCGCGCGGTGCACTTATTTACGCTCGTGCGAGCGCGGGTGAATCGCGCTGGCGAGGATATACGGGTGTATCGATAGCGAGCGCGGGTACATAGTTGCACGATTTGCCGAGAGAACGAAAAAAAAAAAAAGTTGCAATCTTCGTTATTGTAATGCCTAGCTGTAAGGGAAAGCCGAGAGTTTGCGCGTCGCCGCAACAGCTGACTGTCTAACGCTGCTACTGCTGACGGGATTATATTATTCTTCCGAGTTTCTCGTGCGTCCTTATGCGCGCGGACGGGCTTGAAAAAGTTATGAAACTCGATAATGAGATGGCGGGCCCGCGGCTAATGTGTATATTGAATAAATAATTCATGAAATTACGACTGCACTGCGGGAAAGGGAGATTTTCGTCTGCGGCTCTTGAACGTCGAGTTGTGCAAAAAAGCTTTCTTAAAATTCAATTTTAATGATAAATATATTTAATATACATCAGGTTCTGCGCTAATGTACAAGTAATGCAAATCAGTTGTTATATAACACGTGTGTATATATGCAAAAATCAAGTTTTACTTTTAAATATAGTTTGTAAACGCGCACGTCGAAAGGAAAGTTTTTTGTTTTTTTTTTATCAGTAGAACAAAGTTTAAATAAAAAATTTTAGTGTACGCGTACTAAATGCCTCGGTCAAGTGCATACATGCCTCTACAGTACAAAGTTAGTAAATTGCGACCTCTACGAGAGTAAAATCATTGTGCAAAATTGTTGAAAGTTATACAAAGAATTCGCGGCACACCGATAAACCCGATATCGCCAATCCAGACGTGCAAAAATTAAAGAAAATACTCGTGTTTACACATACTCTTATCCAACTTATTCTTAAACAAAACCCTCATCAGCCGAGAATTTCCCCCTTCCGCAAAAAAAAGACCCACACACCCTCCACCCCATCGTCCAAGAGTTCACTATCCTCACTTATCATCAGCCCGTCACAACCACGCTCTCTCTCTCTCCTCCTATATCCTCCCACCGCGATTCACACCTTTTTCCGTTCCGCACTTCACTGAAACTCTCCCAGCGACCGCGAAAATCACGCACGGCACTGCGTGCTGTACGCTGGCACGAGGTCGAACTGTCGGTCAAGCCGCCGAAAAAGCTGCTACTGCAGTCGCTCTCACGTTCGCGCAAAGGACGCGCACTTAATAATAGCGCCTAAGTATATGCGAGCGGACGCGAGACTGCACGACGAGTGTGCGCGACGCGCAGCGCAGCGCATGCATGCGATCCGTGCGTGAGCGAGCCGCAGAGAGAGGAGAGCAGGCAGGTAAGGTATATGTATATATGCACGTGTGTGTATAGGTATATACGTATGTATGCGATCGGCAAAAAAGGAGGAGAGGAGGTGTGATAGAGATTCGCGCACGCGTTTGTGCACCTGAGAAGTGCGGTTGCAAAGATGATGGTGAGGCGGGAGAGGACAGAGATTCGGAGGATGTGGCTTGTGGATGAGGAGGCTTTTTCGTATCGGTTGACGAGTTTCTGTTTCTTTTTTGGGGGGGGGGGGGGGGTGTAATACTTTCTGTTTATTGAAGAATATGTCTTTTTTGTAACAGCAGAATTTACAGATTTTGTTAGAATAATTGATTTAAATCCTATATGACGCACGTTGATTTTTCTCATAAAATAATAGCACAAATGGAACTATTATATTATTTCGATAAGTGTATATGTTCGAGATCCCATGATTGACAATCGTATAGAAAGGCGCACGCAAACAGCTTCCTGTGTAAATAAACATAACGATTTGTGTGCTGATTTTAGATGACGTCGTAGAATACAGTTCAATACAAAATAAGTGTAATGTATAAAGATGAATTTTTTTATACGAAAAAATCATTCTAAGGAGTCCCAAAAATAGCCGAATTAATTTATATTTATCTTAAAAAAGATAAATATCATTTCAATTATTCACAAATTTCTTCAAACAAAACATTCCCTGAAATTGGAAGCCTATTTGCCAAATATACCAATCTCCAAACAAGTCGCAACCCACATTCGTATATCACCACCCCATAATAACCCCGTCATCACCTGCTCGACTCTTCGATCGTCCACCTAACAACCTTCCATTCGCTCCACCTCGTCGCGCCCGTCACTCACACACACGCCTAATTCACACACGCGTACCAGCCATAAAGCGCGAAAAAACAAACTTCCCCGTCGCACGTCTCACCCACACGGCGGCCCGAGCAGAAAAAAAACCCACAGCCGCGCCCCTATTTATACCGCGGATTGAACGACGATTCGTCGACTCTATCCTATTCGATTTGTGATGTGTATGTATACGAGGTGCCGCGTGTGGAACGGAATTATCGCGCGGTTATAGGCAACTCGCCAGGGAGCATAAATTTTCGGCAGCTACCTACACGTCCAATATATATATATATATATAGTCTGTTCTGTGCGGTTGGTGGAGCGCGAATGGTTGATGGTCCGCGGGGTGTGACCCGCGAGTTCACTGGTTCGAGATGGATGGTGGGTAGACAAGTTCAAGAGCGTGATAGCAGGAGTGTGTGATATATAGTTCCGGGGTTTGGATGTTTAATTAGAGATGTAAAGCGTGATTTATTTTGAAGGACAACACGTTTGAAATATTAACTTTTGAACTTTCGAGTTTCACCTATTTGGTTATAATTTGTTGGTATCAAGTATTCGACCTTCATGCTGTTTTTGATGATTTATTTATCTATTGTGTTAGTAAGTATAATATAATGTGGGATTCCCGGAAATTGTTCATGAAACTGTTTAAGAGCAGTTGAGAGCAAAACACAATGTTTTTGTACAAAAAGTTCATGAGTGAGAGAAAAATTGGTACCTTGGGGTTTTTGAGGTCGCTGATCATAAATGTGTTATTTTCATTGAAAATTAGCATTGATTTTTAAATTTTGGACCACGCCCCTTGAATTTGCTGAAAAGTTGACAACAGATTCGTGAACCGTGTCATCAGAAACCCTTATACTTCAAAATTCATAATATACCGAAAATTAGAAAAATGTATGCTTTAAAGGATTAACAGTTATCTGGGAAAAACTTCGATAAAAGTAAATAGATCTGATTATGAAGTGGAAATATAAGGATAGTTAGATATAAGACTTTGTTCTATAAGGGTTATTTACTTATTTATTATTATACGATCGGTTAAATTTTTTATGTAATCATCATCTATCATGTCTTACACTTTTTAGAACCTAAAGTAACAATGTTTTTATTATTATTTTATAATGATCTGAATTATTCATTTTAACGTCATCAACTTTTAAATAACAACTTATTTCGGGTGGAAATCACTTTCATTAGATTGCATTAGTGCTATGAGATTTGGTGCTAAGAAATTACGGCGCGGAATTTTAGGTGCTAAAAGCAATGCTAATGCATGAGTAATGCAATAAAAAGTATCTCATTCTCATAACGAAATGTCTCGAGGTTTTACATTACGTTCGCACCTTTTCTGTTTATATTATGATTTACGAAAAAATCTCTTGGGTTTATGCAAATTTCGTTCATTGTGATTACGACCGAATAATATTTCTGAACGCAGTTGTTTTGACAAAATTGCAGTTCGCTGCGCATTAAGTAACCCTGGCATACCGTGCTACTTGTTTTCGACACCGCAAAAGTGCAATGCCGATAAAAATGTTTACATTCAGCGAGAGTGTAAACAATATAGATGTGATGAATCCACGTTAAAATAGCATAGTGTTTACAGATGTCAGCACCGCTAACTAGTGAAATTTACGATCAAACGTAGTTTCTATACATGTAATAATTGAAAACAGTAAATTTTCCATAATATTATGTTATGTAAATCAGGCAATCGCGTTAATGAAAATTGTAAGTCATACCTTCTGTTCACTTTTCAATTATTTTAAAATTCTATTTTAGTAATTCTTCTTTACAATGTATGAATGACATATGGGGAAATCCACAATACGTTTAACTATAGGCGAATATTTTTTTTTCAAGTAATTTATTGCTACTATCGAAGCACAGAAACTAGTCTGGGAGAAAAGTCTTCAATGTAAACTAGAATATAAGTCCTGTAATGCATATTAGTGTGCAACGCAGGACACAGCCTGGGGATGTACAAAATTGTCTAAAAAAGTCCAATTTTTAACTCTCTCTCTCCAAAAGTGAACTTTTTTAGACAATTTTGTACATCCCCAGGCTGTGTCCTGCGTTGCACATTAATATGAATTACAGGACTTATATTCTAGTTTACATTGAAGACTTTCCTCCTAGACTAGTTTCTGTGCTTCGCAGGGCAAGCTCACAGCAGCAATAAATTACTTGAAAAAAAATACTCGCCTATAGTTAAAAGTATTGTGGATTTTCCCACATATATTGCATTATTCGATTAAAAAGATCTTCCTTTCCGTTAGATATTTCGTAAGTGAATTGTAAAGAAGAATGATAAAGAATAAATCGATTATCTTTATCAGAATTTATATTTTTGTTCAAACTCACCCATAATACTTTGCATACTAGTTCAGTGATTACTTCTACATATCTACGATTTCCCATTAAAAATCCAGACCTACCAGGGCCACCACCATAATCCCCTAACTTTACAATTTCCTCCCTTTTGGATATCGCCGATATTAAAATTTTATTTTCGACGACGTAAAATCGCTTCAAACATATATCGAAGGAGCGTGCGTGGCAGCGACAACTCGCTTCCACTGCTTGCTCACGTGCGAGCGCGCGCAGAGTTGGGGAAAACCGTTTTTGCGGTTCTTTGTGCGGCGCATACACGCGCACTCGCTCAATACTTCTTCATTCTTATTACCCGGGCGAGTATGCGTGATGCTGCATCTGGCTTATTGAAAGTCCCGGCCATGCCCCTCCGTTGACGGAACGGAAGGCGATGTTTTGTTTTATTTTTATTGAGATGCATGCGTGTGATAGAGGGTTTGTTATGAAAATTACGTTTTTTGCTGGTGAATAATTTTAAGTTTTCAAAGAAAAATTCAGATTCGGTGATGAAAGGCTTGAGATTTAGAAGATTATTTATATGAGACCATTTTTTGCTGAAACAGTTTATGAACGTACTGGTTTCTTTTCTTTTTTTATCTAAACAATGATTTATTTAATTATTATCATCTCGTTATGTAAATAGTGTCGATAATACCCGTATGAAGATAAATAAATAAATTTTAAAAAACGATTGTAGTAGAATTATGAGAAACTATAACATATAAATAAAGTTTTAATGAATGATATTTATATAAAATATACTGAAGTTCCATTCAATAAAAAGTTTGATGGCTTTAATAATCCAATTAGAATTCCGTATGCACTACTAATATTTGTTTTCCCAATTAAGTACTTTTTAACAGGTTCAGTACGGCATGATCCAAATATAACTCATGGAATTTTCCGTATTTGAGATTGCTGATAAACAAAAAACTTCTAAAACTTTTGTCCATAACACAAATAGAAATTTCTTTGTTCAGAATTGTTGGACTGATTTAGCAAATATTCTATTTTATGAAACAAAAATACATTGGAAAAGATCTTCTGATGAATTTTCTATTTTCTTTGTAACAATAACCAAATAATCGTCAATTCAAAGATCTCTACTCATCTTAAACACTGTTCTTTAATCCCATAAAAACGTTTCCTCTCAAAGCAAACCGCAATCACAAGCAACAACTTATTCGCGCGAATCAGAGCCGTTAATAAAATTTCTCCCGAAAATGATTGCCCACCAATTATTCCGAATCTGAATTACGTCACTCGCTCGTTCTCGAAATACGCCTCTCTCTCTCTCTCTCTCTCTCTCTCTCTCTCTCTCTCTCTCTCTCTCGTATATTTTCCTACCCCTAGCTGTTGTTTAAACTTCCGAACTTGCATATTTCGCTGGGAGTAGAAACACGCGCGAGGAAAATCGAGAGCGCTTGCCGGGCGAAGATTAGTTTCACGCGCGCTCCATGTGCGCTTCACGTGCTTCTATTTTCGTTTCGCGCGTGTATAGTGCATAAATACGCAACGAGAGCGAGAGTGAGAAAGAAGGAGAGAGGATACGCGTGAAAAGCCGGGCCAAAAAGCATCGCCGTCTAGAATCATTCGAAAGGCTCGTGAAACCCTTCGAGAGCCGGCGTGCCGCGGTCGATCGTTAGATGCGTTGTGAAAAGTATTATTTTCGTGACGGCGGGGCTAAGTTTGATGTGTAACTTGGCGATTGGGTGATTTTTTTTTGGGCGATCGACTGTTGGCGTCATGCTTATTTTTAAAAATTATGATTATTACACTTTTTGGTCTTTGGTAAGTGTAGGAGAATTGATGCACGTGGGAGGAATTTTCAATTGCAAAATATACCTGTACTGTGGAAAATGAGTAGTAGCTATTTTTTGCCTTTGGGATTTATTGTAGCCTAATTATATGGTTATGATAAAAAATGTTGTTTTCGTAAAGATTTTCGTTATGCAAACTTGACTACCATTTTGCATTACATAAATTTTTCTTCATAAATTTGAAAGTTATTTTTTTAATGTATGAAAATGATATAATTTGTCGCAGCAAATAATGTTTTTAATAATCAGTTGAATAAGCAATAAATGACATCAATTGAAGTAAATAACACTTGTCGGGGATAAAATAAACTAAGTCAAAGAACAATGAAAAAAGTCAATATAATCATCGCTTAATAGCAATTAACTTTTTTTCCTCGATGTTAACGAGAGTAATTATGCAAGCCAATCTGACTAATAAACTGCTCGCTGCCAAAGCGTCTACCTGCACCCGCCCCAGAAATATCTCGGGTTCCATGTCTTAGAAAATAAATGTTTCTTCTACTGAAACAAAAGAAATATTCTAATAGTGCTTCATGCAATAAATTTATTGCAAAATTAAAAAATGCAGTTTTTTCTTGTGTTCGACTTAAGCTTTTATGATTAAATATTTTCATTTTTATTAATGAAATGATCACGATTATCTCAAGGAATGCTACATTCAATTCGTCTGAATCATTTTTAAATTCGACTCAATATTTACATAAAATATAATGAAAATATATATTGCTGCCAAATACAATTTGATAACATTTCCATAAAATGTATCAAATTTCTCTGAAATTTCAGTTTGCATCCGGCATACTTTATAAGTATGATAATTTTATAAGTATATTCTTTTCTGCAGTAGATAGAGATCACAGTGTGCTTTATGAATCGAATTATTTGCTTGTATCGTAAATTTGTCATTTCGTGCGGTTTAAAAACCTTGAGAATGTAAGCATATATTTCTGAAATTCCTTGTGAAATTTATTCAAATATCAATTTAAAATAATAAAATTAGAATACGTTTGTAATGTTTATATCAGGGTTTGTACAAAATTTTTCATAAGAAATTCCCTGATTTTTCCCGGATTTCCAGGGTCGAAACAAGAAAATTTCCATGATATTTATGAGAAAATTAACAATAAGAATAAAATAAAGAGAAAAAATTAAATAGTGATTTGGCTTACTGAAAACAATTGTTTAAAAAAGAAAACAATTTTATTTATTTTTGTTTTTACAATTGAACAAAATTGTGAATATTTATATGTAAAAATATTGTTAATATTTATTTTTTAATAACGAAATTGTTTTCTCTAGTTGCTGTAAATCTTTTTCTTGATCTTTCATCAATTTTCTTCGCTTCTCTTCTAATTCTGCTATTTCTTTCTTTTTTTTTTTCTTTCGTTTTCTTGTGATGATTCTTTTTCTTTTGATTCTCTCTGCTTTTTAAGATCTTCTTCGTATAAAGCTCTTGAATTCCATACTGCATGAATCATTCGTTTCGTAATATCTACGTTTTCTATCCCACCTACATTTTGTACTCCATGCCAAACATGCCTCATTGCAATAAGTGATTTTTCTTTTTGATTAACAAATAAGCACTCTTTATTAATTGAGAAACCTCTTTCTACGTTTGCATTTCCGTGGAATAATACAAAAATAGTTTGTAAACATTTTATTAAACTGTCGGAAAAATTGTAACGCTCTACCTTATCCATCCAAAAGTGGTCTAATCGTGTTTTTAACCGATTAAAACTTTTAGCCTCTTCTAAAAAATTAGGATTTGCGACAATTTCTTTGAAATTTCGTTCGATTACATCTGCTTCACGGCGACATATTTTATTACAGTCAACAAAGATGCTTAGAATTTTTTTTAAACGAATTAAACTTATTTTTTGATTTGTAACTATTAATGAAGGGTCGCAAAAACTAGAACTTTTCACAAAAGAGTACTTTAGTGGAGATTTATGTAATATTTTTTCAACAATACTTTTTAAAATCATTCGACAATGTTTTTGCAATTTAGCATGATCATCTTGTGTTAGACCCTTGCATTTAGTGAGTGCAGATCTAGTTTTATACCCTAAATTAATTTTTCCTACTGGAGTAAGATTTTCATCTTTATTCAAGTCTATTTTTGAATAATTTGTTTCTTTTTTTAAAACTTCTGGTTTTATAATTCTGTCCAGTAAATTGCTTACTAATTTTTGAAGTTCGGAATACAGAAAAGGCATCATAGGTTCATCTGCTTGGAACTCTTTTAAAAATTTTTCTACATCTCCAGCAATTGTTATGAAAAAAGACAATTTAGGTAGTAATAATTTATCATTCAAATGTCTTACTATTACTAAATAATTTTTGTTTGATTTTACCATATCTTTAGTTTTTTCGACTTCAGACACATACTTCCGTAAATTATCAATTTCACTTTCAGCTTTTTCGGTCACTTCGGTGTTTTCAACCCATCTTGTGGGGCAAAATTTACGTGGCTTACATTCAGATTTTGTATATTTAAAGTAATCACCACGTCTTGCTGACGATTTATTAAATAAATAATATATTGCTTTAAGAAATTCATCCAACTCCCATTGAGTAACTTTAAATCCACATTTGAAGACATTGTGAATCGTATGTATGCCACATGAGCCAACATCAAACAATTTATTATTTGTTTCCGATTCTAAATCCTTTTTAAAATCTTCTAAGAACTTGAAATTTACATTAGGGCCATCCATTGCGACTTGTACTAAATTTTTTATATCTAAACAAGCCAATTGTTTTTTAAACTCATACAATATATCGGTGGCTCTTGTGTGTGTCAAAAAAGCTGACCCTAAATACTTTGTTTGGGGTTGCCGTTTTGCAGTATTCCAGAATCGAATGAAAAGATCCATTTGTTCTTTTTTTGAGATTTCATTGAAAGATTCATCAAAGGAAACCGAATAAGAGTGACTTTGAGAAACACATTCAATAGTATTATTTAAAAAATGTGGTCCTAAACCATAGGCGAGCATGTAGGCCATTTTGTTGTTACTTAAACGTATTTTATTTGCAATATTATCAGGTTGATTTTGAAACATTAACTGAATAGAATTAACGCACTTAGCACCAACATTTAATGAAATGTGGTAATATACTACGGTCAAAGTCCATATGATTTCGGCTCTAGTTGTTTCATCTTTCAACAAGAAAGTGCTAATATTTGGCAGATTTCGTTGGTTCAAGAGACTGCTTCTTTCATTTTCAGTATTAAGTTTAGATAATTCACTATTTTCTGGTTGATTAGGTGATAATATTTTTGTGTTATTATTTATGTTTTGCATTTCTTTACTGTCACAATTCGAAAAAAAAGAACTAATATTATTATTTTTTGACTTAATAGTTAAATTATCATTGTGTTTCTTTCCTTTCGCATGACTATTAACTGCTGTAATGCCCATATTACTTAGTGAAATCGTGCTTAAACAAAAGGAACAGTATGCACTGAATTTATCATTTTCACATGGTCTTAACCATTCTTTATATTTTGGATCTTTAATCCAATCATTATTAAATTTAACTTTACTTGCAGCCATGGTTGAGATTGTAGAATCTTTTTATTTTTTTAGAGAATTATTTTTATAATTTTTCTGTACGTAATTCAGTTCTTCTATAGTTTTTTTTTATAATTACAGAAATCTGAGTACATGCGTTTCTAAATCTATAAATACCTCTTCGGTTTTATCACATATTGTTACATTATACTGAAATTGACTAGCATAAACAGATTCTGAAAACCTGAAAAAATAATGAACTTTCATTAACTCCTTAAATACTTTATATGTATTAAATTGTTTCCTTTTTTTGCACTTAAAATTCAGTAAGATTATAGAATTTCATTTTTATTATTACTTACCATCTTATATAGAGGTAAAACTAATGAACGTGGAGCACCCTGTACATCACAGTTTTTTTAATGAACATGTGAACAAGTGTAAAGTATAGATTTTGTTTTTCTCTGTTACACATTTTACATGAGAAAAATCTGTCTAAGTTAATAACAATAATAAACGTGTAGTTCGTCAAATAAAGTTGATTGTAAATCAACATATTAAATTTCTTCTTATATAAGACCTAAAAATTAATGTTGGTTTAGACAATTAAAAAATTTGAAGTACTTTTAATTTAAAATTTAAAAATCTTATCTCTACCTGATTAATTTATACTCACCTAAAATACTGACTTTTATTTATTGCATAAAAGTATTCTTTAGTATACGTTAACATTCAACTAGATTTAGCACAGTCACTTTTTTGTACTTCCAGTTAGTATTTGCTTGACAAAAATCATCTTTCATTTGTCTGTTCATTAAAAATAAAAACTAAGATCTGAAATTGTTCAAAATTATTTTTCATTGGTTAAGATGATAGCAACGAAAATTAAAACTTCAATTATTTTTAAAGAAAAGGTTTGAAAGAAATTAATATTTCAGTTAAAAAGCAAAATAAATATTTAATTTAGTATATCTTAATAATAATATGAATATTATAATTGGTACAATAATGAATAAAGTGAGAAGTAGCAACTAAGCAAATGAAATTTTGAAGTGAGTAGGTCCATCATCATATATTTATTGAAAAAAAGAATTAAAAAATATGCGTGTACTCATCATTTTTCTAAGATAATAAAAGTATTATTTTATACCTGATTAATGTCTCTTCTTAATTTATCATATTTAGATAACTTAGTTTATAGGTTAAGTTTCGTTGAATACAATGTTTATATCATTTCCATGTAAATTTTGTATTCAATACATTATTAATCAAAATGTTGATTAAACCACTTGCAAATACACTAAAAAATGTATCACTAGAATAGAACGTCTGTATTTACCAAAGTCGTCTAATTACAATAAGAAAGAATTTTTCCCTATTAAAAATATATCTTGATACTTATTGTGATGCGTTTCGATGATAATTGATATACGCGAATACAATGCTAAACGCCTAAAAGCGAGAAGAACAAATGATAGAAGCTCGACTCAAGGTTAGGCTCGACCGCTTGAGGTAAACATACCTTTAGGAGGCGTCCTACAATACGTTCCATTACGTTCCGTTCCGATGGCCATGCAAATCGCACAACACAACGGAACAGAATCTATTGTAGAATGGTTCCCGACAAACAAGGAGGTACACGGAGAGAAAAGTGAAACAACGTTAGTATAAGACTCCGACTATTGTAGTATAAATCACTCTATACGTCGATTTCACAAGGTCTTTACCATTGCAGTATAGAGTCTGTGCAACTTGATGGATGCGCGTACATATACGCCGGCTGTGCAGAAAGGAGAAAGCACAGAGTCTATACCAGAATGGTATAGACCTCGTGCAATTAAAGCACAGGTGGCGCTACTACTGTTGTACTGTTATGAACTGCGTTCGTGTGAACGGCTAGCGCAGGATTTAAGGTCATTCTACAACAATAGTTTAGAATTAAAATTAATATTAATCTAGACAATAACAAACAAACAATGTATTGGGACAATTAATTTATTTAACTAGTTGGATAAATAAGTTTAACCCGTTCCGTAAATAAACAATAAATGAACAATTAATAAGCTGCCATCACCCGACCGGGAATAAATGATTGTAATAATAAATAAATGTGATAACAATAATTGATAATAACTCGAATAAGGATAAATGTTAAAACAAGTAATTAACAATAACTCAAATAGGAATCGATAAATAAACACATGATTAACAAACTATCCTTAACAAATAGTAATTGCGCCCGTAATGGCAAGGTCAGCGCGTTAATGAACAATTAGCAGTAACAACTAACCAAACGGTAGTAATCCGCGATTAAATTAATACCTATTTCAATAATAGGTAATAATCATATCATCAATACTTGAGATGAACTGTAATGATAATAATAGCTAGGGTAAAGCTCGCTCAGGTAGGGTAAAGCTCTGTTTATAGGAGGATAGTCAACAGCACGACAATCAACGGTCGATCAATTCCCGGAATCCATTAGCCAACGGCTCTCTGGAATGTACGACGGTTGAACACAGCAAGGAACATCAACAGTCAACAACTCTTGGAATTCATTGGGCAACGTTGCATCAGCTCGTGGGTCCATGACGCAACCAACTCGAGGGGCTACGAGCGTAACGGCCGACAGAGGAGCAGCCAATCAGAGACAAGTAGCCCCTCTCCGCCACCAACCGTCATCCGCCGCTCAGCGCTCTCGACCCTACTTTCGCGTCTGACGTCCCTCCGCCGCCACTCTCTCCACTCCCTCTACCTCAGAGTAGGGGAGGCCTCTGGGGCAACCTGGCGCTTTACAGCCTCTACATCGTACTATTTTCCCTAGCAACCGAGAGCTACTACATCAGAGCATAGCAGTCTACGGAGGGGAACCAATCAAGAGGCAGACACACCCGCTGCAAGCCAGGAAGGGATTTTCGGCCAGAATCTGAGCATCCACTAAGGTTTCCCCACCACTAAGCTCGCCGTGATTGAGAGAAGAGAGGGAAGCTCTCGGCCCTTCTAGACACCTACAGGCCTCGGAATAGACCTCAAGAAGATTCAACGTTTCGCCACCAGAGAGCCTGGCTCTTCCCATTAACGGACAAAGGTCCGCGTCCAGGATATAAAAGGAGCTGCGCCACCGACGTCCAGTCAGTCTTTGAAGACCTGGGTCATACTAACTAGCTTAGTATTCTGCTGCACTTGTGCATGTTGCGCCCAGAAGCTCTATAATCGGTCATACCAACTAGCTTGGTATTCTGCTGCACTAGGGCTTGCCTTGTGTATGTTGCGCCGTTGAGCTGTAGTCTGAAGTGACAAAGTACTCTGGCTTTGTTATTTTATTGGGTCATTACGCGTAATCTGGCTTCGCCAGACTAAGTTTATATCGAGTCGCGCTTATAAAGACAGTTCGCTTATTGTTAAAGTATCAAAAGTATTAATTAACTTAATAAAGTTAAGGTTTAAGTTATTCATCGAGTTTGAAGTTTTATTTCAAGTTCCCGCAACTCTGTGCGCTTTAGCGCTTAATTGAGCAACGTTCCCAAATTCTAATTCGTCAACCCGGCGACCATTGCAGAAACGCCCTTCTGCTTGAAGACCCCGACTCGGGTCGTAACAGTACCCAAGCTACTTATACTACACTTGTTTCACTTTTCCCTCCGTGTATATAGATAGATAGAGACTGAGAGCGGAGCTTAGAGAAGGAGATGTCAGGATTGAAAAAAAAAACTGGCGGGATATACGAAAATATTTTATAGCAGTAGATTAAAATTTCCAGGGTTTCTATAAAAATTCCCTGATATTTCCCTGATTCTAGGGGGTAAAATGAAATTCCCTGATATTTCCCAGTTTTCCCGGTTTTCCCGGTCTGTACAAACCCTGTATATTAAGCAATAATAAAAAACATACTTATCTTAAACATAAATTGATTAAAGCAAGAAACTTGTAGAGTATGTATGTGTTGTGTTTGTCTGTGAGAGGTCGGAGGAAGAGCCATTAGGTGGGGGGAAGTCTCGGGCGTATGTGGGTAGTTGCCCGACTGGCCGCTAGGTGTTTAGTACCTAGCGCACAGCGAGAGTGTGGTACTCTCGCAAGCGGCCAGCCAAGGCTTCGGTTAATATATAAGGCCGCGTTATCGAAGGTGTACTCGCAGCGTCTGGGACAGGGGTTGTCCACCGTCAGCCCCACTGACGAGTCTTTTGGTGCTCAACCCCGAGACAAGACGCTTGGCTATTTTCCGGTCTCCTACAACACTATTATCATATTATTTATAAAATGAGATAATATTCGATGAAAAAACTATCAATGATCGCTCAACCTATTCAAGAAAATTCAAACAACAAGGTAAATGTACCAATGAGTAACCAAGTACCAATATGTAACTATTCGTCTCTAAATTATTTTTTATTATCCGTAGTTTTGACTGTAAGTCAAAAAACCGTTTTGCTTTGAAATCTTCAACTAGTTAATTATTTACAGACCAGTTTGGATTCTAGGGTAGTTGTGGGCCTACGGCATTTTTTCTAGGTTAGTTTCGAACCAATAGATTTCATCTCCATGCAAACAAAGTATGCTGATTCTTTTTAATAATGGAACTTAGGCATCATATCTATCGATTAGAGTACAATTTTACAACAAAAATTGATAGATAAATTTATAAAATAACTTTGAAAAGAACGTCTCTCTGCAGGTGTAACTGCGGAGCTGCTGCTATTCCTGTGTTGGTATTATGGCGTCATGTTAAAGTATAGGCGAGACCGCTCGCGCATGCGCAGAACCCAAAAACACGCTGCTGGTATTGTTACGGGTTTTCCATAAGATTCTACAGCAGTAATACCTACATCTACCCTATTTATCTATTAAAATAAAGAACCCCGCACACAATGTATGGAAAAAATCATCCGGTCAAATTTTGTGGGGTTTTGCTCATGAGAACTTTTGTTCAAGACCTCAAGATCTATATTTTCCCCAAATTTGATCAAATTTGACCGTATGATTATTTTCCATACATTGTATGCGGGGTCCTTTATAAGAAAATTATTTATGTCGAGCTATCGGCTCATGACATAAAACTTTGACAGTCTTAAAAATTTAGCCAAGCAGTAGATCTTTTCATTTAACGTTTCACATGGTTGCTTTTGCATACAGTAATAAATTATATTAACTGCTTTTTGGTCCTATATTGCAATATTAATTATGTTTCAAATACTGGATCGTATAAAAGATAGCTTTTAATATTAAAAAATGGGTAGTTATCAATCGGTACTGAAAAATATTGCGTTGACCAATAAGTAACCATCTTTATAATTACTTTATTTCCCTATAAAATGACACGTTTACGTGATTTCTCATGCATAATTAATAATTAAAATTGTTCTTTAACATCTTGTTTTGTTTTGAGTCTGTTACTCAAAATATTTTGATCAATGAAATTTCATTTCGTATGCACGCATCAAGTATCATGAGACTACACGTATTGGGGCTACGTTTTCGTCTACTTTTTATCATTGAACTATACCTTCATGAATAGAATAGAATGGAGGTAATTATCACGCAATAAATAGTATAGGCATAATTTTGATTAAGAGAAATATAGTATCAAAATCTTTAAAAAGTTATGAAACTTCTAGTTATTTATTGGGAAATGGAAATTGGTACTATGGGTCAAGTCATTTCAAATGGTTATTTATTAGAACAACTACGCAGTATACTATTTTTATTTATTTTATAAATTTGAGCACGAAAGTCGATTTTTTAAAAGTTGATTTAAATAAAATATCAAAAGTACTAATCAAAGATACAGAAATTGTTAGTCTAAACGCGATTGTATTCTTGAAAATCAATATAAACTATCTCTCAACCTTAGCTGGTTATCTATTGGTACTTTTATCTTAGAAGCAAAAGTTTTTTCTAGCGCACCTACTCCATCAACATCCTCTTATCCAGGGAGCTCACCCAACAATCTCAGCTAAAAAAAATGCACATCGCGCAGCGCAAACACGCAGTACAGCCTCTCCGTCAAAGCGGGAGGAAACTGCCGCCCTCCACACATTAAAGAATGCAGATGCGCTGGGGGAAAAAAAGAAAAATCGCTTACCGCCTCGGCGTCCTTGGCCCTGAACAGGTGATAGTAGTAGAGGCCCTCGTCGCCTTTGATCGTGTAGAGGAAGGTGCCGTTCTTCGAGTCCTGGGAGGTGGGCGGCGCCACCTGGGGTTTGAGGGTACCGCGCAGCGGGTGCTTGAACAGCGGCTGCTCCTTGTTCGTCACGTACGCCGACACGTGGCCCGACGCCACCAGCAGGTTCACCTATAGGACATAGACGAGAAAAAAAGAACGCAAGTTAATCGAGCGTGAAGATGCCTCTTTTGTCTCTCTCTCGCTTTGGTTGCGCAGCTAGGGCTTTGAGAGGAAAAAGGTGTGAAATTTATCAGATGGCTTGGAGGAAAGAGCTTTCGCCCGCGCGAGCGATTTTCTTTGGTGTACTTTTGTGCAGCTTTTATGGATGACATGGTTGAGTGATAGTTTGGGCGAAGTGGGTGTGTTTGTTATTTCGAAAGGTGGAAATGTATATGTTTGTGTGTTGGGTCTGTAGGATTTTGATATTAATCTAAAAAGCGTGTTTACGTTGCACTCCATTAATTTAGTAATTGAAACCGATATTAATTTAACCAACGTGGAACTATCATTCAAACCTGTTTGAAGTTATCGATTTCGTTGTCAAATTTATGCAAATATTAGTTTCCATAAAATTCATCTAACGCAATATTGCAATTGTGTTTTAAAGGGCGATGCATTCTCTTTTTTGTACAAATAATTATATATATTATTATTATAAATTATAGCATATATGTATTTTTGTGCATGTTCATAAATAGAAGTGACTATTTGTATTTCTATTATTAAAATATTCCATCATTAAGATGTTTATTTTTCTAAGTTAATAACTTTTTTCATCTTTGTAAGTAGCAATATTTTCTAGATGTTTGTATACAATAACTTCCCCCGAAGCGACATCATGATTGTCGTAGAGAAGGATTCTCATTATAACAGTCATTTCAGAGTCCTTCTCCCTCTTGCAACCCCTGCGGTCGAGAACCCTAACGAGAGGGAGTCATAAAATAAATTGTTTGAGCATGCTTTCAAAATTTTGTCATTTTTCACGACAATGAAAAGGGACAGTTATGTAAAACGATATTTTTCGGAAACAAATGATTCCACTATTTCAAAATTTTCAAATTTAAAAAAATGTTTTCATTATAGTAGCACAAAAGATATGTAGCACGGAATTTTTTCATGACGACTAAGCAGCCACCCAGTAGGCAAGATCTGGCACAAAATTTCGCGAATTTAGGCAAATATTTGACCTCTTTAGGTGAAAGGCAACAGGAGGAAGCTGAGAAATACACGGTCAAGGTTTGCGAGAAGTGGCTTGGACCGTATATCCGTATACACACACGAGCGTGAATGCATACCAGGTCTACCCAGGCCACGTTTGCGCGTGTATGTGTATGCATTTGATTAAACTTGGAATGTAATGCCTAGAATATCTCGCGAAGTTCAGCCGAGTGTATTATGCAAGATGATCAACTATTTTAATATAGAGATTTTTATTTTTGATGACTGCAAGTATTGTATATGCAATTAAAAAATGTATCGTTATAAATTCTTTCATTTAAAAAATGACTTTCGTGTTAAAATGTTATTCAACTGAAAACAAAGTAATTTTAATAAATTTTCGTATATTAGCGATTCAATTTATCGCTTGAAATAATAGCCCGCCCATAAGCTTCAACTGATAAAACTTGGAATTAGTAAAAGCATCCAAAAAAATGTAATTTTCAATTTTAAAATTAATTTCAAGCATTTATTGAATTTAATTTTTCCGTAAAAATTTATAACTACTTTTATAATTTACATTGTTAACTGTAACATAATATTTTCGAATTTATAAGACTTTTAATTTATTCAAGTTTTTTTTGTATAAATACATATTTGCCTTATTTTAAAATATTTCTGCTCCAAATTAACCTATTTCGAGACACTTGTCTATTATTAGAAGTTATACCCTACGTTAGATTAATATGATAAGAATTCTGGGTCAAGTAATAGCTCAAACTTTAAAGCAGATTTCAATCAAGGTTAATTTGTTCAAATTAAAAAAAAAATCCCTGTAGAAACATAAACGAACTGTTTACAATTATCCACGAAAATGAACCCATTCCTTCTGAATCAGATAAGCCACCAGCCTTTACTACACCGCTTTATAAATTCAATATAAAATCCACGCAACCAACCGTGAACAGCTACACACAAAACGGATCCGTTCACTCTGGATTAAGTAATCGTAGCACACACCTCGCCGCAAACTAACAAACGTCGATTGAGAAAAGAAAAAAAGAAAGAAACAAACGCGCCGCGGCGATTTCTTACACACTTTCGAATTGCGCCCGCGTGTCCTTCGCTGAGCAAAGCACAGCAGCGCGCTGCAAAAAAAAGCGTTAGACTTAGCAGCAGCAGCAGCCGGAAGCTTTTAAGGATATTAAAACGACGCAGTGCGACTCAGTTGCTCGCGCATAAATACACGAGAGCAAGAGAGAGAGAGAGCTTCGACGTACGTCTTGGCCCGTGATATCTCGTCGGAGGTGCACGCGGGCGTGTTTATGGACGGCGCTTTGCGCAATACACCTTTTACAGATAAAAAGAACTGTACGCGCGCCGTGACTCAAGGCGCTCCGTTCTCTCTTTCTAACTGGCCGAGCTATTTGCGCTCTAAACAGCGCGAGAGACCTGCGCGCGCTACACTATAGAGGTGTTTGCGAAGAAGGCAATGTTTCCGTTTGAGGCTTGAGGTCGAGAGAGTGCCTGCGGGCTTTTGTTTTATACTTAGTGGTGGGAGGGGGATATCGATTTTTTTTTCTTTCCTCGCCCGTTTTATTTTTGCAAGATTTAGCAAAATTCTAGTAAGACTTGATTGGATTGAGGTAACTGGCTAAATTGCCTCGTCGTAAAAGTAAACGTCGAACGAATAGCCAGGGTCGGGTATATTGATAAAGAGATATGTCACGTCGCAGGTCTAAAAGCAGGGGCTAGGAAAGTTGGTCATTGATTTTCGGTCACTCTATATATTTCAGAAGTAACAAAGTTTGCCTTCATTACGACCTTTCAGAAGTTTTTTTTTAGAATTTTCATCTTCTCTGAAAGCTGCAGCTGAGATGAAATTTTTAAAATTTCATCAAGGGAGAGAGAAAGAGAAAGCCAGCGTACGTCGTGATACTAAAAACGATACGAGGTGTACGTAGGTGGATGAAAACTATCATCTTGTATCTTTATGGATGGACATCTCGCAATGAAATGAAATGTTATATTTATTTTAAAAATATGTATTAGATTGTAACGCTTGACGACAAAGTCCAATCTATTCAAACGGTACTATGCAATAAATATATTCTCAATATCGTGGAAAAGTCATAGACAATTTACTCGAGATGGAACTCGATGGAAAATGAGAAAAAGCCTTGAAGAAAAATGCCGCCTCATCGACATTCAGTATAGACAAATCGCAAATTCAGAATAAAACAATGCATAAAGATTGCACTTTATTTACGGCGTGCGCATAACGGGCGACGTCGCGGAAAGCCGCGCTCGCGCAAGGCGTCGGCGACAAAACCGAGGATGACATCAGTCTCTCACTCGGATTCCAATTTTCATGCGTACGGGCTTTCAAAGCGCTCGCGCCTACGTAAACACACACACATACACACTTTTTCTGCGTCCTTATCGAAAGGCCATTTTCCGGCGCGCGGCATTTTGCGTTTTATCGCTGCGTCGGAGAATGCTTCCTTATCGCCAGCTCTTTCGGCGCGTCGATTACAATGTTTGGTAGTGTAATCCAACGTTGAAATTGAATGAGGAGGAAAGGAAAATGTGGATGCGCGCGCATACTGTTTCCGCACAGCTGATCTCGCTGTTGCGCGACGCTTTGTAACTTCAATGACAGGGTAAACATCGGATAGGTGGTTATCGAGTTTGTGTATATCTGGGATGGCTGTACAATTACTTTTTTCTTTCAATGATTGTGACAGAATTTTTTTTCTTCTTGGAATAAGTGTCGAGGCTCTTGTATTGTTATACTGTATTTGGTTTTCCTTCAGTGTAATTCAATGTTTTTCAGCTCCGCGGTTATTCTCTTATTCTTTATAAGTAAAGTTACGTCAGCTGATCAATTAGAGTATTTAAATGTTTAGGTGTAATAGATGATAATACCGTTTATTAAATTCATTTTTCCCACTTGGTCATTGAAAAGGCAACATTCATTATATTTTTTAAAATAATGATGGTTTAAGTAATAAGATAATTAATATATGAAATTAAAATTTAACTATTTCATGAACAAAATAGTATAAACGATGATACCACGTTTAAATAGCTATTTTTAAATCCTTTATAAACATCTGATTATTAAATGAAACAGTAAAGTCAAATATGAATTAATCTGTTATCAATCAATTACAGTCCAGAAAAGCTTAACTAGTTTCGAGATAACTTAATCAGCTATATAAGAAAGTTAAGCTAAAAATTGTATTCATAAACAGTGACTGTAAAGAAAAAGGCCAATCGACCATTTATAATACAATAGCTGATGAAACATTAATGAAATAACACAATTTTTATGAATCGAGTATCAACAAGTAACAGAAGTTATAATCAAACTTGACGCCGGACATTTTTATCGATTAGTACCTATAAAGAGGCGTTAGAAACATTACTGCTTAGTTGGTAACAAAAAATTAATTCTAATATCATATCAAAAAACTCAGACAGTAAAAAATTGATACACGAAAGAATCATTGCAAATATTTAAAACTTAATAAAATATGCATATTTGGAAAAATTGCAGATATTCATATTGCGAAGAAGTGAAATTCAGAGTACGCGTATAAGAGCAATTAAATCTTTCCAATTATAATTTTATATACCTTTTAATTAGATGGCAGACATGATCTCGTATTATAACATTGGATATAATTACTTCAAGGTTTAGCAAACGCACGTCATACGAGATATAAATAAATAGAAAGCTAAAAATGGCATTTTATTTTCAAAATACCATTTTATATCGTACGATAGCATTTGAAAGAGACGATATCTTCGATTTAGATGCATTTACAAAATCTGACAAATCTCATCTTACTCCGAGATTTACCTCTATCAAATCTTATCGATATAAAATTATAAGAGCCCACTTTATCAGTAAGAACTGTTAGTAATATGAAATGTATTAATTTCCTTTTTGTTGTAAACCACTTTAGAAATTACTAAAGAATTTAAAGTATTAACGAATGATTAAGATATTTATAAATATTTGTGGAAAACTAGTTGGGAAAAATACTCCAAAGTATTCAAACATTTTTGCAGTTCTTTCAAGCTTCCATTTCTCTAAGCAACTATTCAGCGAAACTTTCACAATAAAGTTTTTAAAGTCCATTCAAGAAGGTATGCTTTTTCAAGTGAACAGTAACATTTTTAAGTTTAAGCTGATCTACTGAATAAGTTTAAGTTTTATGGAATGCTTTACATAATAGCCATTCTCCAAAAACTTGTTCGCTTGAGTTGATCACTGAGATGTTTTAATAGGTTCTATACAGAACAATAACTGCTTGTAAGTAGTGCCGAATAGGAGTTTGGTAAATTTTTATTACACACTAAAAACAAAGATTGGCTCTAAAATTTAAAATCATAGCATGTATGTCCTCTTTGAAGTGTTATCAGATATCAAAGTTCAAACCCGCATTGTTAACATTTTTTTGAAAGTTAATGTACATTCTGTAATTAAACTTCATGGAAGTACATTAAATTTCTGAAATTAAATGTATTTCCACGAAGTTATTTAAAGTTATTTCAAAAAATTTCTAACAGTGCAATTACTTTTTCTTTATCTCCGAATTTTCTTTACCTCAAAATAATAATGTAAAAAATTATTATTCTACCAACCTTTTGCGGCACATTTTTCTTCCTGATCTCGCTGATGATCCATGGTATCATGGGAGCGGCGCACCTGCGGTCCATCGCGGTGAACCCGCAGTACTCCACCGGCATGTGCTTCATCCTGCCAATCTCCTCTTATCCAACTTTAAAATCCGACAAATCCCCTTGAAAAAGCCTCGCAATCCTACCACAGACACGGACTTCCAAATCGGCACTCAGCGTTTCTCTCTTTCTCTCGTGTTCTCTTCACTACGCCTCACTCTCGAAGGGGTCGTCGTGGCCCCTCGACCGCGCCGCGCATCTCACATCTTTGCGCCCTTTGTGTTCTCTCCGTGGCAACGGTCTCAGTGGGGGTGGCTCTCTCTCTCTCTTTTCCTCTCGATCGCAAAAGAGCGGAAGAGCGGAGCACCGTCCTCGTCGTCGTAGAGCTGCGCTACTGCTGTGCGCGCGGGCGCGCGTGTCGCTCTTTCTCTGCGGGAAAAAAGGCAGAAAATCGTTATGCTCACGTGTACATGTACACACATAGAAGAGGTAGAAGGCGACGAGAGTTGTTGCGTAATAGTGCAGCCGAGCGAGCGATTTTTCGCGTGCGCGCACGCGTAGGTTATGTGCGTGTGTGTGTATACGCGCGAGTGATATGCGACAATGTGGGGACGCGAGCGATCTATTTATTTTGAAGTGATTTGACGGATTTTCGAGTTTTTCTCGTCGCGTTGCGCGGTTACGTGATAGGAGGATTTAACGTTGTTACGAGAGAAAAAATAGTTTTAAAGTGGTAGGTGTAGTGGCTATTAATTTTGGGCTTTTAATTTTTGATAAAAAGTTGCGGTTCAGGCGAATTGGGAAATGATACTGGTATTTGAAACCGACATAAAATAAAAAATTGAAATATATGCGATGTATTATGTAATTATACCATACTATTATCTAATAACTTATTTTGAATTTGCTATTTTAAACTCTAGTTAAAATTACTTTTATTGAAAGGAATGTGTACAATTTACGTATATTTATATTTTTTTAATGGTTTGTTAGTCAGTTTAATATTGTAAGAAAATACAATTCTTTTATAAATCACTTTTAGTTGATAACAAAAAATTGATTTTGTGCTTTACGGGAGAAAGGGGGTCCGAATTAACAATGCATGAACGGACTTCGGGACTAATCACTCAAAGGCTGACAAGCAAGAAAGCTTTTATGCCGTAAATATTTGATACCAGGAAGCGAAGTAAAACTTTACCAACTTATATTATATTAAAGGACAGAGACAAAATCAGTCATAACTCATATTTTTCTGACTAAAAGTTTAAGCTTTATCATTCTTCATACGTGTATAGAGAATACTAAAAAAAAGTTGGTTCTTAGCCAAAATGTTAGTACCTCTTCTTGTTAAGCATATACAGTAGAATCCGTATATTTAGTTTTAGTATTAATATATTACAGACGCAGAGGAATCTAATGAAATACTAAAGTAATAATGTTTAAAAATAACAATCTCGAAAATTCACATAAATTTAGTATATTTTCAAAATACTGTTCATTTTTCCGCGATCCAAACATTACGTAATAAATTACACTTATTTTCATACTATACAATTTTATAAACTGGATTTATCTAGAATATTGTGAAATTGATATGTCTAATTTCCATAGGATAGAATTCTCATGTCAGACAGAATTGTTTATGTCAGAATAAGAAAAATGTTTTGAAATGACGCCGAGTCCTGATTCGACTTTCAGCAATCTTTGTAATTTTAATAAAAAAAAAAACAGCTTTTAATGGAGACATTTGAAAAATTAGCATTCCAAAAACTAGTTATACTATAGATTATGTCCACACTTGATTCAATTTGAAATCAACCATTTTTACGTGTTATCTGCATATCAACATTTTTTTTACCGAAAAATAACGTTTTTAAGTTTTAAATGACATTAACAAACATAACTAGTTCTAGTTTAAAAACAAAGTTATCGAATGACAATAGAAAATTAGCATTTTAACGTTAGAGTCCAGATTTACGATGCATAATACATAAGGAAAACAGAAAATTTACCGCTTAGCTTCAAAGCCAACGACTGAATGTTCGCGGAAAAAACTTGCTGTACACGCGACTCATCCAAAATGCCATATTTCCCGCAGCGAAACCGCGCGCTGGCTGTTGCGTTTGCGTAAGAAAAAAAAACAACAGCTCGCGTGAAATTATCCAGGAGCGTCACGTTCGACAGGCGTTCGTGCGGCGCAAGTAAGTAATGACGATAATTTTTCACGACGCGCTGCCGCTGCTGACTGCGTGTATTGGAATTTCGGGGGGTAAACAGACGTGCGCGCGCGCGTGGCGAACTTACACGAATCGATACTATATACTCTTCGCTCGAGAAACTATTTCGCCGCGGCAGCCGCTTCGAGTTCGTGATCGAAAACCGAAATATCGGCGAATATAGCAGCGCGGAGAGAGCGTCGGCAGCGCAGAGAATACGAAATTGGAGCGAGAAAAAAAATCACTGAATGAACGCCAGCGTGGGCGCCCTGCGCGTTTCGGCCGTTATCGCGGCTTCGAGTGTGCGCCAACGATAGCGCTGAATATATACGTACTGCGGGAAAAAGTGGCGAGATTAATTAGTAATCAAAAATAAATATCGCTCGAGGGATTTCTTCGTGTATAGGAGGGAGAGAGGGAGAGAGGGAGAGAGAGAGAGAGGAGAGGAAGCCAGCACGTGCGCGTGAGCGACGCTGGTAACAACTTTTTTTCTTTACGCTCTTTTCGCTTGCTCTCTCTCTCTCTCTCTCTCTCTCTCTCTCTCTCTCTCTCTCTCTCTCTCTCTTCCGGAGTGACTTTTTTTTACGGGGCTTCCATAAAAAGAGGGAAAATTGAATTTAAGTTGCGCGCGACTCCCACGCGTTAATTAGGTCTACGCGAATGCGACAGCGGCGACTGCGTGGCACCGTTACTTTCAAGAGTATATTTAAAACTACGCGAAATGCAACGAAGTTCGTTATTATTTTGATGTCGGAGCCAATCTGGAATTACATACTTATCGAGATTCTGGTATTTTCTATTATTTTTATTCAATTTTTTATTTTTATTCATTATCTTTGTCACCCGCCGTTTATTGACACAATACCTGTAATAATTTGTAATTGGCTCCGATATCCCCTTAAGGCTAAATCAAGATAAGAAAATGTTTTTGAGGCGATAACAAAAACTTAAGTTGAGTTTTAGTTTTTCTATTTAACTAATTTAACAGCAACGATGAACAACGATGTAAAGACAAATTTTAAATTAAGAAATAGTTTAAAATGAAAGAACAAAAGCTTTTTAGATAAAAGTTACTTGGCATATTTTGTGCAATACGTTTTCTTAAAACCATTATTATAATTGCGGTACACAGTAACGTTTACTAACAACGTAATTACAAATATATATGCATAAAATTTTTCGAAATATTAATAATTGAACGTATTTTTCAACCGTCGGTTTTGTCCAGTTTCAAAATTCATGCATTTCCCCGCGAATTTATGGAACTGATTTCTCACGACTTCACGACTGATTTTAATTATTCATGCTTGTCATTAGTCTCTATTTCTATTGAAAACCCGCATTGAACATTCCCAAACTCACGGAAAATTATGGTATGTACGTCCTGACGATGACTCACACCGCACTAAAAGCATAAATTTTATACACTATATTTTTATGAATAAAAAAATTAAAAAAAAAGCTCACGATGCTCAAGCTAACGGCGCAGAGCCACTTTTGACACGCTGAGTCGAGCCCCCTAATTACCCCGCGCTTGGCCCAATTCACAGCAGCGTTCAAGAAAAGCCGAAAACCCTTCCGAAAACGGTATACCTATCATACGACAAAGCGCGAGCACCGATCCACTCTCTCGCTAATTAATCTCCCTCTCCCCCTCTCCTACCTTTCACTCTCTTGTCTCTCAGCCGGAACAAAGCTTTCTCTTCCCGCGACACTGTTATACTTCCTCCTGCACTGTGTCGACGAGTCTTAAATACACCCTCGAAAAGTCGGATCAACTTTGAAAGCTCGCTCGCACGCACCTGCGACACCCCCTAAAAGTGGCACAGGCCGTCGCGCTCTTTTCGTCGACTCTTCGGCTCCTCGCGCACGTACATATATACACCCACACACAGTCTTGGGGACCGATAACAGTAATCGCGCGCACGCGAGTGAGAGTCAACTGAACTGTCCCTGGCGGCGTGGATCCACACGCGGTAGCGGCGGCGGCGCACTGCTGCTACGTGCCGTAGCGCGATGTGTGCGTATGTATAATATACCCCCGAACACAGCTGAGGGGGGCCGCGCCGCGTTGTCTGCGCGCGCGACACACACGCTGTGTGTATTTCGCTAGTATATGTACCAGCCAACTCGCTCGCTCTTTCTCCGCGAGCAAGCGCGCGCGCATCACGCTTGGCTCCAGCCAAGAAGCGAAATGTCAATAACGCAAGCGCGCGCCGACGCTTGCGCACCCCCGCGATCGCGCGCAAGTATGTATAGTATGTGTGTGTGTGTGTGTGTAGTATAGGGGGTTGGTATGAGTATGTGTTCGGTGACGAGGCGAGGCCTTTTTTAGGTTATGCGAGGAACCGCGCTACTCACGTATATAGGTATAATATATCGTCGCGCGGTACGAAGAAAAGCCAATTTCTTAACTCGGACGAAGAAAAGCCAGTATCGCCCGAAAAAAAGCCAGAAATGAGCCAATACTATGGCTTTTTTCGCGCGAAACTGGCTTTCCTTCGTCCGAGTTAAGAAATTGGCTTTTCTTCGTACCGCGCGACGATATATTCGTGGCATAATGGGGCCGAGAAGATTTTGGAGTATTCGGATGGTGGTGATGAGAGGAGCGGGGGAGAGAGATAGAGAGTGAGAGGTTATGTTTTGAAAGGAGTTCATCGATTGGAAGGGGGTTGGCAAACAGAGGGATATATGGGGGTCGTCGAGGGAGGGACGAGCTGGGAGAGGTAATGAATGCATTAATTAGCATAATTATGAACTTGGAGGGTGCAGGCCTTTTTGAGCTCGCGATCTGCCATAATTCAGCGACGCTGTTCTATTCGCAATAACATACCTATAATAAATCTTTGGATTCTCTAGTTTGAAATACGCGTTTTCGCGTTAATAAAAATGGTTTTACTTATTTCCTGTAGATATACTGTGTATTGCTTCGCGTATATGTCCGATCGTTTCATTTTGCTGTGTATGTAAAAAAAAATGTCCACTCTAGTGGCCATTAGCTGTCAGTGGATTAATAATTTAGTTGGCTGGCTCATTATATCGACTAACTCAACACTTTTAGCAGAAAGTGATATTAAACGGTACTATTATTTCTCGCTTAAAAACTAAAAACGAAATTTATTTGTAATGTTCAATAATGACATATTTATTTTTATTTGAAACCTCTTCGTTATAATACGAAGGAATTATTAAATGGTATATGCCAGCAAATTTTAAACCACAGATTTTGTCCGTAAAAATCGTCAAAAAGGTTTTAAATATATAGAAAACGAAGATTTTCAAGAACAACAAAATAAATAACAAATAATTGAGTATTTTAATTATATATTTAAAAAAGTTTTATTTTTTTCTCCTAATCACAATTATGAATTAGAGAAATATTTAATGTATGGTCTATTTAAATACACGTAAGAGTACTAAAATTAATAAAGGACAAAGGCAGTACTCCAAATATAACGATATGGAATCATGACAATGTCCCAATCTTTTGAAAAACGTCGATTTTAAATAGTTAAACCATTATTGTGATAATAATAGACAGAAATTTATACAATAACAATTGTTTGTTACTCGTCTTTTATTTGTTTTAATCAAGTTACGATCAGAGTTTGTTTTGGTAATTATTTTTGGCATAGTTATTTAGGTTAGGTTAGGTCATTCCCGTGTCTGTATATATATACATATACGATTCTTTAAAAATCACACAATCTGTCGGTTTTTTAAATAGACTTACGTGTCAGATTTCGCAGCCTTCCAAATCAAATGTTCATTGTCATCTGCAACATAGTCAAGTAATCACAAAAAACAGTACGTATTCTTCCTTATATTATCCAATTTTCGATAAACTATCACTGATAAGTATTTCAGGTTATGATGCGCGCAACGTATACATCCATAGCATACGTAACGAGCGATACGCACATTTCACGACAATGTCACACATCCTCGAATTGAAAAAAAAATCCACTAGCAATGCACGCCTCCTTTTCACGTGCGCTCGCATTCAGCAGGTAAGTACATAATAAGTACACCGATTTCTTTCTCTCTCTCACCCAGGATGACGTCGTTGCGCGAGGAAGTGAATGTTTACACGACTGCGGGCGCTGGCATTTCTGGAAAAACACCGCGCGCACGGGGATGCAGGACGTGCATGGAGTATCGACGAGAGAAGTCGAGTTGGGAGAGTCTCTGTCTGTACACGTACATTACACGGGATTTTGTGTGCGAGTGCTCGCTGTGCGCGGTGCGGAACCCAAACCCTCGTGACTACGGCCGAAACTGAGTGCAGATGCACTCGCTGGAAAAACTGTAATGGACTGCTGGAAAAGAGAGAGGCATTGTGTAGGAGTTTGCTCGTTTGCTGCGTGGACGAATGCATGGCGCCATCTCTGAGATATGCGAAGAAAGAGGTCGTAGGAATCGACATTATCACAAGGGTTAAAAGGCGGTAAATTTGAAGTACAATTTGCTTTGCTGCACGGAGTTACATGTTATATACGTAACACCTTTTTTCTGACAGTTTTTGCAAAAAAAAGCAATAATATATTTAAATAATCATTCGTAAACGTACCATATGGTGATAATGATAGAGCAAAATTTGATTAAGTTGTTTTTTATTAGGTAAGTCGTACTCTGCTTCTATAAAGGTTAGAATATACTTAACTAAATTAAATTAAAACTTCCTAAAAGAAAATGATATTTTAAAACAAACATTTGAACTTGAAACCATGAGTTTATGAAAAATAATATGTTATCTAAGCTATTGTCTTTTATTTCTCAACCCGACTTCTAATATTTATTTATATTTTATAAAAATTAAAAAAAAAAAGATTCTTTCTCAAATCAAGATCAAAATGAGCCCTGTTCAATCAAAAGCAACATCGTGTTGTATAGTTTCAGAGATGTGGATGTACATATACATACGTTTAAAAATATATTTTAGTATGTTCTTTAGAAAGCTTGTTTTCACTATCACAAAGCTTCCTCTAGAAAGATGCAAAATTTTAAATATACTTCTAGAATTATTAGAATGCCAAAGTATGCCTTACATTCACACAATGTTAAGTAAAGTTTGTCTATTCAATTATGGTTATTTAAAATTATTATTTTACGGTTCATAAGAAAATAGATGTTGCGATAACTTAGAATAGAAGTCTCAATGAAACTATCAAATCCCAGCTTAAAATAGTTATCTTACAGGGTACGACAGTTAGTGCATTCGCACCTAGACGTCCGTGCAGCAGTACTTACTAATATTAACTTCCGCTTACCTTCTTCATAATTCTTTAAATCACGGTGTGATGTACTATGCGTCACACAGTGTTAAGTAAGGTTTGTCTATTCGTTTATGTTTATTTAAACTTATTATTTTACGGTCCATAAGAAAATAGATGTTGCGATAACTTAGAATAGAAGTCTCAATGAAACTATAAGAGATTTTTTATTTCATTAATATTTACAAATGTTGATATTTCATTCGATGCTTATGTTTAATAATTTTTAAAGAATATTTACAATTTTCCCTTGCAAAAGAACTCTTATTAGAAGTTCCATGAACATTGTATATGTTATCTTTAATTATATTTTTTCATCATTCAATATTAAATTTGGATTCAGTACTCGCGAAAAAATATAAATGAAGTCGTTTTGTAATAATCATTTTTTGACTAAATGATTTAAATACTTCTGTATACGTATATATTAAACATAAATTGGGTTACTAAAGTGACTGTAATATATTGGATAAAATGTATTGTTTCGAGTATCAATTGAAATTATTTAGTTATAAATAAAACTTGAATTTCTGAATATAAAATGATTCCTTTTAAAGACGTGTTCTTGTTTATGCACATACTGATTGTGCACATATTAATTGTGCACACTTTAACATTGGTATATATCTATATATATAGATCTGTACCAATGCTATCTGTGCACAATAAATATGTGCACAATCCTTATGTGCATAAACAAGAACATGCCCTTTTAAATGCAAGTTTTAAAATAAATCAAATTGATTGCAGTTTATTAAAAGCATTTAAAAATTTTAGAAATAAATTCATCTAAATTATTTTTAATGCTTTAATTAAAGTGTTTAAATACAGCTGATCATTCCTTATTATATCATTACTAAAATTTAGAACAATAATTGATAGCATTAAAAAATCTTTCTCTAGTAAAAAGTAATATATTTTCAGTTAGTCTGATAAAATTATCCTAATCGTAAACGGTAACAAAAATTATTACAAAAACTACTTACAAGATTAAAAAATTTATTGTAAAAATATACATCTTTTTAAAATAAATGATATTCTACAATGAAATTATGACTGATGTTCATCAAGATTTTCAACACCTTTAGAAATAAGTTTCATTTTTTGATGAACATTTGGAGGCGATTTCAATGTCCCATCTTTATTAAATATATCTTCTGGGCAATACTTTTTAGTACATATGCGTATCGTACCTTCTTCTGAACACCAACACGTATTACAATAAAACTTGAATCTCATTTTTGGTGTACACTTCATATTAACTTCTTCGCTCGAATCTTCAAATGTAAAAAATGACAAAGTTAATCTTTACGTATTTTATTTTTCATTAATTTCAAAGATTTTAAGGAATGATTTATTCTACCCTCTTGCAAACTTCTCAGAGCTCTTTCTTGATGATTATATCGTATGCTTATGGCTTTTCTTTCGCGGAAAATAGCATTATTTAAGCCTGCGCTGCTAACTCTAAAAGCATCTAGAATGTTAAAAGGAATGTATATTTCTGCCTATGAATAATTTTAAATAAACGAACTTACCAAAATCACTGACACTGAGAATTAATAGCACTGTACAAATAGTTGTAATATACATTTTTTCATAAATGTATAGAAATTAAAGCACTCGAACGATAGAAGCATGTATCTTCTGTGAGGTAGCCTACAGCCGCCTGATCGAATAAACTTGACACATTGAACTTGCAACGCAGCTGCCACAGCACTTGTTTGGGACACGAAAGAAGTGGGGATGTAAAGATGAGCAAGACGAGAGCAATCACTGACATATAGCGTCGACGGTAATTTGTCAGCGAGGGTCTCGCTGTGTGGAATAAGAAAGTTTATTAGAAAATTGTTATTAGCGCGAAGCCCACTCATTCAAGCTTTAATTTTAATACCTCATTTCCGCTTGTTCTTTTCGGGGGAGATGATTTTTATTTAAATGATTCACTAGCAAATTTTTGCTCAATTGATGTAGAGCAATACTGCTATATCTACGTAATCACTAATAATTATATATTTTACAAATAAATTTAATATTTACATAGCAAAAATGATTAAGGTTAAATACAAATATTTTTGTAAGTAATCAATTTGCTTGAAAATAATTTTTTTTTCTATTAAATTATTTGTTCGTATTTGTATGTATACTATCCCGCGTAAAAAAATTTGATTATCGATATATGGCCAATATATCGGCCATATGTCTCTCCGGCGCCAAAGCGAAATATTGACCATAGTATTCCCAATATAATTGTTATATAAATTCTTATTTATATGTAGCTCTAAGAATAAAAAATATGGGCCACATTATGAACATTATATGGAAAATAGTATGGCCAATACATGACTCGGGCGCCGGAGCGACATATGATCCACATATTGCCCATACATCTGATGTATGGCCCATATGATGCCCACACATTGCTCATACTCTGAGCAATATATTGGCCACTTAATCTTTTTTTGCGCGGGATTACTTATACTGTTCAATAATAAGTCTCAATAATGATCTGAGTATAGATAATTATGATAGTTAAATATATTAATGAGATAGCACAGTATGTGTTAAGCTTCGAATTTATCGAAAAAAAAACCTTCCATATTCAAATTATGATAGCTATTTTCAAGAAATACGAGTTGGTTATTTAAGTACTAAGTAAGTTATTTTAATAACAATGCTAATAAAACAAATTTCTATCATAATTAAAAATTTAAGATACTCTTAAAATTAACTACTATTACTATTACTCACACACTTTCACTCATATGAACTCTTTAACATTTGATCATTTTATTTTATTTAAGCTCTATAAAATAAAAAAAACCGCTGCCAATTCATTGGCACGTAGCTTCCTCAAACTAATTTATCAATTCCTTTTTTTATACTTCTTAATAAAATAATTTTTTTCTCAAAAACGAATGAAGTAAATTTATTGAAATTTTAACCAAATATAGTTTTTAATAAGTGTAATAAGTGGTTACCTATATTGCAAACAAAATAGTCTATAAATTTTAAGCTTCTACATGGAGTCGTCATTTAGAAATTACGATTATCAAAAAAACGTAAAAAGTTGTATCCTTAAATATCTCTAAAAATCATGAGACAATTCTTTTACCTAAAGGACTTATACAATAAATATATAAACTCTACATTTCCACAAAATTTCAACATGATTAAATCGATTTTTTTTCCTCTAGTTATCAGGCGATCAAGAAAGAAACTTTGTAAAATACGAAAATTTTCAATGTCAAATATTTCGAAAAGTAATTGTACGATCATAGTGAAAATTCGCACACATATTATATAAATCACATACAAAATTGTTTATAAATTTGGAGCTGATACATCGAGCCGTTTTCAAGAAATTACGATTTGAAAAAAAACTTAAAAAATTTTTAACGCCAAATATCTCTGAAATTTATGACCAATCATTTTGCCCAAAGAATTCGACCGAGAGCTATCCAAAATCTACCCCTACAAGTAATTTTAAAGCGATTAAGCCAATTTTACTCCAGTTATCGTGCGACATACAAAACTCATTTTTTCGGTTTCCAAATTTTTTTCTCAAAAACTAATCAACAGAATGGATTCAAATTTTTACAGATTATAGCTACTTATATTCTGCATTATCATGATTTTTTTCAAAAAAATTGACCGGTTAGTTTGGGAGTTATAAGCTTTTAGAAAAAAACACGTTTTTGTTAATAACAAAAAACCGTGATAGCTAGAGAATTTTTTTTTTTAGAAAATATAGGTATTTTAATGCTCTTTCGAAAGCTTCCCATACGATTGAAAAATCTCAATGTTATCATTAAAAAAAAATGAAAATTATTTTTTCAAAAAGTGAAAAATCGATATAAAAAAAAATTATCTAAAAAACTACATAATATTATTATTTTCCAAAAATCTTAAAAAAAAAGAAAAATTTTAAGCGCTGTCCGAAAACGATTGGAAAAAAATTGAAAAAGTTACAGCGTTACACACGCACACACACACACACATATACATACATACGGACATTTTTTTAAAATAGTATATTTTGACTCCAAATGACTCATAACATCTTCCTAACATGTTCTCTTGAAAATTTTTTTTTCAGCGTCACAAAGCTTCCTCCATGAGGAAGCAAAAGTAAGATTTTTTGCTGGTATTAAATATTGAATAAATCACTGAACGATTCCTTTAAATATGTATAAAAAGGTTCTTTTATAGTCGAATGACTATATTATATAATAACTATATAAATATATAATATATAATCTTAATATATAAATATATAATATATAATAATAATAAATAAATATATAATCTTCACATCAGAGCATGAGGGTACAATATGCACTAAGGCCGATGGGAAGACGATACACATTGATTTACAGAGGCTGTAGAATATGTGGCCAGGGGCTTTATCGAGATAAACAAAATGCTGTTTTCATTTCTGGCCAATTAGCGAGCTGGAAATTTTTGAATAGCCAATCAACTTTCTCAATACCTCGAAAATTTCGCCTTGTACCGAACACTCGGTAAAGCCCTAGGTGTACATGTATCACCCTGGACATAAAGAGCGAGAATTCAAGAATCTTTGATAAGAAAATTAATTAAATATTCAAAATAAAATTCACAAACTTATAACCCCAATTTTGATTAAACTCATAATCATGAGAACGGATCCTGGTAGGTTTCTTTAAAGTTTCTACTTTATTGTAAATATCTTTATCGCCAATCATAGCAGTGCAAGTAGCGGTAACCCCATCTTCCATGCAAATGCAGTAATGGCAGTAATCTTTGAAATACTTTTAGGCTCGCAGATCAACGGTGTCTTGAAGAGTTGATCTTTGTTGTAAATATTTTTATCACAGGCTTTTTTAGCGCAAATATAGTTGGATCCATCCTCTGTACACAAACAATTGTTACAGTCCAGTTTTTCTAAGCTCTTACCTGATTTCCAAACTTGCTTAAAAATGTATGGTTTGTCATTATTGTTTACCGCAGAGAATTAACCATTGAAATAAAAAAACTAAATTAGTCTAAAAATATTTGGAAAGATGGTTTAATATCAATACGTTTCGAAAATGCATTTGTTCGTGTTTATGTATCTAGATGTTCTATACTATGTACAGAAAAATGTACATGTATATTAGGTACAGTAAAACTATCTTGATAACTAATTTATTGACTTTACAGTAGAAAGTAGCTATTATTTAATTAATCAAATGTTATGATTATTAACAATTAATTTGTTCGTTTTCTTTTCTTTCATAAGTAGTCAAATTTCGATTAAAGATTTTTAGTTTTTAATATTTTTTCATATTAAATAGTGTTGTTTATTATTCTACTACAATTAATGTTAAATCTGAAAATTGGTGCGACTGCTAAAATGAAATATTGCTTTACGATTTGAGTTATAGATCTGTGTGCTTGTCTTTGTGTGAAAATTATTATTAACTTTCAATTAATTATTTTATTTAATTATTTATTTTTAGTAGTTTTATAAATATAATGGACCGATTTAAAAATATTTGTTGAGCATTACGTGACGACAGTTGTCACAATATATCTGCTGTGCCAAATTTATTATTAAGGAAACACTTTTGATCGTAATTCATATTTTGAAAATTAATAAATGAAACTTTAACAATATTTTTCACTGAATAAAAAGTAGTTTCAATGTTTATTTTTGGAGTAACAGTTATTTTTAAAAAAAAATGAGATTTGTGGTCACTGCGATAGAACTATATAGTTCAACCGTTATAAAAATTTGCACGTAGATTTTTCATTTTTTAACCAAGTTTGGCGTTTCGAAAAGTTTGTTTGTAAATTTAAAAATATTTTAGATGTACCTATTTTTATCTTAGTTGAAAAAATTATTAATTAAAAATAAAGTACTGGGTTTTTTAAAAAAGTTATAAGCTTACTAGTGTGTGTGTGTGTGTGTGTGTGTGGGTGTGTGTGTGTGCGTGCGTGCGTGCGTACATATGTGTGTGTAAAATACACAAGAAATTTCATTGAACAATATTTTTTAAGATTTTTGTTTTTGACCAGTTTTATTATTGAAATGTTCATATAAATGATTTTTTATTAATATCGTTACAATGTTAGTTTTTGACATTAAAAATAATATAATGTTTTTATATAAATTAAATTTAAAGATACTGTGGATGCACTGACAGTGGTATTTTAATGAATTATTTCGTAGACTAGACGTTTTGATGGTATGCATATCAAGTTCATTAAAATATACTTGATTTTAGTTTAGATTTAGTTACAGTTTTAAGAGTGCCGTCTTTATTCCATGTATTTTTGTCACAATACATTTTGGTACACGCAAAAGCAGATCCATCTAAAGCGCACGCACATTGATTGCAGTAGTTATAGAACAATTTGCCTGGCTCACAAACTTTCTTCTGTTCGACTGTAAATGAGATTTATCAGTCTTATTCACTTTTTTCAACAAACCTATTTCAAGCAAAAATGACATATAATTGAATATTAATATACCTGATCTGTATGCTCTAATTAAAGAACTGAATGGATATTTGAGACTTCCATTTTTGTTAAACATTCCTTTATCACAAGCCCTCTTGGTGCAAGCAGCAGCCATACCATCTTTGGAACATGTGCAAATGTTGCAATAATCATAGAAATGACTGAGCGGTTCGCAAACTAAGGGAGCCTTGAAAGTGCCATCTTTATTGAAAATATTTTCATCACACGCCTTCTTGGTGCAGGCATAGTTTGAACCGTCAGCGGAACACACACAATCATTACAATATTCTTTGAATTGAGACTTAGGTTCACAAACTTGATCGTTAGCTATAAACATAATATTTCATAAAATTAATAATTATTGAATTCAACTCCTAATTAATTTAGATATAAATTGCTTCTGACAGTTTATTTCTAATTTACATTAAGTATTTTATGGTTAGTAAAGTTGTAAAATAATATAAATAAACGTACAGTAAATCTCGGCTATGCATTACGTAACTTACTAGATCGAGCTACTCTTTTGTGATTTTTTTCAATATCCTTAATACTTCCATCCCTGTTATAGAATATCTTATTGCACAATTTCAAAGTACAAGCAGCTTTCAGACCATCCTTACTACAGACACAGGTGTTGCAGTAATCTCGGAAAACACTTCCAGGTTTACAAAATTTTTCTTCAGCTAAAGTAACATCATACATTTGTTGTAACTATCGCAGCTGTTAAAAGAGTGGTCAGTATAATGAAAACAAAAATTTAACCTGATCTTGTAATTTGTGGATGGCCAATTTGCGTATGCATGAGAGAGTTTGATCGGCAACTCATTTTCGTGCAAACATATTCGGTACCCCGGGTTGAGCATGTACAGCTATTGCAATCGATGTGGAAAACTGAGTTTGGAGTGCAAACTTGAACGTAAGAAACATGGTTTTCTTCCATTAGTTCTATAAAATACAGTTTTTTTTTATTATAATGGAAATATTTTTTGATTTTAAAAGAAAAAATGTAATAATATATTTTTTAATAGATATTTTTAAGTAGATATCTTACGGGATTCTAGAACTTCAATTTCGGTGGCTTCCGGGATGATTTCCTTAATTATATCGAGAGGAACTTTGAGACTCCCATTCTCATTGAAAATACCAGTGGGACACGGTTTTTCTGTGCAAACAGAAGCACTTCCATCTTCATTACATACACATGTATTACATTCGGTTCTGTAATATGCGCCAGGTGTACACGATTGATAGGCTAAAAGTAGATAAAGATATAGAATGCAATTATTGAATATAAATTATTGAATATAAAATAATAGGTAATAAATAGTAATTACACGATAGTTTTTAGTTTATATGTCATAAAACTTTTACGTTTAATTTAATATTTTTAAATGTAATTTTACACGTTCATTTGGAAAATTAGTTTAAATTATAAACTACCTCGATAAAATATTTATCAATATTACCTTGATTACGTAGAATTTATTCTAAACAAACTAACCTGAGGCGGATGTAGCTGCTGCTAACACAATTAAGAAGAACTGCATGTTTTCTTTAGTCCTTGCTCTTCTCACGATTTGTAGTAACTTCTGCAAGTGAACACAATAAGTCGTTTCATTAAATACTTTTACTTGCGATTTAGTAGTGGGGAGCACAACAAATCCGAAATACTCCTATTCCTTCGAGCAGAAATGATACGATACTTATTTTTTATCAGTCATACGAGTATAAGTAATACAGAGTGAAAACACACCTCTATATTTACTAGATAAAAAAATTCTGAGTAAATTATTTGTATAATTATTCAATATTGATAATGGGTTACTAGGACTATAATAATTGTTTAACATCAATTTTTAAACATATATAAATGTGAATAAATGTGATATTTATAATGCACTTTGATTGTAAAGTGAATTCTTGCCATGTATAATATATTATTTGTTTTTACATATTGATTTAAGTTACTTTTATGAAATGATATTATTAAGATTAAAGAAATATTAGTTCTTAAGAATTTCAATAATTACTGAGAAATCCTTAATTTTCATTCTAGAAAAAATTAACCTTCATTCTATATATTATCAATTATTATTGTCAATAAATTAATATTTAAAAAATAATCGTCCTTACTGACGTTATAATGTATAATATAAGAACTTGAATAAGTACTTTTAATAACACCGGCACAAAAATAAAAAGTGGTCTGTACTTTTGCCCAGACCCACCTATCTTCATGTATTTTTTCGCGCTGAATCCGAATCTGGAGTCCGTTTAAGCCCTACACCTCAAGATTTTGAGTAAATTGCAAAAAAAAGCAAAAAATTGCGAAATATCGCGAAAAGTGGAGAAAAATCACTATAGTGAGTACGAGAAAATTCGAAGAAAATTTTTCTGACTCGGATTAAGGGTGTTTATTATGTATTTTTTCGCGCTAAATCCGAATCTGGAGTCCGTTTAAGCCTCACACCTCAAGATTTTGAGTAAATTGCAAAAAAACAGCTAAAAATTGCGAAAAATCGCGAAAAATCACGAAAAATCGCTTTAATAAGAACGAGAAAATTCTGAAAAAATTTTTCTGACCTCGATTAAAGGTGTTTCTTATGTATTTTAATGCGCTGAACTCATTTCTGAAGTTTTTTAAATTCTATTACTTACCGATATTGCCAAAACCGTGAAAAATAGCTAAAAAAAAGCGAAAAATCGAGAAAATTTGAAAAATTCGGGAAAAAAGAAACTAGAAATCATCAATAGCACAAAATCTGGAACGAATTTTGCTCTTATACTTTTTTCTCTTGTAGCGAACTCTTTTCTCTTGAAATGACCTATGCAACGAGTTTCTTTTTCTCTTTTTTGTATTCTGATTCGTTTCTCTCTTGAGCGTCAACAGAAATCTGCCATCATGTTAACATCCCATGTTCCTTGGTATCGTTTTTCCATTTCATTTATGTCTTGATGGAGTCGTTCTCCTTGTTCTTCACTGAAGTCTCCGAGGTTTTCAGGGAAGTAGTCAAGATGAGAGTGCAGAAAGTTCAGTTTGAGATTCATCAAGCAGCCTAATTCTTTAAAATTTTTCAACAAGTCTTTAACTAAATTCTGTTAGTCATTACTCTTCTCATTTCCTATGAACTTCTCAGAGACATTTTTGAAACTTCGCCATGCCGCTTTTTCAGTGTCATTCATGTGGTTCGTGCAATTTTTGTCTTGAAAAAGAGTGCGAATTTGAGGGCCATTGAAAATACCTTCCTTCAATTTTATTACTTTTCGCTGGAAACTTTTCTCCTAAATATTCGAAACAATCACCATCTTTGTTTAGAGCTTTGATAAATTGCTTCATAAAACCAAGCTTGATATGAAGAGGTGGTAGCAGAATATTTGAAGGACCAACCAACGGGCTGTGAATGATGTTCCTCGTCCCTGGATGAAACTCCGTTCTCATTTGCCATTCTTTCTGTTCGTAGTGATTTTTTTCTGTCTCCGTTATCCTACAGACATAAGAAGTAGGGATTTTTAGTAAAACCTGATTGCTGGCTTAGAATCAGGGTTGAAACTTTTAGATCACCGCAAACTTTCCATTGATGTTCCCAGTAGTTTATTTTCTCCATAACTGTCTGCAAATTCTCGTAAGTCTCTTTGAGTTTCATTGAGTGAGCTATCGGAATAGGTGCATATGTGTTCTCGTTATGAAGCAGCACAGCTTTGAGACTTCGTTTTGAAGAATCAATGAAAAGTCTTTGTCCTGATAAGTGTTCGGTTTTAATTCATCAACACCAACCCTTTTACATCCGAACAAAAACCTAACGAATTCTCCTCATCTTTCCTGAAAAATTTGCGAAACTCCTTTTCTCTATCACGATAAATGTAAGCTTTGGTTTCTTTTGACAACAAATTTTTCTTCTTTAGTGCAGCTGCTAGACATTCAGCTCCATCTTTGGGTAGTTCCAAATCTCGTATGAGATCGTTCAACTCCTGCTGGTTGAAAGTTTGAGGAACATTCGCCTCACCTGCTGGTAAGTATTCGTCGTCCTCGCTATCATTTTCACATTCCACCACGGAGATCTCGTTAGCTTGCATTTCTTCTTTCCCCCCGGAATGGTCTACATCCATATGTACAGTAGCGATTGTTTCATTGACGACTGCTATCTTTTCCAGTTTTGCGACGGAAGGTATTTTTGATGGCCCGCAAATTCGCACTCTTTTTCAAGACAAAAATTTCACGAACCACATCAATGACACCGTAAAAGCGGCATGGCAAAGTTTCAAAAACGTCTCTCAGAAGTTCTTAGGAAATGATGACTACCAGAATTTGGTGGAAGACTTGTTGAAACATTTTAAAGAGATAGGCTGCTTGATGAACTGCACTTTCTTCACTCTCATTTTGACTACTTTCCTGAAAACCTCGAAGACTTCAGTGAAGAACAAGGAGAACGATTCCATCAAGACATAAGTGAAATGGAAAAACGATACCAAGGAACATGGGATGTTAACATGATGGCAGATTTCTGTTGGACACTCAAAAGAGAAACGAATCAGAATACAAAAAAGAGAAAAAGAAACTCGTTGCATAGGTCATTTCAAGAGAAAAGAGTTCGCTACAAGAGAAAAAAGTATAAGAGCAAAATTCGTTCCAGATTTTGTGCTATTGATGATTTCTAGTTTCTTTTTTCCCGAATTTTTTAAATTTTCTCGATTTTTCGCTTTTTTTTTAGCTATTTTTCACGGTTTTGGCAATATCGGTAAGTAATAGAATTTAAAAAACTTCAGAAATGAGTTCAGCGCATTAAAATACATAAGAAACACCTTTAATCCTGGTCAGAAAAATTTTTTCAGAATTTTCTCGTTCTTCTTAAAGCGATTTTTCGCGATTTTTTGCAATTTTTAGCTATTTTTTGCAATTTACTCAATCTCGAGGTGTAGGGTTTAAACGGATTCCAGATTCGAATTCAGCGCGAAAAACACACTAGAAACACCCTTAAGGTAGTTCTCTAACACATTATAGTTTGTGCGCTCAGCGAGAGCACAAACTATATCATCCGCATGCCATACACGTCGTTTTGTCTCTCTCGCTCTCATGCATGTCGTCTGCTATTTGTGTTTATAATCATTCATATTTTTTTAGAAAGGTCGGCTTGATACATATTTGATAAACTTAAAAGAAAGAGCTCAATTTTATCTTTTTTAAGTTATGTTTTTCTTTTTGAAAACCCACTTTTTTATCAAGTAATACTATTACTTCCTGTAATGCGTTATATGGCGTCATTTACTCTCAATGTAAAAGTAACCATTTTCAATAATTTTTTTCTTGAAAAATAGGTCGGCAACCTATATTTTAAAAAATAAAGAAAAATTATTTAGATTTTAAAGAACACGCTAGAATTTTGTTACTTTCGAAACCCACTTTTTGATATATGTATTAGAGAACTACCTTAATTCGAGTCAAAAAAAATTTTTCAGAATTTTCTCGTACTCACTAAAGTGATTTTTCGCCACTTTTCGCGATTTTTCGTAATTTTTAGCTTTTTTTGCAATTTACTGAAAATGTCGAGGTGTAGGGCTTAAACGGACTCCAGGTTCGGATTCAGCGTGAAAAAATACACAAGAAACACCTTTAATCCGAATCAAAAAAATTTTTTCAGAATTTTCTCGTACTCACTAAAGTGATTTTTCGCCACTTTTCGCGATTTTTCGCAATTTTTAGCTTTTTTTTGCAATTTATTCAAAATCTCGAGGTGTAGGGCTTAAGCAGACTCCAGATTCGGATTTAGCGCGAAAAAATACATGAATATAGGTGAGTCTCATCAAAAGTGCAGACCACTTTTTTTTTGTGTGCCGCTGTAATTTATAGTAATATAATTAATCTATTTATTTATTCAAACCAGTAAGAAAATACAGAGTAAAACATTAACTCCAATAAACCCTGCAGAGATAAACACAGTTATCTGTATGTAGGTCTGGCAAAAGAAGTACAAAAAAAACTTAAAGACTAAAACTTAAAACTAAATATAAAATTTTTAATTTTTAACAATATGTACATTAGTAAATGCTCCATGCTATTCCACAATTTATAATAAAACTTATTTGTATATATCAAAGAAAATTAAAGTTAAACAGTTTCCATTGCTTAATAGGTATTCTTTATCCATGCTTTTATAATTTTCTGATGAGGTACTCTGTCTATATCTAAAAATTTTAGTTCGTTTGGTAGAGAGTTAAATGTTATAATGACTCTTTTATAACTATTTTTGTCACTAATTCTAAATCTATTTTTAGGTACGATTAGGCTCTTATTTCTTGTCACACTAGATGATGTGAGGTATTTCATTTTGAGATCATAATAGTGAAATCTTATAGATTCGAAAGTAAATAGCTGTTCTAAATTTAGAGGATTATCCTGTATGATAAACTTATTTTTATTAATAATTAAAAAAATTCTTTTTTGCAAATTTTGTACCAGATCCCGATTATTATTGTACGCTCCTCCCCAAGCTATTATGCCGTAGTTTACTATACTATGGAAAAAAGCGAATGATAATAGATCATTCGTAGTGTCTCTGTCGGCATTGATTTGGCAATTTTATAAAAAACATATACTAAATATTTTGTTTTATTTATTAAGTATTCTATGTGTTTATCCCACTTCAAGTTGCAATCAAAGAATATTCCCAAATATTTGTAATTTTCTACTCTCGCTATATTTTTATCTTGGATCTTTACATTTATTTGAGTTGGAATACTATCAGTATAGTTGCCATACGTCATACAAACAGTCTTTCCGACGTTTAAAGATTATTTACCTTTTAAACTTATTTAAACTTATTTACCGTTAACCACTTATGGATTACTAATAAAAACTTATTTATATTTTCTTCTGCTTTACTCCAATTTTCGCCTGTGGCTATTATAGCAGTGTCATCAGCATATGACAATATTGATTCCATGGGTATCTCTTTCAAGATATTATTGATATACAGTATAAAAAGCAGTGGTCCAAGGATCGTGCCTTGAGGAACACCTGTATTTATTAATAAATCATCACTTTCAATACCATCTATTTTGACTGCTTGATATCTGTTACTAAGATAACTTGTAAGTAAAACCAGAGCCTGACCTCTAATTCCAATAAAATGTAGTTTATCGATTAAGATTTTATGATCCACTGTATCAAACGCCTTTGCTAAATCCAGAAAAGTTACAATCGTTGGTTTACTCTTATCCAAATTATTTAACAATATATTCGTTATATGATTCATCAATGAAAAATATTTAAAATTTCTAAAAAAAAAAAAATATTTCGACGCCTCGTACAAAGAAAAGCACCGTTAAAAACCTCGGACGAAAGAAAGTGTGATGTCACACGTACTTATTTTTAATTTTTTGTTATTTCATGATTATCCCGTGCTTATATCGAAGGGTAAACATTAGCGTTTATATTTCGCCGAATATGAAGGCCTCGCGTTCAGTTTTATTACCTTATTTTTCTCTTTTATCTAAGCCTAATTAAGATATTCGCGAATATACTAGACTAACAAGGGGAGCACCAGGAATGCGGGTCCTGGATTTGACTGAAACTGTAGGAGACACTTCTTTATGACAAATAATGAGATATGTGTCTCAAGGTTTTTGTGAATGGACCTTTTGTTCCGAGGTCCAAGCTCTTTTATGTCTAAAATGAAGTATTTTTGATGAAAATGGGATCCCTTTCTTTAGTTATAGCTTTACGAATTTTTCGGTTATATAAATGGACTAAAAAGTTTATATAAGGAGGCAGAAAAAGCTTTAATTCAAGCTTTGTCTCGTTAAAAAATATGTATTTCTCAAAAAGTTATAGGCTGTTAAAAATAAAGTAAGAACATGACTGAAAATTTCTTATTTTTTTCAGAAATCGACATTCTTTAACGAGAGAAAGCTTAAATTAAAGCTTTTTCTGCCTCTTCTCATAAACTTTTTAATCCATTTATATAGCCGAAATATTGGTAAAGCTATAACTAAAGAAAAGGTTCCCATTTTGATCAAAAATAGTTCATTTTAGACATAAACGAGCTTGGGACAAAAACCCTGGGACACATGTATCATTATTTGTCATAAAGGGGTGCCTCCCACAGTTTCAGTGAAATCCAGAACCCGCATTCCTGGTGCTTCCCTAGTAAGTCATAAACCGAAAATCACGCGTTTCTCGCGTCACCTTATTTCTTTTGTATAAAAGCTGGTCACCTTTTGTAAACCAGTACTAAGGTAAAAGACCCAGAAGATGGACACTTTGAAAAGTTGAAGCAATAGATGGACAGAGACAAAAATCATATATAAAATTAAAAAATGTCGAAACATTTTCTTTTCTAATTTTCTTTTTTGTATGAACTTTCTTATGAAGCTAATTTGAAGTCGATTTGTGGCTTACAAAAAGAAAAAATTAAGAGAATCAAATATTGGGGTTATGGTCAGAGCAGATGGTGCTGTCCATCTATACCTTCCATATGAATTTAGTGGTAGCAATAGTTGGACCATTTAAACTACATGTAATTTCGCTGTCCAACTATTCCTACCAAAATTGTCCGACTACTCCTGCAAAGAAAAAATCACCCGCCCATCTTCTCCGACAATTTAGTCATTACTTAAAGCCGATTTAAATTTTGTATTTTAATCATTTATTAACAATATTTAGTCTTATTCGTTACAAAAATGTATTCGGCTTATACATATACCGAAATTTTTACTCTAGCCAATGATTTTCACTGCGAAAAAAATGACTGAAAATTTTTAGAGTCATAAGTCCATCTTCTGGGTCTTTTACCTTAGTACTACGTTCGCGATCCGCGACTCGTATCTACGCCCACACGAGTAATCCGCGATACGCGATTAAAGTGCGTAATTATATCGCTCACCGTTACCTCTGCGATTCTAAATCGAAATTGCTTGCGCTAGTAAATCCGCGACTCGCGATCGACGCGTTTAGCTAATTAAAATCATTACTTTAGACATTTTTAATAGTTTTGCTTCCTCCTAGAGGAAGCTTTGTGATAGTAAAAAAAAAAGTTTGTGAGATAATGTCTTAGGAATGTTGTATAGAAAATTTGGAATCGAAATACACCATTTTTAGAAAATGTCCGTATGGATGTGTGTGTGTGTGTGTGTGTGTGTGTGTGTGTGTGTGTGTGTATGTATGTCCGTATACTCTGATATCTCATGATCTACTCAACCGATTTTAACGAGAGAGTGATCATTTTTTCAGATTTTGCTTCAACAATTGGGGTCAATATTTTATTTTTGTCAAAATCGATTTTTTTGTTTTTTATCGCCATTTTTAAATTTTCAAAATTTTTATTTTCAATTTTTTTATATTTAGAACAAATATTATTTATATACGATAAATTCTCTGTATGCAGAATAAAATTTTCTACAATTTAAAAAAAAAAAGCGTTAGCTATATTTCGTCATAAGTTATTCATGAAAACGTCATTTTTAGTAAATAGGTTATATTTCAAAATTAAAAAAAGATATTAACATGAATATTTTTTTGGTTATAAAGAATACTGAGTACTATAACTTACTAAATTTTTAGGTTTTTTTATTCATTATTTTTGGAGAAAAAAAATAATTTATAAAAAAAGTGTTTTTTTTTGTCGTTCAATAACTAGAGTAAAATTGGCTTAATCAGTTTGAAATTTTTTTTAGTGGTACATTTTGTATCACAATCGATTGAGTTCTTTGGGCAAAAGGATTGATCCATAAATTTCTGAGATATTTGAGGTTAAAATTTTTTTAACCTTTTTTTCAAATCGTAATTTCTCGAGAACGGCTCTATGTATCTGAATCGGGTGGGCGGCATTCGAAAGAGAATTTCAAGACCTATATTTTCTAAAAAAATTATTTGTCTAGCTATTACGGTTCTTTTGTTATTAATAAAAACGTAAACATTGAAAAATGAAAAAAATGAGTTTGGTATGTCCAACTATTGCGGGAGTAAAAATTGACTTAAGCGCTTCAAAATTCCTCGTAGAGGTGGATTTTGGATAGTTTTACACGAAAATGTTAAATACAAAAGTTGTGGATAATATTAAAACAAAAAATTTTACTATTTAATATTCTCGTGTAAAATCAACTCCTGACGAGTTGTTAGACTTATAAAAACGATTTTAAGCCGTTTACATCGTACAAAATAAAGTATGAAATTTTAAATATTGGAAGTAAAAATTAATTAAAGGAATCAGTAAATCAAGTTTGAGGAAGCTACGTGCCAATGAATTGGCAGCGGTTTTTAAGTTTTATCACATAAAAGTGAAACTTGTTTAAATCTAAAATCAGTCTAGAAACTTTTATTTGCTGCTGAACACCTGTCCCTTTCCAGGCAAGGCAGAGAACATTGACGTAAGGTAAGTGGTCTTTTCTTTCCCACATTGCGGCGGCACCGCTTCTCGAGGCCGCTGACGCGATCATCCACTCCTCCATAAAGCCACGTAACCCTTATAGAAAGCGCAAACCGCTCGGCACAATCTATTAATTATTTGTTATATAAAATAAATACTAACCATCAAATATTTAGCTGTGATAATCCGCGGTTCTAAAACTTCAAACTTAAGATATACAATCGTAGATCGTCGCAAAAGCACAACTCACTGCGCTCGGACGGAAAAGACTAGCACTATTTATTGTATTCTTATAAATAGTACAAATAGCAAGAATAAAAACTGCTACTATCAGCATTAGCAGATTGCTTTCTCAATGAGAACTCATGGTTAAATAATTTTATTTTATTCATTATTGCATCTGTAATAAAAGAGCGATTGAGTTGTGTTTTTTTTCGTCCGAGCGCAGCGAGTCGTCCCTTTTTTCATCCGAGCGCAGCAAGTTGTGTTTTTTTTTTCCTAAAAAGCCTTGAGTTGCGCTTTTCTTCGTACGGGGCGTCGATTTATCATCTACTATAATAATCTAGTATTTCTCATTCAGTCTCCTTATTTAATTGAAAAAAGTTCAGAATACGTAAATTGTAGACGTATGATAAACAAGGATTTAACATGACAAAATTATAAATTAAAATTAAAATTATTATAATCTATATGATAATAATAAAAAGACCCTTTTCTATTGTGAATTTTTCAGTTGCTATTAATGTTATTTTATATTGTATTATATACTATTTAAATGAGTCAGAGAAAAAATTAAGTTGATTCAAAATAAAAAATAAATTTAGCATTGAATAAAGTAAACTAAAATGTTTAATAAAAATCAATATAACCGACAATATTGCGAACATTTTAGTAATATTTATAATGTTATTTATTTTTGCATGTTAAATAACCTTTTACGAAAGCAATATGAATATAATATAAAAATTCTTATAAATACTTAGTGCAAAAAATATTAAAAAAGGTCTACTAGTTTCGTTGATATAAAGATGTAAACTAGGGGGGCCGAGCCCCCCTGCGTGTCTCGCTGCGCTCGACACGCCAACCCCCGCGCCCCCACACACACCTGCTCCTCGCTTCGCTCGTCGCCCGCCCACTCCCTATGTAAAAACAAAGTTTTTACATAGTAGGCACGACCGCAATGCTCAGAAAAACTTTATAATTTTATTATTGCATTAATTGTAATATCTATTTTCATTGTTATTATCATTAGAATACAAATAAATATATCTCTGCAGTAAAATTTAAATGGAAATTATGCATTTACTATTACATATTTATTATTTTTTTGTAGAAAATTTGCTTTTTAATTCTACACATATAGATATATGTAGATAACTTTTCAAATAGTCTATGATTCATATAAATTAATTAAGTATTATTAATTGATATGATTAAAGAACACATAGGAATATTAAATGTATAAGTACTATGATTGCAATTATATTTACAATTAAAAATATTGTTTTCATAGTTTCTATTTCAATTATGATGAGAATTTTTATTTTTATTTATCCAAATGTTGAATAGAAAAAAAGTTTTATTTCAATGTTATCCACAACTTTTGTACTTGAAATTTTTGTGTTAAGTAAAATGCTTTTGAATAATATAAGAAAAAATACCATTTCATTACTCCCGATTAATACAAAAATATAAAGTTAAATTTTACAGTTTTAACGAAAACTGTAGACTAATCGCTCACTGGTATTCGTATAACTTATACATATACCGTATACAATCTCAATTACGAAAAAATACTCGAGGCACATGCACACATACACTAATACCGCGAATAGGAGAAAAACAAAAAAAGAAAACCCAACACTGGTGCATTCGGCAATGGTAATCGGTTTTGGTGCTGCGTGCGTACAGAGTACAGGAGCCGTAACCGTAACGGCTATTTCGGCTATAGGCTGAGGCTATATGCTCACGTGACCGTGAGCGCTCCCAGTTGTTATGACCCGAGTCGGGGTCTAGGAGAGCAGAAAGGCGCTTCTGCAATGGTCGCCGGGTTGACCAACTGGAACGTGGAATTCGTTGTTCAATAAAGCGCAAGGAGTCGCGGGAAGTTAGAAACAAAACTCGAACACGAGAAGAATTAACTTTAACTTGATGTTTATTTAAGTAATACTACTTCAATTAATGTCTTTAACAATTCTTTCGTTAATGTGTTCGTGACTTGATATAAACTTTAACTGACAGTAAGATAATGCCAGCTTGCGCGCACTGATGCAATAACCGTTAACAAATCGGATTTTGCGCACTGATGCAATACTTGTTACGAAGCTTTAAGAGTACTTGGTAACTTTCGACTACAAGCTCAACGGCGCAACGTACACAGTGGCAAGCACTAGATTAGTTGGCCTCGATCCCAACGTACACAGTGGCAAGCACTAGATTAGTTGGCTATGATCGCAACGTACACAGTGGCAAGCACTAGATTAGTTAGCGATGATTGACTAGAACTTCTGGGCGCAACATGCCCAAGTGCAGCAGAGTACCAAGCGAGTTGGTAACGACCCAGGTCTAAAGCTACGAAGCGTCTCATGTGCTCGGTAGCGACTGACTATGGCAGCCCGGGGCTCTACTTTTACATCCTGGACGCGGACCTTAAACCGTTGACGAAAGGGTATGGGAAGAGCCAGTTCCTCTGGTGGCGAAAAGCTGAATCTTCTTGAAGTCTATTCCGAGGCCCGTAGGTGCCTAGAAGGGCCGAGAGCTTCCCTCTCTTCTCTCAATCACGGCGAGCTTCGTGGTGGGGGAACACCTGTAGATGCTCAGATCCTGGCCGAAAATCCCTTCTTGACTTGCGGCGCTTGTGCCTGCCTCTTGATTGGTTCACCTCTGTAGGCGGTTACGCTGTGATGTAGTAGCTCTCGGTTGGTAGTGGGAATAGTATGATGTAGAGGCTGTAGGGCGCTAAGTTACCCCACTCTGAAGGAGAGAGAGTGGCGGTGGACGGGTGTCAGACCCGAAAGTAGGGTCGAGAGCGCTGAGCGGCGAATGACGTTTGATGGTGGAGAGGGATTACTTACTAGTCTCTGATTGGCTGCTCCGCTGTCGACCGTTACGCTCGTAGCCCCTCGAGTTGGTTGCGTCATGGACCCATCAGCTGATGCAACGTTGCCCAACGAATTCCAAGAGTTGTTGACTCATAGCTCGTTCCTCGCCATGTTCAACCGTCGTTCATTCCAGAGGCCCTTCGATAATGGCCCTTCTCCGAATTGTTTGTGCGCTGTTGAGCCGTTGGCTAATGGATTCCAGGAATTGATCGACCATTGATTATCGTGCTGCTGGGCCGTGTTGGCTAATGGATTCCGGGGATTGATTGACCGTTGATTGTTGTGCTGCTGACTATCCTCCTATAAACAGAGCTTTACCCTACCTGAGTGAGCTTTTCCCTAGCTATTATTATTATTACAGTTCGTCTCGAAATTATTATTTATTATCAGAGTAGTTATTTTACCGCAAATTACTATCGTTATTTAAGTTTATTGCTAATCTCAATTTCTGAGCAGACTGTCATCCTAGGAGTAGTGCCCGGCCTGGGCCATCCAGCCTCATTTTGTAGCTTCTCCAGCTCTATCAATGATCTTAAAGTGTTAGTGCTTTAGAATGTGAGGGGATAGATAATTAGATAATAATTGGAGGATATCATAAAAGTGCTGTGTGTGTGGTTAGATGCGATATGGGTAGGCAGTTGTCGCTGGTCATATTAGCTCATCTAGTTAATTTCTGAGTTTAGTCAGGATATACGAACTCATTTCAGGATATCTGTTGTTTTAAAATACATCCTTATGTATTTCACAGATTTTTACTAAGTGAGACTTGCCTATTTAATAGTTTTCCAGCACACTGTAAGACTGACAAAGTCAACATTGCATTCTTTATATACATTGAACTTTACTATACTACAAAATCTATGACATATATTACACTAGTTTTTTTTGCGTAATATAATATTACTTTAACATGTATTTTTATAATATTAGACAATTTTGATTCTCTTAGTTCAATAGCTTAGGTTCTGTGAACGTAATTAACAGGTTAAGCTGTGTAATTTTATATGAAATTTCTATTTGTTATCAAAACAGTAATATAACATAATTATAGATTTTTAACAACCGAATTTTTAAACATTTTTCCAATTTTGATTTTACTACATACTAAGTTCTCTAGATCATTGACAAGAAATTGTAAGTTTTGACAGCTTTTATGTAACAGTTTTTGTTAGTTATTGTTTTAGTTTTTTTATAGGTATTTAAACGATATCTATATCCTTTGTATTTAAGAGTTCTATTGGAAATCAATTCTTTGTACCATAAACAAAAATCGTCTATTTTATGTATATTTTGGCGTTTAACATCGTTTTTATAAGCTTAACTCGTCAGTAATTGATTTTACACAAAAATGTTAAAAAGGAAAAAGTTTTATTTCAATATTATCTACAACTTTTGTATTCAACATAGTTGTGTAAAATCAAATCCTGTCAAGTTACAGTCGAAAATCGTCCCTTTCATGTATATTTTAGCGTTTAAAATCGTTTTTATAAGCTTAACTCATCAGGAATTGATTTTAGACAAAAATGTTAAATAGAAAAAAGTTTTATTTCAATGTTATCTACAACTTTTGTATTTAACATTTTTATGCAAAATCAAATCCTGTCAAGTTACAGCCGAAAATCGTCCATTTTTTAACTTTTTTAACGTTTTTCGCAGTTATCTTAGGCAAATATTGCTCGTAGAGAAAAGTGTACAACAGAAAAAATGTGTATTTTAATTAGTTTTTGCAGATAAACCGGTACATATTAGCTTGAAATTAATTTTTCTATATACAAGGCTTGAAAATCGATTTTTTGCAATTTTTCTTTGTGCCCGCATTTTGAAAATTTTTGATCGATCTTTCTCGTTAGAGAACCAGCACTTAGGTATAATTAGAGGAGTGTTTTCCCTCAATCCCGATGAAATCGGTCGAAAATTCGCTGAGATAATCCATAAACTTGATTACATACGAACGTACATACATACATACATCATAGAAAACGCTCAAAATGAACTATTTCTCGGAGGAAAATAGTTTTTATATAGTAAATTGCTAGTTTTCGGGAAGTTACAATTTTCACTCTGGTGAAAATATAAGGCTCTCCCGAGTAGCGGTCGTGCCTAAAAATGTCCATACTTAAAATTTCACATTAATATGAATGTTTCCTCGCGATTCATTCTTAATTTTTGGAATTGTTGATGATTTACTCCTTATTATGTAATTTTGTATTAATAGTTATCAGTATGAGATCATTAGAACATCTGATAATACGAATTAAAATTTAAAGAACGCTTACTCGTATACCAGCTTTTACAAACTTTTTAGATTTTGACTTTAAATTTAAACTTTATCATTATTACACATCGAACCTTGCTACTTGTTATACTTTTATACTTATATAAAGAAAGATATAAAAGAATTTAATATACATAAAATTGAATGCCATCAGATCCCTTACTTAATAGAATTGCTTCCTCAAAGAGGAAGCTTTGTAACGGTGAAAAAAATTTTTGAAACAAAAAATGTTCAAAAACATGTTTTAAGACTTTTGGCGCTAAAATCCGTTGTTTTTGATAAGAAAAATTTTCGTCTGTGTGTGTGTGTGTGTGTGTGTGTGTGTGTGTGTGTGTGTATACGCGGATATCTCATGATCTACTCGACCGATTTTAACCAGAGAGGTATCATTTTTTTGCATTTTCCTTTCACAGTTGGGGTCAATAGTCTATTTTTGTTAATTTCGATTTTCTTCTTTTTTATAGCCATTTTTCAATTTTGAAAATTTTTATTTTCGTATTGTTAAATATTTAGAACTAAAATTCTTAATATATTATGAATGCACTTTATGCACGATAAAATTCTCTACATTTAAAAAAAAAGTCGATAGCTATATTTTGTCATAAGTTATTGATAAAAACGTCAATTTTTGAAAATAGGTTATATTTCGAAATTGAAAAAAGATATTGACATGAATATTTTTTTGGTTAAAAAGAATATTGAGTACTATAATTTTCTAAATTTTCATGTTTTTTATTGATTATTTTTTTAGAAAAAATAATTTTAAAAAAAGTGATTTTTTTGTCGTTGCATAACTAGAGTAAAATTTATTTAATCACTTTGAATTTCCGTGTAGGGATAGATTTTGTACACGAATCGAGTGCTTTCTTTGGGCAAAAGGATTGGTCCATAAATTTCAGAGATATTTGAGGTTAAAATTTTTTTAACCTTTTTTTAAATCGTAATTTCTCGAGAACAGATCGATGGATTATCCTGCAATTTATAGACGAATTTGCATTTGAGACAGGCAATATATGTGAAAAATTGGATCATGATTGATCGATTATTTTCAAAGATATTTAAGATTGAAATTTTTCAAAATTTTGTTAACAGTTTTTTGAAATTGCAATTTACTGAGAACGGTTTGTTTTTATATATAATTTAAATATTTTAATTATTCTTACGTGTAAAAAATATTTAATATTCATACATAAATTTAATTCGAATTATGTCGTAAATAGGTGCATTAATTTTCAAATTTGGCTTTAAAAATTAATTAAATGAATCAATAAATTAATTTTGAGGAAGCCATGTGCCAATGAATTGGCAGCGGTTTTTTTCTCAGTGTTCAAAATGTTGGCAAAACATAATGTTACTGCAGCTATTCCTCATTGATGCACACACTATTTGTTCGCGTATGAAAGCGTATCGAATGTTAGGTTTCAGAACCATACCAGATCGCTGTCAAGTTACATGTTATAATAACTTAATGTTAATTTGTGAAATACAGTAGTAGTACAATACAGTAGTAGTACAATACAAATGATTACTGAGATCGTTAAAATACTCGAATTAAATTTATGACATTTTCATTATAAGAATAGGGTACTATGAAAGCAATATAGTTTGGTTTTAGCAGTCTCATTACGTTCTGCATAAAGTTTTGATAACCAAACAGTAATCCTTGTAATAACCTGTAGTATATCGGTTATATAGTAGCCTCTTTATCAGTGTAAGACACGAAAAAGTTGCTTTCTGAACCAAACTTCGTGAGCTTTGTTAGATTTTGGTATGCCAGAAATAGTTTGGTGCGGTCTTTTGATGCGCTGATCCGCACACCGCTTAAAATAATATTTTTAAGGTAAAGCATTAAATATAAAATGGATTATTGTTTGCTGATAAAAGTATTTATTTGGATAACTTTCGTTTCAAAATTATTTTGTTTCAAACGAATCAAAATTTTTCATACATGTAATCTATTAAGAACACTTCTTTAAAGTGCAAAAGGCGCTTTTTCCATTTGCATTACAAATACAGCGATTGCAACCTTTTTTAAATGCCGTCTTTGGTTTACAAGAAATTTCATCTAAAATATAAGAACAATGTAAAAACATAAAATATATGTACCTTTTATTACTGTTTACCGACATACCTTGTGATTTTTTCGAATCGGAATCACATAAACAAGCCTTTAATGTACAACCAGCACTTTTGCCATCCTTATTACATACGCACGTATTGCAGTTTTGCTTGAAATGCTTTCCAGGCTTACAAAAACGTTTTTCTAAAAATGCGGGTTTGTGTTAATTATGTAATAAACGACATAATATAATAAAAAATACGAATCGATTATCATCTACCATTACTGGAACTTGAAGAATCTGATGAGTCAGATGACTCAGAAGATTCTGACGATTCGGAAGATTCTGACGATTCGGAAGATTCTTTAGGGCAACTCATTGCTGTACAAATTTTCAGTTTTCCATTTCTACTACAAATGCAGATGTTACACTTTTCTCTAGATATTTTTCCAGGCTTGCATATCTTTTCTGTTAGCAAAGGCAAATATTTAGAATGATAATTACCATGATTAACATTATTTATTATCTACTAAAATGTAAGTATACCTTGAGATTCATTGTTTGTCGGGCATTTTATTAAGGTGCAAAGCCCACGTTTCCCATCCTTATCGCATATGCACGTATTACAATCAACGTGTACTACAGAACCAGGTTTACATGGTAAAGAAGAGTTACCTGTAAATTTGTTTTCTAATAATTCAACTGAATTGACGATTACTAGTAAATTAGATATAAAAAATTACCTTGGCCACATTCCATTAAAGTACAAATAGAATTTTCACCTTTCTCATCACAAATACAGGTATTACAATCTCGTTTAAAGGTTTTTCCTGGCTCACAATTTTTTTTATCTGCTAAAAATCATAATGGTATATTTGCGTATGTATTTAATATAATGCAAAATAACTGTTCTTACCTTCTCGTATTTCTGGGCAGGCCATTTTTGTGCATGCCATGGATGTCCCATCTGAAGAACAAGCGCAAGTGTTGCATTTAACTTTGAAAGTAGAGCCCGGTGTGCAAACTTGTTTTACGGCAGTAGTCTCATGGCCTTAAAACAATCAATTCCTTTTTATTTTGACCTGCGTTAAAATATTTTAACAAGTTCTAGTACTCGAATTATGTTGAACTTGTACTATTTTTCAAATTCTAATAACTCTACTTTTTTACTTTTTTTGTAAAGTTCGGCTTAAATGTCTTCTTATGCATTCCATAATTGTATTATAAAAGGAATAGAAAATTATAATTTTTTTTTAATTTCAATGACTACAATTTCTGTTTAAATAAAGAAAGAAAACTTCTAAAAATGTTAATTTTATTTTAGATAAATGGTATTATTACCTGTTTCATATCCAGGACATGTTTTATCAGTACAGGCCATTTTAGTACCATCATTCGAACATGTACAGTCATTGCAATCTAGTTTAAACGACGAATTAGGCTTGCAAATTTCTTTGACTGGCGTTATTCCAGAATTGGGTTCCGTTACTATAATTTCAAAGATATTAAAAAAATTTATACAAGAATTTCATAATAAATATTTCACCTGGATCAATGCAATTCATTAAAGTACACGCGGCAGTTTTTCCATCATCGCTGCATTTACAGATATTGCAGTCTCGTTTAAAAGTCTTGCCGGGTTCACATCGAATATCACCTTCTAGTTATAGTATACATCTTTAACAAACTTTGTATTAAATATAAAAGTACTCTTAACTTCATACCTTCATCCCATTCTGGGCAACCTTTTTCTGTACATATAGCTTTAGTTCCATCCAAAGAGCATTTGCAAGTATTACATTTATTTTTAAAAATGGTTCCAGGTTCACAGATTGATTTTGCAGTAGTTGTTGAAATTTCATGTTCGGTAGGTGTACTTGAGCATGCCATTAAAGTGCAAACGGCTGCTTCACCCTTCTCATCGCAACGACAAGTATTGCATTCACGTTTATAAGTTTTTCCTGGTTCGCAGCGGAATTGGTCACCTTGAAGTAAAATCAACAAAAAATTCGTTAAAAAAATTAATTTCAACATAAAAATACATCAATTACTTCCTTAATTCTAGTTACAAACTTTATGATTACCATATAATATAATTTATTGTGAAAAAAAACCTTGTTCATTTTATTTTTATATAATATATTTTTCTTTATTGAATTAAAATAATATAAACTAATAACAACATTTCATAACCTAGATAAGAATAAGTATTTGCAAATTACCTTCATTTGATTTATTACATTTTTTTTTCGTACATATTAATAACCTTCCATCCCATCCACAGCGACAAATATTGCATTTTACTTTGAATACTAAACCTGGTCTACAATGTTTACTTAAGGTAGTTTCTTCAACTTCGTCAGTAATAATTTCTTCTTCAATGTGTTTATCGGTAGAAAATTCGTTAATATTTTCGTTTTGAGTCGTTTCATTTTCGGCTTCTGCATTGAAATAGAAATTAAATTTTGTTAAATAATTTTAGATCCTTATAAATCAAGCGCTTAACTTACTGATTACGCAGAGAAAACTGATAGAAAGTATCACGAATACCTTCATCTTTTTTTAAAACAAATTTTGTATTATTCACTTTGAAGGAGGGCCCGATTGAATGTCTGCAGTTATGTGTAATTTCGGTATAAATAGCAAAACCGTGTTGAATTTGCATCAATTGCAAATAATAGAGATAACAGGGTTTTCCTCTGACATTTTTGAAGTATTAACTTAAAAACAATGTTACTCTGTGAAACAGGTTATCTTTTTTATTGTACCTATATTCTTCCACAATAAGCCTTTTTAAACATTTCGGGGAATGTGCTGTTTGACGTCTTAATGTCATTATTTTACTGACGCTTCATATACTTCAATATTAAAATATAAAAACTCCAATGTTTCACCCATTTAATGAATCAGTCACTATCTAATTGAATATAGTGTATATTAAAGTAACAGTATCTCTTAAAAATCTTATTAACACTCTTCATTTTTAATATTTTTAAAATTTACAAGTGTTTGCATATTTATTTCATAGATTCAGATATCGTATGATTTGTGTAATGATTAGTCTCACTGCAATAGACTCAATGTTTTGTTTACACTAGATTTAAGATGGATCTTAATTGATTTTTCTGAATATTTCAAGGTAGTTATACCCTTGTAGAAATTGTCTCTATCGGAAATGGCCAGGAAAATAATAAATAACTAGTAAAAATAGCTAATTTCTGGGTAGTGATGAAACGATTTTTCCGGGCATATTCTCTATTTAATGGAGATAACACAACCTTAAAATGTTTGTTCTAAATTTTCTCTGTAATCTGATCATGTATTTAAAACTAAATATTAAAAAAAGATAGCTAACTAAAACGTAAACACGAATTATTGGTATTTAATTCGTTTATAGTACTATTCCAGAGGATACAAACGAAAACAATGATTTTTCCGTTTGATTCTGTCTCTCACTCCTCGCCATAACAGCAAGCCTCTTATTAGTCATGTCCGAACTAAAACCAGCGTATATAAAAAGGAAAACTTTTATCTTTTTATGTAAAAATCAGTAATTGAGTCAAATTTGAGAAATGTTAATAATTTTCTTAAGGTGGCTTCGCCGAATTACGCCTTATTATGACAGATTTATATAAACTTTTGCAGTATAAAAGAACATTTCGTTAGCTGAGAGGAAGAACGTTCCAATTCAGCTCGGTGCGTAAGAAAGTAGTGTGCTCTTTCTAGAATTTCAGATGTAAGAGAAAGGTTCTAACCTTAAAAATAATAAATGGCAGTTACAAAACAAAAGTAGGTAAATGACACGCGCGCATAGCGCATGTCATTTCCATTTTCTAGTATACATAAATGCGTTCCCGAATAATTGCGATTTTAAAAAACGGCTAAAATAGTTTTAACCTCAAATATCTATGAAATTGATAAATGAATTCTTTTACCCCAATAACTCTTTTAATAAATAATATACAAACTATACATCTCCACCAAATATCAAAGAAATTAAAACAATTTTAATGTACTTATATTGTGCGACAACAAAGAAAGTCATTTTCAAAAATGCTAAAATTTTAAATATCAAACATCTCAAAAAATAACCATATAATGTGAATGAAATTTTACACAAGTATTGCCTATATCGCATACAAAATAGTCTATAAATTTCAAGTTGATACACGGAGCCGTTCTCGAGAAATTACGATTTGAAAAAAGGTTGAAAAAAGTTTAACCTCAAATATTTCTGAAATTTCTGGACTAATCATTTTGCCCAAAGAACTCGACCGAGAGCTATCCAAAATCTACCTCTATAAGGAATTTCGAAGCGATTAAGTCAATTTTACTCCCGTAATCGTTGGACATACAAAACTCATTTTTTTCTTAAAAACTAGTTGACAAAATGGATTCAAATTTTTACAGATTATAGCTATTTATATTCTGCATTATCACGATCTTTTTAAAAAAAAATTTACTGTTTAGTTTAGAAGTTATAAGCTTTTAAAAAAAAACACGTTTTTGTCAATAACAAAGGACAGTGAGAGCTAGAGAAATTTTTTTTTTTTTAGAAAATATAGGTATTTTAATGCTCTTTCGAATGCTATCCATTCGATTCAAATATCTCGATTTTATCATTAAAAAAAAAAAAGCAAAAATCAATTTTGAGAAAATTGAAAATTCGAAATAAGACAAAAACGCATCGGCGAATCAAAAAAACGAATTTTTGACCTGTCAGCACACAAAAAAAAACAAAAAAAATGATACTTGTCCGGTTAAAATCGATCGAGTAGAAGCTAAGATCCAGGCGTACACACACACACACACACACACACACACACACACACACACACACGCACACACACACACACACACACACACACACACACACACACACACACACACACACATCCATACAGACATTTTTCAAAAATCATGTATTTTGATTTCTAACACCTCGAAAAACAATTATAACATGTTTTACAACAATTCAAAATTACTATCACAAAGCTTTCTCTAGGAGGAAGCAATTATTTCTAATGTCAGTTTCATAATAGAACTTAAGTGTATGAGCGTGACTAAGAAATATGTGGGTAATGTAGGTTATGACAAAAATATTTTTCATCGTGAATTTTTTTTTGCTCTCCAATAAAGTAAAAATTGATGAAGTTATACTAAAATGAAGTAAAATGCCAGTTTGTCTCTCGATTGAACAATAGTAATAATCATTTTCCATCAAAAATATATGAATGCCTATATAAAAATTTTTCGCCGTGTGTAGATCCTATAGAATCTAAAATAAATATTATTCCATGCTGTACTGTGATGTACTATTACCAGCTATTACACGTAAACACAACACGTATAGTCATACGATAAAATAGACCTCATCAAAATCGAGTTTAGCGGATCAAAAACTACCCTGGGTACCCTCAGATTTGCGCTAGAAGCTGATTTCTACAAAAATCGTCTACTAAATAATATTAGTACAGTCAACTCCAAAATTTTTAAAGGACAAGCGGCGAGTTGTCATCTTCTTACGTTTGCGGCCGAGTTGGCACTTTCTTACGTGCCGAGCTGAGTTGTAACGTTCTTTGTCAAAATAGAATCAACGATAAAAGTAAAGAGGAATATATATATTTGGAAATGAGCTTTTTAACATAGAGCCTTATGGCACTTCTGTTATTAAATTCTGTTATTATAATTTCTGTAAGAGCTTTACTCATTTTTGTAAATACAGGAGAGTTATTAATGATATATATATATACATATATATGTGTGTGTGTGTGTGTGTGTGTGTGTGTGTGTGTGTGTGTGTGTGTGTGTGTGTGTGTGCGTGTGCGAGTGCGCGCGTGTGTGTGTGTGTGTGTGTGTGTGTGTGTGTGTGTGTGTGTGTGTAGAAGATTCAAGTAATTTAAATAAAAAGCACTTTATTCTATAAAAAATTACATTAATTGTGTAACTTATAGATGCACTTGTTCACTTGCTATTGTAACAATAAGAAAACTTGGATATATTATTTTTTATACACTACACACTTTAATTATTCTTCTGGTTTAGTAAAAAATAGCTCTTCAACGTATTGGAAACGATAAACAGTATCGCAACTAAATGTTGTACATATGCCTTTTCCGTCAGTACCGCATAGACAGGTATTACAATCATTAGCAAAAATCACTCCAGGATCACATTGTTGTACTGTTTCATTAACTGTGAAATATATATATATATATATATTTTTAAAATTTTATTAAACAACTTTCATTCTTAGTACAATTAGAGAAGCCATCGACGGCTCATTGGTATAGAGCGAAGGACTAGTAATCGGGAGAACCGAGTTCAAGTACTCGTCTCTGCCAATGACACGAGTACCACTATTAATATTTATATATGCATGTAATTTGTTGACAAGTGCACCGCAGCTGCGCAAGACCCCGTTGCTGATTATCACCAATATGGGAGCAGAAATAAAGCGACATTAAAGCATTTAACAAAAATAATAAAATAAAATAAAATAATATTGTTGGTGATTTACGAAGATGTCGGAGCCATTATTGATTTCTATATAAAATTTTTCATTATTTAAATATGTTTCTGAACTTTTTAAAAGTATCTTAATCATTACATCGTTGTAATGAGTTAAAGAAGAATAAATAATAAAAAAATGGAAAAAATAAAAACATAAAAACAAAAAAATAATGAAAAAGTAGTAGTATGTAAGTATGTAATTTCATAAAAGTTCCGATAGCCCCTTTAAAGTAAAATATAAAGTTATTTTAAAAAAATTAATATACTCATATCGAAGTTGAATTTGGGCGGACATGGTTGACCACTGCACATAGCATATTTTCCATTTTCACCGCAAAAGCATTTGTGACAATTATAATCAAAAATACTCGTAGGTTCACAACTCATAGTGATATCTAAAAAATGTATAATTATGATGTAATTGATTTTATGTTGCACTTACTATGTTGTCAATGTTTAATATAAAAAATAATTTACTTAGAATATGTTCATGGTAAAAAGACAATGGCGTGCAGCCCATTCTATTACAAAGCATAGATTTACCATCGCTCGAGCAACTGCAATCATTGCACCCTAACATCAACGAAGTATCTGGTACGCATTTAACATCATCTGAATGAAAAAAATTAAAAGTATTAAGTGATTTTAAAATAAAAATAAGGAAAACAACAAAAAGGTTAGGAAAATTTGATTTGCATGATACATGAATCCAGAAATCATTAATGTATAATCATATTAAATAAATATAAACCAAAAATTGCTTCAAATTTTGCTTTCAATGGTTAAATTTGAAAATAAAAAAGTATGTGATTTGATTAAATGTTCCAGTATTCGAAGAAATTTGAAAAATAATTGATGCATTTTTTAGTGATAGCTTTGTTTTAAATAATAATAATAATATATTTTTGAAATCATGAAATTATGTTCGTAAAGACGATTTACCTCCAAAGCTGTGCAATTTTTTGCAGTCTAGTTTTGTGCAAGCAGCTTTTCCGCTAGATCCACAAATACATCCATTACATTTTTCTCTGAAAACTCCTCCAGGAGTACAATTTTGTGGAGTTTCTGAAAAAGAAAATTACAAAACTTTACTTATACAATTCAGGCAATCAGCACCTCGGTAGGTATTTGAATAATATTTCATCGAAATTAAGCAGTTCGATGGGTGCAGCTACTGTTTATACGGGTGACCATTATATACATGCAACTTAAGCGATCGTTAAGGTAATTTTTTGCTCTCAAAAAGTGTCCAGTATATCATAAATATATTTTCAAGATATCCAAGCTTACCCATGAATTTTTTAGTTATTATATAATTGATAATTTTAAAAATACAGATGTTAAAAACTGTGCGTACTAGAAGGTCGAAAAAAATAAGTGTGTACTCGAAGGGTTAAACATGTTTTTTGGCGTTTAAGACTACGGAATAATATTTTCTCAACTCAGGCATGAAATAGGCCCTTTTTCACGTGTGAAAGTAGAGGAAAAAATTTCGCATTTGGAGTGTATTTTATGAAGTGGTAAGAAATATTCATTTCTACCCTAAAACAGGTGAGAAATATTCATTTCAATCCTAAAACAAGTGATAAATGGCCATTTATACCCTAAAACAGATGAGAAATGAATATTTCTACCTCTCCTTAGGGAGGTATAGTTAATTCTGTTTACATTTCAAATTATTTTGATTTCCGACTGCGTTGTGTACAACTCAAAATGCTCAATTCTCTCTCCGACTCACACACGTAACAAACGTCCTCGTAACTCGGGAAGAAAGGCTATTTCAGACTCGGGTGAGGTGTTTTCAGCACTCGTCTCTATTTCGGGCGCCTTCGGCGCCCTCAACTCCGCCTGGTGCACAATACCTCACCCGAGTCTCAAATAGCTTATTTTTTCCGCTTGTTGCACAATGTACTATTGCTTTAAGGCGATGTGAACCTCAAAATCAACCCAATTTCATTATTTAATTAATAAACATTCGAACGTTTATTTGGAAAAGCAATTCTTTCAGGCGCTCCGTGTATGTAAATACTATGCTCAGATTTTTTTTGTTAGTAATTCTATTATTATTTGCAAAAGAAATATACATTCTAAAATTTGTCGGTAAGTACACATTACCTTAAACACCTAAAACAATTCGGTCACAGAAGCAAATATCTGATTAAAGAATGCCATCGAAGGCATGCATTCAGATAGACATGAATATAAAAAAAGCGAGTATAGAAAAAAATTTCGGATATTACATCCTATACTATGTAGCCTTTACATCGGTATTGATCATATTTACATTTGTTGCTTTCTCAAAGAGCAAGATATGAAATATTTGAAAGCCTATTTTGAAACGCCGTGTGCCAAATTCGATTCCTTATGCCTGTATAACGTATGCAAGATTCCCAATTCTGATACTATTTTAGGATAAAAAAAACTTATTTTAATCGGTTCATTTTGTTTTGTTTTATGGTATAAATCTTAGATTTCATTTTTTTATTTAGTAAAGCTACAATCTCTTAATTTTGTAAAAGAAATTTAAAATAGCTTTAAATTACATGTACAATTTTTTTTAATTGCAATATTTATTGTCCTTCGGTTGTTAAGAACAAATATATTCTATATGTCTTTAATTTACGTCTTCTAAGATCTTCAACGAATTTCCGCGAACTGTTTATCAGTTATTAGACTTATACAGTGCTTGAATAAAATTTTAAGATATCTAATTAGTTTATTACAAATAATTACTTGAGAAAAAAATGTTCTAGTTTAGGTACTATAAACGGAGTAAAAGTCAACTAATCTTTAAGTAATTTCCATAATGATTGGTTTTTTAAAGAAAAAGTCGTTCGTAAGTTGGAAACTTTGTTAATTATTTGTATGAAATGCTTGACTTGATCGACATACATACAAAAATATTCATTTTGTTTGTTTTTTTTAAGTAGTTTAAAAAAATTGTTTGGTCCGTTTTTAAAGTTTGGGCTACACTGTTATTACTTATTTATAGAACCAATAGGTAATATAATACAAAATTAAACTTTTAGTTACATTTTTAAATTTTAATTATTATTAAAAAATTTTATTTGTTGAAATATCTACAATCTTACTATCACATTTTACTTATTACGTATTATGAATAAATAGTACATTACATACCTAGGCCAGTAAAAAAGAAAGCCTCAGATCACATGTTTGTTAACCTCGGCTTCGCCTCGGCCGACAATTACACGTGATCTGAGACATTTTTTATTTTACTGGCCTAGGTATGTAATATACTATACTCGGATAAAAAATTATAAATTATACTTCTCTAGCGGAAATATTTTTGTTCAAAAATGTTAAAAACTGTTAGAAAGAATTATAAACTGTTTAAAAATGTTACAAAATGTAGGATTTTGGACGTTATTAATCGTTTGTAACTGTTTGTAACATTTTTCAACAGTTTTTAACAGTTTGTAAGAGTTATTAAATTATTTAATAACTTTTAAATATTTATTAATTATTATTATTAACATAGTAATAATTGATTATTAGTATAATTAAACACTCCTTAGGCTTCTTCTGCATTGTTTGACTGTTACTTGCCTTAGGAGTGCTCCCGCGCTCCTTGATTCTCATGATTATAATAATGAGGTTATTAAATAATTATTAATTATTAATAATAATAATAATAATAATAATTTATTAATTATTAATTTTTCCTGAAATATATCAAATTTAAAATTATTTGAAACTGTTTGAAAGTGTTTAAAACTATTAGAAACTGGTACAAAGTATTATAATTAGAAAAAATGTGTCCAAAATCATACATTTTGTAACACTTATAAACAGTTTTAAACAGTTCCAAATAGTTATAAATAATTTTTAACAGTTATTAACTGTTATTAACATTTAAAATTTACGACAGGGTTCATATAGATTTGCTTCTACAAATTATGAAGGAAATAATTACCTAAAGCTGCTTCTTCTTCTTTTTTACAATCTGAATAAACGCAAGTCGCATATTTTCCATTCTTCTGACATATACAGTCTTTACATGGTTGTTGAAAATATTTACCAGGATCACAGTTAATCGTTATGTCTAAACAAAAAGTTGTGGTTATTTAATTATAGGTAAACATGCACAATTAATGAAAATCAACTTACTTTGCAATTGCAGACGATGGAGTTCAGGTGCCAATGTTGAAAAAATTTTTCTTTTACACGTTATGTCTGTACCTTCTTTGTTGCAATAACAAACATTGTGATCGTATGCAAATATTTTTTCAGGTACGCAAATTAATGTTGATGTATTATTATCTGAGATATTTAATAATATTTTAAATTAATTTTTATCCAACATTTGTTTTAATAATTTTTGTCATTTAGATTTAAACTTAAATGTAAAAAAATTAAGATAAAACTCAATAGTTAGAAAAAGTAAATCAATGGATCCAAAAGAAAGATCTAAATTAATCAAAATAGGGAACTAGACATGGTCTGAATTATGATTTTTTTTATATTCTAAGTTGAAGTTTATAACAAATTGTTCAATTTACCAAACCAATTTGGTATTTTATTCTGTATATATTATTTTATAACATTTTTAAATTACGCCAATTTTGAATTGCATTTTCAAATGGTTTGGTGATCATGTGGTTAAGTGTCAGATGAATGCCCCTCTATCAGCGCCACCATTGGCAGGTCATAAATTAAAGAGGTAAGTAATTTAGTGCAGAAAAGTAGGATAGTGGCACTGAATGGAGAGCATTCGGCATATGTGATTCGGAACCACGTGACTCCCCAGTCGATCTTTTGAAATATTATTTATCTTAGAGCTATACTAGTAATTCGTATAAAAAAAGAAATATCGCACATAAAAAAACGGTCTTGAGAATGTTCTTATTTATACCAGTATTATCGGTTACATCTATAAACAAAATCTTGTCTAATTTCCTATTAATTGAAGATCTCATTTTCCACTTCAAGATCAAATATTTAAGTCTAGAAAGAAGTGATCACTAGGAAAATGTGTAATGTTAACAGCAACACCAAGTATTCCTATAAAAAGTTTAGAAAGTAACAGCAACACCAAGTATTCCTATAAAAAGTTTAAAATATTGTATCTTAAAATTGATTCGAAATTCACAATTACATTAATATTTTTATAATATTAGATGTCTTGCGAAATAGAAACTAAATTATTGAATTTATTACAACTTTTATCTCCCTTTTACCTCGAGAATTAACGTAAAAAATACAAACCGAGTTTGCCCATTTACTTAAAAAATTATTTTAATGTAAAGAAAAAATATATACGTATTTATGCCTGGAGATAAATACATATGAAATGTCATTTACTCAAAAGTTTCCCTCTTTTTCCACGGTAAAAGCACGCTTTCTTCGACATGCGCCAGCTCAATCAAACTTTTGCCTCCGACAGTCATTTCACATGAAAATTTGTGTATTTGAATATTCCACGTACTGGGCACAATTTTGAATTTTAGGAAGAATCCCGAAATGGGCTTCTGAGATAAATCGACGATTAATTTGTGATTGCGAGTTTTAAATATAGTATATTATATATGTTATATATAAGATTTGGTAGATAGATAGATAAATAGATATAGATAGCTAGATAGATAGATAGATAGATATAACTGTTAAATAAACTAAAAATATATGTTTCTAAATAAGTATTAATTAAAGTAGTTAACTAATTACCTTGTAACTCTAAAGAGTTGGAAATTGTAACTGGAAATAAATATTTATAGTTAATAGAAAAGCTGAACATTTATTGTAACTCATCAGAAGAGTGTCAGGGATCCAGATCACGGATTCGGCTCAAACTGTAGGATATGTTTTTGGCTGTAGAAACATGAAGAAAGCTACAATATTAGACCCTAACGCTCTAGAAAACTCAAGTTATGGACATTCTTTGTTTTATTTTCAAAAAATCTTTTAAAAAAGTCTCTTTTTAAAACTGTCACCATTTATTCTAGCAAAGTCTTAAAAACTATTTCAAGAAGAGTAAATAAAAAAAAATTGAGCAACGAAAATACATCAAAATATGCATGAATACGAACAGTGAATTTTAGGTATATAAAAGTGCATTTTTATTGCTCAAATTTGAACTTTCATAACTTTGGAACGAATTAATATTTTTTAATTCCGAAAAAAGCAAATGAAAGATCGTTTTCTCTATAATGTTATTTTCTTTGCTTGAAATGGTATTTAAGACTTTGCAAGATTAAATGGTTACGGTTTTAAGAAGAGGCTTTTCAAAGATTTTTTAAAAATAAAGCAAAAAATGTCCATAACTCGAGTATTTTGAAGCGTTCATGTTTCTACATCCAAAAACATATCCTAAAGTTTGATGCGAATCCGTGATCCGGACGCCTGACGCTCTCCTGGTAGTTAATCATGATTTACTTACCAATGGATAATATACCTAAAATTAGTAATGAATTCTGTATCATCATTTCTATTATTAATATGTTCTGATTTTGAAATTTGAAGCACGCTTTTATTATTTAATTTCTTTCATGTGGTTCGCCTCTACCCTCGTATTTATTTCTATACTTATAAAGCAATTATCGGCAATTATTCTGCATTCTTTTCCATATATTTTAGTAGAATACTCATAACTGTAATTGTAATAACATTCTTATTAGACAAGTATATTTATATTGTAGCATAACTAAACAGTAATGGTTTGAAAAACTATTGTGTGATTGAATTATGTTCATTGGGTACTATACTAATGATATATTGAAAATTGAGTGGGCCATGCTTCGAAGACAATATGCATATAATGTATGAATATAATCTATTTATTGTATCTGCACTCGCTGCTATTACTCATTAATGCATTTGTGTTTCTATCATTAATCATTATATTTTGTAATGTATATGTATATTATGAGGTATATATCATGTAATTTTATATTAAAATAATTTATTTAATTAACAAACCATTCTCTCTATCAAATTTACGATGGAAGAATCATTTTATATAAGAATACAAATAGAAGTAAAACATTAGTATTAATTTTAACTAAGTTTTTTTAGGATCATTACTGTATAACGTACAATTAAGTGTGTGTATCAAATTGTAGATAAAATTCTCTTAAGCAAATGTCTATAAAAATTTATTATTTAAAATAATCAACTCATCATCGGACGTCTCAGAAAAGCAAGTACAAAGTTTTTTGAACCACGCGTAAATCAATAATATCGTTTACTTACATATTTACAGATAAAGTGATTTAAGAAATAAAGATAAAACACGTTAACATTACCTGGAATTGATAAATTATGAGCAATTGTATATCAGCAAAGATTCTGAACGCTGCGTGGAGTATATATAGTGTCACATATATGAAGTATTCAGTACTCCGCATATATTACTAACGTTATTCTATTGTAAGATAATGCTTATAAGATACCCTCCTACTTTTATACGCATTTACGAAAAGCAGTTCTAAGAAATGATCGTACGTATATATTTGCGTTTCGCTTGACATCTTATTCTAAGGTTATGTTTACTTTACGCACAGTTATTTCATTCAATTACTTCTGCATTTTAATTTTAATGAGAAAGAAATGTAAGCTTACTGTTTCTTATATTTATTTTATTATTAAGAAATTAATATATTATATTATATGTATTACTTAAGTCTCACGAGCTAGTTAAAGGATTATTATTAATAATACACACATTTTTTCTTTTATAAATTACACTTTTATTTGCCATAGGAGTCTTGAAAAGATTATTCCTCATTTAATTACATATACAAACTATAAATTTTTGTTCTACTTCTTTCTACTTGTAGATTGACTTATAAAGTTTAATAATTCGTGTTTCAATATCAACGGTTGGGCATAAGCTTTTATTTAGAAATTTCGAACTTATAATAAGGAAATAAATATAAAATATACAAAAATGAAATAGGATTGTTATTTTGTACGCAGAGAACTTCGTGAGTTCGATTTTCCTACGCCGGTTTTATAAGCTTTGGATCGCCTCGAAATTTTTAAATGATACTCTTATTAAGACAACAATTGATAACTTTTTTCTAGTCTACAAATCTTTCCATTAAATTTTTTCACAAGCAGTTGACCCTTCATGAAGTATAGTTTAAAAAAAATATTTTAAATTCGTTCTTTCATTTTCACTGCACAGACAAGTGTGATCGTTTCTGTAAATCATGTATTTTGAAGGTTAAGAACTCTAAAGAAAATCTAGTTTTAATAACAAAAGTGTATCCCAAATGTAACATTAGCCTTCACGTTAGATTATATTAATAAATAAATTTGATATACATGAGGAAATTTAGACAAAATTTTAACTTTACGCGTCCCCAAAACCGGTTAAAATTTGTTTTGAAGGTACGCCTTCTGGACACGGTTTTTCTTCTTTCTCATATGACTAAATATATGTAAAAAATTGTGTACAATTAAAAACGCATATGTCTCACCCTTTTTTTCGTCATCGGTTTCGGGTGAATACTTTTTATAGTTATAATGTTGGTATGTGCTTTATAAAAATGACCTTGAGAACTTGATTATTATTTAAAAAGTGACTAATCTAGTATCAAATTTAACAATAATAACTTAATAGTTTATAAAATAATTCTAATTTAAATAAAGCATTGAATTACATGCATACGTTTATGAGGTTATTTTTTTTTAATTTTGATTCCGACTGAACTGCTACTACATAATTAATTATAAGATTAAATTAATTGAATAAGTATACAACTAGGTGTATTGTGTATTTTTTCTGTAAGGCAGAATTAATCTTATTTGCAATTTAAAAAATATTACTCCTTATGCACTACATTACCCGTTACCGATTACAAACACGGTTACCGACTGATAAGTATTAGAAGTAAGTAATAGAAAACGATCGATTTTGGAATTCATTTAAGAACGACTTTGCAAAAACTATACTCTCATTGTTCTGAAATTCGTGAGAACAACAGTTTAGAAAAATTAAGCTAAGAAATGATATTTCTAAAGAAAGATCAAGCGCTAGAGTTAAAAACAAAATAAAGCGAAATAATGTGCGGCTAAAACGTGTGCTTAAAGACGAAGGAAAAAAGTCGATTAAAAGAATTGCGTGCATTAAATAAAAGTTTGAAAAATTTTGAAGGGTAAGAAACTATATTATAAAATAAAACTTATATTAGTAAATCAATTTGAGACTTAAAACTTAATTATAATTATTTTTACATAAATATGGAAAAGGCAGAGACAAGTTTTCATGTAACATTAGAAGGATGTAGTGAGGTTATAGATATAGATAATCTAGTTGAAAAGAGATCTGTAGAATAATGTGTATCTGGCAAAGGATATTCTAGAAAAATCGAGGTAAAATTAAGGAGAGAAGTAGAAAATCTTAAAAATGAACTTCAGCGTGAAAAATTACAGTCCGCAAGTAAAAAGCGTAAATTGAGGGAAAGTTTAAAAAAATTGAAACAATTTCAAATAAGTTTAAAAAGAATAGAAAAAATAAAACATTGTTTATAAGATTATTACATTTCAAAAAATTTGTAAGAAGATTAAAATACTCATTATCAAAGATCAAAACGCACAAAGAAAAGAAAATTTTTTCTAAAGTTATTACAGTCCTAATAAGTGGAAACCATAAACAGATGCGTGGTTTCGATATTTTTGGTTACTGTTATAGAAAACAGTCGATTGTCCAGAAGCGTAAGTTGTTAAATGTGCAATAAGCGTTTAGTTGTGAAAAAGAAAGTTATAGACTTTCTTTCTAAAAGATAAAAATTCTGTACTAGCACCAGGCATTCAAGATGTAGTATGAAAAACAAAAAACGAATGAGAAAGCGTTTTTTGACTAACACAGTTGACAATCTATACGAAAAATACTACAATGAAGCAAATAATTATAATGTATCGAGAAACCTTTTCTACTGTCACGGACGAGCGGCAGGACTCCCCCACCCCTAACACTACCAATTAAAACCCTTTTGGGTACAAAAACAAAGAGTTTCTGCTAGAGATACACGTATGTGTAAAGAGCATAATAATTTTAAATTTATGATAAACTTTATGAACACAGCATTATTAAGACGAAAAGTATAAATATAATTTAAAATCGATATGTTGTGTATTACAAATAAAACTTGCTTGTTTAGAGAGTGTGACGTTTGCAGAAGTTGCATAGTACCACTTAGTGACTCTAATGAATTAATATGGTATTTTTTATGGGTTTCTGAAAAAATCAAAAGACCAGGTGAGAAAAGGTTAATATACAACGTTAGAATAGTAATGAAAAGAAAAATTACATACAATCTCGGATTTAATTCAAGCGTTTAAAACATTAGAAAATATAAATAATAATATACGGAAAAATGAAAGTTATTTAATTACCAACTTCTCGGAAAATTATACCTGTAAATACTGCCAAGAAGTCCAAGCTGTTCATTTCGGAGCTTCCAAATGACAAGTATCTATGCAAACAGGTAAATTTTATTTTAAAAATAATGGCAATCCATCTTTTTACGTCATGTCGGATTGTTTGCGACGTGATACGTCAGCTATTTGAGCTCTTTTCACACCTGTATTTCATCAAATTAGAAAAGTTTTGCCAGATGTCGAAGCAATACATTTTCAATATGACCGTTCTACGATCCAATGTAAAAATAAAACCATTTTTTATTTATTTAAAATTAAAACATTCCTCTTGGAATTATACAGCAGATGACTATGGAAAAAGTATAGCTGATGCGATTGGTGGTACCGTCAAAGAAATGTGCGACAGATCTGTTGGACACGGGAAAAATATTTTATGTGCGAAAGAAATGATGGGTTTTATAAATCAGTCAAATTGTAAGATATAGAGTTTTTTAATAGCAGAAAAAGATATAGAGTCTGTACATACTATGACATCGAGAAACCTACAGCCAACGTATGGAACATCAAAAAGTTGTGAGGGCAAGTTTAAATAAAACTTCTTTGTCGTTAGATAAGCACTTATCTTGCTTTTCTTGCCACTCACAATTTGAATGTAACCATTACACAACAATTACGTGTTAAGTTTTTGAAAAGGAATAATAAACAATTTTCGTGGCAAAAAAAATCGGATATTCGGACAGTTGTGCCATCACGTATATTATGTAAAATAGATGCTCCTTATAAGGGTAATAAAAGAAAAACTATATTTAAAATGAACGATGAAAATTATAATAATATAGTAAATCAGTCGAAATATTGTGTTGTTTATAGTATTTAGTTCTTAATGCAATCAAATAAGATGATATATTTTACAAGCCATATTTTTATTTATTTGTTTATTTATTTATTTATCTATTTAAGCCACAATCATTCAATTACGCATATTCGTAATATTTTACTAATTTAAAAGAATTTGATAATATGTAGTAGTGTAACGTGTGGGAGAACAAAATTAAAAAAAATAGCCTCATAAACGTATGCATGTAACTGAATGCTTTTTTTAAATTCGAAATATTTTATAAATTATTGAGTTAGTCTTGTGGAATTTGGTACTATATTAGTCACTGTTTAAATAGCAATTAAGCTCTCAAAGTGATTTTTATCAAGCGCATGCTAAAATTATAACTATAAAAAGTGTTCGCTCGAAACTGACAATGTACGACTTATTTCTCGCTAATTTTCCATTTTCAATGTCAAGAAAAAGGGTGAGACAAACGCGTTTTTAATTGTACACTATTTTTTCCATATTTTTAGTGATATAAGAAAGAAGGAAACCCGTGACCAGAAGGTGTGCCTTCAAAAAAAATTTTTACCGGTTTTGGAGACGCGTAAAGTTGACCTTTTTTACTGAATTTCCTCATATTTGTGATGAGTCTTTCTTAGAAAAATCAGTTAAATTTTCCGTGACTTCTCCAGGCTAAAATGCGCGAAATTATCTGAAAGCAATATCCAAAATCCCGTATAGAACGTGCGATCCGGAGGAGCGGCGTTTACTTTTCCACGCAGGAAATTTCCACCACTCAGTTATAGGCTGTATTACGAAAAGTGTCCACGAAGGCAGCGCTATTCGACGCGTTCCAACGGAAAGGGAGGAATAATAAAAACTCGTCAATTATAAGATATAACATAAGACAAAGTTTATTTAAAAAAGGAAAAAAAAAGAAAATAAGATACAAAGTTGCACGAGCGAACGAACATAAGGAAGGCGATATATGTATATACGAATTATTTCGTTTCGTCGATGTGGATGTCACAATTCATTGTATAGAACGCCAGTCGCGGAATTACTAAATCGATGATTTTATGGTAACCTCGCAAGATCGGAGTACTTAGACACTTGCAGTTGACCGCTTCTTGCAAGGAAAATCGCTTGAAGCGCTAGCGCGGAATAAATACAAAACTTACACGCAAACGCTTCGCCGCCGGTGAATTCTTGTTGCCGATCGTTCCCCCCGCCTCACTATCCGAATCTGATGTATCCTGTCCGCAGTCTACAGTCGATGCAATTCCTCGGCGTCAGGATCATGGCCCGATTGTCGGCGGGAAGCTTCACAATTACTCCTCGATTTCTAGGTAGCTAAGGAAAATATCTTTAGCAATCGAGTTAAATTCTCAAAAAAGATCGCGCTCTCATATCGTCCGCGTACACTGTACGTGCACGTACTAGACTCGACTAAGCGTCCTTGAAGAGACTCGCATCCAAGAGCGTCTTCTGTCGCTGTCTCACTCGCTCCCTCAAGGAATCGTACGAGGCCATCAACTAATGGCGCGGGAATTCAATTTACGAACATCGCCGTTACACGTTTCCAAAATTTATTGAATTTATGTTTATTTTATTTTAATTCATATATTTCAGTATTTAATTAACTATATTTTGCAATAAGCTTAGTTTTTTTGGAAATTACCTACATTTTCTTTTTTTTTAAATTTAAATTATCCTCATTCTTTCATTTGTTATTAAGGAAAATGTTTTTATATTTCATAAATTAATTTCTCAAAAAATATTTTATTTATCGACTTGAAATTTTAACCAATATAAGTGGTTACACTTATTGAAGATTATATTTGGTTAAAATTTCAAGAGATTATCTTCATTTGTTTTTTAGAAAAAAATATTTTATAAAAAAGTAGCGTTTTCGTTGTTTTACGATAACAAGAGTAAAAATCATCCAATCGTCCTGAAATTTGGCACAGATGTAGCTTTTATATATCGTCAGATCAAGTTTGTTGTCCAAAAAAAACGGTCCATTACGACAAAAAATCAAAGGTTAAAAATTTTTTTTTAAATTTTCGAATCGCGTTTTCTCAGAGAATACTTGATTTATCGACTTAAAATTTGAACCACTTATTACACTCGTTGAAGACTATATTTGTTTAAAATTTTAAGAGATTATATTCATTTGTTTTAACATTTCAAGAGATTATCTTCATTTGTTTTAACATTTCAAGAAATTATCTTCATTTGTTTTAACATTTCAAGAGATTATCTTCATTTGTTTTTTAGAAAATATATTTTATAAAAACGGAGCGTTTTCGGTGTTTCTCGACAACAAAAGGAAAAATCAACCAATCGTCCTAAAATTTGGCAGAGATATAGCTTTTTTATATCTTCGAACTGAGTTCGTTGCCCCAAAAAATCGATCAATTACATCTTCATTTGTTGATAGTGATAAAATAATTTTTTCATGAAATACAGTTTCCAAAACTGCCTCCAAGAATGTCAGATATAAGACTTTCCGCATCGATTCTAAGTTAGACAATGACATTTAGTGATAGATATAAATCTCTTTATTTAATTACTAATAAAAAAAAAAAGAAAAAAGTTTTATTATGGAAATTCGTTAGCATTTTCTTTGTGAAAAATTTATTTTGGAAATTTAAATTTAATAAAAGAAATCGATAAATTAGTTTTAGGAAGCTAAGTGCCAATGAATTGGCAGCGATTTTTAAAATGAAGTTGTAACTTTATTAAATATGAAAATTTTGTTATAAGTTGTTTGATTTTGTTATGTTGTTTGAAACATATATTTTATTGATTTTTTCTTTTCTTGTACACATTTTTTATAGAATTATGAATCCAGAAACAATAAAATCAATTTTTATTCAATTTCAATAAATTTTAAAATTAGCAAAAAATAAATATTTGATATATTTGAAACGATAGTCAAGATCACAACTAAATTTTGTATAGGTGGCTTTTCTGTCCTGACTGCATATGCACACATTCCATTCTTCAGTAAAAATCATTTCTGGGTTGCATTCGTCCACAGTGTCAACTGAAATATAAATGATTTTGATAACTCTAGTATCGCGTGGGATGTGCAATATCGAGGCGATTTCTATCTTACCAACTACGTAATTTTTATTGGAAAATTCATCTTACAAATATTAATTAATAAAAAAGGAATTGCATACCCTTCGGAACATGAATGTTATGAATGAAATGAATCTATTTTAATTATTCAATATAAAAATGTTATAGATCACATTTATATAGGGTCGTTTAAAAAAAGTGTTGGTAATGTTTCATCGAAGGGCACAACGTTCTTCTTTTTGCAAATAAACGTTACTGAATTAACTTGTTTAGTAGAAAACTCCGGGTCAGTAAGACAGATGGTTGTACATATTTCATATACTCATAAATGTATTTAACATACCTTCGTGAATTCGTCTTCATGCGGGCATGGTACACCAGTATACATAGCGTAATTTCCTTTTTCATTACAGTATCATTTATGGCAATTGTAGTCATAAATAGTATTAGCTTCGCAACTCATAGTAATATCTGAAATATTAAAAACCCATTATAAGTATTAATATTGATAACTTGTGTATAAAACGTGTTTCTATACGACTATAAAATAAGTTAAATAACGCCAATTATTTTTAATATATATAAGATAGAGCAATTTTAAAGGTTAGCCTTAGGAGTACCGAAGTGGCCCCTTTTAGGGCCAGCAATGAACTTGGAAATTCTTCAGAAGATGTTGTTTTTATGTACAAAAGCATTTTGTAAAAAATACCTCATTTATTTCTAAGGAAAAACCTTGGAACTCGAAAGATTAATACGGTCTAATCACGTGACCTCAGCTTTTACGATAATTGAGAAGCATAAGTAAATTTAGAGATAGCTATTTAGTGTCTAATAAATGTGGTTTATATTAATAAAAAATTATGAAATTTAAAAATCTTCAATTTATAAATTTAGCTCAGCAGGAAAAATAATTCTTTTTTCTCACTTACGTAGTTTATTTTCAACAAAATAAATAAATTTTGTCCCAAATGCAATGCATCCGTTGTTTGTGTGTATATCCTTTTATACAAATTTTGCTTATTGGTAGTATCTCATCGCGAAAAAAGTAATGATAAGCCAAAGCAGAGCATATGGTGGGCCAGTATTGTTTGTACGATAAATAACGGGAGGGAGAGGAAATCTTCTCGTGACGATGCAAAACGAGAAGTCGGTCGTGTTGCCGGTTGATCGAGTGCAATGTTAGTAAGCGACGAGAATGTGAATCAGCTGCGATGGGTCTGAAGTTTGCATCCTTGGATTGTAACGAAATGATTTTTGAAAATTAACTAAAGTTATTAAGCAATGCAAATTTTATCTAATATATTTGTGATAAGTTATTTGATAATATAAAACAATAAATCTATACGCAAAATTAATATTAATTAACGCGGCTTTGCTTCCCGACATATACGCGTGTATGAGCGGACACTCGCGAGAATTAATATTGATGCGCGGACGCACAGTAGCGATAGATTGAGAAATATAAATTGAAACAAATACAGATTTCACCTTATTTTGATTATAGAACGAGTGTTTGTTTTGCGTTATTATCAATCGTGCGACTTGAGCTGATAATCGTTTCCTATAAAATTAAATCCTTAAACTCACTCAGTACATGTTCATGATATATAGACAGCGCACCGCAGCCCATTCTATTGCAGAACATAGCCTTTCCATTTGGCCTACAATTACATTTATTACATACGAATCCGTAAGTATCGAGAACACAGAGAATGCTATCACATACGAAAATAATTACACATCATTAGGATTCTTATTAATTTGTTCATTTAAACATCTTTTCGAAACAATATTGTAAATGATTTTTATACCACTCTAACCTCAAAATCACAACTTTGATATGATTTTTCGGCGCTCGTGGTATAAAATACCGTTCGAAACTAGTGCGTAAGTCGATTATTTAGGTGGTGTACTTTTTCGCACTCGCTTCGCTCGTGCAAAAAGTCACACCAGCTAAATAATCGACTTCCCCACCCGTGTCGAAATGTACTATTATATACTTAAATATTAATGTTTTTTACTTTGTGCTAGATGAAGTGCAGTGTAGTTTAGATTAGTACAAGTAGCTTTTCTATCAGATTCACAAATACGTATCCATTGCAATCATCTGCTAAAACAGTTCCCGGAAAGCAGCTATCGAGGGATCCTATTAAAACCAAAAGTTGATTATGCAAATTATATTTATTAATTAAAATTATATAGTAAAAATAATTATTATTTAATTGAAATCCACATAAATTTAACATAACTACATAGTACTGTGTGTGTGTGTGTGTGTGTGTGTGTGTGTGTGTGTGTGTGTGTGTGTGTGTGTGTGTGTAAGTAGGAAAAGCTACCTGAAATTTCTCCTTTCTCACATTTTAAAGTTACACATGAAGCGAATTTTCCACTTTTTTGGCATACACATTCCATACACTGTTTTTTGATAGTTTTATTAGGTTCGCATTTCATTGATACACGTAAAATAATTTTTTAAGTTATATATATATATTTGGGAAAAAAAATCTGAAAAGTTTATTAGAGTTTTCACAACGTTTACCCGCTTTTAATATAAAAATTAACAAAATTTTGGTGAACACAGAAGCTTCTAGAGCCTATAAGATCAAATGAGGAGACACAGGTATCTTTTTTTGAAGTTCTGAGTGGCTCTGTTTGAGCCCAGGAAAATCTCTGATCCGGTGGGTTGGGACTCTCCTTGTTAGTCCCAAATTTTTTTAATTCCATAGCTCCGTGCCATAGGTACATGTTTTCCAAGTAATTCTTTTCTAAAATGTCATAATTCTGCATAAAATGGGTTTAGAGACCTATCTCTTGGGATTTTGTATTAGAAATAAGTTATATTAGTAATACATGTCAGTAATTTCGCGGAACTTTTCAAATTCGAGTTACTCTTTGATATCTTTAGATATACTCACTCCACGGAACATATACCGCATGTCAAAATAGGCAAGTAAGTAGTTTTTCACTTACTATATAAAAACCGTCGACTTTTATACAGAAAAGATTGTCACGAACTGCTAGATATTCTCATAGCTTTCATATGAGTTATTCGGTAAAAAAATGGCCTTGAAAAAAAATGAGTAACGTTACCACTTTTTCACTATTTGAGATTCAGACAGAAAGAAAAAAGGTCGTATGAAAGTGTGCTCTTAATTTTATTATTCTATTTCTCTCTAACTCAAATTTGAAAAGTACTCGGAAAAGTACGGAATTACTCATATACTTTGTTTTATACTAATTATATTTTAATTTACTTTTTCCGAGAATTTTGGACTCAAGAGCCATTAGGTAGAAGATCACCTTAGATAATTAATCAAATTACATGCTATATTTCAAATCGATAGTTTACGAACATCATAGTACACATATCAGTGAAAAATTAATAGCAGTTAAAATTTATTTCGATTGACACTATATATTGCAGAATATTTAAAGAAGACGCTAATGGTAGTGGTGGTAAGTAAATGTTGATTGCAGCTAGTGGCCAAGGTTACTATCAATATTTTGTTGTAAGAGATGGTAAAAAATAAAACAACAAATTTATTTCACTTTCACAACGTTTCGGACATCTTTTTTTATTTAATGAATGTCCCTCTTCAGGTAAAATGTCTGTTTTTAATGTAGTGCGGAGAGCTGTCCGTTTGTCACAGTTGTTGTTTTATTTTTTACCATCTCTTACAACAAAATATTGGTAGTAACCTTGGCCACTAGCTGCAATCAACATTTATATTGCAGAATATTTCAAAATTGTTTAATAGTAAACAATGAAATTTTATTGTTATTCTTCTTATGTTGTATATATTTAAAAACAGTTTTCCACGCCACCCTAAAGCTACTCTTATTAGGCGCTTGCTTTGATCCAATAAATATCCGTTTTGATCAAATAAAAATTACAATGATAAAATAAGAATGGTTATTATTAATAAGGCAAAAGTTTTATACCTATCTATACGTAGCTACCTACCTACTTACCAACCTACCTACCTTCGTAGCTATCTACCTACCTGCTTACAAACCTACCTACCTACCAACCTACCTACCAGCCCGCCCAGCTACCAACATACGTACCTAGCGACCTATCTACCATCTTTCCTAACAACCTGCCCAGCTACCAACATACGTACCTATGTACCTACCTACCAACCTACCTACCAGTCTGCCCAGCTACCAACATACGTACCTAGCTACCTATCTACCTCGCTGTATGTAGTTTGTTTATAGTGCCTCAGTGTTCATGACATACGCAAAGCGTCGAAACGGCCTTAGTGTAGGACAACATTTTTGAATATTTATAAATTTTTCTCTCAAAAAATATGCGTTCAATCGAAAAATGTGTCATAAAAAAACCAAGAGTGAGCGTAGCGAAGGGTCGGCAATGAAGGTTGAGTCAGTTTAACATAGTTATTTGAGCTTACAAATTTCCTTTAAGTAGTAAATATTTAAAGGTAGATTTTCATGTTTTCAGCTCTAAAGGGTTGAGATTGAATAATGTGGAATTTCGATGAAAGGGCGATGAGGGGGGGGGGGGGGGGGCTGAGGAGCGAGGGGGCAAGGGGGGCAAAATTCCTTAAAAAATCGTATAAATAATCACATTTGTACATTATTTTGAGGAGGGGCTGAGGGGCGCTAAGAGGGTGCGAGGGGTGCTGAGTCGTATGCTTTTGAAAACAACTATATAATATAGGGGGAGATAATCCAGTGTGTGGTTAATCGTATTCACGATTGTACTCCCCATTGCAGTAATTAAAGAAATAATTCAGTCAATTCTGATAAGATCCGTTGGGAGCAAGCGTAAAAATTCAAAACTACAAAGGTGTTGTGTAGTCCAATGCGACGTTTCGTCGACGGGTTTGTCGACCTCTTCAGGCTTTATTATCGCGTAGCGATTAGTCAAGTGATGATAGTTCACTAATCGCTACGCGATAATAAAGCCTGAAGAGGTCGACAAACCCGTCGACGAAACATCGCATTGGACTACACAACACCTTTGTAGTTTTGAATTTTTACGCTTGCTCCCAACGGATCTTATCAGAATTGACTGAATTATTTCTTTAATTACTGCAATGGGGAGTACAATCGTGAATACGATTAACCACACACTGGATTATCTCCCCCTATATTATATAGTTGTTTTCAAAAGCATACGACTCAGCACCCCTCGCACCCTCTTAGCGCCCCTCAGCCCCTCCTCAAAATAATGTACAAATGTGATTATTTATACGATTTTTTAAGGAATTTTGCCCCCCCCTTGCCTCCTCGCTCCCCTCAGCCCCCCTTTCATCGAAATTCCACATCATTCAATCTCAACCCTTTAGAGCTGAAAACATGAAAATCTACCTTTAAATATTTACTACTTAAAGGAAATTTGAAAGCTCAAATAACTATGTTAAACTGACTCAACCTTCGTTGCCGACCCTTCGCTACGCTCACTCTTGGTTTTTTTATGACACATTTTTCGATTGAACGCATATTTTTTGAGAGAAAAATTTATAAATATTCAAAAATGTTGTCCTACACTAAGGCCGTTTCGACGCTTTGCGTATGTCATGAACACTGAGGCACTATAAACAAACTACATACAGCGAGGTAAATAGGTAGCTAGGTACGTATGTTGGTAGCTGGGCAGACTGGTAGGTAGGTTGGTAGGTAGGTACATAGGTACGTATGTTGGTAGCTGGGCAGGTTGTTAGGAAAGATGGTAGATAGGTCGCTAGGTACGTATGTTGGTAGCTGGGCGGGCTGGTAGGTTGGTAGGTAGGTAGGTTTGTAAGCAGGTAGGTAGGTAGCTACGAAGGTGTTGTGTAGTCCAATGCGACGTTTCGTCGACGGGTTTGTCGACCTCTTCAGGCTTTATTATCGCGTAGCGATTAGTGAACTATCATCACTTGACTAATCGCTACGCGATAATAAAGCCTGAAGAGGTCGACAAACCCGTCGACGAAACGTCGCATGGGACTACACAACACCTTTGTAGTTTTGAATTTTTACGCTTGCTCCCAACGGATCTTGTCAGAATTGACTGAATTATTTCTTTAATAGAGGGGAGATATATATTATTAATTTCAATAAAATATTAATATTGTTTTTGTAGGAGAATTTACACCGTCTTGTGCCGCAAAAAGATGACAGTATTTGAAAGAGTGCTATTTAAAAGCTTGTAGAAAATTTAAGGCTGCAGAACATTCCGTAAAAAAAAGTGGTTCAGGTGCTTTGGTGCTAGAATAACCTACATGGTTCTATAATCTGATGAATTTTTTAAATAATTCTGTTTCATATAAGTCGTAAGTAATTTTAAACTTTAATATTTTTCATATCATGTTAAATAACCATATATTAAAATATACTTATTTAAGATTAAATTAGAAAAAATTAAAAATCACATAAATCTGTTTCAGAACTGTTTCATCTTTAAAAATAAAAAATTCTAAAAGCAAAAAATGTCATAAGGAACATATATAAGTGATAAAGGCACAAACAGACTAGACACAAGTAGTTTTAGTGAGATGCTAGAGCAAGATGCAGTTAATGAAACAGACAGTTCTAACTTAGAAGCTCCTGGCACTTCATTATCAACAACACACATGCTACTACCAAGTGTTTCTAAAAATACGTATTCACAAATACACAATCTTCTAAAACTTTTAATATTATTTGTAATTGTTGACTGTTTTTCCAGAAAGAAAAATTTCTGAAACCGAGAATTACTTAATGAAAATGCTCCAAAGCGAGCCGAAAGAAGCCGATGAAGTAGTCGGATTTTTAATTAGATTGGGTGCTGGATTACGTAATTACCGTCCACGAAAGGGGCAAAGGTTGAATTGGAATTTCTTTCAAGAGTATTGAAAGAGGAGAAAGAGTTGGAAAAAGATGTATCATAATTTTTTACACTTACACTTTACACTTATTAATTCACATAGTAAATTTCTGAGCGCGAACGTTTCCACTTTATTCGGTTTTGTTCTACAGTAATAAGTTAAATAAAGAAGCACGTGAAACAAAATCATATTTTAATATGCCACTATCATAAAATAATATAAATATCCGTCAAACTCTATACCAAAAACTTTAATGAGAGGCTAAATCTTTTTTTAAGGTGATGTGAAACCATGATTTCAATATTTTTTATATCAACATTGAAACGTTTATTTGGAAAAAGACGATTTGGAAGCACCTGACGCGCTCCGTACTCGTAACCACTATACTCAGAAATTTTGTTGAGTGATTCTATTAGTATTTTCGTTAGCTGTGCTCGTTTAAAAAGTAGGTTAATTGCAGATTCCTACTTACCGAAAGTACGGTTTTTATTTAATTAAATAAATTCTCATAATTTTTTTGGAAAAGCACGCTTGTCAGGCGCTCCGTATACTTAAATACTATACTCAGAATTTTTTGTGGATGATTCTATTGGTATTTTCATGAGTTATACTCTTTTGAAAATTATGTCGGTATTTATCATGGCCTTAATACAATTAATACGTTAAAAAAAAAAATAATTTTTTAAGTATGTTTTAACAACACAATTTTTGTCTAGTCCTTTTATTTCTTCGAATCTCATCTATTCAATAAGCACTCTCCACAAATGGTAATAATTTTTTTCATGACTGTACAAATAATAATATTGTTAATATAAAACTTTCTACGAAAGTATAAAATATGGCAAGTATAGACGTTTTTCCTGTATAATCTATAAAAAACAACACAATTTGTTTAGTCCTTTTATTTATTCGAATCTCATCTATTCAATAGGCACTCTCTACTAATATAAAACTTTCTGCGAAAGTATAAAATAAGGCAAGTATAGACGTTTTTTCTGTATAATATCTATAAAATAATAATATTTTCCTCACACCGGGCCGAAAGTGCCTCATTCCCGCCCGGCTCCGAAACGGAAATATGGCATTTTCGGCCTCGATGTGAGGAATAGTATATTACGTACATAGGGAGGAAAAAACTTGGACAGTCCATAACTCGTGTAAATTGACAAACACGAGCTATGGGATGGGCAATTTTTCTCCCGTGGTGCGTATACTATTTTTCGTCATATCCGGGCCGAAAATACCGCATTCCCGTTTTTTCGCCGGGAGGGAATGTGGTACTTTCGGCCAGGGTATGGCGAAAAAATAATATACGCACCACGGGAGTAAAATTGGTCAGCTCCCAGCTCGTGTTTTTTCCTCCCATAGTATCATAATATACTATTATGATTTTGTAAAAGAAATCAAATAAATACTAGTGAAAAAGTCTTTTACTTCTTTCAGTCATTGTATGCTTCAGTCATTCAATTTCAATTCAGTCATTGTAATTTTTTTATATAGGCTTTGACTTTTCGTCATTATCTGAAAAAATTCGTATGAATTTTAGAAATAAAAAGAAGGCATAAGTTATATAATTAAAATAATTTTCGCCCACACGAGCGTAAAGTGCGTAGGTTGTATAAAGTTTTGTAGGAGTATGTAAGCTATTGCGCCTGTTAGGCGTTAAGTAGTACTTTATGCCTGCTGGCTGAATATTTTTGAAGTTACAACGTGGCCGTAAAGTGTAATTTTTCACGCAAGATACTAAAAGTTCTATTATGTTAGTCAAGTTAACTTATGGGTACTTGACTGCAATAAATTGATTTCAGTACTTTCTTGTGTTTAATTTGTATAGAAGAATTAATAAATTTGAATACATTTCTGAGAACAGTCATACAGTTGTTTCGGAGAGTTGTTTGCATTACTTGACTATCGGTAATTGATTTCACAACTTCTGTTTGTTTGATTTACAATGAAGAATTTGAATGTACTTACATAATATTATATAATTGAAATTATTTTTCGCCCACACGGGCGTAAAATGCGTAGGTTCTATAAAGTTTTGTAGGAGTACAGGAGCTATTACACCTCTTGGGCGTTAAGTAGTACTTTATGCCCGCTGGCTGAATATTTTTGAGTAGGTACGAAAAGTTGTATTATGTCAGTCAAGTTAACTTATGGGTACTTGACTATAATAAATTGATTTCAGTACTTTTTTGTGTTTAATTTGTATAGAAAGATGAACAAATTTGAATACATATCTGAGAACATCTGAGGGTTCTAAAGTTTCGACGATTCACTATAAAATCGAGCCAACTAACGATTTTTATAAATTCGACATAAGTCGTTGTCGAATGTACATAATTCCGAAATTTTAAATGACGAAAAACGTATTTTCGAATGTAACAATTTACCTACTGTTCAAAATATCGAATTTCAAACTACAGAATTTTAATGTAGATGTAGCTAGTTTCTAATGATTTATTTAGAAATATCTTTATTATCTCCTTATTAAAATTCTGTAGTTTGAAATTCGATATTTTGAACAGTAGATAAATTGTTACATTCGAAAATACGTTTTTCGTCATTTAAAATTTCGGAATTATGTACATTCGACAACGACTATGTCGAATTTATAAAAATCGTTAGTTGGCTCGATTTTATCGCGCGCGCACACACACACACACACACACACACACACACACACACACACACACACACACACACACACACACACACACACACACACACACACACACACACACACACACACACACACACACACACACACACACACACACCGTCACTCTCGCTCACTCTCGCTCACTCGTCGCTTATAGTTAAACGGCTCGAACACTCGCTGATCATGATTCCTAGCGCACGCTTGTTACAACCTTACACGCCTATATGTACGTATAATTACACTGCAGCTATCTTTCTCCCATTCTCTCTTTCTCTCTCACTCACCCTCTCTCTCCCTCTCCTCCCTTCTCTCTCACTCTCTCTCTGATTATAAAAACTTACTTTTCGTGTACATCTTCTACATTATTTTGCACATCATCTTCAATTTCTTCAAAAATTGATTTTCCATGAATGGCTTCATTATTTGTATTGATGTCAGCTTGTTTTACTCTTATCCTGCTTTTTCTTTTCTTCTCTCGTAATTGCCTTTTCTTTGCTACAGTATCCGGGGAAGATAATTTATTTTTTATTATCTCGCTGTCTGTAGAAACCACCAGATTTTCTAACCATTTTTCATCAGCTAAAACGGTAAAAACGCATGTTAACACTGTATATAAATTCGAAATATTTAATAATCGAGAAAATAAAGTTGACTATATGAGTCAATAAAAAACACAAAGTAAAATTAAATAGTCAACATTTCAACCCTGATTTCCGTCCTGTTCAGGGTTAATATTCGAAAAATTGTTCTTACTTACCATGTTCTGCAATTACTTTTACAGGATACCACTTTCCTTCAGCTTTAGCTTTGTCACCGTCCTTGACGGTTTTAGTTTGGCTCTTATTTAAAATTGAAAACGATCGCGGATTTTCGCTTAGCCATAAAACATGAACTTTCATTTTTCAAAATTGACGTTGCTTGAAATGGGTTAGAATACTTAAAAAAATAATCAATACTCCCTTGAAGTTCGAACAGCTTTTGTTTTAGAATATGTTCACGTTTATGAAGTCTCATTAACCAAACATTTATGTACATAAACATTATTGTATGTTACGAAAATGTAAACAAAGATTTGGTTGTACTGTAATTCTCGATTAGAACTGCTGAAGATGTTTAAACGAGACTATGAAAAATATTCAGAAAGGCAGCAAGCGCGAATAAAAAAGGTTCTTCTAGATGTCAAACGAGGAGAAAAATTTGTGAATAATAGTAAGTACATACATAATTATTTCTAATAATAAACTTTATGAATTTGTTCTATGTTACGCGCTTTCAGATAAATTTCGGCTTCTGAGTTTATTCATGACTTTTTTCCAATAAAAATCTGTAGATTGCATTTCGAACTTTTCTCAAAAATGTGCGGTCAGGTTTATAAATTATTTCGCGAAGCTTTCTTTGAGAGCAAAATTTCTTGTTTCGAAAAAGTTCATCGATGTATTGCACTGTTGTTCGATAGAAAGGGTAAATGAACTTTAACTTAAACTTTAAGAAGTATTTTGACCAATTACGGCCTCGCTCACATATCATTTTGCCGTCGTAGTTAATGTAGTACCTTGGAACTCAAGGTCACCACGAATTTTTTGTTAGTCTTGTACTCCCTATCATTCGCTGACATTAAATCGCAGTTCAATTGCATTTTCCTTATTATCGCATTCATTGCCGTTTTATTACCGGTATAGCGTTTTGTACTTTGAAATATGTACGTGCTAAAAACTAAAAATTGCTTTCGAAAATTCGTTTGATTGTCTTGAAAAACTATAACACGGAACTTATTGTTAAAACAAAATTTAATGTGTGTATGTATGTATATATGTCTTTAATTGTATAAGTAATATAAACTTTATTGGTATTTTCAGAGTTATACACTGACAACGAAAATTTGAATCCCAATGAAAATAATGATTGTGAAGTTTACTAAGATGCAGTTGGTAAATTGAATACTTTTTTACGCTACCTGAGTATCATTTAAAATACGTACGGCTTTTAAAAAATATTTTCTTAAAATACGTATACAAATGTTCATTAACTCGAGTTTTTCAAAGCATAAGATCCTCTATTATGACTGTACTTTCTATTTTCTCGATGATTATTAAAAATAATTCTTTTCTATAGATTCGAAATAATTTCTTATTAATTAAAAAAAAATATATATTATAGTTTTATTAATTTAAAAATGTGATGTTATATAATATTTTTACACAGATGAATTATCAAGCCACTGTGAATCTTCTACCAATGGACACAATATGAATAATTATTCTGAATCTGATGATGAATGTGATGAGGATGGCCTTTGTAACTATTACGAAAAATGGAATGAAGATAATTTAAGAACTACAAGCGACAAATTTGAAAATGATTTTGATGAATCCATACACGATCCGATTTATGAAGGAGCCTCTATAACGGTAGCGGAGAGTTTGACTTGTATTTTGACTCTCATGACTTCATTCGATATGATAGGAGCTTTACTTGCAGCATTTCTAGGAGTTATTGAATATCATTGTAAAAAGCCAAACAAATTTCCAAAAACTTTGTACAAATTAAAGAAGTTTTTTAGGAATTTGAAAACTCCACTTACCCGACACTTTTTCTGCTCAAAATGTTTCTCAAAAGTAGAGAGAAAAGATTCTGTGTGCCCCCAATGTAATGAAAGTGAAAATATCACATATTTTATCGAAATAGATATAATTCATCAATTGAAAACTCCTTTTAAACGACCAAATTTTTATAAAAATGTTAGTACTTACAGATTTAATAGAAAAAAGATAAACGAAAACAACTTTGAAGATATTTATGATGGAAATATTTATAAAAATTTAGTACAAGAAGGATTTTTGGACGATAAATCAAACATTTCTTTTACCTGGAATACGGACGGTGTTCCTCTATTCAGATCTTCTAAATTTAGCATATGGCCCTTTTATTTATCAATCAATGAACTACCGTATGAAGAACGAATAAAAAAGCTAATATGATTTTTGCTGGGATTTGGTTTGGCAACCAGAAACCTGTACCAAATCTTTTCCTTAATTTTTTACGAGAGCCTTTAAAAAAATTGTATAGAGGTATTTTTATCGAAATAGCTGAGAAGTTTGTTAAAATAAGAGCTATAATCATATGCGGAACATGCGATTTATGCGCTAAATCACTTTTTTTGAACATGAAACAGTTCAACGGCTGGTTTGGCTGCCAAAAATGTAAAATTCGCGGTAAGAGAGTATCTAACGTACATGTATATCCGTTTTTTGAGGAACTGTGCAATATGCTAGAGAAGCCAGAAACTCAAATAAAGTCGTTTTTGGAGTAAAAGGGCCAACCATTTTAGCAGAAATCGTTCACGACTTTATTATTACAACTACTGTAGACGTTATGCACTGCGTTTATCTTAATGTTTTAAAAAAAATAATGACGCTTTGGTTTGACTCAGAACACCATGATCATCCAGCATCATTACGTCCTTTTATAAACTACATCAATAAACATTTGATATCACTGCAACCTATTGATTCTACTACGAGACGGCCACGAAGTCTAGATGATTTTTCTTACTGGAAAGCAGTAGAACTAAAAAATTTTTTATTAATATACAGTTTACCTATTTTACAACAATATATGCAAGGCAATTATTTTAATCATCACATTTTATTAGTTTTTGGGATTACAGTAATGAATATGACCTCTATTTCGGAAGAAATGCTAAATAAAGCCCATTCAGCTCCCACTCAATACGTTAAAGAATTTAAAATTTTATATGGTGAGGTGCACATGACAGCTAATATACATCTGCTATTACATTTGTCTAATGAAGTACGACATTTGGCCCACTTTTCTATAATTCTTGTTTTGCTTTTGAAAATTTAAACGGAATTTTAAAAAGATTTGTACACGGATCTAAAAATCCGGAACTACAGATCCATTCATCAATTTGCATGTTATTCAATCTAAACAAATTAAAAGAAGTACTAAAAAATAAAAAAAGTGACGTTATCTTATTTTGTAATAAAATTGAGGAAAGAAGTAGAAATCGTAAAAAATTAATTAAAATTTCGAGTAAGCTTTTTGTAGTTGGAACTTGGTACAAAGAGAAAAATATTTTACAAATAAAAAATATTCTTGGAATAGATGATGTTCATAATAATAAATTACATTGTTTTAAGAGATTATTTAAGGAAGGTATTATATTCGAAACAGAGTTTTATAGTGTAAACAAAAAAACAAATTCTACGTGCATTAAGTATTTCTTAAATAACGAGGAACAGATAGGTTTTATTAAATATTTTGTGAAAGTATGTAAGTGTCAATGTCTCTCTGCGTTTAATTGTAATAATTGAAATAGTCATTGTAAAATTTATGTTATTATTTCGAAGTGTTTCAGTGAACGTGCATTTTCTATACAATTAAATCAATTTATTCCAACTATTTATAAATGTACTATCTATGAGTCCGAAAATATAGTAGCTATAGCAGCTGAAAACATAAGAAATAGTTACTATAAAATTATGATTAATAACCATACTTACGCAATCGAATCCTCTAATTGTGTAGAAAATGAGTAAACGCGTGTTTTTTAATGAACTGTAAAACATTGTGTTAATAAAGTCTTTTCCCTGATATCTTGTTATGTTTATGTATATTAATTAATTATAAGAGCATTTATTCTTTAGCTTAACTCTTTGAAGATCTGTATAAGTGCGACCTTTTTATTTTGAGTTGTTTCTGTAATTTCGAAGTTTTTGCAGTGCTTTCATGAATTTTCATTTGGAAAAATGTGTAAATTTTCTTATTAATAATTAATAAGTAAACAATTAAAAAAGAAATTCATTTTTTTTCAGAATAAAATCAGTTCTTAAACTATAATAAAGAACAGGTTTTTAAGATCAGAAAATGATCGTATTGTCACTGGTTTCATAAAGAAAACCACACCTCAAAATCATCTCACAATCGTCTTAATACGGTCTTTATAATCATTAGAAAGATCATCTCTAAAAGGTCTTAAAGTGATCTTAAGTTTGGGATTCTGGGGTACTTTAGGACTCTTTAATAGTATATTAAAATAGTAATATAAAAACATATTTTTAAGGTCTTAAAATACTCTCCTAGTTACTCTTATAAAATAAAAAAATTTCATCTTAAGATATCTTAAATCCTGCCATTTTAGAGATATGTCTTTTTTTTATCGTTTTGTGATCACAACTTTTTTTACGCGGGGTACGATTATTATTTCCATTCGGGAATCGTCGAAACTTTGGACCCCCCCCCCCCCGATAGTTGATTTCACAACTTCCATTTGTTTGATTTGCAGTGAACAATTTGAATGTACTTACTTACATATAATTTGTTCAGAATACAATGACTCAAAGAAGTAAAAGACTTTTTTACTGGTATTTATTTGATTTCTTTTATAAAATCATAAATATTATTATTTTATAGATATTATGCAGAAAAACGTCTATACTTGCTTTATTTTATACTTTCGCAGAAAGTTTTATATTAACAATATTATTATTTATACAGTCATGAAAAAAATTATTACCATTTGTGGAGAGTGCTTATTGAATAGATGAGATTCGAAGAAATAAAAGGACTAGACAAAAATTGTGTTGTTAAAACGTACTTAAAAAATATTTTTTTTTTAAACTTGTGGATTGTATTAAAAAAAGATTTAAGCTCTCATTAAAGTTTTTGGTATAGAATTTGACGGATATTGCGAGAGAGAGGGAGAGAGGAAGCAAGAGAGAGAGAGAGGGGGAGAAATAGAGGGCGAGAGAGGGCGGGGGAGAGATGGAGGGAGAGTAGATTATAACGAAAAAACTCCCTGTACTTGCCTTATTTTATACTTTCGTAGAAAGTTCTATATTAACAATATTATTATTTGTATAGTCATGAAAAAAATGATTACCATTTGTAAAGAGTGCTTATTGAATAGATGAAATTAGAAGAATTAAAAGGACTAGACAAATTGTGTTGTTAGAACGTACTTAAAAAATTAGCTTTTAAAAAACGTGTTGATTGTTTTAAAATAGTATATTACGATACGTGTGACTAAAGTGGCTCTTTTTGGCACGGCGTGAGGTTAGTGCCCGAGCGCAGCGAGGGCGCTAAACGCCGTGCAATAAAGAGCCACTAAGTCACGAGTATCGTATACTATTTTATAGCACTGCCTCCCCAAAGCCCGCTGCCACGCCTATCCGTGGCTAAAGTAGTCCTTTTTTGCACCGTGAGGTTAGCGCACGAGCGTAGCGAGTGTGATAAACACGGTGCAAAAAAGGACTACTTTAGCCACGGATAGGCGTGACTAAAGTGCGGGCTTTGGTCACACCGTGCTATAAAAGCTTTTGCGACATATGATTTTGATAATATTTATTCATTTTAACGTTAATATGTAAGTTTAACAGTTTATACAACCTGTTCTGAAAATGTATGCGTCTGTAAACATAATCGTGTAGAGCGCAAAATTCTAAGAAAAAAGTTCCTTTACCATTTTTTCATATGACTAGTACTTTTTTAGTAACTGATGTGTTTAAATTGTTTGTTTTTAATAGGAATTGTATATCTATAGATATCATCTTATAAACTTAGGTATACATTTTCTATTAAAAACAATTTAAACACATCAGTTACTAAAAAAGTACTAGTCATATGAAAAAATGGTAAAGGAACTTTTTTCTTAGAATTTTGCGCTCTACAGGATTATGTTTACAGACGCATACATTTTCAGAACAAGTTGTATAAATTCACAGAACTCTATTCATTTTCGAAATTCTACGAGTAATTTCAGTTTGTATAATTATAGTTAAGTATGTAGTTAAGATTAATATTAAAGTAATTATTCATAATTTTCCTTTGTGTTTGTTACATTAAAAAGAATTATGGTTTATTACTTATATAATTTTTAATTTATAATTAACTAATTATCCTAAACATATTAAAAGTAAAAAAGGTGCAGTTTTTTAAAGTCTTATTATTGGGAAAATATGTATTTGCATAGAAATAATAAAATAATGAATGTACTTTTAATTTAATTCCATTTTTTTTTCAATTTCAATTCGTCATTTACTATTTATATATAAAATGATAATATCACAGACACATTTCTGTTGATTTTCTAGTTTCATTCACGACTTCTAAATGGTGCAGTAAATAGAATAATATAAACAATCCGTATTGTGTGATGCCATCTGCCCACCTTTCATATTAGAGAAATTAGTCGTCAACAAGAACTCCTACGAATCAAACGTACCTCTAAATATTGTGAAGAACTCAGGAATGTTAAGCATTATTTTTAATACCAAGCAATTTCAATTGTAACAAATTTATTTCACTTGGAATTTAAAATTTAAAAAAGTACACGATAAATAAAGTTAAAATGTACGCAGAATCGAGTGATGATGATGGAGGTTTGCAAACACCGCAGTTTTGGCGTAAAGCATCGCGAATGAGTACGACATCATTGACAAGTTCATCAGTGATGATTGGAAATATTTCGGAAGAAGTTTTAAAAGTCTGGGGTAAACTGCCTGAAGCTATTCGTCTGGACCCCAGTTTAGCTTTTCTTCAAAAAGAATACGATCGAACGCATGAAAGGTATAATTCCCATTCTAAATAAATGTAGTAAAAATATTCATTGCAAAGATAATACATTTTTAATGATATGATATTAACTAATTTTAATAATAGTCAATGGTGATGCTGTCACTAATGAAATTTTCTTAATTATCTATTAAATAGATGTTCCACAGCCAATGCATCAAAGGCAGACTGTCTCGTCGTAAATATGTCTTTAAAACACAAATTAATACCCGAAGAGTAAGTTATTTTTGATACTTAAATTGTTCACGAAAAATAATTAAAATAAAATTTTTTAGTGAAACGGTTGAAGAGAAAGAAAAAGGTTGTAATGATCCAAATGAAAAACTTATTCCACACGAACGAAAGTTAGGCCCTATTGCGCGATATATAAAAATAACTTTACTTATTTGTTGCTGGATAGGTTGCTTTGTAAGCGCTTTTTCAAACACGTATTGCTATTTTTTCAATAGCTGATTTTTTAATTCTCAAATAATTTTTTAGATTACATTGATGGTGACAACGGAAAAGATCGAAACTATGCATCAAGTTTCAGTGCCAAGGAATGCAATAAAGCGTATCCTTTACTTTTTTAAATACCCTAATCAAAAAAATATTTTCTATTTTAGTTAAATGTCTTTGAATTATTTTCCAAAATTCCTTAACAAACATTTAGATTTATTACTTGCGGATACTGTATACACAAATAGAATCAGCGTGACGATCGAAGGCTCATTGCTACCATACTCATTGAATGTAAACACGAATATGAATAGAAGTTTGTCTAGCAATTATTTGTCAGTCTGGCTGGAGCTATTAGAGGATCATGAAAATAGTAGTTATGAATACTTACATAATGATTATGATAAGGTAAGAGCTAGATTTCAGCTGAATAATTTAATTTTTTAAATATATATGTTTCATTTCTATATATAGAACATATCAGAGGTTTGGACAATACCCCTGTATTCACCAGATTTATCAGATGTCTATCCTAATCAGCAGCAAAAAAATATTTTTTACGTGACGAATTTTTCTACAGAGTAAATAGAATATTTATATTGGTAAAATTTGTTATCAGTCAATTATTACAAAGTTATATTTAATTCTTAGTAAATTATTGAGACACATACGTTGTGATCTCAAATATCGATAATTATAAAAAATGATAAAAATTCAAAAACTTATCAGTTTAAAATTTGTCTTCACACTTCGTAACAAAAAAACTTTAGAATTCATTAAAACCTCACATTACAAAACAAAAAAAGAAGAATAAAAGCAATGAAGTAATGTGAATGTTGATACGTAACGTTGACTATTAACAAAACAGTTATTATCCGTGTCTAAATGTATTTAATAAAATAAGCTTTCTTTTTTTTTTAAAAGGTTCGAAAATCAATCTGTAGTGCTTAATTTGAAAACGAACTTAAATTCATCTTTCCCACTTACTTTTGCATATAACTTATATCCGATTGACCCCGAAAATGGAATTGCATACGCAGGTATCGTTTTGATCGGACTATACATACTTATTATTTTCGAGGTATAGTTTATAGAAATTTTTATTTTTTTTATGAATTTCTTTACAATTCTACTTAAATTATTGTTTATAGATAGTACATAGAACAATAGCGGCTATGTTGGCTTCCACTTCTGCTCTAGCAATCTTAGCTGCTTTAAATGAGGTAACATATTAAAAGTGCATTTAGTAAAAAACAATTATAAAACCAAATTCAATGAAATCATATTTTTATTACAGAAACCCAGAATGGGTGAAATTATATCGTGGATAGATATAGACACTCTTTTGCTGCTTTTCTCAATGATGATTCTCGTTGCCATTGTCGCAGATACAGGAATTTTCGACTACTTAGCAGTATACGCTTACAAAGTAGATAAACAATCAATCAAAATTGCTAACATTTTTTTAAACTTTCTCACTAGTTATTTAATGAATTGTATTTGATTTAAGATATGTCTAGGTAGAGTTTGGTCGCTTGTTAGTACACTATGCCTTATCACATCCCTTGTATCCGCATTCTTGGACAATGTCACCACTGTACTTCTCATGACACCGGTGACCATTCGACTTTGTGAGGTCATGCAGCTGAACCCCGTACCCGTGCTCACCGCGATGGTGATATTTTCCAATATCGGTGGCGCCATGACGCCGGTTGGAGATCCCCCGAATGTCATCATCGCCTCCAACCGCGATGTCATCAATGCGGTATGCATACAGGCGCATGTGCGCACCTGTGCCGATACTTATTTTATTGTTTGCCAGGTTGAAGTTTGTTCTGTTAGCTAATAAATGTTTATTTTTTGCTTTGAATGAGGCGATATTCTGACGCACAATTGTTAGCTCGATTTTAAATTGCTGCTGAATTGTTTTCAAAGATAAGCAACGTACGGGAAATAAGTTCCAAATACTATCGATAAGAAATAGAGAACAAATTTCAAGCTAGCCTTAAAAAAGTCTCGAACTTAAGGACAAAAATAAATTTTTTTTAACAATAATAATAATAATAAATCGTTCAAATAATCATTATTTAAGAAAAAAGATTTCAAGACATTAATTAATAATTACTAAACTAAATTTTTTTTCTAAACTTTTTTATATTTACTTCAAATTTATAATTTTTAGGGCGTTAGATTTAGCACATTTACCGTTCACATGAGCATTGGCACAATATTAATTCTTATAGTAGTTTTTGGGCATTTCCGCTTTATCTTTCGAAATCTTCAGGTATTACGATTCGATGAGCCTCAAGATGTTCAGGTATGTGAACTAATGACATTTTATTATTTCCATTGAGAATAATTTATATTAGTAAATAATAAATTACAAACTAAAGGAATTAAGACACGAGATTGTAATCTGGCAAAGAGCAGCAGCTAGCCTTTCCATTTATAGTAAAGATGAAAACCTTGTAAGAGAAACATTGATGAAGAAAGTGAAACATTTATTGCAACTATTAAAACAAAAACTGATCACTGGAAGTGTTATAATAGATAATTATAAAACTACTTTGGAAGAACTGCAAGAGAAGGTTTGTTAATAATTTTTATTAGATTAAAATATATTAAAAACTTAAATTATCGCAAAAATATAAAATTAAAAATTTTATTTTTTACATTTCAGTACCCAATTAGAAACAAATCGTTGTTGATGAAATCAGGATTTATCATGACTCTTGTTATGACCCTATTTTTTCTACATAGTTTACCGAATTTCAACTTGACATTGGGTTGGACTGCATTTTTAGGAGTATTATTATTTCTTATCCTAGCAGATAATGAAGATCTTGATGGTTTGATGGCACGTGTTGAATGGAGCACGTTATTATTCTTTGCTGCCTTATTTGTTTTAATGGAGGTAAATGAATAATTAATAAATTCATCGATCGATATCAGAAGAATAATTAGTGTTGTATATTTAGATTTTTTATTAACGTTTTTAAATCATGGAAAATTAATAAAAAATACAGAATTGATTTTTTCTTTCCTGAATCATAAATCGAGAAGTTTCGCGAAATAGTAATTAACATAAAACAACATTTTTTTCAGGCCTTAACGAAGCTCGGTTTAATTGCATGGATCGGTAAAAATACTGAACATGTCATTATGTTAGTGAACGAGGAATCGAGATTGGCTGTTGCTATTTTGTTATTATTGTGGGTATCAGCGATTGCAGGTGCTTTTGTTGACAATGTGCCACTTGCTACAATGATGGTCAAAATAGCAACTGGATTAGCAAAAAATGAAAACCTTCAGCTACCTCTACAACCCTTGGTTTGGGCTGTAGCGTTTGGTGCTTGTATGGGAGGTAAATAAAGCAGTTACTTCTTTAATTTTGTCTCAGAATATTGAAATCTAATTGAACTAATACCTTATAAGGCAAAATAAAATTCTTTATACCACTATAACCTCTAAATCAGAACTTTGATATGATATTTCGACGCTCGTGGTATAAAATACGTTTCGAGACTAGTATCGTAAGTAAATTATTTATCTCATGTGACTTTTCCTAAAAACCTTACATGAGATATATTGTGTTCTACTTCCGCATCCGGGTCGAAAAGTACTGTTTTATAATGATGTAAAAGGCCATTGCTACCTTAAAAACATACTAACTTGGAGATTATAACTTACTTTATTGAATACATATATTCCAAGAACAGTCTAATTTATGCATGCTAATTACCTATTTTATAGTTTTATGCAAATGTGTACAATGTTTATAGGGAATGGGACTTTGATTGGCGCAACTGCCAATGTCGTATGTGCAGGAGTTGCCGAGCAACACGGGTACCGTTTTACGTTTATGCAGTTTTTTAAGTAAGTCTTCATACAATTTATATATTTGTCCTAGTAATCTTTCTTTGTACTTATTATGCGACATTGCTTGAAATCCTCATGTTTATCCTTACAAAGTAGAACAAGTATATTTTCTTGTTTATAAAAATTTCGTTAGTGGTTGACTCACTTATTTGGTTTCTGCTTACCAGATTTCTTTATCTTTATTAATTTTTTAACAATTTTATTATTAGTTATTAAAATATAATAGCAAAAACAGTAAAATACATAGAAATAAACGCGACTATTTATTTTTCAGAATAGGATTTCCAGTTCTAATAACAAGCACGCTAACAGCTACAGTATATTTAATGATCGCCCACGTAATGTTTGACTGGAATTATTAATTCAAATTATCAAAGTATTAATTTACGATATTGGAATCGTATAAAAGTATTAATTATTAATGAACAGATGAACAAAAAACTTCGTATTTGTTACAAAATATATTTAATTATTTTAAAATATTTATTAAGTATTGTATATGATCAAATTTCTACATGATTTTAAATTACATGTATATGCATAAGTAATAAATGGCAAGTACAAAATATTTAATACCTTGCGTGTGCTTTAGTTGATATTTTTATAGGTTGCAATGTTCCATAAAAGTGTTTTATTTCCCGCATTCCATAGTTACAATACGAAAATTTTCTATGTCCATAATTACGAGAATTGCATCTAAAATTTTGATAGCAATAATCAAGATGATTATACGTTTTTTTAAAGTCATGAAACCATTAAGTACAATAATAGGTGCGATGATTTCACAAATATTTTTCGTATTATTGGAATGAGATTTGCATTTAGAATTCTTGTGAAAATTCTAAATGTGTACAACTACAATTAATAGACAAATTTTAATAAGTACATTATATTGCAAAGTGATAAGGAATGTTTGATTACAACACACTCTAATATGTATAAAAATACTTAAAATAAAAAATTAGTTACTTATAACATATCATTCTGTATAAAAAGTGGAAATATGAAGTTGTCTAGAAATATATTATTTTTCTTAATAAATTTTGTAGACATGTTATATAAATCTATTCTTTAATTCCAAACATTACATTTTATTAATACATGAAATACTATTCATTTAAAAAATTAATATTCTTCCGGCACGTCTACTTTTTTATACCTTATTATAGATTTATTTATTAAAAATCACTCAAGATAAAAAATTACATCGTGAACTTTTGCAAGATGTTAAATTATAAAATAGACCCATTATTCCGAATGTATTTACCAATGTGGGGAAAGTCAGCGTGAGCCTTGCGAGTCTTAGCTTTGCCAGGGCACTGCATGAGGGTGCAGCCAGCACCATCATCACCGCAGACACAGGCATTGCAGTCATCGTAGAAAGCCTTTTAAGCAGGACATTTTATTCCCTGCTTGTATGCATCTAAAACATGGAAGGATCGATTAAGAAACTTCTTCCAAACATTATAGCCGAAATTGTGTTCAAGTAATTACCGGTTCACAGCACTCCATCGCAGAGTACAGCTAGCGCCAGCACCGTTGGGGTAGTCTCGGTGGCAGATATTACACTTGTCGTAGAAGTATTCTCCAGCGAAGCATTGGCCAGTCACGTCGAAAAAGTCTGAAATGATTTCAATGCTTACACAATTATATCATTAGAAAATATTGTACTTTATACTGGTAAAGTATATTATAATACTTTACTTTGTCCTTTTAATATATAATGAATTATATTCTTTATATCCTATAATAAATACCTAATGAGGAACATTCTCGTCATCGTTATCTGCGGCACATTAAAGCGGGTTCCTACATCATTAGATACACAACCCATTAGAGTACAAGCTGCAAAGTATCCATCGGTACCACAGGCACAGGAGTTACAGTCAAGGTAGAAAAACTTAGCTGGGCATTTGGTACCGCGTTTTAAACTATCTGAATAAACCATAATGCCAGTATTATTAATTTATAATTAGTTATAATTTATATAAAAAAAAAAAAAAAATTGGTGGTTTCCACGCAGCCTATTGGCCCAGCGCGTATCCTCCCACACCTTTATTTTCATTCCTACTATTACATCAGCCTATATATTTTCCTGAGGAACTCTCTTTTTACCTATTTTCCATACACTGAGAAAAAAATTTCTTTGAAACAAAAAAAGGTTTCTTTGATTCAAAGAAATGAATATGATAAATAGATATTCTTTGAATCAAAGAAAATTTCATTGCAGTTAAGAAATATGTCTTTACATCAAATAAATATTTTGTTGGATTCAAAGAAAAAATCTACTAGGTGCAGTCAATGAATTATTTTATTGAAGTAAGGAAATAATCTTTGTCTCAATACGAAGGTATCGTTGATTTAAAAAAATTGATGTCATTCAATTGACAAAATCCTCTTGAAGAAATATTTTTTCAGCCTAAAAAAACATTTTTTTCTTTCAAAAGATGGATCTTTTGTTTAAAAAAATAACGACATTGAATTAAAGAAAACTGTCTTCTAATGAAATTCACTAAAACTAAAGAAAGCGTACATACTAAGAAAGCTCTAGTTTTTTGATTCTATGCTACAGATATTTACTGCAAAGAAATTATTTTATTGAACTTAAAGTTAATTTCTTACGATGTATTTACTAATTTCAAAGAAGCGCTTATTAATGCGAAAGTAATATATATTTCATTGCATACCATCATTTTTAACGACAAAGAAATATTTCATTTTTTTTACTATTAGTTTTTATAATTTAAATCCTAACGTCAACAAAAGCATGTATACTGGCAAAGGTCGAAGATTTCGACTCAAAGGTACAGGTATTAACGGCAAAGAAATGATTTTCTTGAACTTGGTGTTACTTTCTTGTGACGTATTCGCTAATTTCAAAGAAACGCATCATTATGCGAAAGAATACATTTTTGATTGAATAAAATAATTCTTTTCAAACAAATAAATATTTCCTTGTTTTCACACTATGAAGTTTCTAAATGTCAATCGTAATTTCAAAGAAAGATTGCATAGTAAGGAAGCCTCCTGATTTTGACTCAATGATACCGGTATTAACGGCAAAGTAAAGATTTTCTGGAATGAAGTTGAAATTTCTTACGCTGTATTTGCTCTATTCAAAGAAACGCATCATTATGCGAAAGAATAAATTTTTGATTGAATGCAATCATTTTTTTCGAACAAATAAATATTTCATTGTTTTTACTATAAAGTTTTTAAATGTCAATTATAATTCCAAAGAAAACATGCATAGTAAGAAAGCCCAATGTTTTTAAATGTCAATTAAGATTCAAAGAAAGCATGCATAGTAAGAAAGGTCAATGTTTTTGGCCCAATGATACCGGTATTAACGTCAAAGAAATGATTTTCATGAACGAAATTGAAATTTCTTACGCTGTATTTGCTCTATTCAAAGAAACGCGTTTTTATTAGAAAGTAATATATTTTTGATTGAATGCAATAATTTTTTTCGAACAAATAAATATTTAATTGTTTTTACTACAAAATTTTTAAATGTCTATTGCGGTTTCAAAGAAAGCATGCATAGTAAGAAAGGTCAATGTTTTTGACCCAATGATACCGTCATTAACGGCAAAGAAATGATTTTCTTGAACAAAATTGAAATTTCTCATGTCGTATTTGCTCTTTTTAAAGAAACGCGTCATAATCTGAAGGAATATATTTTTGATCGAATGCATTCATGTTTTTCGAACAAATAAATATTTTATTGTTTTTACTATTAAGTTTTTACATGTCAATTGTAATTTCAAAGAAAGCATGTATAGTAAGGAAGCCTCCTGAGTTTGACTCAATAATACCGGTATTAACGGCAAAGTAATGATTTTCTTGAACAAAATTGAAATTTCTTACGTCGTATTTGCTCTTTTCAAAGAAACGCGTCATAATCTGAAAGAATAAATTTTTGATTGAATGCAATCATTCTTCTGAAGAAATAAATATTTCATTGTTTTTACTACAAAGGTTTTAAATGTCTATCGCGATTTCAAGGAAAGCATGCATAATAAGAAAGGTCAACGTTTTTGATACCGGTATTAACGGCAAAGAAATGATTTTCTTGAACAAAATTTAAATTTCTTACGCTGTATTTGCTCTTTTCAAAGAAACGCGTTTTTATTCGACACTAATATATTGTTGATCAAATGCAATCATTTTTTTTAGAACAAATAAATACACTGTTTTTACTATAAAGTTTTTAAATGTCAATTGTAATTTCAAAGAAAGCATGCATAGTAAGGAAGCCCACTGTTTTCGACTCAATGACACCAGTATTAATGTCAAAAAAATGATTTTCTTGAACGGAATTGAAATTTCTTACGCTTTATTTGCTCAACTCAAAGAAACGCGTTTTTATTTGAAAGATTAAGAAAATCAAGAAAGAAGTTCAACAAATCATTTCTTTGCCGTTAATACTGGTATCATTGAGTTAAAAACATGGGGCTTCCTTACTATGCATGCTTCCTTTGAAATTACGCTTGACATTTAAAAACTTTTTAGTAAAAACAATGAAATATTTATTTGTTCGAAAAAAAGTAGTTCATTCAATCAAAAATATATTACTTTCAAACAAAAACGCGTTTCTTTGAAAAGAGCCAATACAGCGTAAGAAATTTCAATTTCGTTCAAGAAAATCATTTCTTTGCCGTTAATATCGGTCATTGAGTCAAAAACATTGGCCTTCCATACTGTGCATGCTTTCTTTGAAATTGCGATTGCCATTTTAAAACTTTATAGTAAAAACAATGAAGTATTTATTTGTTAGAAACAAATTATGGTACTCAATCAAAGATATATGACTTTTTCGTTAATATGTGCCTTTATTTGGTTAAAGAAATATTTTTTCATTGAAAGACATTTACGTTAATTTAAAAAAAAAATTTCCTGGATTGCCGGTGATGACACGATTTCATTGGATCAATTAAGTTTTCTTTGTGTCAAATGAATGTTCATTAAAGTAAAATAATCATGTGTTGTAATTGTCAATATTTCTTTGAATGTGACCGATGCGGCTTATAGAGGCCTTTTGAAAGAACCGAATACAAGCGTGCGATGGCGTAGTGGTTAGCGTGCTTGCTTAGAAACTCGAGGGTCGAGGGTTCGAATCTCGGTTAGGTCGTTTTTATTTGTAAACTTTTTTCTGCGAAATAAATGTGCGTATAATTTAAAAATGCGTTTTAAATTGACTGTAATGCAAATTTTAGCGAGCGTTAATTATACATAATATGTGAATGTGTGTGTGTATTTTTTTTTTATAAAAGTTAAAAAGAATACTCGGAATCAATGAAATATTTCTTTAAATGAAACAAATTTTTTTTAAATGAAGGAAATTTTCTTCAAACTATGAAATTGGAGTCTCTATTGTAAGAAATACAATTTTGATTGAATGAAATATTTTTTTGTTTTGATCACGAGAACTTTAAAATACAAAAATATTTCCTCTATTGAAAAAGACGGTTTCTTGCTGTAAAGAAATATTTTTCTAAATGAAAGAAATTTTCTTCAAACCATGAAATCGGAGTCTCTATTGTAAGAAATATAATTTTGATTGAATGAAATATTTTTTTGTTTTGATCACGGGAACTTTAAAATAAAAAAATATTTCTTCTATTGGAAAAGACGGTTTCTTGCCGTAAAGAAATATTTTTTTAAATGAAAGAATTTTTCTTCTCACCATGAAATCGGAGTCTCTATTGTAAAAAATATAATTTTGATTGAATGAAATATTTTTTTGTTGTTATTACGCGAACTTTAAGATAAAAAAATATTTCTTCTATTGAAAAAGACGGTTTCTTGCCGTAAAAAAATATTTTTCTAAATGAAAGAAATTTTTTTCAAACCATGAAATCGGAAACTCTATTGTAAGAAATATAATTTTGATTGAATGAAATATTATTTTGTTTTGATCACGGGAACTTTAAAATAAAAAAATTTTTTCTATTGGAAAAGACGGTTTCTTGTCGTAAAGAAATATTTTTCTATATGAAAGAATTTTTCTTCAAACCACGAAATCGGAGTCTCTATTGTAAGAAATATTATTTTGATTGAATGAAATATTTTTTTGTTTTGATCACGGAAACTTTAACATAAAAAAATATTTCTTCTATTGAAAAAGACGGTTTCTTGCCGTAAAGAAATATTTTTCTAAATGAAAGAATTTTTCTTTAAATTATGAAATCGGAGTTTGTACTGTAAGAAATATAATTTTAATTGAATGAAACATTTTTTTGTTTTAATCACGGGAACTTTAAAATAAAAAAATATTTCTTCTATTGAAAAAGACGGTTTCTTGCCGTAAAGAAATATTTTTCTAAATGAAAGAAATTTTCTTCGAACCATGAAATCGGAGTCTCTATTGTAAGAAATATAATTTTGATTGAATGAAATACTTTTTTGTTGTTATTACGGGAACTTTAAGATAAAAAAATATTTCTTCTATTGAAAAAAAGACGATTTCTTGCCGTAAAAAAATATTTTTCTAAATGAAAGAAATTTTTTTCAAACCATACAATCGGAGTCTCTATTGTAAGAAATATAATTTTGATTGAATGAAATATTTTTTTTTTTGATCACGGGAACTTTAAAAAAATATTTCTTTTATTGAAAAAAACGGTTTCTTGCCATAAAGAAATACTTCTTTCAATGTAAGGCATATAATACCAAGTTAACGCAATATTTTATTCATATAAAGAAATATTACTTGCATTTAAAGAAATATTGTCATTCATTCAAAGAAATATTTGACCGATAGCCCGCAATGACACGGTTTCTTTGATTCAAAGAAATTTGCTTTTTTTCTAAGAAATATTTTTCTCAGTGTACCTTTTTAATCCATCCCTCATTCGCCCAGGGTTATGCCTGTGGGGCGGGGAAAACCACGTGGAATAAATCCTAATTAGGAAAACCCGCCCCGGGATGGTCGGTGTATTGGAATAATTCAGTTTGGATGTCTAGGTCACATTCCGTAGGCTTAGACACCGAAACTGTATTTATCCACACCTCCCGCTCAGTTTGTAAGAAGGCAAATTCAACACCTAACCGATCAGACGAGGTAGTCGCAAACAAAGCGAGCGGTCACCCATCCAAGTAGTAACCGCGCCCTTTGTTGCTTAACTTCGGTGATCGGCCGAGGTGGCGACTGCACTACCTGCCAAACTGTAGGGTTATTTATAATTTATAAATATGTTTAAAAGAAACTGATATAAAAAAAATACTTACGAATTGCGGGAACATCAGTACTTAATAAAAACCGCTGCTAACTGCTTTAGCAGAATGCTTTCTCAAAGAGAATTAGTAAATTACATCAAATAATTTTTTAAAATGTACATTTTAATATAAAATTTCATTCTTTCTGCATATCTGATTTCCCATAAATACAATTATTCAAAATGATCAAGAAAATTATATTTTCTGTCCTCCGGCCGGAAAGCGCCATCTTCCCAGCCGCTGTGCGAAACGAAGTTGCCGCTTTCCGGCGCCGTCGGGCAGAAAAATAGTATACACACCTTGGCCGGTAAAAAAGAAAGCCTCAGATCACATGTTTGTCAACCTCGGCCTCGCCTCGGCCGACAATTACATGTGATCTGAGACATTTCTTATTTTACCGGTCTAGGTATGTAATATACTATTAAAATAGTTATGTAGTAATTATTAAATTGTAAATTAAAAAGTTTAAGGTATTATCACATGCTATTTATTGAATTTATAAATTAATTGCATTTCTTCCAAATTTTATTTTTTTTCGAAAACCTGCTAACTTGGTGTTTGCTTCAAAACCCCGCCAACTCAGCGAAGATTTCGAAAATCCACCAACTCATAGAGTGGTTTCAAAAACCATATAACTCGGCGAAGGTTTCAAATATCCTCCATCTCAGGTGTTTTTTTTCTTTAATTTTGTAGTGGTAGCTCTAGGATGTTAAAGTACAATTTCTGTATAAGCGATGAAAAAAATTATTTACGATTTTTCCATATTTTTCTTTATTTTTATTACCGACTTAATATTATCCGTTTCGACGGATAAAAATATGGATTGATAGGTAATTTCAAGACTTTTAAGAAAATGTGACTACTTCCAACGGATATCCAAACCCAACGCCGTAAAAAAATATTTTCGATTTTTCCATATTTTTCTTTATTTTTTTTAACCGACTTAATATTATCCGATCGGGCCGACAAAAATATGGATCGATAGGGGATTTTAAGGCCTTTCAGAAAATGGGCCTACTTCCGACCGATATCCAAACCTCCAGAGCCAAAAAAATTATTTTCGATTTTTCCATATTTTTCTTTATATTTTTAACTGACTTAATAATATCCGATTGGGCCGACAAAAATATGGATTGGTAGGTAATTTCAAGATCTTCCAGAAAATGTGCCTAATTTCCACCGATATCCAAACCCAGAGCTGAAAAAAATTATTTTAATTTTTCGATATTTTTCTTTATTCTTTTTAATGACTTAATATTATCCGATCAGGCCGACAAAAATATGGGTAGATAGGAAATTTCGAGACCTTTTAGAAAATGGACCTACTTCCGACCGATATCCAAACCCGGCAAAGAAAAAAAATTATTTCGATTTTTTCATATTTTTCTTTATTTTTTTTTTTAATCGACTTAATAATATCCGATCGGGCCGAAAAAAATATGGGTAGATAGGAAATTTTAAGACCTTTCAGAAAATGGGCCTATTTTTTACCGATATCCAAACCCAGAGCAAAAAAAATTATTTTTGATTTTTCCATATCATTCTTTATTTTTTTTAATCGACTTAATAATATCCGATCGGGCCGCAAAAAATATGGGTAGATAGGAAATTTTAAGACCTTTCAGAAAATGGGCCTATTTTTTACCGATATCCAAACCCAGAGCAAAAAAAATTATTTTTGATTTTTCCATATCATTCTTTATTTTTTTTTAATCGACTTAATAATATCCGATCGGGCCGAAAAAAATATGGGTAGATAGGAAATTTCAAGGCCTTTCAATGGGGTTTCAAGGCATTTCAAATGGGTCTATTTTCGACCGATATCCAAACCCAGAGCAAAAAAAAATTATTTTTGATTTTTCGATATTTTTCTTTATTTTTTTAACCGACTTAATAATATCCGATTGGGCCGACAAAAATATGGATTGATAGGTAATTTCAACACCTTCTAGAAAATGGGCCTACTTCCGACTGATATCCAAACCCGGCAAAGAAAAAAAATTATTTCGATTTTTTCATATTTTTCTTTATTTTTTTTTTAATCGACTTAATAATATCCGATCGGGCCGAAAAAAATATGGGTAGATAGGAAATTTTAAGACCTTTCAGAAAATGGGCCTATTTTTTACCGATATCCAAACCCAGAGCAAAAAAAATTATTTTTGATTTTTCCATATCATTCTTTATTTTTTTTTAATCGACTTAATAATATCCGATCGGGCCGAAAAAAATATGGGTAGATAGGAAATTTCAAGGCCTTTCAGAAAATGGGTCTATTTTCGACCGATATCCAAACCCAGAGCAAAAAAAAATTATTTTTGATTTTTCGATATTTTTCTTTATTTTTTTAACCGACTTAATAATATCCGATTGGGCCGACAAAAATATGGATTGATAGGTAATTTCAACACCTTCTAGAAAATGGGCCTACTTCCCACCGATATCCAAATTCGGCGACGAAAAAAAAATTTCAATTTTTCGATATTTTGCTTCATTTTTTTTTAATCGACTTAATATTATCCGATCAACTATATAATTGAACGTGCACAATTTTAAAATAAGCTTTAAATACCTGCCAAAGATAAACTTGATATCTCTGGCCAGTTTCGAGTTATGCTGCGGACAAATTTATAACACACACACACACACACACACACACACACACACACACACACACACACACACACACACAGAGAGAGAGAGAGAGACATTTTCTAGAAAATGCATATCTCGACTCAGGGAGCTCAGAAATATCGAAAATCATCGAAATCTCGAGGTCGAAAAATTTCACCGTTACCAAGCTTTCTCTTTGAGAAAGCAAAAGAAAGAACGCAATAAAATTATTTCATTAATTAATATCTATTAAATTAAAAAGATTTAAGATCCATTAAAATTTCATGGCACACCTTCTTTCGGTACTGGCGAAGCTGAAACAGCTAAGAACAGAGCCACAGAGGCAGTAGCAAATACGAAAGCACGCATGTTCATTGTTTTCTTTTTTGTAACCGAACGTTGGATTGTCAATTACGAATTCACTATGTTTTGATCAACTTTTATACTGAAATAGCCTGTATCTACAAAAGTAATAAGTTATGTATTATTTAATCAGAGTGTTAGATACAATAAAGGAGTTATCGCTATCCGATTCAAAATTAGCATATTATGCAATAACTTATCTTCTATATCTTGAAGTGTACGGTGCACTATTCGTTGAAAGAGATTTCTATAATTATTTCTGCGAATATTTCGTCGTACAGCTAAATAGATGTGCGACAAAAACAAGGATAGCTTATAGTGCCACGACAAAAAAATAATCAGATAGTTGTCATTTTAATAATATTATTAGCAAACATAAAATCTAAAGTAACGACGTCGAAGGCTTAATAATTAATAAAAAATTTTTTCATAACTTTTACTTCATTTGTTCTTTTTTAGCAGTAAAAATGAGTTATTATTTTGTCCGAACGGTTTTATTCGAGTTAGTGGGTATTTATTGTAACTTCTGTTCCACAGGTTATTTTAAAGAAGCAAATACTGCGACGTATGAGATGGATGTTTTAGCAAGCTTTAGAAGTAAAGATTTCAATTCTATTAAAAATATTAAACATGATTAAAATTATAAATGTTTGAAAATCAGTGATTACCAATCCAAAATTTTCAATATTCAATACTAATATTCCTCCAACTGTCATTTCTAATGGTTTTATAGCTCTTAACATAATAAATTTTAAAAGCTTTTGATTTTTCAAAGAACAGTAGTACCACTCATTGTTATAACTAAGAAAAAAAATATACATATTTATAAAAATACTATTATTCACCAATATATTGTAAATCATCAAACACATACGCATCATAGGTAATTTTACCACTGCTATTTATTAATTCCTGACCTGGCCAACTAAGGTAAAGCATATGTATCATTAACGCTATAAATATCATGGAATATCTAGCTAATTCGAACGGATTCTTCAAATTTGCAAGGATCTGGAAATAATTTTTGTTATAAAATTGAACTAAGTTCAATGTTTATATTATCCAAGTATTTATTTTAATTTAAATGTACATATTTGTTGATTTGAGTTTAATAACTATTTTACATTTTTAAAATGCCAAAGCTTTGCTAGAAAGTATCAAAAACTATTTTTATTTAGCTGCACTTAAGTAATATTAAGTATTTTATGATATTTACTTACTACAAGTGCTCCAATACTAATTGTGGGTAAATTCATTCCCATTATAAGAAGTAAACTCATGGAATACGAAGAGTTAAGAATTTGAGCAAAGCTGAAATTTCATAGAAATATTATACATGAAACAGTTTCTGTTGAGCAGTCTTCAATCTTATTTATATAATAATATTGAACATAATATCTAAATAAAATATGGAATAGAATTTTAATTATACAGGCCCATAAAAATAAAAAAGTGACCGGTCCAAGATACTAGATTACCATATTCCTATGAAAATTGGCCTCCTAACACGTATCCGGGATTAGAATTGCTCCATCAGAATTTTTATTTATCAATTTTTATCAACAAAATAATGTAGTATATCTTTTCCCCTTCTAACTCCATTTTGAATCGTTATTCTACGATTTTTTTTTCTCTGCAATATCACTGTGTTAATATGGGAACAAAATTAATAAAATATGTTTCAAGATCCATGTGCAAATTTTCAAAATTAATAAAATGATATTTCGGAAAAAAATTATAGAATGGCAACTCAAAATATATTTTGAAGGGGCCAGAAGTACTAAATTATTTTGTTGACAAAAGTGATAAATAAAAATACTAAACTTTGTTTTACAGAATATCCCTATTAAAAATAGCCACATGCCAAATCATACGCCGATTTGCTCGACAATGTCACATAATTAATCACATAATTAGGTACGTGTTGAATCATGTAATTGGGCATGCGATTTGAGATATGATTTAACATATAACTTGGCACATGATTCAGCATGTGCTTCCGGATGTAATTAGGCACATGATTTGGCATGTGGTTATTTTTAATAGGGATCTTAAATCTTGTATTTCAGACATCTCAAAATCCCCGCGTGATGGACCAATTTTGACGCCACATTCACGTGAAGGAGGTCAATATTTATGGGAACGTGGTGATCTAATCCTTCGGACAAATAACTTTTTCTTTTTGCGTGTCTGTATTATAAAATCAAATTCAACGTATAAGTATTTGCAATGCATTAACAATTTTAAATAAATAATAGTACATTACGATACTAGTGGCATAAGTTGCACTTTACGGCATCGCGTGTATAAACGCCCGAGCGTAGCGAGTGCGCTTGAGAATCCATGAAACTTTTCATTTTCAGTAAACCGCTATCTTTCTCAATGACCTTGACATTTTTATGGGTTAACAAAATGGTTTTTTATAAGAAGGTAGTGCAAAAATAAGGGTACTCTATATACTTTTTGATTGAACCTTATATATATTGTGTAAAGGTTTGTGAATATATCAATTTATCATTGGTTTGAAAATAAACTCAGCACTGTTTTTATTTTCTTAAGCCAAATTAAAACCGCTGCCAATACATTGGCACTTAGCTTTCTCAAAATAATGTATTTATTCATTTTTTTTTTAATTTTCTATAACAATAATTAATTGTATCATACCCAATTTTCTTTATGAATATTCGTAATAAATTAATATATATTTTTCGAAAATTCATTCTTGTTACTTTTTTTCTCGTGCGACAACCAGATATTTTTATAAATCAATTTTTTCAAAATATTATCACATGTTCAATTAGTTTTATTTTAAACCTCAAATATCTTTCGTCGTAATAGTTCGATTTTATTGGGCAACGAATTCAGTTTGAAGATATAAAAAAAATATATCTCTCCCAAATTTTAGGACTATTGGTTGATTTTCTTAATATTGTTATCGCGTGACAACAAAACTCCTACTTTTTTATAAAACATTGTTTTTTTAAAAAACAAATAAAGATAATCTTTTGAAATTTCAACCAAATTTATATGTACAATTTTCATGTTAATTTTCAGTATGCAGTCACACCAAAATTTCCGATGCTTTCATACATACAAGCGCTCCGATTATATTGACTTGTCTCTACATCACGTTTCCGAATCATCTGATGATTTTCACAAAAAAAAGTAGCAGAATTATTTTTTATGGTGCACCTTCAACTTTGGGTAATATTTTAAATCCACAATATTTTGAAAACTTAAAAATAAATTCGAACAAATTACCAAACTCTGTATTACATATATTCGTTTATGACACATATGAATGTTTATTATAAAGTCACCAATCAAGTCAATCAGTCAAGAGACTTTGAAATAATGATTATTCTGTTCCATGAATACTTAACTGGCGGAGGAAGGCAATAGGTTCGGAGTTGTCTTTGCAGAGAGTATTTATTTTTAAATACTTTCTGTAATGGTTGAGGAAAGGAGGAACAACTCCCGTGGTTTAGTAGGGTTACAGGCGACGGACTCCACGGATTCATCTCTCTAAAGTGCATATTTTATTATTCAACTAATTCAATAATTTTATCATGTCATAGAATTCTAAACTAGTAAAAGAAATATTTTCATGTATTTCATGAGAATGAATTAAAAAAAGTCCAATGCGCTAATAGTAATACCTCAATGGTAGCGTGGAAAATGCTAATAAATTAAATACCTATAAAAATCCATATTTATATGTACAATTTTCATGTTAATTTTGAGTATGCAGTCACACAAAAATTTCCGAAGTTTTCGTACATACAAGCGCTCCGATTATATTGACTTGTCTCTACATCACGTTTCCGAATCATCTGATGATTTTCACAAAAAAAAGTAGCAGAATTATTTTTTCTTACTCGCCCACCCGAAAGTACGTACTTCCGGTCCGCATCTCTGGGCCGAAAGAGAAACTTTCGCATCCTATTTTAGAACAACCGCGCGCTCTGATTGGCTGCCGAAATTTCCTGACCCGCGGCGCTTGAGCGCCCGCGCGCATGTCCGAGGAAAGATGTTTGTGGCCCTCGCTACATAAGAGCGTTTGCACGCGGGCGCACGCGTATGCACGCGTAAGATAACTAGTAATTGTCGATGCAGCCAACGTGAAAAATTTAGTGCCTCCAAAGAAAGCAGATACCGAACAGTTTTTTTTGGAGGCACTAAATTTTTCACGTTGGCTGCATCGAAAATTACTAGATATTCCCTAGTTGCATACGCGTGCACCCGCGTGCAAACGCTCTTATGTAGCGGGGGCCTGTGCGGTGTGAAGGTTAGACACGTACGAAATAAACAGAGGAAAGTGCACGGGTGACGAGAAAAAAGAGTTAGTTGAAATAAAAAGTGGTGTTGTTTGATCGTGGTCATTGTTTTTTCCTCTTGTTTCCTACACGTACTTTCGAGTCGTGTAGAAACAATTAAGTAAACGTACGGACGGGAGCGTCCGAGGAAAATATGTTTGTGTGGTGTGAAGGTTAGACACGTACGAAATAGACAGAGGAAAGTGCACGTGTGACGAGAAAAAAGAGTTAGTTGAAATAAAAAGTGGTGTTGTCTTTTTTTAATGAATGTGTTTCTGATGCCCGCCCCGACCAGCAAAACCTCGGCTTCGCTTCGGTCTTGCAAATGTCGGGCGGGCATCAAACCATCTGTGTAACAGCGAAAGTAGCAGACGGCCAAAAAACCAGCTCTCCACGCCGGGTCGAAAGAAAAAACGGTCGGTAATATCGACCGAGCTACCCAAAGCGGCCGACAGAGGCAGTACTATCGAGCGGGCCGAAAGAAAAACTAACACTCAAACACAGCTAGCAGACAACAACGCAATTTTATCAATTATTTAACAATTACAGAACGTACTTTCGGCCGGGGAGTAAGAAAAATAGTATACAATACTTGGACCGGAAATTGGATGCCCTGGCCGTGCGTCATGACGCCCTCGGCTTCGCCTCGGGAGTCATACCACGCACGGCCCGGAAATCCAATTTCCGGCCCACGTATCGTAATGTACTATTTATGGTGCACCTTCAACTTTGGGTAATATTTTAAATCCATAATATTTTGAAAACTTAAAAATAAATTCGAGCAAATTACCAAACTCTGTATTACATATATTCATTTATTACACATATGAATGTTTATTATAAAGTCGCCAATCAAGTCAATCAGTCAAGAGACTTTCCAAAAAGGTTACAACAAAAATACTGTCATATTCTGCAAGTAAAATGCAAACTTTTTCCCAATCAATGTTCTATACAAAAAATTTCGATATTTTGAGTAAAAAATAAAGATAATCTTTTGAAATTTCAACCAAATATATTCTTCAATGAGTATAATAAGTGGTTAAAACTTGATCGCGCTGTAAATTACCCTCAATAAAAAACAAAAGCAAGTGAACAACACGCACGCATAGCACGTGTTATTTCCATTTTCTAGTATAGATATATCCAAAAAATTACGAATTGAAAAGAAGGCTAAATCAGTTTTAACCTCGAATATCTCTGAAATTCATAAACGAATTCTTTTACTCTAAAAACGCATATAATAAATAATATACATTCTACATCTCCGCCAAATTAAAAAAAAAAATTAAAACAAGTTTTCTCTAGTTATCAGGCGACAAATAAAATAACTTTGTAAAATAGGAAAGTTTTGAATATCAAAAAGTAATCGTACGATCTTGATGAAAATTCACATACATAATATCTATATCACATACAAAATTGTCTAGAAATCTGTAGCTGATTCATAGAACCGTTCTCGAGAAATTACGATTTAAAAAAAAGTTTAAAAAATTTTAACCTCAAATACCTCTGAAATTTATGGACCAATTATTTTGCCCAAAGAACTCGACCAAGAGCTATCCAAAATCTATCTCCACAAGGAATTTTGAAGAAATTACGACTATTTTCCCTCCGGAATCGTTGGACATACAAAACTCATTTTTTTCATTTTTCATGTTTTACGTTTTTGTTAATAACCAAAGAACGGTGATAGCTAGAAACTTGTTTTTTTTAGAAAATATAGGTATTTTAATTCTCTTTTAAATGCTACCTATCCCATTCTGATACATACAGCCGTTCTTGAGAAATTACGATTCGAAAAAGAGGTTACAAAAATTTTAACCTCAAAAATCTCTGAAATTTATGAACCAATCATCTATCCTAAAGAAAGGTGCAGATGACAACCAAAAATCTACCTCTACAAGGAATTTTGAAGCGATTAACACAATTTTACTCCCGTAAATTGTCGCCACCTAAAACACGTTTTTTTCATTTTTTAATTTTTTTCTTAAAAACTAACCAGATAGAATGGATTCAATTTTATACATATTATAGCTATTCATAATCTCCATTATCATGATTTTTCTCAAAAAATTGACCATTTAGTTTGGGAGTTATAAGCATTTTTAAAAAAACACGTTTTTGTTAATAACAAAATAACCGTGATAGCTAGAGAAAAATTTTTTTTTTTAAATATAGGTTTTTTTATGCTCTTTCGAACGCTACCCATCGGATTATAACATTTAAATCCAATCATTAAAAAAAATCAAAAATAAATTTTTCGAAAATGAAAAATTTGACATAAAACAAAAACGAATCAGTTAGTCGTACAAAATTATTTTTTTTCCTGAATTCGGAATCAAAAAACAAAAAAAATGAGACCCGTCCGGTTAAAATCGACCGCGTAGATCCGAAAATAAAGCGGTATACATACAGACACACACACACACCAAACAGACATTTTGTAAAATCATGTGACACAAACTTCTAACACCTTTATTCATGTTTCTAGAGCAATTTAAAGAAAATTAAAATTTTACTATTACAAAGCTTCCTCTATGAGGAAGCAAAATCAAAGTTGAAATGTAATTTATTTATTTAAAATGATAGAGATAGTCAATGTATTATAAATAAAGTGTATTTAACATGACTAAGATAGCTTTTTTTAACAAAATGTCGATATTTTAGAAACAGCACAAACAATTATTGATAAACATCTTAATCTTTTGTGTTTCTTAACCGATTTTAATTTTCATGGTCTCATTTTGTTCCTTAAGTAATTTCATTTCGACTTGCCGAAGGAAAAATTTAAAATTATTCAAAATCAAGAAAGTTATAGCCAATTATAAAGAAATATTTTTTTAATCCCATGCATGAATTTATAAACAATTGGCTATAACTTTCTTGGTTTTGAATAATTTTAAATTTTTCCTTGGAAAAAATCCAATTAAAAAGAAATATTTTTTTAATCCCATGCATGAATTTATAAACAATTGGCTATAACTTTCTTGGTTTTGAATAATTTTAAATTTTTCCTTGGGCAAGTCGAAATGAAATTACTTAAGGAACAAAATGAAACCTTGAAAATTAAAATCGGTTAAGAAACAAACAAGATTTAGATATTTTATCAATAATTGTTTGTGCTGTTTCTAAAATATCGACATTTTGTTAAAAAAGCTATCTTAGTCATGTTAAATACACTTTATTTATAATACATTGACTATTTCTATCATTTAAAATATTCTATCATTTAAAATAAATCACATTTCAACTATGGCTTTTTTAATTTTAGATACCTTCTTCATTTAGCACTATTTTGACTAGGGAAGTCACGAAAGAACCACCTTAACGCCGTCCCATAAAGAACGACTTATGACACGTGTATTGTACATTATTTTATAGCACTGACTGCATAAATCCGCCATGTCACGCCTATTCGTGTCATTAGCAGTCCATTTGTGCACCATTAAGTATCGCCCGAGCGATTGCGAGGGTGATAAGCACGATGCAATAATGGACTACTTATGTCACGGATAGGTGTGACATAAATGCGGATTTATGCCACGCAGTGCTATAAAATCAGTTTAAAAAATTAAATATCGAGCAAGTTTTTTTATTTATTGTATGGTGCTGTACGAATTAAAAAAGCTTTAATATTTTTAGAACATTCACATACAAAAAATGTGATACTTAACTCTATAACATCTTTATGGAGATCGGCAGCTTTAACAATCATGGTATAAGCAATATCTTCATCTTCGGAATGCAAATCCTTGTTTAAACATTGCGTTGCAACTTTCAAACGAAACCTGGATTCTGATTATATTTATATGTATGTAACAGATTTAAAAGTGATCATAAATACTTATATGCGATAAAAAGTAATTATTAGCAAAATAGTACATTATGCAACAAAGGGAGAAAATGAGTTATTTCAAGCCAGATAGAAACGAGTGCTGAAAATACCTCATCCGAGTCCGAAATAGCTCTTCTTCCGGTCTTACACAGCGTAGTTTTTTCAACGAGTGCATGAAAGAGTCTTTTTATATGCATAAAAGTTGGGAAGGTGATCGTGCATTTCTATTCGTGCACAACACACTTAAAAATGATTATATTGTTAATATTTTACTTCAAATATGCGCGCTCTTTTTATATCAATTATAAAATCTAAATTGTAAATATTCATTATTTTGTAATTTAACTTTAAATGTTCTCAATATCTTACTAAATAGGCTAAGAAGCTTTAAAATGTATGAATTCGATAGTAGAGGACGAATCCAAAATTTCTTCGTAGTAGGGGAAAAAAGTTTTTTTTCCCCGCTAAACAGTGTAAAAATAGTATATTATGTAACAAGGAATTAAAGTCGTAGATTATTTCCACGGGTGAGTTCTCTGCCCGAGCGAGCGTAGCGAAGCGAGCTACGCTCGCACGAGCAGTAATCACCTAAGGGAAGGATTGACTTTAGTCCCTCATTACATATAGTACTTTATTCCCAGCCCCACTGTGGCCACTTTGTAGACTTCAAATGTTATTTTGTATTTATGTGTTATAATTTTGTTTGTTTTAACCAAATTCATCATAAATGTACAAAATTAGACGATGTTACTTTATTCCCGCAAATTCGGGAATCAGAAAGGGAATCAGATGTCACTTTTGTCCCGCTTTTAGACTATAAAATGCCCATTCTAGTGGAGATGGAAATAAAAAAATTTTTCCCCCGCTAAACTGTGAAAAAATTAATTTTTTCGCTAATCAAACAGGGAAAAAAGTTTTTTTCACCGCTAAACTGTGAAAAAGAGGATTTTCTTTATCCTTTCCCAAATCACGCTCGGAATGCGCGATTTTCTACCCGACTTTTAGGCATTATAAAAGGCCCGTTTCATGCACGTGTTGAAAAAAATAAATTAAACATATATCTTACCTCACTACAGCTAATAACGCTACACATTGTTCTACGCAAACTGCATATGTTGAATCAACGGTGCAAAATATGGGAACCGTAGCAATAGAGCATAAAGATTCAAAGAGGTAAATACGATTATAATATTCTACTTTATCAACGTTATATTCTCCATTGAGGACATAGAATCTTGATTGCGATCCATTAATTGTAAAAAATATGTCTACAACTACAGGAAGACATGGCATCGAGATAAAAACAACAACAGCTGCAAGCATGTACACTGAAACAAGGAATTTTATGCTTTCGTCTTTCTCACATTTTCTATATAACTATATACATTGATTAGATTCACAACATCAGTATACTGAGGCGCATTATTACTTGCAAATTGATCATTATTCTAATTACTGTGAAAAATAACTTACACACATAACTTAACGTTAACAACCTCCCGACCTCGGAATATTCACTAAGTATACGTATTTCATCTTTATCTGTGATCATTTTCCAATTTTCTGCTATCTTCTCAAACACAGTTTGTAACTAAAATATTTTCACGAAATAATTAAGTTTTTACATGAAATCAAAATTAATAATCTGATTAGATGCATGTTGCATACATACCTTTCTGTTTGTAGCAATAACTGAAGCTAATTTTAAAGTAACTCCGATTAGATACGATAATGTCGTGATGCATAGTATTAATTTATCAGGATCATTACCCTTCCAGAATTGAAAGCTAATTATCTGCATTATTTTAGATTCTTATATATCCAGGGATTTTTTATATAAAATGACTATAGTTAAGATTACCAAAATGTAATGCAACTTTTTTAGAGTATTTAAAAAATGTTGAAAGTGTAAGTATTTATTTTAGCTATTTGAATCAAATAATAATCACCTTTATAAAAAATTAAGTCTATCCTACAGTTCATAAAGAAAAATATGTATAATAGAATTAACATTTATTTCCTGATTCAATCATCTTAATATTAAGTTGCATTTAATACATTAATAATATTTCATCACATTGAAATGAATATAAATATAATCTTACCTGTGGAATTAAAGCTAGACACATGAAGAGGCTATATACACAACGTATGGAATACTTTTGTTTGCTACTTTGGTAGGGCCAAAGTCCCATGATATTTAACATTATTTTATTGAAAATAAAATATCTACTATTGAAAAAATCCATTTTGCCTTGTCAGATAAGTTTGATTTCGTAATAAGAAATCGTCAATGTTGCATATTTTAAGATTCAGTCACTATTACTCAAAGACGCGTACCTTCGATAATACCATTTTTCCGTCATAGCAATTCGCTTAATATCTTTCCTTCTATGAGAAAGAAAGTTAATGACAGCTATAAGGCGTGCTATTACATGTCAATTTTAATGCATTAGTACTGACAATCATACGTCATTTCTACGCCACTTATAGTGCGTTCATAGCGAAAAGTCAGTTCGATCTCTACTACTTTTTGCGTTGAAAAACTGGTCTAACATTTCATGATATATGCGAAATAATTAGTTTCGCTAATAATAATTAAATATTTTTGTGCTAACGTGGGAACAAAGTAATATTTTACAGAAGTTTTTATTCTTTTAATTATCCATCTTTTATAATGAAGGATGATGAATAATACAAAATATTTAAAAACATTTTATACATAAAAAATAAGAACTATATAGTCAAATTTGATAAGTATGTGTCGTCTTTCATACTGGATTTCCATTTGTTCTAATAATCTTATTCACGTATATCAGTTATAGTAATTTACTTATCTATGTTGCTGTTGATTTGCTTGCGAGTTTGACGTAAATAAAGGATATACATGCTTATTTTAATAGATCACTTCCACAAACTGTAGTTTTTACTTCAACAAGTTTATATCTCAAATTAATTTGCAAATAAATGCTTATTATCTTTATAAAATTGTTAATATTTAAAAAGCATCACAGTTTTAAAACTGTATTTCGATAAATTTTATTGTTACAGTTCTACGTTTGTATATATTTCAAAACATTTCATAGTATTTGTACAAAAAAAATTGGCTATTTTTTAAAACAAGATGATCCTAATACTATCTTGAGTTGATAAATTTTTATTATGAGTAAATATTTTAAATTAGCATATGCTAATATAATATATATCTTCAATATGACAAACATAATTAAGAACAACTAAAATGTAATAATTAATTTTACTGTGTTTCTCATGTACATGATTCTTATAAGCGTGAAATTGCTTTTTCGTGAAATTCAATACCACAAAGGGTGTATAGCTCCCACACTGTGTCATTACCAGATGTCGCCGTGTTGAAATTGCCGGATCGCAATTTGTCATATCAAACCCTCTCGCTATTATTTTTTCTGGAATGGTCGCGATTCGCAGAATGATTGCTATTCTTTTTTTTTTTTTTTATCGAAAATGATTTTCGGAAACGTAAGTTCTTGTCATATGTTATTTTCGCAAATTTCATTATTATAATTTGATGCATTAAAAGAATTAACATACTTGTATTCGTGTAATTACAGTTTCATTCGAACAATTAGTGCTTAATAATAATCTTCTAGCTTATCCATAATATAAATATGAAAAAAATATAATATATAAGGTTTTATTGGTGTGAATGCTAATTGAAAAAAACGAAGTTTTAAAAATTTCTTTTTATTCTATGAAAAAATATAGCATATAAGTTTTTCTATACATAGTTTTATGAGTGAGCTATCGCAACTTTTATAAAAAGTGACGGACCCTGGGCTTGAACCAGAGCCGCCGACTCGCGAGTCAGACATACTACTAACAAGCCACGGCCGCCACCGATCGGCTTTCTGCTATCGGCGTCATATTATAATAGGACGCCTTGCTTATTTCGTTCTTTCATATTCGTGCATGTATCCACACGTAACAATATTATTAAAATTTCAAAATATGGTATTTAAGTTATCGTTCTTTTATTCGAATAAGTCGGGATATGCAACTAGGGTATACATAGCAGAACGTCCATTAGCCCCACACTGATGGAATTAAAAAGCAACATTTTGATAAAAGTACTTACAAATTACAGGTAGGCCATTCCCTGTTGGAAAAGAACGAATGTGGATTATTAATTTATGTTGTTAACAGTTATGGTTTTTAATGGTCAGCAAAAGGTAAAGAAATGCTTATTGTTTTAAATAAAATTTGTATTTAAATTGTCTCTGACTCTTTGTCACTGTCGCCGAAAAACTTACTCTCTTCTTTGACTGAGGAGGCTGAAATAGTCAAAATTAAAGCAACTCCAAGTACGAAGACACGCACGATGATGATAATGTGTAACTGAACGTTCTGTTGCTAATAACAAATTTGCTGTTTTTTTTCTCATTATATATTAGTTTTGAATGTTACATTTTTATTATTGGCCCTGTTTACTCCAAACGTATTTTTAACACATAAATTAATTACAAGTTTATGTTACACAATATTCGTATCTTTGATATCTTATATTACATAAATCGAGTCAAAGAAATTTTGTTTGTGTACTTTTGCAAACTGTAATATATAGTACAAAGCGATATTTGTACAATTTTAAAAAGAATTTAGTTGGCTTATTATTAACCATTGTTATTGAAACTATATTGAAGTTATATTGATAACGATAAGATCGCCAGAAATCATTAAGCAAAATTATGATTCTACTTTTAAATCATGCAAATACATTAGACTTTTTATTATCTAGTTTCTTTTAATCCATAAAGCATTTTTATTTACTTTTTAATAGATTTTGATCATTTTCCAACTTTTTATGTAAAACTGTAATTAGATGCGGTTTTTATTGAATAAGCTTTGATTATTAATACACTGGGTGATAGATTTTCCATAGACCTAAATAACATGGTTTAGAATAAGCTTTTATATAAATTTTAAAATTGCATAAAATATGAGTTTATCTATATACGCTAATTAATCGAAAATCTAATTTTCTCATAAGAAACTTCTCTCTAGCATTATCAAATTCACTCACAAAACAGCTCATTTTACTGCTACTGAATATCATGAATCATTATCAATATGAAAAGTGAGTACCTCGTATGATTTAATACGCTCATCTCTAGTTACCAGATTTTAATATAAATCATAATTATCATGGAAAAAATGTTCACAATGTTTCTGAAGTTAAACATTATATAGACTAACATGACTAATAAAAAATAGTCATGAAAAATTTGAAATCTGGTATCATCCAAATTATTTTAAAATATTTCGCACTCAAGTGAATTGATGTTATAATTTTGAATATAAAAATTTGAAAAGTATACTTATATTATTGTTAAAAAAGGTTAGTTTAGTTTACTAATTTTAAATAACATATTAGATAATAACATGAAAGATAAAGGTGATTAAATTAAATGCAGTAGTTTCAAAAGTATTTTAATTTATTTTATTACAGGGGTATACAAAATTGGACATTATGAAATACAAATCTAATAGAAGAGCTGGATGACTTCATGACTGAATCGCGTCACATAATTTTCATTTTATAAACAGCATTGATATAATGTAGGAAATTGATAAGTCAAATTCAAGTTTAATATTAGTTTATTACAGATGGTAATTCTGATAAAATTTTAATTTATTTTCCATGAACCCTGTCCCGGACGAGAATGGAGTGGCCAGCACCTGAGCAAAAAGGACACAATTTTATTTTTGCTAAACAACGTAAGACTCCGTGATTGTTTTTTCCCATCCTAAATTCTTACGTAATATTGTAAATTTTAAATGTCAAATATAGAATGGGAAATACGTTTGAATGTGTAAAATACGTTCTACATCTAAACACAGATGCTGGTCGGTACGGTGAAACCCTCCCCAATAACTAACTAAATAAAATTTTTGTTGTTTATATACCTATGATTATATATTTTTTGAAGAAATGTTAATTATTTCATTTATATAAATAACATTTGTCGTCTTAAAACATTTTCTATTGAAAATCATATTTCACATTTGTAATATCTTAACCTATGGGATTATTCAAGTATTTCAAATACAACATAATCTTAGTAGTAATGTGCGTCTTAATATATTTGAAAAATATGAATGTGTTTATAGTCAGTATGTGTAAGTGCTTCTGTGATATCACTTTTCAATCAAAATTTTCCACGCTTACATATAATTGGATCGAAACTATAATTCATTTATTCCAAACATAAACAATGGGAAATGAATGAGTACTGTAGTTGTTCGTAGGAATGTCTCGAGGATAAACGTACATTAAAGTTCTACAACAAACTCCAGAATTTTCTGATTTTTTCTTGAATTTAAAATTTTTGTTTGAGATTGAAGGTGACGCGTAAATTAGTAAAACGTAAAAATGTACGATTCGAGTGATGAGGATGGGGGTCTACGAACTCCAGAGTTTGCACGTAAAGGATTGCGTATGAGCACGTCATCACTGGGAAGTTCGTCGGTATTCATAGCAAATATCTCCGAGGATGTGCTGAGAGTTTGGAGCCAACTGCCTGAGGCTATTCGCCTTGATCCTAGCTTAGCTGCATTTCAAAAGGAGTACGATCGAAGGCAGGGCAGGTATGAAATAAAAGAAACGGTGTTGGTGTTTGTTGAAAACGTAATGTAAATAAAACATATGCAATTTTAGTACAAAAAATTCAACAAAATATCTTTTATTTAAAGTATCATAAAGTAATGATAATTTCACGTTTAAGAGACATCACAAAATGTTATATGATTTACATTTATACATTCGTCATCTATCATGCACTTATATTTAAATATACATTTTAAAAATCTAACTATCAAAAAATAAAATTCATATATATTTAATAACAAATTCTCTATTTTTATTTTAAAGAAAATTTTCGGGAGTTGATTATCTTGTTCTAAACATGTCATTAAAACATCGGTCGATACCAGAAGAGTAAGTTTATATTTTAAATTTCAGTTTTTAATTAGTTGATTGGATGGTTTAGAATCTTTTTTTTTACATTTTTAGCAGCCAGAGTGAGGAAGAAAATCAAGATCCTGGTGAAAAACTAAATGCTCACGAAAGAAAATTAGGTCCTATAGCTCGATACATAAAACTGACATTACTTGTTTGCTGCTGGATTGGTTTCTTTGTAAGTACCATTTGCAACACAGCTTTCAAAATGAATAATTGTAATATCTAATAATTTTTAAATGTTTAAAGGTGATATTGATGATTACAAGACCAAAATTTGAAATTATGCATCAGATATCAGTCCCAGATCACGGAGTCCGCAGTATCCTTTAAAAAAGAACGATTTGATACTGTACATCATTTTACGTAAATTCAAAGATTAGAAATAATTTTAAAATTGAATAAATTAATTGTTAGATAAGAAATTTGATTGCCTAATTTCTAACCAGGTGTAAAAGTTATTTATATAACTTGATTCACTTTTCAGAACTATACTTTTTGCTTCTTAGTCAATCTAAAATAATATTGGTTCCTTAAAAATATCCAGACCTGACACTTGCAGACAAGGTGTACAACAAAAGAGTCACCGTGACTATAGAGGGTTCATTGCTAGCGAAAGTAAACACAAACGCGAATACAAATTTACCTATGTGTTATTTGTCTGTATGGCTTGAACTATTGGCAGATCGGAGAAATTCCAGCCATGAATTATCACTTCATAATGCCAAATCTGCAAGGGTATCGTACACTTAAAAGATAACTTATCTATTTTATGTTTAAATATAAGAATTTATCATATACAATGTTCTTTTTTTTTGGCACAGAACATATCGGAGGTTTGGATTCTGCCCCTACTGCCATCTGAACTGCTAGATGTTTTTCCTAATCAAAGACAAACAAAAGTTTTCGTACTTAAATACTTCCCCATAAAGTAAATATATTTTCTTTTTAAATTTCTTTTAATGTAATCGTTAAAAAATAACTCATGTTTGTGCCATGTATAATATACTCGCTCTAAATATGCAATTTTCATTATGATTAAATCATAAGATAAAATTATTTTAAAGACGGATTTTAATAATAATTTCTTTTTTATTTATTTTAAATAATTAAAATATTGTTCTCTTCATAGGTTAGACAACCGCTCTGTTGTATTGAATTTAAGAACAAATTTAAATTCGACTATACCTCTTACGCTTGCATATGACGCGTCCCCAATCGACCCCGAAGATGGAATCCCGTATGGAGCTGCTGTTTTGCTTGGACTTTATATATTAATTATTTTTGAGGTTGGATTTAATGGATTTCTCCTTATACGTATAATATTTTGTATTATGATCTTTACATCTATTTTTTACTTAAAAGACAGTTCATAGAACAATTGCGGCAATGCTGGCATCAACTAGTTCACTTGCTATATTGGCTGCTCTAAATGAGGTGAAATAAAGTCAATTTTTTATAGCAATTGTTTTGTATTATTGAAGCTTCTTATATGGTTCTTCATAAGTTACATAGCTACATACATAACTTTTACAGTAACAAATTTTGGCTAATGATTATATCGAAACTATTACAGAAACCAACGATGGAGGAAATTATATCTTGGATTGATGTTGATACACTATTACTGCTTTTCTCTATGATGATTCTTGTAGCAATTGTTGCAGATACTGGCATTTTTGACTATTTAGCAGTATATGCGTATAAGGTAAAGATAAATTATTAGTAGTTTTATGCAGTTAAGAAAGTATTAAGTAGAAATAATTTTTAATTAAAATCTATACGAAACGCAGTTGTTCATATATTTAATACATTCGCTATAATGATTTTAAAAAATATTTTGAATGAAATATTCAAAGAATATTATTAAAATAATTGTTTCTTTTTTACGTATATGGAGTTACTCTTTTCTCATGCATGTGTTCGTATTATGACGTTATATAGAAAAAAGAATTAAAAAGGAAGGGGCTTCACATGTGTCCCAAAATTTTATTTTCGAAAGAGTACTCCATTACAAAAAATATATCCTCAGGGTGATTTCCAGTTGACGTTCTGTAGAGTAATGCGAAGGATAATAAATTTACGAAGAGAAAAAATTATTGACTGGAATTCGAGGAAAACTTAGATTTAATTTATGATAATAAACTTTTATTTTTTTACAATAACTTTTGAAACAACAAATAAGTCACCTTTGAAAAAGAAAATTACTCAAATTTCTAAAATACAATCTAAGGACTACAAAATTCATACTTTCAGATAACTGGCGGAAAAATCTGGCCGCTTGTCAGTACCCTATGCTTCTTTACGGTCTTCGTCTCATCGTTCCTGGACAACGTCACGACGGTCCTACTCATGACGCCCGTGACCATTCGACTTTGCGAGGTCATGCAGCTGAACCCGGTGCCCGTGCTCACGGCGATGGTCATATTCTCGAACATCGGCGGTGCGATGACGCCCGTGGGCGATCCCCCAAACGTCATCATCGCCTCCAATCGAGATGTCATCGACGCGGTATGTATTCAGGCGCTACGCGTGTTCGTTCGAATTCGGCCGTATTTCAGTCACGATTGTTGGCATCAATACATAGCCTGCGTGTCATTTGTAATGATTAGTTTTGAGGATTCAAAAGAACAGTTGGAGAGAGGTTTACAAATGTTATCAGGAAAAAAGTTTTTGGAACATTTTTATTTCGAATGTATAAAAGAATTAATAATTATTACACATAAAAATATTGCAATAATAAAATGTTAATAGTTTAGAATGAAAGAAACGTGTTCACAAAAAAGATGGTTTGTTAATAGATTGTTTTATTTTGTAGGCTATAGGATTTGGAACATTCACTGTTCATATGAGCGTCGGTGTATTATTAGTACTTATCGTTGTTTATGGACATTTTCGATTTATTTTTCGGAATATTGATGTACTACGTTTCGATGAACCTCAGGATGTTCAGGTACGCCAAATATGAAGTACTTATGGCATTCTATGCTATAAGTTAGACTACTATTATTAAATGTAAAATTATATTTACAGGAACTAAGACATGAAATCGTTATCTGGCAGAGAGCTGCAGCTAGTCTTTCTAGTTACAGTAAAGACGAAAATATTGTCAGAGATACTTTATTGAGAAAAGTGAGACGATTACTACAACAATTAAAAACGAAATTAATCACTGGAAGTATTATAATGGACCATTATAAAACTACTCTAGAAGAGCTGGAACAAAAGGTAAAATTTGCTTTTACAATAATTATTATTACATACGATTGGCAACTGTCAAATATGATTAATTGAAAATTGATGGTCGGTCATTTAGAAAAAAGTGTTGAATCATTTATTCTTTTTCTTTTGATTTCAGTATCCCATCAAAAACAAGCCACTGCTCGTAAAATCTGGACTATCTATGTTTCTTGTCATAATTCTGTTCTTTTTGCACAGCTTGCCATTTTTCAATCTGACCTTGGGTTGGACGGCGTTTTTGGGTGTTTTATTGCTCCTTATTCTGGCCGATACCGAAGACCTCGATGGTTTGATGGCCCGTGTCGAGTGGAGTACGTTACTGTTCTTCGCCGCGTTATTCATTCTGATGGAGGTAAGATTGATCACTTTGAAGATCAAACTTTCCCTCCATAACAGTAAAATAAAGTGTTGATTTGAACAAATTAATCATAAATCTAATGCTCATGTAGGTAATGCTAATAGAAGTACCGTTTTTTTCCGAAAAAATTATACTAATAACTAAAAAAAAAATGATATTAATTTCCGATTTTGGCGGGTAGTTGTTTTGACGGTTATCCTTTTAGCTGCGATAGAAATTGAATCATAAATTATTTTGTCCTATAATTGAATCGATAAGATAAATGCCTTACCACTAACTCTATAAACATCGTAAATATAGGCCCTGACAAAGTTAGGCCTGATGGCCTGGATCGGCAAGCAAACTGAGCTCGTCATCATGTCGGTGAACGAAGAATCACAATTGGCTGTCGCCATTCTCCTATTGCTGTGGGTATCTGCGATTGCTGGTGCGTTTGTCGATAACGTGCCGCTCACGACGATGATGATTAGAATCGCGACTGGACTGGCGAAGAACGTCAATCTGCAGCTACCTCTGGAGCCACTCGTTTGGGCTCTGGCTTTTGGCGCTTGCATGGGAGGTAAATCGAGATCAGCTGTAGCCGCCGCGTAATGTCATCGCAATTTATTTCTCGGAATTTTTCGTGAATTTTGTATTTATCGTTCTGGCATAAACTGCGATGAATAATGATTATTAGAATTTCTGATAAATTTTAATTTGTGCTGATTATTCAGTTAAGCGTGAGTTTATGCGCGAGAGGTAATTTAAAATACTGAACAAATTTAGTAAAACGATGATATCACTTCTTTACTTAACGTGAATTTTGAGTTCTTTCACTTGAATTTCTTCTTCATTTCATTTTGTATTTTATTCTTTATCTTTTATCGAAACATGAATCAATTATGCACTGAATTTCGTGAATATATATACCAATAATGCTACAAACGCGTTACGATTACTTGTGTTCTGTCTCTGTATGAACGGGTACAATGTTTACAGGGAATGGAACTTTAATTGGAGCGACTGCCAATGTCGTGTGCGCAGGAGTCGCCGAGCAGCATGGGTATCGCTTCACGTTCATGCAGTTTTTCAAGTAAGTCGTGATTTATGGCTGTGGAGGTACCAATATAAGCACGAGCTTTAATGAAAATGCTCATGTTTGTTAATATAACCACTTATTAATTACCCAGAGAGGAGACTTTTCGCTATGATAAATTATTTTTACTTGACCACTCAAGATTCCATTATCTCGGATTATATGCTATCAACCAAAATGACTTTATCCTGTAATTGTCCTTTAAGGGTGTAGTACTCCTGCATTTTTTTTTGCAGACAGAATACGATAAATTCTATATTATCAAAATAAATATATCGAATTATGTCTTACAAGGGGGGGAGGTGTTTTATCAAAATGGTAAAATGTTAGATGGATATTTTCTCAGAAAGGTAAAAAAACAAATTAGAATATCTTATGATAGAAGGGTAAATTTTCCGAATGTTTAAAAATGTATAATATATAAAAATTCGAAAAAATTTGACAAGAAGGCCATAATTTTTAATATAATATTTTCATTAAATTATTTTTATATGATATGTCATGTCAATTTTTCGAATGCCATTTCTACCTAACGATTAAATTGTAGAAAATGCAGTGATTCAGAAAAGCTAAAATGTCGACAAATGAGCTGAAAATCGTATAGGAATGAACGTTTGAGATTTTTCGGAATTTTATTTTTCTAGTAAAAAGTATTTTTATAATTTCATGCAGTCTGTTTTCAATTTTTATAGACGCAAATTTTTCTGATATTTTCTTTTCGAAAAAAAATCCTTGTGTGTTCTGAATAACTCCTGTTCGGAATCAATAGTATCGGATTCGAAAAATAATTTAAACGATAGTATATTTTCTGAAAAAATACCCATCTAACATTTTACCATTCTGATAAAATACCTCCCCCCCTTACAAGGACATAGTTGCCCTGCACAATGTAATAATCTGCCATCCTACCTAGTTTTGTGCCCAAATATCAACAGCACCCTAAAAAAATTTTTCGAACGAAATTTCGGTTATTTTTGTTCGAAAAATTGTTTAGGGTGCCGTCAATATTTGGGCTCAAAGCTGTGTAGGGTAGTAGATTATTATACTGCGCAGGGCAACTATCTTATAAGACGTAATGATATATTATATATATATATATGTGTGTGTGTGTGTGTGTGTGTGTGTGTGTGTGTGTGTGTGTGTGTGTGTGTGTATGTGTATATGTGTGTGTATGTGTGTGTATGTATGCGTATATGTGTGTGTATGTGTGTGTATGTATGTGTGTGTGTGTGTGTGTGTGTGTGTATATATAAGGGTGTCCGTAATTTCCCAAATTTCTAGAAACCTTGTTCCACCCCTCCAGATCTCTTCTAAATGTTGAAAAACTATGAAAAACACTCCTAGATCATAAAAAGAAATAGTTTGAACCGTGCCAGTTTTTAAAATACGATTTTAAACGTTTTTTTCGAATTTTTCGAATTTTTTCGATGTAACGATTTTTTCCGTTCTTGAAAAATGATTTTATATCTACAATGAATTTTTTGTATATTTTTATAATGCATAAAATATGCTCAAAAATTTTTTAACCCATATAAAAATAGAACTCGCACCATACAGCTCTCAAAACCTACCAAAATAAATAAAAAAAACAGATTTGATCATTTTTATTGAGGGTGTAATAGAAATGGATTCGTACACCATAGATCCTTTCGAGCATCATAAATTTATTAACCCATTAAGTCCTGAATGGTCGAATTTTCACTAAAGTTTTCAACGCTTATATTTTATGTGAAAATGAATTGTAAAAAGTATATGAATAAGGGTATTCGATGTAAAATTTGATGAACTTTTAGAATCTTTCATTAGATTTTTCAAAAAATTAAACTGTCGAACACTGTACATGATTTTTTCCAAAAAAAGATGGTTTTCAAAAAAAAAAAAATTTTTCATTTCGATTTTTCAAATGGAATGCATTTAAGATTTAATGATCAAAATACAGAAAACGTGGCCTCGAGACCTAAACTTGAAAATCTAACGATTTAGGTTTTGAAAAAAAATTTTAAAACACAAAATGGCGGCTGAAACGCAGAAAAATCATAAAAATCTTCTGAAATTATTTACTCGAAAAAGATGGACTTTAGAGAAAAACTTTACTGAAGAAAAAGTTCTTAGAATTGATTAAAGAACACGCTGGAATTTTTTCAGAAACATAAGAAGCGTTTTTAAATTTTTCAAAATTTGAAAATTTTGAAAAATTCTGAAATTTGCCAAAAGGTTCTGGAAAAATTCCAGCATGTTCTCTGATCAATTCTAAGAACTTTTTCTTCAGTAAAGTTTTTCTCTAAAGTCCATCTTTTTCGAATAAATAATTCCAGAAGATTTTTATGATTTTTCTGCGTCTCAGCCGCCATTTTATGTGTTTTAAAATTTTTTTTCAAAACCTAAATCGTTAGATTTTCAAGTTTAGGTCTCGAGGCCACGTTTTCTGCATTTTGATCATTAAATCTTAAATGCATTCCATTTGAAAAATCGAAATGAATAATTTTTTTTTTTTTTTAAACCATGTTTTTTTGGAAAAAATCATGTACAGTGTTCGACAGTTTAATTTTTTGAAAAATCTAACAAAAGATTCTGAAAGTTCATCAAATTTTACATCGAATGCGCTTATCCATATACTTTTTACAATTCATTTTCACATAAAATATAAGCGTTGAAAACTTTAGTGAAAATTTGTCCATTCAGGACTTAATGGGTTAATACACCGACGTTTCGGGAGTATAATTAACTCCCCTTATCAAGGCATTCGAGGTGGTATATCAATTTACAATTTACAAAGCGGCCATTGTGTGGACTCTTTGTAAATTGTTATACCACCTCGAATGCCCTGATAAGGGGAGTTAATTATACTCCCGAAACGTCGGTGTATTAATAAATTTATGATGCTCGAAAGGAACTATGGTGTACGAATCCATTTCTATTACACCCTCAATAAAAATTATCATTGAACGCGAGCAGCTTGGGAGAGCAATAACCTTTTGAAAAACCAGATTTGTTTCAGATTTTCGTATTTTTAAATATACCTGACTTCTAATCGATATAGCCAGACTATATCAAGAAGATAAACTGTAAGACCTTTAATTTCGTTTTTTGAACGTGTCTCTAGACCTTCCAGAAGAAAAAATATAGCTCTTTCAAGTTAGTACGAAAACTCAAGTAACAAACAGGGTTCGAAAAATAGTTAATTGTCCATTATATAATTAACAATGAATCTTTTATTCTTTAATTCAACGCTCAATTAATTAATAATTTAATTTTAATATTTAATTATAGGCCTAATTAATTAAGAATTAGCTTTTTAATTTTTAATTAAACACTCATTTAATTAAGGATTAACTTTTAATCTTTAATTCTACGCACGTTTAATTAAAGATTAACAATCTTTAATTATTACCAGCGTTTAATTAAGTATTAACTTTTAATCTTTAATTCTACGCACGTTTAATTAAAGATTAACAATCGTTATTTATAACCATCGTTATTTAAGGATTAACTATTAATCTTTAATTAAAGGCTCGTTTAATTAAGAATGAACTGTTTAATAATAATTATAGGGGAACACAGAAGAATTAATTTGGCAAATTTAATTACACGACGTACAATTAAGGACGCTCTTGCATGAAAATTTGCAAACTGGGATATAACATTTTCAATAGTTCAAGATGTACCGAATCTTGTGGTATGTTTATTTTACCCTATAACCGTGGAAAATTTTGAGAAATTAACGTTTGAAATTATCATTTTTTACATGTACTCTTATGGAACGGCGGAAAAAATAGGTTAAATCGAGTATTTCTAAAAAGGGATTAAATTTTTGACCAGTAAAAAACATATGGCTTTAAAGATTGAGGCTTCCCCTTTCAAACCACACCTTGTAAATTGTACGTAGACGTGGGAAATTTCGAGATATTTTCTTTAATTCACGATTATGAACACAAATAGCAGACGACCTGCACGAGAGCGAGAGAGACAGAACGACGTGCATGGTATAGTCTGTGCTCTCGCTGAGCGCACAAACTGTATTATCATGCAAGAGCGTCCCTAAATTCCCTGTTAATTATACGACGTATAATTAACTTCTATATTAATTCTACGATTTATAACTTATAAATTAAACTTTTCTCATCTATTTCCATGCATTTGAGCATTAATTTAATTAAATCTCAGGGTACCTAGGGGGTTTTTCTACTAGCTGAGCACGTTATTGAGGTCTATTTCGGTGTATGGCTACACCCTCAGGCCCAGAAGATGATTTCCTCGCAATGTGATGGTACCTGGGGTATTTTTCGACCCGCTAAGAACGTTTTTGAGGACTATTTTGGTGTACGACTGCGCCCTCGTACCCAGGAGACGATTTTCTCGTAAATCATAACGTGTGGCACAAATTTGAGTGTACCTGGAGGGTTTTTGGATCTGCTGAGCACGTTTTCGAGGACTATTTCGGTGTACGACGACACGCTGATGCCCAGGAAATGATTTTCTCGTGAATCATAGCCTGTATCGCGAATGTTATCGTACCCGGGATTTTCGAACCCACTAAGAACGTTTTTGAGGACTATTTCGGTGTACGATTACGCCCTCATGCCCAGGAGACGATTTAGTAGAAAAAGTAATAAAGAGGATATTGAAGAAGGCAATAAATTATTCAAGAGGATAATGAAGATAAAATACGCGGAAAAAAATTATTAGCAAACTTTGTACATTACCATTTGCATGGACACCAAGATAGTCCTTAAAAACGTGTTCAGCTTGTTCCCCCTCAGGTACACTCAAATTCGCGCTACAGGCAATAATTCGCGAGGAAATTGTCTCCTGGACATGAGGGCGCAGTCGTACACCGAAATAGTCCTCAAAAACGTTCTTAGCGGGTCGAAAACCCCTCCAGGTACCATTACATTGCGAGGAAATCATCTCCTGGGCCTGAGGGTGTAGTCATACACCGATATAGACCTCAATAACGTGCTCAGCTGGTCGAAAACCCCTCTAGGAACCCTGAGATTTAATTAAATTAATGCTCAAATGCACGGAAATAGCTGAGAAAAGTTTAATTCATAAGTTATAAATCGTAGAATTAATATGGAAGTTAATTATACGTCGTATAATTAACAGGGAATTTAATTGTACGTCGTGTAATTAAATTTGACAAATTAATTCTTCTGTATTCTCCTATAATTATGATTAAACAGTTAATTCTTAATTAAACGAGCCTTTAGTTAAAGATTAATAGTTAATCCTTAATTAAATGATGGTTATAATTAAAGATTGTTAATGTTTAATTAAACGTGCGTAGAATTAAAGATTAAAAGTTAACCCTTAATTAAATGAATGTTTAATTAAAAATTAAAAAGCTAATTCTTAATTAAGTGGGCCTATAATTAAATATTAAAATTCAATTATTAATTAATTGAGCGTTCAATTAAAGAATAAAAGATGAATTGTTAATTATATAATGGACAATTAACAATTTTTCGAACCCTGTTTGATATACTTAAGTTTTTGTACTAACTTGAAAAAGCTATATTTTGGCTTCTGGAAGGTCTAGAGACACGTTCAAAAACGAAATTAAAGGTCCTACAGTCTATCTTCATGATATATTGTCTGGCTATATCGATTAGAAGCCACATATATTTAAACAATACAAAAATCTGAAACAAATCTGTTTTTTTCTATTTATTTTGGTAGGTTTTGATAGCTGTATGGTGCGAATTCTATTTTTATATGGGTTAAAAAAATTTTTGAGCATATTTTATGCATTATAGAAAATACAAAAACATACAAAAAATTTATTGTACATATAATCATTTTTCAAGAACGGAAAAAATCGCTACATCGAAAAAATTCGAAAAATTCGAAAAAAAAAACGTTTAAAATCGTATTTTAAAAACTGGCACGGTTCAAACTATTTTTTTTATGATCTAGGAGTGTTTTTCGTAGTTGTTCAACGTTTAGAAGAGATCTGGGGGGGGGGGGGGGTGAAACAAGGTTTCTAGAAATTTGGGAAATAACGGACACCCTAATGTATATGATATATATATATTTTGATAATATAGAATTTACTGTGTTCTGTCGGTAAAACAGAGTACAGGAGTACTACAACACCTTAATAATTGAATTGATTTGGGAAAAGAAAGATTATTTTATAAACCTTCTTTATTGAAATTATTGATATTGTAATTTTATACGGTTTGTCTCGTGAATATAGTGGTACAAACTAACTCGTAATATATAATAAAATAATAAATAATGATTATAATTCTTTAGATATAAGTAACACATCAAATATAACGAATTACAAAAAGATAATTTATGTTTTTTAGGATAGGATTCCCAGTGTTACTAACCAGTACCTTAACTGTCAGTGTTTATTTGATAGTGGCGCACGTAGTCTTCAGCTGGCATTAAGACCTATCGATACCTCTACGATACTTAAATCGTACTAGAAGATTAAGAAAACAATTTTTTTAATCAAAACACAAGCTTTTTAATCATAGATTTTCCTTTTAAAAGGTCTTATTTATCGCGGCATCGTTTTTGTTCAAAAAATTGTAAAAAAAAACGAGCACAAATCTTAATTTATTTTATGTTGTAATTTATTTTGCTTGTCGTCCGAGCTTTTATATATCTGTTTATATAATGCGTGTATTCATGTAAGAGCAATAAATAGTCTTCTTTCTAAATAGTGTACAACCAGTATGCCACCGCCCGCTCTAGATCGATATTTATCAATTGACAATGACTCACAAAACGAGTCCCCCCGTAAAGATGCCATCGCGATAATTATTGTTTACATTTATAATTAGGTGTACTATAAACACCGGTATTGACGACGAGAGCCTCCAGCGCAAGGGCAAAAGCAGCAGGTGGCGGTAGATTTCGCGAAAAAAGGTGGAAAATTCTCGTTCGTAATTTTCGTACTCCTCTCTCTTTGCGGTTGCGAGGAAAACCCAAGTGAGAGAAAGAGAGGGTAGGGTACGCGTCGATGAGCAAATCAGTGCGGCCAGTTAATTACCAACGACATTGCGACGTGTGTAATAAGAGGAACTTATGAATTAGTCGCTTGAGAAATTACATGCTGGTTTGATTGCAAAATTTTTTTTTAGTTAATGATTGGAAACGATATAACGAATGTGTTGAAGAGATTAGATGCAAAATGCTTGTAATTTTTCATAATTTTGAAGACTCTTCAATCAACAAAAATCATTATATTTAACATGCATTGCATCCACTGAAATAATGTTAACGAATTGAATATTTTCAAAATCTATCAAACTTTAGGATATTGTTACTTTTTGATCTACAAAATCTTAAAGTTAAATATTTTTTCCTAACGGAGTGTGCAAAATCGAACTCTGCGCATCTCGTTAGGAAAAATAGTATACGCAACACTTGCGCAATAGATCACCTGCACTCGTCGCTTTTCCGATTCCCCTCGATTTCTCCTCGATTTTGCTTGATTTCAAGCACGATTTTTTCGGTCACCTTGTCGAGTATATTTTCGGGGATATTTTCGAGCTCGGTTTTGGCTCGATTTCACATTTTCGAGGACATTTACGAGTACGTTTTCGAACTCAATTTCCGGCACCTTATTAAGCACATTTTCGGGGTCATTTTCGAGCACGTTTTCGAATTCGATTTCGGGCACCTTTCAGGAAAATTTTTTAGCTCGATTTCGAGCCATTTTTATTCGCAAGATTTTGGCCCGATTTCACATTTTCGGGCCTAATTTCGAGTACGTTTTCGAGCACGATTTCGAGCACATTTGCGGGGACATTTTCGATCACGTTTTCGAGCTCGATTTCGGGCACCTTATCGAGCACATTTTCGCGGACATTTCAGAGCTCGATTTCCAGTATGTTTTCGAGCACATTTTCGGGGAAATTATCGATTTAGATTTTAAGTACTCTTTCCAGCTTGATTTTACTCGATTTCGAGCTCGTTTTCGAGGACACTTTATAAATCGTTGTAGGAACGTACCCGTGCTAGGTTTTGCTCTAAAATATTTCCGAAAATATGCTCGATAAGGTACCTGAACTCGAGCTCGAAAACGTGCTTGAAAATGTCCCCGAAAATGTACTTGATAAGGTACCCGAAATGAAGTTCGAAAACGTACTCGAAATTAGTCTTGAAAATGTGAAATCGAGCCGAAATCGAGCTCGGAAATGTCCTCGAAAATGAGCTCGATCAGGTGCCCGAAATCGAGCTCGAAAACGTGCTCGAAAATGTCCTCGAAAATGTGCTCGATAAGGTGCCCGAAATCGAGCTCGAAAATGTGCTCGAAAATGTCGTCGGAAATGGATGCCCGAAATCGAGCTCGAAAACTTGCTCGAAAATGTCCCCGAAAATGTGCTCGATAATCTGCCCGAAATCGAGCTCAAAAACGTACTCGAAATCCAAAACTGTGAAATCGTGCCGAAATCGAGGAGAAATCGAGCAGAATTGGGAGTGCTGTCGATTTTTGACAGGGTAACTATTGCAAATAATTCAAGTAATTAATAGCAATTTACTCTATAATAAACTCGTTGTTTTCTAATTGTAATGCTATATGTTGAATTTCATTTAAATGTTACGTTAAAAATTAGAATACGGGATAACAAGGTTGTTAATATATTCCTACTTGAGTTTGTTTCGCAACACAAAGAAAGTCTTCATTCTTTTTATTATAAAATCTTGATAAAAAGTAAGTGTACGAGTACACTTATATTAATGGTAATCGGATACATCATCCTTTCCAACAAAAACAAATGAATGAATTATGCTTGTACTACATATTTCCTAGCTGTAATATATAACTCATCCTTATATCACATCTTCTCTTACGAGTAACCAACTGTGCATTATTCCAATACAAACCTAATCGTATTCCACCAAATCATTGAAAAACTTGAACAAAACACAACATAGAAAACGATACGCAAACCGCGTTATGTGAACGTTACAAAATCCAATCGAAGATCTCGGATGATTGTTGATACGTAGAAAATAGGAACGATAGTCGGAAGCCATGATGTAATTACGATCGCTTGTTTTCGCATTATACCTCACATATAATGTAGAAGCAACTTAAACCGAACGTATCCTAACTTAAAGGTACTAACAAATATACTTCACTTATCATTGCAACTAAATAATTACTGTTATTAATAATACATTAACTATAACGTAAAAATTGATATTCCTAAAATTTGTTGTAATTTCAATCTTCTTATTTGTGATAAACATAATCTTAGTTTAAATAGAAAATATCTCGAATTTCTGCAAGGCTTTTTACAGGAATAACGAAAGAAGATCGTTACGAACAATGGCAAAATTTGTTATCCATAGACTGAGTTAAAGGAAAAATGATATCACGTTTAAAAAAGTCAACTGTTACAATTTTATATAAGAAGAATATAATTTCTTCTGTGATTCCATCAAATCCAATTTAACTTGGCATTATTCTGATAGTTCTCCAACAGCAACTTCAGATTTGGTGAGACCAGGTTTAATGAATATAATTTTTCAAGATTCCTCAAAAGCTTTTTTATTTAGAGTAAGGTAAAGTACCCGATACCTGGACAATGTAAAAACTGGCACCCATATCTGGACAGTAATGAAAAGTACTATTTTTATTTTTAATAGTATTATAAACAACAGTGAAAAAAATTTCGTTATGTACATATAAATCTTGAGCGTCTAAATCATAAATTTATATTACAAAATTATGACGTAAAAGGTAAAAAATAAATATTAATGATAAGGTTGTAAAAGACCTTACGAAATGTCATATTTACAGTTGGATTTGTTGATGTCGCTGCTATTGATTTTTATGATAAAAAAGTGGAAAATGTTAGATTTCAAAATAAATTATGATTATCATTAATAATGTTTTAAAAGTTAACGTTAATTAACATATTTATGCGCAAAATATGTTATTTAGTATTAAAAATACGTGTCCAAGTTTGCCGCCCAAATTCGCAAAGGGTTCTGAAAGATGGACAGAGGTGTCGCCTGTGTCCCGTTTTCGCTCCTCTTTCATCCGGTGCACCGCAATAGCTGGACACGTGGAAAGGCTTATAGCTATTATCTCATTTAACAAAAAAAAATAGTATTAAAAGTGTAAAAGTTTTTTATATACCCAACATACCAGTACTCTGAAATGTAGCCTCGTCGCTAAAAAGAACATTGTTAAAGAAATTTTCATCATCAGTAATTTGTTGTGTTGCCCATTGGCAAAATGTTATTCTCCGTCGATAATCTTCCACAGTTAAAGCTTGATTTAGAGTAATGTGGTAAGGATGGTAACGCGCATATCGTAAATATCTACTGGCCGTAGATCTTGGAATACCCATTGTTAACTCGATTTCGCGTAAACTGACATGAACATTTAAATGTACCATGGCTAGAACAGCAGGAAAGCCAGGATTATTTTCATAATCGTGTTCATTCAGTGTCCTCCTTCTTCGAACGAAGTTTCCTTGTCGACCGCGCAGTTCAATGTCACGTATTACCGTATGATCAGGATGTTGTCGTTGAGGGAACCGAGCACGATACAATCTGCTTGCCTCTCGATAGTTTCGTCGACATTCTCCTAAAATAAGAAGAATGTCAACTATTTCATTAGCAGAATAGTCAGGCATTCTTTTTTAGTTGTAAATGCAATTATTTATCAAAACACACCACAAAAGAAATAATATGTTATTATACTATACAATATTTTAAAACGAAAAAGTTTAATTTTCTGTGCCAATATAAGTGTGCTCAATTTGAAAACAATTTGATGTAAACAGTAATAATTATTGACTATTACCGATCAATGCTGAATACTACCGGTCACTATTGGATACAGGTGGTCAACACTTATTAACGTTTGTTATTATTTGATATAAGTGGTTAACCCTGGTAAATATTGATAATAGTAAAAATAGTAACATTTTCCGCTCTTTCCATTTACGAGGTCAAAAATAGGGGTTCCCATTTGAAAAAATCGATTTGACCTTCAAATGACCTTGATCATTGACCTCAAGGTCATAACCAAGGTCACTATCAGTTGGGCCGCTCCAAACCCTACAACTTCTGTATTTAACACTCGTATGCGTAATTATGGGAATGTTTGGATGCGTTGATTGATTTTGATTTTAAACATGACCATAACCATGGCCTTGACTCAAGGACATATCTGAACGTAAAATTTTCCGCTCTTTCCATTTACGAGGTCAAAAATGGGGGTTCCCATTTGAAAAAATCGATTTGACCTTCAAATGACCTTGATCATTGACCTCAAGGTCATAACCAAGGTCACGATCAGTTGGGCCCCTCTGAACCCTACAACTTTTGTATTAAAAGTTTTTTTCCATCTCCCTTAGTTTTCGAGATATTTGCCTGGTGGTTTTAAAATGGGACACCCGGTATATCATAATATTTAGCTTAGCGATATTGGAGGTGTATTAAATAGTTGCAGTAAAGGTGAAAAACAGTATTTGTTTGCTATTCAAAAATCATAACCTCAATTTAACCTATACTTGTAAGTATTATTTTTACCAAATATACAATTATAAAATTATTTTCTTAACTAAATAAATTATTTATAATTTTAGCTCAGGATTTTCGATGGCGAGGAAGAAGAGAGCCAAGAAAAATATTCCTGCTAGTGCTAGTGCTTCAAAATGTAAAGCTAAAAAATCAGAAAATAATATGGAAAATTTGAAGCAGAGCAAGATTGTGAAATTAAATGTAAAAAATAAAATGAAGAAAAAATACAAAGAAAAACAGTACTCTGAAGAGTCACTTAAGAATGCATTAAAAGTCGTTGAATCTGGAAAAAGTCTACGGCAAGCTGCTAGCATTTTTGGAGTACCAAAATCTACTTTACATCTGAAACTGAACAGTGATGAGACAACTAACTCCATTAAAGGTGCACCAACTATTTTAACAAAACAAGAAGAAAATGAAATACCTTGCATCCAAACCTCTATCGAACAAAGTAACTCTGTTGACATTTTAAGTAATGAGGGTTTCGAACACATTCATTTGCCAGTCATTGCAGTAACATCAGAGATAGAATCAAATCCTTCGAGTACTAAAAATGTGCAGTATATAGATGAATTTGGCCACCAAACAACAGCAACAATAATATCAGTCCCTTCGAAGACTACGCAGGATGGAAACACATTAGATTTAAATACATTTTCAATCAGCGAAGCTGACCTTTTGGATCAAGACTTATTTTCTAATTTAATTAGCACTGAAGGTAAAATATTTTGTTATCATTATTTATATAAAATGGATGCTTTTATAATAACTACTTAATACTTTTTCAGAGAAAAGAATCAATTCTACCACAAATGAAGAAAACAGTATTATAGTAAATCTGAATGCGAATACTCATTCTTCGATTATTGAAATAAAATAAAGCTTCTTTATTAGATATTATTTTAATTCCAAAATAAATCGTTTTGATTGACTTTGATCATTTAAATTTATAACTCTAAATCGAAAATTTCACTTTCTAAGGATAGAGCCCTTTAAGTTATATTTTTAAAAGCTTTTGAACTCTGAACCTTGTGTACAATAAGCCAGGATCATGCCAAATGTAAATGTGAATTAGCAGCAGGAAAGAATTCAGAAAACCAAAGAATGAGATAATGCTGACAACGCTAGTTTTACTAGATAAGTATAAACATTTACTTAAAATTTAAACTCAAGCACTAATGAATGAGAATACTTTATGGTTTTTTAATTTTTGTTTCAGAAAATAACCCAATTATAGTGATAGGAGGCTTGAGTGACGTCAACTTAAAGGAGAAGTTGGAAAAACAAGAAATATTTATTCCAACTGATTTTACCAGATATTATTTTAAGGAAAATTATAAAGATTTGTTTATTTATTGAAAAGGAGGACATTTGTAATTATTTACCACAGCATTTGGTCATACAAATGTAAGCAAGAGTATATTTTAGAATAATTATATATACCTTATATATAATTGCAAAGTGTACAAATATATATAAGGTAAATGTAACATTTCCTGGGTTCTATCTAGCGATAGATGAGCATTTTTCCATGCTACTGGGCGCGTCCCCAGGTTGCAGATCGGGGAAGTATCAGCCGAGACTGCGAATATATTGAATAAGCACTTGTGAACAAAGGAACGTGAAAATGTAGGAACGTCTGTGCATAGTACAAACGGGCTGCGGTCGACGGATTGCCGATATTCCCCCTATACTAGCCAAAGGGAGAGTAGTAAACTTCCTGACCGGGGTGGCACTGGATGTCAGTACCTAACCTCTGCGATCTAACGGACTGCAAGTTTAATGTGGGAGGACCGCTCAAGTGCTCACTGACTGGAGCCAATAGAGGGATTGAAGCAATCGTAGTTGGGCGCAAGTGTGAAGGATTACCTGGTCAGTATTTCCTTGTACCCGAAGTTGCGTAGGGTCTAGCCTGAGGTTTGGGCCAGGTGTCGGGACGGGACATCGCCCACTCGGTAGGGATGACGTTAAACCTTTTGTTTCATTCTGGCGAGGGCCTATCCCGTAACCTTTCTTGTAGAGTCACTAGGTGCCGATAGGTCTGACCGCCCGACAAACCGCTTCCCGGCTTCGGCACCCGTAAACAGGGCTTCTTTGAGGCGGGGACAGTAGCTACACCACGGTGTGGCTCCCATAATGGGCGAACCGTCTTAAACGTACACAAAATGCATGATGAATTAACCAGAAAAAACCAAGAGAGCAACGGAGGATGATAGAGACCGCAGAGCAGGAGTCGGGCTCGCACCTTGTACGCAGAGTAAAGGTAAGGACGAAGACGTCAGCACACTGACAGATCGAGCATGTAGGACGCTGTTAGATGTAGCGAATGGCAATAGATCGGAAGGAACGAACATGTTCGCTCAGGAAATAACGAAACTAATTTGCCAGAAGAAGGATGGAGATTTAAAAAGTCAGGTAGAGAGAATGGAAGCTGTGCTTGGCGTTATGAGGCAGCTATTGAGTAGCATGCAGGAAATAACGACGAAGAAAAGGAACATTGCCATGCCAGTGAAGGATGGGATAATCATTCTGACTGCAGCGACGAAGACACTTCAAGAGATCAAAGGAAGTATGTCAGAAAAGCAACCAACAGCGCCCTCAAGCGTAAGGCCAGGCGAAGGTGCATCGACACTAAGTAAAAATCGGTAAGAAAAAGAGGAAAAAAAGTGTTAGGGTGCACAGTAACGGACTAGCAGTGTAACACCAACAGAACGGCAAGGGGGCACTAGATTCAAACCTCCGACGAAACGGACGATACCCGCGTCCAAGACGGAGCGCGATACATATTGCTTCGTTCGTTGGAAAAAGAGCTACGCAGACATACTACGGGAGCTAACAGTCAAGATAGCACCCGGACTTTAACGCTAGGGCGGTTGAGTGGGGCATACCGGAGACGAATAGCAAGGATAAATCTATACTCGAGATGGTAGTTTTGTATGTCCAACGATTACGGGAGTAAAATTTACTTAATCGCTTTGAAATTCCTTGTAGAGACCGATTTTGGATAGCTCTCGGTCGAGTTCTTTGGGCAAAATGATTAGTTCAGAAATTTCAGAAATATTTGAGGTTAAAATTTTTTTAACCTTTTTTTCAAATCGTAATTTCTAGAGAACGGCTCCATGTATCAGCTCCAAATTTATAGGCAATTTTGTATGTGATATAGATAATATGTGTGCGATTTTTCATCAAGATCGTACGATTACTTTTTAAGATATTTGATTTTGAAAATTTCCGTATTTTACAAAGTTATTTTCTTTGTCGCATGATAACTAGAGAAAACAAAAATTGGTTTAATCATGTTGAAATTTTGTGGAGATGTAGAGTCTATATTATCGTATAAGTCCTTTAGGTAAAAGAATTGTCTCATGATTTTTAGAGATATTTAAGGTTAAAATTCTTTTACGGTTTTTTTCAAAATCGTAATTTTTCAACGACGACTTCATATATCAGCTTGAAATTTATAGACTATTTTGTATGCGATATAGGCAATACCTGTGTAAAATTTCATCCAGATTATATGGTTATTTTTTGAGATGTTTGATATTTAAAATTTTAGTATTTTTGAAAATGACTTTCTTTGTTGTCACACAATATAACTACATTAAAATTGTTTTAATTTCTTTGAAATTTGGTGGAGATGTAGAATTTGTATATTATTTATTAGAAGAGTTCTTAGGGTAAAAGAATTCGTTCATGAATTTCAGAGTTATTTGAGGTTAAAACTATTTTAGCCCTCTTTTAAAATCGTAATTATTCGGGAACACATTTATGTATACTCGAAAATGGAAATGACATGCGCTATGTGCTATGCGCCGATGCGCACGTGCGGTATACCTGCTTTTGTTTTATAATAGCCATCTATTATTTTTAAGGTTAGAACCTTTTTCTTACATAGGAAATTCCAGAAAGTGCACACAAATACGGACAGGTATACTACTAGAGACAATTAACCTATGTGTGAAATTTCACAAAGAAAATATATTGTAATTTGAAGTAAAGGTTTTTAGGAATTTTAAAAGGTTTTGACGATAATATTACAATCAATTATTGTATTTATTTTTCACACATAATTTAAAAAAAAATCATACCTATTATTTTATTCATATTTTATACATAATTTAAAAATTAATACTTTTTAATCTTCATAAATGAATTTAATTATAATTATGTCATAAATTGTTGCCAAAATTACAAATTTTGTTATTAAAAATTCATTAAAGGAATAAGCAAATTAAGTTTGAGAAAGCCACGGGCCAATGAGTTGGCAGCGGGTTTTCCTTTGACTCAGTCTATGGGTAACAAATTTTACAAGCCATTGTTCGTAACGATCTTCATTGGTTATTCCTGTAAAAAGTTTGTGCAGAAATTCGAGATATTTTCTATTTAAACTGAGATTATATTTATAAAAAATAAGAAGATTAAAAGTACACAAATTTTTAGGAATATCAACTTTTACATTATAGTTAATATTATTAATAACAGTAATTATTAAGTAGTGAAATAGGTTTTATAAATGTATAGCATATTATGTACCTAGACCGGAAAGTAGGATATTACATTCGCCTGTTCAAAGAGCTTCGCTTCGGATGGCAAACACGCGAATATGATATTCTATTTTCCGGCCAAGGTGCGTATACTATTTTTCTTCATACCCTGGCTCGAAAGTTTGCCAAAACATGCACGTTTTGCGGCCGGAAAATTGCAGGTTATAGTCACGTCATATACTGAAAACACGTGACTGTAACATGCAACTTCCCGACCGCAAAACGTGCATGTTTTGACGAACGTTCGGCTGGGGTATGATGACAAAAAATTTAAGATACGTTTTAGTTTTTACAACTATAAATAACTTTTTTATGAACAAATGGATTAAAAACCAACTATTTAGAATATTCAAATCTAATATCAATATACTAGAATTTACTACTAATGGATTCAAAAACGGCTATTTGCGAAAATCAATACCTGTATCAAACATAAATCTCTATCTATTATAAATAATAAGAAAATCTAATATTAATTTTATTTATTTAACTAATTTTGATGATACATATTTCGATAAAAAAAATCTCATCTTTTCGATAAAAATATTTTCGATTCGATTAGAAACAATTAATGCAGTGAAAAATGCAATTGTTTATAAAAAAAATAGGAAATTTTGTTAATAATAAATGCATTTTTGGGGCGTTTATCGAAACTTTTTTCAAAATCTGTCTGGCCCAATCGATTTGCTATCGTTTTTTGCATAAATATAAACCACTAATGCCTTTTTATCAGCAAAAATGAACGCAGGATAAGAGAAAATTGTTTTTTTTTACTTCCATTCCAGAAATAAATTTGCATTTTCTGAAAAATGAAAAATTTTCAGAATACTCCTTTTTTCCGTGGACCCTTCTCCTTACATTAAGTGTTTTCCATGTAAATGCTGATTTTTGTCTATTTTTTCAGCGTTTCAGACCATTGTGCGGCGGATCCCGCTGTTGCTGGTCGGGTCCGAACCCGGCCGGCGTATATTATACCTAATACACTACACACACACATACACACTGTACTGTCCGATGTTCACAAGGGGGTCAGTCGAGGATTAACCTCGCCTTACCCTACTAAAAAAGCTCACCCGATAATCACCTGAAAATTTAATATTATTTTAAAATTTATTTATTATATTTGGTTAAGACTAACAAAATTATAACACATAAATACAAAATAACTTTTCAAATCTATAAAGTGGCCATAATGGAGATGGGAATAAAGTCTAAAGTACGGGACTAAAGTAATAAATGGCGATAGGAATCTTGATGGATCACTTTTTAATTCCATGGCTAAAAAGAACCGTCAGACCGAGTCAAAAATAAAGTGGCGTAGACAGAGAATGAAAAACAGAACCAAAAAGTCAGAGATCGTGACAAGGAGACAGGGCCAGAGAGGCAGAAACTAAAAGACAGAGATATACAGACAGATATATACAGACAGTAACAGAGAGAAAGTGGCAAAAACTTGGCGAGGTTCGTACAATTGTGCTTCAGTATATTTTGATCTTTATACAATAAAAAGAAATTCAAATTTATTGAGGAACGACCATGAGTTGAGGCTGAGACAAAACGTCAGAGCCAGAGGGACAGTGATAGGAAGATCAAGACAAAGGGACATAGACGGAGAGACTGAAACAGAGACGAGGAGAAAGAGAGAGATGGGGAGACAGACAGTTCATAGGACAATTGCGGCAATGCTGGCATCAGTTAGTTCGCTTGCTATATGGGCTGCTCTAAATGAGGTGAAATTAAGTCAATTTTTTATAGCAATTGTTTTGTATTATTAAAACTTCTTATATGGTTCTTCATAAGTTACATAGCTACAGATGTAACTTTTATAGTAACAAATTTTGGCTAATGATTATATCGAAACTATTACAGAAACCAACGATGGAGGAAATTATATCTTGGATTGATGTTGATACACTATTACTGCTTTTCTCTACGATGATTCTTGTAGCAATTGTTGCAGATACTGGTATTTTTGACTATTTAGCAGTGTATGCGTATGAGGTAAAGATAAATTATTAGTATTTTTATGTAGTTAAAAAAGTATTAAGTAGAAATAATTTTTAATTAAAATCTATACGAAACGCATTTGTCATTTATTTAATACAATCGTTATAATGATCTTGAAAAATATTTTGAATAAAATATCGCAAGAATAATATTACAAAAATTGTTTCTTTTTTATGTATATGCGGAGTTACTCTTTCATCATGCATGTGTTCGTATTATGACGTTATATAGAAAACAGAATTAAAAAATTAAAAAACAAGGGGCTTCACACGTGTCCTAAAATTTTGTTTTTAAAAGAGTGCTCCATTGCAAAAAATATACCCAGAGGATGATTTTCAGTTGACTTTCTGCAGAGTCATGCGAAGGATAATAAATTCACGAAAAGAAAAAATTATTGACCGAAATTCGGGGAAAACTTGGATCTAATTTATGATAATAAACTTCGATTTTTTCACAATAACTTTTGAAACAAATAAGTCACCTGCTTTGGAAAAGAAAATTACTCAAATTTCTAAAATACAATCTAAAGACTACAACTCATACTTTCAGATAACTCATTGTTCCTAGAAAGTGTCACGATGGTCCTACTCATGACGCCCGTAACCATTCGACTTTGCAAGGTTATGCAACTGCTCACGGCGATGGCCATATTCTCGAACATCGGCAGCATGATGACGCCTGTGGATGATCCCCTGAACGTCATCATCGCTTCGAACCGAGATGTCATCGACGTGGTATGCATTGAGGCGCTACGCGTGTTCGTTTGAATTCGGCCGGTTTTCAGTCACGGTTGTTGGCTTCTTAAGGGAAGAAGGTACAGGAGAGGCCAATGTTTTGTATTATTCAGGAAAATTTTTTTTTTATTGAAATATATACACATATATATACAAAAAGTAGTCCAAAACCACCTCTGTTGGTCCAATTTTAGAGATTTTATAAACTGCACTGGCCAAAACACCTGTAAAAAAGGTATATATTCAGTTAGCATTCTGGGCAATGGCTTTCGATCAATGTGTGCCAGTTCGAAGATACATACGAAGAGAAAAGTATTATAAAAAATGCAAAAAACGCTAAATTGTGTTTTTAACGATAAATGTTAAAATAAATCAAATTAAATAATGATATGAAAATTATGGCATTAGAAGTAGGTTTTCGAGTAGAAAAATGGCTAAAAAAAGCTTAAAACTAGTCTTTCTAGTTACAGTAAAGACGAAAATATTGTTAGAGAAACTTTATTGAAAAAAGTAAGACGTTCACTATCAATTGAAAACGAAATTAATCACTGGAAGTATTATAATGGACCATTATAAATCTACTATAGAAGAGCTGACACAAAAGGTAAAATTTGCTTTTATAATAATTATTACATAAGATTGTTAACTGTCAAATATGATTAATTAAAAGTTGATCTCATCAAAAACCGCTGCCAATTCATTGGCCTGTGGCTTCCTCAAACTTAATTTGCTAATTCCTTTAATTAATTTTTAATAACAAAATTTATAATTTTTGCGACAATTTATTATATAATTATAATTAAATTTATTTATGAAGATTAAAAAGTACTAATTTTTAAATTATGTATAAAATATGAATGTTTTTGTTAATAACAAAAGAACCGTGATAGCGAGAAAAATTTTTTTTCTTTAGAAAACATTGGTATTATAATTCTTTTTCGAATGCTACCCATCTGATTCAGATACATAGAGCCGTTCTCGAGAAATTACGATTTGAAAAAAAGGCTAAAAAAATTTTAACCTCAAATATCTCTGAAATTTATGGACCAATGATTTTTCGCAAAAAACTCGGCCGAGAGCTATCCATAATCTACATCTACAAGAAATTTTGAAGCGATTAAGACAATTTAACTCACGTAATCATTAGACATACAAAACTCATTTTTTTCATTTTTCAATTTTTACGTTTTTATTAATAACAAAAGAACTGTGATAGCTAAAAAATTTTTTTTAGAAAATATAGGTATTTTAATTCTCTTTCGAATGCTACCTATCCGGTTAAAATATCTCGAACGTATCATTATTAAAAAGCAAGAATAAATTTTGAGAAAATCGAAAATTCGAAATAGAACAGAAACGCATCAACCCAATAAAAAACGGATGTTTGACCCACAATTACACACACACACACACACGCACACACGCAAACACACACACACACACACACACACACGTACACACACACTCACGCACACACACACACGTACACACACGCACACACCCACGCACACACACCCACACACACACACGCACATTCACACAAACATACACACACGCACATACACACACACACACACACATACACACACACATTTTTCAAAAACCATGTATTTTAATTCCTAATATCTCGAAAAACAATTATAACATGTTCTTATAACAACTCAAAAAATTACTATCACAAAGCTTCCTGTAGGAGGAAGCAAAACAAGCAACTGCTGAGAAAATCCGGACTATCTATGTTTCTTCTCATAATACTGTTGTTTTTGAACAGCTTGCCATTTTGCAATGTGACCTTGGGTTGGACGGCGTTTTTGGGTGTTTTATTGCTCCTTATTCTGGCCGATACCGAAGACCTCGATGGTTTGATGGCCCGTGTAGAGTGGAGTACGTTACTGTTGTTCGCCGCATTATTCATTCTGATGGAGGTAAGATTGATCACTTTGAAGACCAAACTTTCCCTCATAACGCCGAAAACGGTAAAATAAAGTGTTGATTCGCAAAAAATAAATCATAAATCTAATGCTTATGTAGGTAACGCTAATAGATTTACCGTGACGTCCGCAACAATTGCGACTTATATTTTGCTTCCTCCTAGAGGAAGCTTTGTGATAGTAATTCTTTGAGTTGTTGTAAAAACGTGTTATAATTGTTTTTCGAGGTGTTAGGAATCAAAATACATGATTTTTTAAAAATGTCTGTATGGCTGTATGTGTGTGTGTGAGTGTGTGTGTGTGTGTGTGTGTGTGTGTGTGTGTGTGTGTGTGTGTGTGTGTGTGTGTGTGTGTGTGTGTGTGCCTGGATCTTAACTTCTACTCGATCGATTTTAACCGGACAGGTCTCATTTTTTTGTTTTCTTTGTGTGATAGCGGGTCAAAAATTCGTTTTTTGATTCGTGGATGCGTTTTTGTTTTATTTCGAATTTTCGATTTTCTCAAAATTGATTTTTGCTTTTTTTAATGATAAGATCGAGATATTTGAATCGGATGGGTAGAATTCGAAAGAGAATTAAAATACCTATATTTTCTAAAAAAAAAATTTCTAGCTATCACGGTTCTTTTGTTATTAACAAAAACGTGCTCTTTTTTAAAGCTTATAATTCCCAAACTAAACGGTCAATTTTTTTGAGAAAAATCATGATAATGCAGAATATGAATAGCTATAATCTGTAAAAATTTGAATCCATTTTGTCGACTAGTTTTTGAGAAAAAAATTTAAATATGAAAAAAATGAGTTTTGTATGTCCAACGATTACGAGAGTAAAATTGACTTAATCGCTTCGAAATTCCTTGTAGAGATAGATTTTGGATAACTCTCGGTCAAGTTCTTTGCGCAAAATGATTAGTCCAGAAATTTCAGAAATATTTGAGGTTAAATTTTGTTTAACCTTTTTTCAAATCGTAATTTCTCGAGAACGGCTTCATGTATTAGCTCCAAATTGATATACTATTTTGTATGCAATATAGGCAATACCTGTGTAAAATCTCATCCAGATTATATGGTTATTTTTTGAGATGTTTGATATTTAAAATTTTAGTTTTTTTGAAAATGACTTTCTTTGTTGTCGCACAATATAACTACATTAAAATTGTTTTAATTTCTTTGAAATTTGGTGGAGATGTAGAGTTTGTATATTATTTATTAGAAGAGTTCGTAGGGTAAAAGAATTTGTTTCTGAATTTCAGAGATATTTGAGGTTAACACTATTTTAGTCCTCTTTTAAAATCGTAAATATTCGGAAACGCATTTATGTATACTAGAAAATGGAAATGACATGCGCTATGCGCTATGCGCGCGCGTTGTGTACCTGCTTTTATTTTATAATAACCATTTATTATTTTTCTTACATCGGAAATTTCAGAAAGAGCACACAAATACGGACAGGCATACTACTAGAGACAAGTACCCTATGTGTGAAATTTCACAAAGAAAATATAATTTGAAGTAAAGGTTATTTAGGAATTTTAAAAGGTTTTGACAATAATATTACAATCAATTATTTTATTTATGTGTAATAAATAATAATTTAAAAAAGAATCATACCAATTATTTTATTCATATTTTATACATAATTTAAAAATTAATACTTTTTAATCTTCATAAATGAATTTAATTATAATTATGTCATAAATTGTTGCTAAAATTATAGATTTTGTTATTAAAAATTAATTGAAGGAATAAGCTAATTAAGTTTAAGGAAGCCACGGGCCAATGAATTGGCAGCGGTTTTTTTTTCTCGAACTATTTTAATCTGAGAAATAGTTGAGCCCGACTTATTTCTCCGTAGAACGGAGCATCGACGTGTCTCGAGAGCTTCGGGGAAGCTCGGCGTCGCTTCTTGCTCGACGGACCGCACCCTCGGACTTGCGGAGAGGGGAGCGAGCAGTCTCGCAACACGAGTAGCAGCTTCACCTGCTAACTTTGGCAACTGCCCCTGCGGCAGCCAATCAGCGAGCGGGAAAGCTCGCCCCTCTCTCAAGCTGAGGTATTTTGTTGCGCTCCGACATTTCGAAGCGTACTCGTTCGCCGCGACTCGAAGGAGACGGACCTCCTCCTAGACTCACTGGAGGCGCACCACATTTCTCCACCGAGAGGAGCTCACCTAGCCTGGCTTTTGCTGAAAGCGCCTGACTCGCCCGACGGCATAAAAAGCCTCCCGTCCCTCTCTCAGTGCGGATACATTTCCGCTACGTGCATATAGGGGCGGCATAATAGCCGCAGGAAAAAGGGCTTTTTCTGAGCTTCTGTCTCACATCGAGGACCTCGCGTAGTGAAGAGAGCACGCGATTAGCTTTTTCTCTTTCTTTCTAATTTTATTCTTATTTCAGTCTTCTTATTAACCTAACAATTCTTCCATTTCCCCTCGCATGCTCACAACTACCGCTAGCTCACATCAACCGTTTCTTTTATCGAAAAAATGATACTAATTACTACCCGATTTTGGCGCGTGATTGTTTTGACGGTTATCCTTTTAGCCGCACTAGAAAGTGAATCATAAATTATTTTGTCCTATAATTGAATCGATAAGGTAAATACCTTACCACTAACTCTATAAACACCGTAAATATAGGCCCTGACAAAGTTAGGCTTCATGGCCTGGATTGGCAAGCAAACTGAGCCCGTCATCATGTCAGTGAACGAGGAATCACGATTGGCTGTCGCCATTCTCCTATTGCTGTGGGTATCTGCGATCGCTGATACGTTTGTCGATAACGTGTCGCTCACGACGATGATGATCAGAATTGCGACCGGACTGGCGAATAACGTCAATCTGCAGCTACCTGTGCAGCCGCTCATCTGGGCGCTGCTGGCTTTCGACGCTTGCATGGGAGGTAAATCGAGATCAGCTGTAGCCTCCGCGTGATGTCATCGCAATTTGTTTCTCGGGATTTTTCGTGAATTTTGTATTTATCGGTCTGGCATAAACTGCGATGAATAATGATTATTAGTATTTCTGATAAATTTTAATTTTTGCTGATTATTCAGTTAAGCATGAAATTGAGTTTATGCGCTAGAGGTAATTTAAAATAATGAACAAATTTAGTAAAACGATATCACTTCCTTACTTAACGTGAATTTTGAGTTCTTTCACTTGAATTTCTTCTTCGTTTCATTTTGTATTTCATTCTTTATCTTTTATCGAAATATGAATATCAAATATACACCGAATTTCGCGAATACACACACACACACACCACCAATAATGTTACAAATGCGTTACGATCACTTGTGTTCTGTCTTCGTGTGAACTGGTACAATGTTTACAGGGAATGTGACTTTAATTGGAGCGACTGCCAATGTCGTGTGCGCAGGAGTCGCCGAGCAGCATGGGTATCGCTTCACGTTCATGCAGTTTTTCAAGTAAGTCGTGATTTATTGCTGTGGAGATGCGTGGTTATCGATATATGCACTAGCTTTAATGTAAATGCTCATGTTTGTCATTACAATGTTACTCATTAATTTCCTACAGAGTAGACTTCTTGCTATGATAAATTATTTTTATTTGGTCACCCAAGACTCCATTATCTGGGATAATATGCTATTAACTTGTTAATAGCTCTTAGAATAACTTTATCCTGTAATTGTACTTGAAATTGAATTAATTATTTAAATATAATTGATTTGGGAAAAGAAAGATTGTTTTATAAACCTTATTTATTGAAATTATTGATATTGTAATTTTATACGGTTTGTCTCGTGAATATAGTGGTACAAATTAACTCGTAATATATAATAAAATAATAAATAATGATTATAATTCTTTAGATATAAGTAACACATCAAATATAACGAATTACAAAAAGGTAATTTATGTTTTTTAGGATGGGATTTCCATTGTCACTAACCAGTACCTGAACTGTCAGTGTTTATTTGATGATGGCTCACGTAGTCTTCAACTGGCATTAAACTTATCGATACGTCTACGATACTTTAATTGTACTACAACGTTAAGAAAACAATTTTCTTAATGAAAATAGAAGCTCTCTAATTTTAGATTTTCCTTTTAGAAGGTCTTATTTATTGCGGCATCGTTTTTGTTAAAAAAAATTGTAAAAAAAACGAGCAAAAATCTTAATTTATTTTATGTTATAATTTATTTCGCGTGTCGTCCGAGTTTTTATACATGTGTTTATATAATGCGTATATTTACGTAAGAGCAAACGTCTTCTTTCTAAATAGTGTACAACCAGCATCCCGCCGTCTGCTCTACATCTATATTTATCGATTGACAATGACCCACAAAATGAGTTTCCCCGTAAAGATGCCATCCCGATAATTATTGTTTACATTTACAATTAGGCGTACTATCGACACCGGTATTAACGACGATAGCCTTCAGTGCAAGGGTAAAAGCAGTAGGTGACGATGGTTTTCACGAAAAAAGATGGAAAATTCTTCTTCATAATTTCCCTGCTCCTCTCTCTTTGCGGTTGTAATGAAAACGCAAGCGAGAGAAAGAGAGAGTGAGGTGTGAATAACAATACGCGTCAATGAGCGAATCAGCGCGGCCAGTTAATTACCAACGACATTGCGGTTAGTGCAGTAATAACAGGAATTTATGAATTGGTCACTTGAGTGATTACAGGCCGATTTGATTGCGATTTTTTTTTTAATTTATGGTTGGAAACGATATAACGAATGCGTTGAAGAGATTAGTTACAAATTGCTTGTAATTTTTCATAACTTTGAAGACTCTTCAATGAATCAAAATCATTATGTTTCACACGCATTGCATGCACTGAAATAATGTTAAGGAGTAGAATATTTTTAAAATCTATGAAACTTTAGGATATTGTAATTTTTTGGAGTATAAAATCTTAAAGTTTAATATTTTTACAATTGACATTAATTAGGTAAATGTAACTATTGAAAATAATTCAAATAATTAATAGCAACTCACTCTATAATAAACTTGACGTTTTCTAATTGTTAGACTATGTGTTGAATTTCATTTAAATGTTACGTTAAAAATTAGAACACGAGATAACGAGGTTGTTAATACATTCCTATTTAAATTCGTTTCGCAACACAAAGAAAGTCTTCATACTTTCATCATAAAATCTTGATAAAAAGTATAAGTGTACGAGTAAAGTTATGTCAATGGTAATCGGATACATCATTCTTTCCAACAGAAACAAATGAACAAATTATGGTTGTGCCACTACATATTTCCTATAGCTGTAATATAACTCATCACTGTATTACATCTTCTCTTACGACTAAACCAACTACGCATTATTCCAATGCAAGCCTATAATCCAATTCCACCAAAACATTGAAAAACTTGAACAAAACACAACATAGAAAACGATGCGTAGACCGCGTTACACAAACGTTACAAAATCCAATCCAAGATCCCGGACGATACCACGACCGCGCGTTCCTGCCGCGATTTCCGCGCGAGACTACCACGAAACGCGCATGAATTCGGATTACGCGAAATCGCAACGCACGCAATACATACGCACGCGCGCATGCGAAGAAAATAATATTCGCGTGCAAGATTCTGGTTTTCTCGAGCGCGCGCGCGCGCATATATATCAACATCGCCGCGAAGGCGCTGCCGCCGACGTGTATTATAGGTGTAGTACGTGTGCGAGCGCGATTTTATGGTGTAGTACAACTTTTAACAACTTTTATGCTGAATTTGAAAAGCCGGCCAGCGCCGCACACCTGTTCGGTGATTTATGCCCGGAGTCAGTTCAATGTCTCGCATATTGACGGTGCCGGGATTAGAAGGCGCGAGCACGCATATTTTGGTAAAAGCTGTTGCCCGGCAGGAGTGAGTTTGTTGAACTGGGATTTGTTATGTTTAATCGAGAGAATGAAGTATGTGAATTATTCATATGTGTTTCTTTTGTTCATAACTTTACTTCAGTATTTTTTTTTATGGTCACGGATAGTTGGTGCTGATTTTCCGCGGTTTTCATACAAATTGCAAAAATACTGTTTTTATGTCAAAATCTAAGATGGAGTAATATGCTATCCATAGTAGAACTCAACGTACGTATGTAATTAATTAGCAATTAAGTGCGTATTAATGATTGTTGCCAAATTTGTGTCGAAATAACTTTTATAGATCCACAATTATTTACTGTCGTAATCGTAAATCAGAAACTTTCTCGCAATAGCGCTTTAATTTCCCCACGCTTTTAAATGAAGCATGTAATGTAATTGAAATTACAATTGATTTTATTTTTTCGAATACTCTGTGTATTTTTTTATCGGTATTAATTTATTTTATAAAATATTCTTTATGTATGGCAAGCTTATGGAAATATTACTTCGAATCTACACTATTTTGAAAAGTAAACAAGTTAAACCCGAATATATGAAAGGAAAAAGTAGACCTTATTTAACTAACCTCTCTGAAGGTGTTACCTAAATATTGAATTTTGACACTCAAGCACATACAAACTTCGGGCTTTGACATCGAGTGAAAACCAAATATTAAATTTAAACACCTCAAATTTCGAATTGGTAAGTTATCTATTGAATATAAGTGTAGGTAAAAATTCTTAAGTATAAAAATTCAATATAAAAATTGTTATCATGCAAATGTTTTAAAATTACTTCAGATCACTTTCGAACTATCTTTAATTAGAAAAACTTTGCCGTTGTTTTATATCGTTACTGACTATGACATAATTCAAGACGAATTGAAATGTGCTTCCGAAAATTGAATGAAGAATTTTTATCCATATAACATGAGAGTTTTTGTAAAGTTCGATGAATTAAAAATAATTATTGGATTTAAAATATTAAATTATAACATTAGAAAATTCAGTAACATGGAATATTTACAACATATATGATCAGTGGGAATGAAGGGTAGGTATCAAAAAATAGAATTATTTTTTTCAGAAAGCTCTCAATACAGAAAAATTTTATATTGAACTTTACTTTTATGAATGTTCAGAAAGTAGAAAAATTGGATATTAGAAGTGGAATTATTTTAAAAAATCATTACGTCGAAATAATTAAATATAGAATATAAATTTCAGAAAAATATTTTATCGAGAAAATAACATGATTCCAATAGCTGAAAATAAAGAAATCATATTCTATAGAACGTTCATATTTTCGAAAATGCTAAATTTAGGAGAAATAAAAAGGGCCAATCTTTCGAAATATATTGTGTAGAATGCACAATAATAATTTAAGTTTTCGAAAACAAAAATATAGACAAACCTTTTTAGAATTTTTAGCGATTCGAAATGCAATTATTTAAAGATAAAAATTCGCAAATGTAAAATATAGAAAGTCCAATATTCCAAAAACACAAATTTAGAAGGTTTAAACTTTCGAAAAACCAATTAAGAATATTCAAACTTTCGAAAAAAATATACTAACCTCCAAATAGAATTTTTGTCAACTTTATTGCATGAAACATGCAATAATTTGATCTTTTCGACATTTTGAATTTTCGAAAGTATGAACTTTTCGACATTTTGAGCTTTCGAAAGTTTGATCTTTCTACATTATGAACTTTCGAAAGTTTGATCTTTCTACGTTATGAACTATCTCTATTTTGAACTTTTGGTACTATAAACATTTTATAGTTGGAATTTTTGATCTTTTAATATAGCTAAATATTGTATCAGATTCTACATTTTTATCATTCGAAAACATTATTTTCTAAATTAAGTACAAATATTTTCTGTAGATGGCTATTCTATAATTTGCATTAGATAAATTAGGTTATCGAAATTGTGCCATTCTGAAATAGTGAAGTCAATTCTATAAATGTATTTTCTAAAATTTTAATATTCGTTAAGGTGGTACTTTGTAAAATCGATTTCGACGTCATCGATTTTCGACATTATGAATTTTTAATTTTTAATTTTCTACATTCCATGTTTTCCATGATAAAAATTTCTAACATATTACTTTTCTGAAAAAAAATATTCTATTTTTCGATACCCACCCGGAATGAACATACAAGTTTTTGCTACATATAAGGTAAAAAAAGATATATACAGTATTTCATAGGAACTCTTGTGTATTGTCAAAAGAAATAACTTGTAATGTCTTTAATCAAAGTATTTGGTGCTTTATACCCAGTAATTAATAACTAAAATACCTTAAAAATTCACGAGTAATACTCAAGCAATTTAAATTTATTAATAAGAAATAAAAAGAAAAATGCCATTTATAACAAATGATAGTATTGAAATAGATTGTTACGAAAATGACTTCAAAGAAAAATAGATCAATATTTGGATTTAAAATGTTAAATTCAGATGTGTAAAATGGAACGAATGATAGTGCAGCAGAGGTATTTACATGATCCGTCTTATCCAAGAAGTTTTGAGGAATTAAAAATTATATTTGGTGTATGTATCTTGTTATAACAAAATTATTTCTTACTTTATAATATAGAAACCAATACAACTATGAAGTTTTTTATTGAGTAAATGACTATACCAATACAATTCGTAGTGTCATTCAAATATAGTATTTTTTCAATTCTCATTTTATACGATGGCAAAGATCAGGGATTGTTGATGACGTACCATAACGCTGATAATACGACATTTCGTTACGCATTTTGTGTCACGCGACCGAGAGCAAACAGTCCTCGATAATGGTTTCTGTCTTAGAAGGACAAATTCGAGAAAAAACTCTTGCACAGATGATTGCTGAAAGTGACGGGAATTCGATTTCGTTTTTTCCTTGCACATTTTCTCAGCAGATTTATTTGCTGCCATGAATGGCGCAATTAGAGGTTAAATATAGCGATTAACGTCAACCATCTGAATATTATTAATCCATGGATAGTTGCACGTACAGTATCAGAGAAAAATATCTAGCAATACTTTAGAGGCAAAGAGTACTAAGGTCTAATGTACACAATTTTAGCTAGTTCTATCAGACAATTCTATAATCGTACAGCTAAGCAGATTTTTCGAGAAGATATAGTTCTAAGTCATTCAAGCTAATTGGCATAAAGGCTTTTTAGAAATAGCATTATTTAATAAAAAAATAAAACTGCAAAATTATACATTGTTATATAATTTTTACTTATTCCTGAAAAAAATTATAAATAATTGTAAACATAATTTTAACATATGAGGTCGAAATTTCGATGGTTACTTTATATGTGTCAGTAATAAAAAACATAAATAAGCCTTTTCGTTAACTAAAAAAATATAATATTTCTGTCGAATATTTTTAAAGTTTTTAATTTAAAGTTTTTTTATTATAGTATATTATGAATAATAATTATTCAGTTGTTGCATACCATAACCCTTTCAGATGCAGAAGCCACTATAGTGGCAGCCTACTTTTTTTTTAGTTTTTCGTTCACAACTTAGCCATTTCACCCTGAAAATTGCTCAAATGTTTTTCCATTGTATCTTAGATACTTATGATACATATTTATAAGTCCAAAAATAAGAACATTTGTTTTTATAATTAGTTATGAACAGTTTACAATAAAAAATCTTTGATTTTTTTAGCAAAATGTGATCCTGACAGGGTTAAGAGATCCAACAGTTTTTCGAGACTGAACAAATTTTTCTGAGGCACTATACCGTTTATGTATCTCACAGGATATACATAGACTCTTAAAAGATTATTTAAAAGAAATAAATAAATTATTAATTAAAAAAAAATATCACCTTTTTATAAATTAGCAACTTAATTCGACACGTCAAAATATTATTTAGTTATTTAAAAAATTGTATTTCTTTAAGGAGATGTCGGTACATAAAAATTCAACATTATAACACAGCTCGTTTAATTATAATTCGTTAAAAACGATTGTAAAATGTTTCGTTATTTCTTTCCAATCAAATTTCTTAGCATTTGCCGTGACAAACATATTTCATATTCAAATACATATTCAAATGTAAGCGTATTCATTGAAACTAACACTTTCTCGATAATCACGGAAGAGTTTCGCACTTTTTTGTATAATCTTTTTATACGAGGCAATTTAATGTGCCCCGGCTTGTTTAATAATGATCTCCACTAATGATTTATCGATCTCTGAATGGGCACGATAATGTTTGCGAATGTATAATGTTTTTCCGTGACAGTACAAGACGCCGGAAAGCGAGCACTCCGAAATTTTCCGCATTTCCGGAGAAAAAAAATTTTCTTTTACTTGTCGGTAATATTTTTTCTATCATACTGATCAAATGCGTACTGTGGTGCGTATGTAGAAGAATTTATAAGATGTTTTTCTGATCGTTTTTCGATGTATTTGCATTCGCACAGGCGCCGAGAAACAGCAGTGCAGTAGACGGGGCGCGAGACAAACGACAAAGATTTTTTGCAGCTTGTCTCAAGATCACCGTCGAATCCTTCAATTCTTTCTTGAATATAAATCTTATTAATAATCTTCGTTTTCAAGTGCCACTTTACGAGTATTAAAGTAAAAAGGATATCAGTAAGAGAGACATTGTATTTTACATGTTATAATTTTATTGCTGATATTGAAGTGCTGTTTTTTATTGGCAAATGTTTCAATTTGTTAAGATTGCACTTATCGTATAAAAAGAAAATAAAATGCTTTTATATGCATCCTAATTGTTCTTTCGGCAGTTTCAAAATTGGAATTATAATTAAAAATTCGTTCTTGGCTTTCTAGTGAAGAAATACAAGATTAATGATCCGAAATTATATATTTACATATTTCTACTTAAAATTATCATTATTTACCTAAAATTCATTGATTTAAAATAAAAGGTAAAGTTAAAAAACGCATTAATCCTATCTCATGATGGTATTTTGAAATAGTAGAATTTCTGTGTGGAAGTACCGTTCTTATATATTCCAATTTATTTGATTTATCTGCTCTTAAATTATGAATATTAATTTAGGAATTTTTTGAACACCAAAAGTCACAGACAAACTAGTTTATGCTTCACTATGAATTGAATTTGTAAAGATATTGACATATTTTTTACATTACCTCGTTAAAATCTCACGCCAACGTCGTTCTACTTCTGTTATTATGACGTCAATTATTTTGGACTACTTTTAGTACAGTATATTTATTTTGGATGCAACTTAGTATAACACTGAAAGAAAACCAATTAATTAAAAAAATATATTTTGAAAATATCTTTAAAAACAAAGAAATTGAAAGTTTTTGTTTTATCAAAATAAGCCTAGAAATTTTCGCGAAGAATTTTCGTAAATGTGGCGAATTTTCATATCATATCTCAAAAACATATTTTTAAATATTTTTTGTCTCAAAAATTATGTTCATCATGTCAAGATTCCTTTTTGAGGAAGGAATTATTTATTTGACTAAACGTAGATCGTTTTTTCTTAAATTCTATATAATTTTATACGGTTGAAATTTAAGGAATCTCACTGGTGCTTTACAACTTCAATTATTACTCATCTACTGATCTCGTAATTTCGATATCCAATTTCTCTTTGTATTCACATCCATTTATCTCTATTTTTCTACAGTCGTCCCGACGTGAACGATTCGTACAAGGTCGCCAGGAACTACCGAATAGATACTCGATCTCACGTGCAAAAGGAAAGCTATCACCAGCGAAGAGATTCGTAAATCACATTCATACGGATTATGTAGCGTGTGCGCGTGGTACAGGTTTTGTACTTTTGGAGTCGTTAAACCTTGGACTTTGGTTGACATCTTTTTTCGTATTTTTAATTTATTCCTTGGTCAACTCACATTTTTGGTTTTACTTTTCGTTTTTTGTATTGATTATTTATGTTGTTATAGAATAAAACATTATATAAGAATTATCACGTGTTGATAATACTATTATTTAACAGGTATACATGATTGTATTTTTAAAATATTCATAGTTTTCTAAGGTGTAATAATTGTCGTGCTTTATATAATTTCAATTATGTAATTCTTTTTAGCTCTTTGACATACTTCTCACATTTCAAAGATTTTTATTGTTTGGTTTAAGTAATCAATTGTAATACGTTTACATTAGAAAGCATTTTGTCTGCACAGGCATATGTATAATAGATTGATACATAATATTGCCTCCAGGGAGCAACAGTTAATGATACAATCATTTCGACACTTTTATATATACTATTACAAATTTAAATGAAGTTTTATTTGAGCTTATATGGCGTATTTGTTATAAAACTAAAATTAAAAATATTAAAATAGCAATTTTAAAATATATTTCCTGAAAGTTTATTACAAAAACAATAAGTGAAGTGAATTTTCTAATGAAAGTCATTGGGTAGGTTAATCCCAAAAGTTAAAAATTCTTTAAATAAACATCATCTATATTTTATTAAACCCCGAACATGATTATTCTTGATCAGTTTGAAATGATTAATTTATCATAGAGTATAAAAATGCTCCAGACGAAAATTAACCTTCATAAAGTTTTAATTTGCCGATTTTCGATACAATTCACGAAACTCCATTAAAATTGAAATCATTTTATGTTTACTATAATTCTGTTAACGTTAATATTATTGTGACAATACTTTTATTTCTCGAAGTTTTTATTCAGAAATTATCAATTCAAATATTTCTTAATAATGAAGTAATAAATTAAAATTGAGGCTGTTATTCTCCTGTTTTATGTATGCACTAGTTTTAAATTCAAATAATGCCAAAAAAAAAACATTGACGCATTTTTGTGCATTTATTAATTGTTGAGATATTTCATGTACATAAAATTAAAATAAAAAATATTGTTATTTTCGTAATGTAAATGTAGAACTTGGCCTTGACAATTGTACTACAAAAAATTCCACTGTCAATAGTCCCGTGGAATTCTATTTGCAATACCGAGAAGTTCAATGATGTCGTTTATTATAAGGGGCACTTTTGTACTTTTTCTACCAGTCTGCGTCTAGTTAAATGCTTATCATGTTATTGGACATTGGTATGATTGAGAGTACTATCTCTATTACAGGGTGTGTGACTTTGCGACTTGGCATTATCTGGCCGCCTCTTCTGTTTTCCAATTGACAATACGCTATTATGGTTATGAACTCCACGGGTGAGTGGCGGGAATTGTTGTAAATTTTCAGTATCGCGCTTCTGTAACAAGTGCCAACCGAGACATCCAAACTGTAAATAGGGTTGATTTATAGAAATTTATTTGCTCGACATTTTTACGCGGACAGAATTACTAAAATAATAAATTGAAAATAAAATGTTATTTATTATTTGTTTGGCTTGCTAAAAGAAAGGTGTCTATTATTATTATTGATGTACACAAAAGATATTGTGTTGTTAAATGTATTACTTATTTTGGCATTATATTATTTAGAGTAAGTATATCAATTAACTAACCATTAAAAAAATTACATTTATTTTTAATTGATAGAAATAGATATTGAAACATTAAAATGTAATACAAAAAGTTGCCTTCGGAGTATAAAAACGCTCTTGAACTTTTAACATATTCAGCTTTTTGTAGTAAACTAACGGCAATATTTGTGTCCTACAAGACTATTAAACAATCAAAAGAATCTCCGCGTCAAAGCTTCAACACTGTCAAATCCCTTCTTAAAAAAGTGATGACCGGAAGAAGTGAAGCCTCTATAGATTTGATCTGTGATTGGCTCTTGGATAAAAGACGCGAGAATTTAAAATTAAATATGCATTTTTATCTGATAATTAGGTATTATTTATTGAAATATTTATTAGAATTATGAAAATGATTAAAGTGAAAAGTATTAAATAAATAATAATCAAATTAATGTAGGTTGTAGTTTAAACAAATAAATAACATGTTTTAATTATTTCTTAAAGTGATGGCCAGAAGTAGAAAAGTATTTCAAAACACAATACGATTATGTTAATATTAGAATAAATTGTGTTAATATTATGTTCAGATTTTATTCTTTATTTAATACTTCACGAAAAAAAATTTCGAATAAGCTTATAGTTTCTAGCATAAAAATTTTGTATTCGTTAAGAGTAAACGTACTTCAGTATTATATCAATTATTAAAGATGCATCAAAATTAAAAGAAAGATTTCCAGCTTATAAGGAATAAATTATTCTTAACATGTTTAATAAAAAAAGTACATAGTGCGCGCGCAGCGCGCATGGATTTGGCTAGTATAAAAAAAAATCCATCCGATTTTATAAACTAATGTGTCTGCTTTGTACGCGGTAACCGTGCCTGTTACGCGGCTCGTCTCAACGAGTTCTGTCGCGAAATAAATTATTGTTTACGAAACGCTACAAACTCGCTTCACGCACTGCGTATCTTCTCGATTTTTTTTTTACCACGCATGCGGTCAAAAAGCCATGACGTCACGAGAGAGGAGCTAAGCTGTTTTCAACGGGACCAAAAAGCAGACGCGAACGCGCGTAGGAGCGCGAAAAAATAATCGGTATTAGAATTAATTTTCCTCCTCCTCCTACTCCTGTTTCGTTCTCTAGTTTTTGTGCACTTTATTGTACTGCACGAGTTTTTGTGCCAGTAATAGATATAGTCAACTCACGGAGTAGACTTGCAACCACATCGCGACTAAGTGACTTGGCTGGCGTTGGTACACGTATGACCATTGAGGACCGCAATGAAAATACCGGTTTTTTTGGAAACTCTGAAATACAGTTTTGTGGTTGCTAATTAGCTTTTTAAAAGTTCTAAAAGTTCTTGAATTGGGAAACCTGTTGAAAATAGATGTTTAATGTATTTTTTATACATTGACAAAATTCAGTGACAAGATCCATAACATAAGATGTATCAATAATATTAAGTTCTCAAATCCACCCGGTTGTCGAAAATACAAATTATTGGTTTCTATTGATATTTAAAAAATACGTAACTTTTTTCAGGAGGGTTTGCCAATCTCGATCCAGGGCTTGTTTTCAAGAAATTTTAATAAAGAATTAAAAATAATTTTGTCGAACAAAAAATATTCTGCCGCACAATTTTTTTTTGTTTAGATTAAGGTATACTAAGAAGCAACCAATCAGAAACTTTCAAAATGGATCATAAAATAAAGATGGCCACATTCTACAAGTAAAATGCAAACTTTTTTCCAATCAATTTGCTATACAAAAAGTTTCAAGATTTTGAGTAAAAAAATGATAAAAGTTGAGTTTTCACCAAAAATTGCAAAAAATAACAATTTTTCATGTAGAATAACTTTTGTATGTATTAAAATATGGGTCTAAAAATCGAGGAACATGTTTTTTTCACCAAAAACTATTAACTCGTCAAACCTAAACGATTTTAAAATTTTGAGCTGCTGACTTCAAGTGAAACATCCCATATACTTTATTTATATTTCATAGATAAGTAAATCTATTTATTATAACTTGTCATACCCTACTAGAAATTTCTCTATCGAAAATGTCCAGGAACTTAATAAATGGCTAGTAAAAACAGGTAGTTTCTGGATAGTGATGAAACAATTTTTCTGGTCATATTTTCTATTTAATGGAGATAACACAATATTAAAATGTTTTTACTAAATTTTCTCTTAAATTTGATCATTTTTTAAAAACAAATGTTAAAAAAAGATAGCTAACGAAAATGTAAACACAAATCATTGGTGTTTAATTCGTTTCAGGGGATACAAACGAAAATAATGATTTTTCCGTTTGATTCTGTCTCTCTCACTTCTCGCCATAATAGCAAATCTTACTAGTCGTTTCCTAACTAAAAAGCTGGGCAACTTTAACATCTTTTAAATACTTATAAATAAGCTAATGTAAATCTGTGAAAAAACTTAGTCTATTATTCTGTCTATTAAATGGCGAATATGATCGGAAAAATCGTTTCATCGATGTATAGAAATGGCCAAGAAAAGTGTCTGGTTTTAAACGATTATTGGCGAAACTAGCTATTTATTAGACAAATAATGGAATCCATTTCCACCACGGTAACGTAATTATTTAAATGAAAATCATACCGTTTACATACATTTTTCGACTGTGTGACATTTGAATCTCATTGTTTTAGTCAAAAACATTGAACCAATTCTTTGCTTTTATTTTTTATAGAATTTTGCATACACATGTCTATATATTCCTTGTACGTCCGCCTGTATTTTCAACTCCTAACGCATTACCCTAACCATGATGCAATTTTAAACCTGCCACAATGAGAAGCGAGTGAGAGAACCGTTTGACATAAATCTCAATTAGCCGCGCTCGCACGCGTAACATCGATCTTCTTCGACGCGCGCAACGAGGAGATTTCCACGTTTTACAATCGTAAAAGTGCCGATTCTTTTTTCTTCCCGCGCGCGAAGTCAAAGCCGCGCTTACTAACGACTTTCCTTCGGCATCTTTCCACACACATGGACGCGCGCTACATAGATTCTCTTGTCGTTTACGATGGATTTTTTGTGAAATGTCAATTTGGCGCTGCGGGGAATACAGACGTAAGTACAGATGGATGGCGCTGGTATGTAGATGAGTGCGACCGTGCGCGCGAGCAATAAAATGATTATTGATAGTTTTTGAAATTTGAATGTTTAGGAAAGGGTATTAGTATTAGTAGGTAGTATATAAGAGATGAGTATGTATTAAGTGTTTGATTTTATGACGTATCAGTGTTTAATAAAAGAAAGCCTAGACATCTTAGCATTTATTGCGGGTCACTTCGCAGGGTTTCGGAGCAGATTAAGGAAAACTTGTATATTTGATAATCAAATAACCGTCACAATAATGTTTAATTATTTGTTTGTATTCGCATTTAAACAAAAATCTTGGAAAAAATTCTCTATTAGGCGTCTATAATTGTATTGAGAATATCCAACCCAAATTTGGAGCGCTTTCATCTATTAGGTTTTTCTAGACAGTTTTGAAATTTTTAAAATTAATACTATTTTTTAAAGGTGTCTCGAAGAATTTCATTATTTGATAATGCAAAAATCATTTACAAAAAATGTCGAAAAAATTCCATACATAATATTATTGAAAAATAATATTGTTATTAATACTTTTGCAAAAACTATCAATCTGAACACATTTTTCGCAAACATTAATGTATACCAAATTAAATTATAAAGATATTTTCTTTATCTAGAACTTCCCACCGAAAACGATAATTCGTTAATTTAATTTATTTAACGAGTATTTAATTAATAATATTGAAATAATTCTATTTAAAAATACTGTACAAAATACTTAAGAAAATCTCCTTAATATTCAAATTTTCGCGCCGTCAACCAGCTCACCACACCGCGCATGCGCACCGTACTACTTCGAGCCTACCGCTCGTAACCGCTAGGTGGCGAAAACGATTCTGCAATTAAAAAGACGCTTTATAGGGATTATAAGAGGCATGGAGACGCTGTTAAAGCCTCGGCTTATTGGCTAAAATCAAAAGTATAGTACATACATTCATTATGTTGTCTTCCCCAAGTGCACCACCTTCTGGTACTGAAAATAGTTCATCACCGAGACCAAATTACTCTTTAAAGCATACACTCGCTGGTCATACAAGCGCAATATCATCTGTAAAATTCAGTCCCAATGGAGAGTGGCTTGCAAGTTCTTCTGCTGATAGCCTTGTTAAAATATGGGGTTCATATGATGGAAATTTTAAGAAAACAATTTCCCAGCACGGATTAGGTATATCTGATATTGCGTGGTCTAGTGATAGTAGACTTTTAGTGTCAGCATCTGATGACAAAACATTAAAAATTTTTGATCTAAGTTCGGAAAAATGTTTAAAAACTCTTAGAGGACATAGTAATTATGTATTTTGCTGTAATTTCAATCCACAGTCAAATCTTATTGTATCTGGATCATTTGACGAAAGTGTCAGAATATGGGATGTTAGAACAGGGAAATGTCTAAAAACTTTATCAGAGCATTCAGACATCATCAGTGCAGTAAATTTTAATAGAGATGGCTCATTAATAGTATCGAGTAGTTACGATGGATTATGTCGAATATGGGACACATTATCAGGGCAATGTCTTACAACTTTAACTAACGATGATAATCCAATGGTATCATTTGTCAAATTCTCGCCTAATGGAAAATATATTTTAGTAGCTACACTAGATAATACTTTAAAGTTATGGGACTACACCAAAGGAAAAGTTTTGAAAACATACACAGGTCATAAAAATGAAAAATATTGTATTTTTACGAATTTTTCAGTTACAGGTGGAAAGTGGATTGTTTCTGGTTCAGAAGACAATATGGTGTATATATGGAATTTACAAACAAATGAAATAGTTCAAAAATTGCAAGGACACACAGATGTGGTACTGAGTACAGCGTGTCATCCGACATTCAATATCATAGCATCTGCCGCATTAGAAAATGATTCAACTATTAAACTGTGGAAAAGTGACAGATAGATTATAAATTTAGTTGGTTTTTCATTACTCGTAAATTATCTAGATATTTTTTGTACTTCATATTTTAGTTTTCGGTCACGTATCGTCTTTGAGGGTAGAGTACAGTTGAGGAAAACATTTTTTTCCTTTTAAAGAAAATATAGATTGTAATACAATAACATATTTATTTTGACGTACTGCTATCCTTTGCGATATTGCTGTTTCTGACTGCCTCAGCTCCCTTACAGTGTCCCGCTACTCAGGAAATCTGGAAGTACTTGGACGAACTTCACCAGTTTTAATGCGTATTTCATCAACTGAGTCTTTACAAGGCAATTGTTCTACTCAGGTACTGCATTGACAACAGCCGTCTCTATCCTTCTCCTGCTATATCACAAATACTATTACTTGGCATAGTATCGTGTGCTTCGTGAACTTGCTTATGACCAGTTCTAAGTACAATATCCTTGAGGGCACTGTCTTCTTTATGTTGTACTTTGAACTGCAATTGAAACGCATTCTTAGACGTTTAGTTCATGTCCATGATAGCACAAAGTCGCTCTAGTACAGCAAAACCTAAACCAATAGATTTAACACTATTCACAATTTTTTGATTCACTAAATAAGGAGAGCGGGGCTTGGCTTCTGTAGGAGGGCTTGAATGACTCTCCCCAGCTACCCAACCACGAGACATGCACTTCAATATTAGTTTAGAAGAGTGCCCAATCGCATCAGAAAATTTTGCACTAAGCTCTTGCTCTCCACACTCACTGCACTTAATATTTTGTATTAGTTTTAATCACATTAATGCATGCACAAGTCTATTTGAAAATGTCTAGAACATTTACCTTCTACTATACACCAATCAGCACATGGCCCCTGAATTATATGTTCCATAACTTATATAAACTTTTATTAACCGTCTGGGATTTCGGATGAAATGAATTTGTCAACAATATCAGATGTGGTTATTTTGTAACCTCTTTCTAATGTAATTAGCAGATGCATGTGTGGTAATCTCTCTTTTGGAATTCAATTAAATAAACGTAAGATGCTCTTCCAAAAAAAATTTTCGTAGTGATTAGAGTAAGTAAGAGTTCTTTTTTCAAGTGAAATACTCTTACCATTATATCTGGTCTATCACAAGACTGTTGACCAGATAACAGATTTTCTTTAATCTCAGGCCAATTTGGGTTACAAGTCATGATAAGAAATATATCAGGCTTTCCTTTTTCATGAATAATAGCCATAATATCTTGATAGTATTGTTGCATATAACAAGGAGAACCAATGAAAGTTGAGGGAAGAATGGCAGTTTTGCCAACATGACCATCAATATCATTCGTATTAACTAGATATTTTGTGTACAATAGATGCAGGGTTTCGGAGTAGATTAAGGAAAACTTGTATACTTGATAATCATCCTATACAATAAATGACCATGACAATTATAACACGAATTATGTAAATTTTATATACATTCGACGATTCCGTCCAAGAAGAAATTTCAAGTTGTGACATCGATTTTTTTTAACTCTTTATAAATTGAGACAGTAAAGTTGAGAGAGAAAAGTAAGATGTAAGTACTTATCTTCTTCTTCTAAATCAACTGTTTTTACACATCACTATTTCGAATTTTATGTACATAATTATGTATATATTAAGTGTAAAATCAGAAAATCTTAGAAGCGGCACGTCCAAAAACGATTAATTTTATTGTTTTTTTCGATTCGCGTCGGGCAAAAAATTCAAAGGGATGATGAGCACTCGCGTTAAAATGTGAACGCATCGGTCGGTAAAAAAAGTAGCTCCACAACTTCTTATCGACGTCACCCACTCATTGTCGCGTGCAGTTCGTCGATCTCCGCTGTCTTTTGTCCTTTTCGGTGAGCTGCAGCAACAGAAAAGTGCTATCGTCACTGGCCGCTCGCACACAACCATTAAAGCGTATGCGTTCTGGGAAAGTTTCCTTTCGTCATTTTGTCTCGCAGAATAAATAGATCCTGCCGAATGTTGCAGTTGACGCCTGCAAATGTGACAAGAGCTTGTGTATACTGACATTTTGGCTGTTTGAAGTGAACGATTTTCTTTAAAATCGTTAAATATTGACTGTGAGTTAATTCTTTATGACGATTACAAGAAAAATGCTGTTGATATGATAATTTACATGTCGATGAAATAGTAGATAATGATGTGAAAATATTTTTCGAAGCTAATACAAGTTTTTAGAAATCAATTTCACGTGTGCACTTTTGTGTTTTATCAAGCAGAAACAGTTATTTTCTGCAATCTGTGTAAAAAGAAATTCAGACTGTGCTATGAATATTTTTTTAAGAATTAATAAATTTTATGATTATGATGTATTGAAATTTGTGTATTGAAGAATGAAGATGAAGACATTCCAAACACGTCACGTTTTAGTCACGATACCAAAGAATTACAATCTGTGATTTTGTGCTTGAATTATAATTATATTCAGGAATTTTTTGACGTATACGTCTGAAGATTAAAAACTTTAATTGTATACTTTATTATCCGTACGGTATATGCTAATTCACTTGCTGAGAAATCGTTTCTCAAATGAAAATTGGCGTGTGCTGTATCGCTCAAATTTAAAAGTTGGTATCTCAAATTTGACATTAAATACGTGTACTATCTTCTGTTCAAAAAAGGTAAGAGAAACGATATAAAATAAAATAAAATAAAATTAAGGCAATTCTAGACATTAAAGACTTTAATCCAGACACTCGTTATTTATTAATCGCCAAGTCATAAACAAATCCTCACGAACCATGATGCAAAGACGTATGGCCAAAATGCCTAATATTTACATCTTGCGATCGTGCTAATCCATACAAAAACCATATGGCAATTACTTGCGGGCGGCCACAAAAAATCAATCTCGCGCGTAGATGCGCGCGCGTGCCAATTCGTCGCACGCATCTGCTTCTTCTTCCCCTTCTTCTCGTACGCTTCCTCATTTACATCAAATCGCGTGTGTTGACCGCACGGCTAAGAGTTTTTGCTTATAGGTGCGAGGCTTTTTCCCGCCGTCAAATACCCACGTAACCGACGGCTTGACTAGGAATTTAAAAATCTGAATCTTGTGCGCATTATTTCCTTTTAGATAGTGAGAGCGAACGGGTGCCTTTAACGATCGTTAATTTTCTCGATTATATTCGATAAGCGGATATATAAATCGCGCCGATGATTCGGGAAAACACCCAGTAAAATATATGCAAAATCCGTAGGCCGAACAGCGTGAAGAACATTTTGAGTTGCGATTTTAAATTTTGTGGTTGATTATATTTAGAAAGAATATCCGATGGATCTGTATTCGAGATGAAGACAACGTATACATTTTTTATTTTTTTACCTTTGATCCCACGTTAATTCAGCACCATTATGGTGAATAATTTTTGTTCATATAGTTCAAGTTTTCTGGATTTAGAGGAAGGGGAAGCACAATTCTTATAACTCAAATAAACCATCTATTTAAAGAAGTTATTATCATAAACTTTATGAGATTTTACGGCCTTCAAATAATGTCAGAATTATGAATTCTTAGTAGTCCATGAATATTGTTTTATTAGAATTTTCGATAATACAGAGACATGGATTTAGTATAAGAATTTACAATTGTATTGTGCGGAATTCATTAAAAATTTGAGAAGAAAAGTATTTTATGCAATGCTTTTCTTGATATTTATGGCTTGATCGAAAATTTATTTGGTACCTGTAGCCAACACATAGCCACGTGTTAATTTTTTGTTGATTTCCATTTCTTACCAATTACTTACTCTCTGAATGTAAAGTAGTGAAAAAATCACTATTCTGGAGTGATAAGTAGGTCACTTCCGAAATGATGAATGTGCACTCCGAAATAGTGGGCATCCACTATCAATAGATGATGGAATATGATTTTAGAATACAATGATTATTGACAATGAGAATTCCAACAAATTTTTCTATAGATACTAACTAACATACTAACATGTGATGCCCTGCAAAAACCCAAAATCAGTTTTATACATCTTATTTTAGATGTAATTAAAAAAAATGCCAATTTAATGATTCACGTTTATAAAAGATATCTTATAAATTATTAATCATTTTAAATACTCTCAAGCAAGGATATGTTCAAAATACAAACTGGACGTTTCGATTTTCCTGACTCTGGAACCTTTATTTATCACTTTTCGTAAGTGGTTATAGAAATCTTTTCATTCACATTGCCAAAAACAAATTGAATTCCATCAAATACATGAAGAAAGGGAAAATTTCAAAATCTCATTACACAGTAAACAGACAAACCAGTAAAAAATCTATACCTCTCAATTACAACAAACAAAGGTCTACAAGCAGCATATCCTCTTTTTTCTCACCTCGTCTTACATCACCACTCGAGCCGAAAAAATCGAACGCCGCGCTCGTCGTCTCGTTTCTAACCGAACGTTCCTCTCTTAACGCTCCGCGAAGTTTCTAGTTTTCCACTACAGGATAAGCCTTTTTTCCACGAAGACGTCAACTCGGAAATTTCCCAGCGCCGAAATCCCCTGAATTAAGACATAGCGTATATGCACGATCGGGTAATTCGCAGTTCCGCTCCTGCTCCGCGCACCGTTACGTCTCCACACAGCGTCAAGGCAAAGAGAGTACACCTTCATTACTGTGTCTGTCATTTTACGCGGTGTACGTCAGCACGGGTGTGCGTATCACAGACGTGCGCATGCTTACAGACATATTTGTCCAAGCGGCGCTTCCTGTCGGTGCAGATAGATTTAGCGAATCGGCATTATTAGAAATAAGCGATGAGATTGAATTTAATGCAGTTCAAATGCTACTTAAAAAATTTTCATTGAATTTGAATGTGCAGAAGCTTTCCTTACACGATTATATAGTAACCTAGTTAACTAATGGAGTTGGTTAATGCTATTTTATACGCTGCACTGCACTGTATAATGTTTTTCAAAGTCTTCCTGTGGTAACTGTACTTCAATTTAGACTTATACGTAAAAATTGAGTACAAAATAAAAGAGTTTTGTAGACCTACTTAGACTTTTCATTGTTACTTGGAAATTTTTATTGTTAAAAAATTTGAACATTATATAAAAAAAATATTTGTTTTGTAGCTCAGCAACGTTTCAACTGTCAAGATTTTATAACTATCATATAAAAGGATAAAATAATTCTTAAGATAGTTCTCTGGCTTATAAGTAGTTATAGCTTGTTAAAAGCCAGGAAAATGTTTTAAGAATTATTTTATATTTTCCAAAGAACAACATTTTAAAAGCACATTTTATGTTAATGTAAGTACTGGTAAATTGTACTTTAAAACCTAAAATATTCCAGAATCCTACACACGTTTCCGTTATAAATAAGTAATTAAACTTATTATAAAGTATGCCATGAAAGTAAATATAAGAATTATTTTCTAATAACAACATACATTATATTATTCTGAGTTGATTCAAAAACTTGCAAGTATAAATAATCTTTTCTTTGAAATATATAAAAAGAAAATTTGTACCTTTCAATAAAAACGAAAAAAAATAATTTAATGAAAAACTGAGTTAACGTCAAGTTTAATGAACGAGTAAGATAGGAATAAACCTAGCAACCAATGGTTTTTTTATTTTTTCAAGTTCATAACAGTATAGGCGTCTGTAATTTGAATATTAATTTATCGGTGCATTTTAAAACATATAGCTAGTTCAAGTTGTAAAAAAATATGTATGCTAAATTTGCACATCAATAGCTTGAAACATGAAAAAGTCAATGCTTCAGCTATAATAACTTATCATTAGAAAAGAAAAGTTAATCAATTTTTTACGATTAAGTACACAGTATGCGAACAATTATAAGAAAAGGTATTTTGCAAATATTTTAACTGACGAAAATTGAATAGAAAAGTTTAATTCTCCTACGTGAAATCTCAATATAAAGATCGCATATTCCGAGAAATTACTACATAAAAGTGTAATGGTAACCATAAAGGCGTAAAAGTACAGCCCTTATTATTTTCATACATTATCCAAATTAAAAGACATAAATTTCTGAGAGTAACGGGAAAGTAAAGAAAATGATTGCAAGCAGTGCACGATTGAATGAATACTGCGCATTCATGCATCTTCAAGTATTAGCTGCAGGGGTTTGTCGAGGCGGCGTCTCACCAAACTCGGTGTATATCTACTTATACAATGTAATTCACAAAAGTGTTACACATAAAATAACAGAAACGTGTACACGTGATTAAAATTTGTTTTTTAAATTAAATTAGATTGTTAAGAAACTATTAAAGAAATTAATAATATAGATATAAATAAATAATAGTTTAACAATATTTTAAGTTAGAAATGAAACTTTACGATAGATGAGAAGGTTAAAGGGGATTTCGAATGAGTATAAAAAACATTTATTATAATAAACTTTTCTCATAAAATGTATAAAACATAGTCAATAAATTAGTAAAGATAATTAGAGTTAGTATGTATAAGTGATATCGTTATGAATCTCATGGCCAATTGAAAATCTCAACAAAATCGTTTCTAATCTCTATTATATTGTCAAAAAATAAATGTAAATTAATTAAAATTAAGGGTTCGTAGGATAGGAGAGGGATGAACAAGGTTCGAAGTCACTAAATGTAAATTAATTAAAATTAAGGGTTCGTAGGATAGGAGAGGGATGAACAAGGTACGAAGTCACTAAATGTAAATTAATTAAAATTAAGGGTTCGTAGGATAGAAGAGGGTTCTATCCTAACAAAGTTTGAAGTCACCTATGTGTAATGGTGACTATTATATATACGTTGAGCTTGACTCTCGTCGGTGATATCAAAGTCGCTCACTCTTCTGCTGTTGTCCAGCTTGAGTAAATATGTACCACAGCACAACACTGATATCGACTAAATTTCTTGAAGTAAACAAATTGTTTTTAAACCAAGGTTCGGACCAATATTTCAAATAAGTATCATGAATTTTTGAAGTTTTCACTAGAAACCACTTGACTTAAAAACCCATCATTGTTGCACATCTTGTAAAATGAAAAACGAGCAGTTTATGAACTAAGAATCATTGTGAGAGAAAAGCTTTCTTGACATTCTTTTATAGTAAGAAATACTAGCAATTGTAATCTATGAAGAGTTTGCCGATGTAATGAGAAGTTACTGGCATTACTACTGGTGCTGCTTCTTCGATAAGAATCTATTCCAGAGCTCAAAGTCTGCGAGAATTGTATAATCTGAAAATGAAAAAAAAATTTCACAAAGTATCTATTTTTTATTTTTATTTTAAGATATAATGAAAAACAAACTTTTCAAAACTTGTATTCTAATTCAAATTCTACTCTTTTCAGAATACCTTTTTCACACTTTCTGTGCAATACTATCTTAAACATTTTAGTTGTAGCTAATTCCTAACAGTTTTTGTCACATTTTGAGAATCTATTGGATGTATACCCATTGGAGAATTAAATCAGGATATTTTTACGTTATTTTCTTGTAGATGACGCTTCTAGATTTCAATTTCTTCAGGCAGTTGTTTATAATAAGCAAAAGTATGTTTTTCTACCGCCAACATATGGATAAACAACATTAGCTTTAAAATCCAAATTAGTGAAATAAGAGAAAAATTCGTAAAAGTGATGTAGAAAACTTGTATTTACAGGGGCTACAAGATATGTTTCAGAAAAACCACATTCATAATCTAAATAAGTTAATTTTTTAAATATAATATCTTACCAGCAACTATTTTAGATCGGTTTTACTTGTAAATAAAAAATCAGCTACCATGAAATAGCGAAAGTTGTTGTATACAATCTATTAGTCTGAAACATAAAAATACACAAAGCAACAATTCTCTTTAAAAAACAACATGTTGATGAAAACGAAAAGAAACGTTTAAACTTATCTGATATATAAATCTCCTTCCATAAAAAGTAAAGAATCCTTCAAAAATCAATGCAGTCCTTACATGTACAAATTCAAAAAACTGACATCTTTATGTCTATCTGTATCTTTTTCTATAAAAAAAGTAAAGAAAAAATGTTTTACTGATCTCCTTACACGTAACTATCCTATAAACTGACATCTTTTATATCTGATTCATCTGAAACATAAATAAAAAAAATACACTCACAAAGCAACAATCTTTAAAAAATCAAAACAAAAAGAAAGGTTAAATTGATAATTATATACTCATCTGATATTATAAATTTTTAACTTCTTCCATAAAAATACGAGTTACGAGACTTCTTTATTAAAAAGTAATAAAAAAAGTTATATCAGATCAGATCTCGGTATAATATAACCTACTTACATTCATCGCACGTATTTACAAAAATACAAAAGCAGACGAACATGTAATGTGAAGATATATATATATATATATATATATATATATATATATATATATATATATATATATATATATATATATATATATATATAATAAAACTGAAACAGGAAACCGGAAGTGGGAAGAAAACAAAAATCTCGAATGAAGAATTTAGAAAAACGAAGCCAGACACAATTTTTCACTATTTAATATCTCTAATATGAGAATATCTTTTTACATGAAACTTTTTGTGCAACATAGTATAACCAATAGCATGTTGTTATTTTAATTTGAGTTAATATAAAAGCGATTGAAAATTGTAGTAAATATTTCAATTTCTCTGGCACTCATTTCAAAGTATATGCAGCGCGGTCGATCTTCTATATGCAGGCTTCTTCTATACTTGCCTTCGGGGCGCTTCCGCGCTCCTTGATCACCTGCTCGGGAGGGTGCGCAATCAACTCATTTACACACACGGTAGGGTATAATTGCGCAACCTTCCGAGAATTCTCGTCTTTTAATTGGCTTGATTCGCGAGATTCTTTGTCATGCCACTGGAGAACAATTAAGTACTTCGATAATTTATTTGTTAAAATATAAAAAAAATTAGGTGCCGGATATTTGAATTTATGCGAAATTAATTTTTATTTGCGAATTTATATGGTATATTTACCAGAATAAGTTAAATAAAATAAGTAAGACAATCTGTCTCACTCGCACCCATGCTATTTCCCATCGTGCTATACTTGTCTGATTTTATCAGATAACACGAGGGCTGGTGTGTAACTATCTAGTTACATGCTTCTTGCTGTACTTATATCTGCCACCTGTAATTTTATGGCACGAAATTCAAAATTGGGTACTAATTATTATGTTAATATGGGGTCATGCTTAGTATGTTATAGAAGCGTAGCTTGTATGTTATTTAATTGAGTATTTCTGGTTAATTATGCGTGCCCTATATAATTGTTAGTAAACAAAAAAAGGATTTGTAATTCAAATCTTCCGTCGTTGGTCATCTAGGTACTTATGGATTGAGTTATTGCTCTGTCACCTAGATGGCGGGTTGAGTATCACTTTTGCCAAATTGAGTCACTGCGAGGGACTTGTGTCGATAAATAGACAGAATTCCTTATAATTGAGATAATAAGTCATCATGTACACACACACACACATACACACACACACACACACACATATATATTTATATATATATAATGTAAGGCATTTATGACCGTTACAAAATGAATAATGTTAAGCCGACGTAAAGGATTAAGACCAAATCTTACAAAAAACCTTATTCAACTATGCGCCTACACTTATTATAATTCAACAATTATTCGGTATGCCGTTCACTGATAAACCACGCGACAGCTGCAGTACGAAACCTCATTTATAGCGCGAGAAAAAGCTTTATCGCCAGGCTGCCCACGCACAGCCGCGCATCCGAAAAGTCAACAACCCCTCCGCAGCCGATCTTTCATGCGCGCGCGCAAACACAGTACGCATATATCGTCGCGCGGTACGAAAAAGAGTCAACTTTGAAGTTACAAGCGAAGAAAAGCCAAAAACGCGTCTAAGGCGAAGATAAGCCAAAAACGCGTCTAAGACGAAGATAAGCCAACAAACGGCTTTGCCGCGAAAAAAAGCCAGTTTGCGCCGTCCCTGGACGAAAAATGCCAACTGACGACACTTCGCGCGAGAAAAAAATCCAATTCTGTTAGCGAAAATACTTTTATGTACACGTATTGATAAATAATGCTGTATATTATGCTTGTAAATTTTAATTATCATAATAAAATTACTCTTAATACTATTAATGACAGTTCCTGATTTTCTCAGTGGCTTTGAACATGTCTCAAAACAATTGCAACGCCGCTCATGAATTATACTTTTATATATACTTTTATATAATTATAGTGTACGCGCAATCGCAGGTTTATTGCGCTTCCGGATATATCCGAAAAAAGAGCAACGGCTCCGAGCTGAAACCCTGCAGCGCAGCCTTCCATGCGTTTGACGCAGCAGTGCCACTGGCCAGGGCTACTGCGTTCCTAAGAGTTTTTCTGTGTAAGTAGCACAATAAATGTACAATTGCACGTACACTACCATTCATGTACGACCTATCGCAGTGCTTTTAACAAATGTTCAAAGTCAATGATAAAAAGAAACTGGAATTATCAGTAGACTGATTCGGGATTCGGGATAGTACCGCTTATTAATAGTATTAATAAGTAATTGTATGGTGATAATTAAAATTTACAAGCATAATATACAGCATTATTTATCAATACGTGCACGTAAAAGTATTTTCGTTAACAGAATTGGATTTTTTTCTCGCGCGAAATGTCGTCAGTTGGGATTTTTCGTCCAGGGACGGCGCAAACTGGCTTTTCTTCGCCTGGGAGGGCGCAAACTGGCTTTTTTCGCAGCAAAGCCGTTTGTTGGCTTTTCTTCGCCTTAGACGCGTTTTTGGCTTTTCTTCGGCTGTAACTTCAAAGTTGACTCTTTTTCGTACCGCGCGACGATATATTCGTACTTTTCCACATCCTCGACCGGTAAACCCCTGCGTCAGAGCAGCCCTTTCCTGTGGAAAGGTCAACCACTGCACTTTCTTTGCGTTCTTTTTCTCGCACGCCTCTGTTCTCTCCGCTCTCCATCTTTCCTTCTCCTTCTCTCTCCTCGTGTCGTTTTTTTCTCCATCGTTCGGACTGCGGCGCGAACAACAAGCCGCGAGAGCGAGCGAACGATCGAATGACGCGAGCGAGCGTGAGCGCGTAAGGATCCGCCGCTTATAGCCGGTCGCCGGCGTGTGGACGGCATCATTTTTGAGAAACGCTCCGGGACGAGCGTGTCACGCGCGAGTCCGCGTCTCTTGTACATTACACACCTCGCCGTATCTCTTACATCTCCGGATTACTCAAAGATTCTTCACGTCGTACATATAACCGGCAGTTTCCGCATTACGAACATTTAGTTGAATATATTTTGGCGAATCTCGCGCGCGTATAACGAGTGCGTGTATTTCTCTGTGTGCGCGTACGCGTGCCCGGTGAAAGTGAAGCGCGGGAGATTTTGAAATCTCGCGCGCGAGAGAGTGAGATTTCGCGCTACCGATAGAGAGAGAGACAGAAACCGCACCACAAGACAGTGGGAAAAAGAAGTGCCGAGTGCCGGAGCGGAAAGGGACGCGATTGTGCGCTTATCGCGAGGCGCGCGAATCCGTGAAAGTGTGCGTGATATTATTATATTGTAGCCCACGCGGACCCAACCAGTGCCTCGACCCGTTCAACTTGCTCTCATGAATTACAGTGCATCGCGTGTCCTGCCAGGAGGAAGGAAGAACGACGTCTAGACCTCGAGATCGCTATCTACGCGCCGAAAGAAAGAAAGTAAGTTGAACTGACCAGGTTTTTTTTGTTTGTTTCTTTGTGCAACAATGCGAAAAGTGAGAGCTTTATGTGTCGAGCGGACGAAATTTCTTTTTGATGGATAGATATAGCTGGAGAGCGAGGACGCGATTTGGATATGATTTGTATGAGAATTGCAAGGTTTTTTTTGGAGGGGGGTTCGTTGTCGAGATTTTTGCGTAACGGTGGTTTAATGCCACACGAGATGAATCTCTGATTTATGAAAATTGTTTTATCGTGAGAGATAACGAGATGCGCGCACGCGTGAGACCTCTTTTATCTAACCATTCGACAGGGTTACATAATTAATAAGCTTTTTCTTCTTCGATGTGATAGAATTCTAATAGATTGTAGACAGTGATGAACTTTTTTCTTTTTATAGAATATCGGAAAACGAGAGCGCATGCGGTTTTGCAATGTCTACGGAGACTTGGAGATAGCTGAAGAAAAAATACATTCTTCGCTAATAATAAATAAGACAGTCAGCATGATAATCCATTGAATGTTATTTTGGTCTTTCACGCCTGATTATAATTAGTCGTGCCAAGTTGGAAAATTCATTATAAAAAAACTTGCACTTGCAAATTTGTTGAAACATGAAAATTTTTTAAAAATTCATTTTAATTTGGAGCAAATTCAATTTAATTTTGTTTCCAGCTCATTGACTTAATATATATGTTTCTTTCACTTCTTATGATTTTATTATGTTGTGTATTTCAAAATAATTTGTATTTGAATTTAAAAAATTTTAGTTAGTAAGCTCAAATCGAATTAATGTTCAAATATGATCAGGTAGACTACTTTTGCCCAATCTTATTAAAACCCAACAATTTTCAAGCTCAAAAAATGAATATCAAATAAGGTAAAGTAAGCAGTAGTGGGACAATTTTGACATACTTTTTTCATAACTTTTCTACTACCAAAACTAAGCATAATATACGAAAACTAATCATCACATCTGATTGCTCGTGTCTCGAGGTTTATTTGAAAAAAATGTCTTCTTTCGTTATTGGTGTATTAAAATAATCGCATTAAAAGAAAATAACTATTGACTGGTGAAGTAGGACACGCTAAATTATTTGGAAGCAATAGTGGGACGCCGGTTCGGACGCAGTAGTGAGACTATACTTTTCAGCGTGTCTCACCACTGTGATATAGAAATCTAGAGGTACCTAAAGACGGACAAAGATTTTGTTATACGCATTCTGAAAATTAGCCTCGAAAAATTTGTATCATGTTATGCACTAATTTAAGGAGTAAAAATCAACGAAATAACGAAGTGAGTACATAATTGACAACACAATGAATGCTAATAAATTAATGCTGTTATCGTCTTAACCGTTTATTATAGATTTTTTACTGTTGTCCCACTACTGGTTTCAAAATTGCCCTTGTCCAAGTACTCCCTCCTTTATCTTAATGAATTTTCCAATAAATGCAACCTCAATGACAACAACGGCAAACGTTCGTTTACAACGCCACTCCTAATTATACCCAACTTCGTATTATTCATCAATATTATAGAAAAATCCATAACACTTAAAACGTTACACACTTACCTCTTTTCGTATACCAACGCGAGCACGAAAAAAAAAGTAGGAAAATCCAAATTCAATATATCCTGCCGCAGACCGATATTTCATCCCCGTAACCTTAAACTGTCGTCGCGCTCGCGATAATGAAATGTCCGCCTCGCTCCCTCCCCACTCGCGCGATTATCGCGAAATGCGCATAATGCGCACGTACATCCGAAAGTGCAATATACACCGCAGGCATCGCGGCGCTACTTTTTTCTCCCCCTTCTCCACTTTTTTTTCTGCTCCAAGGTGCACACGCACACTCGCATGTACGATAACGCAATCCGGCCACGAACTGGAAAATTTCTGATCGACGATCGTGGCCGCGTGTGTGTGTGTGTTGTGTATATGTGTGTGCGCGCATACATACGGCTATGCCGTATCATTAGGAGTTAACATAGTGGCATTATTACGGTAAGACAATAATTGGCGGAGCAGCGCCCGCGCGGCCGGAAGTTTCACAAGTCACCCACGGAGAAGACACGCGGAATGATCGCGGCCCACCGCTGGACTTTCCCGGAGTTGGTATACGTCGACGGCCTGATTTACAGTCGAGCGCGCGGAAGTCGAAATGCTCGGAAGGTTGATGTTTGTCCGTTTGGTGTCTTGGTCGATGCCAAATTGATGTAGGCTTACTAGATATTGCACATTTAGAAATCATATAATGTGTAACATCGGTATTGTCTTATATATATATTCTCTTCTTAATTAACAGGTGGTTCGTGTTTTCGAAATAATCAAAGAGCGTGACAGCGTTCCAGGGGCAATATACAATTTAATAAGAAAACATATGTGTCAAAAATTTTAAATATTTCTAAAAATTTGGAAATTGCTGCGATAATTAGAATACCGTCTGTCGATCCGACCGATAGTTCGAATAAATCGTTTATTTTAAGGTCAACATTGCTTTCATATTCAGTTAATTTCTCAGTTAATTTTGACCGCAAGTTGTACGTCTGTCATAAATGGCTTTACCTTAAACAAGTAACAAAACTGTCATATAATATGAATGAAAACTTGAACTAGTTTTTACTTAAATCCATCGAAAACAGTTATGCAATGTGAAATCATTTCAGACGAATCTAGAACTGGATTTACTATATTTAAAGTGGACTAGCAAGAAAACTAGAAAACCTCACGTTTCGTTTAAAAATAAAAAACTCTCCGGATTCCTTCTGCTCAAATATCAAAATAATTTTAAGCCCCATAGAATGCAGCCGTCATTAACATTAAAATTAAAGTTTCAAAGTAACGAAACATTTAATTTTCACAAGTCCATCTTTGTATTCACACTAAAATAACATTGCGATGTGTCAATTTTATCAGCTTTTGTATTCACATATATATTTAAATTCCAGTCGAGCCTCGGCATTTTATTGCGCACGTTTACACCATTTCATACGCCTCGGCTACCATAGCACCCGAGTTTTTCCATTGACCTCAGATGGCCATTTCTGAGTGAATTCTAATTACGTGTTTTCCTTTTATCAAACGTGTTACCGTCAATCTAGTTTTTTTTTATGTTTTAATAAACTACGCAAAGTTTTACCGAGAAATGGCTTACGCCAAGCGCCACGGCACTTAGACGTTCATTTATTGAGTTGCGCCGCGATGCACTCGGCTTATTGGGTGCCGATGAGTCGATTGGTTTTCACGAATTTTTTGCCTGTTTGTGCCATCTCATGCGTCATTACGAGCGAATTCGTTCTATGAATCCAGAGCTTTTTTGCGGATCGGCATAGTTTCGTAAACAAAAATTTAATCATTCGAGTTTAAAGTTCAAAGTTTAGAATGTTCCAAGTGATGTAGGGTAATGATATTACAGTCGAAAGTAAGTAGATGTCTAATAGTTGGCCGACATGTTTCTAACGTCATAATTATATGGATTTTATTTGAGACTATAATGTAGTACATTTATTAGTGTTATTTGTACATCGCTATAAAAAGTTAGAGTCCAGTGTATAATGAATATATTATATTTGACTTTTTACTTGTACATAACGGTGTGGTCAATAGCATGTTACGGAGTGTTGAGAAAATTTATTCTAGAACTCAACTCAATTCAACTGTAAATCACGTCGATTTTTTACCCCACATATGAAGATGTTGGAAAAGTTCACGTCTTAAAATATGCCTTTCTTATAAATATGTAGAAGAACTTCGCTTATAAAATACCGATGAACGTGAATCTTACAAAAAAAACTATAGTAAAAACGAAGACCGTATATCTATTGTACACGCTGCATTTCAAGTACCACGAGTAAATAGTACTGATATGTACCTATCGATCCGCATTTTTCTTTATGCAAACGCACTCGGCATTGACACTTTCCGCTCTAACGCAAAGCATTACTTAAATTGATTGTCGAGGAAATGTATAGGTAATGAATTTTTCTCTATAATCGTTCCGATCGACATCGCAAAATCATCGTTCACCTTCCTATTCACGTCCGGCGAGCGCGTAAGCTTTCAAGGTTCGGACGCATAAGACACGCAATTTATTCCCTTGTCAATTAAAAGTTTATTTGCTTAATTTTTAAGTTTCCTTCCAAATAATGCTCGCGAAATTATATATAAGCATTGATTGAGGTACATGTAAAAGTCACGGCGAATCAAGTTCATTTAGTTTTTTCTTTAACTTTTCGAACAAACAATATCCTATGGCTTATTTATATATACTTTAAATGTTTCACAATCTGATGTTTTAATGTATCGAGTACTCTTTTTATTATATGACATTGTGCTGTTTTTTTGCCTACATACTTTTTTCAATAAATACTTTTTCTGATTGGCGACTTTTATAAATAAAACGAATTTTTTACGACGATGAGCTCGTACGAATCACCATAATAAATCAATGGAATGCGTATTTTATTTTTTGTCTGCGCAGCCTCTATATACTTGACTTCGTCGAACACAAGACTCAAGCGTTTATGCGACCGTATTTCCACTTCATAAATCACGACCTCTCTGCCCCTCCCTCTTTCTTTCTCTTCAATAAGTAGCACGAAACTACATCTCGAAATCACTTGCAAAACACGCAGCTCAATGCAAAAGCTGCGCGAAAATTCTCACTTTCCAGCATGTATATAGGTACCCCCGTCCAGCGCCTTCCGAAACGTAAAACCGACGTCTCGCTCCACCAGGTGAAAAGCGCGCGCCACGCGTATATAACGCGAGCTCGGTGTATATCGCATTAAGGTCAGCGCGGCGAAACTTTCTTTTTTTCCCCCTCGAGCGGGAGACTTTTTTCCAACGCGCTACTACTAGTATATATTAGAGGAAAAAAAAGGAACAACCGCGCCGCGGTCGCAGGAAATCGCGGGAGGTTGGCCGTAATGCGCCCGGGAGTGAACGGTGTTGTTGTTTGCTTTTTCCTTCCTTCCTGGTTCAATGATGCCTCGTGCATGTTTGTTGGTGGTAATAACGTAGGTAAAAATGTTCAGGATGTATGGTTATACTAATTATATATTGATTTATGGTGGTATCTGAAACTATGCATGTGATAGAGTGATATGTAAATATATAAAAAAGAATCATTTTGTGTTTGTATATATATTTATTAATTGTTGAATTTCCATGCAGCTGCCGAATTATACAAATTAAATAAAGAAACTTTATATTCGAGCGAAAAATTGTACTTGAAACGCAACCATAACCAAATTTGCCTCTAAATAGCATGTTTACTACGCTGTTGACAAAATACTTGTTTCTATTTATTACGATAAAGGTCATCGCACTGTTTCCTTGGCTCTTTATGAACAAGAGCGACGCTTCTGAATTATTCGTAAAATAATCATTATATGAGGATATTTTTTTCGTGTCCACACTTGAACCTTCTGGTTCAAAAAATTAAAAAAAAAATTTAAGGTACACCTTCGCGACAAGTTTTTTCTCCTTCTATAGGTCATAAAATATACCAAATAACTCGTGAACATTAGAGAACGGTCTTGTGATACCGTTTAGAAAAAAAATCTATTTTTCTTATGGAAATTTAACATGGGAAAAGTGGACGAAAAGTAGTCACTGATGATGAACCAATAGTAAGCTTTTAAACGTGCCAACAAATATTCTACAAAAAAGCGATTAAAGTATAGAAGAAATAAGAGCTTTAATTTAAGCTAAAGATCGTTAAAATCAGTCGATTCTGCGCAAAGTTACGTGCATTTGAAAATCGCGAAAAATAACTAAAAATAATTGAATTACGTGGATTCGGGAAAAAGCGCTCATTTTTGGTCATTTTTTGCGATTTTAACGATCTTTAGATTAAATTAAATCTCTTTTCTTCTACTTTAATCGCTTTTTTGTGGAATATTTGATGGCACATTTAAAAGCTTACTATTGGCTCGTCATTAGTGACTATTTTTCGTCCATTTTTCCCATGTTAAATTTCCATAAGAAAAATGGATTTTTTTCTAAAACTGTGTCATAAGACCGTTTTCTAGTGTTCACGAGTTTTTTCGTATATTTTATGTATGTATGTTATATGTATGTTATATATTAATTTTTTTTTTAATTTTTTGAACCCTCTAAGTGTGGACACGAAAAAAATTCCTTATGTATTAATGTACCGCATTAATGTATTGCGATGTACTTCAAAATGACATTAAACTTATTAATTTATAAGAACTGAACTTCAAGTGTAAAACGTTATCAAACTCAATACGACAGTTAAAACTGCATACGAACGAAAACAATCTCTTTTATGTTACCAAAAAAAAATCCGATACAACAGAATTGCATTTGATATTCGATGAAATAACCGACTTTTGCACATTGAGCGCTGGTCGCCGCGTCAAAACAAATCGCTGATACCCGCAGCATCATTCCCAAAAATATACTCGCGCTCTTCCAAAACTGTTTTCCCCACGCTCGCCTTCCCCGTCGCGATAAACTTTTGCGCACGGTCGCTATACGAAATTCATCATTCGCTCGCGAGTGACATTAAGCCAACACTCCGCCGCACTGCCCAATCGTGGAAAATCCGCGCCGCCTGCTCTATACGATCCGGACACACGCACAGACACATGCACGCGGTTGGCCAACATATCGCCTTCTCATTTTTCCAGCCATGTAGCGCGCGCACGCGGACACTCGTCGGCTAATTTTCGCAACAGGATGTTTGCGGAATGTATGTGCGCGTTTGTATATAGGTGTGCGCATGCGTGCGGGCCTCCCTCCTTTTTAGCGCGCGCGCTGGCATGAGCGAAAAGTGCAGATTTTCATGCCGGGCGCGATAACGCGTATAAAGTGTATGAGCGAGTGGTAAGTACATAAGTGAACGTTGGCCTGGAATTTATCTCTCCGGTAAAATTATTATTTGTTTTAATCAGTGGAGCGGAAATGGATTATCTGCGCATAAAGTAATTTAATCGAGGCGAGCGCTCAGCTCTTTTCTTATGTAGATTGGCATTTTCTCGGCCGATTGGGGTACCGATTGTTCGCGGTGCGTTAGGTTTCAGCTATTGTCGAGACGCGGAAAAGGCCAATATTCAAATGAAGTTTGGCTGCAGTCAATGGAACGTAATGGGTATTAAGTGTCTTGCTAAACTCGGTATGCATCTACTTATAGACATCCGCATATATATATGTATATATAGCTTTGAGCCTTGCTTACGGTGAGCTCTGTTTTATGAACCGCACGAAAGTAGCTTTCAAACTCTTAATAAATCGAAAGGGAATATAATGACTTACCATTGAAATCGAATTTCATTCGCTATCTCATTACAAACGCTATATCCGAGACGCTCTCTTTCTTTCAATACCTTTCTGATGATAAATAAATAACGAATGACGAGCCAAAGCCCGAATCGTTGCCACCTCCTTGCGCATTGACTATATCTCGGTATGGGTGACAAGATGATTTACGAAACCGCAAACGGCGTCTCCGCATCTAAAGCAAACGGCCGCGGCGGCGGTGGCGGTGCGATTCGGTATATTAAAAGGCTGCTGCTGCCGTGCGCGTGCGCGTGTAATAGCGTTATCGAGGGGGGGAGGGAGGGAAGAGCACGTAATGAAGGGGCGCGCATCGCAGCGGCGTGCTTCGCTCCAGTACTCGATTCGTTGCGTTTAATTTTCCGCGAGGCTCCCGGGGGACTTTCACCGGCTGCGCGCGCACGCGTTATAGTTACTTGGCGATTTTACTCTGCAGGTCGTTTCTTTGTAGCGGCGCGCCGTGGTTGCGTGCCATTAGACGACGCGGTATGGGATGTTTTCGGAAATGGAAATTCTTTTTTGTTTTAGTTTTTGCGTTTATCGATGATGGTAGGTTGAAACTTTTCCTTCGTGGCAAAGTTTCGATTAGCTTCTGAACCGTGGTTATTTATGGGACTGAAGTTTGCAACATTGGAGCGCAATGACAGATAAAAGAGTTTAGATAAAATTTCCGTTGTCTAATAATAACTTTAATTCATTGTAAAAAATTATTTCCTTGCAGTCCAACGATGGACACTTCAGGCTCATGGTTATTTTAAAGAAAATGAAATCGTACAGTTTTAACTATATAATGATGGAAATGAAGTGAATTTAAAGAAATCTGCGAAGGATGTAAATGATGCAATTAACAATAAATTATTCCACCATAACATGAGTTCCAAATTATTCATAAACTGTGGAAACATAGATGTGATCGGAATTTCAGCCGAGATAATGTCACATTTGATTATACTGGTTATATTGATTGCTAAATTTCCCACAAAATCATTCTGTCACATTATTTGCCGGTGTGTTTGGGAAGTAAACGTATTCGTACCAAAAAAACAAGTAAATCAGTATTAATGATTCAGCTATTTTTTGAAACATCGTGACCGCGTCAATGACATGGATCAGCAACTAATGATTGGTTCTACTTAATAAATTATTTGAAATTTACTAATCATCTACAAATAATGCTATTTATTGATTTATAGTAACGTCATTTTAAGTTAGTGGAATTATTTGTCTTGCATTTGTTGAAATATACGAAAGCGCTTTTTTGTAGAAGTTACATATTCACAAACATTGTAAATATATAGATTATGTTTTGAGTATATAATTATAAAACACACTTATAATAATTATTTTTCCGCTCTAATTAACATGAATAAAATATCATCTTATGTTTTTCTGAAATCTGTTGAATTATTTTTATTTTATAAAGTAAAAAACTGTTGTGTATACAGTCGGATCTGATTTAAATTTGTATTACTTGATAAAAGTTATTGCTTCTGATTCCGTCATCTGCATTGCGTCTTAAAAAACTTACGATAAATTAATAATTTTATTACAAGACTTTTTTTATTTAATTAATTTTTCGAGAATATAAGAAAGTGTAAATTGTACTTTTCTAGATTATTTAAAGGGCTAAATTCATATAATTTATAATGAAACTTTAAACGGAATTTTTTTTTTTTTCAGAAAATTGCTGACAGTCAAATAATTTTCAGTCAATTAATAGTTGTAATTTTTTTCATAAAGATGTGCAATTAAAACTTTTTCAACGAATGACGAAGTCTATTGGCGTTTTTATCTCGTTTTTACATTGACACTTACATCGAAATCGCAGATTTTTCGTTCAAAGACGTTCTCATTTAAGCCTCGAGAGCAAAAAATACGATGACGATTTGACAAATTACACATCGATGTTTTATATCAGAGTTATATACGTTACTGGAGTTTGACATTTTATACTTTGCACTTTTCAACTAAATTACAAATTTAAATTTACACCCCAGTGTCATTTTATTATGCAAATCGCAAAAAAAATGAACGTCGTGACATGATACTTCGTCACGAAAGATTCTCCAAAATATGTTTTTTTTTTCATCGCTAATGAGAAACTGATTAATGTCATATAGTACTTTCGTTAATAGTAAAAATTTAATTTAACTATAGACTTACTAAAGCTGATTAATAAAAATTATCAATTAAATTAACATACCAAAGTAGAAAGGTTTTGCAGTATAAATCGAAAACAACTATAAGATTAAATCATGTTTATGAATTTTGAAAGAATGTAAAAACAAAATATTATGATGATTATAAAAAAGAACATAAATACACAAATTTTATATTTATTTTAGTAAAATTTTATACTATTGTTTACTTGAATATTTATTATTTTCTTTAAAATTTTGTCATGCTAATTTTGCTAATATCGCAGCCTATTTTTCACCTAAAATGAATATACACATCAAAAATGCACTTCGATACCACTCATTTCTCATAATTGATTAACAAGTGTCCGAAACCTCAAAAACTCCTCTTATTACACGTCTCGCCTTCGTCATTGACGCACCAAAGACTCTCGACGTACGTGCCCCAGCGGCGAAAAACACAGATATTCGCACGGCCCAAGAAAAACGAGATAAAGGAAGTCTGAAAAACGAACGAGAGTCATATCGGCCGGAGAAAGAAAAAGAGGGGGAAAAACTGGTTGGCGATAATGGCGCATTTTCGGGGATCTTTTGAACAGCTCACCATCCTCTCTCTTCTTCTTCTTCCTTTGCCTTTTTTACGATCGGCCGCCGCCGCGGAATGCCCACCGTTAAATGTGCAGCGCGGACGAGAGAGGAGGAATCGACGGAGGCGAACGACCGCGCACGCGCGCTGCAACTAAGGATACGGGAGAAAGAAACAGAGAAAGAAGTAATTAGCGCAGCGAAGAAAAAAGGATGTAGAGGAGGGGGTGAGGATTTTTTGAGGATAATAGGGGTTTGGTTTTCGAGATCGTTGCACCGGAATGCAAGGGGGGAAATCGAAACGGACGCGTGATTAAAGGACCACGTGACCAGGGAAGATGGCTTGAAAAGTACCGTGATAACGAGGAAGAGAATTTTTGTAGTTGAGTTTCCTGGTGCGGTTATCGCGCTTTTTAGTAATTCGCGGAGCATTTTTTCGGAATTTATTACACAGACTGAAATTTTTAAGGTCCACTTATCAACTAATGTTTATTTTACAACTGAAATTAATGCGTGAGAATCAAAAAATTCAACCGGTTTTTAAATTTTGAGTGAAAAAATTAATTTTTTCGAATTTCTATTTAGTATCAATTAAATCGTAAGATGCATTCCTGTGAGAGGATATGCGAAAAAGTACAAGGACATTAGATTGGTGTGTTCTTTTTTCTTCAAACTGAACATTCAAGAGATCAGAATATAAATTGAGTTTGCACATAATTTAAGATTTTAAGTAACACTTAAAAGCTACCGAAAATCGTCTTGAACGAACCGTTTTGAGCTTCGCGAAAATTCTTTTAGAGCTTAGTAAATTTCGACTTATTTAATTACTTATTCATACTCTGAACATTTTGTTCCACTCTCAACATCCAAATCACTATACTTTTTTTTTTGCCAAAAACCGTTCGGTGGAAAACAGGAAAAATTTCTTTTCACTCTCTTCTCCCATACATCATTTTCTATACTTCACCCGCAGCAGCGTCGAACGTGCACTTAATATGTTGATCTAAATCACAATAATTGCATATAATTACTGAAACATAACTAACGACCACGTATATGAGCGCTCTAATTAGATTCTTATCTCCGCAAAAACCAGGAGAAACCGAATATCCTCTCGGTTTCGAAAATCAAAGTGAAAGGATATACACCAGAAAAAGGGGGGAAAGGAAAGCAGCGCCAATAGTTAGAAGAAAAAAACGACGAATACACGAGCGAAAGAGAGTGAAAACATCTTTGACTCTTTTCATCTCGAAAACCGCTTCGCCGATTTTCGCGCGCGCTTACCGCTCTAGAGTTGACTTTGCAAAGACGACGCGGCATTGATGTCCAGTGTGACATAACTCGCTCGCCTCCTTTTTTCCACGGCTGTAATATTGACGGCGATGAATCGACAGATCCGCGCAAATTTTGCGCAATGTTTGCATTGTCACTGTCTCTCTCGTTTCCGAGGCGGTGCGCGCGCACTAGATTTTTTCGTCAAGTGCGAGAGGGAGATATAGAGAGAGAGAGTGAGACGGATAGACGCAGTTGATGGGATCAAAAACGCATTGCGCAAAAGTGATATTGCGACTTCGAGGGGATTCGGTTCTTCACATTTGAATAGATTCGTAGAAACTCAAGTGAGGAAACGTTTAATTTTATTCCAGTTACCAAAGTACATACTTATTACCTTTTTCTAACTTTTCTAAGTAAACTTGCATATAAATCCAAGTTTTTCTGTATTTTTTGTTCGACCGAAAGAAAAATGAAAACCGAATGAAACTTGTATGTTTTCTATCGATCATTTTCCACGATAAACGAACCGTTTTTCGCCACGATACTGACATTACAGCTTTGTAACAGCTCCGTCAAAGTGCAACATTCTGCACTTCGGGTGGCAAACTTTGCGAATCGCTGAGCTTGATAGCCCCGAAAGAGTTCATCGCTGCGGCAATAATATTATAATTGTCACCGCTATATGCCGGTTGGTTAACAACACTCCGCTATCGCCTGAAAACCTTTTTCTCTATATATAACAGTGCGTTGACACTGTTGACAGCCTTGAGCCTCTCTCTCTCTCTCTCTCTCTCTCTCGTATATAGAGAGAAGAAACTACTCGCTCTCTTTCTCTCCTCTCGCGACGCGTGATCCACAAGTGCGCATAACACGCGCGTCTGGCGTCGACTACTTATCCGCGATAACGATGCAGTAAATAGCCGCGCGCGATGACAGTTATGGTGATAACGCGCCGCAGCTATCGATTGTATTTTCGCGAGCGATTTTATATATAGCTGTGCAATGATGATGATGCCGGGGGTTGGAGAGTCGATTCATAAGTTTATTTTTTCTTGCATGAAGTATATCGTGACACGAGTATAGCTACGTGTTGATCTATTGCGTAGTTTGCATGCGAATAGCTTTGCGTGAAGTTCGTAGCAATGAATCGGAGTGTGTACAATGATATAAGGATGACTTTTCGTTCGTTGTCGTAACAAAAGCTCGCGTAACTTGTGCGCTACTGTGCTGAGCTTTCAGAGATAAAATGTTACATTTGTTTATTTACTAATTCGATGAACTGTCTAACATACATCAAATTTTGCTCAACAAGTATACGCTTGAAATAAACTTAAAAAAATCTTTTTCTTTTGTATAATTTCCTGATATAAAATTGGCTTTTCTTAATTGATAACTCAGATGCAATTTATATAGTAGAAGAAATATTGTAATTTAAAATAAATAAAATTGAACTCTACAAGTTTACTTTGAATAAAAATGCTGTAGAGCTTCCTGTCGTGCTTGCCCACACTGGCAAATCAACTTTCTATCAACAGTAATAAAGATAAAAGGTCAGACCAAACTGAAAATTATTTTTTATTTTTCTATACTAATTATCGCTATTTTCACTTAGTGCAGTGACACTACATATAAAAAACCGTAAATTAAAATTACTACAACGATAACGTTGTAATCTGCTCACAAATGACGCACGAGCATCGGCGAGCGCGAAACAGCATACACATGCACATTTAGTATCGGACTACAAATATTGCTGCAAAAAAGCGTACTTGCCCGTAACCTGCCGCGGCGCGCCGTGATTTTTCTCAAATCTTTGCATAACATCGAAAAGTCACAGTCAAGACTAACTCACTCGCGCTGGCTCCGAGTGCGCGCATGCGCGCTCAACCTACCTATGCAATTAAACTCGAATCGACGTGCCCGTGCTCCGCGTTTTCGTAACGAGGCTTCGCGCGTGTATAAGTAGGCGGCGCGCTCTGAAAATTCGCGAAATAACGAAAAACTGGTTATAGTCCTGCGTATATACGCGCGCGATGTGTGTGAAAGGCAAGGTAAGTGTCTCGATAATTCATAGAAACCTGCTAATTATCGACCATTGCCTCTCAGAAATTCCAGAATAGAGAAGGAGGGAGAAAAGGTTCACGGCCAATATTGTGTCCGAGAATTGGGGAATTCAGCGTGGTGATTCACACAGTCGCGGTGTGGATGAAGAGGAGGTTTGGAGATGAGAGTCGAGGAAAAACCGGAGCGTTCGTGATGATATGACGATGCGTAAAAGCGGAAAGGCAGTACGCGTGCAGAAAAAAGTCAATATTTAGATAGCCGTGGGAATACATTAGGCGGGCATTTTTTTTTGCATAATCGAGGATTCGCTGTGAATAGGTAAAAAAAAGAATATCTAGGCAAGAAGTCGACGATTGGGGGGATATGCGTGCATGATTTATATATTTGTACCTGTGACAAGTTGGTATTGATAGATTTAATTATTATCTTTTTCTTTGTCGAGCTGTAATGGAGATCGACTTCCTTGAGATGAAGTTTTATAATTAAGTTTATAGGTGGCGAAAAGAGAGTGACAAGAATTAAAGTTTATTGAGAAATAAATGTCTGGGTGGCCGTTTGAGGAAATTTCGACATATGTTCAAAAACCACTTTTCGTTTCTTACTTTATAATAAAATGCATATTAAACATACGAATTGAAACTTAAGTGAGTTTACTGAAAAAAGACTTATTTTCGTTCATAAATCGGTCTATTTTCAATACACTGATAATTATTAATCATGTTCATGTAATGCGCGTATTATTACTCACCAATTATATTACAAAAATGCGTTTTAAATGGATTTAACCCTGGTAGAAAATTAATCATAAGTTGGCCAGAATATGGCTAAGCCATATGCTGGTTAAGCATATTCTGGCCAACTTATGGTTAATTTTCTACCAGGGAATATGTACTTTTTAAAGGCTTCTCGTTATATTTGTTTTTCAATAAATTCGAATATTTTAGAAAGCCTTTTCAATTTATAATGACTCTATAATGATCTTGAAATATTCATTAAACAGAACAAAAATCTTTTAACGATCCTGAAATTGGCTGCCAAAATAAAAAATTAATTCTCTCTCAACTTGGTATGCAGCCAGCACCTTGAAAATATTTTGTATTTAGTATATATAAAACGTGCTGTATCTCGTATTTATAAAGTTAAAAATCTGCGCGAGCGCAGCGTAAATTGCATTTCTTCAATGACCACGCGCAGGTGAGAAGTACAGCATGAGTAATTTGACTCATCAGCTGTCGACAGTTGACACTTTTTTTGTAGCACCCTTGAATACGGAATAGATCTAGCTGATACAACCATTTACTTACTCACTATGGTTCGCTGCGCAGAAAAATGCTTAGTTGTATAGTTTACTCGGCTAATGCGTGTTTCTCTTTAATGGCACTACGAAAGTTTGTGAAAACGCTGCAATAAAACTGAAATATGAACATCAGCACCAAACAAAAAAAAGAAAGATTGCTATATATTTTTTCAACCTACGTATTACTACGAGTTTCTTTCATCGTTGCCCATTCACCATAACTCATTAAAAAAAAAAAAAGAATTATAATACATTTCGATAACTATAATAAGCAATTTGATATTTACGAAATTCCACAACAAACAATTACCCTTCAAATATAATCAGTCGCGTATGGTAATACTCCCAAACCTTCACTAACCACCCAAGTTTACCGATCTCCCGGCCGTTCTCCAACCGCTTCTCTCCGATCCCAGCCACTTACACACACGATCAGTCCTCCAACCTTCCACATATATATACTTACTCCCGATCGAAAATAGCCGGACCGGCCCGATTTCGCATTCTCTTTCTTTCTCTCTACCTTCACGCACGCACACTCTCCCGATTTGAGGCCGTTTCGCCCGCTTTTTCCCTCGCCCGCTACACTCGCGCTCGGCGTGCCCCACCTCGCGCTGCCCCTCTCTCTCTCTCCTCCTGGTACCGGCGCACAAGTGTGTCCACGCGGCGCGAGCGCGCGTGCTGCGAGCGCTCGTGCAGAAGGAGAAAGAGAGTGAGTGAGCGAGACAGACGGACGGAGGGACCGCTTCCTCGTGGACCGAGCGCGCAGTCTCCGTCGTCCGCTCGCCCCGTGTGCACTGGCCAGCCGCCACCGGGGGGACACTTTCATTACAAATACTGACTTTTCCTCGTGTATTGTTATTTATTGTAAGACTTTTGTAAATTCGTTTTTTTTCTTCTTCTTCTTCTGTGCTGTGTGTTACATATATGCCTGAGCTCTGGATCATTAGCGAGGCATGAGGATATTATCTGTGCGACCGAGGTGGAGCTGTGCGCGGGTGTTTTGAATCTGGCGGGCGCGGGAAATTTAAAATCGACGAGCCCACGCGCGCGCGCGCACGCATGGATTTACGCAGTATCGAGTGCGAGCTGACGAGGTAAACAAAAACACGCGCGACCTGTGCTACATCACACTCGTAGTAGTTTTGCGTGTATCAGTCGCAGGCGCGCTGCTCACCCACGCGGACCATGTGGAGCGGCGCCAGGTGATCGGCACCGAATTTCCTCGTTACGAGAAACAAAAAAAAAACAGTAGAACTCCACGTTGTCGTCGGTTCTCGTATTGCGTAAACGCAACGAGAGAGGATTGGATGTAAGCAGCGGCCGGGCCAGTTAATGAACCCGATCTCCCCTCGCTAACGCCAAGAGACAGTAGCAGCAGCCAGTAGCGGATCCAGCCGGTGTTTATTATGTAAGTCGTTATGATAAGAACTGCCGCGGGCGCGGGGTTTTCATTGTGTAGGAAGCATCGTGTCGTCGTCGTCGTCGTTGTACTACGAGGTTTTGTTGTGACGTGCGACGTGTTTGTGGATTAGCGATGATGGATCTTTGCAGTGGAAAGTAAATAAATCGGCTGGCGGGTGGTGCTTTGAGGATAGAGGGAAACCGATTTTTTAAAGAATGTGATGAAATTCGATGAATTTGGAAAAAAAATTGGCGAAAAATTTAAATGTATATCGGGTATTTGGGTGTCGACATTTGCGATAAACCGTATCTATATACTTGCGGCATAATCTTCGCTGGTCCGGAGTTGCTTGCGTTCGTCAAGGATCCAAAAGAACCTCTTATCGAAGAGCTTTCTGTAGTTTAATAACTTACGAATTTTTTCTTACTTGTATCTATGCAAAAACGTGTTTCAGCTTTAAAAAAATTTCGTACGCAGGGTTTACTTTCGGTTTTAATTGTCGCTCACTTCGCAACAAAAATGATAAGAGCGCTGAGCATTGATTCTGGACGTAAATATTATGTAAATATTACATCGATTTTGAATTATTAATGCCAGATCGATTTCTTTTTCACGCGTACGTCATTTTTTTCTCAAGTATTCGCACGATTCACATTCAATTACGTATCTAAAGTTTCATCCATATAAAGACAATGTAACGGTAATAATTACCGTAAAATTTATGCTTGGCGGTAAAATTAAAATCATTTTAAAAAATGTTACCGTAATAAATTGTTATCTCCTGTTATAGTCAAGTAGTGCGATTAAATTTCGTTTACGTTAATTCTGAATTTCACGAAACTCTTAATTGGAAAATGTTTGTTATATGTAGATTAATTGCGAAAATGCCGTGAAAACCGTGTCACGAAAAGGACGCGCGGAGAGAGAGGACGACAGGTTCGGAGCATTTTCAACACCTTCCGAAACCGGTTTCCCCCCTTTGTTTATACCGTTGCAGGCGCCCTTTTTAATTCGACCGCTCAGTTATATACCAAGAAAAACCGAACAACGTGTCCGCCCTGTTTACTTTTCGGTCATATTTCCAGTGTAGGGCAACTCGTTTCTTTATTTTCATATACGTCGACATGAAAGTGCATCCACAGACGTCACAGCCGCGCGTCTCCTACCATTTTCAATATATACGAAACTACTACTCGCGGCTATTCTCCGCGCGGCCGTTGCACAATGTTTACACTCCTGACACGATTCTCCGAAGGTATACAGCCGTATGCACTTTATTACAGGTGAAATCTCGCACTTGCGCACCGCGCGTAACCCAGAATTTCGCGCACCACGTATTTATAATACCGGCGAGTCCTCCGCCTCCCTTATACAATTAATTAATTGCGCCACTATACCTGCGCGTTGCTCGGTGCGCGAAAGAATCGGTTGACAACGACGGGCCGCGTCATTATCGAAAAACTCGCGCGAGATATGTAATACCGACGACGACCTTGACTCATTTGCCGCGAGTACCTGTATATACATATGCCTCTCTCAAGTTTACCTCGCGAATTTTGCGTGCGGCTTAATTAACGCCGCTGCTCTGCTCCATTTTGCAATGGCGTCCGCGCCGTGCCGATTTTTGTGCAACTGGCGTTTTCGCGGACCGCGTATATGTAATTATACGCGCGCGTGTGTGGACTTTCCATTTCGACACGTACGGGGAGGGAAAAAAAGCGACTGGGAAAGATGGAAAATTCGCGCGTGAAATGATTTTTTACCGAAGCGCGCAGTTTACGGAGGAGATGTGCGATGGCTAGGAGAGTTATACGTAAGTGTGAGACCGCGTCAAGCGAGGCGTTTTAAGAGTCAAGTGAAATGAGCTGACGTGTGAAGATGGGCAGGGCGCGAGTAAATATTGCCTATTATGACACGGCGAATAACATAATGTATTTTTAGACGGTCTCTCTCTCTCTCTCTCTCTCGCACGCGCGAGCACGGGCCTCGTTGTTTATTAGAAAGCAGTTGCAGTATAGGCCGTAGTGACATGCTTTTCAGGCGCGACGCTGATGAACTCGTCGTATTGATGAATGCCAGTGAGCTTGTTTGTGTAAATAACGACGGCAAAAGTGATTACGTTCAGAATAATATTTTATTAAATGTGCAGGAAAATAAATAAGCAAATATTCTTCCAGAAATCGATCGTAAGTAAATAAATGCAAATCGGTAACTTGCATTATTGCCATCATATTGGTAAACAATCGGAAATCAGCGCATTAAAATAAAAAGTTAGGCAACAGAAAATAACCTCAAGCACGAATTCAATGTAACATGATATATATTTCATTATCAGCATATAATTCCGCAAACTTTTAGAATAATTCATCGAAAAAATATGCTAATTCAAGAGGAAGAATTGCGCGTTACGCATAAATGTGTATATCAACAGTTAATAACAAACCGGCGCCAGCACTTTTACTTTCTAAGAAATTATATCCTCTTACTTTCATAAAGTTACTTCACTCGACATTAAAAGAAAAAAATAATCCAAAGAACCGCGTGTGCTAAAACACGCAGCACTCTTGAAAAATCCACGTCCGCGCGATTACCGCCACCTATTCTACAAAACCGCGCGCCAAGCGCAGAGTGCAATTATCTCTCTAGATCCCCATCGTGCGCGCGCTTAATTAAAACAATGCCGGAACCATAGGAGAAAGAAACTTGCTCGCGTTTCCTCACGTTTCGGAAATATCGTGTACTTATACATATACTGCCCCTCCGCGCGGCTTTCGAAAAAAAAAAAATGACGCGGCGCGCGCGTGTAATGCAGCGGCAAAACTAGTTTCGATGAAAGAGTGTACACAGGCGCGGCCGTTTCACTTCATTGTTGTAACGTCCCTCGCGCTCGCCGCCTTTTTATTGCGGCGAGAAAGCAAAAAAGAAAGCAGCAGAGTCTACTACTTACTTAGCTGCGCGCTCTTTTTCTTTATTATAAGTGTCGGAAAACGGCGGCGTTGAATTTGTCGGATCTCTTTCAACGGGTGTCGCGGTCGCGGAAACACGTACATAATACGAGGTGTCGAGAGATTTTATCGCGAATTGCGTTTTTATTGGAGGAGCAGAAGAGCGGTGTTGGGCGCGGATTTAACAGGGCGTAACGAGTGCTTCATATTGCAATTTTTTTGTCACTTCAATTATCTTTTATAGGCCAGTTGATGAATCACTTAAATTTTATTCACTTTAAGTTTAAAATTTTTTTTTAATTAGGTGGTTAATAATGGTCGTTGTAAAATAAATGAGCCACTGCCATTAAAAATTCCGATTATGTTAAGAAACGCATATAATTATATAAATTCAATTAAAGGTTCTGTTACAAGTGCAACTTCTTATCAGATAAGCAACGTTGAAAAAGTAAAAGATGGCTATAAATTTTGATGGAATATAATGAAATAGAAATGAACGATAAAGCGTTCGTCGTGCGCTATATGTTGGACGACTGCAAACTGGATAATGCAATTATACGAATGGCGAGCGTTAACTCAATGAATCAGTCAATGACACTTATTACATGTTACACAATTGGCTACTGGAGAATTTCTCCAACTTTAACTGAAAATCTATTAAATCACTTAGATGGATGATTGAAATAATTCATGATTATTATCAAATACAATTTACGATAAAACACGTATTATTTCATACAACCAGACCTATCAATTGCCAACGTTACTTTCTACTAATGTTTGCTTATGAAAATGAACTATTTTTCTCTGACTATGAACTGATTTTTCTTCTATCGTTATTAAATTTCTTAGTCAATAGCCAAACAGCTAGGAAATATAAAACAATAGAAAAAAATCACTTGGCAGAACATGTAAATTTTTTGTGCCATTCCCATTTAATTAAAAATCATTACAAAATAAGCAGAACACCATATCACACGATATCAATTACTGCAATTAACAACTCAATTCAGTGCCTCTACTGCAGCCAAAATAAATCCCGTTTGCAACACACACACACACACACACACACACGCGCGCGCGCACGTACACACACACAAAGCAAAGCAACGTATAGAGAAAAAACTCAAATCACAATGAAACACTGGCGGTCGCACCTCGCACCTCACCCATCACGAAATTCTCGCGGACGCTTGATAAACGGCGCATCAACATACGCGCAAATCACTCGAGTACACAGACAAATATCTATACGCTATCTTCAGTCGCGCGCGGTGAAATTGTCACCGCAAGTTACGCTTCTCGACCTTCGTATAAACCTCTACGTACCCATCATCATCATGCACCAGCCGATACCGAGAGAGCGAGAAAAACGGAACGTCGAACAAATAACGGTGATAAGTGCGCTCACCATGAAAATCATTGCCAAGGTTCGCTCGCTCGCTCCCGTGAAGTATCAATAATTAAAGCCGGTCGAACGGTACGACGATTCCGCGAGCGCCATTTCCCCTCGATCGTATATCATAAATGCGCACAGCGGAGGAGACACGAGCGCGATGGAGCTTTTCACCGCGGTTGCGCTTCGCCGTTCTTCCGTTTCGCATATGTAGTCTACATTGCAAAATTGAGCGTACTATGTGAAATCCGATTTTGTTAGATGCGCGCGCGCGTTGCGAGCGTTACGGTACTTCTATGACTATGTGCAAACCGATTTATTTCACATGCGATTTAACTAAAGTATATACGATATAATCGGTAGCATTAAATAGAGGTATACTATAGGTATGTGTGTGTGTGTGCGTCGTAAACTTAAAACACGTAAGAATAAATTTATCGGTTATACAGAGGGGAGAATTTATTCGAATCGATGCGTGTGTTACATTTGTATCAACAGTTTCACAAATCGAGAACCGCGCATTCACCCCCTAATTATCGGCAAATTCACACTGCACGTCACACAATATATCGTCGCGTGTTTGTTTTTTATACAGCATGCGTTAGCGTACCGAGAGATATATATATGTGTGTGTGTGTGTGTGTGTGTGTGTGTGTGTGTGTGTGTGTGTGTGTGTGTGTGTGTGTGTGTGTGTGTGTGTGTGTGTGTGTGTGTGTGTGTGTGTGTGTGTGTGTGTGTGTGTGTGTGTGTGTGTGTGTGTGTGTGTGTACATATATATATATATATGCATATATGTGCGACATTCATCGCACGTGAATATTCGCGCGTACTCACGTTCGTAAACACGTGAGGATGTACGCACATGCCCCGATCGGCGTAATCGCGTGAACGCGGATGATTAATCTTTTTGCCCCTAAATCCGAGAGACATTTTTCGTTCCTTTTTGCTTTTATTTTCAGGAAATTTGATCGACATTAAACGTTTCAGATTTTTTATCGGAGGGAGATGCTCTTTTGAAAAAAGGTCAGACGACAGTAATTGTAACATGCAATCTTCTTATCAGCGTTCGACTTTTTAATCTCATGTTTTAAGCATATGAAATAAATAATCGTTAACGATAAATACATTTTTCAAAACAATGAAAAACATGTGTCCCGACAGAAACGCGCGATTAGTATGCGATCTTTAACGAAATGACTGGTGCAATGTGATATAGCTTCGTTTATAGGATTGTGCTCGTATAAGATTTTTATATTATAAGTGAATCTATGAAATAAGGTATAACATTGCGCTTTCGATCTTGCGAAATATGCAGGTTCGCTTTCTAAAAAAATGTTAGCATTGTCTCGGTAAATGGTTATATAAGTAATATTTTTTATGAGACAAAAACAAAACTTTTATGTAATTCTCATATACTGCATAAATCAAGATTTAAATATACAACACCACGTTTATTTTGAGTATAAGTTCTATTTTTATAGATATAACTGTTGACACACTTATTTTTTTATATTTATTTCGATTTAGACGATCGATTCAGCGAAGAATGCCAAAAAGAAATTTTCAAGCTAAATAAATATTCATACTCGTATAAAGCACGTGTGAAAAAAAAGTGACTCATTGGGTTATATACGGACGTAATCTAGCATATTAGCGGTCGATTAATTTAAACGAAGCGATAGTTTGCGATAATTGTGAGAATCATAAGGGTATATTTGTGATAGCGTATATTATCGTGTTCGCATCTGTGATTATTCTATCGGTAATTATTTTCATATTGCGCATCACCTTTTTTTTCTTAGTATAACGTCACGTTTAATGTATTTCCTTATCGAAAGTGCTTTTTTATCTATTACATCAATCTTTTCATTGATACAGTAGCCAAAACATTAGTTTTACTATACATTATTTTATCTCACGTTGCACTCGCTATAAATATACAATATTTCAATAGAAACATATTTAGCAAAAATATTTTTTCCTAATGTACTTTCGTAATTAAAAACAAACTATAATAATAATTTTACATGGTTCTCTAAGCAGATGACGCTGCACTCTTTACAGATATTCATTTCCCAATTCGATCTTCCTCGCGAACGACCGCGCGCGTGTACGTCATTGTCGATTCCCAAGAACCGCACGAATATTGTAAAGTTACATAAAAAAAAGCATCTACCCGGCAAAATGCGTTCACCACGGTACATTACACTCGGCGCATAGGCATGTAAAGAAATTACTCCGCTCGTGTTCGCACTACTTCCACATCTCTCGCGCGCGATCATTACGACGAGAGACATGGATATGTCACAATAACTCATTCGAGCGCCGTGTCGAATCAATTTACTTACCTCCGGTACCCCCACAAGAGAGAAAACCCGCAGTTGAAATTCGCACGCACACGCGCGACAATTTAATCAAAACAAATTGCCCTAATGATAAAAATGAATCCATCAGGCGCGAAAAATCTCCCACACACGTGGGCGCGTAGGATACGCGATGAAAGAGAGAGAGAAGTTTCTTTCTATACCGGCTGCTGCGGCCGCGCGCGCGCTATCTTGCGCAATGCATGTCTCTCTCTCTCGGGCCCGGCGCGCAGACGCAAGGTGCAAAATTGTGTAATGGAATTGTGAGAGAGATGAAAATTCCACAAAGGCCCGCGCACGCGCGCGCGTGCTCCGAAGTTCGATCGCTCGCTCAGATAATCTTGATTAGATGTATAAGTTATTCGAAAGCGCTGGTCGGTAGCAATACACAGATACTTAGCGAGGAAAACAGGAAGAGAGTAGGTTTAACTGCTAATTGTGACCGCGGGTGTCTTCGTAAATATTTGTTTTATTGGCGGATTGATGCTTTATATGCGCTGAGAGACAATCGCGTTTGGTGACGACGCGATATCACTGATTAACGGGATGTGTGATACCGACATCATTTTTCAACGAGTATATCTTATGACAGTATTAATAGAATTGCTTCAGAAAAATTCTGAGCATAGTATTTACATATACGGAGGGCGTGAAAATTGTGTTTTTCCAAATAAATGTTTAGATATTTTTTAATTAAAAAAAAACTGTAATGTGGATAAGTAGGAATCTGCATTTTTGTCATTTTGATCCAATTTTTTAACGAGTATATCTCATGACAGTACTAATAGAATCGGTCGAAAAAAATTTTTGAGTATAGTATTTATATATACGGAGGGCGTGAAAATTGTGTTTTTCCCAATAAATGTTTGAAAAGTTAATTTATTAAATAATGAAATTGGGTTGATTTTGAACTCTAAATAGACTTAATCGGTTTATAGGTTCGTTTTCTTTTCGTTGGTAACTTTGCAGACGACTTGCAAATAACGTTTTGGCATATTTTAGAGTGCATATTGGGATTCGAATTAATTCACGATAATGACGGCCGGTATTTAATTTGAAATCTCTTCGAAATAATTTTAAGCTAAATAGTTCGATCGTTATTTATAGCAACCCAGGTGAACGAAAAATTCACGTTACACCAATTTTCAAGAATTTCTGAGATTAAATACAACGAAATTAGTATATTCTACTCGAGCGAACGATTACATTACCAAACTTTCCATAAACCATCAACACCAGTACACTTTATCATCTATTTACCACGCTATTATATATTTTTCTTTTTTTTTTTCTTCAAATCGTCATAACTTAAATTCATTCAACATTACCAAACCAACGCGCATTTTCAGCCTTTAGCGAGGCATTTAAAATGCCATTAATTATATCCCGACTTCAGTTATTCATTCTCCTATCGCGCACCAAAATCGCACCAATTAAACCACCGAGCGCCGAACCTCCGCGATTTCCTAATTTCCTTCCATACACACTTACGTTACCTGTACTAGTACCACACCCCGGCATCAAACCGACCAACCTACTCCAACCTCGCGAATCTTCCTCGCCGCGAAGGCATTTCTGAGACTCGTCGCTCTGCAAAAGGCGAACACGCGCTCGCTTCGGGTGACATTCAACTCTCTCCCTGTCGCGGGCACCTTCGCTCTTCTCTCTCGTTTTCGACGGAATTAATCATTAATGTCGAAACGGCGCTCACTCACGTGTATACACACACATATATAGTGGATACATGCTCACGAGTGCAGCGGCACACGGTGGCAGCCGTTTCTCCAATAGGCCTTCGCGCGCGTTGGGCAACTCGCTCGCCTCTAACGCGAGAGCGAGAGAGAGAGAAAGAGAGAGAGACTCTTACTCTCCCTTAATTCATCGGGTTTTGCAAACGCGCACCGATTGCACACGTTACTTTTCGCGCGCGCGTGGCATAGTATACGGACCGTACAAAGGCGCGCATTATAAGCGTTCGCGGAAAGCGACCGGGCGGGTCTTACAATTTTCGGTGCAGGTGCTGGTGGCGAAAGAGGCGGGCGAGAATTTTATAATTAGTCCAGCAATTTTCGGAAATCGCTGTGTATAATAATTCGCGGTTAGAAAGTAATATGGCCAATTTTTCAGGGGAATAATAATGTCAAATGTTGCGGAATGTGGGTGACGCGCGTGTGTCTTTCCTTCGTTGTCGTCCCCGAGGAGTTGCGCGCGCAGGCTATTTATTGTTCGAAGGGGGCTAGAGCGAGGACCGTTATATAAGGTCGTTGGGAAAATTATTTGATTCGAAAGGAGTATGAATGTAGGAACGCGCGCGTGCGCACACTCGTGTATCATGATTTTCGCGGTGTAGAAATTTGACTGACCTTCTTATTGGAATGCCTTGTTTGTGAGGCCGTGCAGCTGAGCGCGGGATTCTACGGCTGAATTAATAATTTGTTTGCCTCCGATAGCGGTCTGCTTAATAAAGACGAAAATTGAGAAAAAGATGTATATTTTTGGAAGCGAGATTCATTGATGAAATTGGTATTTTGATGGTTATGTATGTATGACATTCGAGTTGTGACGTACGACGACGCTACAAGTATCGTAGAAATGTCTTGACGATTTCTGTAAATACAGTTTTAATGTCGTTTGCATTGAGTGACGGAAAGAAAAAAACATTTTCCTTGCGTTTTCTGTAATTATAAGAAGGCCAACACGCGCTATTTCTAACGAATTGCAAAACATAGGTATGACAACTTTAAGCAGGTGCATTCTTCAGTTACGCTTAAATCAATCATTAGAGGATGGATTTATAATTATCAGAAAACTACTCATGTTGACTAATAGTATACATCATTCTTCAATATTGACGCGAGCAAGTTTATAAAAATTTAGGTCACGATGATTGCTATGGTAGCGACTGATTTACCGTGAAGTTTTTCACTTCACTTTTCACGTGAAAACGCTGTCTATATATGAGGATTCTCTAGTACGCGAATGAACTTTTCATCTAGCAAACTCAATTACCCGATGGAGAAATAATTTTTGTAAAAGTTCTTTTTAATATGAGGATACGATGAAATGTTATATATGATGTAGTAAATTCAAGTAAATGAATGAGAAGAATCTTTTTTCATTTTGATACAATAATAATATAGAAGAACGGTAACAAAAAATCAATAAATATATTTAAATCAACTTGGCGACCTAGCGATCGCGACAATATTCTAAAAAATATAGTGGATGAACGAACCACATGTGTTTTAGATCTTAATATATGCCCTGAAGAAAAAAGTCAAAATACTTTCAAAACATTAGGCAATAAAAAAGTTTTCAAAACTTGGTTCGTCTCGAGTCCGTTCAATTACCCAATATAATTATATTTAAATCATTTAATAACCTTCAATTTCTCGTTGTATTTGAATCCAAAAGATTTTCTGGTCACGCGCTTGTATACACGTGTATATACATAGTACAAATGTGTGTATGAACGTGCACGAGAATAAAACAAACCGGATGAAAACGCGAAATTGCGTAAGGCGCCCAATCGCTTAATACGCCATTGTGTAAATAATGATTCGGCGGAAAGTGCGAGAAAGAAAGTTTCGTGAATATAGGAGATTAGAGCGTAATGGCAAAAGGTGCTGGGACGACCTTGACTTTCCCGCGCTCGCGCCCGTGTGACTGACACCTGAAGGATCGTTTTTCACGAGTGTGCTACGGTTCCCGCGCGCCGACGTCATCGCCTTTATCAAAACGCGGAAATGCGCTTTGTTTAGGATTTGGCGCGCGAGTTGAGTTTTATTTTTATCGGAACAAATGAAATTATCCTCTCTTAAAAAAGTGATGGAGGAAATCTGTCATCACAATAAGACTGTTTTGATTGGTTGTTGCTGGCTCATTTGATTGGTCTACATAGAATAAGCGCCAAAATCGAGTATGTTTGAATTTTGAAGATTGGATTCTTGACTTTGAATATTTAAAACTGAATAGTATAAGAAAAATTTCATGATTTTATTTATGAGACTTACGTTATTATCGTATAATTTAAACTATTTAAAACAAACTTTTAAAATGAAACTTGATCATGTTCATAACCTCAAAAATAAAAAACAAAGAGATAAATGATACGCGCGAAGCGCGCTAAAAGTAGCTAGTATTTTTAAATTTGTGAACTTTGACAGAGATTAATTAAAATGTTCAACAACATAAATTAGATATTATCAAAACTAATTTGGTAGATTGATGCTGTATATCGCAAATAATCAAAAAAATTAATAACATACATAGTGATTGGAATAAAATTTCAATTATAAAGTTCGAAAATCAGATTTTAAAATTAATATTTTAATTGAATTTTAAAATCTTTTTTTCTGCGAAACGTCAACTACTTTTGCGTTATAATAATGAATGATTGAAATTGAATTTAAGTTTTATAATTTTAAAAATAAATGAAACAAATTCATATCAAATTAATGAAGCGTCAGGAAATCATATATAATCAAGCAGATTTTTACCTCATCTTTAGGCGAATCGGTGCATCAAATTACATCTTATTTTTTTGGAAAATGTTTCCACATCATTGGTTTTTTTTATCCGCAGTTTGATATTCGGTTATTAGATTAATAACCGGGAAAACGAATTTGTCACGGCGACGACGATACCTCGTCGTGCAAAAAACGACCGAAAACGCATAACGACATACGCACGTAGTTAATAGATTTTTTTCACGACGTACGCCTTTTGAGGATAACAAACGTAATTAATTACGACGTTATCACCGCGCGGGGAAAAACTATTTCGTCCGTTGACCAAAGAATCGCAAACAAAATTTTTTCGCCCGCGCGATCGTCATCTGCTAAAATTTAAATATCACGTACTTTAACGAGATGAGAATGCCACACGTATATCGAGATAACCCCTCCCCCGAGACACTTCTTCTCTAATTCGCCTCGTTTTCGACCTCCGTGACTCTTTGCCGAGGTTATATACTGTGTGTCAATGAACGAGCAAATTTCGCGGGCGAGTGAAGGTCGTCGTAATGAAGATTTCGCGGTTGCACTCGTCTGTATCATTGTCGTACGGAATAGACGCATTACAAAATAACGCAATTAAAAGTGCAACGACGCCGCGCGCACGTCTAACCCGCCGGTTATCGTACACATGCGACAAAACGCGCGGCTTTTATCGGCGAGACTATTGGAACAAAAGCCGAGCGACGAGACGAGAAATTTCAGCGATCATTTTTTTTTTCCAGTACTTGACAATTTGTGAAGCTTATTTATTCTAGAATGGTTTTAATAATCTTAGAGATTTTTTGGACATATATTGCTGATGACATTTTTGATTTTTTAACATTTGAAGAAATATAAAGAGGTCAACAGAAATATATTTTGCACCAATTTCATACAAACAGAATTTGTATTTTAATTTTACCTATTCCGCGAACTACCAAATATCCATTAATGTTAAGACATACTCTAATACAAAACAAAAATGTTGTCTCTTTCCAAAAGTTATTAATAAATAGTTTTTAAAAGCCTTAACATTAAAAATGCGTCTTATTTATATCTGTTGTATTTTAAAAATGATCTTTGAAGAATTTCGTTTGAAAATTTTCATGTAAACTTCATTCATCTTCTTATGATTAATCGCGTAATGTAATAAAAAAGATATAAACGTGCGGAGCTTGTATAAGAATGGCCAACTATCTCACGTCGAAATTCTTTTTTAATCAACCGAGTGACGTGTGCACGCTGATCCAATCTCGAATCATTCAAAGACATTTTATACCAAGACTATAAATTTCATTCAAAGACTACCTCAAAATTTTTCAGCATTACTTGACACCCCGTGAATAGTACTATTTCTTTTTCATTCATACACGTTCCGCACGACTAATAAAAATATAATGACAACTGATTTACTTAAGAATGTGCGTGAAATATGTTTATACACGCCTAGAATTTCGGATAATCTAATGGGCGATAATTTATTTCCTGCGATGGCATCGGCCGCAAGATAAAACCACGAGACTATTTTTAAAAGGTATGATCTTTAAGATTCTCACATTATGCAAATCAGCTGTTTATTTCCGATCGCGCATTATCATCTTCGCTCCCGTCGCTCTAACGGAAACGAGAAAAACGTCCGCAATTTTTCTTCGCAGCACTTTTGATTTACGCTCCGCACGCGTGCAACCTCGCGTATACTCACTTGTATAATAAATCCATTCACTATTAGCTCGAAAAGTCTAAAAACACGCTCGTAAACGTCCTCAGCAGTATAATCTTTCAATTAACTACTTCCATCATTCGCGTTTTTCCATAGACTTTTTTCGCGCGGTTGAAACGCGATACACGCGCCAAATCGCAAGACAACCGCTTGGTCGCGGAATCTTTTTTCCGCGCTCTTTCGTGCTTCTTCAATCTTCTCGGTTTCCGAGAAACGATAAGTGCATTACCGCATTGTCACCCGCGCTTAAGTGTACACGACATAGGTCAAGTCGTGCATAAATTTGACTTTTGTGAAAATTCGTGCGTTACTCTCAACTGGTTTTTTTCTCTTATGGCACGCTCTGTCGTTTCTTGGTTTAATTTTTTTAAGTAACCTGAGTTTTTTGTTAAAATTTTCGTTATTTTTAATTGATTCGGACATGTTGCAGAAAGTCTACATAATGGATAACAAATGTTCACCACTGTTAAATTGGGAAAAGGAAAGATAAATACTAATAATCATGTTTTGTGATTCAGTTAAATGAAAATGTTGTTTAGTATAATAAATATGTTGGAGGTAGGCAACGTTTCGCAAGGAAGAAATAATTACTACTGCTAGCAAACTTGAACTAATAACTCGGCTCTCATATTACACAGATACTTCGTAAGAAATTCTATAATTCATAACTTTTAATTATGCATCTAACAGCAATTTACCTTAAAATTAATATGAAACAATATTAAATCTCTGTTAAAGTCCGTTTTATCTCAACCGACCAATATTCATCACATTCACCTAAATAAAGTCTAGGTCAGAGCATCTTTCTCCCTCCTAGCTCCAACTTTCATCGTTTCGCCAATGAAATTTCACGAAGGTCTGACCCGACCAGAGCCTCATCCTTCTTCTGTTCTCTCTTATACTCGGCTAGTCCATAGAGTAAAAGTTACGCTATTTATTATTAAGGCCTTATTATAACCACTTGCGCACTTGCCCGAATGACTCTCCTCACGTAATGCAATTATTCAAGTGGACCGATTACGCGATTTCTTCGGGTCCTTGAAAGTTTTTGCCCGGCGCAAAAAGCCGCTTTGAAATTTTATTGCATCTTACGGTTCTCAAATTTAAATATCACAGCGCGTAAAGATGTCTCGTGGGATTGAGCAAAGGCTGAGATTCAGGAAACCATTGAAACGCCCGATGCCAACCGTTTTTTTTCAGCCCATTATATAATACTTTTTATGCATTGCATGCGAAAAGTACAATTTAATTTCTATTGTATAATTTTTGCTCAATGTACTAATTAATTAGTAATTTTTAAGATTTTGAGATTATAATAAAAATCTACGTGAAAGTACCCCTGGTAGAAATTCATCTATATGAAATGGCTAAGAAGTTAGAAAATAGTTAGTAAAACTGGCTAATTAATCGCTGTGATAAAACGATTTTTCGACCATTATTTGACTATTTCTTAGATTGACGTAACAACAAAATATTCGTATCAGATTTACTTACTAATTTTATCTTTGATGAAAGAGCATTAAAGTGCATTGGATGGCTTACCAAAATATAAATAAATAACATTAACTAATAAACCATTTGTTGTACTCATTCTATGAATAATTAAGCAAACTTTTATTTCCCCATCTGATTCTGTCTCTCTCACTCCTTGCCATAAAAGCAAGTCTTCTGCTAGCCATTTCCAGAGTAAAGAAACTGATCAGTTTTAATAGCTTTAAAATACTCAAGAACAAGCTTGTGCTTGTCTTCGAAAAACTCATTCTATTTATCAATCTATTAAATGATTAAATAATAGGAGAAAAAGCGTTTCATCGGGGGCTAGAAACTGGACAAGAGAAATTCCTATTTTATGGCAAGTTTCTAATATAAATGGTCAGTTATTAGTTATAAAATGTTTTCGATTTCCACCAGGGACGTACTTACAAAAATAGCCTTCGTTCCGCTATACTTTTCATTGAGATTTTTATCATCTTCTACTATTTGAACAATAATAAATGAAGAATGGCGAAGGTTATTTAAATCCAAAAATTGTATCGAAGCAATGTAAAATGCAATATAGAAATCTCCACGTGTAAATTTTTCACAATCGAACATTCATAATTCAGTAACAAAATTCCATTGTTTAAAATCGAACATTGCACACAAAGACATTAACGCGAAAAAAAAAATTCCTTTGTTACAGATCGAAAAGCAGCGCGACAGCAGTGAAAGTGCCTTCCCGACTGCCTTCCCGAGTGGCTCGAGAATTGAGTGCGACGAAGCGGCGCGAAAAATGAGGGATTGAAAGTGATACCTATATGCACGTTCTCTGATTTTAATACCGACTTTAACACTCACTTTTCCCTCGTCTCACCCACAAGTAAACGCAATACGCACCAACCACACACGGAGGATTACAAACCAAAGAGATTTCCCAGCACACAGGACGAATGTTGATTAACAGTATAGGATAGAGCGACGATGTTGGGCGAAGTCACATGACACAGGACGTATCTTCGTAACTCTCGCACGAAGCAACGCAACGAACTCTCGGGCATTCACTGACCCTTTTTTTACATATCAAATAGTTTTAGCAGCACGTTCAGTCAATCGAGCCAAGCGAACGAACTCAAACGCACTAAAAAAAGGAGAGACTCTCTGGTTACAATAAGAACAACAAGAACAACTACGACGCGAAAACAACACGGCGAAGCGGGTTCTTCGCACCAATGGACGTCATCGATCCGCAACTCGAGACGTCACGGACTAGAGTCTGACAGTTTATTAAGGATACGTTGAGCAGCAGTCGGACATTCGCGATTAGCGCGTAAACCTTTCGGGTGGGCGGGTGGATTGTACAATACGATACAGCGCGATAATTGTTGATTGAGAAAGTAGAAGATTTTTGTTAACAATCCACGAAGATGAAGTTCCTAGCGGGGTTTTTTGGCGACGGCTCGCCGACCAGGATCGGCAGGCAGTACATGAAGGTGGGCAGGAGCGCGTTGTTTGGACCGAGGCCGAACCCAGATACGCCTATACCTGTGGAGAAGATACCCAAACCGTTGAACCTCCTTGTCTCGCAGCGGGGAAAGTTCAAGCACAGTGAGTACCATTTTTTTTCATTGTATCGTTTATTTTGTCTTGATTAGACATTAGAATGAAAAAGGAAATTTAAGGTTTTCTCTGATTGTTTCATCAGTTTTTATTGATGAATAAGGAAAACCACGATAATTAAAAATTAATATCTTTTTGGCACTTTTGTAGTTAAGATTCATTCATAATGTTGTGAGTTTGTATTTATTTTAGGATTCGGATGTCTTTGAACTTGTAAATACGTTAAAACAATCATTATACTGTATTTTCAAATTACAATTCGTCCTAAATATCGACAAGATAATATTACTTGGTGAATTGCGTAGGATAGTATCGAAAGAATATGATTGCATTAGAAAAACAGTACTACCTGATACCATTACAATTATTGCCATTCTTATGACTAACCATATAACTACCTATATGAAAATAGACAACTGCAGCACCTTGGGAAAACCATCATCAACAAACTTCAAAACCTTCGAAACGGTTGATTTATCGCCACCATTTCCAATCACCATTCGCGCATTAATCCTCGCTACAAAAATAATCTGAAAATGCGGTCGCGCATTTGTGAATTCCTTGGCCACCCGCGAAAAAAAAAATGAAATATCTATCATACTGTCCTCCGCCGTAAAAAAGATGAACCTTTCCCGAGAAATGCAGATGGCCTTCCGAGGCGAACGCGTCTCTCTTCGACTACACTGACGTCACCGTAAATCAAACATTTTCGCGCGTCTCTGCATGCACATATCTCTCTCTCTCTCTCTCTCTCTCTGCAGCTCAAAAGTGCAATACCGGAATGGGGCTTTTTCGACAAAGCCGTGCCTGGAATTCCTTATTAGCGGGTGTGCCGAGAAAGCGCAAGATTGAAAGATGCGGTAATTGTAAAATAAATACGCAGTGGCCGATCGAAGGTTTTCTGGTATAGTAGGATAAGATTGTTGCGTAATTCGGCAGTGACTCCCAGATATCTGTGACGCAGATTCATGAGGATTTCCCGATTTTTTTTCTCATGGGTATATGCGTGTATATCTACATACATACGTGTTCTTTGAAGTTGTAAGAATAAACCTATACGTGGATGATTCAAATGGGTTACTGTTTCAATATATATTTTACGAAGAAGTCGTATGTTCCATACGTATATTTGACGCGAATGGGCAATCTACGAAAATGACTTGTCTTAGCATAAACGTCTATCCTTATAAAAAAACTTTAATAGAGATTAACATACGGCTCCGAAAGAGGAAATAATTTATACGTCTTCATGCACATTCACCTAGGCATTTATCAAAGCCTTATCAGCGTCCATCTGGGAATGCTATTAGCTCGATCAATTTCAACACCTCACGAAATCTCACGTACGATTTCTCGATAAATCGGCAATGTGTGCAGATGTTTTTCCGATCTCGCCGGGGAATCTTCCCATAATAAATTAGCTGACGATGAGACACTGTTATCGACCGGTCGGTGCCGCGCGAACTTTAATGTCGTCGTCGATTTCACACAATAAACCACTGTCAATACGCACGGGAACTTTTCAACCGCGCTGTAAATCTGCATATCGATGGTGATAATGACGTCAGTATGGAGAATCGCGTGAATTCCCCGAATGGGCTACGTGCATATTTGCGCGCGGGTCCATTTCTGTGTCACCACTGTCGGCTCTTTTCCCCCTTTCCATTGGTTCTTTTTTTAGATAGTTAATTTATGCCATTCGCATGAAGGAAGAAGGAAGAGTCTCAGTTACTGGACTAGGGCACGAACGAATTGATATTCGGGATTTTGCCAATGAATATTTATATTGTTAAAGTTTATTGATATCCTGGTTAATTTATACCATCAAAAAGATGCTTGTTAATTTCTTATTAGCTCTCGGGGAAATAAATTATAGGATATAATGTCAAAATTGAGGATTGAAAAGTGCCCACAAAGATGAATTCTGTTTGTATACCTCCTAACGGCAGAATTTAAAGAACGATAGACCACACGACCAAAAATAGTTTGAATAAAATTATCTTTTTAACTTTTTTTTTTTTCTAAATCCAAATTCTGTAGCACTTTACCAATTCGCTATCTCCTGACAAATCACGGTCAAAAAAAAAAGCGGATCGAAACAGGAAAGTTCCTCCTTCTTTCATCCTGCAGAATCAAATATGCAAATTCGGCCCCCACAAAGAAAAAAGTAGGAAACCGCGTGACCACATGATTCGGGGCTTCTCCGTCCCGATCTCATATATAAACTTTATTATTTTTCTGCGGCCTCGCGACCCTGAGCAAAAACTTCCACGTGCGTCCATTGACAGAGAAAACGACGATTTTTCGTTTTGTTAATTATAGAACCTGACAATCTTTCCCTCGAGCGAACGTGCAGATAAACATGCCTAAGGAAACATTGTCGGAACGCATACACCCGGGAACAAAATGCACGCTCAGCCGAGGCTATACCGATCGGAGAGAAAAAAGGAAGCAAACATTAGGCTTTTTCGAGGCGCGTGATGTGATTGATTGAAGATACGAAATCATCTATGTAGTCATTTTTTCATCTGTTATAGGTGGACTACCGTATTATTACGTCACAAAGCATACCATAGTAATTTAGGCTTTTTTGTTTTTCACGGCCATAAATCATACTGACAAAAAGCAGAAATCGATGCGTCAATTCGAAAATGATACGTGTGCTCGCAGATGGAAAACAATTTATTTCGCGTGCACGTTCATTCTTTGGCATATGAAACTATTCATTTCGTAGATGTAATTAAATTAACATTTTTTTCGCTTCACTCTAGTCTGTTTAACGAAGAATGCAATAAAATTGAGCGTTCCAGTTCATAATGTGCGCTGTTTTAATTATATTATTTCACGGCGCATAAACTCGAGCCATAAATTTAACTGTTATCTAATTTACTTTGCCGTGGAGCCAAATTACAGGCAAACAGTGTTGTAAAACCAGTAAACGAGAACGTGACCTCTCAATGGATGACAGCACAAAAACTACCTCAGAACAAACTTTTCAGACTAATAACTTAGTGCTCATCCGGCATTGAGTCCTCAGGAAACTAAAAAGTACTACCTTCTATCATACCATCAATTTTGAGAGCTCGATATCTCATGCTTTTTATATTAGTTTGCTATTCATCGTCACGTGTCGCTACGTATGGACACACTTACACAACGAGGTTTTTGTTTGGGGCATTTAATATGATAAAAAAAATTGCATAATACGCACTAGTACCTGCAATCTAATTAATTTTCCTATCATTTTCCTATCAATATATAAATATTGGTAGACGTTTTTGGCAATACCAAATAGATTTTCCTTTCTTAAAAAAATGATGGCAGAATGTTGTGAATCATTTAAAGAAGTGATGTGATTGGCTAATGAGTAAATATCCGGTTTGAATCGCGCCAAAATTTAAAATGGTCTCTGATATAAAATGAATATTTCGATTTGAATTAAGAAAGATTTTTATATGTTCGTTTGAATAAATTGATAAAATAATCATTAAATTATGGAATTAATTTAAAGTTCGTATTAGATAATTTCGTTATAAAATAAATACTGTTTTGATTTATATTCTAACCTCAAAAATGAGGATGTATCATAATTTGTTATTTAGTGTAAAACACGTAATATGCTTTCTGAGTGGAAATGTTGATTAAAGAAAAATGCAATCGTGAAGTGGAAAGTACTTATTGTTGAATATTATTATATTAGAAAATTGATCGTCGGGAAGCACGTATGGATTTTGCTATAGTATAATAAAATAAATGCAATGCAGTTGACACGAAAATGAGGACAGCTTTTAAACCAAATATTTACCATATATGTATACTGGAATAAAATAAATTCAAAAACTATCTAAATATAACTTGTATCATCCATTATCCATTAACCTACAAAGTTTTAATGGATACCCGATATTTAACATTTTATTATCGCACTTTGACACATCAACAGATCAGTCGGTATACTTGAGCAGTGAAACTCACTTAATCGTCATCGATACATCCCCTGGTATTTAGCACAGCCGATTTTACAACGTACCGAAGGAAGTCCACTTTCTGATACCCAACTATTTCGTTACCATTACTTGACTTGGCGAATTACGAGCTAACGAGCAACGGCGCGCACGTGAGTCGTCTTCCGGCCGCGGCGGCTTCCGGCTTCGAAGTGAAAACTCATTTGAATGTAGACGTCTCTATTACTTACGCGCGCATCGCTTGCGGGAGTCGTGAAACCACCTAGGCTTTGATTTCTATCGGTGCACCGAAAACGAAGTATCTCAAGGTTTTGCTGCATAGGTGTGATTATCATCTTCCAGGTGGAGAAATTATTTTTCTTAATGTAGCAGTTTTATCTCACGATTTATGGAAGTAATGAAAAATTTGCGGAGGATGTGCCGCGCGAAAGTAGCACTGAGTGCATTGATTTGCATATAATGATCGATGATCAGGTTATGAATTCATTAGAAATGGAATGTTGCAGGAAAGGGAATTTTATTGCGATTATTTAACCGAGATCGTATTTCTTCGGAATCATTATACATTGTTGCAAAACTTTGGAGAAATGCGATTAAATTGTGATTTATTGAATTTCCATATTATTCGACTGTATAATAAATCACGTGTACCGGCAGTCGTAAGCGGAACTCACTGCCCTATTATCATTCCTTTACAAATTAATAAGAGCCAAATTATTTTTCATGTATTTTATAAGGTAACTTCTATGGAATGCAAGCATGCATTTTTTCCCAATTGAAATTCATACTTCCAGTTTGTTCAGTTACATGTCTTACCTTAACTGTATTGGAACGGTGAATATCTGATCTGAAGTATTTCATTGTCTGAAGCGTGAAAAAAATGGAAGCCGTCAAAGTAAACGGTCGGTATATTTGGTCCATTAAAAGCTTGAAAACGAGATTGACTTGACTGATTACGATTTACGTACGAGGCGATTCAAAGATTCTCCTTGGGGCGTGAATGAATTTCTTTGCGCTCAAAGGAAAGTCGAAGGTTCTTCCTGGTTATAATTATATTCCAAGCACAAATCGTGCGAACAGCCATTCCCCTTTACTTTTATTGTATCCCGATTCCTTTTTCGGCAATCTTATTCTTTCACATTTTTTCTTTACGCATAAAATACTCGAGTAATAAAACTACAAATATTTCGTCAACTCGTAACTGGAAAATAAAACAACACAAAAATATTCCTTGACGTCTCGTTAGGAAAATTTATACAAACATGGAAATATTTTTGATTCCCAGTCATAGCGAATAATGATCGCTCCTTGGAAAATTCACGTGCACGTCAGAGATGCACTTTGTAGAATACTAAGCACGAAAATATGTGAGAAAATATGTCTTTACTTTAATGGTATAGCTTTGTGGTAGCTTTTTGATGTCTGACGACGTAGTCTAAAACATTAAGGCTTAACGCACAATTTCATTCTGATTCTAATTAGTTATTTAGAATATTTTCAATAAACTATTAAACTAATTACTAATTTATTCAGTCACTGTACAGATATATTTACAAGAGCAGAATCTTTAGTTATTGCAAAAATACATCCATGTATACATGTCGCTAATAACTAAATTTAGCAAAGTCCTCGAAAAGTTATAACTTTTGAAAGAGACATTCGCACAAACTCATTGCAACAGGTGTTTGAATCTCCGCTTCTTAAGTTTTCGTAAGGTGGCAAGATAACGGACCTTGGGTTTTTCTTAAAAAAGTTCGCGTCTAACTTTCTTACAATGATTTAAATGTTTCCAATCGTAAACAGAGATAATGCATATGTCGAGAAAATGCTAAAACATGCTTATAACAGTCTTTTATCCTATGCTTAGGGATACTTACAAGGCATATGAAGTGGAGATTTGCATAACCATCAACATGAAAAGAAACATACTGATAGAGCTTAAAACGGGAAAAATAGTAATCATCGATATTATCAAGGTTACAAACTTTCTTTCTTAAATAACACCCTTCCCAACTCGTATCCGCGAAATTCAGCTCACGGCTCACAATATACACGCACGCTTCAAGAAATCGTCTTGTTAAATTTTACTAAAGCCTTCAGTAAAATTACCCGCTCGCGCGCTATCGCAAAAACTTTCACGAAGCAGCAGACAATTAAATAACAACTAACCGCACTCGAACCGCCGCGGCGCAACAATAAAAATGCCCGTAAACCACTCCGCGGCGCACTCTCGAGCCCAGTAGCCTTATACACTCGTCTTCTTTAGAATTAACAAACAACTTCACAAGCCATCCTCCAATTACCATCGACCCATGTGATTACGACACCGCAATTAAAAAGGCAACCCACCGCGACCGCTCCCAGAAAGCAGACCCCCTAGAGGGGGCCACAGGCGACAATATAATTTTTGCGAAAGAGGAGAAAGAACTCGATCGTTGCATATATATCGATAGCGCATAATGAGGCGCGCTTTAACCTTGAACGTATAACGCCGTGAGCCAGGATAATTCGCGCGGAGATTTCTCGAAGTGTGCCACATGTGCTGCGCTGCTATTCGCGAAGGAGTAGCGCGTCTGCGGCTCGCTTTCGTAAGACCCGGAGACACGCGCCGCAGTGTGAATGACTCGTCGTAGGATCTCCGTAATACGCCGTAATACGGACACGTAACCGTGCGCCCAATGGCGTAGAAGCTCAGAGGAGGTGTCCGGCTTTGTAAGAGCGAAAATCTGGGCTGCACGCGATGGAAGATTATGGGATGATCTGCCGGAATATTAAAAGATAGTCTATTTTTAGTTGGCGTTGTATCTTTCTATCCTAAAATAAAATACTTGGCATCTATATTTATTCGTAGATTTAAATAATACAAACATTCTTATGTAAAATATATACTTTAAGTAATCTTGTAACGCATGACATAATAATAAACTAAGTGTTTGCAAAATTCGATAATGCTTATGTAAAAAGATTATTTTTCGTGAATATATAGTGTTTCTTTAAATAAATCTTCAACAAACGTGATATATTTTACATAAGAAAATTCGTCGTAATTGAAATTAAAAAAAAAAAATCAGTCTCTGTTAGGTAAATATCATCAATTAGATAATACCCATCCGATAAATCAAACTTATTTCTCAATCTCATAAATAAAACAGGTGTGAATAAGATATTATAGATGAGAAAGCATTGTTTTCGTAAGATTATACGTATAGAATACCGGGAGTCTTGTCAGTAGGTTGCAAGTTAGAGAAGTGCCGCGATGCAAATCATCTTGGGCTGCGCTGCGTAACAAATTTCTCGACTCCTCCGGTCAAGTCTTGAATTCTTTATGACTTTGTTACTCTAATCGATTCTCCTGCCGGTATATTTTATGGGCTTCAAAGAAAATTGCCGGCGGTGGCGAGCCTTTACGTTTATACATGTTTTTCCCCAACACAATGCTTACATCATATAACGCGATTATAACTAGGAGAAATTTTACGTTTTAATAGATACCTCTTGGTTTGAAGTATCGGATGAAATTAATTAAAACGAACAAATGGATTGTTATTGTTGTGGAGTTGGTCTTAATCATAGCCCCAGTTTGAGCGGCTAACGGTTAGTGTAGCAATTAACTGGTGCAAAAATTTTCGGTCGCGGGGTATTGAGATCGACGTGATGAATGCGCCTCTCACTGCAAGATTGACCTGAATACTTGTTTTTCTGACGAATTTTTATGTACCGCGAAATACGAGCCGCTATACAGACTTTTCTTATTTTCTGTAAAAACTCGCGAAGCTTGTATCCACGGAACAAATCTGCGGGTACTGTAACTTTTTAAAGAAGCGTAACGGTTTAAAAGAAACAACCCGTTAATTATTTTCTGCAAATCACGAATTTTAAAAAATGATTAGGGTGCCATAAATATGAATTTTCTTCAGATCAATTAGAAAGTTTTAATATTTGCTGTAAAGATTTTCTCGGTCTTTGCAGACCGAATACAAGAAATTAAGGCTACTAAGCCAACAATGTGAGATTGTATATACGTATAGTTGTGCAGAAGTATCTAATCTCTTATCACTATATTAAATGATAATTGAAGAAAGCAAACATTAATCAGGATTTCATTTTCACAATGATGATTTAGACATCTCTGGGAAATTAAGAAAGATCGCCGAGAAGACGAATGGGAAAAGTACTGTAATAACTTCGTTAGAAACTAATTTGAGATAATTAAACTTTTCATCCGATAGAGGTAAACTTACACTCCTGATTGCAGGCTTTCAACGATACTTAAGACCACATCGACTTAACCACGCATAATTTCTCGACTGCGCGACACGAGCAAATAGATTCCGATACCTCGCGGTAATCGGATAACTACTTTATATTTGAACAGTCCTCTCTAATAGCGCAAACATTACACCAAACCCATTACGCCTGTTATATCACTCCAATTCCACGAGATAATCATTATCTTTCACCGAGACCTCTCTCAATCCCCCGATGACCATCCCAAAAGCAACGTGACAAACTGACTGAGCACGTAGCAGCAGCGTCGCCATGTAAGACATTCTCGCTCGTAACGCATAATATAAAACTGCATATACGCACTTCTTCTTCTTAAACCTCACTTGTAACATATACCTGCGCGCTCGCGGCTCATCTCCGGCGAGCGGCGCACTTAAGTGACTTGAGGGACCTCGTTAATTTGCATCGCACGCGCGCGGTGCGAGCGACCGGTTGGAAGAAACGATCTCGCAGAGTTACGTCCCAGAACGGGCAACCTTCCAGCATCCAGCGGCGGCAGCCGAGTCGAGAGTGAAAGTGATCTCAAAAATGTTTGCGTACCGAGTGTGCGAGTATACGTGTGTGTGTGTGTGTGTGTGTGTGTGTGTGTGTGTGTGTGTGTGTGTGTGTGTGTGTGTGTGTGTGTGTGTGTGTGTGTGTGTGTGTGTGTGTGTGTGTGTGTGTGTGTGTGTGTGTGTGTGTGTGTGTGTGTGTGTGTGTGTGTGTGTGTGTGTGTGTGTGTGTGTGTGTGTGTGTGTGTGTGTGTGTGTGTGTGTGTGTGTGTGTGTGTGTGTGTGTGTGTGTGTGTGTGTGTGTGTGTGTGTGTGTGTGTGTGGTGAAGCCGGCAGGTGGATTTCGACTGAGAAAGGCCGAGTGCATGCAGACAGTGTTGCAGTTTGATGTTGTGTCTGCGGGACTCGAGTGACATTGTAGGATATATATATATTGCAATCTTTTAAGGTCTTCGTCGTCTGTGAAGCGAATGGATATTATTTTTGGTATAGGTGCAACGTACGAGGGAACATCTAGTTTAAAGTGTTGCAACACTTTGCAGTCTAGAATTAACTAACTTCACGACTAGTTGGGCAAACTATGCGTGCTACACATACCGATGTTGGCTTTTTTTGCGTAGGTTGTGGCTTGGTCTTATAATATGCGAAAACGATAAACTTTATGAAAATTCAGCTATGACTGTATTAAGAATATTTCATGCCTTTAACAAATTCTAGGGCCGTTGAAAAAAATGGCAATTGGAAATATAGCGATCTTAAATTTTCTTACGATCGGAATCATTTACGCAAGTGTACTATAAATTCGCAAAGGTCCAACGGGGAAGTTTATTTCTATTTATATAAGTAGCTGTATCCTTAAGTAAATTTTCATTATTCAAAACGCGCTAATATCACTGGCTGCTTATATTGACGCCAAGAATTTCAATAAATATACAAAGCTAAGATTGTATAATATATACTTTGTTGACGGCCATTACATAATTAACGACGGTGCTGACAATTATACGCGGGAGAACAAATTCAACAGGTTCTTCAAGCACGCCCGTAGCTCGTTCTTGAAGTTACAGAGAGGCTGCCGAAATACAAAAAAAAAGCTACAGAGAGAAAGTAAAAAACAAATAATATACCTAGACGGTAAACGAATAAAGTTTGAAGTGTTACACGATGTGCTTAAACTAGTAATAAGGTGGAAAAATCGCAAAGGTGTCAAGGGAAAGTATGCCTATACGCATAGTTTTTCGACCATATATTTTAACACCGCGACTATTGAAAGAATCCCAGCCAACCCCATATTTATCTCCCAGCTATGCGCACACCGCGGCGTGAATCATACTTTCATGTTAAAAGCGAACCATACCCACTCTATAATAATCGCGCGACTTATTCCATTGGCACACTTTCGCGTATCCTCGAAAACTCTGTATGCTTACAGGTTTGAAAGTCCCGTTCGTCCCGTCAATCAAATACCTAACCCCAAATATAACTGACCATACCCACCATCTCTCTCTCTCCCTATCTTTCTCTCCTTGCATATCTCTGTCTCTCGTTTTCGCGTAATTGCCGCGTGCGTGCGCCCTGACGTAACTTCCGCCTCGCGGAAGCTTATGGCTCCGCCCTTACGTAACCCCCGTCGCTGCCACAGTGGTTGGTGTAGGGCCCGCGTGCACTTGTTACGTGCGTACGCTGCGTCCTTGTTACGTCAATGGGGCCGTAACCCATAATCCCGTGGAATTTCAAAAATCCCGGGGTACCCCGCGCCAAAAAGGGGTTTTTGAAGGCGGCGCGAATATCGATAGATGATTAATGACAGTAGTGAATCGATCGAATTCGGGCTGTTAAATTCACTCGTAGACATTTTTAAAAATTGTAACGTATTGTAATGGTAATTATGTAATTATATTATTCAAGATTTATATTTAATGCACTTTTTCAGTTTTTTACGCAACCGCGTTTCTTGATTATCGCGCTGTTCTTCGCGAAGCGAGCGCGATCCAAGTATTATACTTATACATTGAAAAGTACATCGCGGACACGATTTACAATTGCGCAACAAAGAACCGATTCTTAGTCGAAACCGTCTTTCAATTTTCCAATTCATTACCCAATAACTCGCCCGTACAAAACCGCCTCAATCATCTCTCTACACTCGCCTCAATCGCCCAAACTATAACTGGCGCACACAGAGACCAAGACACGTCGCGCGCACGCAACGATTTCCCACGATGTACCGGAAAGACACACACAATCATTTATATAACAATTTGCCTCTCGCGCGCAGAATTAGAAACCGATATATTATACACGCGCGGAGAGAAAGAGCGAGCCGCTGTCCCCGTTCGCGGAGAGTCGTCGCGAAGCAAGTGTCCATCGACTACTTTCGATAATTGCCAGCCGGTAGGTGCGCGAGGGAGAGAAACGGATAGGAGAGGAATGCACCGCGCGCAGAACGTCGTTTTGTCCTCTTTGCCGCGTGCGCGGACTCTCTCTTATCGCATGCTGATGGCCTGCCACACGGGAGATGTTTCTCTTTCAGTCTGGGTTAAGCGCGGCTGCTACTTTTCACCGTCTCTCGCTGCGCGCATGTTTGAGTTTTGTTTTTGCGCGGATTCATAAGCGCCGTGGGTGGAGGGGAGCTGAAATATGTGTGTTTACGGCGGCGTTTGGGAGAACTTTCGTTCGAAATAGTGAAATTATATACGATGCCGTTAAACCAGATTGGTTTTCATTTCTACACGCATGATTTTCTTTGTTATAGGCGGGCAATTACTTGCAGTTTCGAAAATACACACCTGTACGCAAAACCTTTAGAAATCATTATTACGAGCCTTCGGCAAATAAACCCATCATTCGGCAACCGTCTATTTCACTTATCCTGAGTGTGAATCCATCTATCTCCACACTGAGAGAAAAGTTTTGGAAAAATTACTATACTGTCTCGTAAAGCTACCACAGACCTGTAAAGACCCGAAAAATTATCATACTTTACAGTAAATTTTACAATAGAGTATAATAAATTTTCCTATATTTCTGGTAAAATTTCTTATAAAGTATAGTAATTTTTTGGATTTTTACAGTCTGTGGTTGCGTTCTCTGCATAAGATGGTAATTTTTATTGAATGTTTAGTACTTTTTCCTGTACTTTTTTTTCAGTGCACACGATAATGTCCATTTCGCTATAAAGACAGCACGCTTCTCCATACTCATCAAGCCATCAGCCATGCGTATTTTCCCACGAAACCATCATCATCATTATCCTCTCACCACTTCACAAAAACCCCTCGAACCATAGAAAGTCCGGAAGCCCTCGTCTCCAACCCTATACATACATACACACCGAACGCGGAGAACCATCTCGCTCTCGTTTCCCCCCTACATTTAATACGATCGCCATGGCGATCGTTCTCGCAGGAAAGTAGTGTAGCTCTCTCTCGCGCTGCAGTCTATCGAGGACACGCTCGCGCTAATGCACCGGCCTATAACGGCACCTTCTTCCTTCGCGCTCCTCAGCGCCAGAGAGAGTGAGTGTGTATTTGTTCTGACGAGAGAGAGAGGAGAAGCGCGATATTCGTCATTCAGCCGGTTTTGCATTTTGCGGTCTTCGCCGGGATATCGCGTGTAGGTAGCCAGGCAGGGACTTGACGTGCGGAGAGCGGCGAAATTGTGTGGTCTCGGTCGGACGATTCCAGTCGGGATTCGCGGAATATAATTAAAGGGGACTGGGTGGTTTATTGTTTATTGTCTGGGGTTTTTTTTAGGGTCTTGGTGCGGGGTATTGAAATGTGATGCTTGAGTTTGAGATGCTGATTGCGAGGAAATGTTTTAATTGAACTATAACTAAAATATGTGTTTATAAATATTTGTTGAGTCGAAATTCCATTTGAGTTTTGTTTATTATCTCCAACACCCTCCTGGAAATAATCCATTTTTCTCCCATTTGTGAAACGATTTTTCGAACATTTTTTAGCCATTTTACGACGAGTTGACCGAAATCGCCATAAAATTGCTAGAAAATGTCCGAAGAATCGTTTCACACATGGGAAAAAATGGACGATTTCCAGCAGGCATACGCAGTTACATCTTGTTATTAAAATTAATGTTAATTCCCTGGTGGAAACTGACTTCATTATTTGCCTAATAAATAGCTAATTTTAATGGGGTATAGCCAACAACTAGCCACTTTTCTTGGATATTTCTATCTATCGATGAAACGATTTTTCCAACATTATTCGACCATTTAATAGATTTAAAATAGAAAGACTTTTTTAAAGACTTACACAAGCTTGTTCTTAACTATTTCAAAGGTATCAAATTGGAGAGAAAAAAAACTATTAGTCAGTTTTTTAGTTACAAAATGAATAGTAGAAGGCTTGTTCTTATGACGAGGAGTGAGAGAGACGCGCACAGAATCTAATAGAAAAATATGGGTTTCAGTTAATATCTAAGAAAGGAGTGCTGTAAATGATTTTTGATCCTGTGTTTATTATTTATATTTTTGTAAGCTATCTATTGCAATTGAATGCTCTTAATGTAACGTCAAGTCTATGAGTAAATTTAAATTGAATATTTTGAGGTTATGCCATTCTATTTTCAATCTATTAAATGGGCGAATAATAGGAGAAAAAGCGTTTCAACATGGCCATTAACTAGCCATTTATTGTAGCTATTTATTGACTTTCTGACCATTTCGTAATAGACAAATTTGTACCAGGGTTATTTTATTTGTTTTTAGTATTGTTAGTAATATTATTATTAATACCTTGTTATTGATATTAATGGCTGTAATTAAGCTGTAGTAAGTTAAAAAATTCTGTGCGAAAATGTTATCAATTATAAAACTAAACTGATGTTTTGAGGGCGTATATATAAATATGTAAATAGTAATAACGGAAAGATTTTGCGTCAGAGCAGAAAGAATTGATACTCTGAAGCAAGTACCGTATAATATCTTCATCACATGCGCATCCGCAATGTCGGCTAATTTTTCGGCTAGAAAGTTTCATGATAGATCTTCGCGTATTTTTGAAATGTCAAGAGTAGGCCAAAAGGTCAGTATAATAGGCTACTCGTGACGCGATTATTCAGGCTAAGATATTCGAAATTTCGATGACAATTTATCGTACAAAGTATAACGCCATGGCTGTCTCCTTTATTTGCATAGGATCGTTCGACTACATTTAAGACTTACTTACTTATTAGCATGGACCCAATAATAATTGTGCTTTTTTTGCATAAATATACATTTTTTTTTGTGAACATAATCGAAGTCGTACAGCAGCAAGTGGAGCATCGACCTTGTTCGCTTCGCGAACTTATTCGCGAGCGATCCGAAAGAAAGTCGACTCATTTCGCCGATGCAGGCAATTTATCAAGTCATCTCGCGTCAGTCGCGCGTATATATGTATACGCGATACGAAGAATATAGGAGAAGCAGAGCTATTACGAAAATGTTTGCCTAAGCTTTCAACAATTAAAATCGCGTGATAAACTGCTCGGCTAATGGGACATTATCGTGTACGCGCGCGACCTAATGAGATTCTAATTATAAAAGAGAATTATCGCGCTTTAGATTATTGCTGCGAGAGTTATAGCTCGGCGAGAGAATTTGTTCAGTGGTGTTAGTTTGATGTTTGTATTTGAATTTCACGTTACTCCAGATTTTATATTCCATCTCGAGAGACAGATTTTGTTTTGATGAATTATTTATATGTATCAAGTGCAATTACACTGGATACAGTAAAAAAGGAAGATTTATGATTGAGTACTTACCGAACATAAAATCAAAATTGTTGAAATGAATGCCCGAATCAATCATCTCGTGTATATAACTTTTATGATAAAGCTGCAATAAAAGTGAAAAATGAACGGCAATTAACGGTATCAATAAAAAACGAAACTTTAATACCTTCTGTTGTGCATCCCAGAAAAGAACGATCGGACCATAAATTACTCATTTTTTTCAGACGATAAAGGTATCGGAAATTCGCATCGTGTCAAGCATCATCGATGCCGTTGCACCTGATATTCATCATCGGAAATCGCAAAAGACAAAACATATAAGGAAATCGATCTTTAATATTCGCTCAAGATATATGCATCATGTATGCATGCACGAGAAAAAGAAATGAAATTTCAGTTTAAACGTACTGCTACATCGATGCCAAGGTTAATTATAAATCAACGCACGCATCTCAAATTTATTGGGAGCGCGGGGCAAAAACCCGAGCTTTTCACTTTTTACGATGCGCGCTTTTACGCTCGAGACTATTCGTAAAAAACGTGCGGCAGCTCGTCTCACTTCCGAGTGCAAGTTATGACAAACAAGTTATTACCATGTTATAAGTGTTTCGTAATTAAAAGTCAGTCACTCATTCGTTATTAGATCCGCGCCGGCGATTCATTTGTACTAATGTGTCAAAACAACAAACTTACGTGATTTTTTGCTTTATGAAAAAAGTGCAAAAAGTTTGAATAACTGTCGCTTACAACTGTAAACTGCTATGAAATGTAGTCAATAGAATTTTTAATTGGAGAGGTAATTACGTTGACGGTCTGAACGACATTTTTGCGCGGACGCAAAAACTTTAATTGAGAATCCTTGTAAAAATGTTGAACCATTCATGTACACTTATGCGCCAATGTTTTAAATATTGACAAATATAGAATCGAAACCTGTTAACATGAGCTTAAAATTGCAGAATCAATAAATTTCGCACTTAAAATGGAATAATTTCTGCGAAAGTTTTTATAGACACAAGCGCTACACTAAGTAATTTCATAAAAATCTCATTATTTGCTTTCAAATTTCCACTATTTTAGTTAAATATAGAACGTTAGTGAGTTAATGGATGATGCGATGGGCACATATAGTACACTGTAATTTTCAAATTCATTTAATGTCATTAATCAAATTTTCTAAACTATTAACTGTGGAACTATGAAGAAATTATTAAGAGTGAAATTACCAGTATATATAATTTGAACGCGTGCACCAGAAATGATCATTACTTTTACTACTACTTTAAACAGATGCAAAAATTGTAATACCAATCTGAAACAAATACTAGCACGCATACCCACACGCTACCACCATAATAAACCATTTCACTTTAGGAATCACAGCACTATCAACGCTAACTTTTATCGCTCCAGTTATTCCCGTTCAAAACACCTCCATAATTCATCACATCTATCGGATTACGCCCAGCTATCCCCCCAAAAAAAATCAAAAACATGCTTTCCCGCACAAAAAAAAGCAAAATGTCCCCTCAATCATATCACATTCATCCTTCCACTAGACTTTCCTATCACTCACTTACTCTCCCGCCCATTCACGAGAGAGCCAGCCGCGTGAATAGATAGCTCTTTCTCTCTCTCTCAGCTAAGCAGCTATAGTAGCCGGTTCCGGTGCCCGACGATGACGCTGCAGCAGCAGCAGCAGCATTAGAATCTTGGAACGGGATATATATACACCTAAACCAACTGTACGGAGTAGCTGCATCCTGTTCTATAAAGGCTATCTTCGCGATGCGCGAACGAGACCAATTAGCGCGACTTGGGTTTCTCTCTATCTCCCGCGCGTGTTTTGCTTTCTTCTGGCGTGCCGCGGGATGTATATTGTAATGCGGCTATTAGCGATGATGAATCGCGCGAGTGTTATAGGTGTGCGTTTTCGTTTGTTTATATGAGGTTTGATAGTGCGCGTGCGCGGTGAGCGAGCGATGTGACTATATGGGAAGAAAGATCTATAATAATTGGTACGGTGATTTATTGCGTGTATGGATGTAAAGTACCCGCGGCGCTGCTTTTCCGACCTCGATAGTCGCGCGTGATGAGAGATGGATTTCTAGAGGAGCTGCTGGTTTTTCAAGGGAAAGTAGTTTTAAAACGGGGTCAGTGTGCAAACTTTGAACTTGTGCGATTCTGTGAAAATGAATGGTTGGCTCTTGTCAGTCGGCTGACGGTGTTTTAGATGTATGTATACACCTTGGCACAAGTTTTGCATTCTAGGATTACTGGTAAAAATTCAAATATCCGCGAATGACAAAAATATTCATATTTTTAGCATCTAGAAGTGACCATGCCGAAGGCGTCAAAGGACGAATCGGCGATGAATAGAATATATCCGTCAATCCTTGACTAAAGCAACGTGCAAAGTAAACACACTTCCTCTTTTAATTCTAAATGTGATCAAGTTTAGAATTCGCTAACTTGAAAACTCTTACGCTCGGTGCAAAAGTCAGAATCCGAGTAAAGCGAATGAATCTATGTACAAATAGTACATCATAATCCGCGAGCTGAATACGAAGTATTCTAAAACACTGACTGCAAATTTTATATAAAAACTGTAGAGTAACTTCTATAAAAATCCCCGCGGATTAGTCACTCCAGTTACGCCTTATCGAAATGTCATCAGCACCACAAGGTGTCCTCTAAAAAGGTCGAAGGTGTCATCGAATCCAGCCCATAATCCCCCTCTAATCTCAGCCTCTAAAGCGCCATTAACCGAACTCGGTAATTCTGTCACGTCCCATCGGCCGCGCGAATCTCTCCCTCATCGATTCGCGGAAAGCCCCGTGAATCAAAAATTTTTACGACCGCGTAATAAACCTCATTATTTTCCTCCTAGCGGCTGGTTTTAGAACAGGCATATAATATAGCATATAATCCTAGAAAAGGTCTTCAGATGCGATGCGCGAGCGACGTGCGCCGAGTATAATTGAACGCAGAAAAGCACGTGAAAAAATAGCGATTACGCGAGACGAGATACCCTGCTGGAAATCGTACATTTTTCTCACATTTATGAAACGATTTTTCGAATATTTTTTAGCCATTTTATGGCGATTTTGGTCAACTCGCCATAAAATGGCTAGAAAAATTCTTTTTTTTCTGATGTCTGAAGTTTTTTTTTCGTTCGAGGTGCGAGGTATTCATCGCGTGAGTTATTTAATAGAGAAAAAAAGACGAGGCGAATTTGAATGGGTTATTCGGCCGCTGGGAATATATCAGTCGATATATGCGAGAATATTATGTAGCTGACTGTCAATGGCGAAAAAAGTGTGGACATTTTTAATGATTTCCGCAATTATATTAATAGTGGTTATTAGGCAGTTTTTGTGCGAGCATTATTTATGGGCTATTAATTAGAATTTAGTCATTTTTCCAAACCCTATTTCATACATGATTGTATTATTATTTTTCTATGAAGACGCCAGTAAAGTTCATTGATAACTATGATTTATTCAAAACTGAAAAGAATTAAGAAACAATGTTTTTAGATTTGTGGTGTGAATTACCATTTTATAAAAAAAAATGCCTTCATGAAAATTCACTTGATTTTTCAATTAAGTGCCTTGATTAGGCGATGAGGAAGATTAATGGTAGCAAGATATACCGCAGTGCAAAAAAAAGAGACACTGCCACCAAATCGACTTACCGCTTTCGTTGCAACAATAATTCATAATGCAATTCTCGCATAATCGACTGTGCCTTTGCGAAAACGCACGCAAGAAAATTATGAAATATCAAATTACGCTCTTTACCGTGACTAATAAACTGTCAGTTGCAATGTTCGCGCTGAATACATTATTGGACGGGCAATCTTTTATCCCGAGTTCTCAATACGAATTTATTAAGAAAATTGACTTTTCGACCCGTATTGCATTATTCCCCGCCGACAATTTATTACTGCCTCATCGATGCTCCATTCGCGCGTGACTCATTCTTTTTACCATTCTCAGTTAATTAACCCACGTCCAATCCTGACCACAGCTTCTTTCTTACCCAGACAACATACCTCTATCTCTTCCTCGTCTGAAAAATTAATTAATTGAAAAAAAATATCGCGTGCTCTGCGCGAAACAATGAAACGAAAGTAAAAATATATGCGTGCGGTGAAAAGATGCGATCTCGGCGAAGGAGGCTAACAAGCGTGTAATTCCAGTGCGCAGCGAAACGATTATAGAGGCCTTCTCCCCTCGTTAGATCATACTATTTATTTTGGTTTCTATGTCGCGCGCGTGCGCAGGCGATGTAAACCGTTTATTAGAGCATGGCCGGCGCGCACCTCGCGCTGAAGGGATACTGACGCCCATTCTTAATCTCGCGGTATTTTAGTTTTGTTACTTTTTGCTCTAAGACTCTGCAAAAAGTTGATAAATGGTTTAGTCGTAGGTATAATTGTAAATTTAAAAAAATCGTTTTTTCTTAATTTGATATTGTTATAAATTAATACGCACTTGATGACCTATCAATAATTAGACTTGAAAATCGAAAACAGCTATAATGAGGTTACAGAACATTAACGGGATTCGATACGAATATCAATTACATATTTGCCGAAATTTTAATAATTATTCATCGCGCAGTTAACATGATTTACGATGGGAAATTCGATCCTCCACGGCGATTTAATACCTCTTTAACTCACAATTAAAAGGCACGAACATTCAGGTTGTTGAATTTGCATAGTTATAACTTTATCCTCGAGTAACTGTAGATCGACGCGCTTACCTCTCGCATATAAAATTTCACCCAAAAAACCCGCGATCTTTTCCATTCACACCTACACTTTGCGCCAAGCCCTTAATTACCAAACCGTATAATATTAAAACTGTGTTACCTCACCGACATGCTAAAAAGTGTTATAAATAGCCCATGCATATTCATCATCCTATATAGATATACACACACGCGCTGATAATTACAGTACTTCAACGGTACCCCGGCGAAGTGAACAGCTCTGTGCCGGTGGGCCATGGGGTCCCCCGCCGAAAATACGTTCGAAATCCACCTTTCGCGAAAATATATATACATAAACCCGTTAAGCGCGATGTAACCAAACGCGCGCGGCCTACTGACGTAACGCAAAGAGGCAAAAATGGCGAAAATGTACCGCACGATAAAATACAACGGCTGACCCACTAACATCGTTACCTTACGCAACCTCCCCCGAATTTCGCCGATTATATTATGAGGTTTCAACGAGGATGGAGTTTTCGCGTAGTATATACAGTAACGATACATATATGTATATCCTCGCGATTAACATTCCCGGAGCGTCCGCGTTATGTACGAAATAAAAGGTCGGAGATGTTGCAGCGTAAGGAGAACGCCTGTAGTTTTCAATTCCCTTCGACGGAGCTGCGAGGTTCTCACAGACGCGATTGCGGGGATTTGAATGTATACGCTGATGCGGTAGTACCGTTGCTCCCCAGTCGCTGTTACGGCGGAGGGGAAATGCAGGGCTCCCGAAGGTATTGCAACTGCTGGTGCAAAAACGAATATGTATATTACTTGCAATTTAGTAGTTTAATCAATGTTTGTCATTTTTCGTATAGGGACTTTATTCCGGGAGCTTAATTAATCACTGCAGGTGAAAGTATAATTTAATGTGGATCGCTTTGGGCGATCTTATCGCCTTATCTTTAATTCAGTGCGAAGAATAATGATGAAAAATTAAGTCATCAGAAAATCGTTTTTACGTTAATTGCCACAAAAAACTATTTATAATAGTAAGATCTTTTTTTTCTTATAAGGACTAAATATATTATATAGACGTGCGGACAGTAAAGGTACGGCTTAATTTTCAAAATAGTGCTTTTTAAAATTTAAGCGATGCAAAAAAGTGCTCGTTAACTGCAAATTATTTGACATTTGTGCAGTTTAAAATTCTTTTCTGCGACTTCTCGTTACATTTCTTGCGCCATTTATGCAACAGCATTTTAACATTATTTTTACAGTTACGTTATTTTACATTTTATGTTTATACTTTTACGCTTTTTTCCGAAACATTTCATAGGCATTTTATTTGAAAAGAATATTCTGTCCCAGTTAAGGCTTTCAGTCCCGCAAAGTAATAACGAAAATTCTCCGGCATCGTCATCGCCGTGCATCTCGTTAAAACCGCGATATTATAAATTCCAAACGGCTCAACCTTGGACTTTTCATTTCGCTTTTTCTCCGCGCTCTCGTATACATTTCCATCGACCTTTTCCGAAAACAACAACAACATCATCACAATCACGATCCAATCATCTATTTAATAAACTAATCAGCGTGCCCCTCAACAAAAATGCGCTCTGGCAATTGCGCGTCGCCACCGGGTTATCACCGGTCGGCACTCGAAGTCTAAATAAACAAGATCGATTTATAATTATTATGCATCGCATAAGGCGACTAATCTATGCTCCCATTGCGCGCGAGGGTCGTTGAACGGGGCCCCGAAAAATCGGCTTTTCTCGTTCTCTCGTCGATGACGCGTGCGATTCGTGCGCAAAGGTCATGTAGAGGCGCGAACGGGGCCGCGCTGCGCCGGCGCTTCCTGCATGCCTGCATAAACACGCGGGAGGGATAGAAAGAGAGAGAAAGAGAGATAATGCGATCTCCGCGAGTGCTGGATTATGTAGCAGTTATTCGAGATTGCGTTTGGAGCGCCGGCACGTCCGTTGTATATATATATGTGTATAGAACGGGTTGCGTCTAAATGCGGAATGTCGTTGAGTAGCTTTCAGGGTTCAATTCGATTTTGGATTTTTGAGGATCGCATTTCTGTTTCGGAAGTTTTATTTCCATTCTTCGAATGGCTTGAATAATTCTGGAATTTAACAAACTGGTTTTTAGCAATAAAATCGTTTCATTAAATTAAACAAAAAAAAGAAAATGGATGATTGTGTAATATATTATACGCATTTTTCATATGAGTTATAAAATATCGGTGTAATTTAAATGTTATACAATGTAAGTTAAGTCATTCAATTACAGAATTACGATTCCAAATTAATCGCATTTATTGTAAATCGTTCAAAATTTTAAATTAAGATAAGAAAGTATGGTATATAACTATGTGACTGCGAAAGATAACAAAGTTAAAAACTAAACACAAATTAAAAGCTAATTAAACTTTCACGATAATTGCCGACTCCGCGTTAGATTACTTACACGCCACACATAATATATATCTGGCATCTCTCAACAACGAGGAAAAATTCGAGAAAACGTCGACGCAGCTCGGCTCTCGACTAAGTAACCAATGAAAATGAATCATCAGAAAGCCACTCGTAATAATACGCTTTTCCCGATTTCCCCCGACGACGACGCTCTTCTCTCCCGCAACCGCGCGAAATCTCTTGCATCAACGCCTCGACTGACTCCGAAACGCAATAATCGTCTATCTCCTCAAAAAAAAAGAACACGCGCGTCTCAAGAGTATACCAACCGACAGAGAGAAAAAAGTCCCACGAGAATGTCACACGAGGGTCGCGAAATAACAGGGATTAGGCGCACGCGAGACTTCGTGCGCATGTATGCGTGTGAAAAAGTAAGATCCGCGACAGAGACCGTGACGATCGCGAGGAGCGATGAAAGTTTTCTGTATATCGATCTCTCATCGGCCACCGCACGTTACGTAAAATCGGGAGATACAAGCTGCTGCTGATCCAGCTTTGTTTCGAAAGAAAGAGTTTAGTGTGTAGCTGATGAGGCGTAATCGTGGCATTGTGTAGAGGTGAGCGAGTCGGTAATGCGGAATTGCCCGCGCGCGTAATCGGTTCTGTAATTGTTAATGAGGGGTTCGAGGTGATTGAGCGGAGTGCGCTGGGCTGTCGGGATTGATTATACTTATTACGGTGGATAAAAAGGTTTAGTGCGTCTTTAGGGATATATTTATTATAGTAATTGATAGTTTCGGGGTGAGTTGAATTGCGAGAAATACTTGTTTGTGAGTGTAATTGTTGTTATTATATTTTATCTTCTAACTATAGTATTTAAAAGAGAGAAACAAATTCAATTTATCGTTCTTGTATGCATATCGCACGTAGGTATGGATAATATACTTCTATACAGAACACTTCTTTAGCTTATCAAAAACTACCAAGTCCCTGCTGGAAATCGTCGATTTGGCTCCCATTTTTTAAACGATTTTTCCAACATTTTCTAGCCATTTTATGACGATTTCGGTCAACTCGCCAAATGCAAGAAAAATCAAGAAAAATTAACGATTTCCAGCAGGGGTACCTTTGATTTCCAAGAAACTATCGATTACTCAAAACTATCGTCTTCTCTCGCCACCATTGCCCTAATAAACCTTGAACAATCAGAATCCGTGTCGCTTTGCGCAACCATCAGCACCACCTTTAATAAACACACTTCAAATCCCCATCGCGCAAATCGACGTCTCACCTTCGTGCGAACTCCGCCGCTCCACTATAACCACCAGCGACATTCTGCCTATATATATACATACATAACTCTGCAACCGCGCAGAAGAAAACGGCCATCACAACCGGGTCGAAGGCACGAAATAATTAGTACCCGCGAGTTGATCAACCCGTGCGCTCGCGCGGCTAAAGCCACTTGGAAAGGTAATTTCCCGAGGTGACCGCCGCCATCGTCGCGCCAGGAATTTCGGACCTCACCTTGGAGGCCTTTGCGAAACCCGCGCGCGCACACACGCACACGCAGATGGGAAAAAAGATATGCGCGCGCACATGTCCGAGGGAGAGAGAGAAAGAGAGAGAGACCATTGCCACACGCGAGCGCGCTCGGCTGCTGCGTGTGTACCGTAGGTATATATCGATACCTGTGAGCGTGCATATATACATATATTTATTACATATATTTATGTGTGTGGATTCGGCGTTGTTCGGTATATTTTGATTATCGGATATCAGGAGAGTTTCCTAAGTAGCTGATCGTGAAAATCGGCATTTTTTTATGTGGTTTCTCGAATTTAACAATATAGGGTTTAAAATGAATCTTGATGTGGATCTGAAATTTATGTATCCGAATTACTGTACCCACTCTCTAAATTAAATTAACATCACTATTTTAGAGTGTAAAGTCGAGTACTGTCTAAATAGTGCATATATGCACTCTGAAATAGTATACATACACTGAATTGTCAGTGTATCCACTGTTTCGTAGTGTATATGCCCGACTTTATACTTTAAAATAGTGATTTTTCACTGCAAATTTAGTGTAGAGATCATACGAACTTCTCGGCTTTCAATAAAAGTATGTTACAACATGATTTTTTTTTGGCATTCAACAAAGGAATTTTGTGGACATTTTTATGGTCGGAGGTAAATTTAAGAACTGCGTACATTATAAGTGACGCAATTGAATTGCCATATTGGTTTTAATAATTTACCTTGAAAATTATTTCATTAAACATGGTCCTTATATCATACACGTAAGAAAAATGTAATACAAAGAGATACCGAATGTTTTTCATTCTTCCTTACGTCGTCATATTGATTAAGGCTTTCCAATATAATAAAATTCATTGATTTATTATATTCAAACAAGGAAAGTCATTGCGTGATACTTATAATTTATCCTAAATGTTTCACATAACGTACGTGAGTTTAAATAAAAATTATATGATTCATGAGAACATCCATTCCATATTGTTTCCTGATGTATATGAGTTTTAATAAATTAAAAAAAAAAAAAAAATATAGAAAACATCCGGAATCTTTGTACGTAAACATTATATATCCTTATACTAAGGTTGAAGTTTATTGAACCTTTAATAATGCATAGAGGTAAACATGTCCTTTTTCCCCAACGATTAAAAATTAATCAAATCGACTAACCTGTAGCAGGGTAATCGCGAGAATATCTCTTGATTCGCATAATAAAAAAAAGAATCTTAATTTTGCGCCAATTATAATGCATCAATAAGGAAGTAAAAGGGAGTATCGCTCGCGCGCAAGGCAAACTGCGCAAGTTTGACGCAGTTGCTTTGTGCAATGCGTTTCCTGGTTGAAAAAAAAAAATCGCCCGCAACTGCGATCGATAGCGCCAAATCCGCTTAAAAGCGGCCAGAAATTCACGCGGTTGGTATTGAAACCAGTGCAAGTCGGTGGTGAAATTTGCTCGTTTTGCTCCATTTTGCGAGTACAAAATCGAACGCAGCAGCCCTTGATTTATGTGCGTCCATTAGTGAAATTTTCCCGCAGCTGTGGGATGATATACATAAAGCCAAGGGAGATCTTTTGTGTTCCTTCCTAGTGGAAAAAATAAATATGAAAAAACGTGGAAAAGTATGGTAAACTCTTTCAAAAGTGTAAAAAATTGTGGAAAATTGTACTAAACTGTGTATTTCTATCACATTTCGAACTCTCTAAATGTAAAATAGTGGACATTCACTGCTGTAATAGTGTATATTAACTTTTTTGAAATAGCGAAATTTAACTATTTTAAAAAAGTTACTATTCACTATTATAAGAGCAGGTAATGTCCACTATCTGGAGTGCATAATATTTCAGCAGTGCACGAGTTTTAACTCTTAGATTGTGGATTTTCCACTATATTACATTTAAAGAGAACATACTCAAAATATTAACTGATATTTACTCACAGTTATGTATATTTCTATATATTTTTCAACATTTTTTTACACTTTCTCACAGATTCTCATATTTTTATACGACACATTTTTACAACACATTTCACACAGTGGAAAAATTCATGTAAACGGTATGATTTTCATTTAAATAATTACGTTACCATCGAAACTCATCCTCTGCAACTTCCGAATCACGGGAATTCGACCAGGAAAGTAATAAATTTGCCGGACGCTATCGTGCAGCTACACACGCACGCTTGTTACGAGGGCCAACTACATCATCACCGGCGATATGAGCAGCTCGCATTAATTACCTGCGGCGCGTGCGGACCCGCGCGCAAACACGTAGCACATTTATAAGCCTTGATAAACAAAAGTGAGCGGGCGCTCGCGACACTTTTTTCTCATCGCTTTTGCACGCGCGAATCTTTCCTCCTCGCCTTTTTTTCCCCCGGTCCGCAGAAGGACACCGGTACCGCCACGTATTTGTCTCAAATTCACGGGCAAAAAGTTACGCTCGTTAGTGTACACGCGCCATCGACGACGGCGCGTTAGCTTTTCGTTGATTTATGAATTTTTTACCCCCGCGCCGTTTCCTCGTAAATTGGCAATTGCGTCACTGCAACGCGTACATAGAGGATAGAAAAAAAAAGTTCCGTATAGTTATGTATTGTTCTTCTCGAAAAGCACGGTGTATAGGCGGTCGTAAAGAGGCACGAAAAATCCCCCTTTCTTAAACTTCTGTATCTTTAGCGCTCGTTCGGGCGCACAGTTTCGAAAGACACAATGCTTTGCGCAATAATTGACGATTATGTATCATTATTATTTCGCATAAAACGCGCGGAATGGAATAAGGGAGAAACACAGAGACAAAAAGTGAAAGAAACGGATTGAGAAATCTATTTTTTTATTTGTGCGCTGCCGCCGCTGCTGAATGGTTGCATATGGGGAATAATGCGCGCAAGCACCTATGTGTGTATCGATGCTATGCTGACATAGTTTTTATGAAATAAATCGAAAAAGTTTCGTGCGAGATTCGAGGAGATAATAAATAACTCGTTAAAGCGAAACGGGCGCGCGAGCGCTCCTGCTATTGGTAATGTTTTCGGTGTTGCCGTGTAACAACGTGTGTGTCTGATTCCAAATGCCTTGTTGCATTAATGCCGAGCACGAACTTATAAGCATTATATCGAGAGTAGAGCTGTGTTAAAATTCCGTAATGGGTTGCGGGTAATTTAACTGCTTGGGAGCCGTTTACGACTGATTAATTAAAATTCGAATTTAGCCTATTGAATGGTTTTCAAGTGAGCCATTGTCTCTGTATTAATGTTTAACTTAAATAAAATCATTTCAATAATATTAGAAATTAGAATCCCATTGGCCTATATTAATAGAATGACTTATATATTCGAGATCCTTATTATACCAAAAAAGTGATCATGCAAGATTTACTGCGCACCACTATTTCGAAATCCTCTTTTTACCTTCAATTGTATCGCTGCTAATCCTTGGGGATATACGAAAAATCATCTAAGCTACAAAATTTTCCAAAAATATCAGGTATTCGGCAATGGAATCTGAGTCATATAGTGATTCAAACCGTGAAATTTTCACTGATTCAGAATGATAGAGTGACTGATAGGTACGCAACAGTCGAGCTTCACCATTATACAATATGTCCATTCGTCAAAACACGTGCACTCGCGTAACGTTCACGCGTATCCAAAGTGATCCATCAAATAGGTTACAAGATGACGAAATTAGGGTTAATACTAACGGTTTTGACCTACTTAGTAAATATTTTAAGATTCTTCGATTACTGATAACCTATACATTTCGGTAAAATTTACAACTTATTGAATAGTAATTGACTTCGCTTATTATGAATTAAAAACAACATTATATCAGTATTGTTTGCACTACTTCTATGACTTCTCAACTGTAAAAACTAAAGAGACAAAACATTACACACTAACTGGCCGTGCAGAATCGTCGCGCGGTTGTCGCAACTAAAAATACTACAATTAAGTCGCAGTAACAAGTGAACTAATCGCGTCATTTATCTTTTTATGTACCTGTCGAGGTACAAGTAAACAGATGCATATGAAAACACATGGAATTCTAAACAAGAAATTAGTCAAATTACTGTACTTCAACCATTTAATTTTTACTAGCTCGGAGGGAATTCTTTTAGTTTAATTTTCTTAAACGAAAAATTATATTATTTCGTAACTAAAACCTGAGTCAACGTAATGACTCATAAAACTGTTAAGTATAATCTTTAAACGGCGAATGTATATCTCTTATAAACTCTGACGCAGTTCTTAACATTAATTCAGTATCATTGATTATACATCTTAAATATATTTTTAATGAACACCAATAAAATTTGGAACTCAGGGCGCATTTTGCAACAACGTTTATATGATTGACGTCAGACCCTTCCCGAAATGTTCGATTTCATAAACCGTTACCGCTCTCAAGAAAAATAACGCATAAACACATCTTTATTATCAATTAATCATCTCCGTATACGCAACTTAACAGGAAAAAAGTCCATCACACCAACCAAAATCCCTCCTCTACTCTTCAATAATTTCCCGCCGATTCTCGCGTGTACCCACTACCACTTGCACTACACGCGAGGTATCGGATTAAGAAAAACCGATTGCCGATTTGCCAATGGCACTTGGCGCTGCAGCCCGGCTCTGTCTCGAGAAAGGAGAGATCTCTCGCTGCCGCCGACGACGACAAGAGAGTTTATGCAATGCGCGCGGAGTAATGTCTCTGTATAACAGTTGCAGTAACGCCGCCGTCGCGTGTGTGCACACGCACCTGCGCGGGGAGTAGTATAGCTACTGTTCGGCACTTTCACGCGGTAGATACTTTTCTCCCTCCCCCCCACTTGCCTCTGCAGCGCGCCAATTTCAAACGTCTAATTGAGCGGCAAACGCGGATTGCGAGCGCGCGCGCTGGGCTTTTCCCCGCGACGGGCGCAATATTGTTTTCCTGCGGTTCTGGGTTTTTTCGTGGAAGGGGTAATTTTTGCGAAGTTTTCGGGTAACTTTTGCGATCGGTAGAGATTAAAAATATGGTGATTGAAGTGGTGGTTAAATGTTTCGAAACGCGGTATTTTGTTCAATTGAAGGGATAGACGAGATATTCGAGCTACAAATATAATTCTATATCTGTAGCTGTAGTTTCAATGCAAACTGCGAATTTACACTTCGCGAATAGGAAAGCAATTGCAAGATTACCATGTGCTGTATACAAATCACATGTACTTTCGTCCAGTTAGCGTTATTTTATTTGAAAGTTGACTATGAGTGAAGTCTAATTATTGCAATTATCGATTTTGCTTTTCTAAGAGACATGCTATAATCTAATCAGCCTTTCTTACTTCCACTTCCGGATGCCTTGCCATTCAATTGTTAGTCTTACGTAAAAGATATGTTACGCAATAAAAAGGATAATTTTTCTTTTATCTACTTTTGCAGCGTATATAACTCAAAACATTAAACTAAAATTATCATGTCTTCACCATAAGATTAGTCTAATGGTATCTTAATTTTGATAATAGTTTCCAAACTGCGAGAATTCTCTCACCACCGAATTAATGCAGATATCACCATTATTTACATTCGCAATTATCTGTCATTCTTCTGAAATCTCTATCTCGACACATGTAATACGGAACACTGGAATTCCAGAAAATTTCAACACACCGCCGTTATTTCGATCCGTTGTCATTTTAGCAACTTATTGCCTCGCCACACCCGCCCCGCCTTAATAAAGCCATCATCGGCTGCTAAAACACTCCTCTATCGCGAATCCGCTGCTCTTGCGTAAGAAAACACCGCCGTGACTCGAAACATAATTGAATCATCAAAAACGAGCAACAGCGCACTTTCTTTCCTCCGCCTCTGGTCGTCACACCCCGATAACTCGGCTGACGCTGATAATCCTTGCCACCACGTGCCAATCGAAACATCGCGCCTGCAAAAACCCTAAAAATCAATAACAGTATAAAGTGGTCGTCCTTTTTGCCTGTCAGTGATTTCAGCGAACGTGACACCATTATAGGCGCCGAATACAATGTTCAATCAGCATCGACCGACGATTTTGCGCGTAGGATGTTTTATTAGTAGCGCGCCTTTGAGCATCATCGCGTCGCCGCGTTTTTGTCCCCGCGGCGGTAAAAGTAGCTCAGTGGGACTCGCCTCTCGAAACGGGCGTCGGAAGGATACGTCCGCACCTTTAACATTCATTAGAATGAGACTGGGCTTTAAAATTTTTTCGTTTTCTTTTTCGGGTATATAGCGATGTGGGTCAGCGTGTTTATGGCGCTAGATTTTGCAGCGCGGAGTTCTTTTAGGAAAAGAAGAAGAGACGAAAGGTTCTCTTCTTTTTTCTTTCCTCGTTGGTTTACTGAAAAATCACGCGAAGCGCTTTTTTGTCATTCCGTGGACGCGGGCGTTTTTGCGCGTAATGCCAGGCGACGCGCGGCGCAAGCTAATGACGAGGTGGTACGGAGACGACACTTTTTTGGTCCACGCGGAGAGGTGGAATCAAACGTTTTTATTGCGAAATAATAGCGTGTCAGAGCGGAGGATGAATAAATTGGAGCGTGGCCCTCGCTCGTTTAGCTGCACGTAAAATTTTTGTCCAAGTGTTACGAGAATTAATGAGAAGAAAAATCGGACGAGCTCGCAAAGGGTTATTAGAATATGGCGATGTATCATTTACGTGGGAAGATGAGAATGAAATTGTACGTATTGCAATTTCATATTCATGTCGTAATATTGCAGCACGTTTATAGTACGAAATTAATCTATGCATTAAACAGCATCTTATAGCGATACAAATTTCTTATGTCCGCAGTAGAGTTATATATGAAGTTGCGATAATCGTCACTAAACTTGTCAATCAGAATTCAGTTTATTTTAAAAATTAAATTATAAATACTTTTTTCCAACTCAAACCTGCTCAATATACATAGTTGGAACTACGATGGGCAAAATTAGAATAATGAAATTAATTTACATCATAAAATTCATCGTTTATAAGGTTATTACTGCTCTAATAACAATCTATGCCTATTTATCATTCAAAAAGGTCACACTCTGACACGATGTTCACGAATTGATCACGGATTGCGAAAAATTATCTGAGAAATGCAAGAAATTCCGATCAAAACGACTAAAAACATCGTGAACATATCCCAGAATTCAAAGTCATCATTACCTCATCAATATATCCCTTCGTCTCACCTCCACAAGTGCAAATGCACCGGAAGTCATTCCCGAAACCGCGCTTTCTCCATACGCATAATATTTCTCGTCTTACCCACACGTCCTTGCCAGACACGCAACGAAGAACTCGGTCTCTCTCTCTCTCTCTCTCTCTCTCTCTCTCTCTCTCTCTCTCTCTCTCTCTGTCGCGAGTGCTTTGACTGTATACACGTCACGGCGCTTAGACGCGACGCTTTTCGTGCGCCAGATCGGAGTCAGGGCCGCGAGCTTTCAGCCTTGCCTTTTACGGGCAGTCTCTGTGGTCGCGATGTAAATTTCGGAGGATGTTGTTTTTTCGGGGGAAGAGAGAGAGAGAGGGAGAGAAGGAAAAGGTTAAGAGAGTTGTCGGATTCTTTTTGGATGTTTGTCGAGGCGCGCGGGTTCGGAGGAAAAAGAGTTGCCGAAACTGGAGGCGCAGCCGCAGCCTGCGGGTCGGATGAGGTTTTTGCGGCGCTGAAGGTAATGGAGGTGAAGCCGCGGCGCGTCATGGCGCCTGGAGGGAGTGGTTATAAGAGGTTGAAATTACATGCCTGCACTTTTGCAGAGAGTAAGAATAAGTTTTAAGTAGTTTCCCCGAAGTGATGTGGTTCTTATTTTTTTAACCTGTTTTCGCGGCTTAATGGGATGATGCAATATTTTAGTTTATTTTTGTAGCAGCGAAATTCACGAATTCCGTATTGCTTCCTCCTAGAGGAAGCTTTGTAATAGTAAAATTTGAAGTTTCGTTAAATCGCTCTCGAAACACGAATAGAGGTGATCGAAGTTCGAATTACATGATTTTAAAAAATGTCTGTATGGATCGATCGATCTATTCGATCGATTTTAACCAGACAGGTCTCATTTTTTTTGTTTTTTTTTGTGTGAATGGGAGAAGGAAATCCTCTTTTTGAATCGCCGATGCATTTTCGTTTTATTTCAAATCTTCGATTTTCACAACATTTATTTTTGCGTTTTTTTAATGATAACATTGAGATATTTGAATCGGACAGATAGCATTCGAGAGAGCATAAAAAAACTATATTTTGATGTGAGCTAGCGGTAGCGGTGAGCATGCGAGGGGAGATGGAAGAATTGTTATGTTAATAAGAATTAAGTCGAACACAGAATTTAAGAAAGAAAATAAAATGCGACATTCGAATGGTAGAGCCGAACAGAATGATTAAGGACGTTCTCCGGGTCGAAATAACAGTTTTACTTTTTATATTTTTAATTAATGTTTTATTAATTTGATAATCCAAGAGTAAGTACATGTAACAAATATATACTAGAAGGAACATAAGACAATTTTTTTCAGATAAATTCAGGCAATAGTCACTATGCTATTGTTACAATTAAAGACAAAAACTTCAATAAGTTCTTTAAATTTTTTTATTTTTTATCCGATCTTAACGAAATGAAGCTTATTTTGTTCGTTAAGAAATTTCAGGGGGAGTATCGAGGGAAAATTTATGATACGAGTTACCAGTATGGCGCAACATCAATTTGGTCATCTTAAACACTCTAAAACTTGACTTGCTTTTCTTAAGCAAATTGATATTGCGCCGTACTGGTAACTCGTATCATAAATTTTCCCATCGATATTCCCCCTGAAATTTCTTAACGAACAAAATAAGCTTTATTTCGTTAAGATCGTATACAAAATAAAAAAACCGCTGCTAATTCATTGGTACGTAGCTTCCTCAAACTTAATTTATTGATCCCTTTAATTAATTTTTACTTCTAATATTTAAAATTTAATACTTTATCTTGTACGGTTATACTAAGTAGAAGAAGGTCATGGGTCCAGATTCAGCTTAAACTGTGCGTTATATCTTTTTTCGTAATGGACCGATTTTTTTGGGCAACGAACTTGATCTGAAGATATATAAAAGCTACATCTGTGCCAAATTTCAGGACGATTGGGTAATTTTTGCTCTTGTTATCGTGCGACAACAAAAACGCAAATTTTTTCTAAAATAATTTTTTTCTAAAAAACAAATGAAAATATTCTCCTGAAATTTTAACCAAATATAGTCTTCTATAAATTTAATAAGTGGTTAAAATTTTAAGTCGATAAATCAAGCAATCTCTGAGAAAATGCGATTCAAACATTTTTAAAAAAAATTTTTAACCTCAAATATTTTTTTCGTAATGGACCGATTTTTTTGGGCAACGAACTCGATCTGAAGGTATATAAAAGCTACATCTGTGCCAAATTTCAGGACGATTGGATAATTTTTGCTCTAGTTATCGTGCGACAACGAAAACGCAAATATAAAAAAGTTTTCCTTAATAACAAATGACAGAGTGAAGATATTTTAATTTTTAAAAAAGGAAAATATAGGTAATTTAAATACCTTTCAAGAAAAGTTTATTATATTATGTAATAATGGCTATAAGATATGAAAAAATAAAAAAACTAAAAATTCAAAATTCGTTTTTGGAAAATAATTTTTTTTCTAAAAAACAAATGAAGATAATCTCTTGAAATTTTAACCACATTTATAGTCTTCAATTAGTGTAATAACTGGTTATTTATTTCAAGTCGATAAATAAATTATTTTTTGAGAAATTAATTTATGAAATATAAAAAAGTTTTGCTTAATAACAATTGACAGAGTGAAGATATTTTAAATTTTAAAAAAGGAAAATATAGGTAATTTAAATACCTTTCAAGAGAAGTTTATTATATTATGTAATAATGACTGTAAGATATGAAAAAAATCAAAAAAACTAAAAATTCAGAATCATTTTTTGGTTATAAAACAAAAAAAAATCAATAAAAACTCAAACCCATCAAGGTACCTTTCTTTTCCCGCGAGACGAAGAGAATAAGCTTTACCCGACGAAAATCGGTCGATTCGTTTCGGAGATATGAAGAGTTCAAATACACACACACACACACACACACATACACCCACGAAAACAAAAATGATCAAAATCATCTAATATACACATATATCGCCTTAAAACATCTTTTTGAACATTTTTTTTTCCAAAATTTTTTCACCGTTAGAAAGCTTCCTCTATGAGGAAGCAAAATTTAAAGAACTTATTGAAATTTTTGTCTTTAATTGTAACAATAGCATAGTGACTATTGCCTGAATTTGTCTGAAAAAAATTGTCTTATGTTCCTTCTAATATATATTTGTTACATGTAATTACTCTTGGATTATCAACTTAACAAAACATTATTTAAAAAATACAAAAACTAAAACTGCTGTTTTGACCCGGAGAACGTCCTTAAATAAAATATCCTTAAATATACATACACAATTATTTATAATAGATACTCAATTATTGAATAATAATATATTTATAATGTAAAAAATGGAGTTATTATATATGATTTTGAAAATGTGAGTAAGTTGATCTCAGGGTAGATAGCAATTTTTTAATTTTATATTTTAAAATATTACTTTTTTTTAAATAAAATAAGTGTCAAATAACAAATAATTTCAATAATAAGAAAAAAATATGCAATTTTTTAAATATTAATGAATTATTAAATCATTGAAAAAAAAGTATAATGAATAAACATACTTTATATTTAAAATATATAATATACATATAGGAACGATATATTACTTTGGAGGAAGCTACGTACCAATGAATTGGCAGCGATTTTTTAGGCGTTATAAATTGAAGTTCATGAAAAGTGAAGAGGGGCAATAATAAATTAAACCGATTCAGGTGAAAAATTTGTCGGTTCAACCATTATGGAAGTGATTGATATTTTGTGGCCCATTCGAGTTTGAATTTTTCACAGCGGCTGAATAATTTTTTATACTGGTTTTCAGGAATTTTGTGGCCATTGGCCTCACCATTTCGCACCACGTGAATCAGTCAATAAACTCTTCTTCAAATTGTTTTCATTTTATAATATGAATAGTCGTAAAATTCTGGGATACCGCGATGTATGCACGTGATAAAACATGTAAATTTTCCAAGTGACACGTGGAACCTTTGGGGAAGCTTTTCAGAACTCTTTGTTATACATTTTACATTTTTTCCAATTTATCACTCAAACATTATGAATTCTCTCATAAAACTTAAATCATCAAGGTTTAAATTTAGACTTCATCGGTGACATGAGAAATAATAAAACTCTTCCAATAATTTAATTAAGCACACGAAATCGATAATATCTTTTAATTGCACAGCCATTGAAATGAAAACCGCACCTAAGCCGAGCCGCAAGCTCCAAAGATCATCGATAAAACCGCAATTATAAAGGACGGTCCCCGGTAATGTTACATCGATCCGGACTACCGCACACTTATATATATGTAAACACACTCGTCGGGACTACTCTTGTAACCCGTATATTACGTTTCCGCAGCTCGCGTGTTACGCATTTTCTCTAATCCTATACGAGACTTTCTTCGGAACTACTTTCGCGGATGCTACACTTGCGCTATAAACACCGCTACCTGATCATAAACTGCGACCTCTCGTCATTCTCAACACGTCACTCGTCGGTGCGCAGTTTCAAGAGTAAGAGCATATCAACGGTACAATATCACGCGATTGCGCAATCTTACATAAACGTTATGCGCATGTGCGAAGAAAGGAGGTGAAATGCGCGTGCGCGAGTGATACCGTGTGGCGATTGTTATTATCGCGCGTGCGGGTCTCGATTCGCGGCAAAGGCACGCGCTCGTATTATTTGGCTAATTCGTTTTTACGGCTTTCCGTTAGAGAGCTTATTACGTTACAACGGCGGGCGGAATATGGGACGTGAAAGTGTAAATGGCGATCCGGATTGTATATGGGGAGTTGGTGTGGAAGTTGTAAGTTGTATGGTATTTTAATAGGAATATCGACAGCCTGAGCATCGAAAATATGGTATAAACCCCAATAAAGAAATCACAATAATTTTCTTTTATCAAAAGTCTCGTGAAGTGCGTTGATTATGTGACGATTAGTCTTTATTTATGAAGAAAATAGCTTTTGTAACATATTATAAAACAAATGGTAAAGTAACTTTGCCTTATATGACAGCACAAACCACTTGGCACTTTTCTCGACGCTCGAGTGTGGAAAAGCCATGCCAACCCTCCAAAAGCACCATAAAGTTGTAATGCAGATAGCTATAATTATGAGCGTCTTAAGCACTATAGCATTGTCACTCACTTTCGCAGACCTCACTGTTATATCATCACCAACGACGACGATGTCATTAATAAGAATATAGTCACACGAAATCGATTCTACAATTCTAACTGTACAATCGGCCTTTGCATCATCGAGGACAATAAAACGTTTTTATCGCCACCTATTGGTTCATTAGCCGCTTGAGAACGGTAATACCGATCCCCGCAAAAATCAATTGCGCAATGCGCGGCTTTAACAGCCGGAATAACACATTTGCCTGTCAGTACATCTCTCATTACGACACTCGCGGTGAGATTTTTTCCTCAAAAAAAATCCGCCTTTTTTCTCCGGCACGTGTGTCGGTGTGCATTTTATAGGCGTGACATCCTTCGGGGTAAACACGCACGCGCGACAAGAAAGAAAGGCGCATTAACGACTCGCGTGCGCTCTTGAACCCCCTCGCAACTTTGTAAGTAAGTGTGCGAGCGCACGAAGAGAAAAAGTGACCAACTTTCCGAAGTAATCGCAGGTTGCCGTAGTGATTGATTGCGGATTCGTGAGTCTCGCTGGATTGGCTGTTGCGCGTTGTGTTTTATGCTAATAAACGTTTGTGGACGTTGGGATGTTGAATTAGACGCGAGTGGACTCTGCGTTAATTTTTGTCCATGAATTTTACATGAGGCAACGTATTTTTTCGAAGTTTACATAGCTGTAATGACGTGGACTTGGTGTTTGTTGAAGCGATTTTTCTGTATTAATGAAATTTGTAAAGGACTTTGCTACTGATGCTGGAATAACGCGAAACCGTGACGATCAAAGTGTGAAAATTGCGTTGATCTTTTCCGGTTTGATATTTTAGTGAAGTGAGTGAGATGTTACTTTTCTTTTATAAGAGAATAATTTTTTTTTTTTGATAATGCAAAAACCAATGTTAGTCAAGGTTAAAGGAAACTTCTTGATCTAGAAAATGAATAGGCAAAATTTAACCCTTTTATATAATGATATGTAATTTTCCTGGCCCGCGTGGAAGATTTAAAAATGACAAATCGCTATTCGTGTGAATATAATTAATTACTCTTTAAATAACAACCTACTCGAAAAGGCGTTACATAATTAAATTAATACTTTTCACCCTACATGAAATGATAATTTTTTTTTACGAAATTTGAACAGCCACATCATCTCCTTTGACACCATTCGTCGAGAATTTTATGTCTCACCCCGATTAATATCCTACGTGACTGGAAAATCACAGGTATGTCGGAAATTCTGATTGATCAAAATAAGGAAAATGTACAGGTATTTGTGTGGTGAACATGCGTATATATTTTCCTTTTTCTTCGATAACAAACGCAGCGGTCATATATTTCATTTGGCTGTTATAGATATAACACGGCGCGGCTATTCATGTTTATTAAAGACGTTTTTATTGAATTTTTTAATTTCAGACGTTTTTAATTTTTTTTTTTCATTATAACTGAAAAAAGAGGTTTTACAATATCTTTTTCGCGAATATAATACATTTTCTCTCTTATCAACTGTTATGGCTAGAAGAAATTAATAACTTTCTTAAAAAATGCATTTTGTTGTTATGCAATTTTTAATTATATACTTTAGGTTAAAAGTTTTACGATACCGTTCTCCTCCTCGTCGACTGTCACAGGAAAATAATAATAAATATTGATGTGCATTTACTTATAAAAGGAAATATGCCAGAAAAAGCGTTCGCTAGAAAAACTAGTACTGATATGATAGTAAAGCTAACAAAAAACAAACAGTGGTACACACACACACACACACACACACACACACACACACACACACACACACACACGCACGCACACACACACACACACACACATATATATATATATTATATTATATAATAAATGCTCATGAATCATAAAATCAAGGACTATTTTTTCTGGTTAAATGTCCTTATATAACCTGCACTTATCAGACATGAAAAAAAAAGAAACCAAACTACAGTTAAAAATGATGAAATACATGCAATATATAAAAAAAGCGTATGCATTTATATTCGCATTAGATATTACTACAGTAGGCCACCGCGTCTCACTATACTCGCCTTATTCTACTTAACGAGCTTTTTCACTAAACCCACAGCTCCATCGTTCTCTTACCCGATCCAATTCTTTCTTCATAATCTTTCACACAACCAACATTCACCTACCCTAAGTTACTCAAAGAAAATTCCCACCCGCTCGATCAAGCTTCCGATAGCCGCCGCAGCTATAGATCGCACCAAGGGCGTCATCTTACCTCTGGATGGTCTGGAAACATCCAAACCTGGCAAATTAGTATAGGTATGGATTTCCAGACCTGGGGAAACTGATGCCGGATAAAATTTTCGCCATACCACAGTTAGATTCTAAAATATATCCCGCACAAAATCTAAGGGATATGAGGTCCACACATATAAGGGAGTCATGTAGACATGAAAAAATACGCAAAACGATTATTTAAATAATTTTTAAACCCAAGTAGCCAGGGGATATGAGGTCCACCACGGATATAAGGGAGTCATGTAGACACGGAACTATAAGCAACACGATTATTTAAATAATTTTTAAACCCAAGTAGCCGGGGGATATGAGGTCCACACATATAAGGGAGTCATGTACCCTGGTAGAAATTGTAACCAACCGTACGCCATGCGTTCGCCAAATCGCAAGGATTTGGCCAACCGTTTAACCAACAGTTAGCGATAAATACCGCTTATTTCGTCACGGAATCACCCTTGCGCTTGGTCAATAAATGTTTAATATTAAAAATCTTAAATAAAAATCATTTACACAACTTATTATTTAAATAAAACTCTCAAAATTTGTATTATTCATAGAATAATAAAAAACCACATATTAATAGTATTTTTCTTCAGATAAATATGGTTAAATCGGTAACGGGTATAGTTTTGTTTGTTCAAATTGAGGTTAGGGCGTGTTAATGTGTAGTATGCGTAACTTTTTGACGTAAGTCAGGACATGTACAAGTGGATACTTACATTTTTTTAAATTTAAAAGTATCCTATATTTAAAATTTGAAAGAATCCTACATAAAAGGTATTCTACATTTAAAATTTGAAAGTATCCTACATAAATTCTTCGTACTCGTATTGCTCCGTTTTCTACACGGTGCTCCGTTACCATCTGACCTTTACAGTGAAGCAAAACCACGCGATCCCGGCAATCCCGTCACGTGACTCGTATGAGTCTGCGCAGTTAAATACTTTTACCTATACATAACACATGAACCTGCGATCGCATTTGTGTGTATTTATGTGCATGTGTGCTTGTCTTGCGGAAACCGGGATGCGGACCTTCAAATAAATTTACTCCCAACTTCATTCAAATATTTTTTTAATGCATTACAATAATTTTTATTATTGTTTATGTATCAAAATCTTTTTACATATCTATATTTCTTATTAATTTCTATTATTGTTTTATGAGTTACTCAATGTTTTATTATTGACTGATAGTTCACCAACTGTTGGTTAACCGTTGGTCAATATTTTTCTTATTCGTTGGCCTAAATTATTGGCGAACAGTTAGTAGATAAGCCATCCGAGTTGGTTTATTTTCTACCAGGATAGACATGAAAAAAATACGCAAAACGATTATTTAAATAATCTTTAAGCCCAAGTAGCCGGGGGATATGTGGACCACGCATATAAGGTAATTACGTAGATATGCAACAGACAATTATTTATAGTTTCCCCTGCCTACTTGGGTTTAAAAATTATTTAAATAATCATTTTGCTTATTTTTTCATGACCCCCTTACATGCGTGGACCTCATATCTCCCGCCTACTTCGGTTTAAAAATTATTTAAATAATCGATTTGCTTATTTTTTTCATGTCTACATCACTCCCTTATATCCGTGGACCTCATATCCCCCTGCTACTTGTGTTTAAAAATTATTTAAATAATCGTGTTGCAGTTCTACGTAACTTTTTAACATGTGGGGACCTCGCGTTCCCCGCCTACTTAGAAATAATTTTAATAGTTTAGAAATAATTTTAATAATTGTCTCGTTTAGTTCAGCACGTCTACGTAACTTCGATGTATGTTTGGTCCTCGCGTCACCCGCCTACTCGTGCGCTCGCTGTTTGAACGCGCGCGCGATACTCATGCCGCTAGAGCCGCTCGAGCGCCCAATCGGCGAAGGCCTCTAGTGCGCAGGCGTCAGACTACAGTAAAGTATCGACACACTGATCGGCATTATAGGGAGCGCCGCTGCTTACTTTTCTCCATGTCTCTTTCGTGCGCCGGGCGGTAAACTGTAAAGTGCTTAAGGAACTCAAGGAATGAAAAAAACAGAATGGACAAGTTTGTTACAAGGGGTAAAGCAAAAGATTCTGCAGAAACATCAAGCCATGCCGCTACATATTTGGTGTTAAAAGAGATGAGCACATCACTCCTTACAGACGTCAACTTTCCTGGATCACTAATAAAGATCGGAGACTCTACTTTGCTGCCACTTTGTTTTACAAATTAAATCAGAGTGGTCAGCCTGCCTATGTCGCAAATGTCTTTTTCAAACATGATCGGGTGGCTCTTGGCAACTCATTTCACATCATGACCGCTTACATCTGGAACTCGCAATCATCAACCATACGTGACCTTCCTACCTTAGCATCTTTCAAAACCTCACTCTATGACTTCATTTTCGATCTTGAATCTACATCCTCATTCCATAAACACGTTTTTAAATTTCGAGAAGCATACTAAAACCGAATAATCATTATCACCTATCTCACTTAATATTTGTTTGCTCTTCATTCACATGTCACACATCGACTCATTTTCACCTCTCATCATGTTTCATCTGCCATTCATTCATTTATACTCATATCATACCTTGCAATATATTATATTTTCATTTATATTTTCATTTTTATTTGTATCTTTTACTTCAGTATTACTATTTATATACTGCGATATATTTTATGTTTCTATTTTTTACTTCTGCGTTATTTTATTATTTCTGTTTTAAACAAATGTTAATCTTTTATAATTTTATGTATAGTTTTGTACAACATAATGTACATAAATAAATATTTAATCAATCAATCAATCAACCATGCCAGTACTTCATCCTACAGTACTAACGCAACCGTCCCGAGTGAGGTTAAGAATACAGCACTAAACGATTACTATAATAATATAAGTACGGAAAATAACAAAAGTAACAAAAAAGCATCCAGTAAGTTTCAGTTTAAAGTAAAAAAAAACTATAATATATATATAGATATAGTGACTATAATAAATATATAATTCTTGTTATTTTAGCTAAACCTGGAAACTTCAATTCCTGGAAAAAAAGGTATAGTTGGATTGAGTATGACGAGGATAGAGAATCAATCATCTGTAGTATATGTAGCGAATCTGTAAGGAAACAGTTGCCGTTGCCTACAAATAGGTACAGTTTGACTACTAAGAAAGCGTTTGTTGACGAAGGTTTTCGAACGTACAAAAATGCTCCTGGTGCTTTCGCTCCACATGAAGCCAGCGAATTCCATAAAGCTGCTATAGTTTTAATTTTAAATCAAAAGAAACCAAGTGTAATACAGAAATTATCTTCTACTAAACAAAAAGAAATATTAAATAACCGTATAGCTCTCAACAAAATATTTACGTCAATATTATTGCTAGCAAGACAGGGACTTGCTTTGCGAGGCCATGATGATGACAGTTCAAATTTACATCAATTTTTAATAGTAAGGTGTGAAGATGTACCAGAACTTAAAAATTGGATGAATCGTCAAGGATATAAATGGCTCCATAATACGATAGTTAATGAAATTCTCGATACGATGGCCGAAGATATACGACAAAAAATATTATTAAAAATAAAAAAAGAAAAGTACTTTGCTTTAATGTTAGACGAAACATCAGACATTAGTAACCTTGAACAAGTCTCTGTTTGTGTTAGAAGTGTAGATGAAAACTTATCAGTTCACGAATATTTTATGGCATTTTTTAGTACGCCGAATACTAAATCTGAAACTTTGTATAATATAGCCATAGATTTTTTTAAAAATCAAGGTTTGGATATTCATAATTTAAGAGGCCAATGTTACGATGGCGCGAGTAATGTAAGTGGCCGAGTAACTGGCTTACAAACTCGAATTCGTTCAATGGAGCCTAGAGCATTATTTGTGCACTGTTGTGCACATAATCTCAGTTTATGTGTACAGTATTCTTTAGAGGAGATTATACAGATTAGAAATATTATAGGAATGATTAAAGATATAATCAACTTCATTAGAGATTCGCCAAAAAGATTAACCGAACTCAAAAATATCAAACCAGCTAATACGCCACTTTTATCGCAGTATTGCCCTACAAGGTTAGATATTTTTAATAATGTTTAAGGGGGCTAGACACCTTTTTTCTCTGAAATAAGAAGTCACATTTTAATACATAAATGTAAATTAATTATTTCATACTTTTTACATATAAAAGTGGGTATATTTACCTTACCTTAAAACTTTCTCCGATGGGCCTTTTATATGGTCCAGAACGATAGTCATCCATGAAATAAGTTTTTTCACTAACCGTAAGCTTTGAAATTTTCCTGTGGATGGAATGACTTCAGATTTGAACTAAATTACTCCTGAATAGTATAATTCTCATATGAGTGTAGGGATTTAGGATTAAATGTCGGAAAAAATTTTTACATCAGAAAAATTATGAAAAAATATAAAAAATTTAAAAAAATTTTAAAAAAACTCTTGAAAAACAGCACAATTTTTGTTTTCTCATTAGATCAAAAATCCCTACACTCATATGAGAATTATACTATTCAGGAGTAATTTAGTTCAAATCTGAAGTCAATCCATCCACAGGAAAATCTCAAAGCTTACGGTTAGTGAAAAAACTTGTTTCATCAATGACTATGGTTCTGGACCATAAAAAAGGCCCATCGGAGAAAGTTTTAAGGTAAGGTAAATATACCCACTTTTATATGTAAAAAGTATGAAATAATTAGTTTACATTTATGTATTAAAATGTGACTTCTTATTTCAGAGAAAAAAGGTGTCTAGCCCCCTTAAACAAACTTCTAATTTCACTTTAATTAAAAAATTTCACAATAATTGTTATTACATTATATTTAATTATTACAAAATTAATTAGATGAAATGTCTAATTTTGCATGCAATATTTTAAACAATTTTCAACATAATTAATTTAACGAAATTTAATTCAATATTTCAGATGGACTATGCGTATTAAATCTCTAAAGTCAGTATTTGAAAGTGCAAATTATCGTGCCACAATTGATTACTTTCAAGAAAAGTCTGACGAAATTAATATTGATTCTGCTATATCAGCCAGAGCTGAAGGTTTTTGGAAAATGTTATTGACATTTGAATTTTATTTTATTTTGTCCATAATTATTATTGTTTTTGATCAAATAGAAATATTAAATCAGGAATTGCAAAAAAAGAACTTTCTGTTAACGATTCGCATGCAAGTGTCCAAGCCGTTATGGAAAATATTAAAAATATGAGAAGTGAAACAATATTTTCTGAAATCTGGAAAGACATAACAAAAGATGCCGAAACTCTTGGCGTAGAAAACCTATACTGAAACGCCAAAAAAAACACCTAAACGTTTTGAATATTCTTCGAACAATAATATACATATTTTTTCAACTCCAGAAGAATATTACAGGAAGACATATTTTGAAGTGATAGATACAACAATTACATCGTTACAAACTAGATTCGAAAGTGAAACTTCCGTATTAACGTCCGTATTAACATATACGGAGCGCTTGACAAACTTGAATTTATTTAATTAAATAAAAACCGTACTGTCGGTAAGTAGGAATCTGCAATTAACCTACTTTTCAAACGAGCATATCTAACGAAAATGCTAATAGAATCACTCAAAAAAATTCCTGGATATAGTGTTTATGTGTACGGAGCGCTTGACAAAATTTGTTTTCCGAATAAACGCTTGAATGTTGATTTAAAAAATATTGAAATTCACGGTTTTACGTGGCCTTAATGTCTCAGATGTAACTGCTTTTTTCAATGCAAGATCAGAAAATAATGTTCATAATTATCAAGATGATGAACTAGATGAAAGGAGACTAAAAACTGAACGAGATTTACTTCTTATTACCATGAATAATGACGATGCATATAAGATGCATTTAAATAATTTGACAGAAAAAAGAATTTCTGTAAATTCAGAAGCTTCCAAACAAAAGACATCTGTAGACCAACGATGTATGCATAATGGCAATGTAAGTGATTTAAAGAAATTAAGACTGAAAGATATTGTATCGTATTTAATTTATAAAGCTGAATTGAGGTCGATTTTTCCTCAAATGACAAAGTTAGTGAAGCTTTTGCTGACTATTCCTGGATCGTCGTGTACCAATGAGCGGTCTTTCTCTTCACTCAGACGGTTAAAAAACTATTTAAGATCAAACATGCTGCAAGATCGGCTGAACACACTTAGTATTTTAAATATTTATAGTGATATGGCTGATGACTTAGATATTAATAACTTGATGAATAAGTTTATCGAAAAACATAATATCAGAATGAATACATTTGCTGTAATACGTGTTTAATTAACAGATTACTTCAAAATACCATTGACAACCTTTTTTTTTATTTTTTGCTTCTCAGACAAGATACTGTTCCATCCAGACCTGGATCAAACGCCCCCTGACGCCCCTGGATCGCGCGAACGCGCCTGCGTCTGACCTTGCTACCCGCCACGCAGGAAACCGGTAGCGCGCCGCATTTACTCGCTCGCGCGCATTAGCGACGCTTTGTGATCGCGGGCACGCGGCCAATGGGTTTTACGGCGAGCAGCGGCGCGATTATATGATAGGAATATAGCACTTGGTGAAAAGAGTGGTTTTTCGTGTTTTTCACTTCGAGAAGCTACTTCCTGCTTTGATGCAAAGATGATGCGGTGTGTTCATTGTTTGTTTGGGTGCGGTGATGAGAAATTAGATATTTTAATTTTCGTATAATGGACTTAAATGTACGTGGATGGAGTTGTTTAAGCTGATTATGATGTCGTGGACCTTGTAATTGTTTAATCTCGCTTTGGTCTTAAAAATCCAAACCAGAATTGAATAAACCTTCAATTTATATCTAAAATGATAAATAAATTAAATAACGGCATTGAAAAGACCATAATCACTCATCTTAGTATCTCCTGTAACATCAATGTTTCCAGAGACCTCATAACCACCGCATTAAAACCCATAAAGACATTACGCACAATTACCACAACCAACCCTACCCTCTCTCTCGTCCAAACTTCAACCGTGCCGCGATTATCCTACTCGCCTCTCTTCCGCATTCGCACGTCGTCTGCTTGCGCGGCGCTGGTATGTCGGTCAACGAGCGCCCGTCCCATTTAGCTATTACGAGGCTCCTTATCATAAAATTTCCTTTCACCTGCAGGCGCATCTTCTTTTCCTCTCTCTCTCTTTCTCTCACTCCGCCTCTCCCGCGCGAATGAGAAAATTGTGTGAAAGTCATGCGCTTTCACGTGTAGAAGCTTTTGCGCGCGCGCTCATTGAGTCGAGAACGAAGTTTCCTGCGTAATAAGATGGGTGGGGAGAGGATGAAAAAAACGAGGGGATTTAAAAGTGCGATTAACAGGGAGGAGAATGAATGTATGCGGGATGTCGAATAAAGTATGCGAAGATTGTATTGTGTATAACAATGGGATACTGGTGAATTCCAATTGTATAAAACAACCAAACTGATAGATTCTTATACTATAATTTTTTGTTATAAAAGGTTCCAGGGTCATATTAATGACAATTTCAATGACATTGAGCTGGTAAACATACTGCTACATTCCTGAGATTACATAAAAATTCAATACATTAATAAACGTATATAATACGTGTAGGGATTGTATCATTCATTGATCCTGATAGTTGACTTTATCCTCAGGTATTTTTTTTATTTGCTTGGTGCCTACGTCAATTCCGCGTTCAAAGTATCTGAGTATATTAATAACGTTCATGGAGACGTTTTGCGACGTTTTTATCATTTAACAACCAGTTTTGCGACTACGTATATTATTACCATTAAATCATAATAAAAATCGTCAATATAAAAACTTTTCCAGTATAATCTTTTAGTGGATATAATGTAGTTTTCGTATACTTTTTATGTATAAGTATTGTGTGTGTTGCGAGCTACGGCTATAGGTAAAAACATGCGGAAAAACACGCACACACACATACGCACACACATGAGCAAATCCAGATGACGCAGCCACACGACGTTTTCGGGGATTCTCGATTTCCGAGTCCTTAGTGTCACAGTGTGCATCGATAACATAAGTCGCATACGCCATTTAGCTCGCAGAACATTTATACTTGTATTAAATTAACTTACGTACTTTATTTTAACTCTGGTCTTTCTTTATTTTATATACCGCAATAGGTTGTGCTTATAAGCAATTCTACCTTGTGAGAAGTGTGTGTGTGTGGATCTGTGCAGTGATAATTTTGTACTATTATCTGTATTCCGGTCAAAGTAACATGTGAAGTCTCAACGGTGAAATAAAAATTGAGAAGCTGTGCACGAACGTGAATTCAAGAAAAATGGCAGGAGAATATACGGCGCACAGCAAGAGTTGGATATTCGACGGCAAGAATTTTCAAGTCTGCAAATTTCAGATTCAGTCGATATTAATTCCCAATGGACTCAAAGATATTGTTCACGGCACTAAAGAAAAATCTACCTCAGTGTCCCCGGATCAACTCGAGAAATTTCTGACATGCACAACAGCTAACGAAATTCATACAAAATTAGAAGCTGTATATGAACAAAACTCGAACTTAAATCGAGAATTACTTGTACAAAAATATTTTTCCTACAGAATGGAGTTAGGTTGTTCTGTTGTGCAATACGTAACCAAGCTTCAAACCATGGCTCGGTTATTGGAACTGGTAGGCGAGAAGGTTTCGACTGCCTCGCTCATGGCGAGAGTTGTGGATGGACTACCCAGCAAATTTGATGTTTTTTGTGCGGCGTGGGATAATGTCGACCCGAAAAAACAAACGGTGGATACCTTACTACAGAGTCTATTGAAAGAAGAGCGTCGCCTATCAAAGAAAGATGAAGAAAAAATCGCCCTCATCGCATCGAGTTCCAATAATAACAAAAGGCAATATACGCAGACTGATTCGAAGCCCATGGAAACTTCCAGAAACAAAACTTTCCTTTGTTATCTGTGTAAGAAGCCAGGACATTTAGCACGCAATTGCTGGAACAAGAATAAATTTCAAGGTCAGTCAGCTAAACAATTAACGTTTAATTCAAATGTAGCTGCCCAACATATGAGCGCTTTTACAGCGACGACAATAACGTAAGACAGCGCTTTACATCGCTATTGCGATGCGATTGGAGTTGGTGATGTTCTGATCGAAAGGCTAGTCAAGAACGAATAGAATATCTTTGATTCTAACGGCAGCTACTTGTAAATATCAAATATGTGTGACCTTGATGGTGATGCTGTCCAGAATCGACCCCTGGTGATATAAGAAGCCAGAAAAAGCTTTGAAAACAACGCCGTATAAGGTATGGACGGAGCAGAAGCTATCTATAAGCCATTTGCGAGTGTATAGAGCCAAGTATATCTTCACATAAACAGTAGAGAGGATTAGATCGAATATATCTAAAAAGGTGATTTTTATCGGTTACCAAAATGAGTCAAAAAATTATATGACAAGGAAAGCAGAAAAATGATAAACTCAAGAGATGTCGTTTTTTAATAAGACGACATGATTAGAAATTATAGAGAGAAATTATAGAAATTATTAAGATTCGTCAAATAATGTCAAGAAAATACTTAGAGTGGAGATATTGCATATACGTACTTTTCGTATGGCGCGTTGACGACACAAGTCGCGTGCGTCATTTAGCCCGCACACTAAAATTATCACTGCGATACATCTGGTAGAACATTTATACATGTATTAATAGTATATTGTGTGCCAAGGGTGTAAAGTGGGTCTTTTTAGACCGAGTGTGGGATTGCAGTACGAGTCGAAGGTGAGATAGCACGAGCCGAAGACGAGTACTGTAACCACACGAGGTCAAAAAACCCACTTAGCTCTTGGTGCACACCATATTTTTTGTACCGCAAGTATAGATTTTTGCGTTTTCTCAAAATATCGATGATTTTCTTAAACGATCTTGAAAACTCCATTCAAAAACGACAGCGGACGCTTTTAGATTTTTTACCGCCCGCTACGGCGAGCAGCGGGCGCTTTTCAGTTTTTACTAGGGCTTCACGAGACTCCAAGAATATTATTGATCTTGATTTGTCTTGTATTGAATTTTCAAGACAATACCGAGACAATATAATGTGTAAATTTTTCAAGACAATATCGAAATTAAATGAACCAAGAATATTGTTATTGACAAGATTTTTAGTGGAATTCTTTTCATTGATTAACAAATATTTACGTGAATAACTACAGTCTTATCAGTGCATATGGGTAACTTCATGTCAAGTGTGACAGGTCAAAATTTTAAAATTGCTCAAAATTTTTTTACTAGTTCCAAATTAGCCCCAAAACACAACCCTAGATTTTTAGAGCAAAATATTCAATCGTTCAAAAGTTAGAATTTATTGAAAATTTGAAAATTTTGTATTTTTTCATAAATCTTCAACATTCATGATTTTTTAACTCAAAAACTTGAAACTTTTTGTATAGCACATTGAATGGGAAAAAGTTTCCAAATTGTAAGGAATTGCTCAGAATTTTTCCAGATTGATGCCAATTATATTGCTAATTTATACGTAAGAAAATACCATACAAAATATGCTTAAGGCGGCTGTGACATGATTAATATCCCTCGACAAAGGCTAAAAATTTGATACAAAATGTTACTTTTAAAATGAAACCTTGATGAAAGTGGAATGCAAACTCAGAAACTAGTAACAGACAATTGAAACTGTCAAAACAGTGAAAAGTTCTATAACAGTACTATAACAGTACTATAATAGTATTTTTCACGGGGGGGGGGGGTTTAGGAGACATGTACCTCTGCAAATCAGTAAATGGTCAAGGAATCTTTTTATGTTTTTGCGATCTAAATAAAAAAAAAGCTTCGAGTCTGCGCAGTAGAGACTGTCGCGGATGGGGCGCGCGCCTTCAAATGACGAGTGAATTTAAGCTAGAGGAGTCCGGTGTTATGTAGACGTGTAATACAAGGCAAAATAATTATGTAAATAATTCTTAACCCCAAGTAGGCGGGGGATGCGAGTTCCACGCGTATACGTGAGCGGGTCAGACGTGCATACAAGGCAAAATAATTATGTAAATAATTCTTAACCCCAAGTAGGCGGGGGATACGAGTTCCACGCATATAAGGGAGTCATGTAGACATGCAAAAATAAGCAAAATGATTATTTAAACAATTCCTCCGGCTACTTGGGTTTAAAAATTGTTTAAATAATCGTTTTACTTATTTTTGCATGTCTACATGACTCCCTTATATGCGTGGACCTCATATCCCCCGCCTACTTGGGGTTAAGAATTATTTACATAATTATTTTGCCTTGTATGCCCGTCTGACTCGCTCCCGTATACGCGTGGAACTCGCATCCCCCCCAAGATGCAAAGCACGACGCAGCGTAGCACGGCACAGGGCAGGGCAGGACGGTGCATTTGTGGAAAGTCCCTTATAGGCCGTGTCACAAACTTCCTCCGTCGATAACTATTATCGAAATCGGAGGGGGTCATGGGGTGAGAATGTCTTACGGACGTGGATCTCTAGAGCCGCCCGAGGTGTGTGAGCGCGTTCTTTTGCGTTGCCTAGCGTTGTTTTGAAAAAATGAACTTTTTGTTTCTGTCATTACTGTTCTGACATTGTCACGGAGAAGAAGGTATTTTTTCTCTCCCGAATATTCAGTTCTCAATCTGTACTCTTTCAATAAACGTTGCTGTTTTCATTTTCTTTAAATAAGTCTTCTTTTATTTCTGCGCGAGTTTTGTCATTTAAATTTATTATAAAAGTATAATGAATGGGTATTACATTTATATAAATAAAAAATAAATTTTGAAAAAAAAACAAGATTATCAAGACAGTAGTGATACAAGACAATAATTTCTTCTTCAAGAACAAGACAATATTCGTATTTTCAATATTTTTCAAGACCGATTTCAACATTTTGTATTAATATTGTCTTGTCTTGACTCTTGTGAAGCCCTAGTTTTTACCGCCCGCTGGTCGACAAGCGGTCGCTTTCGGTTCTATTAATAGGTTCAAAAAACGCGAAAATTATGCTTGCGAAAAATTAACTTACGCATTTTATTTTAACTCTGTCCTTTTTTTATTTTATGAACTTCAATATTTTTACAACTAGAGTATCTCGACAAGTCCAAAACTGTCAATTAATTGAATCCAAATGAAAAGTTACAGCATCCCGTAATGCAATCGCATTCTTTCAACATTTAATAATACAGTTTGAAAAGATCGCAATAACTAATTGAAAACAATTTCTTTTTACGCATATAACATAAGAGTGACCTTGTCTGACCGATCCCTTTTTTACTCTCATTTCAGGTAGAATAGCAGTAATACTCTTCGGACTTCTTGCCCTGACAATAGGCATCATACTCAGCAGCATACCATGGGTCGATTACGTAATTCTACGGGTAAGTACCTTTTGTCTCCTATCACCTCCTCGTAATTTATCTAACCCCACGAAAAAACGGTACACACCCATACATAAACTTCGACGACTAATGTACCGTGCGAGCTACATCTGAAACAATCGAGAACGCCGGCCGATAAAATCACGAGGCGTGAACTTGATACTGTTACCTCACTCTCGGGCGCGTGAAGAAACAGCGACTGGAGAAATTACATTGTTATAAACGCCGAGAAAGACTGACAGGTGTAGCGTACGTGTATAATTGCGCACTTGCCCGCGAAACGTGTGTTTGTTCTGATTTAGCGACGCGTTCCCCGTACGTGTTTTTTCGCCTCTCTTTCCTTATGAACTCGGAGAGTTCGCGCGGCAAAACTCTTTGCAAGCGGTGGCGAATTAAAAAGCGCGCGCATACCGCGCGTGTTTACGCCGGAGGCTGTTTGCACGAAAACGCACGGGATTGATTAATTAATCGTCCTGCGCTTTTTTTGGAAAAGCTGCGGAATGCTTGCTTTTTCTGGATATAACATACTTTTTCCAGCCTGTTATTACTGAAATAACAAATTTTTCGCGACTACGTCTGTGTTACTTTCCGCTATTTGCTGTACATTACAAATTGCTTTGCTTTTTTCTACGACATGGAAGATATACAAACCACCTCGGCCAATACTTTATCGCAGGAGCTATGCAAATAGATAAACGCAAAAAATTGCTGGAATAACCTCGAGTCAATATAACTTTTCCTCTTAACCGTTGAATTAATAAAGTAGAAATCCGACTGCTGTTATCCGCGCTATACAGTCGAAGAAAGTAAAACACCATTGACCCGTATTCACCTGCCAATTTTTCGTCCCGCTAACCAAATGCTCCTGTCAATTGAGCCGCATACACGTGCGTACAACTGTCACCCTCACTTATTCAATAACATCTTTGAGGCGGAAAAAGCGCTAATCCCCCGGTTCTTTTGTCATTTTACAACAGCAATTGAGATTGTGGAACGGCTCGCTGAGCTTTCAATACTGGCAGAAACCGGGTGTCGTGCGCCTCACCAAAGTGTACATATTCAACGTGACGAACGCCGAGAACTTTCTGAGCTTCCAAGAGAAGCCGAAGCTGCAGGAGGTCGGTCCCTTCATCTACAGGTGACTTGAATTTTCTTTATTTGATAACGTATTATCGGGTTCATTAAAAATCATCCTGGTTGTTATATACGCATTACCGAGTTATCGCTATTTATAAACTAGACTAGCAAAAAATGAACGATTTTATAAAAAATATTAATTATATCATGGAATATTGTTTCCGCGTACACGACAAATAAGTAAAACATAATTGTTGATGCATTTTCCTCTACGAAATTATTCACACAAACATTGCAGTATTTTACCTTGTTTATATATTGAAGGTGAATTAATTTAATTTTCAACCACAAAAGTTGTCTGCGGGATCAACCATTAAAAAAAGTATTACCGGGAAATAACACAATAACGAAAAAAAATTGAATATTACGCTGTGCCATCAAATATATCAAAAGGATTATATACGTATATAATTACTTTTGTACTTTTTGAAAACAAAGAATTACATTATACATATACGTGTATTAATTAATTATTTATAAATCTTTACACAAGTTATAATCAATTAATACTCAAGATAAACAGCTACTGGGCACACTTGTACTCGCAGAATAACGCTTTTTCTTTACAAGAATGTGAAGGAAATACACTCACGCATTTACAATTAAAAATATTTATCCAGTTGATTACCATCCAGACTTGCAAATTATAACTTTCAACTAGGACTCTTACCTATCAATTAAACCGCGCGTAAAAACGTCTTATAAGTCCACTCTCTCTTTCTCCCTCTTTCCCTCTCTCCTTCTCTTTATAACAAATACCCAACAAATAGCCCCATAAAAGCCACCGCGTCATAATGTTAACTGTCCTCCATAGCCGCAAGCTCGAGGATTCACCAAACTCTTCTCCATAACCAGGTATCTGGCACACTCGCGGCTAATGGGCTCCATTGTCTGTGTATATACCGAACGCGTCTTTCTCTCATAGCGGCGACGGCGGCGGCGAAACGTGAAGTGATACACACACACGTATATATACACACAGCGCGCGAGTGGCCTATTGGCGATTCAGGTCGATTTCTATATCGCGCGCTATAGGAAACGAGTCCGCGCGGTCCATTCATTTCTCGTCCGCTTGCTGCAGCTCTAATGAGATTTCTCGCGATCCGACGCGGAGATTACACTAGGCGGATTTGCACTTCGCTTTTTTTTCGGGGGAGAAGACGTTTCGCAGTCTTTTGTGAGCCGAGCAGATGTTTTTATTGCTTTCGCAAAGTGGATAACGGTGGTAATCGAGTTGGTTTTTTTTTGAGGGTGGATAGCAGGTTCTTTGGTTGATAAGTAATCAGTAATGTCGAGAGGTAGTCGTGAAACAACAATTGACATTTTCCAAAGAGATTAACGGCGCGGTTGCGGAATGTGACTGAAGAAACTACTCGGTGAGATCTCTATCGTTTTCAGAGCGTACGAGAATTTTGTGTTTTGTTGTTTGGTGCACTTTGCAGGATGGGCGTTTGATAGAACGAGAAAGTATTTGTGACAAGTGATTGGAGAGATGATTGCTACTAGAAATTTAATAATTTTTTAATAATATTATTATTAATAAAAATATTAAGTACACATCACAGAATATTGAAGATGTAAAAGAATTTTATACCACTCTAACCTCAAAATCACAACTTTGATATGATTTTTCGGCGCTCGTGGTATAAAATACCGTTCGAAACTAGTGCGTAAGTCGATTATTTAGGTGGTGTGACTTTTTCGCACTCGCTTCGCTCGTGCAAAAAGTCACACCAGCTAAATAATCGACTTCCCCACCCGTATCGAAATGTACTATAATTTTATCTGTACATCTTTTACGGATATAATCAACGTTAACCTTTACAACATTCACCTTTTATATTTAAGATGAATATACCATTATGAATAATTGATTGATGACGTTGTTAATAAAAAGGTTTACAAAAAAAATTACTTCTGACTAACTAACTACAAAGCTCAAAATGGTTCGAAAGAATCGTATTTCGTAAATTTTTGTTAAAAACTTCATCGTAAACAATTCATTTGCATGAGAACTCCATATCATTATCCGTATACCAGATATTATACCCAATATCTGGCAGAGATAAACCTTCAGTATTTATAAACGTGCATTACATAATAAACTTACTTACCACACACGCATATCCACGTATCTATCGATCAAACTAATCAATCTAACGTCTATACTTATGATGTAAACGCGTGCTAGGTGATTGGAGGTCAAGGGGTACGACAATCGTCTCCGGAGCGGTGACGCAAAAAAATCTAATTGCGTTTTTTCTCGCCACGCTCGTGTCTAATTTCACTTGCAGATAGTTTATGTATATAATTAAATGTCGCTCACCGTCATCGTATAGAATTCAAAAATCCAACTTTTTATCCCTTCCAGCCGATCTGACCTCTAAATTCTCGATATCATAACTACTTTCGAAACGCGATGAAATAAAAAAAATCGTGCTACTATGAATTCTGACGACTTCTTCCTGTGAGGCAACCCATAGCTGACTTTGACCAAAACCAACGACCTTGATCAACCTTTGCAGTTTAAAGTTCCAAGTTCCTCCTTTCTTGCTCGTATAGCGTACGTGCGAAATTCGATTTCTACATCAGGAACCACAACAAAGCGCGAAAGAAACGATCGTTTACCTTTGTGCGGACAAGGTCGCCCGGGGTCAAAGAAACTTCGGGGCTGCGCGCCGAGCGCCGATTGTCCGACATCAAGGCAGGCGGCTTGTCTCGCGTTGTTCATAATGGACGCTTAATTAATGGCGCGTGATAGAGCGCGAAAATTATGTGTTAAAAAGCGAATATCCGTTCTTTCTTTTTGGGCTTATAAATAGTGAAGATCCAGTCAAATATATAGGTTTTTATAATATATAATTTAATTCAATGCTGCGTTTATAGATTTTATTGCAATTCGTTGAAATGAATCGTAATGTCACGCTCGTGGATATATAATTGCATAGAAAATTGATTTTTTTAACGGACACACGAGAGGCACGTGTTTTTTCCTTGATCGAAAAAAAAATTATTTGCTCAAGATCTCGGAGGCTGAATCGATAATTTCAGCGTTCAGCTGGCCATTCACCTCAGACTAAATTAAATTAAATTAAATCTATACCTGCACGTGTATTCACGCAATACACGTGCAGATAGATTTTGGAAAATTTCAAAGCACAAGGTCGTGTGGATAATTGGCCTTTTAGAATTCGCATTCGGTCGAAGAATTGTTTCCAAAATGTTATGTCAAGTCGGATTCCGTGATAAAAACTATAAGACAGATAGTTTCTTTGTTACCATTCAAAATTATAAACGTCAAGGTAATAATATCGTCTATCTGTTCATTCAACATAAATTATCATTTTTGTAACTTTACGAACTGCATTTTTACATTCGATGAATAATAAAAAGTGACTAAATTTATAACACAGAAAACAGAATGTCTTTCGGTATTTTGTTACAAATTTTTAAAAATTATAAAAATCTGTTGATATCTCTAAAATCGATTAGTTTCATACCGGCAATCAATTCACATAAACACTATATTATTTTCTTAATTATTTCCACCAGGAATCCCGACTTTCCCTACCCACTCCTCAAAAACTATGTATATCTCTATTAAGATCTCTAAAACTCGTGCAAAGAGTTACATCACACCGCGGGCCCCGCGCATTAGACTAATCGTATGCGCTACGCCGGGGGGCCCATGGCGCGGGAAACCCGACTTTTTTGAGGCCCCCGCCCGGAGCAGGTATACCTATATACGTGCGCTATTATTCAGACGCGTGCCGACGACCTTCGAAGGCTTCGGGGGATTACGTGTGCGGTCGAAATTCTTTTCATTGAGATTTGCAATCTTTCGTTGATTGAGGCGTGGAGGATTATCTTATCGGGGGGTTGTCGGATGTCGAGTCAGCAGTTTTTAGAAGGCAATTTATGAACGGATTCCGTTTTTCGGGATAAAATTGAGATTTCATCTGATATAAGCGAGTGTTTAAAATAAATATAGCTAGATGCGACGGTCTGATAAAATTTGAGATTTACAGTGGGTCAGTTGCTGCTGATGTTGGTGATCGTGGTGGGGTTTATATATTGTCCAGGAAAATTAAAAATATTTCAACTGAACTGCAAGCATTTTTCGAATGAGCTTTAATATAAACTTATAATAATTAATAATAAAATGTAATATGGAAAGACAACATTGCCGAATTCACGTCTCAATATAACATTACTCATCGTTTAATTTCCAATACAATTAAAAACCAATCAGGATATATCAATCACCGCGATTTCCATTTTTTTTTAAGATGAATTCCCGTACATAAAATACTGCTGTTATAAATATTACAGCGCATATTTCAAGCGACGTCAAATCCAACGTACAATAAAAAAAAATCGCTCCATACAAAACGTCGCATCCGCATGAAACACGTCGACTAAAAAAAAAGCAACATCTCATCCTACACTTTGTAAACACACCGCCACGCGCATGTCCCTTCATTTATCATCCTCGAACAATGGCCATTCCGCCTCGTGTGCGAGATAACGATCTCGCGAGCTCGCTCGATAATCGCTGATTTACGCACGCCTGGCTCAATTAGCGCGTCACTTATACGGCAGCGACATGACCTGTCGATAAATCCGTCAGCTCCCGGGATCCGCGCGCGAGTCGGCTTCAATTGCTTCTTTTACTCTCGCGACGTGCGCGTATATAGTTACGCAATGTGCGCACGCGTCACTGTCTCTATACTCAAGAGTTTGCATTGTCCAACGACACACGAGAGGCTGATGCATGTATATGTATATCCACACACTTTCCATTCTGGGCGCTTAAAATTTTGCGGGGAATGCGCGTAATTTTTGCCAAGTGCTTATGCAGCCCGTATGTATCGGACTGGATTTATGATTGTTTAATTTAAAGCGCGCTTGTGAAAGTCCGCCGAGGTTTGCTCGCGGAATTCCAATTCGGTTGCGCGCGCGTGGATGAAAAGAACGCGATTACTTTTTGAAGAATGATTTATCAAGTTTATGGATTCGACGCTTGGAGATAGAAGAAATGGAACTTTTACTATAATTTTAAACTGTAATTAGAGAAAGCTGAGGAGGGGGACGGCAGGTATCGTAACGCGTAGAACGTAATTGAAATTAATACGCATAATGATTTAAGTGGTTAATCAGCATATATCTGCGCTGTAAAAACGCGCGAAAATTCAACAATTTTACCGGCAATATAGCTCTTAACCGCAGCTGCGCGGAAAGTTATCGGTTATTCATATGTGATATTTCCCCAACATCATCCGTTCCCCACCGCAGGCATTTACTCACAATATCCACGAATCATTCATCCTCGTGACAATCCACCTGTCATCCGAACCAAAAAAGAAAAAGAGTCAACGCCGCGCGGCGACCTTAACTAATCACGCACTCCGCGCACGTCTCGCATGCAAAGCACTCGGCGCGCGCGCTTTCTACGGAAGTTCGCGATGCATTACGCGCCGTATTACGCGGACATTACGCAGCGATTACGCGCTACGTAGCGAAAGAGTGAGTGCATTATACGCTCGCTCGCCCCTTTTGGAATACACGCGCGCGCGTCGTCCGCGTTTATTATATGGGCGCGATTCGGAGGGAGAGATCGACGCTGACATTGAACTCGCGCTTGTTTACACTGCCGTGCTCGTGCGTCTATATATAGCATCAAATTGGCAAAAGAAGGTTTTTTTATAGCGTGCAAAATCGTTGGAGTATAGGTATATACCGGCAGCAGTTGGGTATAGAGTGACGTTGAATAATCGAGTAATCGGGGTTTGCTCGCTGTTAGGAAGTCTGCTGGAGGCAATGTATATTTAGCCGGTGATTGGTGCGCGCGCGGTTTACGAGGGTCATTTGACAAGTACCTAGCCTCACCGCCAGATGGTGCCACTATCGCACCAGAAATACACTACAGTGCAGTATCTTCCTGTAAACGGTTACAGACGAAATTTCAGCCGGATTGGAGTTGTAGTTTATTTTTGAGAGCGTGTGAAAGCAAATGTGTCCGTTGATTTTTGAAAAAATGGAGAAAGAACAATATCGGTCGGTGATTCGATTCTTGTTTTTGGAAGGGAAATCGCGCAGTGAAATTAAAGAACGCTTGGATGCAGTGTATGGGGATGCTTCTCCTTCGATGGCGACCGTTAAATTTTGGTATAACGAGGTTCAACGTGGTCGTACGTCGGTTTTTGATGATCCACGCCCAGGTGCTCCGAAAACAGCCACTACGGAGGAGAACGTGACAAAAATACACGATATCGTTTTGTCAGACCGCCGATTAAAGGTGCACGAGATAGCTGCGATAGTAGGCATCTCAGAAGAACGCGTGTGGCATATCCTACATGAGATTTTAGGCATGAGGAAGCTGTCAGCAAGGTGGGTGCCGCGTTTGCTGACTGCAGACAACAAGCGCATCCGTGTGACCAGTTCAGAGCAGTGTTTGGAGCTGTTTAATCGCAATCCAAAAGAGTTTTTGCGTCGTTACGTGACCGTCGACGAAACATGGATTCACTACTACACTCCAGAGACCAAGGAGCAGTCAAAACAGTGGACCTTACCCGGTGAACCTGCTCCGAAGAAGGCGAAGACGGTCCCGTCGGTCGGAAAGGTGATGGCCACTGTTTTCTGGGATTCTCAAGGTGTGATTTTTATTGACTATCTGGAGAAGGGCAAAACGGTCACAGAACAGTACTACGCCGAACTATTGAGCCGATTTGACGCCGTGTTAGAAGAAAAACGGCCCCATTTGTCTAAAAAGAAAGTGCTTTTCCACCACGATAATGCACCGGCTCACACTTCTGCACTCGCCACGGCTAAATTGGTCGAATTACGCTACGAACTGCTGCCCCATCCACCGTATTCTCCAGATTTGGCTCCGTGCGACTTTTTTTTGTTTCCGAACCTAAAAAATTCGCTCGCCGGGAAGAGATTCCACTCCAATAACGAAATAATCGCCGCCACGGAGGCCTATTTTGCAAACCAAGAGAAAACATTTTTTTCAACGGGGTTAAAAAAATTGGAACACCGCTGGACCAAGTGCATTCAACTAAAAGGAGACTACATTGAAAAATAAATTTTATTTTTTGTAAAATTTTGGTGTTTTCATTTGTAGGCTAGGTACTTATCAAATGACCCTCGTAGTAGGAAGTTTTTTAGACTTTTGAGGGTTAGTCCGGGCGCTGACGGGGGTCTGAGTGAGACATTTTTAATATAGGAGGTCGCCACGGTAACCAAACGTTTTTTAATGTATTTTGAGCCGTAGAATCCGAATTTTCTGGTCTCAGGGCCTAAAAATGGTCAGTTTTCTTTTATTTAACATATGAATGCAAAAAAGACGATTTTTACCTATTTTCATGGAATGTATATGTGTGATACATAAATTTATATGTATTTCAAGGTGTAGAATCCAAATTTCGTGTTTTCTAGGCGTGAAAGTTGTTAGGTTTTTTTTTGTTTAATAATTAAATATAAAAATGACGATTTGTGAGTATTCTCATGGAATGTATACATGTGATACATGATTTCATATGTATTTTGGTTGTTAATTAGGCTGAAACCATCAAATTCGAGTTCTGCGCCTAAAAATACATATGAAATCATGTATCACACGTATACATTCCATGAGAATACGCCAAATTAATCATTTTTGCATTAAATTGTTAAATAAAAAAAAAACCCTGACAATTTTTACGCCTAGAAACCATGAAATTCAGTTTCTACGCCTCAAAATACATAAAAAAACATTTGGTTACCATGGTGACCTCCTATATTAAAAATGTCTCACTCAGACCCCCGTCAGCGCTCAGACTAATGTGTGATGCTGTTTGCGAATACTTTGAATAAAAAAGTCGGTCGAATTGAAGTTTGACCTCGGCAGAAGAAAACGTCGATAAAAAATATTAAAAAACGATTACTATTTTTGCTTATTGTCATAAAATACTTAAATAAAAAGTTATTTCCTTATTATGATGTATATCTCAATTTCACGTAAACAGAGTTATTATAACGCGAGGTGACCTTTTATAAAAGTGAAACAAAATTTTAACTTTTTGCGGTTACGTGATAATGTACAATGTCAATATGGGAAATGAGTGTTGTGGATTCTGCGAAGTTCAGTGACATTGAATAAATTTTGACACTTCCACGCCAATGCAACCTTGTATTTTAATGTATCAGTTTATGGCGTTGAAGAAACAATAATTCAGATACGAAAGTAATCTTGCTCCTATTAACATTGCATAAGAATAACCAATTTTACTATAAATATCGATTTAGTTTAAATAATTAACTTAAATGTCATGAATAAATTCCTCATAAAATACACCTATACAAAATATTTAAAAGTTGTGATGATGTGATGATAGAAATTATAATAAATATTTATATCTGCATTCTTTATGATTCTCATAGTAATGCGTCAAGTATGATAACACCAACAAATACATAATATTAATATATACATATATTGAAATCTACAAGCTCATCAACCCATTATTTTTGTAAATGACTCATACAAAAGCCCTTGAAAACGTCTAAGTAGAAAAAATCGGGTCAGAGAAATATTTATCAGTAGCATCGAAAAAAAATCAAAAACCACTCGAAGTGACATTGAATTTATTAAACTCGTAACAGGTTTCTTTCAGTAGTCTAGTCGAATCGAACTTCAGACCAACAGAGCACCAATTGAGTAACCCAGATATAATACTAAGAAACCGCAGACATAAACACACGATTTTTATACTCCCTCGCGCTACTGATAAAAATCTTAAATTCCCCTTGATAACCTCGCCATATAGCGAATATTTCCCAGGTGGCGCATGCAAAAAAAAAAACGATATGCAAAAAAGGAGGGCGAATTCGGCTAATGGCGATTGGTCGGGTGAAACTAGAGCACCCTCGCGTCGTTTGAATAATGAGTCATTGCTCGCCGTCCTTAATTAACGGTGAATTCATGCACGCACACGTTTCGTCGCACGAAAAAACTGTATTGGAAAAATACGTGGCTATAATAATACGTGGCCCGCAGTTGATTGTAGTTGTAGGTTCATTCCAATACGTTGCTATAGCTATAGAAAGAATAATGGCAAAATACTTATCTTTCACTTAATTATTTAATATAAAAAAGTTAAACGTTTTTGATTGTGCGAGCAATATAAATAACACAATTAATTTCAACCTTCATTTCCATCTTATGAATAAAAATAAGAGAACTTAAAGTTATATCAAGGCTCACACGGCGAGATTGTATCTGCCTGTCTGACCATACGCGAGATTTTTCTACTTTTACAAAAGCTTTTTATCTCACTTCTCATTTATAACTTCGTGACCCAATAACAAGTCTCCCCCGTAAATAAACATTTACGTAACTGCAATCTCCCCACCGAGTACACGCACCTAAATCTTCAACAAAGAAACACAACCACCTTGAAACTCAAAATCAATGCGGGTACTTTTCAACTGCCTTAAAGGATAGCCAGTATGTTTATTTTCGCTTACACACGCTTATACGTCAAACCACCTCTAAATCAAAAAAGCCGCACGAACCAAAGCTCGATCCGTTCCGTTCATTTTTCAGCTACACACGCGGCGTCTTTTTTGCTACCTACCAAAATTACCGCAACGTCTATGTCACGACACCTGATTGACAGAATCCAAAACACACATACACAGCGGGCATTCGATACACTTGACCCACTCCACATTCAAATAGACCCACACCTTACAATTACACACTGACCACCGCCATACACGTATACACAACCCATTCTTTCGCAAACACCCTCGTCGAGATTAACGCTCGCGCGAGCGGAGTGACACTTTCTCGCCGCACGGCGGACAAAGATCGCCGAGACTGTCTCTCTCTCAAGAGGCGCATAATACTCGATACCACTTGCGAGGGGCCCAACTTTCATAATGCCCATATGGCATAATTCCCGAGCACGCTGCCGTCGTCGTTGTCGCTAGGACGCCTTCACGTCCTTTACGTAACCCATTGCGCGCGCGCAAATATTACCGTAATAGATGCAGGGTCGCCTGCGAAAAAAAGACGCGCGCGCTTTTGTGTGTAAGCGCGCGACGCGCTGCAAAAAGTGAAAGCGCGTATACGTATGAGCACTCGGGGAGAATCGCGCGGGGGTTATATTCGCGGGCTTTAGTTGAGAAAGTTGGGTATATGGGAGTATGATGCTGCAGCGGAGATATCGTTGCAGCGAGTTTGCACGAGCCGATGAAGTGGGTGTAATGAGGTATCGCGTGTGCCGACCGGCTGGCCGCACGTGTGGATTTGCATATACATATATACATATATACGCGCACATCGGCTGGAAGTTGTAATGGGAGTTTGTATGGAAATTGGAAGCCGCCGCGTGGAAAGTTATAGCGAAAGATCGCCGTCTCGCCGCGCTACGCCGCAGTAAAAGTGAAGTTCGCTTAGGTGAAATTGAGAGATTATTATCAGCGATTATTTTTTATTCAATCATCGCGGTGAAATTTTTTAAATACAACTGCAATGAGAAGAGTTCGCGTAGCTGAGTGATAATGAAAGCAATAAGATTTTATCGAGAACTGGTTGGTTGAAAAAATTCGTTAAAAAAACACAAAAGACTTTTGGTATAATCTATTAACGCTATAAATTTTGTTAATCAGGTGTGAATTTGATTAGATTATAAAATAACGTAAAAACATTTTGATACAGTAGATTTAACGAGACTATAAATATGTATACTCGCAGACAACAATAATTTGAATACAGTGACATCATTTAGATTCCTTTCAGGAAATAAAGCTTGATGATATAATTACGACCGTTACAAGAAAAAAAAATTCTGAAAAAAGATTTCCTGTTTTTAAATTTCAGCGTAAGTCTATACTACGGTAGAATTGTATGAAAATGCTAATATTTTGTGGAAGTTTATTTATAACGTACTATTTTTTAACATAATGTGAATTACAGTAAACAATTACAATTTAGTTATTATTTTCATTAAAATAACATCATTCTACATTTAATTGATAATCTTATCATTATCAAATCTAGAAGAAATTCGTATAAATTTACTAATATAATTTATCATATTTTACAGGGAAGACATGGAGAAGGTAAACATCGTTTTCCACAACAATGGAACGGTGACTTACCAACACAAAAAAATTCTCAATTTCGTGCCTGAAATGTCTAAGGATGGGGATCTTCGAGTCCTCGTGCCCAACATTCCACTTCTTGTAAGTTCGAATAGGGTTTACGTTTATTAAATTCAGACCTTACTTTTACATCCCAAGTAAGAATTATCGCTTGAAAATAGTTCAATATCACTCATCAATAACATACCACATAACAAATTTAACGACATGTCGTAATTAACAATCATTTAAGCTCCATATAATATTTAATTTTATATAACTAAAGATTCATTTACGTTATACAGCGAAGTCGAATATTTTCCACGGATATTAAAATAGCATAATCAGCTAATTTAATCTCAAACGCTATTTTTTATTATCCGTAGTGCTATAAAAAATAATCTCTTTGATTTTTTTATATATTTGAAGTCACAACTAACGGATTTCGTAATCACATAACTCATGTACTAAATGAATGGATTTCATGAAATTCTTCGTTAGAAGTGGGCTTTATATAAGCATACAATATAATAACAGAGTCAAAGTTTTGGAGAATATCGGAAGCAAATAAGACCAATGAGTCTACCATTTCCTCGGTAAGGCCTGAGCGAAGGTCTAACTTGTAATTTATTTCTGGCATTAGAATAGTTGCAGAACACAACACTGCCTTTTTCAACTTACGTCAAGTGCGAGCCTTTTTCCACGCGCACTTTTCGTGAGCCGAAATAGCTGCGCACAATTATCGATTTTTGAAATTACTCATAGGAGCCGTTTCATGTGTAGCAATTATCCGTGGACCGGGAAATCAGATCGTTACAAGCCAGTTTTAGCGATACGGTGTTGATGCATGCCAAGCTTTTCTTCATGAATAAATGAGTTAATACTAGGTATATAATTAATTTTTAGGGTAAATAATAATTTACCAAATATACCTGTTGCAATACATTCCTGAAACTGAATCATTTGAAGTGTATAGTAATGAATTAGACGTCTCAATTTAGAGGAAAAAATTTTTATCCTATATATATGTTTATATTAGTAATCATTTTAAAAATTAAACCATTAATTTCGTTAAAAAATTAACTTTATTTCTATGGAAAATTTTCTCCAACTATATTGTGTCTCATATCTGATTTACGGTTTAGCAATCCTGTTTTTACGACAACACTGTAATTTAACTTCTACATTTTAAAATTACTTTTATAAAAAGACATTAAACAATACCTCTAACCAATAACTTAAAAAGTAAATAAATATAAATTTTTTAATCTTCATAATATTTAGAAATATTTCTGATTATGCAAATACTTCAAACAGTAATTTTAAAGAAATCAAAATATTAACTTCATGTATTTATTTTACTTCTCTCTTTCTTCATACTAATTGATGTAGCCATTCCGACAGCTTAATTTCTTCCACAAACATCTATCAGTACCACCCATAACATGATATATCTGATAAGAAATCGATAGTATTAAATAAGAAGCACACAAAAATTAATCACAACAAACATTGTTAATTAACACGAAATCATTGTTCCTTGCAGACTCTATCGACGCAGAGTAAGAGTTTACCACGCTTTCTCACGATGGGCCTATCCATGTTCCTCAGCGGGATGGATATGAAGCCCTTCGTGCCCGTCACGGCCCAGGAGCTAGTCTTCGGCTACGACGATCCGCTAGTCAGCATAGCCCATCGGTTCTTCCCTAAGACGCGTCGTCCCATGAGCCAGATGGGCCTATTACTCGGTGTAAGTATATTATTCTTCTTCCATCATGCCTCTCCTCTTCTTATTCTCTTTCTCCGTCTGTACAGACGCGACGGGTCGACGGTAAAATGTGCTTATTGAAAGCGGCTGCCTTTTTCGGCGTCAGCTGCTGCTGCGCCTCGTTTTAACGGCCCCCCTTTTTTGCATGTAAAAAGAAAAGGTTGCTCTCGACAGCGTGTATTTATACGGTTTGCACGCGGTGAGATGAAAAAACGGGTGCGGTAAAGTGCTCTGGGGTAAGGTTATTCAATGACGACGTGTCTGGACGAGGAGATGATGGCTTTCGAAAGAACCGAGCAGCTGCGGTCGCAGATAAGAATGCCTTTTTGGAATACGTGATTCATTGTTTAAAATCTTTAATAACAATAGTTCAATAATTGTATAATATGTTATTGCGTATGTAATGGGGTAGAAGTAAATTCTGATATTCTGTCGAAGGGCTTGAAAAGTTTTAGATTTATCGATTAATTTCTGCATTACAACTGCGCAACATATTATATGAAAATTCAAATAATGATCTTATGCAGATAGAATATATTAACGACTCTTCTGGTATTTCCAAGTTTCTTGTTTAATTTCACACTAAAAGATACTTTGTTCTTACAGAGAAATGGGACATTAGAAGAGGTTTCTACTATTTATACGGGTCATTCGGATATGAAAGAATTTGGTCTTCTGAATAGACTAAATGGTATGGATCGACTACCGTATTGGCCAGATGCACCATGTAATTCAATTCGAGCTTCGGAAGGTAAGAATGAGAAGATTACAATTTATGCCGTCATTATGCATAGCAAATTTATGCAATTAAATTTGTTAACACTTTTTATTTAGTTCCTAAAAAAGTTTGACCTTATCTTTCAAACAAAAAAAAAACTGAGGGCAACGTACGTTCTAATTACTTGTAGTCTACCTCTGTTTTTGCCACTAGAAGAACTGATAGTATAAAATCCTTTTATTAAAATCGACATTTTTTTGTCCATCAGCCATCATTAGCAATAATTGCTTATCTGAAACCAGCACAGCCGCATTAGCTCATCGGTATCATTAAAATCGGCCTCTAAATAAGATTTTAGTATACGCGAAGCCCTGCAAAAAAAGGATCAAAAACATTCAAACAAAATTCCTAATGGAAAATCCCGTTTAATCATCTTGTACAAAGCAAAAAAAAAAATCCCTACCCATCTTTCCGTCCAAAAGACAAACGACGAGTGTTAATCGCGAATAATTCCATGCTTCCAGGCTCGTTCTTCCCGCCGCGTGACCAGACGGGTGACGACATCGTCAACGTCTGGGACAAAGACCTGTGTCGAATCCTGCCGCTGAAGTACCGCGGTCCCACGGAGAAATCCGGCATCAAGGCGGACCTGTACACGCCGCCGGACACGGTATTCGACCCGCCGAGCGACGAGATGCCCGACAACGAGTGCTTCTGCCCGGACGATCCCAACAGCTGCCCACCACAAGGACTCCAGAACATAAGCCCTTGCCAGTACAGTGAGTATCTATGGCGGGAAAAGAAAAGTTTTCCTCGTTTCGCGTGGTTGTTAATCTTTTTGATTGGGTTGTAAATTAGTGTATAAAAACGCGTGCGTGAAATTCCCGAGGTGTAATAAATAGGAAGATTGAAACGCGCTGTAAATGGGGGTCTGTTTAGACTCGAAAAAAGAGACTGTCGGTGGTATTTTAAAGCGGTTTTTATGTTTGTACAAACTGCTGCGCTGTTAAAGTTGAGCGCCAATAAAGGCTCCGGTATGGTTCTTCCCGAAACGTTAAAGATATTTTATCAGCGGTGTAAAGCGTATTTTTGGAAATCTTTTTACGCGCTTGTGAAAAGTTTTAGTTTTATTCATTGAGGCAAGTTTTTCAGAGTGGTCGATTGTAAATCCAATGAAAAGTTTATGTTTGGTATTTTAAGGCACATTTCGGTGTGTATAAAAAAAATGAATAACTTTTTTATATCGAATTCGTTTTTGGTGATAAAGAAGAAAAGAAGATATGAAAATTTTAAGTTCTTCAGAGTCGACATAAAATTTCTTGGGTAAAATTATGTTACAAAGGTAACGTACTGCCATAATCGAAACAAGTTGGCATCTAATTTAAAAGAAGTATAAAGTCATGGAAATCCGTATTCGTAAATGTTTGTAAACATTACTTTTTTTAAGACCCGCGCGAAACGATGCAGGCTTTCTATCCATTCATGTTTTCTCGGCCTTATACAACCTTTATAAATCAATGCATCGTTTATCTTTTATTGTACCAATAATGAGAATGCGTTGGACGAACGTATGTGGAACTTTTTGACCAATGCATCTCCAAAACATTCTTCTGCTGAGTCCAATCGAAGATGCAACTAAGGATCCGGTTTTAAAATAATCTTTTGCAATAAGATTATTTTATAAACAACTTATAAGATATTAAGAATATTATGCAATATTTTTAAACAATCTTTATTTATTGAAAAATAATTTTAAATTCTTTAAAATATTATTTGAAACATTAAATACGATAAACTATGTCCACGTATACTAAAGACGATGTTATTTCGTTACAGTTTACCAATAACAATATCTTAAGTTCAAAACTTAACAAAGCACTTATATCTTATATTTGCATAAACAATATACATGCGAACAAACATTATTATAACCCTGAAATGTTAGCGCCTCTTAAAATTATAGATAAAAAAAAAAATCTCAATAATTTCTCTTCTTTTTTCCAGGTGCTCCAGTATATCTATCGTTTCCTCACTTTTACAAGGCGGATCCGAAACTCCTAGAGACAGTTGAGGGGCTGAAGCCAGTGCCAGATTTGCACGAAACGTATTTCAAAATACAACCGGTAAAGACACATTCATTTAATGTATTTTATTCAAACGAATTTCAATCTGACTAATCAATAAATCTTAAAGTAATTTCATTTTTTATTGGGATCGCTTACATCGGCTATTGAAAAGAACCTGTTTCCCAACAGATCAAGAAAATGATAATGTAGTTTTTTATTGACCTACATATTGTTATAACTTCGTTCCGAAAATATTCCTTAAGTATCAATATTACCTCCAATGTTGTCGCGAATAAATATAAAAATGTATGTCCTTTCCACTTATTATGGAAACAATCAACGAAATAAATATATAAGGTATTATCGACCTTATCAAAAATGGACTTGGTCCTTCTCAACATGAACGACCTCATATATATCACATTCACAAGATACCCAAAAAATATCTCACACCACACGTTCCATCCCGCAGAAACTGGGCGTCCCGGTCGAGGGCAAGGTTCGCGTCCAGCTGAACCTGAAGGTCGAGCACCAGCCCGACATCAGCGCTGTGTCCAACTTCTCGGACATCATATTCCCGATAATGTGGCTGGAGGAGGGCATCGACGAGCTGACGCCACCGATTCACCGCTGGGTCTACCTCGCGACGACGTTCGCGGACGTGGCTGTGCCCTTAATGAGCTTCGGCTCCATTCTAGTCGGCATCGCCTGCCTCGTCTGGGTCAGCTGGCGCGCCTACAACAACGTCGTACTCACACACGAGGCCATCGAGCTGGGCAAACGCACGATACGACGCGGCTCCTCGTTCATCGTCAACGGACAGCACAGATTGATGATGTCCAAGGACTCGTACGTACTGCTGCAGTCGGACGACTGCACGAACGACGCGGAGAGGCGCGAGGCCCTGGAGGCGTTCCTCGACACCGATCCCGCGTTCACTTATTGATCATTATTAGTTGCCTAGCGTTTAGCTATTATTATTATTATTTTTTATTATTATTATTATTTTATAGTAATTAGTAATATTAGTATCATTATTATTATTATGTTTTATTATTAGTAATGTTATTTTTGTACCTATGTTTGATGTGCTGATTACGAGGATTCAGAAAACCACGAAATCAAATTGTTGAATTGTGAACAAAAAGTACAGAGTAAAGGTCCCATTAGTCGACCCATAGTATTTTTCATTTTTGTTATTTTATTTGTGATTTTTTTGATTCAACAAAAAATTACACTTTCATCGTGTGTTCAAGTAAACAAGATAGTATTATTTCAAGGTATTTTATTATCTTTTAATGGTATTTTACAATAATTGCGTCAAAGACATTCTTATATATTAAAAAGAGTTTTTATATTAATCTACATCTAAACAGTTTAAAATGGTCGACAATAGTAGCTTTACTCTGGTAAAAATATGCGCTTGGATTACATTCATAACTACGTAAATAGTTGTTGCAAATGATCAGTCATGTATAACTACATATTTCTGAATTGTAGGCTTGATATGAGGAAGTCAAAATCAGGTCGCTTTTTTGATGGTATGGCAGAAACTGAAGTTGAATTTTATTGAAATCAAATTATTTTTTTTAGTTATCAAGTGGTTATTATTATTATTTTCGTGATGGAGGTAAAAATTTCAATAACTTGTATTGTTTCATTAAAAATGTTAGTTGACATTCCTAAGATTTCGAGTTATATTTCAATTGCATAATTTTCCATGACAAAAATTCTCATTGCTCTTAAAGGTAATTAATGTAAAATACTGAATCTATATTATCTAATACGTAAACATATACATAATTATCCGCATGGAAGTTTTCGATTAATTAGCAATGTATATGTATTCGTATATGGCAACATATACGAATATGTATTTCCACTTTATTTGTATGATGGATTTGGCGAAATTTCTATTAAAATTATGTCAAATTTACATATTATTTCCTACTGCTTATAAAATTTTATAACTAATAAAAAAACTATAAAATAATTTGGAAACTTATACATGCAATAGTTATGCATACGATTTCTCTTAATAATCTGTCTACTTCAAGGTAAAGTTACTTTCTTATGTATCCGATAAATACTCTGTATAATACGTAAGGCGGAATCGTATCAGAATTATGGATATTGATCCATTTTTTTCGATCTATCACGCAGTAAGAACAATATTATGGTAAAATTGGCTAAATTTCTGTTGGAATAAATTGTACATTCGATTCTCAAAACTATGATAAATAATTATAAATCTATGAAAAAGATTAAATCAATTTTAACCACTTGACATAAAGGGATATTATTAAATAAACATAAAGAAAATATTTCTTAATACAAATTTTAATAATATACCTTCAACAAACTGAAATTTCATAAATCTGAAGTTTGCCTGGAAATGTTATGCTTAAGATTGCTGTTAAGAATCTCTCGAATAGAATTAATGAATCCTTTGTAATCTTCGTAATATTCAATGCTTCAGTTAAGAACTTCATTGATGACCAGGCATGTGTATATATAGAAGAGCAAAAAGTGTTAAAAAGTTGTTAAGCTTGGTGCCTCGGTTCATCTTTTTTTAGATTAGCTTATATTTGAAAAAAAGCCTCACTCAGGATATCGCTTCGTTCTCGTCTTTTCGTCTTTTTTAATTTAAGTTAGTTTGGGTGATGCAAGTTTTTAGCCAAGCTGGTCATGGATGAACTTTTTTTTTATAAATTTTTAAGTCGACAAATGCTGAAGACTGTTTGAAAGGGTAATCTCTCTGTGTCTCTTTTTCGATTGTGCGATCGAGAGAAAATGTACTATAATATGTATTCTATATTTTATAAGTAATTTTTTAAGACAGTGTGTATGAAGTGATTATTCGCAGTCATAGAGCCAATGTTAAAATCTAAGCATGACTTAGATAGTACGCAGATTGTTAAGGTAGATACGAAATACTTTTTTAATGAACTTTCAATGAAAATGAAATGAAAAGTATCTTTTGTGTCTATAACAAAGTATCTATACTTAAAGGTATATTTCTGAAATGCGAAACAAAATACATTTTGTCTTCATAGATATATAAATATACAAGTGTATCCAGATATTTCAAGTCATACCAATAGTGTGTACATAAGAGATATTTCTGCTTCGCATTTCTCGAATAATACCGATCAACGAAAAAAGTGTACGTATAGATACTTTTTCTAAATACCCGAGTATCTTGATACATTTTTTTCACTTGATGAATCAACATTATTGCGTAGCGGTGTGTTAATCTTAATAAGTACGAAAAGAATGATTAGTCAGCTAATACATATATCTATATGTTTTGTACGACAATTTTGTGGGGAAATCATAATGCTGTAGGGAATAGGTGAAGTAGAAGTGCTCTTACATACCTTTCGTAAATAGCGATTTGTATAAAAAAAAAGATTAAAAGCAGAACACGTGCTATGGCTGTGGAAATATAATGAAAAAAAAAATTAAAAAAGGGGGATTCCTTGCGCTGCCACGAGTGCCATTTTAGCCGCGGTATTGTGTGGCGACAATCACTCATTTAGGTTCATTGTCTCTGTCCTTCCTTTGCCCAGTGTAAAAACGAGAAATTGTATAGCAATGAGAATATAAAATCGATTTCTTAAGAAATTCGATTAGCAAGAATTTTACAGAGCTGAACTGATATATGGAAAGTAATATAGTTTTATAATTAGCGTTATGTTGCAATTGTATAAATAATGCGCCAATGTAATACTGCGCCAATCTTGCTGTCATTAAGATTTTTAATCCAAACATCTTTTGTTTTCTAACCACAAAAAAGCATTAAAATAAATAAAAACTATGTATAAAAAACAAATTATATGTTAGTATATTTTTATTTTGTAGTGAACATCTTTTAGTCTTGGCTCTGAGAAAGATAATCATATACTTTCATAAACAGTTAGGACAGAAAGTTGAAAACGTGAATGCAAATTATTAACATATACGCTCTTTTCTCTCAAATAATATTTTCAAAATTTGTTTATAAATGTTCAAAGGAATTTCTAAAGAAGCTTGTATTATCGATTTTATATTATTATTTCTGACAATACGTAAATTGCTTTTCACTTGGGCGCTTCTATACGACCTTCTTCAGGCATGGAAACAACGGCGTCATGTTAATATTCGGCTTTCGCTTCTCGTCGCAAAGTTTTGCCCACTGTCAGTAAACGTGCAAAAGAAAAACTGACGAGACGGAAAATCGTTGCGTTTTATAAATATAGTCTCTCTGTTCTGTTTATGTGCAATATAGAAATTGAATGATATCGAAATTCCCAAAACTAAAACATTTGTTTGATTTTGTATACGTATTATGCAGTAACAATATTAATTCTCGATTTCTCGATTTGAAAATGTACATTAGTTGCGAACTTTATAAAAAGTTTGTTAATGATTACTAATATGTAATTAAAACTAAATAATGCGAACAAAAAACAATCCTGTAATATTATGTTTAATCAACGAATAATTCTTAAGTCATTAGTTGTAAGGAGTAATCGTCGAAAAATATACTTATGGAGAATTTGGAAATTCATAATGTCGATTTTTGGAGGTCTTTACACTTTTTTAACATTGTTATATCATGTCACTTGTTATAAGATAAACATATTTATAAGAATTGTACAAAATATAAAATACAAGAATTTCTAAGTTTTTAAAGTTTAAAAGAAAAGTGGATCAAAAGAAAGCAAAATTCATTGCGAATATTGTATTTTATTCACGCCACTGTTTACATGTCAGAGACAATTTTACTGTTGTAGGTAACATAAGATATAACGTGACTTTTTTGAAAAAAAAAATCGTGAAGTTTCACTTAGAATGAATGTAGACGTTGATGTTACAAACTTCGCCAACTTTGTGAGTTTTTGACTTAGGAAAAGCACTTATTCAATGAAGAGCATAGGAATGGAAAATCAAAAAAGATTATATACATATCATCGTAGTCTTTTTCTTTTTCGAAAATTATTCTACGAAATTTTTATAAATGTTAAATGATCATTGATTTTTAATAAAGTACATATTTTATCCAAAGTTTTAGTTAAATAGATTATTTATGATTAACCCAACTATTCTAAATTATGCGAAATCATTAATTAAAAATACAAATACATGTTATATAGATACATAGCTTACTATTTTCATTCTAATTATATTTAAATATTATTTTACACTTATTAGTTAAAGATGTTTATAAAATAGCGAATGGGTACAGCATCTATTGGAGAAAGTGGTGAAGTACTCTCCTTTATTATACCACCAGTCGGTAAGTGAGTATATTAACTAACTTTCACCAGACACCATAGGCATGCATGCAGTCACAGTAAATCCCTATGACGACAGAAATTGTAAAGGTATATCCTGCATATGGCTAGATCTTTGACCAGATGTACCGTTGATAATGTAGAATTTTCAATTACCTTAGTAAGTTTCTTTGAAAATATTCAGAATCCACAAAAGTTCACCAAAATTTATGTGGCGCTAGTAGCCATTGTAATTTGAAAATATTTAACAAATATTTAATCAAAATGTACATACTTACGTAAAAGGTAGGGGAGGGCGGGGCACGTGTGACATCCTAACTTTGATTAAAAATAACAACTAAACCGTGTATTATTTCAAAATGTACAAAAACGGAATAATTAGATCAGAAAAAAATAAAATAAAATAAACTATTAACTTTTTTTTCATTTTCTTTTAATTATTGATAAAATACAGAAAAGAAATTCTGAAAAAAATGCTCTACGTGCCCCACCGGCGGGTGGATTGTGGCACCCGACGGGGCACGCATGGCACGGTCAAATTTAATATTTTACTATAGGTATTTTTCAATTCTTTTTTCCAGTAATTAATACTTTAATAATTATGCCATAATAAAATTTTCAAAAATCAAATAATTAATCAGTCTATTGAAAATTTAAAATTTTATTTTTATTAAGGAACATAACAATTTTTATTTTAAAATAAATTATTACATTTTAATAAATGATTTTATATTATAAATTCCTTCTTATAAAATATGATCACAACATAATACTTTTGTTTGATTAACAAATTATCATTATTATTACAATAAGTTTAAATTTAAAGATTTCGCATCATTTTCATCTATGTAGCATATTTGAACTACCTGACCATTGAAAAAGGCAGTTTGAGTATCTACAATTGATTCCTTCCTTACCATTGTTTTTTCTACTCTATAACTTAATACGCAGTCGAAATAATCGTTATTTACTTATTAATGTAATAATTGAAACTAAAAACTACTTAAAACTAAATTATTGCACTGCGTAGTTGTTAACCCATCTTGCTCCATTTTTGGTTTGTAGGTTACACCACTTCGCTCGGCGGCCGCCGCGGCGCACTGATACGCCCGAGTGTGCCACGCGTGCCCCGCCAGGGTGCCACGTCATGCCCCATTTTAATACCATTTTCATTTTTTAATTATATTATTTATAAAGATTTTCTGAAAAAAACAAAAACAGGGCTTGAAAGATAAAAGTTGAAACTATCAAATAGGTTTGGTCTCATTTAGAAAAAAAATCATTTTCTCGTTGCTCCAAGCGACTTAAAAATGAAGTCAACCTTGTTTCTAAGCATCGATTTTCAATCTTATTAAATTAAATGTTAAACATTATCTATAATCTCAAAAGTATAGAGGAAAATTCTAAAAGCATATCTAATTAGGTTTATGTAAAAATTACATTTTTTGCATTCATTAATATTAAAAATATGAGGGTGCCAAACTTACCTACCTGATACGCCATGCCCCGCCTTCCCCTACACTTTTATATAAATTTGTTTTTTCTCAACAAAGTGAATCAGCAATACAGTTAATTAGTAACTGATTGGTGGGTTGTCTAAGTTTACTACGAAAAATATTTAGAACTACTAAAATATATAATGTTAAGAATATGTTGAACTCATTACAGATTCCTACATTAAACTTTATTTTCCAATCATTTCGTCTTTCTATTGAGTTTAAGAATAATGGATAAAAGCAATAACTAGGAAAAGTTAAAAATTAAAAAAGAATAACGAAAAATAAGTTCTATGTACGGACCAGAACTATTGTAAAAACAAAAATTTTTGTTAATTTTGTATTCCCTTGTTTAAATTTGTTTAAAAGTCTCAGCTTCAATTATTCACCAGGTAGTGACATTTTTCAGTAAAAATAATATTTATTGCCAGCATTAAGGTGATGTCGGAGCCACGCTGATTGGCTGAAAATTTCCTAACCTCAAAAACTTTATATCATAAATAAAAAAAGTGTACAATCGTAAAGCATAAAAATACGGTGATCGCGTGTTCTTGTTATAATAAGAAATGTTTATAAATGTTATACAGCATTTAATAATTTTTAGTTAAACCAAACAATGGGAAATACGACGCGAGGTGAGGATGACGTTTCACATAGAAAATTGTAAGATGACCGTCACTTTTACGTAATTCCACGCGTCAATTTGAATATTGCATTATATAAATTATTGAACATTTTGATTATTGAAAATGCTGTGATCCTGCGTTCTTTGCACGATAAAAAAGCGTTAGCAACTTAATTTTTTGTATTACGAAGTAACTTTCGCGCGAACAATGGGAAATGCGGCTCGAGGTGGAGGTCACCATCGGTAAAATTCGCTCCTACATCCCCTTAACACTATTTTGTCAATAGGCTTGTACTTAACTTTAAAAATCATTACTGTTTAAAAATTTCATTAAAAAATTGCAAATATTTCTTTCACGACATTAGAAAATTGTTTTATACCCGGGAAAAAATGATCCATATACGGCCATATACATCCATATATGAAAATCTTGCATGGGGATATATGAGCATACGTGATTATATATGATCATATATGGATTTTGTCTCTATATAAACATATATACTTGTATATTAGCAAATATAGTCATATATGAATATATATGATGATATATAGACATATATGATAAAATCGATATACATTCATGTACGTCCATGTACGTCCATGTACGGTCGTATACGATTTTACATATTTGTATATAATAATATATGTTCATACATGGACGAATATGGACACGTATAAAGATGACTTACAAAAGTATTAGATATATCCATATATGTCCATATATAATCATGTATGACTATACTTGCTTATATGCAACCATGTGTTTTTATATAGAGACAAAATCCATATATGATCAAATATGGTTATATATAATCACGTATGGTCATATATGTCCATGCAGATTTTTATATATGAGTATATATGGCCATACATGGATAATTTTTTGCCGGGTACCACTCTAACCTCAAAATCACAACTTTGATATGATTTTTCTGCGCTCGTGGTATAAAATATCGTTCGAAACTAGTGCGTAAGTCGATTATTTAGGTGGTGTGACTTTTTCGCACTCGCTTCGCTCGTGCAAAAAGTCACACCAGCTAAATAATCGACTTTCCCACCTGTGAAATGTACTATAATAGTACTTCGTGACCTAATCCGCACTTAGGTCGCGCCTATCCGTGACTTAATAAGTAGTTCATTTTTGCACCGTTGGTCATCGCCCTCGCTACACTCGGGCACTACCGCAATCATAATTCAATAATGGACTGCTTAAGTCATGAATAGGCGTGACAGCGGATTTAGGTAAACGTGCTATAAAATATCGTACGGCTCTAGTACCTTCAGTGGTCCATTGCCCGACGTGAATATTACCCTCGCTACACTTGGGTGCTAATCTCACATGATGCAATAATGGACCACTTAAGGCACTTAACATAATATATTAATATTAAATCAATATAATTTTTAAAATTCGTGCATAGTATTTATATTTTCAATTAAGATGTTTATATATGTTAGTTTTTCAAAAGCTAATAAATAAGGAAGTAACAAAGCTAAAAAATAAGCTAGCAAAAAAGCTAATAACAAAGTATTAATAAATTAACAAAATAAGGAAGTATAAATAACTTAAAATATAGTTCAATTTAATTTTTTCATGAAAAATCAAAATCTTAATGTATAGAATAAAATTTTAGTGAATTTAGTATATAATTTTAATTGTAATTAGTTAGTAAATAGCAGTAATTATTTTTTTCTCAATGGAACAATTCAAATTGCTAGTCTTTATCACTTTTTGGTCACTAAATTTTACTGTCTATTTGTTTTCGCAAGTAGTAAGATTTAATATAATGTACCATCCCGACAGAGTCATGTTTGGTAACTTTACTTCAAGAGTAGTATTCCATATTTTAAAACGAAAGTCGTATTATAAGGATCAATTGGAGATTTTAAACGGAAAGGTCATGGATAAAATATAACACAGAGTTGTTTTTTGTATCACAGTTACTTAATTTATATTTATATATAAGCAATACAATATTATATTGTATTGTATAGTACATGCACTTGCAATACAAAAAAAATTAACATTATATATTTAAAACTTAATAATAAACTTACATTTAACACGATTTAGCGTTTACTCTAAGCTTATTGTAATCTTATAACACTATTTTGGATTTTGGAATTTCTGCGCTTTTTACATTTTGTGAAGATGAGCAGCTGATTAAAATTTGTCATTATACTTTCCAGCATCATCTAGGAAGTCAGTGTGATGCTTTCAACAAAGTCTAAAAAGCTACTCATCTTGACCATCGTTAATTGAGTTCGTTCGTTTACATGTCGTTGTCTAGTTTCATTCGGGAGAAGCATTTTTTTTTGATGATTTTGACATCTTCTTTACGCGTAATCGAGTATCAACTTTGCTACTTACTTAATCTCGAACAAATCGCAAACTAACGAATTTGTTTTCATTAAATTGAATTATTCTCCCGTTATAACGACTGATGGTGTATAGTTAATCATCTTTACAAATCTCTCAAAATAAATGCGGAATATTGATTTATAAATAATATATAGATGCAACATTTGAAATAATAAATAAAAAAAAAACAGTTACTGTCACTTCGTCTCATAGTACTGATCCTACAGTCAAAATAATGTCTAATAATAATATTTCAAAGGAAGAATCTCTGCTACATTTCGCTAACTTCTCGCTAATTAGAGAACGATTATACTTATTTTGCATGCTTTTATGAAAATAGAATAAATAAATTCGCACATCCAATTTTTGGAAATTTACAAAATTTGGAGTGCACTGTCATACCGATTCAAGAACTTTTTCGTACATTGTCCAATCATGTCAGAATTGGCCATAAGACGATACCAAAATTAAGGAATACAGTGTAGCCAGTCACCTGTTTTACATTCCCTCATTTCAGTTAATGAAAAATACATAAGCTCAAGTTAGATTCAGGATTAACCTGATTCTATTCGTACGAAACAACCCTATGTAATCGGTTGAACATCAATCTCTACTCTAAGCTGAGTATTCTTTTACAACAATGACAGTTAGTTCCAGAGTTCAAAACAGATTCTAAATAATTCGCGAGAATATGAGACAAAAACGAGCTCTGTACATTATCGTTATATGGTTCGTCGATACTGTTACATCATTGTGATTGTCATCTTCGTGCGTTCATAATTCGTTCATATATATATTCGTATTGTGTGCGTCGTTATTCTCTCAGTCAATCATTGCTCGCTGCGTGTCCTTCTTAAACGGGGGGCAGGTACTGGTTGGCTCCGGACGGTTGGGTACCTTGCTGACAGTCGCAGGGTACGCCGGGCTCGTGGTAGTGGATCTTGCTATCCTGCTTGGTGGGCGCGGGGTAGCTGCCGTACTCTACCTGGGGCTGGGTGTACCCAGATGAGCCCTGGCTGATCATGGCATTGACCCACTTGGTGTCGACCGTGGCGAAGGTCGCGACCTGAGGGAGAAAAACACATAATGGAGCACGTCTTTCGAATGAAACGAGATCGCGATCGACGAATTCGAGCGCGAGAGGATGAGTCGAAAGTAAAAGAGAGAGAGCGAGAGAGAGAGATTGGTTGAATTTATTGCGCAAGAGAGGAGCGCATGGTTTTTGGCACGCCGAGAACGACGCCGACCTTGGCGAGACAAGACGTCCTTTCTTCGAATTTGAAGTAGCGGGTTTTTTGTGCCGATTCATGATAGTGCGAATATCTGAGACGCATTATAATGGATCCGAATGGTATTGTCTGATATGGGAATGGAATTCCCAAATGTGATTCGTACTTAATTGCACTATTATAGTCGAATAAAGAAGCAAACAATTGGGAATGACAGTGTTGACTGGCAAAAACCTTCTTTCATCGAGTCATGATTTTAGTAGTAATGATGAAGCGCGAAGATTAAAATTATACTAAAACGCTCATCTGAATCTCAAATTGCCGAAAATTGAGAATCAAGAGGCACATTAATATATGCTCGTCCTTTCTAAATTTTTTTGAAGTAACATTGAGTAACGAAAGATCTCAATGAATTATGCTAATGTAATTAGTGACTTTGAATTGAAATAACCAATGAAAATAAAAATTACCTTAATTTATTCTTTATAATCGATGTAATTTTTATTTTGGCTTAATTGTAATTTTTACGTTAAAGTAAATTTCACTACAACGAAAGGGAAGATTTAAAAAAAAAAAAAATACTTTTCCGAGACTAAAACATGAACTTTCATAATTAACCAAATTGATATCATAATCAATTAGTGTGACCGTTACGTAAAATTGAAGAAATAATTCTCGATTGAAATGTCACAACGCTGATATCTATATTTCTCTAATGATCACAAGATTAGATTTTCCCCAGCACGTTATAATAAGCGCCATTAATATTCATACTTTCGAAAACTACGAAATTTATAATTCCCCCAATAAAGAAAGCCGCTCTAAAGAAACACATCGCAAACAGACCAACATAATTTCCGCTCGACTCTCTCCGTTTCTCTCTCTCTCTCTCTCTCTCTCTCTCTCTCTCTCTTTCACTCAGAAAGTTGATTTATCACGTGGCGGTTTCCTTACCTGGTTGGTGGGCAGGCATCCGGTGTCCTGGCTGTACACACCGACGAGCTCATAGTTTCCATCGCCACGGTCGCAGGCCAGAGGTCCGCCAACGTCGACCTGGCACATGTTGTTGTTTTGGCGGTGAGCTTTCACGCAGACGAGGCTGTCGTCTATGTCGATGGGAGACTCGGCGCCCTGGAGACGGGTGCGGCACTGATCGCCGCTCATCACGTCCACGTCGATCTTGTGCATGAGAGCACCAGCCGCGTGAACTGTTGGTACCGCGAGATCGTTAATATTAATATCGGTATAACGAGGAGGAATCGTTTTATTATGCTAAGATATAAAGTAAACAAAATTTTTTTTCGCGATGAAATCAATCGAAAATTAAATCGTTTGTCGCAAATATTATTTTTAGAAGACAATATAAAGTTGCTGGTCCGTTGTCCCACCAAAATATTATTTAAAAATAAACTTTGATCGGTTAGATTAAAAATATGCGCAAGAGTCAATAAATTACTTTGTGTTGTCGGAAAAAAAAACAAAAATCATTTTAAAGTTAGAAAAGGATCCCTATAATAAAATTACCATACTAACGGAAACTCCTCGATAAATAAAGTATTACGCAACGAGAAACCGTTTGCCATCAGCACACAATATATATTCCTACAACGCCGAATACATTATTGCAATCCAGAATTTTTTTTTTCTATCCTCCGAAAGCACTAACAATGCTGCATTCGCGTTTTTTTTCCACCCAAACACAAAAAACAAGCGTCGTACGCTCGCGCCAAATTTCGTGCCGGCACGACCGCATTCCGCGTCGATATAATTCATCGGCACAGACACGTGCGCGCGCGAGCTCTTTATGCATTAAAATTTATGAAAACTCCTGGAAGGCTATAAATAAAACGCAGTGCGTGTCGCGCATTACCTTGCAAAATAGTCTTGCCCCAGCCGGTGGAGATGCACTTTCTCTGCTGCTGGGTGATGGTGGAGGCGGGAGTTTGGCTGACGCAGATCGTGTCTACGTGGAGGTCGAGCTTCAACGGGTGCTCGAGGAAGAGCATGGCGGTGTCGAAGCCGGGCTCACCGGGTTGGTAGTTGGGATGAGCGACGATCTTGGAGACCTCGACGATCTCGAACTTGAGGGGCTCCTCGTGGTTGAGCTCGTAGCCGAGCTTCCACTCGCCGGCCTTGACGGACACGGTGTTGGGGGTCAAACTGCAAGAAAAGGGGGGAGGAGAAAAGACGAGGACGATGATGAGGTTAATGATTGTTATTGAGTTACGTATGCGTTGTTTGGCTGTTGCAAGCGGTAATTAGCCGAGCGATAAGTTGCATCATTTCGAGAGGCAATTTGACGATTGAAAAAGTGGGTAATTTAAATAAAATGTAGAATGGACGGGAGGCTGGCTGCTGCTGTGTAGCCAGCGATTCTTCAAAGTATATTATGCTAATATTTTTTATTTAATGCGTTATTATAATTTCGGCATAAAAGAAGATTTATACGGGCTGTGCATCCGTTCGGTAAAAAATCTACAATTAATTTTTTTACAGAATAATTGATTCTTTACGATTAGCGAGATAAATATCTGAATTTAAAGTGTGTTTTTGTCCAATGATATTTATAAATTTAATTGGAATGTAGGTATTAGGCAATCCAATATCATCCATTCAAAAAATCGTTGAGAATTCAAGTGTTGTTTTTACAGTTTTGCAAAAAATGCTAATGTCATATAAAATCAAATAAAAATATAGAGTGGTAGAGCTTTACATAAGAGGGCTTTTAATTTTTTCATTCAAAGTAATAATAGGTTACTGCAACTGTACACAGTAGTTTTCAATAAAAAAAAAGTTAAGTAAGGGTCTATAAAGGAAAGAAGCTTACCCATAGACGCAGTGAGCAGCGGTCATGACTAGGTTGGGCGAAATAATGACACCAGAGCAGAGCAGTTTCTTCTCAGTGTTGGACAGGATCATCGCCTGCCATGGGATCTCGCCAAAAGCGACATCGACGTCACCGAGTCCACCGCTGTGTTGGACCTATACATCACAGGCGTTGAAAACAAGAGTAAAACACCGAGGATCTAGTGAAAGATGTGTCAAAGAAAACGAAAGCGTCCGAAAGCGCGACGAAAGTGGCTGCGATAGATCGCCCATAGGTGGACGGATAATAATGACGCAACGATGAAATTTGACTCCCCACGTGAGCGTGGGACTGTTGGGCAACGCGATAAAAAATATTCCGCTTGGCGCGCTTTCTATGCAAAAATTTGCAGCACGCTCGTCGGCCGGTATAAACCGATCAGAGATACCTGGTGCCGATTTTTCCTAATTATATTAGTCATTGCGAAATTGGAAAAAGCGCGTACCACGTGATAATCACATTTGTGTGTGTGTGTGTGTGAAAGTGTGAAACTGTTAAATGTGCGTTTATCGATCGATTGCCGCGCGTTTCATTTACACATATACTGTCTCCGAGGCCCAACGAGTGTCAAACGGAGAAACCGCGAGGCGACGAGCTGTTAATTAGGGGCGGCTTATCATGCAACACGTCGTTTTCCGTTATCGGACAGCTCGAAACGTTGTTAATGGGGTCTTTTATGCCGACTTTCGGAAATCTCTTGATGTTATAATCACTTCGAATTAACACGTATTAACTATTTTTTGTCTTATTAAATTCGACTTTCGACGATACATATACACACACATACCTTGTTGACTATTCCACATTGGGCACCAGGGGTGTGGGCCTCGATGACAGGTGGGTTGGCGCTGACGGAGGTCGAGGAGATGGTCTGTCCTTTGGTGAATCCAGGGAACGAGGGAAGAGATGGGAACGAGAAGCTGGGCTTGGGGAAGTCCTGGAAGAATCCGGGTTTCTTGGTGGTGGAGGGGAAGGATACCTCGGGAACATCAGCGGGAGCGTTGACGATCTCGGTGTCTTCAACGGCGACGGGTCTGTTGAAGGGGTTCAGGTTGTTGATCTGCTGGGTGATCTGGTTGGGGATGTCCTGGAAGTTGGGGAAATTGGGCAGACTGGGCAGACCGGCGAAAGTCTTGGCCGGCTGGGAGATCTTAACGGGCTGATTGGCGTGGATGGTCTGCTGATGAGGCTGCTGCTGCTGGGTGCTGAACGGAGCCGGTTGGAAAGGCTGGGGCTTGAAAGACTGGGTTTGGAAAGCCTGTTGGACGACCTGCTTCACTGGCGTTTGGGTAACATGCTGGAAGGTTGCGGTCTGAGGCTGGTGCTGGTGGACGATTTGCTTCACTGGCGTTTGAGCAACGTGCTGGAATGTCGGGGTCTGGGGCTGATGGTGTTTGACGACCTGTTGCACTGACGTTTGGGTAACGTGCTGGAAGGTCGGGGTCTGGGGCTGGTGGTGTTGGACGACCTGTTGCACTGGCGTTTGGGAAACGTGCTGGAAGGTCGGGGTCTGGGGCTGGTGGTGTTGGACGACCTGTTGCACTGGCGTTTGGGAAACGTGCTGGAAGGTCGGGGTCTGGGGCTGGTGGTGTTGAACGACCTGTTGCACTGGCGTTTGGGTAACGTGCTGGAAGGTCGAGGCCGGGTGATGTTGGACGACCTGCTGCTGGGGAATGTGCTGGAAGGTCTGCTGAGGCTGGTGGTGCTGAACAACTTCGACGACCTGCTTCACTGGCGTTTGGGAAATATGCTGAATAGGCTGGACGACCTGGGGTGTCTGAATACCGACGACCTTAGTCGACTGGAAACTCGACTGGGGCTGAAGATTGTTCGGGAGGAAAGGATTGACGTGCTGGAAGGGCGCGGGTGACTGGGGAATGATCTTGGCGGGCTGGGGCACTGACTGAGGTCGCAGTGGCTGGAATGTTGACTGCTGGGGCAATACGGGCTTGTGGGGCGTCTGCACGGACTGAACCACTTTGACGGGCTTCTTGAGCTTAGTCTTGGAGAGGTTGAGGAAGCTCGGGAAGCCCTGTTCGTCGAAACCACCAGAGTAGTTGGCGGGCAGGTTGCCTGCTGGCCACGGGTCGACGTAGTTGGGGTCACGGCAGCACTTGCCGATCACACCGTTGTCTGGGTTCTTACAGTCCTACACACACACACGAAATGAACATAAATTAGCATAATGAATAAGAGGCTGTTGCTGTTACCGCCGCGGCTGCTGCTGCAACGGACACTCCTTTTATGGATCCCGGAAAAGATTTCGGTGTCTAAGCTATAGCCTTACTCATAAGTGTTTTTTCATCCCGCCGAATAGTAGAGTACGATCTTGATATTTCGATGTTTCATACTGTCTTTTTTTTTACGGAAAACGTGAATCACTTGGTAGCGGAAAAAAATTGTCGTCTGGGATGAGTCACCCGAGTGACTTATAAGGTGAATTAAATGAATTCCGAAAGCCCGTTATTGCGGGCATATCTTTTAGAAAGTTTGGTAAACCCGGAATAAGTAGTAATAGGCGAAAATGTGCGGACATTCATATATTTATATATAGATATGCACGCACAGTCAGTTGATAATTTCAGCGGCCGGCTTTTATTAGCTTTCCCAAATGTGTAAACCGGTCAGTATATATTTCTTTACTTTACATTATTACACTGATTGATGGCACGAGTTACGTGTCTTCCCTTGGGCGATAATTACCGTATGAAGAAATGAAGTTTAAAATAAAAGGACACGTTGCATTAACTTACGTGTGCATCTGCGCGTACGCGCGAAAAAAAGATTATCAAATATTTTATTATAATGAGCTTTTCGCTTTTGATATCGAAATAAAATACAGACTCGCAATGGCATTAGCTAGTCATTAGACGTTACTTATACATTAGTTAACACTAGCTCAATAAAAAATTGAGGTAAATCTGTTTACTAATTTCTGCACCCGATACTTAAGCAGTTAATTACTCCAATAAAAATTCATATATATTATTGAACAAAAAGCCTTTTTAATTCCACGAAGATAATATACTGCCGAAAAACTCGAGCTACTTTTACATTTATGTAAAGAAAGAGCGTATTACTCACTCTTGTACAAAAATGTAAAAGTATGCCGAATAAAGCTACAAAATTATCTTCACATAATTATAGTCAGCGACAAATAAAATACTTTCTACTTAACTTTTTAAGTTTATCGAAATAATCTACTTTCGAGCATCTAAACTCTCGGAAATCCAGAAAATCCTCCACTTACCACCATGGGCACACGTCGGAGCTTCTGGTCCTCGGTGAGCGAGACTGGCGACTCGCTGATTGTACCCAGGATCGTGCAGTACTGCTCCTCGACGCAGATCAGGGCTGCGGCGCATCCCAATTGCGGCTCTGGCACCGTGAACTGCGGCTGGGCGTTCGTCGGTTCGCCCAGGTCCTCGCGACCGGAGTCTGCAATGTGTTCGCGGATTCGTCAGAAAAATTAAGGCCAGCCGTGCGCGTTTATTTCATTTTCTCTCTTTCTCTCTCTCTCTCGTTTTTTTTTTCTCGCATGAAGGATGCCGCCGCAAAAGGCTGGCTGCACTTTCACGAGAAAGTATGTATGTATATATGTACATATTCGCGCGTGTATATGGGTATATATCCTTGTATGCACGCGAGCGCGTCCCGATATCAAATATTTATAAGCGCGAAGGGATTGCGCTTCGCGAATTCGCTGCAAGTGGTTAATGGCTTGTCGCGTGCGTATATGTGCGTGCGTAAGTGCGTGCATTGTAAATAAAGCTTCGAGTGTTGAATGCAGACGTGGTCAGCATTGCGGGGAATGAACAGACGATGTATTATATTTATGGGTTTTGAAATAAAGATGCGCGTAGTAAATGTACGATTTATAACGCGAATATTACAAATTGTACGTTTATTATACGCGTCTTTATTAATATAATTTACGTCGTTTAATATAGTATTCGTTTTAATTTATTTATACCTTAGTAATCGTTTCAACTCGACGTTCAACGATATTTATGATATTATAAACAAACGCTACACGTTGAAAATGCTACTGGCTATGTAGAAGAAAAGGATTATATTATTGCAAAGATAAAATGTAAAAGAAAAGAGTATTAATTTTCTCATATTATTTTTTTTTTTTCAAAATATGCAAAAGATTGCTAAAGTATTTACCGATCCTTGACCACAATGCATATAACGAGAATTAATTTATCACGCTCCAAAGCATTAAAAATATACTTAATCGTTTCTACGTGTGCGACCACGTCGATCTCTAGGAATCTACAAAAATCTTCCGGCAATTCGCGTTTTTAACCATTAAGCACAACATTGCCAACTTACACTGGGCCTGCGCACCGCGCTGCAGCACTAGGAATAGAACAATAATCACTGAACACTTTGCGTACGCCATGGCTACCGATTGTTTCTTTCTATTGTTCCTCTCCGAACACCACTTTTGCCTTAACTCTCGAAAACAATTCGGTAATCAAAGAAGAAGAAGAAGAAGAAAAACCACCGAAGGGCCGACGAGCTCGATGAGTACGATATCACGCGCGCGCTCACTCACACGTGTATATACGTATATACACACAGGACAATTTGCCTCGGTACACGCCGGCGGCTCTCAATGGCCGAGCAGTTAAGAAAGACTGAAGCTCTCCCAGGCGCGGACAAGCGTCTTATATATACACAGCACGTTACCGGGACACACGAGACGAGCGCGCGCGCGCCCGCGCCGCGAGAGCTCTCGGCAGCGATGGCGCGCGCAGGAGGCTCAATTAATGATCCAACTACCTGCCGATTATCTCGCCACTTTCTTTCTCCCGTATTATACACGCGCGCCATGGTTCTATCGATTTCCTCACGCCCGGTGAGCGCGTGCGAACGCGAATCGACGACGGGATCTCCGGAAGAGGCGCGCGTTAGCTCGCGTCACCGTAGGTTATCGTAATAGGTGTTACATATGTGCGGTTGTGTCGCGGTGCGAGATGCCCGGTATCTGTTACGCCCGGCCGGGTTAATAAGCGGCGAGATGAATGTGTATGGATGAGGCTTTTTTGGTGCGGTATTTCGAGGCCAATTTTAGAAGGTGTTAAAATGTTTTTTTTTCGTTTGACTTTTTTTTAAAAAAAAGGTAATGAAATTGGCGGCTGGGATGAATTAATCTATGGTACCGGAGCTGTAGGTTGTTTACATGAATATTTTTGGAAATGCAAAAGGAGGATTTTCAATGAGAGTATTGATAATATGGAAAGATTAATTTCATTGTAATACGTTGCATTATTAATAATTTGACGTTACGCAAGTCAGTGCAGGACACGAAGTTTAAACATTTAATATACTGACAAACACCTTTCTCTTTCGACAAAAGTGAAGAAAAAAATGTATTTGACGTCGAATAATTCGGTACCTGGAATTGATATGTGAAATTCTGTGATAATGTCTACTTTTTAACAGAAATTTCACACCACAGAGCGCAAGTTTCGCAAAAAGTCGTTCATTGGAACATGTCAACCCTTTGATCGTTTTTTAATTACTGTGTTTACATCTGATGTATACATTCTTTCTAATAAACGATTCTTTCGTTTACGTGATATAGTGTAGTGCGAATTAAATAATAATAATAATAATAATAATAATAATAATAATAATAATAATAATAATAATGATAGTAATAATTATATGTTATATGTAGTTATACAAAAAATTATAAAAAAATTTAAACGACCGTCACGAACCCAATTAATAATCAACTAAGTAAACGACAAAACCCAACTAATATAATCCATTAGAATGTAACAATAATATCTACTTCGTGGAATTCCTTTCTATCCGGTGTTAGGAATGTAACTTTTTAGCGAAAAGCGATTGTTATTTGGGGCCTGATTATTAATTGGGTCCACGAAGATGTTTATGAGCAATTGTCGTATTAGTACACATTTATTTTATTTGATACAAATCATCATCGTAACATACATTGTTAAGCTGTTTTAATCATGGTAGCACATATATATGTTAGTTACAAAAAATATATATTAGGTATATTAGGTTTCAAAACCATCTTTGGAATTCGGACGATTAATAATATAAATAAATTTAGTGGTGCCTCAAATAAAGTAAGCGTTTGACGGGTGGATGAGTAACCATTTCGAGTACCAACAAAACGCCTTTCCTGTTACTACGCAACTACTCCATAACGATTCTCGCCAAAATGATTAGTATTAAATCTGAAAAGCGTTTCATGGGTACTCGAATACACTACGAGGGTTAAAACACAAAACATCTAATGTATAAAAAAAAGAGTTTTCTACAATAACCGCAACCAATTATAAAAAAAAAAATAATCCCCCCTAACTAAAACCCACTATGGCACTCAAGTCCACAATACCACCTTTCCACACTTCCATCTACATAAACTACGTGCCGAATTCCATTCCCCTATACATAAAACTAAAAAATCCTGCTCTCCTCTCCGCTCGCTCTCGCAAAAAACGACGTTTTATTCTCTCAGCCAGGAGCGATATCGAGCGACCGGAGGGAGATAATTCTATGCGATATATCTATAAATTTATATATGTGAGTGTGTGTAGTGTCTACGCGTCCGCGTACGGACTAAAAGCGATTTGCATACCCTCGGGCGCGGGGGGCTTGGCGAAGGCGGGCACGTTGCTCGAGGGCTCGCTTCCGATCGGCGGCAGGTAGCCGTTCGAGGCCGCGCCGCCGCCGCTGTTGTCGCCAGCGCTCAGGTCTACCTCACCGAAGAGGCCGCCGTCAGGCGAGCTTGGACCTGGAATAGAAATAATTGGTCGATTAAGTGTGCGTGCGCAATTTCGTTGAGATTAGGCGATTTTTCGATGATTAAGTGTGCGGTTTGTACGAAAAATTACGCGGAGTCACGCTGTGATTAATCGATTTTTGGCAAATTTTTTTTTTTTTTCTCAAGATACGGTAATAAATTATTTGTGTGGTCTGAAATTGTGTTTGCTTGATTTTTTGCGATGTTGCGTCATTTTTCGTACAGTTGTAAAGGATTTTCCATTGTTGACTCGTATATATATATGTCACGCTAAAAGTATTCGTTTTTTTAGGGTGAAAGATTTTTATAATGGTAAGGACGATTCGAATCGAGTTTTATACATTAAATATGATTTTTTTGGTCGTAAAGTGGATAGCTAATTCCATGTCTTTCTTTTTAGGATGGAAGTCTGAATTGACTTAATAGCACTAATAGTATTTTCGTCTGAAGTAATTATTGAATAAATTTAAGTATCTCTCCAGCCTTCATTATTATTTTATAGAGAGGAAATTGAAGAATGATGATTCTGCGGCATTATTTTTTAGGTGATGACGTTTTACATAGAAATGAATAAATCTGTTCATCCTTCAGTTGAAGAGTATTATTTATTCAAGGCCAATGTGTTCACCAATTCGAATTTCTTAAGAATACAACTCAGAGGATTTATAATCTTTCAAGTTTTTTGAAATTATTAATTTAGCAAAAATTATAGAGCTATTTAGTTGTAACGTGTAAAAATATATGTACACCATCGCAGGGTTGATTGATATCAAACTATTCTTCGGAATATAGCTTCATAAAACATTCTTTTAAAAAATTTACTAATAGCTGTTGCAAAAGCATCTATCTTTTGTATTTAATAACAAATATATTAATTTTTAATTTTTAATATTTAAGAATAAATTTTTATTAATAATAAAAGTTTTAATTTAATTTGTAAATTTCCTAAAGAAAATGCATTTATAATTGTAATCTTAATAGTGGAAACCGAGTGTACATCAAGTAATATCAAATTTTGCGAAACTGACGCTAACATATTAATTTACTTTAATCTACACAAAATTAAAAAATTAAGCCTTCTAATGTTAAAGAAATTGATATATCGCTTAAAGTACGATTTACTTGAGTTACCAAATATTCAAGTTGCAAATATCGGTTAATTTTTCAAATTATTTATCCGATTGACATAAAAAATTAAAAAATTAACTTTAATCGCGAAAATTTTAAAGCACCAAGTGCCAAGACAATTCACTTGATACTGAAAATACATTGTAGAACAATGTAATTTATTCACTATATTGATTAAATCTTTAATTGAATAGCAACAAAAATTTAAAGAATTTCAAGAAAAAGTGTATATTCACGAAGTGTGTTCGATATCAAAGTCCACTGGATGTCAAATTCGCAAACTCCATAAAATCCGAAAAATGTTTGCAAACAGCCACCGGTCGATGAGATTCAGTCAACGCCAGGCAAAATCACCACGAAATTGTCCCGAAAATCCACAATAAACTTACTAAATGTAAGCGATATTTGCGCATTGACTCCATTGAGAAGCGCCACTAGCACTGTGATCACTAAACCATAGTTGACGGCCCGCATTGTCACTATATCGAGAAAGAACTTTGAATGAAACACGAACTAAAGTAAAATCCGCGAACAGCACCAGACACACAAAAAAAGGAGGGATCTCTCTCTCGACGCTCGGACGCTCTCCGGCTCGCGAATGTTACTGGTCGAACGACGAGGGAACACTGAGCCTCCCTAGACGAATTTTGACCTTATATATGTGCTAATAAACGCATATTAATAGGCGACCGGCGGGATGTTGTCACCGCTTAAATTAACTGCCGTGCGTGTTTTTCTCCGAAAATTTTCCTCCTGGTGCTTCCTCGCGCTCAACCGCGCCAATTAAATATGCAAGTGAAACCATAATGAGTCCCATATGACCGAATAACGCCGCCGCAGACCTAAATATTGATGTCTCGTCATTTTTCAAAACGACGCGCCCGCACAGCGCCCGGTGATTGATTTATGCGCGCGGGAAAAGAGTATGAAAATCCTGAACATCTCGTCAATTATTGTGAAATCGCGTACATTACTTAATCTTATTATTCAAATTATATTTAAATGCCGCTAGTACGGGATATACGTCTTCGCCTTTGTGTAGAAATATAAATACACATATAAATATTTCGCATTTTTGCCGACCGCTAAACATTTCTGCTCAACGGCGCCTCGGAAATTTATGTTTTTATATGGAAACAGTATGTGCCTGTGTTAACAAATTTCGGCAATTGAATATATAATGTCGCAGGCGGCCTTAACACGCGCTCGGGGTATTTTCGCGATTGACTATACAGCATATCTTAATTGCAATTTCGGCATTGCGAAAGCGGCCATTTTCGGAATTAGACTAAGCCAATCAATTAGAATTTCGCAATAAAAGAAACCTCGTGAGCACGTGCGCGCGGGGGGGAGGGGGATTGTGAAAAAAAATCGAACGTACCTATAGACAGATCGCGAACCCGTCGAATTATAGATCCTTTTGATTTATTTCAAAACGGCACACGATAGCATTCCATCTATATTTATCACCTCCCCCTCCAGGCGCATTTATAGGCGCCTGACGTACGGTAACATTCTCGGTTGAAAAAAAAGCGCGCGCGCGCGTCTTGGCGCCGCACTTCTTGCGCGATTAAAACTAATTTCTCATTAATAAAAGATAAGCATTATATATTTTCGGGTATAAGCGTGATTTTTTTCCCGACCTTCGCCTTTCCTTTTCGTTATCATTAGCTCGTACACACATATAATTCCCGAGCACAGGCGAGCGCTTCTTCCTTTATTTTAACTAGAGCGGCGCGCTTAAAACGCTACCTTCGCAGGAATGTAACCTTGAACTGGAAAGGAGGAACCCATCATCGAGAAACTGGAATTTTTTATGAATCCACCTCGAGGAGGTGAGAGAGGTGGAGAGGAAAGATGAGAGGCGCCAGATGTTACACACGTTTCGCGGCTTTTCGGCGAGGCCGTTCAATTTCCCCCGCGCGTGTGAATCGATCGATTGTCCCCGCGGCTATGAGGTTGCGCTGACGCATTCCTCAGGTGAAAACAGGCCCGCGTGCACGCGTATTTTGGGGGAGAATCGCGTTTATTCCGCCGATCCGGGATCATAACTCGAGGTCGACCAATTCCTTTGTGTTGTTCCCCCCTACTGCGATCGTTATTGCATTGAGATCGAGTGCATGGAGGAAAAAAATGTGGATCGTTATATATACATACATTGCACGTGCACTTGTGCAATAGTGGGAATAATCATTGTACTTGATGGATCGAGAATTTTTCGGCCATTGTAATTTATTCTTTTTTTTATACGGTAAGTGGAGAGCGCATTCCTACGGCTGCTCGTCTAAGGTCGTAGTTCAGCTGTCGAAACGCCACACGGATTTTCATAATTGAATTCCTTATTTTTTTGCTCCTTATGTTATAAATTAATCAAAGAGACAATTAATATTTAAAAGCGTTACTCTCATTCGTACCCTCTCTCTCTCTCTCTCTGCCTATCTCCTTTTCCTCTTAATTTAGTTCACGAAAAACGTAAAACACAAACGGCTTACTTATGTACACTCTATACGCCAAAAAAACGCGCTCGTTGCCCGCACGATTCTCGCGAAAACAGATCTGACGCATATATATTCCCCTCCCCCGAACGCGCGCTCGAGTGAGACTCGATTCTCCCCTTACGTAATATTTATCATTACGTCTCTTAACGGCAGCGGTGGCAATCCTCGTGCATCATAAACTTAATACCCGAAATCAGCGAGTACACGGGAATGAATTACACGTACACACGCGCACGAATAACCTCGGTATTCGAATACTGGCGATAGTCAGACAATGGGGAATCCCACCTGTGGCGTGAAATATGGCTGGCGCGCGGAAATTTGATTGCGATGGTAGCGTCATGGTTTTCCAGATCTTCTCCGGGCACATTTAGTATAATCATTCGATTTATATATTCGCGTCGTACTGGCGCCGTTGTGGAGAAAAATTTCCTGCGAGAAAAAGGTCAATCAGACGGTTTCGCAACGCGAACTCATTATTTATAAAGTGTACATGTGTGTGTATGTAAGCACGTACGTATGGGCGTGAGCAACAGATTGATGATGCGAGTGCGCAGAGCTGAAAAACGTGTGATGCGCGCTTAATTTTGGGCTTCGAGGTGATAGAATTGTGCCGCGATGTATAGCAAAGGTATAATATAATAGAGTTATACGTAATTGATATCTGCCCGCGAGCTTTTGACAAATTGGTAGTTTCGAGAATTCTGTCAGACTACCAACGAGGCACATTATAATTACAGCGCGTGTTACGAAAAAGAAGAGTTGGGATTGAGACGTGTGCATGTTTTAACGGATGTTTGGAAAACGCGAGAGTTTGTACTTTGTCAGAGGTGTGTGGATCGCGTATTTGGAATTTTTAAATTTCAACATTTTTATTAGATATACATGTGTCGTTAAATAATGTGTAACAAGATTATAGCTGGTAGTTTGTCATTAACGACAGTGAACGAGTCATCTGCGACATGGATATATTTCGAATCAAACAGCGATAATCGACGAAACAGGTTTATAATAGTGTACCCGTCATATGCGCCATCTCCATTAAGACAATCTTTGGTAATTAACATTGACTATCTTTCAGTTTGTGCAATCTATTGCTATAACAAATTGCATTTATTTATATGCAAATCGATGGACATATAGCTGCTGCTCTTTTAAAATCATAAATGAGAAATCTAGCCGTTGAGCCATTCGAATGATTGATATTGGCGAAGTCACGTCAACATTTTTTGACATTAATATTAGCAAAATGATGTACTTGGTGTTTTTTCCCTTGCGATCAATTTTGGTTTTTTTCTCGTTTCTTCAAGCCTATAGTCACGTTAAAAATATTTTTAATTTAAATTTAAATGAAGAACGTTAAGAATGATTTATAATTCATTAGTCCTTATTATTACCGATTTAACAAAGATTTGTAAAGAATTTATAATATTTAGCTTTGGTTCCTCGTTGTTGTCTATTCCAAAAAATCCCACGCCATAAAAATTTTAATCTAATTTAGCATATTTGACGAAAAAATTTAATTGAGCAAGTTCTCACAATATTATAAGCCTAACTTATTTGTTCCGGTTACATTCTTTATAAGCTCTTCCGCTTTCTATTTCTTTTTTAAAATCAAAATTTATCTCTCAAGTTAAGCAGGTGCGTATACGTGACGGATGTGGAAATGGTTGCGGTCACGTGGGCTGTACAGTGGCAATCGAAGAGGATTATTGCAGGTGCATTTTTCTACCTGATTAATCGATTGATTCGATTAGGTAGACTACCGCGACGTTCGAACGTAGAGGTTCGCGCGTAGACGGTACTCCAAAATACGCACTTGTTTCATCTTTCTTTTATTACTTTTTAGTTGCTAAGCAACTATAACTAATTAGAAAGCGAACGTTGAACAAATACGTTGTCTTAGCACTTAACCTCTTCTACAATAAAGTTAATAAAAATACTACTGCTGTTAAACTCATTTCATTTCCCCGTCCGCGCTTCATACATTATTATTATTTACAAAAAAATTTCCTCACTATATTCCCATCAAAATGCTTCCCGACGTTAAAAAAGACGACTGATAACAACTATATTCACCCAGCCCGAAACACTTGGCGAATTCGCGCGCGCGCATCCTTCTCGCCCCCGAATCGAGGTGCGTATTATGTGCCGGACCTGCCATCGCGACGCATAAATAAAACATCCGCGCCGATCGTCGAAAAGAAAAAACAGCAGCAGCAACATAAAGCGCATAATAATTCGCAGGCTTAACCCACTCCCGCATCTGCGCGTTCGTGTCTGGGGGTTAAGGCCTCTCACGCGCTCGCGAATTCCATAGCCACGATCGCCCTTGCGCCGCATAAACAAGCCTGACGTAATCCCCATGCGGATCCTCGGGGGCATTTTAACGACTTTCTCCAGCGTCGATTACGCGTGTGCGCGGCGCTCGCCTCTTTCTCTCTCCGTTCTTTTTCCTCGTTTCGGCATTTTATGCTAATGCGACGCGACCGCGGAGTTAGGGATTTCCGCGATGTGGAGACAGACCGGAATTCTATCGGCGGCGGTGGTCGTTTGAGAATCGTCTTTTTTTCTTTCTTTCTTCTTTCTTTTTGGGAAGCATATTATGATAATTTCGATGGAACGCGTGTGTATGGCGTAAGAGGAAGCGATAATTGTGCCGAGCTTTTCACTTTCGCCGATCGTTAGATTTATTTGTTTTCGGTTATTGCCAAACGTGTATCTTTCTCGCGAGTGTGTGGTGAGCGGGCGCGCGAGATAATTAGAACGGGGAGAGTGAAATCTCAAGTGCCGAGGTATATCTTTGGCTATTGTGCGTTGATTGGTTTGATTTATTCAATCGCGCCGGTTATGTAATTGGATTCCTGAAGCGTAATACGCAGACTTTTTATTTGGATATATCTCTTTCGTGGTGGCGAAAATTTTCGGGCGTCCCGAGTGAAGTTTAATTATTGAGATAAATATTTATTTTTATTTTTTCCTTGATATGGATGTAAAATACTTATTTTATAATAAAAAAATTTGTAATAAAATTTTTTGTTCTTGTTTAATTATTTGAATTCCATATATTTATATCCTGTCCTTCTTGACATTGTTTATAACATAACTCGATCCGTCTCAAATAAACAAACATAAAAATAAATAAAAGCTAACTGAATCATCATGACTTTTAATCGGTACGAATATTTTCAGCGTTTCTTGTCACACGATACTAAAAATGAAGTTTATGAGTACCTATATATTATTTAAAAAAATGAAATTTTCAACTTACCATGAGCGGGCTTTTCTTTCTTAAGAGTGCAGCAAACCTCGCGAGCAATATCGCACTTCTGGCTCTGAAATCACAAAAAAGAAACATTTGCTCACAACCTTTATTCCTCCACAAAAGAGCATCATCAACATCGCATTTTTACAAATCCTTGTCCCTCATCGTTAAAGCCGCAACCAAAGCCTCCATCCTCGCGCGTCACGTTTTTCGCGAACTTCATCAGAGCTTGCACAACCCACGCGCGACCCTTTTATCCCCAACAGCAGCAGCAGGCGCTTTATAAGTAAGACGTTTACAGCCGCCAAGATAAATCGAATTATTAATTAACGAGCTTCGCGCCTCGCCGCGCATAGAAAAATTCTCTCCACTCTCAACTGTGTAACGCGCGCGAACGTGCAAACAAGACGTTTTACTTCGCATAAATAACCGGCTAATCCCGCACAATAGCGCCTCTAATCGAATTAATTAATCCGCACAATGCTATTCAAATTCGCGGGCAATACACACACACACACGTGGAAAAGTCGCGAGGCGCGAGTGGAATGTTAATCCTTTCATCGGGGAGGAGAGAGAAAAAAAACGAGCCTCGCGTGCAGCCGCGTGTAATGAGGTGCTGCTGCAGGCGACTGTCTCCTCCCGCCGCAGTCAGGAGGTCAATTCGAGTGTGTTATTGCCGCGTGCGCGCGAGAGGTAATTAATCGTGCGCTCTGCAGTTTTAGAGTGCAAGTGTAGTACGCTGACATTGTCCCGCTTCGAGGAGGATTGTCTCTCGGACTCTTGCAACGCTGCATCATGTAGTTTGTTGACGCTCTTTCTGCGCGGAGTGTGGTATGGCTTTGGTCGCTGCTGATATTAACACGAAGATATGTATATAATTGCGTAATTTTCAGTTGCCAATTGCTTCGATTATCATTCTCCTTCGTTATTGTAAATCGAAATTCGATACGTTAACGAGGCGGCCGATGAAACTAATGTTTCAACGTTACATAAAAAACTGACTTTCTTCTCTTACATCAAAATCAGCATTCGCGCGCGATTGAAATTATGCTGATCGCATAGCGGATATTTTTAGTGAGGGGAGAGGAGACTAGCGTCAATCATAATTTAGAATTTCAGCGAAATCCTCTATCGGACAACTGTCCACTTGACACTTAGAGCAAAGCAAACAAGTTTGGTATTGATTCCGATAAAATCCTTCTTTGCATAATCTCAATTCGCAAGCGTTTGCGTAAGCGGCCAAATTATTCCCCACAGAACAAATATCTCGTGTGCGCGCGTGTACGACATTCCCTTATACATTGTCTCGATACGTCAAATTCAGAAACACGTATATATACAACAAAATTTAATACCCCCGGCGCTATTACACGCTATTTTATTCAGTTGTCATTTGGGATGATTGACGCGACTCTTTTACAGCACATATTTCGTTGCAATGTATTTGATTTTCCAAAGTATCCCGGGTCGGCGCGAATATCCTCGCGGCGCCGGTAATTTCAGTGCGACTAATGAAAAAGCGAATTAGTTGTAATCCATCGCTACTAGCTGACTGATTGAGGTAATAAAGACAATATACTTTATGGCTAATTGAGATTTTATCCGACGACGCCTCGCCGCGTATACTTTATTGCTAATGAAAAAACTCTTATTTGGCCGAATTTATTTATCGGAAATTCCTCAACGCGCTGCTAAATCTTCTCTCTTCGCACATCCATAGAGTTGAGATTTCGTAACAACCCTATATAACGCAACGATCCGTCCCTTCTCAACTTACGCGGAATATAATTCTCGCATGGATAATTCAAGAGAACCGACAATGGGAGAATTAGACGGAGCATCAGGCGCGAGCTGGTTTGGCCCGTGCGCTCGATAAATAAATTGCCTGATTACCATAAATTAGCGAAGGACGTTCAGTGACCATATGCGCGCGGGCGCTCGGGGACCCGAAGTGCACTGAACCTCCCGATAAATCACGGCACGTGTGTGAGCGGCGAGAATCGCTCAGAAATCAAGGCAAAACCCCCGCCAAAAAATCTCCGGCGAACATAATCACACACGCGTCTAATCACGCGACTCCGTGGAACACGGGAGAATCGTGTAATAATCTCCTCTTGCCGGACAGGATCGTAACCGAAAAAAGGCGATTTTTTATGAGAAGCATCTGGAAAGTTGCGGCTCTGTATAGGCCGTGTGTGTGTGTGTGTGTGTCTGTGCCTCGGTGGGGGATTATAGTTCATAAATTAAGAGCGAGAGAGAGGCGGAGTAAGAGAGAAAGATCCTCTCCAAGGCCGCGACAATAATAAAATGTCTTGAGAGAGGCTGATGACGACGGAGAGGCTCGAAGAGAAAGAGGGAGAGAGAAAAAAACGAGTTTCGCGCCCCGCTCTTTGTCCATAAGCGCGACATTGAGGTGGAGAGTTGGATGAGTCAAGTGAGGTTCACTTTTTGGCGCGAAGAGAATTTTTCGAAGATAGGTACGCGCAGACATTGTATGGTAATGCACGTGGAGGAGGAAAAGTGGTCCCGAGTGGCGATCTTAATTCGGCGCTGATGCACTTTAGGTTGGGACAGGTTAGGGAAGGAGGATGCCGATGAGGTAGAGCTCGACGTTTACGGAAGCCTTTTGTATTGTTATGGAGAGTAGGCAAACAAAAAAAACGTGTAGTAGGAAGGTAGACGCGGATGCGACCGGTTCAAAAAAACGGTGGATTTTTTGTGGGTCTGAATCACGTCGATATAAAGCTGCGAATTTATCACCAAAAACTGAATACCGTATCAGTTACATAACTAGTTAGCAGTAATGGAAATAACTATATTTGACAACAAAGTCGTCGGATTTAGAAAGCTATTTTTACCTCGATAAATCTCGGTAACAATTTTTTCGCTAATCATTCGCATCTTTCGTATGTTAATAATGTAGACGGGCGTGCAGTAACTTTCAGCGGCGATGGTGCGAAAAATTTGCGAAAGCTCGCACGCTCTTGCACGATTAATTAAACAAGGACGTTTCGATGTCCTAACGACACAGCAGCACTGCAAGGACGAGATGAAACGCGCCCGGTTCGAGATAAGCGCGCGTATTATACGCGTGTAAAAGTAATTTTCGCGTAATTATTGTCAATAAATTTTTCGGGTAAGTAAGGCGAGGTGAGAGCCACGCGGAAGTTTCCACGAGAGGCTTAATTATATACGGATAAAAGGAAGTGTCGAGCTGAAATTGTTCCTACGAGTATACATATGAGCGTTCATCAATCTTTCGGAAACATGTTTGGGTGAATTAAGTGATTCTTATTTTTGAGAATAAAATTCTTATTCTTATTGATTGCTTTATATTTGTTATAAGTGTTTTTTGCGAGCGCCGGATCGATCATACAAACGGAAGATTTTTTCAATAGTTCTAATTAATTATCGAATGAAGGCTCTTCTGAAGAGGGAAGTGAAAGTTTCTCAAAATGCCGATAGCGCAATAAAAAATTAAGCGCGTGATTAATCAAACGAAATACCCAATAATACTTAGGTGACACTAACGTTCAAGTGAAAGATAAACGCGAGAAATCATCGCGCGCCGCACATCAAGCGCCAACCAAGGTCGAGGAGGATCTCCGACCTTGGCTCCTTTCTCCGGACATTCAAAAAGAAAAAAGAATTTGAAAATCGAAAAAACGAAGGAACGCCTCGGCCATTAGAATCAAAATCGCAAGGAAACAGCATCTAATTGCGAAGAAGCTACGTAACAGAGGCGGAATGATTTAAGGAATTTCAGAAGGCATCGTTTGATTAATGCAATACTTCAGAGCTAACTAATGTGCGTTAATTGGCTCATCAGTAGAGTCGTTATGCTCTGTCTCAAAATAGCAGGAAAATAACGCGTGTGTGACAAAGAGTCAATTGCAAGATACGTTTCTCTAAACAGCGTAATTACGATTTTCGTAATTGTATTATGAAATGGTGCTTATAAATCTCTCGGTAGACGCGCCTTAAATATACATCCGATTGTTGAAATAGCGAAGGAGGGGAGGTAGAGACATATTGTTTCGCTAAATGTGTGAATCAGCTAAAAGTATCTTAAGAGCTTCAGCAATTAATACGAAAATATTCGAAAACACTTGAAATTTTCCAAGTGTTTGACTTTCAACTATGAATAGATGAAGACGTTCCTTGAAATAAAGTTTATTAAGGCGCTGATTAAAATATTTAAATGCGAGATAAAATCAGATTAAGAATAAAGAATTTCGAATTATATTTACACCTTGGCTCGGCGGCGCACGCCTAGAATTTCATGATATTAAATAATAGCATAAATTGTACATTAAAGATTAAAAAATTCTCTTTCAGCCAACTGGCTTTAGTCTTAATCACATAATGAGCGAGCAGTTCATTATCATACCCGAAGACCTTTCTTCTGGTGAATTTAAAGATTTCGAGGATACCCGGACCTCGGCCGCCACCGAAAACCACAATTGCTATACGTACAAAATAATTCTTACAACCCGCGAAAACAAAGTCGTCATCGCTGCGTATCACAGCTTTACCACATCCCTCCAATCATCAACCACTGACGTCACCGCTTATTCGTGCCTATTCCGAAAACTCGCGCCATTAACATCCACCCGTGTGTACTTATACACGCGAGTTCCACATCACGCATTGCACGTGTGAATTACGCTACAATGTTAGCTTTTGCGCGTGGCTGTAAAAAAAAAATCACGATCAAAATGCAAATCGTCAAATTTTACGACCGAATATCATAAAAGATCGGTATCGGAGGACGAGGGAGACAGAGAGACGAATCCACGTGGCCTGTCGCAACGCATGAGCACGCGTACGCGAGCCGATAAACCGGTGATCGTAAATTAAGAGCCGGGGGCCTCCCGTCTTTCCTAACCGATGAATCGCTAAGTATCTTAACGGCGTCCGGGCATGCGCGCACCTGGGCCGGCGATAATTCCGAAATTCCACGGTGAGTACCATGATTTTCTCGGTAAAGGCGTTTTGGGAAGGTACAAAAGAATCATGAGTCGTCGGTGTAATACACGATGAGTAATTTTATAAGGATTTTGATGGTTTTTAAGAATAAGATAATGCGGTAGTTTTGTCTTTGGATGACGCAGGTTGTTTAGGATGCTTTTATGGTATAACATGGATGCGTGGTATCGGATTTGCGAAAGAATTGTTAATGGCTTATTAATAAATTCCGAAATCCTGCAATCCCTTTCAGCAATGAATTGCAATAAAAGTATCGTGAAATCAATGTGAGCCGATACTATCTCATCAATTTTTATAATAAAGTTATGAAGAAATAATTCGATTTTAAAGATGCCAATTAATCACCGATTGATCGTCTTTGCAAACTGTTTCAAAAAATTTATTTACAAATATCCTTTTTGCATAAAATTTACGCGTTATTTATGAAAATTATTCCAAAAATTCAGACGTTCTATCACATAATCGGAATGATAAATTAAGGTAAATACAGTTCAGTTTGTTTATTTATGCAAGAATGCGCACCACTGACATACTTCTGCATATGCATCCCGCACCGCGCGGACAAGGCGATGATTAAAAGGCAATAAATTTGATATTAATCGACCGGGCGAAATTAAATAATAGCCTCCTGTGCGTTACATAATTGTCATTTAGCGCTCATTCTTCGCGAGACAATTATAATTTTTTTTTCGCGCATAAAACTTTCACCTAGAGCATAAACCACATGTCAACAAGTGTTATCTAACTATCGCCAACGCAGTAGTCCTCAACTCATCTCCCGCGACGAAAAAAAATACAGACAAAAAGAAAGCCCTCAAGAATTTTCGAAACATACGACAAAGTGAATTACAAAATATAATTGAAAAGAGGAGCGTACGTATCAGATGTGAATTAAAAGCATAACACGGGACAACAATAGTCTACGACAATTAAAGTGCGTTGCCTAAAGGCGAGAGGTAACCACTCGACTATTATCTCTTACGGCCGTTAAATCAGCCTCATACTCAGCTGATGTGTGTACTATGAAAAAAAAGAAAAAACAAAGTTGCGCGAAGTAGTTTAGATCCTTATATAGCGAGACGCAACTCCAACAGATGGACAGTAACCGAAAAGGTAGTGATGAATCGAAGAAATGCGATTCGTATCTGTGATGTCCATAAATCAAATTGGATTTTCACTCTTACGTCTTTTACGTGTACATATGAAAACACTATATAACAACAAAATAACTGGATGTATGTGATAAAATAACGAGTATTACTATTAAATTAATAATAAATAAAGGCTATCATCTTGAATGAATATTTGATTCTCCCGTTTGAGCAAAATTATTGACAATAAATAAAAGGCCAGTCATAGTGAAGTATTTTCATCATTGAAATCGGTAATCGTAAAATGCTTCAGGTTATTGGATACTTAGGCGATACAGGCATCCCAAATTGCTGGCAACTTGAAATTACTCAATTTTCTCTATAATTTATATTGAATTTAATTCTATTGGAGGCAAATTTGCTTCTCACACTTGCGGGAATTTTGAAACCAATCAAATTAAAACATAATGCGCACCGAAAGCAGATGGATTGCTTGTTTAATTGATAATTTTTCTATTATAACCAATTTCAGCTTGATATTGCTTAAATAATTTAATATTTCTATTGAAACTAAGCATCGGGTTAACGTAACACTCCTATTCATTATTAAAAATCACTCTACTTAAATTTTCCATTACACATTTCATTCTCCCATCCATCAAAAATCTTTTCACTCTGAATCCTTTACAACAGTACAAGCAATGAAATGTCGATTAATTTCTACCTCACTTCGCCGACAGTCTTTACACGTGTCACTGAGCCGCATTTTTTACGACTTTCTCCAGAAATAAAGCATCTATTTTTTACATCGTCGCTAGGCAGTTTCTCTTTCGGGTCCATAAACTGGACTCATTTATATCGCTCCACATATTTACACACATCATTGCCCAATAATTAAACTCTCCTGCAAGCAAATTTTGTAACGAGCCCCGGTCGACACTTTCTAGAAGAATGTCTGTTAACAAGCCAAACACAGACACATCCTTCTACTTTGCCAAATCGAACAGGACAATGCGAGGGACTTTCACGCACGGAACGGCGCGCATTATCCTAAACAACTCAATTATTTATCGGCAATAAATATGAGAAGAGGCTCGAAAGGACACCGTCGCCCAGGAATTCGTCTCCGAAAGGCGAGGATGACGTGTATGGAGCGAAGATGCGAGAGGATCGCGCCGCGTGTTTGCGCAATCGGCATCGACATACCGAGAGCCGCTGCCGCGACGTAATGATCGTTTACGAAGAATCGCTGCCGTATTTAAGCGGGCGACATTTTTGCTCACGAGTTTCACGTGCTCCGCTCAATTTGTCATATAGGGTGAGGACCTTGCACAGAAGCGGTGGATATTTGTCGTGTGGACGAGAGAAATCGCTGGGAAATGAAGTTGTTAAAGGAGTTCTGTTTGGTCATCATGGTGCTTGTAAATAAATCGAATTAGAAACAAATTGCAAAAATAGTCGTACTTATATATATATAGAAGCTTATATAGAAGCTTTGATGAACTTTTAGAAAGTAAATACTTATAATAACTGTGATAAAATTTTTAATAGTATTCGAAACGTAAGCTCATTTTGAGAAATAAGAGACTATGGGAGCATAAAAAAAGGATTTTTACGTCTAATTGGACATTACAATCTGTGAAACTGACGTTAATTTATTAACCTCATTTCTCTCAAAAAGTTAACGACTTTAATTTCTTTTCTCGGCCATGTTTACGCTCCGAAACATAATACCTTTATTGAAATTTTTACCACAATTTTCCGTTAAATTATAACGTATTAAAGTTCAACGGCACTACTGCGAATGTAACCGCATTCACGTATGCGCAGCAATAAAAGGACGTTACGTAATTTCCATCAATCGGCAAATGAGAATATAAAAAAGTGAAAAAAAACGCCCGAGTAAAGGGAAAAATGCAATGGTGAGATTTTTAATCTTCGCCGTAAAGGAGCGATCGGTCGCTCGCAAGCTCTTTGTAATAAGTAAACCGAGTTGCATTAACGTCACGTTGTGCGATGCTTTGTTTTTTTTTCCACATCTTACTCCCAAAAGATATATTTCATAATGTTCCCCCCGAGTAATGTATAATGTATGCTACGCGTCGTACGTCAACATAGTAACCCCATTTCTTTCCGCCTTTCGATAAAGAAATTACAAAGCCACATTGAGAATTGTACTGTATTTATTGTCGTCCTCTTTAAAACTGGGTAAAATTGTGCTTTTCACTTGCTTTTCTGTACACTCTGTTTCGCACGAAGTGACTTTTTGCAACGGAGCGCGCGTTCACATCAAACCGTTGGTTTTACGAGCCGACGTATAGGATTTTTACGACACGCAAACGTAGTCGGAAAGGTGTGCTTCCGTTATTAATGAGATTTTTATTGCCGATATTTTAAAGCGTCCCAATTTTACTGCCCGCTTTTACGCGAAAAATACGTGTCCTTAAATACGGCTTACATAAATGAATTCGCGATAATTTTCGATGCTATCGCGTTCTAATTACCATTGGTTACGTAACGAATTAGGAGTTTCTATAATTTATATACTTTTAAATAGTCTATTAAGGTATTAAAAAAAAGTGATGTAATATCTATTGACAATAAGCCCGAAAAGTGGTCAGGTAAAAAGTTATTAACAATTTAATTGTTTAAAAATTCATAAAAAAGTAAGTAAACACGATAACATTACTTGCGAGGTGTCAAATTGTTCATATTTTAATAAAAAATACGACCGTTGTTGTGGAATTAAAAAAAAATAATTAGAAGAAAAGTAATGGCCAAAAGAGTGCAAATAACCTTACTTTTCACCATTTTCGCGCATTGTTTTTAAGATATCTCCGGTTCTAATAATCATATCCAGGTCTACCGGATCTCATTTAAAAGAATAAGTTATGTAGAATCGGACAGTATACTGATTATTTTGGAAAACATCGATTTAGATTTTAGAAAAACAACGGAAAACAAAAAATTATGGCAAAAAATGTCGATTGTATTTGTTTATAAGCATTTTATACAGGTCTAATGTTAAGAATTATGAACAAAGCATAATGTATATCTTATATTTCTATTCGTATTTTAACAATAAGTAATATTTATCTGTTTTATATTAAAGTCATTATTTTATAGAAACATTTTAATGTGATTTTATTATGTAATATAAACATAATAGTATTTTTTAATTCGTATATTATTTCTTCTTATTTATTATATATTCTATTAATACTGTTACATAGATATCTTATTGTAATAAAATTATTAAGAAATTGGTTTGATATTATTACACTGAGGTGAAAATATAGTTACTATAATTGCTATAATGTATATGTGCAAAATCGTTACAACCCTATTTTATAGTAAAATTTACTATATTATAGTTGCATTTACAATAATTATAATTAAAACTACTAAAATATAGTATCAATAACTAATAAAATATGTATATTTTACTGAAAAAAATAGAAACCGTAACTATATTTTGACAACTATACGATATAGTAGTAGTGACTACGCATATTTTTCTCAGTGTAACATTAATATAAAACAAATAAATATTACTTATTGTTAAAATAAGAATAGAAATATACATAATAGCGCGTACGCGCTTACGTTGTCATAAAAAAGATAATTGTATAAAACTAGGGGGGCTGCGCCCCCCAGCGTGCCTTCGCCCCCCCCCCCACACCTGCTCCTCGCTTCGATCGTCGCCCGCCCCCTCCCTATGTAAAAACTTCGTTTTTACATAATAGGCACGACCGCAATACTCAGGAGAACCTTGTATTTTTATAAAAGCGAAAATTGCAACACTTCCGATATTTATAATAAAAAAAAATTAAATATATAATAATAATAAAAAACCTAACTACATATACCTATACAATCTCAATTACAAAAAAATACTTGCGCACATATGCATATATATACACTAATACCGCGAAAAGGAGAAAAACAGAAGGAGAATGCTCAATACTGATGCATTCGGCAACGGCAATCTGGCTTAGCCCTGCGACCTGCGTGCATGAATACTTATACTGCAGCAGTCGTAACAGCTACGCTAGGTACCTCGGCTCACGGTCGTACACACTTCTCGAACCTATGTATACTACCGTGCTTCGGCTAGGCTGCGTTCGCACACCAAGAACAGCGGAAAAACACATGCGACTCATGCGACCGCGAGGTATAAGATATATCTATATATATGATCGCATTTAAAGTGTGAGGGGATAGGTAATAGGAACTAGGAAATATTATATAAGTGCTGTGTGTGTTGTTAAATGCCATAAGGGTAGGTAGTTGTCCCTGGTAATATTAGCTCGTCTATTTAATTTCTAAGTTTAGTCAGGGTGTAAGAACTCGCTTCAGGGTATCTGTTGTATTAAAATACATCATTATGTATTTCGCAGACTTCTACCCAGTGAGACTTGCCTATTTAACAATTTTCTACATGTTGTAAGACTGAGTCAGCTAGAACATTGCATTCTTTATGCATTGAAATTTACCATATTACAACATTTATAGCTCATACATTACACAAAAGTTTTTTGTGTGTATATGATATTCCTTTAACATGTACTTATATAATATTACACAATTTTGATTCTTTTAGTTCAATCGCTTAGGTCCTGGGAACATAGTAGGTTAAGATGGGTAATCTTATATCAAATTTTTTAAATTTGTTATTAAAAATCTTTTTGTAGAAAACAGGGAAATAGATATTTTGTTTCTTTAATTATTCTTCCAATGTGTTTATCCCATTGAATATTGTAATAAAATGTAATTTTGTATCTTATTATTATGTTTTTGTAATTATATTATCTTTGGAATGTTATGTCGATTTTTTCCATCTTATTTAGAGCTATTGTATCGAATACTTCTGTGTAAATCTAATTCTGTGAAATAATAAGCGAAAATTCACTATACGTGTATTGGGGTATTAAAAATCATGTTTATACGTTTAGATGATCCAGTAATTATTATACATAAAAATTTTAATTGGGAATAAGTTTTGTTTAAACTATATCTACATGCTTTGTATTTAACAGTTTTATTGAAAGTCAAATTCTTGTATGATAAGCGAAAATCGACTATTTCAGGTGTATTTAGGCATTAAAAATCGTTTTTATAGGTCTAAGCGGTCAGGGATCCATTTTATATGAAAATGTTAAATGGGAAAAAGTTTTGATTAAATATTATGTAGAACTTTTGTATTGAACATGTTTGTGTAAAATCAAATCCTGTCAAGTTTTAGCCGAAAATCGTCCATTTTATGTATGTTTTGACGTTTAAAATCGTTTTTATAAGTCTAACTCGACAGGAGTTGATTTTACACGAAAATGTTAAATAGAAAAAAGTTTTGTTTAAATATTATCTACAACTTTTATATTTAACATTTTTGTATAAAATCAAATCTTGACAAGTTGTAGCCGAAAATCGTCCATTTTATGTATATTTAGGCGTTTAAAATCGTTTTTATAAGTCTAATTCGTCAGGAATTGGTTTTACACAAAAATTTTAAATAGAAAAAAGTTTTATTTTAATATTATCTACAACTTTTGTATTAAACATGTTTGTGAAAAATCAAATCCTGACAAGTTATAGCCGAAAATCGTTCATTTTATGTGTATTTTGGCGTTTAAAATCGTTTTAATAAGTCTAGCTCGTCAGGAGTTGATTTTACAAAAAAATGTTAAATGGGAAAAAGTTTTGTTTCAATATTATCTACAACTTTTGTATTTAAAATTTTTGTGTAAAATCAAATCCTAAGAAGTTATAGCCGAAAATCATTCATTTTTGACCATTTTTGGCCGTTTTTCGCAGTTATCTTGGCAAATATTGCTCGTACAAAAAAGTGTTCAACATAAAAAAGCTGTATTTTAATTAGTTTTAGCAGATAGACCTGTACATATTAGCTTAAAATTAATTTTTCTAGACATTAGGCTTAAAAATCGATTTTTTGAGATATTTCTTTGTGCTCGCATTTGAAAAAATTTTCATCGATCTATCTCAATATAGAACCAGCAGTTAGGTATAATTAGAGGAGTATTTTCCCGCAATCCCGATGAAATCGGTCGAAAATTCATTGAGATAATCGAGAAACTTGAGTACATACGGACGTACAGACATACATACATCTCAGAAAATGCTTAAAACGCACTTGCTCTGAGTGGAACATGGTTTTTACACATTAATTTTTCAGTATTTGAATTCTTACAATTTTCGCTCTGGTGAAATTATAAGGCTCTCCCGAGTAGTGGTCGTGCCTAAAAATATACATAATGAAAAAGGTCTTGACTCCAGGAATAATAAGAATTATGTTTTGTTCATAATTCTTAACATTAGACCTGTATAAAACGCTTATAAACAAATACAATCGACATTTTTTGTCATAACTTTGTTTTGTTTTCCATTGTTTTTCTATAATCTAAATTGATGTTTTCCAAAATAATCAGTATACTATCCGATTCTATATAACTTCTTCTTTTAAATGAGATCTGGTAGACCTGGATATGAGTATTAGAACCGGAGATATTTTAAAAACAATGCGCGAAAATGGTGAAAAGTAAGGTTATTTGCACTGTTTTTGCCATTACTTTTCTTCTAATTATTTTTTTTAATTCCATAACAATGGTCGTATTTTTTATTAAAATACGAACAATTTGACACCTCGCAAGTAATGATATCGCCTTTACTTACTTTGTTATCAATTTTTAAACAATTAAATTGTTAATAACTTTTTTCCTGACAACTTTTCGGACTTCCGAGTTGAAGATTTGTGTTCAGCGGAAAAAAATACATAAAAAACAACTACTCGGAAGTGTGGCCATCAATCAACCACGAAAGAGTACTTTGCGCCTAGACTACACGGAAAATATTTTGCACGCATAATAGGGACGGTGGCTTGGCTGTGCCGCACGGTGCCGGCACCAGATTTCAGGTGCCGAACTAGCGTGGTCGTCGAGCCAATAGCGCCAGCATCCATGCGTCACGAGGCGAGCACGGACAACAACACGGGATAGCCACCGCAGCCCACAGTAAGTCGGCACCGTATTTTTCGGTACCGATGCAGCAGCCTTCTTTGCGGTGCAACAGGCATCGTGCAAAACAGTGTCGCTCAGTCTTACGCGTGGTGAGTTATAGGGCACTAAAATAACGATGCCTCCCGACATTATTCATTAACCTTCAAAATGTTATCCGTGATAATAAGGAAGTTGTTGATGGGTCGTTCCAATGACTAAAAATTCTATTAAAACAATCCCCTTGTTCTGACATTATCTAACCCAACGAAGTATCCTTCTGAAACTTTTGCTGTACCGCATCCTTATTTATCCCGACGCGCTAATTTTATTATATGCCCGATAAAAATAGCATTTGTTTTCAGCTTCTGCGTGAGAAAAAAATTTTATAGCTTATATTTTTTTTTCGGCCTGTTAGCGCTGGCGCAGTAACGCTTGATGCGCACAAGGAAAGGCGGTGCGATTTTTATCGGCAGCCATTAGGTGTTAAAATAATGGCTGTCACTGGCGTTTTCTACGGCCTCTTGAACATGTGCGCCGAGTCGATAAGGTGTGTACTTTTCGTCGCGTCTAAAGTGATGTTTTGTAACTTGGAAAACATTTTTTTTCTCTCTCTGTGGGAAAATGAGAAGAAAAATCGTGTGTTGCGATTTGTTGAAGGCGATAATTGAGTTATTAATCGACTGTCATTTTTATACGAATAATACTGAAGATATTGATGTATTACTTACATTTTGTAAAGAGAATAATGGTTTTATAAAATGCATTAATTAAGCATGATATTAATCTCGCAAGTGACGTTATTCCGACAAGTACTTTCCAACTAAAATTAATTATCATTGAGGCAAATTACCCAATAATAATGACGATAATCGGATTATTGATTATATGTTTACATGTAAAAGAATTCAAATAAAATATATTGAAATAATCTTAACGAATGAGTCTTTGAAGTGTAATAAAATTTTATTGGACACTATTTTCAAGCCACAATATAAAAGAATTGAATTATTGCACATATATGTACTTCCGTGTTAAATAAAATTTTACATATTTTATATGAAATTATGAGGAAATATTCAATATCCTTCATATTTTTATTGCTTGTACAACTATTAGACATTGCGTGAAAGGTCCGATCGAATGTAACACCCAGAAATCCCAAACGCGAAAAAACGTCCAAACACGAAAAAACGTCCAAACGCGAAAAAACGCACGTTTCTATATTTAACGGCACAAGCGAAAGAAAAAAAAAGCGAAAAAATAATAATCCACGACTCACCTCTCGACTTCCTCGATCATCATCCGCTGAGAAGTGCGCACACCTTTACGAGCATCGAAGAAAACATACATCTTCGACTTTTACGACCGCGAGCTTTTTAGTTATACATTAACCGACAATAAACGGAGACACGAACGCAGATAAAAAAAAACGTTAGAATCGGTTTCGGATCGCCGGACGCGACACGGATGACATAACGTTTACCCAGCGAAATGTACTTTCCCCGATCCATCAAATCAAGCGCGCGGTATCACCTTTGACTTTGTCACCAGGGACCGAGAAAGCATTTCACTCCGGACCTACGGATGTGTTATGCACTCACGTGATTATGCAAAAAAAAAAAAGAAAAAAACAGAGATAGAGGTTTCTAAGCGTTGTTTATGGTGTGACAAATTTACGCCAACATACACACACACACACACACACACACACACACACACACACACACACACACACACACACGCGCGCGCGCGCAGGCAAGACGCGAAACTTTTTTCGACGGTGGGAGTGGGTCGTGATTTAAGGCCGCGCCGAGAGGAATTTTAATTTTAATCCACTGCTGCACCACGGCACGCCCGTGCGCAACTAGAGACGCGACGTATTTGGCATTGAAGTCTGTTTTTTTCTTTTACTTCTCTCTCGTCGACTGAGGTCTGATAGTAACATTTTTAGATAACATGGAAAATAACTCGGAGGAGTGTTGAGCCATCCGGTGTCTGTGTATATAAATGAAAAGTTTATAATGTATAAGTAATTCGTATGTGTAATTTTAATAACTTCCGTAGAGTAAACATCGTCGATAACAAATTGCAACATACACTCAAGTCCCATTCTAGCACAATCTACCGGCGATTTTATTATTCAACGTGACCGCAGCGACTCTTTTTTTTATCTGCCACGCACATGCGCGAGCGACGACGACGACGCGCGTCTTATCGAATTGCCGGATCGCCGAAAATGAAAGTGCCGAAACCCGACTCATTTTACATTTAATTTCACTACTCTCCCTCGACGCGTCTTTCACTTCGTCGTTGGCTACCGGTCCGCGCGCTTTTAATTAAACGAATCGTCATGATTGAACGCAGAGACTGCACGGTTAAGTATAATATATATACGTACTCGCGAAAATGAGCGGTTTCCTTTTTTTGGCGGGATTTAATTTATTGTGGGACCGAGACAATGAAAGAGTGTAATTGATCAGATGGCTGAAGTTTGGAGTGAAATTTCATTAAACATGTTTCCTTTACTGCTGTTTGCGTTTATTTGTGACTTTGTTCAACGTGCGAGATGTGATTTATTAAACTTTTTATTTTTAGCGATATAATTTAATGAAATGATAAATAAAGTTCATGTCGAAAATTAAATCACTCCACTTTTCAAAAGTTGACCTTTTTTAGATAGTTTTATACATCCCCACGCTGCGCCCTGCGTTGCATACGTATGAATTACAGAACATATTTTCTAATTTACATTGAAGATTTTCCTCCCAAACTAGTTTCTGTGCTTCGCAGGACAAGCTCATAGCAGCAATAAATTATTTGAAAAAAAAAGAAAATACTCGTCCATAGTTAAAAGTATTGTGGATTTTCCCATATAACATACATGATCAATTTCACGTGACTTTAACAATTTGTATTCTGAGAACTATATCTATCCAAAGAAAAACCGGTGTAATTATAGCATTCTAAAGCAAATGGGTATATCATCGAAAACCGGTCAATCGCACAGATGCCAATCCAGCAGAACTGGATAACTCGATGATTCGCACAATCACAAATTCGGCGATAATAACATAAAATTGTCAACGTAAATTTACTACTACAACGTCTGCAGGTCAGATTTCCGGTTTTGAATGTGAGAAGTACACACTATATACACCGCCAGCGCAAAACGACATATCGGGCGATCGTCTCGTGTCACGAGAATACAATCAAAACAATGTTTCATAGACTGGAATATTTGGATTATTACGTATATTCGGATACTAGCAGCTAATGGAATGATTTATCGAAAAGTTGGAATGTTGTAGCTATTTATTACTTCTCGGGATTACGAGAAGGAGATTAATTTGAAGACTAGTTTGACTTGTCTTATACTGTAATAACGAGACTTAAACTTCAATTCGCTCGATCACCGTGTCTGAAACGATTTATATATTAGTAATCCTAACGTCATACCTTAGAAATTTATTCTCACAAAGTTCTTTGAACTTTATTGTGTGATAAAAGTATGTCTGGACAGAAAACAATTATTTGTCTTAGATTAATTTATTAAATCAGATTCTATATTATTTTTTTTTAATTTCTTCGATCCTATTTCTATAAATCTTTCTGAATAATCGTTATAAAACAAATATTTTAGCAAACTTCTTTAAGAAATACCTTTGGAAAGTAATATTCTTTTACAATTATTTAAAATTACAAGATAATCTACAATTTTACATATGCATTAAGAAACACTTCAACTCAAACATATCAGAGTCGTAACGAAATCCCTTGGCTTTTTATCTCGCAAAAGAACTAACACGAGACGCTCGTTGTTTCCTTTTTACCAGAAATTTCAATTCGCGCGCCGTAAATTCGCCGAAGCAGATGTTTTCTTCACGATTAACGGTTTTCTTCTCGAGAATTATTGCTTATTTTAATGTTCGCTTGTATTCACTCGGAGAATACATTTAATTAACTTTTTTACTTTTGTACCCGCGCAGCGACTCGTGTGCAGTTATTATTATCATCATTCAATTTTATAAAATTAAAGTCTTGTCTCGAAAATATCTCGTACACGAAACATCTTCGATTGGACATACCTCGAATCTATTTTATGTAAAACTCGAGATTACACGAAATATTTTTTTGCTCAATCCACACTTATCCAGAGAGCAATTTTTAACCAAATTTTTCCACGATTTTGACACGTCGCTTCACCGCGCTCGAAATATTATAATTTGTGAAACTTATGTGATTTAAAATTCACACTAACCCGCATCATTTACATTTTTATAAATAAGCAATAAAATATATTCATGCGATAGATTATCCTCTGGTTAAAGTGTCGCGCGCAAGAATTTTCATGTATAAAACATCCGAAATGTAAACTACAAAGCCAATTTCGCCTGTATTAAAATGCAAATTTAGTCAAACTACATGCTTTGCCTCGACTTTCTCATTAAAATCAATCAATGTCGGAGAAGTATAAGTCTCGCGTATAAAAAAAAAAGCTATGTACATGCCTTCATACTCTGTCAAACGAAATTTTGTAACGAGTTCGTAAAAAATGGAGAATCGAAACAAAAAGTTTTCCTCCGGATGAGTATACGAGTAAGTATATATACCGGATTGCAATAAAAAGGTAAATGGACCGTGGAGAAAGTGGAGTGCACGTGTTTGCACAGAGCCAATGTAATTTATTAAACCGAGAAGTGTGTGTGAGCATATATGTGCATTCGTTAAGTGTGCATATACAAGTAGTAATTAGTATTGTTTGAACGTCTCGAAATCAATTATTTACAAAAATACCAAAATAAAGTGAATTAATTCTGTTGTTTTTAAAAATAGTAAAATAATTTTTGAAACTGCAATTCTAATTAATATTTAGCAATCTTAAATAATTAATGCTTGATTTGTTACATTTTAGTTTCTACACTCTTGAAATATTACTACGAACCGGTTTTTCCAACAAAAATAATTTATTAAACGATTCGATTTAAAAGCAATTAAATAAGAGACATCCTCGATACAGAAATTTTAAGTGAAGCCACACCGTAGCCTGTTTTAGAAATAATACTTGATTATAAAATTTTAAGCTGTAAATCAATATATTACGAAAAGGCAATGACTAATCTCGATGGAATATTATTTTAAACGCGGATACGGCGAATCAGTATGTATAATTACGTTCACAAAGATGAATCGATAGTTAAAAAATGGATTATATTGTACCAAGACGAGATTAATATAAGTCCGCCGAAATATTGAAATAATATTTGACAGATCTCGGTTTTATCTTTGTTTTAAGAAAAAAATAATTACGGGACTTTTTCAGCCCGACGTTAAAGTTTCGATGAAAAGAGCTTCCTACATTAGCTTCAATAATTTATCTCACTCGGCGAGTTTTTTTCTCATCAGCGGATTCATTTTAACAGCAAACTTTATGCCTCGTTTATTGTTTAGAATGACTTATAATCATAATTTTATGCAGGCGAGAGTCATTCTTCCCGAATGGAATAGAATATGTAGGAATGCGGTTTAAAAAAAGTCTCGTGCGTGCGCAGATCCGTTGCGTTTCGTTATTAAGTAAAATGACAATACAAATAGTTTGCGTTATTTTTGCGAATGTCAATGAATGGTTTTACGTCAACACAGATAAATAAGTGGATTGTCAATAATGAATGGCAGATAAACAGCCAATAAAGTAATTTCTGTGTTTCTTCTGTCACAAAACAAGCTTTAAATACAATAAAAAACAGTAGCCACTATTCAATTTCATGCGAGATATATCTTTAAAAAAATTCAATAAATATGCATGACACAACGAAATATACAATATTTTATTAGAGTCTCATCAAAGATACAGCTACGCAAATCTACGCAAATAACTATACATTGATTTTAAACAAAAATCACGAGTATTTACTATGACACCCGGCTATTCTTTTCGCATTAACGGCAATTCTCCATGCACAACAAGCATTAAGAATCTAAACGCCGTGTATCTGATAGTGATGCTTAAACACAGGGAAGTGACGTTTAATACAACTTATCGCAATCTGATGCGCTGATCGGAGGAGTATATGCACCACACTATTGGTTAAGAACATTAATAACACCGCGCGCGCAGTAATTACACACTTAAAATTTCTCATATTTCGTCTATTGGGTAATTTCTCACTCGCGCGCAGGAGGAATAAATGGCAGTGGCTCGATAACATGCGCCGTTTGTAATACGACTCTATTATAATATTCTAAATTATTAATCATTTTTAACAAAAATGTATGCGTGCACGTATAAATCACACATGCGCGCGCAGTGCGTAGCTTCGTCGTTCCTTCGACGCGGGCACGTGATTTAAATTCCTCGGTTTAGCATTTTTCGCGCCTCCGCTGGCGCAACCTATTTATTCCACTCGGGATTATACGTATAATTAAATCACTTATTCGTACGTCTTTTCGTATACACATACAAACGCACACATGCAGACATTGCACAATTACATTATAATATTAATATCATTAATCATTTTATTCATAAACACGGAAACCCGACACCGAATACTAACAAGTCCATAATTAACAAACGTAGTTTTTCCACGCCGTGAGTAATGGCATAATGCAACGTATTTAAAGCTTTGATGGATCGCCGCGTTGCGCCAGATTAATCCACGAAATTCATTTTTAATTTCACCTACGCGTGCGGCTATCAGTCACTCATCAGCCGATCATCCGTGCGTATTTTTACGTAACCGCCGAAAAAAACGGTATCGATGCGTACCCGCAAATTAGAATATAATGACTGTACGGTGACAGAAATTACTCGACTACTACGTATATAATAAGTCAACGCTGTTATTGCAGCATCGCAGCCTCTTGACTTTCGCCGGGTTCAACGCGCGCTCGGGATTCCGCGATTTTTATCGGCGAAATTATAACCGCGCTCGCGATAAATCGCGCTCCCATTGTCTCCGCACAATGGCGAGGCTCTTTTCTACGATAACACCATAGCACTTTGCCAAAAGCGAAGGTCGCACGCAATGTACAAACGTTAGAGAGTATATTATACCTGTACGCTCGTCGCGCTTTCGCTGCTGCAGCGCAGCCGCCCACGCGAGAGAGGCTCTTGCGTAATACGTATATAAGAGTCTTGAATAGAAGACGCGTGATTCACGGTCCCCCGACTGTACAAATTTCGATGCAAATTTTCGAGGCAGACTGTAGGTCAGTATTAATATATGAATTACGGCGGCGCGAGATCGTTTCTTTTTCATATGTGTGTGTGTATATATAACGAGAGGCGTGAGTAAATTTGGGCGCGTCGCGCGCTTTGATTCTGTCTACTCTGGGATGTGTATCATTGGGTCACAGATACGAGGAGGATGAGGTTACGTCAGGATATGTATATATGTGGATGGCAAAAGAAATTTTTCCATTGAAGTTTGGCGAAGGAATTCGTTCGAGCGAATTTTGCCTAATCGGTTGTGAGGCATTTAGGTGGTCTCTTTGGGGGACGCGGACGTGACAGGTGTCGTGCCGATTTTCAGCTGTTTCTGCGTGTATTTTCTGGGTAATTTATGGAGATTCCTCGGGCATTTGTAATACGTAATCTCTTTATATGGTCGTAGTTAAGCTCTGAAATGTCTATTACAAAGCTCTGAATTTATTATCCTGCAATTGCAGCTAAACAAGGCGATTTACTTCGATTCAATAATACGTAGTTTAAGATGATTTTCGTAAATGTGGTATAATGAGTTAGAGATTTTATTTTATTTAATAACTATTATACTTGGTAAAAATAATTCATAATTTCATTTGATTCGTAAAATTGTACAATCCAAGTACAATCTTTTATCCAAAACGTTTAAACCGCCATTTCTGTGCACAAATTACGCTTAAATTTAGAGTGAAACGACCTTAAATCTTCTCAAATTGCTCCTTAAAGCCGTATAAAAATACCTTCGTGATGCAACCCTTACACATGGCACCCATTGTGCCTTACATCCACCTACCTACGTCCTTCCATTTTTCACGAATCGCAAGGACCTCGTACATCCCAATTATCCTTCGACTTTCACGAAATTCGCGCTACCGTGTCAAAGGTCGCGACGCACATACAGATACATTCCTCGCCGTGGGTCTTACGCAATGGTCCATTTTTCGCGACCCCGCTCTCTCTCTCTCTCTCTCTCTCTCGCAGTAGGTATTCCCGCCTTCGCGCACGAAGATAGACGTGATTCATGGCGCCAGCCGTGAATAATAGCCACTCGCGCTTTTATTTCGCGGAACTTGCACAATGGCGCAGATTCAAACCGCGAGAGTCAAAGGCTTTTTATTTTTTTGCAGCCGAGTATATAGTATAGCAATTGACAGGCGGATTATGTGTTGGGTCGCGGAATGGTGGGGGAGGGGGCTTTAAAAGCGGACAGCGCGCGGGTAAAAAACTATTTACGGGATCGGTATTATGCTCGCCGCGAGGAGGAGGTAGAGGATCCGTTATGAATTGATGATGTGCGAGGTATATAGCGTGAGTATAATGTCTGAGCGGGTGAAAAAGTTTGACAGTGATTAGCCGTTACTGCGAAGTGTAATCGTATACCTTAATAAAAATACAATGAGCTCGGGTTATTTCGATGACGCGCGATTTGAAATGAAGATTATACGCGAAAGCAATTTGGAGTTGCGTAGGATGCGTAATTGACTTTTAATACACACCGGTTTAATATCATGTTTTTCTATAAAGTTATGCAAACCGAATATAAATGCGCCATATTACGGAGGAATTTGAGAGACATGTGCAATACGATATGCGTCCATCACGGGCGTGTCAAAGGTCTTATCAATTTCAAGGTGCCGATTTTTTGGGATTAAAATTCATGATGATCGTGCCTGCGTCATTTACCAAAGACACGCGATGTACTCTCATAAACAAAAATCTAAAATATTCAACGGGCTGTTGTGAAACACTGACCTCCCGGAGGATGTTAACCTTCGGGAAAAGGATATTTATGAGCTGAAACTTAAAGATACGCCAAGCTTTTCGGGACTTTCACGCGAACACTCCCGCCGTTTGGATTTTGAAATTTGCACATTAGCGCGCGTGTTTATATGAATTTCAACTTTCACGCTCGTGTTTATGGTTCTGGAGGGCGGCGATAAAAATGGAGATACCCCGAAGCTTAACGGGTGTGAATCGGGTTCGCGCCCCTGAACCTAATTCGGGATAATGCGCAGCGAATTTCTTATTAATTTATAGTTATGACGCGAAACTGCAGCGAGCTATGTGCGTGCGCGCACGGCGCGGCATTCCCTAATTGTGAAACAAAAGTTTAATATTTCTCTGTCGGGATATGCTATAGTAATAATTTCTTTTTATCGCGTGAGATGCTCGGCCGTAATCCTTTATTGTTCTGAAATTGCAGTTTATTCTCTCGAAAGTAAATCTGAATACTCCCACATAATGAACTTGAAATTTCGCTGTTTCAGAAGAAGACCGTACGAGTATTGTTTACACATTCGCCGTTTGATGCAAGATGGAATAATCACTGCAACGTCCTACATGCAAGCATTTCATACCTTCGTCGTGCATAACTTATAACATTTTTCTTTGTATATGCTAGACTGGAGGATTTATTAAACACATATATAGTTTATTTTTCTAACACGATAAAAAATTTTTCTGTGAGATAAACAAGAATTTTATTTGAAAAATATAAAAATCAACTTTCAACCAATATCTTACTAAACCCATTCCGATTCTACTCTCACTATACAAATTAACATCGTGAAGAATAAAGGAGGCAATTTTCCAATCAACTATTACTTCAAGGTCTAAATAGCAATACGGGTTTCGTAGTTTCATTCTCAAAATTACACACCTAAACTTTTCCCTTCGGCATTACATAAAGCAAAAATCATTTAATTAACTCGACAGTAAAATTCCAACGACATCAGAGACGCAGAGAGCCATTCACTCGACGGAGCTGCCCACCATTGAATTATTTACTACCCATTCTGTGCAGTTACCAGTTACTCCGCACAATTTTCACTCTGCAAAGCCACCGCTCGCGGCTGTATTTATGCGACGTTCATCCCTCTTGAAAAATCCAAACCCACCGCGAACGAATTCGTCCTAACGCATGAATACGAACCGAGGCCGCGTGTATCCTTGTATATACAGCATGATAAAGGATATACGTCGCACGTGCGTGTGTGCATCGCTCGCGTGACTCCGGCATTACACCGATGACGCAACTATCTTGATTTTTGCGCACCCGTTATAAATACTGATGTTTACACTGTGCGCATGGGGCTTTGTAATCAGCTGCTGCTGCTGCTGTTGCGATAAATAATCGTCGCGGATGACGCGTGAGAAAGTGACGCGAGCGGGCGCGCAATTCATGGAGGTGGAGAGATGTTTTGAAACAAGTATTGAATGAGAGAGAGAGGGAGAGAGAAGAATGCTTTTAGAGTCGTTTGTCGAGGCGTTGATTACCCGGCGCGCAAGCGCGTGCGGGCATTAATTGTTGCCGATTTATGTTTCGACTGAGTTATTAACGTGCGCGCTAGGAGCCACCAGCGGTATTATTGGTTTTTATCCGTCGTAAAGCATACGAGGATTACAGCTTCGCGCAGACCGAGGAGTATTAATTTAAAGATAAGCCTTTTGATTTGAATATTTAATTCGATTGGCTCTTGTGTGCCTGCAGGATTAGGAAGCGCCTAATGGGATTGATAGTCGACGACTTTTAAATATTTACAGCTCGGAGGGGCGGGCAGAAAGCAATTTGAATTTTATTGATATGACGTATATGTACGAAACGAAGTAATTTTTTAATCACTTTAATTTTTCAGCGATTAAGGCAATTGCTCCACGATGAATAATTGCACGCTGTCTCAAAAGCAAGCGTTCAGTGTTTTACAATTAAATGAATTCCCTCTGTGCTTTGTATATCTGAGTAAAAAAATTCCGTAAAAAGTAATATACTTCAACTACAATACTTGAGCAAAAATGTAAGCACACGTAAAATGCATTATAAACACATTGTACCTAACGCCACCTATGCATAAATTATCTAAAAGCACGCGCGCGCGTGCGAATAGTGAGCGCAGAAACCGCGAAGAGGAGGAGCCACTCGTCAGAGGCAATAAATAAAACGACGCGAGTTCGAAACATGTGTGCGCGCGCAAGCGTCATCTTGTCATTTTTCTCTCGTTTCACCCGTACACGGAGAAATCCCTCGCGACTGTCAACCGCAATGAATTAAAAGTTTGCTCTTTCTCTCTTTTCATTCGACGAGGGTACTTCTGCGGCGCGGGAAAGTGGCGTCTTTCGAATGCCGAATAAGTACTGTGTGGAAGACGAGTAGTAGTACACGACGCGCGCGACAAAAAAATTACTCGTATAAATTATATTTGTTTTTGAATGCACTGTTTGAAATTACGGATGCGGCGAGTGAATACGAGGCGCGCGTAACCGCGTTGTGTAAGGATTTTAACGTAAGTACAGTGATTAGAGATTGTTTTTTTTTTTAATCGGCTTTCTTTCGAGGATAAGTGGATTAAGTAATTAAAGTGGTGTTTTATAATATCCTTTTTTTTTCCTGTTTGCTTAACGTAATATACGCGACGTGGAAGAATTTCGTTTTAATTACGACTAATTACGAAGCGTTTATCGAGTTAATCTATATTGATGAATTTTTCATTAGCCATCTAGCACGCGGTAATGATGGTAAAAGACAACTTAAAAAAAATGAAATACAAGTCGCGACTTTATTCGACTTATTAATCAAACTCGAGACTTTTATCTCTGCTATTTTTCGGTATAAATAATATTTAATATATTCACGGCAGCGACGCAATGTCGGCCGTGCAGAAGTAGTACCATGTTAATACGATCGCTTAGGTCTTGAAAAACATCGACTCGCGAATAATTTACGGCTGATCTGCTTTCGAAAAATTAAAAAAAAAAAAAAAAACACGGCATGCACACATAACACGTGTCTCAACATTTCTCACGCGTATCTACGCACCGCCGGATTCAATACGCATGAGAGAAGTCGGGGAAAAAATTAGCGATGCGCGCCACCGCCAGTCCGTATAAATAAAACACATAAACAGTAAACAACGATTTTATTGCGTAAGATGCATGTACACCGGCAACTGCAAGCGTCTACTATACCTATAGTATAGGTCTATTGGATTTCAGACCTATTAGACTTGTTGCACACAGACACAGCTCCGGAAAGGCATCGAGATGCTCCGATGAGGTAAGGTTACGCGGGAACACGCGTGGGCGAGGTGTACTTGCACGCATGCGCGCACGCAGGTGGACTTTCACCGCGGGAGCAGCAGCGGAAAAGTTGCCGCGATGAAGACGCCGTAGAGATCAATTAGACGACAGTCAAATGCTAATTGGGTGGGGGGAATGAGTTACACTGTTCGTGGTGCGGTCGAGGAATGTTAGGAATGAATTCGTCAAGGGGTTAAGAGTTATCGTCGATCGTAGATATTAATTGTCATTAGAAGGATCGTATAAAGTATTATTACCCTAGCAAAATAAATATTGCAATCAGAGATGAACGATGACTTTGGCGTGCGCGTTCAATAAAGATTCATCTATAGACCATTGTTCTCTGCTACGCGACGTGTATGTAATTTAAGCAATTTTTCTAGGATGACGCATTAGCGAATTGAAGATACCCTTCTAGATCCATATCAAATCAGATGAATAACTTTTAATTAAATATACGTTACAATTATTTTTGTTTACCAGCGAATACCTAATTTTTTCCCACGCAGATTTTTACCACTAGGAAATAACATATATATAAGACTATATTCAAGTTATTCTGAATTTCATTTAAAACAAATAATACATGTTTATATTTAGAACTGCGAACAACACCTGCTCTGTGATGTGTAATTGGTTTTCCAAGAAAGAATTTGCTACAGCAACTTCGTAGAAGAGACAGTGATATAAAACTTTTTACTCGCGTTGAGACGTTAACAAGTATCTCTATGTTGCGGCGCGCGTATCAGTTTTGAAATCTCGAAGGTACGCACGCGACGCAACGCTTCGCATTTGAAACTTTGTGGGGAGTGATTTTGGAAGATTTCTATCTCGTGTGGGTGCGAATTTCGCAAAAGTAATTTTTCACATAGAAAGTCTAGCGATTCCGTCTTTTTTGGCTGAAATCTCATTTTTCAGTCTCAAATATCAACACCGGAGAATCTCTTTTGCTCAATAAAAAAAGAATACAGAGGAATTCAGCATATACAATTAACGACAAAACACGACAAAATTATGAATGGATACACGAGTAGAACTAATTCAATTATTGATATCTCTAAATTTTTTAGTAACATACTTTACTTACTCATTCTCTAAAAAGAAAGCCTCAATTCGGCATTTTGGCTATATTACTATCATTAGCAAAAAGTCAAATTCGACAAAAAATTAAAGTTGTTTACGTCTACAGCCTGGCGCCATTCCTCTAGACCATACCGATAACGAAAAACCCGGCCGTTTTTCCACTTGTTCCTTCCACAAAGCTGCTAATGAACCCGACGTTATCATCGTCTGAAACTAATGGAAGCCTCATTAGCGTGGCATTCCGCCGGCTCATTAGAATATCTCTTACCCTGGCCCACCGGTCTCGGATAACAGCTTAATAAACTGCTGTGTCGCGTACGCAGCCTTTGCTCAACCGGAAGCTCTAGATCGCGCGTTGCACACATCCTTGCGCACGTGCGTAGGCGGTGATGGTACACAGGGCGACCTGGTTTTCGCGCACTTGAAGGTCGCGACGTGACTCGCCGTCGCCGGCGGTGCGTCACTTCCTCGAGAGTAGGCGGTTAGCGCGCGTTCCCTTTCCTCACGGTGAAAGGACGCGAGTGCACGTCACCTCGTTTCGTTTCGTATTAGAGAGAGAGGCTGTAAATGATCACGGGTTCGAGTGTGGAGCGGCAAAACTACAAACGGATTTATTACTGGTCGATGCGAACGTTTGCCGTAGGGGAAACGGATGCTATTCTACGTCATTCTTAATTTTCGGGTAGATTGAGTTGTTGACGACCACGGGAATCCCCGGATGTTAGTTATGGTTTTATCATGCAGGATCAGGTATAAAGCGATAAATTCCTTAAGGTGATGCGATACCCACGCTATTACTCAAAATTGGGTTCCCGTTTTTCTCATTCAATTTTTAATTTTAAGGAAAAAACTCTTTGATCCGTTATAGTTCTTTATTAAACTTAAAACGTGTCAAAGAGTTTTTTTCAAAAAGTTTAAAATTGGAGGAGAAAAACGAGAACCCAGAATTGAGTAATAGTGTGGATATCGCATCACCTTAAGAGGTATTTTTGTTATGTTTTTGTTTACTAAATAAATTAAAAATTCATGAATTTTAGTGACTTCGCACTAAAAGAATTTTAGTAAATTCTTGTGTTTTTACTGGTATCAGTAAATCGTGCAGAAAAACATAGCCTTGCCAACATTTATTTATTTATTACTTTTTTTCAAAATTACTATACTCAATTACATTTTCGCGGAAATATTAATTATGATCACTAAAATCGCATAATGTACAGTTATTTGTTTTGATGATGGTGCCGTCTAAATTTAACTCCACCTTCTTAGTGGTATAAAACAATAAAAAGAAACTCGTTTGGTTTGGCGCACGCATGCATCATCCCGCGAGACTCCAAAAAAGGACATTCCCGTTGCGAACCGGGTGCAAGTCCGAGGAACCTCCTTGACGCTTCGCCTCGTCCTCGCCACGTAGCAGGCGGATGAATTGTATGGAAATTTATGCTAATCGATTACCTCCGCGATGGTGTAATTCATCAGAACATAAAAATACGCGCGCAGTCGAATGCGAGAGAAGGAATTCGTGCGGTCGGGACGACACATCTTCGCCGGCGCGCCCGGCAGGATATAAGGCGCGAGAACACGAGACTTGTCCTCCATAACAATTAGATAAGCGATCCGGCTAAGATCGGAAAAACCCACGGCAACGGCGCGCGATATCTTGGCGATCTGCCGGGTTCTCTTGAATAGGCGATTCGATCAGTGTATCTACTGACTGGTTTATTATTGTCCAGTTCAAGAATACGCGATGGTTCATCGATATTTTTACTCCACTTTGTTTTACAAATGTCGTGGGAGCATGGAAAAAAATTGGAATCTTACGGAGAAATAATGGCTATTTCATTTCCCATTGTTTCCAAGAGGAAAATAAGTCTATTTATTAACGAGGCGCCATTTATTTTTCTTTGTACAACTCAGACAGATATTTATTTTTAGAAGAATGAACTATCACATGTTTATACTAGAACATTTGTGAAACAATGTCATGTCAAATTAAAATAATCAATCAAGAAATGAGAAGCTAAATTAATGTTATAATTATATTTACAATCCGTAACAATAGTGCATTACTCTAATAATAGTATACCTTACTACGAGGAAAATCCCCCGTCGATAACGTCAACAAATGACAATATCTTTGTCAGACAATTTAATTATATCCATGAATTAATCTTAGTAACCGTGCGATTTGTCTAGTCTGTTACTAGGTAATCGCCCAGAAGATTAGACAAGCAATACTAGCTGATCATGCATAGACTTCTTATTGATAAGTCTCGATAATTAATGCAACGCCAACTACACTATTAGCAATAAGATAGCGGTACTTTCAACGTTTCCATATTGATTATAAGACGTGTGCATTTTCATTTTTTTATCTCCTTGTATCAAAAAAGAAAATTAAAAATTACAAATCACTATTTTAAGTTAAATTATTAGTACAGTTTATGAAATGAAATAATTACAATAAGATAATATGAAATACTAATTTATAAAACTAAATAAAATTGTTGAAATTGATTTTAAACAATAATATGTACCCCCTCCAAAAAAATACATTAATTTTAAACTGTTACAATACAATATAAAAATAATTTGGAGAAATTTTTTCTAATTTATTATACTATAAAAATTACGCAACTATTATAAAATGATTAAATATAAAAATAGGTAATATTTAGAATTAAAAATAAAATGTTAATATCAATATACAAATATCAAATTTGAAAAAGTGAGTCTTACCTGATGATTAACTTGAGAAACTCCTGCTAAGCTGACGTATCCATTAACGCATTGATTTTTGGTAACGCAGATTTTTCCTGCACCACTACAGCTGACAATGTGCCCCGTTTGGAAAGGTTTATGCGGTTTCTGTACAGGATAGCCGGGATGGTTCGGATTTTGGTGAACAACACCAGCAGCATCAACATTAGGTGCGCCAACGTTACCAGATGTTGATATGCCGAATGATCCATCAATTCCGCCGAGACCGCCGTGAGCACCTTGGGCACCAGCTGCAGTCTGAGAACTGATTCCGAAGGATCCGCTAATTCCTAAACCGCCAATACCACCATGGGATCCTTGAGCACCTCCTTGAACTCCAGTTCCAACGCTGGCCCCCCCATGGCTTGATGACGAGCCACCGAAAGAGCCACCGAATCCGCCATGGCCGCTAGCACTGCCTTGTGTACCTCCTTGAGCAGATCCTTGTCCGCTTACTCCGCTGCTAGCTCCACCGTGAGAGCCTCCGTGAGAACCGATTCCAAAAGATCCGCTAACACCACCCTGAACGCCGTGTCCACCCTGGGTGCTTCCTTGTCCGCTTACTGCTGTAGTGGCACCAGCTTGGGATCCACCCTGAGACCCGATACCAAAGGATCCGCCATGGCTGCCTTGAGAGCCAGTTCCAACATTAGCACCACTCGTGCCTGTTGCTCCACCATGAAATCCACCTTGGGATCCGAATCCAAAAGATCCGCTGATACCACCATGACCTCCGTGTCCACCTTGGACACCTCCTTGAGCTCCAGTTTCGACACTGGCACCACCATGGCCAGATGATGATCCACCAAAAGAACTACCAAATCCGCCTTGACCGCCAGCACCGCCTTGTGCGCCACCTTGAGCAGATCCTTGTCCGCTTACTCCGCTGCTAGCTCCACCGTGAGAGCCTGCTTGAGAACCGATTCCAAAAGATCCGCTAACACCACTCTGACCACTGTGTCCGCCTTGAGTGCTGCCTTGTCCACTTACTCCAGTAGTAGCACCACCGTGGAAACCACCATGAGAGCCGGTACCGACAGATCCGGTAATACTGCCACCGTGGCTACCTTGAGTGCTTGTTCCAACACTCGCGCTGCTTTGACTGGTAGATGATCCACCAAATGATCCTCCAAAGCTTCCTTGTCCACTGGTTCCGCCCTGAGCACTTCCTTGTCCGCTAGCACTACCTTGGGCGTTGCCTTGGCCGCCAAAAGATCCGCCAAATCCAAATCCACCATGACTTCCATGACCACCATGAATTCCTCCATGCGATCCAGTTCCAACATGTGCTCCACCTTGACCAGATCCTGAGCTGCCAGCAGAGCCGCCGAAACTGCCTTGGCTGCTTGCTCCACCGTGAGCACCTCCTTGACCTCCTACGGTGCCGCTAGCTCCGCTATTAGCTCCACCTTGAGAACCGATTTGGAAAGATCCACTGATGCCACTCTGACCACCATGACCTCCATGAACACCACCTTGACTGCTAGCTCCTGCATTGACACCTCCTTGACTAGAAGACGAACCTCCAAACGATCCACCATAGGATCCTCCGAATCCACCTTGGCCACTGGTACCACCTTGAGCACCTCCTTGGCCACTAGCACCACCTTGCACACCACCTTGGCCGCTCAATCCACCATGAGATGCGCCGAAGGATCCACCTTGAGAGCCTACTTGGAAAGATCCACTAATGCCACTCTGGCCACCATGGCCTACTTGAGCTCCGGTTCCAACGCTAGCGCCACTTTGACTGGAAGACGAGCCACCGAAAGAACTACCGAATGATCCTCCAAATCCACCTTGGCCACTAGCACCACCATGGGCACCACCTTGACCGCTCACTCCACCATGAGATCCGCCGTGAGATCCGCCTTGAGAGCCAACTTGGAAGGATCCACTAATGCCACTCTGGCCACCATGACCTGCTTGAGCTCCAGTTCCAACGCTGGCACCACCCTGACCAGAAAATGAGCCACCGAAAGATCCCCCAGATCCAACTTGTCCGCTAGTGCCACCGTGGGCACCACCTTGACCGCTCACTCCACCATGAGATGCGCCTTGAGAGCCAACTTGGAAGGATCCAGTAATGCCACTCTGGCCACCATGACCTGCTTGAGCTCCAGTTCCGACGCTGGGACCACCCTGACCAGAAGATGAGCCACCGAAGGAGCCACCGAAAGATCCTCCAGATCCAACTTGTCCGCTAGTACCACCATGGGCACTACCTTGACCGCTCACTCCACCATGACCTGCTTGAGCTCCAGTTCCGACGCTGGGACCACCCTGACCAGAAGATGAGCCACCGAAAGAGCCACCGAAAGATCCCCCAGATCCAACTTGTCCACTAGTACCACCATGGGCACCACCTTGACCGCTCACTGCACCATGAGATCCACCTTGAGAGCCAACTTGGAAGGATCCACTAATGCCACTCTGGCCACCATGACCTGCTTGAGCTCCAGTTCCAGCGCTGGCACCACCCTGACCAGAAGTTGAGCCACCGAAAGAGCCACTGAATGATCCTCCAGATCCAACTTGTCCGCTAGTACCACCATGGGCACCACCTTGACCGCTCACTCCACCATGAGATCCGCCTTGAGAGCCAACTTGGAAGGATCCACTGATGCTACTCTGGCCACCATAACCTGCTTGAGCTCCAGTTCCGGCGCTGGCACTACCTTGACTAGAAGATGAGCCACCGTAGGAGCCACCGAAAGATCCTCCAGATCCAACTTGTCCTCCAGTAGCACCGTGGGCACCACCTTGACCGATCACTCCACCATGAGATCCGACTTGAGAGCCAACTTGGAAGGATCCACTGATGCCAGCCTGACCACCATGACCTGCTTGAGCTCCAGTTCCGGCGCTGGCACCACCTTGATCAGAAGATGAGCCACCGAAGGAGCCACCGAAAGATCCTCCAGATCCAACTTGTCCGCTAGCACCGCTTTGTGCTCCACCTTGACCGCTCACTCCACCATGAGATCCGCCGTGAGAACCTCCTTGAGAACCAATTCCAAAGGATCCGCTAATCCCACCGTGGCCACCATGGCCTCCTTGAGCTCCAGTTCCGGAGCTGGCACCACCTTGACCAGAAGATGAGCCACCAAACGAGCCACCGAAAGATCCTCCAGATCCAACTTGTCCGCTAGTACCACCATGGGCACCACCTTGACCGCTCACTCCACCGTGAGTTCCTCCATGCGAACCAAAGGATCCGCTGATACTCCCGTGATGTCCACCTTGAACTCCTCCTTGGGTAACGGTGCCTACATTAGTTCCACCTTGGCCTGATCCTGATCCACCAAACGATCCTCCGAATCCTCCCTGGCCACTAGCACCTCCTTGAGCACCGCCCTGCCCAGATATTCCGCCGCTGGCTCCGCCATGGGAGCCTCCGTGAGTTCCAAATCCAAACGACCCACCAAATCCGAATCCACTTCCGTGACCACCATGAATTCCTCCATACGATTCAGTACCTACACTGGCTCCACCATGACCAGATCCTGAGGCGCCAAAACTACCTTGACCACTAGTTCCGCCTTGGGCACTTCCTTGACCAGTTGCGCTGCCGCTAGCTGCGCCATGTGAACCGCCATGAAAACCTGTTCCGAAGTGGCCACCAAAACCACCGTGAATTCCGCCATGTCCGTGAAAGAAGGGATTGTGAGAAACAGCGATCGCACCAGTGCCAGTCGTAGCAGCAGAGCTAGAAACGGAACCGCTTGCAGAAGCTCCACCAGCTATCGCTCCTTGGTCGTTACTATTCGAGAAAGTTCCACTGATGGCACATCCATTGTTATTGCATCCACCTTGGGGCTGGAAAGGACTATCTGCAGCCATCCACCAGTACTGACCACCACCTTTTACTCCGGAAGATCCTCCGATCTGGTTGTTGATTTCATTGCTTAAGACGGATCCTCCCTCGACATTTAAGAAACCAGTTCCAGGATTCGGCAGTGCACCGAATCCAACCTGCGACTGTACATCCGCATTCGCATTACCAACAGCGGATGCACCCGAAGCACCGGCAAAGAGATTAGCTGGAACGTGACCACTAACGGACGCAGAGGAAAAGGCGCTGCTCTGGCTGTGACTAGCGCCACTTGTGCTGTATCCGGATTTCTGTTGACCCTTGAAAGGCTGTCCTTTGATGACTCCACCGAATTCTACGTCCTCTTCATTTGACTGGCTATAGCTGTTCGAGTTTGAGTTTGATTTGCCCTTTCTATAATGATAACCGTCTTCAAGCAGAGTACCGTCTGCGATCTCAGCCTTGGCATTGGCATAACAGACCAATGCAGCCAGACCTAACGTTAGGACCTGCAGCCCCCTCATTCTGTGGTACCTAAAACAAAGTTTACAAAAAATAACTGTTTTAGACGTTGTAAAAAATAAGAATAATAAGTAAAAAAAAAATTAATAAATAATTAATGAAATTTAATTCGTCTTCCTAATTTTTTAATAATTTTTATTGAATTATACTATGAAAAATACTACATACAAACTAAACATATAAATAATAGCAAGTAAAGTAGCAAGATAATAATCGAATACAAAGTTATAATAAATGAAATTTCTTTTATTAATGGGGATATTCTTTATAATAATTTTGTTAATGATTTAGCAACAATTTTCTCATGTAATTAAATGGTTTTAAAATATTGAAAATAAACAATAAGGAACATAAGCTATTAATAGATCCTGCCACATCCCCTTGATACGTTCATTTTATTATTATATAAGCTAAAACTCTATTACTAATAGATCTAGTCGATTTTGAAAGAAGATGCTGTTTTCAAGGTCTTGCAGAAATAGAAAGGGTCATCGAAATGTAACAATTCAGAACTAGCTATTCATTGTCTAGAGTTCTCACGATATACATTGCCGCACAGGAAAGAGTAAGTATCAAGATGAGAACCGTGTATTGGATAATGCAATAATATTTACGCTATCTTGCCAAATCAGAAACGATTTCATTTCCTAAAGTGTATTTTACGAAAATAAAAAAACATCTTCCAGTGAGCCACTTACGGACAACACGCGATGTTATCATTTTTGACAAGACTCGCGCACAAAGAAAAAAAACTACGAATTCAAGTGCACTAATCGCCTACTAATTCCGAGCCGTCCGCGCGTTACGTAATCGCCACTTAAAGGACCCAAAGAGATTATTTATCATTCAAGTCAGCGCATGAGAGGAGAGAAGCAGATAATGCATGTACTGGAAATCCGAAACTTTGACAGTTCGCCCGCGTACGCGCATGCGTAATGCCGATTTTGTTGAAACCACGCGCGAGGGAGGAGGCAACCCGAGAATTTACGTCGCTCTTGAACGCGCGCGCGTGTATAATCGAATATCATTGGGTATCGCGCGCGTCAAAATAAACGCGTGTACGCGATAAATAATTTCGAGCCGAGTGCAATTGAACATTGATTCGCTCTGGCTGGATTGTGCAAGTGCAGTCTGTGTACGTGACCCAGTGCGGGCGGGGGGCCGCGAGACTCTTTGTAATCGACATTAATTGCCGGTGCTTTATAACGCGAGAGATGATTAATGGCCGCGGGCTCGACTCGCGGTGACAATTTTTATTTTATTTTTAGTCTCGCTTTGATTAACAGTGCAAATGCAAATTACGGGCTTCTTTATGGTCTGATTCAAGCTTGTAAAATATATGATTCGGAGACAGTTTAAATAATGATTTTTTCGTGTGTATTATTGTTAGAAAAATATTTTAATATTGAAAAGATTGTGTTTTATAAGTACATTTTGATTTGCATAATAAATTTACTACAGATATGAATTAAATAACTATGAGAAATAAGTATAAGAGAAATATTAGATAATCAAAATCAAGAAAACTCTTTCTAAATAACAATGATAATTTTCAAAACGTTTTTCGAGCTTCGTGAATTATCTATTTTGATTGTGTTGTTACGGGTAGAAGATTTCAATACATATAGTAAGCGCAGTAGCAAGGCGGCGATAGCCGCAAGTCAGCATTATAGACGAAACGCAAAAGAGTTTCCCGAACAGAAAAAATTGGCAATAGCCCACTCATAGATGGTCAATGAAAGAGGGGATCATCTTGAGTTTGGCTATAAAAGCCGAAAAGAAAGGAAGTCATGACGACCAGTCCAGTAGACCAGCCACCGCGTCAATCTGCCGAGACGACTGACAACCAGACCACCGAGTCAGCCACGTACAGGCAGTCTACATACTACCGCGTCGTGCAATTTATTCCGCAGCGCCTCTGTCTCTCGATGCCAGTAAACTTAATAAACGTTGACTATTCTACCTTATACATTTATTCGTATTACTTCTATTCCACCTGTCTGGGCTCATAACCCGGACAGGCCCCAAGAATCAGAATCCCTTTACACGTCACAGTGTTTATAAATATAATTTCGAATTTCATTAAACACCACTTTTTTTATAGAATCAATCATAAGTGAAATAATTTATATCTATTATTAGTAAAAGATTGGATGTCAATCAATAACATTTTTTCATAATACATATAAAATTGTCTAGGCAACTCAATTCACCAAACTGTCAATAATCTTCTTATACTCATTTACAGAATTTTAATTTGCAATCCTCAATATATTTAAATAATGCCTTTAAACGTATTTCAAATCTAATCTTCTCTTGCAATAGCTAGAGATTTTCAATTAAATCATTCATTATGATGTAATTTACGATGTAAAAAAAAAATGTAAAAATTCACACCTATAAGAAAAACCATCCTCAAAAGATACAACTATTCATTATCAGAACCGCTTCTTACGCATATATCAGATAACCTCTCTACATATCAAATCTGACTAAAATCAAAAACATGGCGGCACAACAGAGACCCAATATCAACTACACAATCATCGTGCACTTCAAAAAATTTACTCCAAACTCCGATTACAACACCGTACAAATATTCACCACGCACAATGCACGAGCAACCACCTACACTTGCACACATATATATTATTTCCTACGTAACATCAGCTACACCCAAAAAAAGAATACCTCTCGAATGCACCTACATCGAGTCCGCCCGAAGAAACCATTGACATACGCACACGGATAAGCGCGCGAATTTATCACCGGTCGCGGTCCATAAGCGCGTGTACAATCGCGGCGCATATCGGCATCATACGTCAGCCGCACGAAATCCGATCGCTACACGCGACGAACCGTTTTGGGCCAACGCTCTCGTGCATACCTATATACATATATACGCCTGCACGCTGCACGTGTGCGCGTATATCTGCGGCGGCGCCGGCTGCGACCCGCCATTTGTCCACGTCCCTGTCACTTTTGTCAATCACTCACGGCGCGCGGCGCGTGCGCCTCTCGATTGTGTTTCGTTCTCTTGCTTTTTCGTAATAACGAAATGCGCGAATGTTTGCTTTCTTATGTGGGTTCTGCGGATGTCATCTTTGCAATACACGGAGTTGAATGTAAATTGTAATGTTTATTTTTTTTTTATTTTAAAATTTAAAAAGAAATTAAAAATACTGAAGAAGCTGAAATTGTCTGAGTCCGATAAAATAGCATAGGATGAGATGATTAATTACCATATTATATTCTCATTGAACAATTATATTGGTAAAGATTTTTGAAATAACAAGACTTTAATATTTGGTTACATGTTACGCTACTCATACATACTTCATATAAAATAAACAAAAAATACAAAAACTTAAATAAATAACGCGACATTTGTTATCGTTTATATTACTTTTTATAATTACTTCGTGGAAACATGAAAATGAAAAAATAAAGTAATTATTGAATGCCTATTTATATAAGTTTTTGTATTTTTCGTTGATTGTGTACATATATTACAGTATGGATGCAGTAGCGTGACATGTAACGGAATATTAAAAAGTCTTTTTATTTGAAAAATCTTTACCAATATAATCATTCTCTTATTATCCAACACGTTTGTTGTGTCAGATAATACTACACGTATACAATAATAAATGAGATTATAATATGGTAATCATCTCATCCCATGCTTTATCGGATTCACACAATTTCAATAATGCCGTTACATAAATAGTCATCAAATATTCATAACGAAAGTATATGAGTAAAAATATAATTAATAGTTAGAGGAGGCGGATAGATTAATGACCTGTACATCCATTTGATACATTTCACTTTCTACTCCCCCCCCCCCCCGTATATATGTGCAGCCTCATTTTTCATTTTTTTCGCATTTTGCATACACGCGTCAATCACACTGCGCCGACAAAAGTTCCAAAAACGTTTGAACTACTTATATTTTCGCAACACTACAGACACACGGTTTGAATGTCATGCGTTATTCGAAATTGAGAAACGTGCGCGGGATACCCTAGCGCCGTTCTCGTTGTTTTCATTCAATGGAAACGAAAGCGCGTATAAATGAATGAAGCCTTTTCTGAATTGTAAATGGCGCGTGTGTGCGTGTGTGTGTGTGTGTGTATATATATATATGTGTGTGTGTGTGTGTGTGTGTGTGTGTGTGTGTGTGTGTGTGTGTGTGTATCTGTTATTTTAATTCGCAGGCTGCTGCGGCTTTTTTTCGTATACACATCGGACTCGCGACGACGCGCGGATTGATCGCCGGTTGTCGAATATCACGCCGGGAGTAATATTTTCGACTGCGGGCGTACTTTCGATTTTGCGAATTTTGGGGTTTTGTTGATGAAGACCTCATGCGAAACAAGATATATGTATATATGCGTTAAACGATGTGTGTCTCGAACGAAGGTAATTTTTTTTTTAATTTGCGACGATGATTATGCGCGCCCGTGGTGTGCTTTCACATTTGTGTTTTAATTTTTATTCCGTAAAGAACGGGGACTGCTACTGCTACGGGCTAAATAGCCGCGAGAACTGAATCTACACACAGCGCACAATGTTTTGAATTACATAACTGATTAAGTCACTGCAAAAAATTTGTGTAAGCGTTACTACACAGTTAATAAAAGACTTATATAGGTGCGTTTATATTTACTATTTATTGTGTAAAAGCTTGACGATTTGTAAACAATTTATTGGTTGTGTTGTAATGCTGTGAACTATCAAAGAAATGGTAGTTTGTTCAACAAAAGATTGTATGTTTGTATTTAACTATGACATTAAAGAAACAGCATTAATTACACTATAATTGTTTAGCAGGTCAATCAAATCATTTTTTGTTGACTTTCACAAATTTATTATGATTCCTGTAATAAGATCTAATCGATTTCCATAGTGAATTTCTAACAACTTTTTTTCTTCCAACTGATCAATTAGCATCTAAAGTTCCGTATTCTAATACGAGAATGATGTAATTGTTTATTTCCAAGTTCATGAATAAATATTATTAAATTAAATATAATCGCTTAACTTTTAGCTAATAACTAAATTCTAATGCAATGATTCTCCTCACAATATTCACCTATGTCAATCAATTATTTAAAAACAAAAATCTACAGCCAAAAGGGCCTACTATTCCGGTTTTCGAGACATTCATATCGGGATCGAAGGCCGACTTTTTTTTGTTTTCCTCGAAAACGGCACCTTTATGCTAAATCGTCAATCAATAGAATTAAAATTCGGAAGCAATTAGGTACGAACAACGTTTTGAATGAAAGAAGATATATTATATCCATCACGAAATACGTCGATTATTATTCTATGACATCATTCGCAGGAAAATCCAGAAGAAAACTCGGAAGAATGAATGAAGGACTGCTCATCGGCGCGTTCAAGTACGACAAAATTACTAAAAACCATCGACTAGTTTATAAATAACTTGTAGCCATTACCAGCACTATCTATCAATTTGTTTGCCACCTTAATAGCACAATTCCCATCAAATTTATCTCCTATTATGACAACCTCAAATCGCCGATTAATTCATCGCTTACACTTATTGATATGAATCAGCCGACGAAATTAAAAAAACTCATTCATACCCGCCGCGCGCTAGAGCGTATTTATGCTAATCGGCAGGGGTATATGTATACCGCGCTATCGCGCACCACCACCGTCATATACATAATCGCTAAATTATGTCCGTCACAGAAGCACTTTTCTCGCCACCGTCTCAATCAAAAATCCAAAAGCCGCGGAAAAAAAACAAAATTATTCAAATCGTCACTGCAGGAGGTGTATATATATATACAGAAGCCGCGCAAACACACGCACTTACCTGAAAATAAAAGCGCTCCCAGGAGCAGTAAAACGTCGAGCCGCGACAAGACTCTGCCGCTTCCTCTTCTCGTGGTAGTGTTTAAAGGGCCTCCTCTCTTCGAACGCACACGCGGCGAACAATAGGTATAGTCTGACGAGAGAGTGAGTACAACACAACGCAGGTGTGCGCGACGTGGAAGGAAAGTCAGGGTGACTGGCGACGCCTCCACGTACCGGCGACTCTTATACCCATCCCGCGTGCGTATACACGCGCACGCATATATATACACACGTACGCGTACGGTGAAGCAGGAGCGCGCGGGCGCTAGAGGAGCGCATCCCCCCACCGAACACACATCGCACACACGCGTATACACACACTTTGGTTGCGTGTGATGATCCTCGTCATCCGAAGAGACGATGAAGAAGCGCGGATGCGACCCACCTGTGATGTGTACCTGCGGCGGTTACTAACACACACACACATGTGCACGTGTAATACAAGAGCCTATCCTGGAGCTATTAAAAGGAGTAGCGTGATGTATGCGACGACTGCTGATGAACACGATATAGTTATGGAGCCGGTGAATTTCGGGGTTTCCGCGATCAAGATTGGCGGCATTCCACCTATGATGTTCACTTAAGGGTGCTGCTAAATCTTGCGGACGACGGAGTATTTTTTCTGCCTCGGTGGGTTCCTGTATTACAAGTTAAATGTGAGAGAGAGAGGGAGAGCAGCATGAGAAAATTCATTGGCTATAAATGGACTTGTTGGAACGACGATAAAAATATAATTCTATTTTGAGTCTGAGTATTTTTACATTTATAAAAATATATAGATAAAATTTTTAATAAAGAAAAAAAAAGTTAAAATATTTGTTATTTAGCTAATCCAAATTTGGTTGAAGATTTTATTTTTATATAGTTTTCTATATACGTATTAAATGACAATATATTTGCCGACAAAAGTTTCCTATACATAAACCCCCTCGGTGTGAATGACTTCGGTGGACATAAACATCCCGAATTCAGGAAAACGAATCTAAAATTTTAATTTATAATTCATTCACAGAAGAAAAAATGGTAATTGGCTCCCGAGAAACATGCAAAACTGTAATTCGGACTGATAAAAATCGAATAAACGTTTCTTCCAAGTGCGTTTATAATATTCATCTTATCGTATAACACAATGCAAGTGATAATTTTGGAAATTAATTATACCGAAACCCCATAGTCGCATACGGATCTCACGAAATTCAACGATCGGATATATGTTGGTGAATTTTAATGTAGCGCGCGCGCCTTATTTAATTCAGAATTAATGTCTTCTCCAAGACAAGTGTCGAAAAGATACAAAATCTTAATAAAACTGTTCTTACAGTGCATTCAACTTTGCAAATAAGGAGATTTCGAAATCTATTGGATTAGCAAAAATAGCGTAGGTGTCAAATGGTCGGCTTACTATCATATTTATGAGTACCTATAATGGCACCGCCGTTAATAATTTTAAAACCGTAATAACTTTAAAAAAATATTTTCATTTTTTTATACGGAGAAAAATAATTAAATATTTGAAAAATTTAATAAATATTTTAAATATGTATTTTTATCGATTGCAGCAGTTTTCTTTCGATTTCGAACAAAGTTTGTATACTGAGAAAAATGTAGTAGGAAAATTTAGTACAAGTGTAAGAAAAATTACTATATTTTATAGCAATGGCAGGACACACTTGAATTGTATTAATTTTTAAAATGAACATAGTAATTTTTCTAACTTTTATTAACCGAGCTCAAATTTAAAAAAAAATTATTATTTTTCATTATTTTGAATACACAGAACCGCATATATTTTTAATGGTCTAACATATAAATAAATAAATTAGGAAATAAACATTTTTTTTTGACGACGGTTGTATTCGAAGCCGGAATCTTTCGCATGCCAGTCGGACGCGCTAACCACTTACCCACATGGGAACCTCGAGTACAACATTTTGGAAAAGATATATGTGCTACCTTCGCTTACGAAAGAACTTTGATACTGATTTGATATCAATAATATAAAAAAATAACTTATAATTGTCGATGTTTTATTGACTTAAATGCTTGATAATCGGAAATTACGGGAGCAACATAACCTAAACCAGACACGTGGCGCTCTGGCGTCCACACGGTAAGTACTATAGATAGAGCAATTTTTACTATATTGAGTAGCAAACTTATAATGATTAAAATAAAAATCATTAAAATCTGTTTTAATATTCACTATACCTAAATTTTTACTATATGACATAGTAATTGTTGCTACAGTTATCATAATTTTTATTACAGTCATCGTAATTTTTATACGTTAGTTATTAGAAAAATTATTGTAAGTATATTATTTATTTCAATAACTATTTTAAAAATTCGGCTAAGGCAAATATATCCTGCTGTTACTATAAAATATAGTCATTTTTCTTACACTTGCAGTAAATTTTCCTACACATTTTTCTCAGTGTACATAAACGGGATTATAATTTCATTTGATTAATAATAATAGTTTCAAAACCGTGACTAATTTTCGTTAAATTCTTTTAGCTTGAATCTCACATAAAATCGATAAAGTAGCTTCAACCTGTCTTTTATTTTTATAGTAGTATCCTAGTAAGATTATTTTTTGTAACTAAATGTCAATGTTATTTACTCACTACTTTATAGCTGCATTCATAAAGTCGATGATATAACGCATATTTTTGAGAAAATAAGAATACATTTTGCGTTGTTAAGAAATAATGGTCAATGAGATATTGCGTATTAATACAGGAATTATCGACTGCAAGGTGCGAAAGAAGCGATTAATGGAAATTTAATTAAAACTACCGAAGCGTATCAAAATCGAAATTACTAATGAAAACGTCAATGAGAAAGTTTTTAGCGAATGTAGCAGCGTCGCGTGTATCGCATTAGTCTGTCAGTTTCTGTCATCGGCCACTTGTCTTACATATCTAGAAACAATGGGCAACAACATCTCAATTCAAAAACTTTCTTTGGCATCGTCCGAAACTGTTAGCCAATGGGCGCAATGACTGGTCAATATCAATAAGAGTCCTTATAGTTGACGATTTTAATACTAAGCATGAAAGTTTCTATGAATTTATATAAGAAATTAAAAAAGAAATAAAAAATGTTTTTATTTTGATACAGTATGTTTCAATCTCTAATTTGAAAATTAGAATTCAGATTTAACACTTCAAATCAAAACATTACATATACACCTACATAAATTTTCATAATTATCATTTTTGCAATTATGCTGTCTTTGATCAAGACTGATTTGTTGTTAAACGGGTCTAAAATTAAATTTGCTATTGATGAAGTTGCAATTAAACTGAAAAAGTCTGTGAATAGATATGAAAAAATTAGATAAAGCTATTTTTACACCTGACTTAAACTGTTTGCATCGTGAATTCCCAAGGAGTGTTTATGGATATATTTATGATGGAAAACAAACTGCCTATTGATCGGCTTAGGACTTCCTTAAAATTATGATTCACTTTTAATCATATTTCACGCGTTATTATTACTTTCATTGTTTTACAGAATCCTTTTCATCGTTCGCGAAGATTAAGCTGTCCTGCCAAGATCCACTGAAGTATCAATTTTAACAAGTAACACCACACATGAATCATGTTTTTTTTTTTCAGGAAATATTCCTTTAAAACTGATGAAATAAACTATTTTCATGAATATATACTCATCCAGCACATTTCTACTAAAAATTATTTGATTAATGTTCTTTTTTCATCAAACTAAATGTTTTAACCTTTATACATGTATATTTTAAGACAAACTGCACTTGAGAATCTAAAATTATTAAGTATTAGCGATGAGGTATGAATACCAATGTGGGTTTTTTTAAATTTACATTAGTGCATAAAAAACGTAAAAACCATAATTTGATGTATAATTACATATTCTCACATCAGAACATTAACAAGTGTCAGGATTGACGTGAATGCTTAAAAATCTCAATTTTATGCTCTGCGATTCGTCATAAACTGATGATGCGATCGGTTATTCATAATTCCGCTCACGTATGCCTAGCAAAAATCCGCACGTATCGGAGAGCCATTGATCTAGTCTCGCCTCAATTGGGAGGAGACCCAGAATTCACTTAGCCTTGCCACGGGCGAGTGAAGTTCGCGTAATTAGCCCGACGATATATATATATATCACATGCGTTGCTCTTCCATCCATTCAAGGACGCGCGAATTTCGAGATCGTACGTGTACGCACCGCTGCGGCGCGGCTTCATCTCTGCAAAGTCGCTACAATTAACGAAGCTATGAATGATTTTTATGCGAACGTGTGATATTTCGCAAAGATAATGAATTCCGGGAAGGATCTGTTTTTTGCGCGGCCGTTATCCTCGCAAAAACATCGCGAGTTTCAAGTTATTTTATGGGTTCATGACCTTAGAAATTGGTGGTTATGAATGATATTTGCTACTTTGACGTCAAGCGTTTATAATTAGCAGGGGATTCTGCGTAAAAGTTTTCGAATCATTGAATAGGCTGAAAAATATATTTGGGACGTATTTACTTTGATCATTGGAAAAAGAGTTATATAGAAAAAATTGGGGACTCTTGAGAAATCATTTCTACTATTTGTAAAGTCAAAACTTTTTACTATGTTATTAGGGGTAATTTTTTACTTTTAAATTATAAATCAGAACTTATCACTGCTTCGTCAGAATTTCTACGAAATTCGGTGTATGTATATGGCCAAAAATTTTAGAACTGTATGTGTAATGAATTTATTTTAACGAAATTTACAAGATACATATAATAAACTTGAAAAATTAAGATTTTTGAATTCTTAAAGTTTATGTTTTACGTGAAATAGACAAAAAACCCAAGGACTTCAAATTTTGGACAAAATTGAGAAGATCATTATCTATGTTCTCAATATGTGTTCCGTAAGTGTCTACATCTTAACGATTACAATGCCTTAAAACGAAAAACATGCTTAATTGCTTATTTTATAGCACATAAAATGGAAGAACGTGAATATTTAAATTTCAAAGGCATTCATCTCGATACAACAGATTTCTTTACGAACGAGTTTGCGATGAGCAAACTAAAAGTCTTAAGAGCATGTGAAATCTTTTTAAAAATTACCAGAAACGTAATGCCAAAACGGCGTTTCAACTGACAAAAAATTAGAACAAGACTGCAAGTTTCTTACTTAATGTCCTCATTATGATCTTCTAGATGAAATACAATTATAGGGAAGGAACTTTTAATTCATCAAAATCGTCTGAAACCGTCTGGAATAATCTAATGACCAAATACAGCAACCTAAGGTATTCCGAACCGGGCTTCCGAACTCCGTTTGATGATTAAATTATACAAAAACAAGATATTCCTCATCGCTATTTTACGGGCGCCATAATTAGAATGGAAAACTATAAATCATTAAAGCCGAAATTAACTGCCACCTCCGAATAACTCCCCAGCTCGCTCATCGTTCAGGCATGCGGTCACATTTCCCCAAAACCCCTTCCAACAATACCAATATATCGGCTAACCGCAAAACGACGATGACTCTACCACTTTTAACACTCTTAAAAACTGTGGAAACCCAGGACCCAATGACCCCGACAATAAAACAAATCAAAGCGTTACAAAAACATCTTTCTCTCTCTCGCGTGCGGGCGCGTGTATAATATCACCAGCGTATAATAATGAAAAGACTAAGAGGTACCTACGAGCGCGTCAATAAAATCCCACATCAATACTCGCGCGGGAAAGAAAGAGGAGCCGAAAACTCGCCGGCCGGTGATATTGCATGACCTAACTCGCCGTACTCTATGGCCCCGCGGGCGGTGCGCGTAGCGCGGAAAACAAGGAGCCGGCGCGGGAGCCATTAGCCTCTTACGGTGCGCGCTGCGGTAATTGGTACGTTGCCTCGCGGCGCGCGGGTGCGCACGCACGCAGACACTGACGATGGGATCGCGGCAGACCGGCGACTTTTTGGAGATTACTCTTTTACTGGTGGTTTGATTGGTTTGATAAAGGTTGCGGCTTTTGCAAGCTTTATGCGCGCGGGGGGACATTGGGTAAGCGGTATATACGTATAACAATGTCTTACGGCGTTTTTGAGTGTACCGATTGCGGAGGAGAGGAGAGGAGATAGGTTGGTAGCTAAAACGCGGGCTGTTAAGTTTTATTGAGAGCCATTCCGAAATGTGGTTTTATCTGAGGATGATGATATCCAATTTCGCATTATAATTTTATTGATATGGATGTGATTTTCCAGTATTCTGCATATCAATTTGGACCGGCCACCCAAGACGATTTATAACATTAGCGAAATCTTAGGTCTCACGTGACGTGTGCGGATTTTTCTGAAGTTTCTGAATGGAATTCCTTTTCCATAAACATCACTGGGAAAAAAACTTCATTTATTAATATACATAGCCACTAATTTATCCATTATGGCACCGTCTTAGCCTTAGAAAAAATAATTTATTGTTACCGGTTGTTGGTTGACTTTACGTTGATTTACCGTTGACTGTTATGTCACGTACTTTACGAAAACTAAGACATTAGCCGTAAATTATTGCAGCTGAAAAATGTTTTCAATAATGGAATGCATAGTTTTTTGTCTTTAGAGGTATAACTCCGGTTTATCCATAAATTAGTTTGAGGAAACTATTTCCATACAGTTGCGATATATTAGGCTTCGCTTCGATTTTTTCACTTCCAATTTGTAATCTCGCCATTCGATTTACAACGCTTTTAATTTTATTATTATGATATATAAAAAGCTTAACTCCTTGTTAATGAATAATTAAAAAATTCAAATCCATTAAATTTTGTTTACTTTTATAGTCAACATTTTATCTGCATACCCGAATAATAATAACACTTGAGAAATTGTTTATGATCGAAATAAATTTAAAATTTGTTGGTAAATTACATAAACAATTTTTCTTTATAAAAGAAATTATTATTTATAAAAAAAATCAATTCTTTGATTGATCGGCATAACAACTTAAGCATATTTGGTCTCAACTTTATTTATAAAATACTGTTTTTATCACTAATAGAATTGAAAATGCTAATAAACTTGTTTCTAGATTTATTAGATTCTAGAAATAACTTTTTAGTATCTTAAAAATTTCAACTTTAATGCTATTCTTTATATAACTAAATTAATTAATAAACACGTTAAAGTTTTTTTTCTCTAGAGTGAACAAAATCGTTAACTATCAATACGGGTATATAATACATTATTTTGAATCGTATATTCAAGTATATATTATTTATATTCAAATATATATTCCCTTATTTTTTGTCTTTCGTAGAGAACCAAAAAACGTCAACGGGTCAAACATAAAAAACTCATTCTTTTAACTTAATTATTTATGAAATAGTTAAGTAAACCCTTCCAGATACAATGTCCATTGGAGTTTAGGCATAACGAAAAAAATTTTAAATAATGATTAATCAAATTTAACAGTGCAAAATCTCGATATGGACAACTCTAATTAATATAATAAAAATTATAGAAACATGTATTTGTAACTTCTGTTTATATCGATGTATATATCTATAAATATTAAAAAACCCATCATCATGACTGAGTTTAATTCAAGTTTGAAAGACCCTGGTAGAAATGCTATCCATAAATTACATATTGCTTCCTTCTAGAAGAAGCTTTTTTTAGTTAACATTATGGCTGAAAACAATATTTTGCTTTTATAATAATTATGTACCAATTCAAAGTAAATTTTAGCATTTATATTTGACAACATTGACATTTTATACACTATGTTCTTGTTATATATAAGATAACTTGGGGTAACTCGGCCACCTTAAGCGGAATATTTTCTAGCTCCTTCTGTAAATGCGTTGAAAAATAATTATAAGAAAGGCTTCAAAGTATACTAAATATACTGCCAAGAAAAAAATTAAGAACGCCTCATATGCGATATTAGCTTTGTAGGGATACAAAAGTGTAAAATGTGCGTTTTGGCCAAATTATATATATTATATATAAATGATTTTGGAATTCTATATAGGACTTGGCCGTAAACTAAAAAAAAATACATTTTGATCAATGAAATTGACTATTGCTAATCATATTTTTAAAGTTTCTTCTCACAAAAGAGACACACAAATCACCTCATGAACGTAATACGAATTTCACACTTTGTCATATCTATTGGATCACATCTTCTTTACAGATTCTACAAAACCAGGAAACATGTTTTTGTTTCTTTTTACTGATACACAACTTTTGTTCTTTTTTATTTTTACACCACTTTATTTTTAATGTTTGATTGTTTACAACTTCGCCATTTTTTTTAAATGACTTTTGTAAAATAAGCCTTTTGCTATTTGCAATTTTTTGAGTTTTTGCTGCGCTCATCGGTTTACGCCGTTATGCCGGTTATGTGCAATTCACATTTGGTTTGGCTTGGCTGCATATATTTATGTATAATATGCATTCATATAAGTTAACACATTAACTAACATTAAAATATCGATAATTTTCTCCCAGGGAACAACAAATTTTAATATAGATCCACAGCATATATATACTAAGAATTGAAAAAGATTGTCCATATATCTGTGGCTTCCAGGAATAACTACTTAAATGACTTTTTGTCAAAATTGAGTTAGCACCAGAATTTATATGTAACTTGAATATTGTAACTAAGACTGCGTATATGACTGTATCCTTTTTTGGAATTTGCCAAAAATAAAACATTATTCTATATTCTATTCTATTCTATTATATCTCCTAACTACCCTTTTTCATGTAGACTTGGTCCGGAAATCTGAAACGCGTTCAAAGAGCAAATATCAGCTAAGTGCATAACCACTTAACTGCACCTGTGCCCGAAAACCCCACTTAACTGAATATTTATATTTAATTAAAATCACTGTTTTGAACTTAATACTATGCAATAAACAGATTATGACATACCTACTTTTATAGCAACAAAGATCAAAGGCAATAGATAATAGAAGGTAATATAACAGCTTTGATTGCCAGGCGATGGGGTGAGTGTGCATAAACAGTAACTGAGTGACGTTCGGTATACGGTTTACCGAATTCCGTTGACTTCACGCACATTCTGTTGGGAGGCTCATGCGCGGGAATGAATATTTAAAAAAGAATTCGTGTTCTATGTTTTAAGTGTAGAAATAGCTCTGTTATTTATCTTATTTGAACAATTTTTAACTACACACTTACCGAAATAACGACTTAACTGCATTGTTTTGTTTGTTTATACAAAGAACAAAAATGTATTCTAGCAGCTGATAGTGGAGTTCGAAAGATATTCGATACCTTTGTATATGTCTAAATTGTTATGACTTATCTCGCGCATTTTTTTCGATCTTACATATAAAGTGTCATGAGAGAAATTTTAAAACGGCGATTTCTCGAAAACGCGTACAAGTGGGTTAAGTCGTTATTCCTGGAAGCCACAGATATATGCAACGCTCTTTCTACGAATCGGAAACTTGCAACTCCTAAATTTCAATTTTAAATCTCGTACATCAACTTTTCCAATGATGAATAATCAATCAATATCATTATCAAGAATATTTAAGTATCCTCGGTAAGAATAATATAACCCTGCGTGTTTCAACTCAAGCTACACGCAACCTGGCGACATTATCGTCGTGATTCTTCTTGACTATGTGCAGAATAAAGATTTATGCTCCTTTATCGGACATTCAATTCGCTAATTTATCGAGCGCGCAATTCATTAAATCAACACGTATAAATTAAATTTTTACTGCCGCTTAGTTAATTAGGTGTGGTAAATTTTACACACGCGCGAACCACGCGCATTGTGTCAAACTGGAAACGCGCGGTTTGCTATTTTCAGTTTCTGTCGCTCTCCCCTCTCTCTCCTTTTCTCTCTCTCTCTCTCCCTCGCTCCGCAATTTGCTGAATTATAGGTGCTTAAACTCCAGCCACGCGCTAACTGACCAGCGCACAGGTATATATAACGTAAGTAGTATAGGCACGCTACTTACGTACGTCGTACAAACCCAAGTGAGCGCAAAATCCAAGAATTAATCAGACTCGGCTCTTCTTATTAAATTAAACCACGGTAACTGAACTCTACATTACGTCGACAAAGAACGTTTTCAGCAATGCTCAATAAAGAGGATAAACCCATATACACTACATCTATATATGAACGTAGAGAGTTACATCGCCGCGCGATCGCACATTTACGCGGGTGAGTGAGTTAGCGCGAAAAAAAACGAGCGACTGTAAGGCAGAAGATTAAAAAGGCATCCGCGAGCGCGCGGCGGTATATAAAAAAGAGCGAGGGAGAGAGAGAGAGAGAAAAAAGGATATTTAATATACTAATGACACGCCCGGGGGCATCGATTCCACTCGCGAGCGCGCAACTTCGCAATGTTTTTGCCGAGCAGTCGTCGTCGTTCGTCGTCGTCGCTACATTTTCTTAATCCGTCAAACCCCGTGTCGCATTATGCCTACACCTACCGGAATTCTACCGGTTAAGTATATATATTCAAAATCGATCGAGTACAGGCATACACGGGATGCATAAAACATTTCTCTTTTGTTTCCCCTCTCTGCTATATCTTGCGCGGCCTGGTGATGCGGATTATTGCGCAACCGAAACGTTCTACAACGAAATGCGACTGGCGCTTCGCATAATATATGTATACAGACGTATACCTGTATATACACGAGTTATGAAGATATTACTTAAATTTCTTCGGAGAAATGAATGTTGAGAGCGCCTGAATAGCAGTATAGGGATTGAAGAGGGTTTCAGATGTGAAAACAAGCAACGATTTGTAAGAGTATAGGCATGTAATGCGCGAATCGCCGCGAACGCCATGTATAATCTTTAATTGACGCTGATTCAGTTTGAGAAAAGGATCGTTTTCGCGTCTATATCGAAGTGAATGGAGAATCCGTGACGATTGGGCAACGCGCGCGATACATACCTTTTGAATGCTGCAGAGCTGAGAGTCATGAATTTGCGAAACGCTTTAGCGATTTGAATCGGCGATTGGCCGCTAAAAGTGCGTGACATTGAGCAAATGTCGATTAATAGGTTACTCTCTATATAGCTGACGTTGAAGTGGGTCTTGAACGATTTTTGAATGGTGTTCTTAGATGCGGATGGTTCGCTCATGCAAATTCGTTGCGCACTAGCTTTATGATGACTCATTGTTTAATGATGCACTCTTGTATATTAGCCTAGATGTCGAGGTTTCGGATTAAGTGAATCTAATGTTGATTTAAAGGTCAAATTGATGGATACAAGCCAAGTTATTTGTGAAACTCCATACTTTTGGGTAAGAAGATGGTGCTTAAAAACTCATTTCAGATCTTATTAGACGCAAGTATCATTGGAATCTTTAGGTTAGTTGTTTAATGATCACGAATACTATCATTACGGCTTCTAGCCTTTTTTTCCATTGTTAGGACACATATCGGGCAATTGTTCTGCTCACCTACGTCGCATCGCTTGAAATGCCCAAAAATTTCGAAATTCCTCGCTAGTTATTCGTCGGACTTCTGTTAAGTTCACGTAATTGATAATCGTCTGAAAAATTATTTAGAAAGTTAAAAAACATTTCTAACTCGTTCTTTTTCTTATACAACATCTTCGGCATCAATAACGTGTCGTGTCATATCTTCGAATATATCCACATACTTTGGGCATGCACGAGGACGTCTCGAAATTCGTACTTATACTAGACAAACGGTTTGTCTTAAATTTTATGACGAGTGAAAGAATATAAAAAGGTACGACCATCGGATCAGTGAGGATTGAGTAAGGATAGCTAGATGTTTCAAGTCTAATAAGGCTTATGGCCATTACATAAAAAAAAAGTTAAAGATACGGTGTAAGCCAAACCATAGTTCTATTTTTATTAGATTTTTAGCATTGAATATTAATTTTTTCATATCCAGCTCCCATCTTCGCGCTCCTTGCGGCTATTAAAATACCCTTAAGGTGGCTTCACCGCGAGAATTGAGAAGATTAATGAAATTTTTTTACAATCGTTTGTTAACATGCTATGATGGAAAAAACGATATCACATAATAGTATGATTTATAAAGTACCAAAAAAAAAATTTTTCAAGGAAATTTCAATATTGCAAAAGTAGATATCGCTATTTAAAAAAAAGTTCAACTATCAATGTAAATCTTTTTTATTTTTGATCCGATTCAAAATTGGAAGGGCTTATTTTGTTCCTTGTGCAATTTCATAGGGAGTCAACAACGATATCAAAATTGAAAAATTTTCAAAACCGGCAAAGATACATCCACTTGTTTATAGATTCGTGTATGCTTTTTAGACACTTGAGTTAAAGAAATAGTTGTATCTTTGCAGGTTTTTAAAATTTTTCCATTTTGATATCGTTGACTCCTTATGGAATAGCACAAGGAACAAAAAAATGAGCCCTTCCAATTTTGAGTCGGATCAAAAATAAAAAATATTTAGATTGATAGTTGAACTTTTTTTAAATTGGCGATATCTACTTTTGCAATATTGAGATTTCGTTGAAAAAATTTTTATTTATTACTTTATGAATCGTATTATTATGTGACATCGTTTTTTACATTATACCATGTGAACAAACGATTGTAAAAAAATGTTGTAAATCTTCCCGATTTTCGCGGTTAAGCCACCTTAATCTCAAAAATTAAACGAGTGATTTATACTTCATTGCCAAAAAAAAATTCTAGAATAGTCTTCACCTTGGATGTACAATTAAATTAATTGAAAAAAAAAATCCATTAATAAATATTCAAATGATTTTTATAAAGTACGGATGGTGTACGATAAAAAGATTATTATAAAATAAGGTATACGATAAAGCCAATTAAGTTTGACATTGTGTGGCGTAGTGACCTTTAACATAAAATATAATTGAATAAATGCTTTTCACCTTAAAAACCTCTGTAAGAAGCGACTAAATTGATCTGCCTGCAATTCACAATTCTTTATTACCAAGTAAATGGCTATCATATAGGAAATTTTTCGAATAAAGTTTATAAACATGAATTTTATCCCAAGCATGGTCATCTATTATTATGCCGATCCTGGTTAATCTTATCATAAAATTTATCCGCTTGAACAATTTCTCTTCGCTGTTTCTGTATACAATCTTTGATACGAAGATAATATCTCTGAGTAGTTTTTTAAAATGATTACAGTATTTTACGAGTTTGTTTATTTCTCATTACGTAAATAGGGATCTATATAAAACAATCTTGCAAGAGTCAGGATCAGAATAAAGTATGTACATCAAATTTTATGTTATTCATCTTTATTATTCCACTGGATCATTTTCCTTTCAAATTGATATGCAAACAATTTACCATTTTCAAAGTACCTATTTGCAAAAATGTTAACAAAATAAAAATGTAAACTTTTGTTGCGAATTTAATTCAGAAATAAAACTGTAGTCAACTTATATAAGGCATATTATAATCTTAAAAGGAATCTCTCGACATTTAATTTCAACAGACAGATGCTTACAATCTAGATAATTAACAAAAAGTAAAGAAAAAAAGGAAAACTGTAATCCTAAAAATTTGCACAGAACGTTACTTAAAAATGCAATTTTCACTCTACACTGAGAGAAGGATTTGTTTACTGTTAACATGGCATTGTAACTGTTAACATGCGTATGTTTAAATATGACCAAATATAGGCATTGTAACAGTTAATATACCATATGTTACTGGTAAACATTGATATTGTAACAGTTACTATATTGGATTTGACCGTCAAAATCTTCTCTATTCAAATATACGATATTGTAACAGTTACAATATTGCAATTCTAATCAAATAGATAAATATGTTAACTATAACAATATTCTTCTCTCAGTGTAGACATTTTAAAAATGGTAGGTCAATGACTTCTAAATTTGTAGACACAATATTATTAACGTTATATTTAAAATAATATATGTCTATTCCAAGACGATGTAACTCTGTTATCTTTGATTTTGCAAGCGAATGTCCTCATTCAGTTCCCCAAAAACCAAGGAATGACGGAGATATGGTAATTCTGTAGACATTTTTTCTTTCCCGAAACCCGATTAAAAAGTAACTTTTATTTTAAAAATGCTTATAAAAACTATACAACCGATAGCAATTACATCCCATCCCAGACGAACCATAAATCTTTGTCCATCATCTACAGCCATATCGAAACACTCTAAATCGCTTTATACAGTTACACCCAATACATAATTACCTATACTAACGTCGAAAGAAGGACGTCACAAAGCGAGGAATAATAAAAATGCACCTTAGCATTATCGAGTTTTCGTTATTTTTTTCTCCCCGTCATTATATACTTACACGCGCTCTATCGCTATCTTATACCATTTTATCGTAAAAACTTCCTGATACTGTTTCGTGCGCATAAACATCGCGATTTTACGATTGATGAACGACTGCGGATGGTAAGTGTAGAGTGGCGAATATCTATGGGGAGTCTTCGGCCCCTACGGCTACAGATGTAATCAGTTTGGACGGGACTCTGTCGACGACGACCTTTGGATAAAGTGTGCGAAAAAGGATTAAATTTTAAAATTATTTTACTGCCTCGTTTATTTGTGTGTATGTATATGTATATACGATATATCTCGTTAGCAACTGGTACTACAAGCAATGACCATTATTCTAATGACGCTCGAAATGTCGTCTGAGATGGGCCAGCCGGCGTGTACAAGACATTTGTCAGGAAATGTAAGTGCTTTTAGCAAACGTTAAATGAAGCCATATTCGTTGGAGATAAACGGATTAACTTTCACGTGGAGATCTAAGCGTTGGGATTTTTGAATGATATTAATTTATTACAGCATCTTCTAATTCACTTAAAATGTATAAATTATCTAAGTCTCTTAGATGTTCTCTGTGGTGCGGTTTGAACAAATATCATATATCATTTTATAGAGTTTATTTAAAATTATTATATAGGTATACATAAATAATGATTATCCCATATATTACGGGAAATGCTGTTACTATATAAATATTCGTTTCACTTTTCGAAAAGAATCTCGTAATGAAAGAGTACTTTCTCACGAGGTAATGAATCAGCTGTATTAAAAGTTCTCATACCTAAATGAAGAGTAAATTAAGAAACAGCTGGCATAAGATGGCAAGATAGTAGTAACGCACTTACGCACTTATAAATATGCAAGTAGTACGTACCGACTTTAGTTGGACACTGCCACCGTTTCTGTAGCCGCCATGTACGGGCAATGTTTCGTGCTCTAATTTAGATCCTAATTTGGAGTTGCGTTTGTACATTAGCTAATGTATTTTTCATCCAGCTATTTTTCCTAAAATATTTGAAATGCAAAGAGATTTTTTTTAGATATTTTATCAGACATTTTGAATAATTTTGGTTTTTGAAGGGATTATAAAGTAAAAATTTAGCAAGATACGTGAATAATATTAAAAAAATTATAGTAAAAAAGTATATATACAGCTCCCAACAAAAATTAATTTATAATGTTAAAATAATGATAAATAATTACATAAAATAATTATATAAAATAGTCAATCGATCCTCGATCTGAAACGCAATCCGAATATTATAAGCTTTAGAATAAAAAATCAAAGCATAATTAATTTAATAATATTGATAAAAATGATGAAACTTTTGCAAGTTTGCTTCAATTCGTAATTTTTCACGTTTATGTAATATTCGAATTTCGATTCCGCACAGATCGATTAAACAAGAAATTAATTAACTATTTTATATCATTATTTATCCTAATCTTTTTGCAAATATTGTACAGCCATAAAATCCTAAACATAAGGTGAACAAATTAATAAGATTCTATCTAATATTTGAACATAATGATTTAAAAAATTGAAGTATATTTTGTTGCGAAATTCTCTTTTATAACTGTTTTTTCCATACCTATCCTCCATCCCGCATTCGCCCAGGGGCGAATGCCTGTGGGGCGGAGAAAACCTATAGGCAAACCACGTGGGATAAATCCTAATTAGGAAGAAACCCGCCCCGAGATGATCGGTGTATTGGAATAATTCAGTTTGGATGTCTAGGTCACATTCCGTAGGCTTAGGACACCGAAACTGTATTATTTATCCACACCTCCCGCTCAGTTTGTAAGAAGGCAATTCAACACCTAACCGATCACACGAGGTAGTCACAGAAAAAGAAGCGGTCACCCATCCAACTAGTAACCGCGCCCTTTACGGCTTAATTTCGGTGATCGGCCGAGATGGCAACTATGCGTTACCTGCAAATGTCGGTTATAATTTTTAGTACAACTTAACGAGCAGTAATTTCTATATAGAATTTGCATAAAATTTATCTCAACTTCAACACTAATTAAAATTAAATTAAATGTAAGCAACAGGAAAAGTTTAGAAAATAATTAAATTTGCAAGGTTAAGCACACAATGATCAGTAAAATGTAAGTAAAAGCAAGTAGTCTAATTACGCTCTAATGATTATTAATTACATACGCCTTTATATACGATTATAATTATAATTTAATATGCACTTTAATAAAGTTCTTTACGGGTGCTACAAAAAAATATATCTACAAAGAATAATCAAAATAATAATTTCAAGATTTATTTTCAAACCTTCGTTCATTCATTAATCATATTTTCACGTAATATTTTTCTCAAATCCAGATAATAATCGCACCTATCAGCAGCACATTATATCGGGCGTTTATTTTACGCACTTCCGCATGGGAACCGACGTTACGCCAAATCGCCGTACAGCAGCGTATCAAATCGTCCAATTAATCTAATTAAATCTCTGTTTTTTTCTCTTCAAACGTCTTATAATATTCGCGTAACACACTTAGCGCGTCGATCTTCCTCTGTATTTCCGCTTCCTCTTCTTGCCTCACGCGCGTAGCTAACCGTGCAATTACGTTCTCTTAATATCGAATTAATAACACGTTCGTCTGCCGCCCCAAAAAGTCTCTCCCCCTCTCTCGATATGGAAGCATTGCGCAAGCGATCCTCTAGCTCGTGAGAGAGCTCTTTCTTCGGTAGTGTAATCTTGATCAATGGCTACTTTACGGCGGAGTTTAGACGCGGCCGCGGCCGCTCCGCCGATTTCGGAAGTAATGAAACCTGCAGCGCATCTGCCCGGCCGCCTGCCACTTTCGACACTTTCCAACGAACTTACGTGAACCTTGAATCTTGCGCGGCTCTGTAACGAAAGTAAAAGTAGTATCATACGGAGTAGAGGAAGTAGTGTGTGTGTGTGTGTGTGTGTATGCGTGTAGACCTCACGCACGCGCTTGTATATTATGTCTATATCTATGTGTACGCATAATCGATTGCAACATCCGCGGGAGGAAATTCTGCAGATCCGCTTCGAACTGGCGGATGACTCGTGGGAAATAAGCGCGAGAGGCGTGGAATTTTAAGAGCCGATTAGCCATCGGTTGAGTGCTATAACGCGACACATACGCGGCGGTCAGCGCGTGCTAAAGATACGAATTGGTCGATCGACAGTCGCGTCGTTTCGATGGAAATTTTATGTGCTTTTCGGAAAACCGGGGGAACAAATTATTCATGGTGTGTTTGAGGAAAGAGGTTATACAGAGGATTAAAGTGCGAGGATGAGTAAATATGGACTGATAGGGAAGTTATGGGTGGCCGTGTACTTTGCATACATCAATATGTTATATAACACCTGAGTTATTACGTGGTATGCTGGTATTAAACTTAGGTCTTTAAGGTAAATAATGGAGCTTTACAGGAAAGAATTGATCAGTTCTAATCAGTTTTCGACATCGATTTTGGGTGAAATGTGACACGTGTTACAGAATTCAACGTTTCCATTCGTTTGAAAAAGTCTTTTGTTAAAAATTTAAAAACATTTAAGTTGACATTATATTTTAAGAAAATTGTATTGTGAACAAAGGATTATAATGAATATTAATTGGTTTGGCTTCTAGAGCGTTACTCAAACGAATTTTTCATCGTATTAGTAGCATTTGATTTAGAAAAGGCTATTTTCATTTTTAAATTTAGCAATTGATGATAGACTGTTTATTACTATAAATTCATTTTCTTTTAGCGATCTACTGAATATTTAACCGATTTATTTGAGTAAATACTGCTGCATTTGAATCTTAACGCAGTAAATATCTTTTCCTTGGGAAAAAAATTCAAATGTTCAAAGATATACTTCAATGATATAATAATTTAAATCTTTTTAACATCTACATGTGTGATTTTAGTTAAATTATTTAATCTAACTATATATTTATGTAAAACCATCTAAATAAATTGTTTGAATAAACATTAATTCTAATGAAAATGTGAAGTTTTACACCTATTAACCTTCAAATCTAAGTAATTACATATTATTATTTACACTCCACAGAAGCTTCCTCTCACGAAATCTATTAAATACTTTGCAAATAAGTTGATAACTTATACTGTAAGAATCTGACAGTAATATGAAGAAAATTTGAGATTGCCTAATACAGAGGAACTTGATATGCCGGAATTTTGACGAGATATTGACTGAGATTGCTATCGATTGGCGACATGTTTACCATCTGACATGAAAAATAAATAGTTTTGCCTATAACTTTTGACATGAGAGATGACGGCCGCATCGACGTGTAACAGGAAAAACAAACATTTTTCAATCTACAATTTCTACACGAGTACACCTGCCAGCGCGTGAAAATGTTACATAAGATCGATAAATATGAGGAATTTATGGGAAATGTTTTCTTGGCCGACGTATATTCAGTTCAATAAGAATGTCAAGGTGAAATATAATTTCTTTCAAGGTAACAAGGATCTTGTCTATCACCTAAATGTAGAAGAGCAATTATATCGTTCTATTCTTTCTGACATTGGCTGGCGTACTATACAAATTGACGTCTATTTGATGTACATTATTCTCTTATGCCAGGACTATCATGTTTCATTAATTACGAAGAGACGGATCATTCATCTCATTTTAATGCGAGTTGCATTGTACTATTATAAAAACTTCATAGCAGAAAGAAAAAGTGAAGGTTGCTAAACTGTAATAATTATACCAGATTTATTATAAAATACGTTGCCAACAGTGATTTATGCGTTCAATATTATAAGTGTAGCACTTTGAAGTACAATAGTTAATGTTCCTTTTTTGACTTCAATTTAAATTTAGTCAAAAAAATAATCATTATTCATGTAAAAAATTAATTTTGGTTTTAATCATCTATTTCTTTCGAAACATTTAAGTGAAACATACGTACGTTTTCAAATTAATTCGTTAGTCATAAATGACGGTAGTGGTTGCAATGGATGATTCAGTGACACGTACAAACGGATTTGGAAATACTTTCTTCTATACTTTGTCAAAAAAATTCATGCTCTAATTTTAAAATTATTTTTATTAATAGAAAAAACATTAATAACTTCAAGTAATTTCAATTTATCTTGTAATCGCACAAATTAATGAGAGTAAATTTCAATTTATATATTAAAGACTTACAAGAATTTCTACAAAATATATTATTAATATATTGCAAAGATCATTTTAAAACATGTGTAACAAAATTGAAAACTTATACAGTCATAATAAAATTAATTAACCCTCACAAAATTTTATAATTTTTCATAAAAATGAAACTGTTAATACTTATATTATATTATTTGTTATCTTAATTCAATTTCGTATTTCGATTAATAATTACGATTTCGAAAAGATAAAAGAAAAATACAAAAATGTCAGTAATCACGTTATTCACTTCTTGATCTGACATTCTTTTAAGATGACCTTTTTAATCAACTAGTAAAACGAAACTCTATGATTTTAAAATAATAGATGATAACCCATTGAAAAGTTTAATTTTGTAAACAAATAATCATGCTGTAACAAATTTGAAAAATTTGCATGTAATTGTTGTTTACATGAAAATCGTTCTCGCGGAAAAACCATTCGATCAACTGCTTCATTATAGTCCGTAAAACTATTTGTAATGATGTGCATTCGTTTTCTTCCAGTAATGTACTTCTATTTATTTCAAATGAAGCTACGCTAATTGGCGTATAAGCTTAAGCTTATACGATACGTAACTGATAAAAACAGAATGAAAACAAAAGATTCATTTTATTGTTCTTCGTAGAGAAATCATCAAATCAACAGGTGGTCCGAGTATGCCTATATCACCCATCATTTTGGAATTAAAGTATTTCTATTCTTCTCCAAAAATTGTTTGACACGTATTTTTTCATATTTTAGTTGCATCAAAATTGCATGCGTTCAGCGATGGGGAAAAATTCCGAGAAAATCCTTACTTACACTGAGAAAAATGATGTATTAAAAATTACTATATTATATAGAAACGTGGGAAAAAATCTCAAATATCAAAATTTGTACTATATTGTATAGTAAAAATTGATATATACATAATAAAAATGGCTATGTACATAGTCATTTTTACAATAAAATATTGTAATAATTTTAGTATTTGAGATTTGTCCCCACGTTCATATATATTATAGTAATTTTTAATACATCATTTTTCTCAGTGTAGAAATAATTTTGTTCTTCAATGTAATTTTCAAACTGTTACTGTTTCACCAGTTTTTTAAGCTTTTAAGCGTATAATACATAATTTTACTCAGTTTTGAGCCCTCTTTCACGTCCTTTATGTTATTTTGAACGAAAATTAAAAAATGCACGAGTTGTGCACTTTTTACTGAAAAATGCATTTTTCTCGAAAAAGTCATTTTTTGCTCAATTTTTTTGTTATGATAGAGGACGTAAATACCTATCTAAATATATATGTGAAATTCGGGGGTTTTGCTTTGGGAAAGCAAACATTAACGAGATAAGACACAAAGAAAATTTTCACGCTTAACGGTTATAGTCAATGATATAACAGTCAATATAAAGGTTTTTATCTTTGTGCGTACGTGAGTAATATACATGTACACGCACCTACTTGTATGAGTTTATGTATGTATACATTTGTACGATAGATGCGGCCACCGTTTGACTTAACCACACTGAGAGAAGAATATTGTTACTGTTAACATATTTACCTATTTGAAATACAACTATATTTGACATGCTTAAGGATAAAATGTGATATTGTAATAGTTACAATATCTATATTAACTAATAGACATGTTCAGATTTGAAAGTAGCTGATGGTAGAAGTTCTTATAAATTGTAGTTTTTGAATCTAATAGTCAATTTTCTACCAGGATGATATTGTTATATAACAAAAAGGTTTGAAATAAAAACTCATTTTTATTGTTTATGTCCCTCATCAGGATAAACAATGAAAATGTCCAAAACGTTGGAGTAAAAAAATAAATAATGTTTTTATTTCAAACGTTTTTGTTATAAAACAACATCAACCTGGTAAAAAATTGGCCATTAGATTAAAAAACTACTATAATAAGCATATTGTAACTATTACAATATCAATGTTCTCAGGTAACATATTGAAATTGTTTATGAGAACATGGTAACTTAACTGTTAACATGGCATTATAACTGTTGCAATGCCTATATTTGGTCATACATACGCATGTTAACAGTTACAATGCCATGTTAACGGTAAACAAATCCTTTTCTCAGTGCATGTACCAAGAAAAGTTTGGTTTCTGTTATATATTACACCTCTAGTATTTTTTAAAACTATCAGCTTTTTGAATATTATTACTTATCAGCACCTTATCAACTCGAAAAGAATCCAATGTGCAGATTTTGTACAAAGGCACGAAAATATCTGTTACAAATCTAGTTCGGTAAAAAAAAAACTAAAAAAAGTAAACTATCTTTTTTGCACAAAAGTTATATATAAAGTATTTCGATAATACAATTTTAATTTCAAAATCACACCATAATAATAAATCTTGAATTCTTGTCACATCTTCGGACTATAATTATAATATTGTGCCAGTTTTCATATGTATTGTAAATATTATAAGAATTGTCAGATATGTAAATATTATACAATGATTTAAATACTTAAATAACAACATGAATATTTTACATTTAAGCTACACTGAATTGATTGTCGTTTTCTGAGCAACATTAACACGTTATAGTTAGCAATAATTATTAACACTTTTGCGCCGGCATGATCCATATATGGGTCATGAATTATTGTTAATTTCTTTTATTTTTATGCTCTTTAAAATGCTTTCCAAAAAAATATTCTTACGGTTGACTGTAGTATTTCTTAAAATCTTAGAAAATAGAAGTAACATTCAAAATTTTATTTTTTATTCAAATTTTAATTTAACGTACGAAATGTAACAAATACTGTCTTTACATTACCCGGCGCGAAAGTGTTAATAGTAAAAAATAATGTCATAGTTTGTAAATGACGAGACTTAGTTTTTTAAGATTAAGTTTTTCTTTCAAATTAAGATTACATATTGGCAACATTCTAACTTTTTATGGTTATTAAGAATCTTATCAAAATAAGAGAGAAAATGTATCAATTTACGTTAAATGTTATGGATAAATAGAAAAATATCTAATTATATGAATAAATTTTAATATAATACTATTTTTATCGATACAATTCGTTAAATAGTTACTTTTGTACTTTAGTATTTCATGAATACAAATTTACATTCAGCGTTATAATATGTGCAAAATATACTTATTTAAGGCATTTAGAATATTGAGAGATATTTGTATTCAATCTGAATATTTAAAATTTTAATATATTCATAAAAACAAGTTTCGAAATGAAAGATCGCAACTTTCCTTTTTTATATTAGTAATAAATAAAACGTAAAACAGGTGTCATATGTAGAAACATGCCCGTTCAAAATTTCAAAAATATTTTTTTCGAAAACTGTGTCACAAACTCTTTTATTTTTGTAAAAATTTGAACTTGAAATCTTATTTGGTATCTATTTACCTACTATGGTGCTGTCTTACAACCCAAGATAGCTCTTCTAACAGCTGTTCATCATTCCTCCATTGCTTATTATCCGCCAATTAGTATTTTCGGTAAGTAAAATGACTTACAAATTGAACCTAATTAATTGACCGATCGGTAAATAAAGCCATCCATCAGCACAGGAATTTGCGAAAAAGACGCGCATGTATGTTTACGCAAAAAACGCACGTACGCGGAACTTTGCACAAAAAGAGACAATAACTGACTCACATTGGCGATCCTCATATCTGCATTAATCCGATCCCTAAGTCGGCCAATGGCACTGCTTTCGAGTGTGGCAGACGCATTTTTCGACGCTTGATTCATCCTTGTGCGTCGATCGATCGAAATTCTCTGTCTAAAAATAGCGATTATTCATCGATCTCTCGTGCGATTTTTGGAAATTTCACAAACCGCATCGCGCGGCGTTGTCTCGATGCGGATATCGTGTGGATAGTACGCTGTTTGGATACATTATCGTTATGCGAATTAAAAGGATCGGTCAGGTAGGAGAAAGAATCGACCAAAGATGTTCTTTTTTTATAGTGTATCGCATTACATTACACGTATTGTCGTGAAATTAATGCGATTCAAAGGCGAGAATAAAAACGAGTGAATGGACGCACGCGTCGTGTTTTTTATCGAGGTGTCAATTTTTTCTAGAGATAAAAATTACAATGCGTTGTATAACATTGAGTTTATCGTTAATTTGTGAATTTCATTCTGTTATTTTATCTATAAAAGCTTAGAATAAAAGAAAGACTTCTTCCTGAAAGTTTAGATTCCTATATTTAGAAGTCGCTTTTAAGGTGGTTCTCTTCGGGCATTACAGTTTGTGCGCTCAGCGAGAGCACAAACTAGGTATACCATGGGCTGCTCGTGCACGTCATCTGTTATTTATGTTTATAATCATTAATGTATTTTTAAAAAGGTTGGCTTGACACATATTTGATAAACTTAACAGAAAGAGCCGAATTTCATCTTTCTTAAGCTGTGTTTTTCTTTTTGAAGTTCAGTTTTTTTGATGAGTAATACTATTACTTTCTGCCACAGTTGATATAGCACTCATTTACTCTCATGTAAAAAAAAACCATTTTCAAGAATTTTTTTCTCAAAAATTTGTTCCGCAATGTATGTAAACAAACATATGGTATCATTTCTGTGACTTTGAAGAATATTTGTATATTTTTTTAGAAGCTTTTTCAGTTTTTGCAATATGAAGAGAACCTTAATATGTATAATGAATGACAATTTAAGGGCCGGAAAGAGAAAGGATACGTAAACTTTTTTCGCCGCGTAAGTATTGTCCAGCTCGCTAATTTTTGTAATTGCTGGAATTCTAAACACAATGATATGTTAATGTAGAGAACTTTATTGCGCATCTTGTTCACTTTTACACCAAATTTCCATCTTTATACTTACGCGGTGAAAAAAGTTAACGCGCCCTTTCTCTTTCCGGCCCCTCAATTTAAAATTAGCTAATGTTTATCAACTAAGTACATACTTTTCAAAATTTCCCAAAAAAAATCATCAATAATTTATTGTTTTCGCAGTAATCTAATTTAAATCGTATTTTCCAAACATCACTATTAATGCACTTTAGAGGAAAACCCAAGAATCTAAATGTATAATAAGTAAGAATAGAATGAACTGAACAATACATTGACAACGCATTATTTATCATCGGCTGCATAGACTTAAAAGAGTTTTCCCATTAGTCACTTTATCTTCGTGTTTTCGTAATTTATTTTCTTTGACACGTGTTCAATTTACTTAGATATCATGTTTGAGAATCGTTAACATTTTAGTGTTGTTTTTGATGAGAATCGTCACTTATATCTTCAATATTAATTTTTTGCATACTTCTATTTTTAACTTTTCAAACTTTTTAAAAACTTTTTAAAACTCTATCTACTGAAATTCACAAAAACTGACATTCCTGTGTTATTAAAAGTATCGGTAATTTTGTTGAGGCTGTTTCATTTTTCTCGCTCTTTAAACATTAAAGTATATACTAGGTAGTGTAGGAGCCAGGGGGGTTCCCATAGCCTTTTCAAAAGGCAAGCTAACACCAAGTGTTTTTTTATGTATTTTTTTCATTCTGAATCCGAATTTCGACGGTGGATTGTTGAAAAAATCCGTCTTTATTTTGACGTAAGCTCAGCGTCGGTAGAGAGCATGAGAGGAATTAGATAGGGGATGTAGGAAAAAGGTTAGGTTTAGGTTAAATAAATATGTTAAAACAAAGTTAAATTAAAGTAAAAACAATAAAACTTCTTAAAACACGGTAGAGCAAAATATGAACTAATAAAATCAAGAAAATTTAAATAAATGAAAAAAAAGGAAATGAAGTGATTCGCGGTCGCGTCGTGTCGCGGGCTCGCAAGACTCTAACCAGCATGTTCGCTGAGTCCGGATGACACCGAGCGTGGCTCGAGGTGTCACCTCCTTTTTGCCCTTGCGTGGACGGTCGTCCGCAATGGGCGAGGGACAGGATGCTCCTATATGCCGATAGCGACGAAGTCGTTGTGGGTGAGGAGGCGAGAGCTTGGCGGAACCAGGAGGTCCGTCTCCGGCGGAGCGCGGAGGGCGAGTGTGCTCCGAAAAATCGGAGCACAGCAAAATAACTCGGCGGCGGTCGGGGGCAAATGTTCGTTCGCGCTGATAGGTCGCCGTACGGCGGCGTAAAAAGGTCGGCAGATAGACTGCCGATGGGATTGCGAGCGGCGCGCTCCGCTCCCCGTAAATCCGCGGGCGCGGCCCGTCGGCCGAGTCGTAACGCGAGCTTCTCCGAAGCTCGCGGGCGCATGGACGTTCGGGACGTTCAGGGAAAAAGTCGGCTCGAACTAATTTCCCAAACTTTTAAAATAAAAATTAATTTAAGTCAGCAACGGTTGCGGACGTCAATTTGTTATAAACAATTTATTGGAAAAATATTAAATTTTCGACTTTTTGTAATAAAAAAAAAAATACTATCGTATTCTTCAGATCACTTTAAACAAAAGAGTCTCCTACAAGTTTTTTGTGAAAGTGCATTCCAAAGCCGCAAAAAATTCTCAAAGTTTAAGAAAATGAGCGCGTACATACAATTTGGCGGCGACGGCGCCCGACATCAGTGCGTTTTTTCAAACTTTGAGAATTTGTTACGGCTTTGGGATGCACTTTTACGCAAAACTTGTAACAGACTTTTTTGTTTAAAATGACCTGAAGAATACGATGGTATTTTTTTATTATAAAAAAGTCGAAAATTTAATATTTTTGCAATAAATTGTTTATAACGAATAAAGACAGATTTTTTGAACAATCCACTATAGAAATTCGGATTCAGCATGAAAAAATACATAAAAAAACACTTGGTATCAGCTTGCCCTTTGAAAAGGCTACGGGAACCCCCCTGGCTCCTATACTAAGGTGAATATGGTAAAGACTTCTGTTACACAGGTTATTGACATTAATGTTATTGTAAAAACATGTTTAAAAAAGGTTCTACTTCAAACATAAACCATTAAATTAGGAAGGGCCGTTGCATATACTTTCAAAAAAGGATAATAATTATAGAGTAAAGATTTAATTTAGATTTTTTTGGAATTAATATTTATTGCTTCTAAAGTTGCATTAGTTCAAAGTTGAGTGTCAAAATGTAAACAAATATAGTGCCATTTTAGACATACAGTCTTCTGTTATTTCTAAGAAATGTATTTTGTGTATATTTTACACATAGAAAAGAAAATCTTTACATCTAACCAGCCATTACTTTGAAAACTACAAGCAAATAGTATTTGCCACAAAACCCAAATTACGTAAATATTATAAAATATTTCATATCATTAACTTCTCCTCGTTTTAATTTTTTTTAACTCCTTTATTGCTTACAATCTGTCTTCGTGACAATAAGTAATTTAAATATACAGTATAATACAAATAACATGAGAGTACTTTCCCACTGGTCAGTACATGTAGTTTCTGTAGAGACAGAAGTTTTTATTTACATTTAATATAACTTTGGCTGTTCAATATATACATTACATTACAGAATGTTGTACTTTTTTAATCTTGATACAGTGATATTTTTTATGAGGAGTTCGGTTGCGAGTTCGTTTGGGTGTTTAGAGAGTCTATTTTTGTACTTTTGATGAAATTTTTTTGTTTCTTCTTTGACTGTAGATATATTCAAATCTTTGTTGATTAACTCATTTGGAATAAACCATGGAGCGTTTGCCATATTTCTAAGCGTTTTCGATTGATATCTTTCAATGATATTTATATTTAAATCCGATGCAGATCCCCATAGTTGAATGCCATAGGTCCAAATAGGCTTTAATATGCTTTTGTAAAGAAGTATTTTATTACTCAGTGCTAGTTTAGATTGGTTACCTAGCAGCCAATACAGTTTGCGTGTTTTTAGATTAAGCTGTTTGCGTTTAGTCCATATGTGATTTTTCCATGTAAGACGACGATCAAGATGCATGCCAAGGTATTTTACGCTATCGTTTTGAGATATGATTTTACCATTTAAATAAACAGAAGGACATGTATCTTTGCGTAAGGTGAATGTTATGTGTGTAGATTTATCTTCATTTATTTTTACTCTCCAGAGTTTGAACCAATCTTCGATTTTATTGAGGTGATTTTGTAGTTGTATAGAAGCTGAGATAGGGCATGAGTGTGTTGATAGTACGGCTGTATCGTCGGCATACGTGGCTGTTGTGGTGTTATCCATAACTGATATATCAGCAGTGTAGAGTAGATAGAGCGTTGGACCCAGAACACTGCCTTGAGGTACGCCAGCATTTATAGAAAAGAGATCTGGAACTGTATCGTTTATTTTGACATGAAATGTTCTGTTCTTTAAATATGATTTCAGTAACTTGTATAGAGATTTGGGTAGGTATGTTTTTAGTTTATTTAATAGTCCTTTGTGCCATGCTTTGTCAAAAGCTTAAGCGACATCAAGAAAGGCAGCAGTGCAGTATCTTTTACTTTCAAAGGCGTTCCTTATTGTAGATTTTATTCGGTTTACCTGCTCTATACTTAGTTCTATGTTGATTACGAAAACCAAATTGATGACTTGGAATAAGATTTTTATCTCGGATAATCGGATTTAATCTATTTAAGATAATTTTTTCGCAAACTTTAGACATGGTTGGTAGGAGGCTAATTGGCCTGTAGGATGACACTGACTTTGGATTTTTGCCTGGTTTAGGAATAAGTATAATTTGAGCAACTTTCCATTGATCTGGGAAGTAGTTTAAGCGAAAGATTGCGTTAATTATTATTGTCAAGAGTTTTATTGCTTTTGGAGGTAATTCTTTGAGAATTTTACCGTTAATTCTGTAGTATCCTGGAGTTTTCTTGTCTTTAAGATTTCTTATAATTCGTTGAACTTCTTTGGCTTTTACTTTTTTTTCTGGATTTTCTTGTGTATTTTGGTCTATATTTTCTAATAGTCTATTTTCTTCTTGTTCTGTAATGTTTGATTTTAGAGGTTCGAAGATTTTCCACAGGTGTTCCGCGAATAAATTAGCTTTTTCCGGATCACTTCTTGCCCAGTTGCCATTTTCTTGTCTAATTGGAGGAATGAATGGTTGCGGCCGTCGAGTTTTGGTAGCTTTCCATAGCGAGTAGTTTAATGCTTCTGTCGGAGTCAAGTTTTCTAAATAGTTTTGGATATTTTCATTTCTTTCTTCGTACAACATTCTTTTTAGGTCCTTGGTTACTTTATTTAATTTAATTTTGTTAGTTTTGTCCGAGTCTTTTGCCAGATTTTCCTTATTGTTCTTTTTTCGTGAATCTTGTCGAGTATTTTTTTGGAAATGTTATTATTGTAGTTGTTTGATGATTTTATGCATTGAGGGGATGCTTCAAAAATTGCTTTATGGATCTGTATATTAAAGTTTTCGATTGCGTTTTCAAGTTCATCGGGTGTCTTAAAAGAGATATTGCAGGAGAGATTGTTATTTAAGAATTCTTTGTATTTTGGCCAGTTAGTTTTCTTATTGTATAGTTGACTTGTTTTTTTATTGCTCTGTATTTTAGTATTTAAGGTAATAATGACTGGTGAATGGTCAGAAGATAAATCTAGGCAGCTCTTGGTTGTAAAATAGTTAGGATTTATACCTTTTACAACTGCGAAGTCGATTAAATCCGGTAGTTTATGTTTGTCAGATGGCCAATAGGTAGGCTCCGCTGTAGATAGCGTGAAAAGGTGATTTTTCTGCATAGCTTCATATAATTAGCGGCCTCTCGGACTAGGAGTTGGCGACCTGGAGCCCCACCACGGGTGTTTCGCGTTATAGTCACCACAAGCAATAAATCGATGACCTAATTCTTTTAAAAAAGAAGAAAACATTTCACATTTGATAGTGTGTTTCGGTGAATAAAATAAACAGCAGATAACGTAATTGGCCCATTCCAATCTTCAATGGTTACATTGGTTGCTTGGAGATAATCATCTGTATTTTTTAAACATTCATAATGTTTTATTGTTGATTTAATTAGTATTGCACTGCCTCCATGAGCCATTCCACTTGGGTGTTTCGTGTCGTATACATGATAATTTGGGGTTTTAAAATAGCTTTTTTCTGTGAAATGCGTCTCAGATATTAGCATAACGTTAATATCATGTTCTATCAAAACCTTTTTCAACTCATCGATCCTACTTGCGAGACCGTTAGCGTTCCAAAAAGAAATCCTTATATTATTGCTATTGAATTTTGCTAAGCAAGCTTGTGAGAAGATTTAGCATCCATTCTTGTAATTAATTGAGTCATCATGGCCTCGAGTTTATTGATATTTGGTGTTATTGTTTGGGTAGTCGTCTTGTTTTGATTTATTTCTGTTTCGGTTTGATGTGTATTGTCCCTAGTTGCTTGTGCATATAAAATGTTTGTTTTGATTTGATTTGATTGTGCGAGATTTAATTCTTGAGTTGGATACTGGTTTAATTTTTTGTCTCTTAAAGCAGGGTATAGCTTCTATTGAAGCTATTTGCGAACGGTACATCCCTTGTAGCTGGCTGGATGGTTACCGGCACAGTTAGCACATTTCACCTCTTGTACTTTGTCTTAATCGGATAGTCTTTCGTTAAATGATATTCTGCGCATTTAACGCAAACGGGTGTTTTGTGGCAATAATTTTTTATATGACGAAATCTTTGACACCTGACGCATTGCGGAATATCTCTTTTTTTGCGAGGAGGTTCAAAGCTAACTATCTCAAGAACTAAATGTCTCAAGAACTAAAAAAAATAAAACATTCATGAATACACTTATATACCTAATATTATGAAATATCTTACAAGATTCATAAATCTTACAATTAAAATATTTAATTAACAAATTACCAATCATTATTTCTAATCAAAACTTTTTTTGGTTAGCAAGTATTGCAGCTAAACATGCGCGCTATTAAACTATTTAAATAGCTCTACAAAATATAATTAATTAAATGAGTTGAGACAAATGATTTTACTTCATATTATATATCCTGTATTAATACAAAATTAGTCAAAATTAGTTCTGGTTTTTATAACTATGGTTTTTTAATAAAATTTTGCTAAACGGAATCCGAAATCCTGATAAAGCGCTTTACATAAAAATGGAGTTTTACAGTTTATTTATAAAGATTTGATACCTTAAAAACTATCAAAAATCATTTAAACAAATTTTTTTTTTAAATCTTACAATTAATTGGAAAGAAGTATGAGTTTAAGAAAAAAAAATTATTTATTCATAAACAGACAAAGTCAATTCTATTTCTTATCAATTTAGTAGAGATTACAGTCATTTTAAAATTACGAGTTTATAATGACTCAACATCTTGTTATGTAACTCATTAATATTTTTAGTTTCATAATTTTTCCATGAAAGAAAGTAAAAAAGAATAATAAAATTCAAGTGCCGCTGATATGTATCTAATTACTTATGTATCAGCATACGTATGTATAATTGAAAAGAAGTTTAGGGTACAAAAACATGAAAAAACTTATTTAACTTTCTTCTCAATATAAATAATTTCAAAATTTTCTTAATCGTATGATCTGATAACACATACTTTTTTTCAATCTTATTTTAATTCATAATCGAGACATTATATTAAAATTACAATAGTATAAACAACTTTTTTAAACGTTTTGAATTATATTACATATTAAAACATTCACGAAGCTTTCTAGTTAAAAGAAAAACTTTAAAATCTTTTTAGTATTTAATACAAATATTTATAAATATGATATTCTATAACATTTCAACAGTAAATAAAAAATGTTTCTAAATTTTTTTTTGGAATCTGACATGAAATTATTATAAAAGTACATCTTTAGATATATAAATAAATACTTACATTTATGTTAGTCTGTTATTATTATTAAACAATTTTTGAAAATTATAAATTTAATGCTCTCCAATACTAAAGAACTAGACACATACGTAACACACACGAAACTGCGTTTTAAATTAACAACATGTTGATAACTAATGCTATATATTACAATTTTATCAAGCGGACACAGTATTATCGAAAGCACTCGGCTTGTGATAGCAATTGTAAATAATTTATTATTAATAATCAATTTAATAATCTGTTATTACTATTAAACAATTTTTGAAAATTATAAATTTAATGCTCTCCAATACTAAAGAACTATAGACATATTCCTAACACACGGGACTGCGTTTTAAATCAACAAAATGTTGTTGATAACGAATGCTACATATATAGATAAAAATTATAAAAAGATTATTAGATTATTAGATAAAAATTATAAATAGCGAATTTGATCAAATGTGATATTACATGATAATCAAAAGAAAAAATATTCAAATATTTTTTTATTTTCACTCCATTACATTAACAAAAATCTAAAGACAAATGAGTGTTTTATCAAGTTGTTTATTTTTTTTTTACTTATTTTAAAACACTTAACTATAATTATTACTTACAGAAACAATTTTTTCAAATTATTTTATTCGACTTTCATTTTTTTAAATACGGAAATAGATCAAAGTAGGGGGATATTACCCTCATAAAAAGTTGTTGCGTACAAATTGTCGAAATACATCAATTTTATTTATGATATTCTTTCAACTAGAACGAGTTAAAAAAAATGTATTATATAATGTAATTTTCATACTTGAAGAAAAAAGATTTGCACAAATAAAGAAAAAGAGGGGATGTTACCCTTATTATAAAAAGTAAATCTATAAATATTCCTTTTTTTAATCAATCTCACTTTTTTTAAGTGAATTTTAAGGTCATAAAACTCGTAAAAACTTAATTAATGAAAAAAATATAATTAAGGGTAGTTACCCCTAAAAATATTATTTCTTCAAAAACCTCGATATTTCAACTTTACTTTTCAATATTCTTTCAAATAGAATACATCGCTTAAAAAACTAAAATTCTGCTCTTTTAAAAATAGGGGTTGCAAATCCCTAAAATTGAAAATGGTGCAGTTTTATAGTCTTTTTTATTCTAAATATTTTGGCGTTGATTTTATGAAGATATCTTTATTCGTTTATGAAATATTGAAAAAAAAAACGATTTTCGGGGGTGAATTTTAGGGGTAAATTTTACCCTCTAAAAGTGAATATCGGCCGATAAAAAAATACGTATATTCTTATTTTTCTAATTACTATAACATATTGCAATATTATCAAAATCGGCGACTGACACTTGGGATACCTTCCTTGTAAGTCCGATGTTACCGACGTATTGTATCAATTTGTATCTGACAATAAGGTGATGTTAAATACCGACATAATTTTCAAACGAGTACATCTCATGAAAATACCAATAGAATCATCCAAAAAAAAATCTGAGTATAGTATTAACATATACGGAGCGCTTGACAAACGTGTTTTTTCAAAAAAATATGAGAATTTATTTAATTAAATAAAAATCGTACTGTCGGTAAGTAGGAATCTGCAATTGACCTACTTTTCAAACGAGCATATCTAACGAAAATGCTAATAGAATAACTCAAAAAATTTCCTGGATATAGTGTTTATGTGTACGGAGCGCTTGACAAAATTTTTTTTTCGAATAAACGCTTGAATGTTGATTTAAAAATATTGAAATTCACGGTTTCACATAGCTATAAATAGAAAAATTTAATTGTACTTACCATGCTCTTATTTTACCTTTACTTTTCCTTGCTCCTCTTGAACACAAATTATTATATTATCAAAGAGATTGAGTTTTAATTTACATTTATAAATTATAATCAAACTTATAAAAATTATATTCTGTTTTGTGCTTCTCAATAAAAAATTTAAATTAATTTTATTAATGTACAAATTATGAATTGTTCTTAAATATCATTAAAAACTATTTGAAACTGTTTAAAATTGTTTAAAACTGATATTAGAAAATATGTCCAGAATCCTACATTTTGTAACGTGTGTGTGTGTGTGTGTGTGTGTGTGTGTGTGTGTGTGTGTGTGTGTGTGTGTGTGTGTGTGTGTGTGTGTGTGTGTGTGTGTGTGTGTGTGTGTGTGTGTGTGTGTGTGTGTGTGTGTGTGTGTGTGTGTGTGTGTGTGTGTGTGTGTGTGTGTGTGTGTGTGTGTGTGTGTGTGTGTGTGTGTGTGTTCATAAATAGTTTAACAGTTACAAACAGTTTTAAATAATTTTTAACAGTTATTAACTGTTATTATTAACATTTGTAATTTACGACAGGGAGATCATAAATGTACAAAAATATTCTAAATAACTAAAAATATTTGTTTAAAATACATAATTAGCAAATAAATACTTTTTTTACAGAATCTAGCTTTGAAAAATTTTTTCTATAATTTTATTCTTATTCTTACTCTCAGATCTATTTAGTGTTGAGTTATTGTTTTATTAAAGCTAACTGTAAAATAGAATTTAATTTTTCAATAAATAATTACTATATATTTATCTCTTTTTACAATAAAAATTTATAGAAAGGCCACTAGCCCAGTATTTACATACTTTATAAACCTCAGCAAATGTATTCAAATACAGTGGCGGCAGCACTCGGCGATAATGCCTCACGCTGCTCACGTATACATACATCTTTTTGCACATACACAAAGTGACGGCTGACGAGCAGCGTTGGTTTATCCAAAAGTCTATGCTCATAGTTCATGACTGTAGACAAGTGGCGCCACAAGGTCATATCATTGCAACTCATGCGCGAGTATGAATAAAATTTGAAATTTTGTCGAATGAGCTATTCATAAATAATCCTATTTTAATATAATAAAAAAGAAAAAATAAAAAAAATTATTTATGAATTAAACGTAAGCTCATTTGACAAAATTTCAAATTTTATTCATATTCGCGCATGAGTTTCAATGATATGACGTTATGGCGCCACTCGCCTACAGTCATGAACTATGAGCGTAGACTATTGGATAAACCAACGCTGCTGACGAGAGATGTGGACACTGGCACAGTGCACATGTTTATAGTCCTAACCTCAAAAGCGTGCACAGTGCTCTTGTTTACTATCTGTTATTTTAAGTTTAAAATTTTATTTATTTCATAAAAACAACTGTGATGGATCCAGAAGAAGTAGTTACAATTGACAGCCATGTAATTATACAAAGATTGAATTACAAAAAAGTTTACAGAGTCTCTGAAACTGGTTCTCTGGCTTTAGGGAAAGAAGAAATTAAAATGAGTCCTATCGTAGGAAAACCTTATTGGACTACATTCAAAGTTCTTGCGCCTCCAGGTGAAAAAAAATCGAAAAAAGGATCCCCTTCAACTTTGGTTGTTGCTGAAAAGAGTGACTCATTAGAAGACTTAAAAAATACTGTAGCAAGTGGGTATGATAATCGTTCAATTTTTGACGATGGAAAGTCTCAAAAACTCTCAAAAGATGATATCTTGGGTCTTCGGGATGCTGGTAAGTCAGGTCGAGAAATAGTGAGTAGTCTCATTGAGAACAATGCATCATTTACAGAGAAGACTGAATATTCACAAGAGAAATACATTCGTAAAAAAGAGAAGAAGTATTGTCAATTTCTTTCTGTGCACAAACCAACACTTGCATCTTTGCAAGAAATTTATTTAAGACAAGATGCATCCAAAATTTATAACTTGAGAATGGACACAATAGCTCAAATATGTTCTTATAGTGACATTAAAGCAGATGGTACATTCTTATTGTATGACAGTGGATCAGCTGGCCTTATTCCAGCAGGAATGCTCTCTAGGATAGGTAAGAATACAAATGGGAAATTACTTTACCTCCACTCTGGAGATCATCTACCACAAATGCCTATTGTGAGGGCTATGAACTTTCCCGATGAACAGTTTGGGAGATTGATTGCTGTCAGTATTTTTGACTTTTTAAAGAATTATAATAACAAAGTTGAAGCTAATAGTGAAATTGTATTGAATAAAATGGATACTGAAGAAAATAAAACAAATATAGATGATTCAAAGGTCAGTGAAATAGTGAAAGATGCTGTAGATAACAATGACGAAAATTCTGAAGAAAACAAATGTGATAATACAAATTCTAGTAATTTAAAAAGAAAAAATATTGAAAATTTACCGGTAGAAGGTCCAATTGCTAAAAAATCAAGAAAAACTCTTGAAATAGAGCGATCTGTACAACTTATGTCTGACACAAAAGCTGATAGTTTAGTTATCAGTACGAAAGAACATCCTCTTAATATAGTTAAAGCACTTTTACCATTTGTGAAATTATCGAGACCATTTGTTATCTATCATGCACATAGAGAACTATTACAAGAAACATATTTTGCGCTAAAGCAGATGAGTAGTGTAATAAATCTTAGATTATATTCAAACTTTTTACGCTCGTATCAAATTTTACCCGACAGAACTCATCCAGATATTTTGACGAATGACTGTGGTGGTTATATTTTGACTGGATATATTGTTGAAAAATCATAGTGTATACATTTAGGTAGTTGAAATGATGAAATTATTGATTTTATATCAAACACATGATCTATTATTAAAAATAATTGTAAGTATAACAAGAAATTGTATTTAATTTTATAACAAGTGTTAAAAACTTATTTTGTAAATACAATTATATACATTATAAAAATTTTTTACATAAAAAAACAAGTGGTTTTTTTAATTTTCTTATACATAATTTCTTCATATATATATACATATGTGTATATATATATATATATATATATATATATATATATATATTCAAATACTGCTGTATTTAATACGTTAAAATTAAATGAATATAAAGTTAAAAAAATAATTTATTCAATATTTCTATTTATGTGAACCATTTCATAGCTTTTACCTACTCGACAAGCATATCTCTTTCTCTCTTTCTTGACCAGTTCACTAATAATACCTGCTCCTAAAGAGTCAGCAACAATGTTTATCATTGTTCTAAATCGATCTCTGAAAAAAGAAAAATAATAAATTTTATTAATTTTCATTATTCTCCATTATCAACAATGATAATATTTTAAAAATGAAAAATTTTGCATGCTTTGAGATAGTTAACAAATATTCTACAAAATATACGTTACACGAAACTATCCACGGCGATGATTAATGCTACATCTTCAGCCGGTATACCCAGAGAATGCAACACCATGATTAGCATGGCGTAGCCGCCACTCGGCATTCCGGCAGCTCCGATACATGACAGTGTGCATGTGATGCTGGAATCAGGAAGAGATAATTATTAATTTTTTCAGTAATCCTACAAGAAATACAAACTAAAAAAATTAGTCGTATTTTAATTTTAAAGGATTTTTGCAATGTACACACCTATTAACAGTTTGATTATATATTTTATTTTTTGCTTTGATGGGAAAAAAGTTACGTATTAACTACTTTTTTTCAAGATGGGCAGGAAATGAGCCTTTTTCCATGCCTATACAGTTTGAATAGAAAATCGCGCATTTCGGAGCATGCTTCGAAAAAGCAAAAGATAACATATCATCATTCTCCGCTGTAGCGGGGGATAATATATTTATTAACGTGCTGTGCACGACTCAAAATGACCAATCACCTACTCAACTTCCATGCATAAAAAGGGACTATCATGCTCTCGTTAAAAAAGAAACGGTGCGTAACACTGGAAGAAAATAACTATTTCAGACTCGGGTGAGGTCTTTTCACCACTCGACTCCGACTCGTTCTGAACACCTCACCCGCGCTTGAAATAGCCCATTTTCTCCCCTTGTTGCACAACGTAATATTAAATGGATACTTAACTAATGAATTACAATGATACAAAAACCCTCTCATAAACCCTCTGTATAATAAGGAAGAGAAATATAAGAAAGTACTTCCTTATAGTTTATAAAAACTCAAAGGCATTAAGTTTTTACAACATGACACGCTATTCTTTCAACCCATACATTCCTCCTTCATCATTTATCAATTTATTAATAAGCTCTTTTTTCCAACTAATTATAGCCTTATCAATCACGCGATAAGATTCATTATAACCGCCTACATATACTTCATCTCCCAGCATACACACAGCACCACTTAACGTGACTTCCTCCTGTCCTTTACGCATATACATACCTGATGGCTATGGCCTGGACGAGCGTCAGCTCGAGTCCTCGCATTTGCATAATGAAGAGCGCGCCGATGGTCTCGTACAGCGCGATCCCGTCCATGTTGATGGTCGCGCCTATCGGAGCGACAAAGCGCGATACTTGCGGATCGACGCCGAGCTTGTCCAGGCAGCGGATCGTCGTCGGCACCGTCGCCGTGCTGTTGCGGAGAAACAAAAAGAATGAAAGAGCGGTTTCAAGGATTGCGCAAGGTCTGGTTGGTTTCATACTGATTGACGCGGGATTGTATAGCTATTTTAAATTAGATTCCTCTGCACAATAGTTTAAGTGTCTGGTATAAGTATAATGCATAATAGTCGTAAAGGAGATTTAGGATTTGATTTAAGCTCGAAACGATTCTTGGTGATTGTAAATAGCTAATTATTGGCTTTGAAACAATGTGTACTTTTGAAAGTCTCTTGTACATATATGATATCTAAATTTATATTAGTATAGTGTTTAAGGATAGGTACATTACGAAAGAAAGGATTGAAACGTTAGAATGCTAAATAAAGTTTCAAAAAAGTAAAATTGTTTTCCCCGTATAATAAAAATTTCTCTCCTTTTTACTAAAAATATTAATAAAAAATAATACAAAGAAATTAATTTTATTTTTCTATTTTTTCAACGACTTTGGTAAAAGAAGGTACCATTTCAGAATCCGTTTGAAAAAGATATCAAAACGAACTTTAAAATAATGATAAGAGTATCAAAAATGTATAAAGTGTGCAATCGAGTCATCCCTATAAAAATACCTAGATCTCGTAATATAAAAAAAACCGCTGCCAATTCATTGGCACGTAGCTTCCTCAAACTAATTTATCACTTGCTTTTTTTAAATTTGAATGCTAAAAATTAATTTTTCACAACAAATCTTTGTTAATTCATTCCCATAGTACAACTGTTTTTCTTTGTTGTTGTTACTGTTCATTCAACAATTTGACTATTAATGCAAAAAATATATCTGTTTCTTTGCCCCTTTGTATATCCTACACGCACACACATACACACACACACCCACACACACACACACACACACACACACACACATACACACACACACACACAAATACACACGCGCGCGCACGCGCGCGCGAAAAAAATGTTCTCAAAATCGACAAATTCGACATATATCGCCTTGAAACATCTTTCTGAACAATTTTTGTCTTGAAAATTTTTTTCACCGTTACAAAGCTTCCTGTATGAGGAAGCACAAATTATTTTTTTATTTGATTTGACTTCTTTTTTGGAGCAGATTCTGAATTTGTATACCTTTTCGAACCGGATTCTGAGATGGTAGCTTCTTTTACCAAGCCGACTATATGGAACAAAATTCGTATTATAAGAGAATAATTACTATGATTGACTTAAATATTACATTGCTTAAAAAGTCACCAGAACTTATCAATTCACTCAGAAATTTGCATTAACATCCACAGCATCATTAACTAAAAATTGTTTCTGTGTACACTATTATCACCTCAATCAAAACAATTTAATTGAATTCAAATGATACACCACCTTGACGAAGTACCGAACGCAGTGACGAGCGCCGGGCCCATTTTCATAATTATTCGGTACGGCGAGCGGCGCGTGCACAAGAAATAGATAGTCGGCAACACCACCAGCGCCTGAATCATCAAACCCGTGAAAACTGTGAGAACGAAAATTCCCAGACGCGCCACTTCCAGTCCTCCAGATTCATCGGCGGATCTCAGTATCTTACCGGATATCAGAAATATCACGGCCAGTGGAGCTGCCCTGCGCAAAAATCGTTACACTATCTCAATCGTTCAGAGTAATTGCTGCTGTGCAAAGCTTTGTATAGAATGTTTGTGATTGAGCGTACTTTATGACCCAGTCTATGATTTCGGCAGTTACAGCGGCTAAGCTTTCGAAAAAGCCCTGCAACGGTTTTTTCGTCTCTTCCGACATGGTCCCCAGTGCCAAGCCGAATACTAATCCGCAAAATACCAATCCGAGGACATTTGTTCCGGACGTGTATTGATGCGATATCTGCATGTCGTACGCTTTGATAACTGGAAAATAATTTATTTTTTTTTTTTAGAAATTTTAAAATTTAGGAATTTGAAAATATACGTTTATAATTTCCGTCTGAATCTTAATACTCTGTTATTTATTACATTGTTGGCCAAGCAAAATTTTTCGTACCTAGTTTTCTTCCTGATGCATTTTGTTTTGGTTGAACCAAAACAGTCTGATACTAAAATTCACGCAAACACACATTCTGTGTCAATAAAAATGTGTAATTTTAGAAATAATTTATACAAAAAGAAAATTTTTTACCTGTGACAGAGTGGCTCGAATTAAATTATCTGGACATAAATTTCTGAAACAAAAAAATATTTTTAAATATTGAAATTTTAAATTGAGAAAGAAAAATATTACTTGTAAATTACCTTAACAAGTCTAAAAATGTATCTACGGTGACAAAATCGATGTGTGTCTCGGGGTTCATGTTAGTCCTATTAGTTTCGTCAGACGATCCCCATTCTCCTGGCCGAATAGTTTGGGACAATATAACACTCAAAGTTATGCCCAACGTGGTCGTAGTGATATAATAAAACAGTGCTTTCAGGCCAATACTTCCTATGAGAAAAAAAGGGCACCGAATCACATATTAAATTTTATAACTGATATTTGACGCTTTTATTTGTAACTTTCTTTATGCGGATAGTAATTCTAAAGAAATAGTTTTTCATACAATGTATATATATTCTATGGCGATTTTTCGTTATTCAATTTTTTTTTTTTTTTTTATTTTCGAAGTTCTCTAAACTTTCTTCGTGATAAAAAACAATAGAAATTTTTTGTCACCAGGAAAGAAGTTAAAAATTCTTATAATTTATATAAGATTAACAAAATAAAATACATCCTAAATACTGATATATAAACCAGATCCAAAAACAATTCATCAACATTTTGTTTTGCTAATCCCGGCATTTATAATACCTACTTCCTCGAACTAAATCCGATAAACTAAATTCCCCTAAAATTCGCAATTATTCCAAAACTATAAGGGACCTGTATACTAAACATATACACACAGACTACTCACCACTCTTGTTGAGGCTCGAGCTCGCGCTCACGATGCTCGAGATGACGAGGGGCAGTATCAGGCAGTTGACCAGCCTGAGAAAGATCTCGCCGGGGAACTGCAGGTACATGAGCTCGCGCTCCGTCCACGGCTGGGCCGTCCACCATTTCAGAGCCACGCCGAGGAGCACGCCCGACAGGATGCCCAGGAACACCTGCACCGTCGCACCCGGTCGCCACATCGTGTCCTGCGCCGTCGTCTGAAACTTTTCAAAGTCGTTGAAGTTTTTTTTTTCGTTTTGTGTATATGTTATTAATTGATATCGTTGTTTTTAATTCGTGCGAATTATTTGTGTTGTTGAAAAATATTAATTTTTCAAATTGGATATTATATTTTGTTATTTTTTTCGAAAACTTGAACATTTTTATTTTCGTTAGCCAAATTGTCAAGATATTTATTCAATAAAATGATTGGCACTTTTATGAACTAGGAAGTGAAAAGCAGTGAAAATTGTTACGTATATGTTTCACGTTATTAAAGTTGTTTGTAATTTACGTACATGAAAAAGAATGAAATGATACTGGCAGTAATGTGGAGCAAGTGTGCACTTGAAGCAAGTGTCCGATTGTTGGTTAGTTATTTCAATGGAGCAACAAATAAACGGTGACCGTATAAATCTGTCAGTAGGGCATTAGACGTGGAAGCGAAGACATGATTTTCGTTATCGTTCGTGCCTTTACATACTGAGATTCAACAGGTGAGTTTCACTTTACGAGAATAATATCTTTTATTTGTTTTAAATTGCTTTCTTTAGGGATGTAGTAATGTATATTAAACTTGTTTCAAACATTTAAAATAATATTAAATTTAATTCATTTAGTCGAAGAATTAATTTTTTTTTATAAAAACAAAAATATGAAGTGATCTATTAATTTTTTCTAAAAGGTTTGTTTTAGGTAATTTAATTTTTTTTTTATTTTATGATAAATATTTTATGTTTTTTTCTAATACTTGTTTATTTTACATCTCACAATTAACATTATTTCTTTAATTACCTAAACATTCTTCCTTATATTTTATAATTATATACGATTTGATGGATATTGTTTTTAAATTGTTACCTAAATGCTGACGTACTATATTTTATTTAAGGAGTAATAACAGCATTGTCTCCAAATCCATTGCAATACAATATATATGCACACCTTCGATAAAATATATTATTTGCATATTTATGCGTGATTCCTGTCATTATTGTCACTCAATTTTAATATTTTTGTTTACGTCCGTTATTTATCAACACGAAAGTAAACTTCTACGAAATATTTATGTAAAGTTTGAAGTTCTATTTCTAACTGATCTACATTCAAAATTTCAGATATAAATTTAATACTTTCTGTTCGAGGAGACTTCGAAAAATCCATTCAAAATCATTTTTAAAAGACACGCATTAGCGCTCCAGTTCCATCACAATAATATACTTATATTCCACATCGCGCGCACACACACACACACACATACACAGATCCACTCGACCCGCGTCAATTCGCCCGAGCCGGCCGCATAAAGAGCTTCTTCGTCCTCTAAGAAACTAACGCCTATATCTATCTTATAATCGCGTATATACTCACTTGCTTCCTCTATCGCTGATTGCTGCCATCCAGCGCTCGTGTGACAAAACTAATCCGCTTTGTGAATGAATACTACACACGACGGCTGTCTGTACCCGCGGCTCGGATGATGATGAAGAAGGTGCGCGCCTATACGAAGACGTGTATACTCTTGCGATCTCGCTCTCCGTGCAATTGAAATTACGCGGAGATCCTGGATGGTGCGCGCGCGCGCGCGCCCGCGTGATTTGTGCACGTGTCGCTCCGTTTTTTTTTTTTTTTTTTTTTGAGCGTACGTGCAGACGCGTTTTGCTGCACTTTTGTTTTTATAATAAGGAATCGCGCGGATGTTTCGGGGACAATAATATATAGGTAGTATAAGTATAATACGTACCCGGTGTAAGATTCTACGATGATTGTATTATTATCAGTGACGGCGGAAAAAAGAGCCTGGCGATAAGAATTGCCTTCGCCATTGAACCACGTAAGCGTCAACGACGTGCGTGGCTGTCGGCGAAAATTGTTTTAGTGTGACGCGTGTATATTGTTGTCTCCGATCTCTGCAGTGTGAGATACGCGCTCTTAAGTACGCGGTTTAGTTGACTGACGGGTGTGTCGCGGCAACTTTTTTTTCTAACATCTATATGTGGAGCGAATGTTACAGTGGTAGATGCATCGTTCGTATACAAGCCTTATCTACTTACTATACTTACTTTAGTTGGGCGCACGCGTAAAGATACTTGCGCGTTCAACGAGATTTATTGTACGCGTGATATGCTGCTAATACATTAATCAATCCTTTGTAGATGCTCGAAAATGAAGCTATATCCTAATCTTTTTTACATCTCACCTATACTCCGAGGTGCAGTGACGGCACTCCTGCACCACACGAGTTTTTATTTTTATTTAATTTTTAATCAAATGTAAGTACTGTAAGAGTAATCATAAACTTAATACAAAAAGTCCCTAATAGAACAAAATGTTATATAAACTTTCGAAATATCCGCTTTTAACTTTTTTTAGACGTATTAAGGGGTTGTGAAAGAGGTGCGTAGATCCCTACCATACCGGCATCGCCATTTTATTTTTTTTCATTAATTCTCGAAACTTTTTCGAAAAAAGAGGATCATCTTGCCCTCCACAATGATGTAGGCAATGTCTCATTAAATTTTGAAGTAATTTCATGCACTACATTTTCCAGAAAATGTGTTTGAAATGTTCTAATTTTCGGAAACCGTGTTTAAAATTTTCGAACACATTTTCTGGAAAATGTAGTGCATGAAATGACCTCAAAATTTACTGAGACATTGAAACGATCCTCTTTTTTCGAAAAAGTTTCTAGAATTAACGAAAAAAGATAAAATGTCGATACCGATATGGTAGGGATCTACGCACCTGTTTCACATCCCCTTATATAAGTTTAAAAATTGTTTAATAGTACATTTCGACACGAGTGGGAACGTCGATTATTTAGCTGGTGTGACTTTTTGCACGAGCGAAGCGAGTGCGAAAAAGCCACACCACCTAAATAATCGATATACACACTAGTTTCGAACGGTATTTTATACCACGAGCGCCGAAAAATCATATCAAAATTGTGATTTTGAGGTTAGAGTGGTATAAAGAACATTTATTTGATGTACGCAGTCTTGGTGCCTAGAGCACCCAAAACGTTTTAAATACGTTTTATAACATTTTAAAACGTTTTAAAAACGTTACAAAGTATAATAAAAAAAGAACTTGAAAATAAGGGTATCAAACCCCGATTCCCTGTCTCCCCCACCCACCCACCCTTATTCCCTGACTTTGACTTATAACCTCAACCAAAAATTTTTACTCGTGTATTGGTGTAAGCCACCTATTGATGATAGTTGTATTGCAAAATATGTTTTTAAATAATCTGACCAGTCTTACTACGTTTTTAAAACGTTCTAGAAACGTAAAAATTTATTTCAAACATACCGAAAAATGTTTTTAAATGTTTCTAATATATTTAAAGCGCATTTAAAACGTATTTAAAATGTTCTACAAACATATTTAATACGTCAAAAAAAAGCGTCAAAGCGTCAAATACGTCAAAGCGGAGATTTCGCACGTTGATATAACGTTTTTATAGTACATTTCGACACGGGTGCCGTGATTATTTAGCTCATGTGACGGTTTTCGTAAGAGCGAAGCGAATGAGAAAAGTCACATGAGCTAAAAATCTTCTTACGCACCGGTTTCGAACCGTATTTTATACCACGAGAACAGAATAATCAGATTAAAAAGTTACGATTTTGAGGTTATAGTGGTATAAAAACGTTTTATACCTTCCGCACCCATGTCGAAATATGCTATTGTGCTATTAGGGGTACCTCTTACTACACAAACACAATCCTTAAAAATTAGTTAATATTTAGCAACTGGGAAATATAGATAAATACGTAAAACATAATACAATATTATTTAGCTATTAAATAAGTATATATGATTAATACAGGTAAACAGTCTTACAATCTACCTAACTGCCTTACCCGCAATTTAGTATTTATTTATGAGAATCGATAGAAATTATTTGGAAATAGTTGAATTTGTTTGAGAGTATATAACATAAAGCATAAAATAGATACCTATATATGTGTATACTTATATGTAGTTTAAAAACTTAAGATTAAGCATTCGACAACAAATCAGTTTTATGGTGAAATTAGTAACTTTGTCACTCTTTGTATAATACAAATTCTAGCTAAACACACGAAGGTATATTTACGATCGTAAATGTGATTATCTATTTACTTTCACAGGTGCAAATAAAGGATTCTTAGCATCATATGATCTGTAATCAAAGAGAATAGTACATTACGATACGGGTGTGGAAGGTGATTATTTACCGCAGGAGACATTTTTCGCACGAGCGAAGCGAGTGCGAAAAGTCGAATGCGGTAAAAATCACCTTACGCACCAGTGTCGTACCGTATTTTACACCACGAGAGCCGAATAATCATATTAAAGTTATGATTTTGAGGTTTGAGTGGTGTAAAAACTTTTAACTTACGCTCATTAATTTTTATGAGAATGAAGTCGAGCTATTTCTCCACCGTAAGTTTTCTCTGCTGCAATATCAACATGCTCAGTAAGTTTATACTGGCGAATGCTGATATCTTCTCCAGCCCCTTCAATGTTGAAGAAGTCACAAACAGATGGCCAGAATATTTCCTTTCATGTGATGAAATAATCTTCAATGCTGGAAAAAATAAACAAACATGAATGATTTATTACAGCTTTTTTTTAATAACAACTAATTTGAATAATTGTTCAAAGTGATATGAATTATGATCTTTATTTTTCATAAATTAGTTACCATAATAATCTGTTCGTCTAACACCAGTTGATGTGCGAAAACCCATAATCTAGCTTCAACCATATAGTCGTAACACACTTATTAATTCTTCCAGTTAGAGTTTTGTATTCTACAACAATAGCAGTAATAAGGATTTCATTGGAGTGTAACTAGAAAGATAATAAAATTTTAATTTATTTTATTAAAAACAAATTGTAAGAGCTTGTAAATAAGTAAATGATTTGAAATAAGTAATAAATTGAATGTAGTATACCTTTGGTGATGAAGAAATAGAATAATAGCGTCATTGAATGTAGGTAACAATTCCTACAGATGATCAAGAGCTGGTTTCAAACTCGGAATGTCTTCCAAAATACAATCCATTTTTGGGAGAGAGCTTTGCCTTCAGCAGAAGTAGAAGCCATCTGTTTTAGCTTCTCCTTATCAACTGGATTACTGCAATATTCTGCCAATTCCATGAGAACGTTAGTTCTAGGATTGCTAGAAATGTACAAGTAGTGTGTTAATGCTGTGCGATATGTGTACAAGGACAGGGGAATAGATCTTTCTTCGTCGACTCTTATGCAAATTTATTATACAAAATAGTTGTTAAAAAGCAGATTTAAAACAGTAAATCTGGTTATTAAAATATGAAAAGTATATATAATCAGTATTGGCGAAAGTGATAATAGTATCCAAATTAGCACCACATTTTTCTCCAACCTTATTGACAAGCTCGGTATTATTAACTGGATAAACAGCTAAATTGTCTCCAGCTTAATAACGTTTGAACTCTCAATGTCAAATTCAATATGCATGCAAAATCTCTCTGATTCGGGGCCATGCAATTATCAAATGCAATTACTTTCACAGGTGCCAATAAAGGATTATTAGCATATCATATGGTCGGTAATCAAAATATTTATGATAATTAGCTAATGAAAATTCAGTGCCGGTCTTACGTATTATGAGACCTGGGGCAAATATTTATTGCGGGGCCTACTTAAGGGGAGCATTTCCCTAATGAAATTCAGAATTGCTTGAAAAAGTACAAATATTCTCAAGAAAATACAAATGTATAGCCAAGGGAGTTGATGTATACATAAAAACGATTATTTAAATAATTTTTAAACCCAAGAAGGCGGAGGATATGAGGTCCGCGCATGTTAGGGAATTACGTAGACGTGCAACAATAAGCAAGACAATTATTTAAATAATTTTTAAACCCAAGTAGTTGGGGGACGCGAGGTCCACGCATATTAGGGAATTACGTAGACATGCAACAATAAGCAAGACAATTATTTAAACAATATTTAATCCCAAGTAGGCGGGGGATACGAGGTCCACGCATATTAGGAAATTACGTATACATGCATTAATAAGCAAGACTATTATTTAAATAATTTTTAAACACAAGTATCCGGGGACGCGAGTTCCAAGCATATAGCCGACTTACGTAGACGTGCGACGAAAGCAAGACGATTATTTGAATAATTTTTAAACCCAAGTAGCCGGGGGTCGCGAGATTCACGAATATGAAGGAGTCATGAAGACACAAAATAATAAGCAAAACGATTATTTAAATAATTTTTAAACCCAAGTAGGCAGGAGATATGAGATCCACGCATATTAGGGAATTACGTAGACGTGTAAAAATAAGCAAGACAATTATTTAAACAATTTTTAAACTCAAATAGCCGGGGATATGAGGTCCATGCACGTAAGGGAGTAATGTAGACATGAAAAACTAAGCAAAACGATTATTTAAATAATGTTTAAACCCAAGTAGGCGGGGATATGAGGTCCACGCATATTAGGGAATTACGTAGATGTGCAACAATAAGCAAGACTATTATTTAAACAATTTTAAACGCAAGTAGCCGGGGGATGCGAGATACAAGCATATAAGGGAGTCATGTAGACATGAAAAATAAGCAAAACGCTTATTTAAATAATTTTATTCCCATCTCTACTATAATGGCCCTTTTATAGCCTGACAAGCGCCGCAAAAGTGGCGTCTGGATCCCTCTATAAAGTACTTTATTCCCGCACATGCGAGAATAATGTAACATAGTCTAATTTTTACTTTTATGGTGAATTGGGTTAAAACTAACAAAATTATATAACACATTAATACAAAATAACTTTTTAAATCTATGAAACGGCTACAGTGGATGTGGCCGCTACGAAAAAATACATCTCGCTTCGCTACGCACGCTCGGGCACCCGCGGGAATAATCTGCGACTACAGCCCCTCGTTACATAATGTATTATTTAAACCCAAGTACCCGGGGGATGCGAGTTCCACGCTTATTACGGAGTTATGTAGACTTACGACGTAAGCAAGACTTTTATTTCCAAAATTCTTAACATCTATAACTTGATTCCCTTATATGCGTGGACCCCGCGTCCCCCGGCTACTTGGGTACACAAATTATTTAAATAATCGTTTTGCTTATTGTTTCATGTCTTCATGACACCATTATATTCGTGGACCTCGTGTCCCCCGGCTACTTGGGTTTAAAAATTATTCAAATAATCGTCTTGCTTACGTCTCGCGTCTACGTAACTCCGTTATATGCTTGGAACTCGCGTCTCCCGGATACTTGGGTTTAAAAATTATTCAAATAATAGTCTTGTTTATTAATGCATGTCTACGTAATTCCCTAATATGCGTCGACCTCGTATCCCCCGCCTACTTGGGTTTAAAAATTGCTTAAATAATTATCTTGCTTATTGTTGCATGGCTACGTAATTACTTAATATGCGTGGACCTCGCGTCCCCGGCTACTTGGGTTTAAAAATTATTTAAATAATCATTTTCCTTATTTTTTCATGTCTACATGACTCCCTTACATGCGTGGACCTCATATCCCCCGGATAGTTTGGTTTAAAATTGTTTAAATAATTGTCTTGCTTATTGTTGCACGTCTATGCAATTCCCTAGCATGCGCGGACCTCATATCCCCCGCCTACTTGGGTTTAAAAATTATTTTCTTCATCCCCTAGCCGAAAGTACGGTCTTCCCGGCTCGATTTCGCGACTTTTGTGGCCGCTCTTTGTTGATCGTTGCGTGGCAACGTCCGCGACAGCGCACGTGTTGTAACCTAAACTATGCTAACTCTTCCAAATGTTATGACAAGAAAATCATTTGTAAAATCGGAAAATTGAAAAGATATAGGCGTATTAAATTAATTTTATGTTATTATTAATATATTGAACAATATATTTATAACTCTGATAATCAATTATGTTCTTATATTGCATACACGCTGTCAGAAAGCTTCTATACATATATAGACATGATGTTTACATTTTGAGTTTCAAGACATGGTGTAACTATATACTTATATGTGAAAGTTTTTTGACTCTCATTCTGTAATGTACCGCTTATGGGATAGAAAAAGACAAACAGAGGAACCATTGAGAGGTTGTTCTGTAGTTGAAATGAGTATCAATTAAGTATGTACATATTGTTGGTCCATCATCTCTTTTAAGCATCTTTTGCTAGTGTTTTTGATGCCCGCCCCGACCAGCAAAACCGAGGCGAAGCCTCGGTTTTGCAAAAGTCGGGCGGGCATCAAAAAAGGAGAAGTCGAGCTTACGCTCCGCGATATGTAAAGTAGCGCTGAAGCAGGCCTTTTATACATATGGCCAAGTCGTAGTTAGCAACAAAGAACGCTATTTTACTAATTAATATCAAAACTATATAGGCGTACTTTCGGCGGGGGATGAAGAAAAATAGTATATGACACTTGGCCAGGAAATCCAACTTCCTGGCCTTGTGTCGTTATATACTATTAAATAATCGTTTTTATGTATACATCAACTCCCTTGGCTATACATTTGTATTTTCTTGACAATATTTGTACTTTTTCAAGCAATTCTGAATTTCATTAGGAAAATCCTCCCCTTAAGTAGGCCCCGCAATAAATATTTTCCCCATGTCTCATAATACGTAAGACCGGGGCTGATCATAATGAGTTGTTTTCAGCCGTGGCACTTTAATTGGCCACGAAACCCTACCTGGCTCCTAGACTACTACCATAATTAAGATTTTTGTAATTTCCCTAACTTCCCAGCACTTTCTTACTTATGACAATGGTCATAAACTTGTAGAATTTATGTTGATGTACCTAGAAGTAATCCATCAATCCATCTGATCCTATCTCGAAACGGATTAGAGGGACCTTGCATGCCTTAATTATACCTGAGCCAAAGGCAAACCAAAACGGGAAAATACCCCCCCCCCCCCCCCATTTACTAATGGGAGCAGAAAAGGCATGCAGAGGAGACACCCTAACCCTCTTCCACTAGTAAAGTAGAGGGGGTATTTCCCGACTAGGTTAGCCTTCCACTCAAGTATAAATAAGGCTCACAAGGGTTTTGAAGATCACATTCAAAATATCTTTTGGCGAGGAAGCATCTAAGTCTAGGAGTATCTTCCAACAAAGTACTTACTTGCTACAAGTAACATTGAATCACCGTTAAATTTCAATTTTAGCAGAGTATTTTTAAATTTAGAAATGGAGTTCATCCCATCAATTGCGACAGAGAAGCGGAAAAGACCGGAGCTTGACGATAATACGATGGGTAGTGAAGGCAAGCATTTAAAAAAGATAAAAACAACGCATGCTCATAAATACTGTGTGTATACCGAGAGTATCGAAATAGACAAAAAGATTGAAAAGGTCCAAGAAGATTTGGAGCGCTTGAGGGAAAAGCTAGGGATCAAAGGAATACCTGAATCATTAACTCTTATGGATAAAATAATTAAAAATAATAGTTGCGTGCAGGCTATTGAGAGTTTAAATCAGATGAATAGACAAATGAACCAGGAATTGTACATTTTGGAAATTGAGGGGAGAGAGGCACAGGAAAATTTGTATCAAAAGAGAAAAATATGGTTCAATCAGCAAAACATTATCAAGACACAATGTATATTAGAAGAAAAAATTGCTATGTTGGAAAAAGAAATCATTAATAATCCAAAAATTTAACCCATTATTAAGTGGTATAATATGGCTATTGGCGAAGATCCACTATAAAATCTAACGCGCCTTGGGCAGAACCTCCTGGGTGGTGTGGAATACTGCGAGATCTAATGAACCGGCACAATTTCATTGAAATTCTTCTTGTAATGCTCTTGTTAACTAATCTGTCGTAGCTATTTAGTATGTGAACAAAAAGCTTTTTTTATTTATTTTGACCAAATTATGTTATTTATAAATAAATTGTTTGAAGTTCATTCTGACGCCAGCCATTTATGTTAGTGCAGTTAGTTTTATTTAAAGTATTTTATAGTGTAATTTCATCTGTTTAATAAAAAGTCTGGACAAGAGACAAAAAAGTGTCCGAAACGTCGTCCACTTAACGTATTTTCAGAGGAACAGTCTTTGTCTCAGGAATGACTTTATATTACAGGAAATTTGTACAGAAAAGTAATATATATATATATTTGACAAAAAAGCAATGAATTTATTGCTATCCCTGAAACCTATTAATACCCGAACAGAAATAAAAACATACGTTCCTGTTACGTTTGCGTACTTTTTCATACGTTTAGATACGTTTTGGTTACGATTCGGAAATCTGTATATATCGGACACCTATTTCGAAGAGTGAATGGCACGGTCGACTCCTAGCCTCTTTCTATACTTGCCTTCGAAGCGCTCCCGCGCTCGATGACTCCTGTTAATGGTGAACAAATATAAATAACTTAAAATATAACCAAATGTAATAGAAACACTAAAATAATAAAAAATTAATAATATTATAAAGCTGCACAAGAGTTCAAGTTTTATAAAAATTAAACATTTCTGTCATGGCCATTAAACGGTATAGTTTTAGATATATAGAGCTCATATCAGTTCTAATTTAAGTAATGAAGAATGTTACGAAGTAGCAAAAAGAAAATGAGAATGGAAACGAATTTAAGGGGAGTGGAATTGATGGACATTATAGGTAAAGCAGAGAATGCAAATGAAATTATAAAGCCTATAAAATATGATAAAAGTGTAAGGCTGACTGCAGAGAAAGCGCTTGCATTGCTTATAGAGGCGAACCTGACAAAAAATGCGTACAATATAATGAGAGCTACTGCATTAGATGCCAACCATGATTTATGTCCGTCATATAAACAGGTTATTATTCCGAATATTTATAATTATTCTTAATACTTTTAATCTTAAAAAGTTTAAATAATTTATCATTTGCTCAGTTAAATAATTTTAAAATAAATTATAAGCTTAGGAGTGTAGGCTAGGGAAACTACACTAAGAAAAAAGTTCATTTGCCCGTGTGGCTTCCTCAAACTTAATTTGCTTATTCCTTTAATTAATTTTTAATAACAAAATTTATCATTTTTGCAGCAATTGATGACATAATTATAATTATATTCATTTATGCAGATTAAAAATTATTAATTTTGAAATTATGTATAAAATATGAATAAAATAATAGGTAAGGTTATTCTCGGATTTTGTGTGTCTCGAGTGTGAGACATTTTTAGAATCAGGCCCCGGGAGCTCTCCCGAATTCCCGATGGCCAGTCCAGGCCTGCATCGCGGGGCTCCTGTCAGCGCGAGGCCAGGCGCGACTGCCCTTCTCGCCCCGCCCTAAGACCGGCACTGTGAAAATTAATATTCAAAAAGAAAAAACAAACTTTTAACTTACGCTCATTGATTTTTTTAAGAATGAAGTCGAGCTATTTCTCCACCGTAAGTTTTCTCTGCTGCCATATCAACATGCTCAGTAAGTTTATATTGGCGAATGCTGATATCTTCTGCGGCCCCGTCAATGTTGAAGAAGTCACAAACAGCATGCGCACGTGCGCGCCTTCGCCTCCTCCCTCCCCGCCCGCGAATTATTTCACATAATATATATATATAAAAGAATAGCAGAAATTGTATACCTTTCTTATTTAAAGAATAAAATAATATAAATTAAAAACTACTCACAGAAAATTATTTGTATGCTGCACCAATATTTCTTAAAGAACAGGTTTACAATACTTGAACATATTTTATATTTTTCGTAAAAATAATATATTGAAATACTTGTTTTTTATTAAAAGACTCCAAAGCAACACAATATATATGATTAAAAGGTGTGTGTAGAATTATAAGTAGATACATTTCGGAGCATAGTCAAACATGAGCGAAGAATGCAACTTTTTAAGTTACTATCCCTACCGAAAAATCTCACGTGAGATCTCACGTGATTTCTCACTTGAGATCTCACGTGAGATTCTGCTCGAGGGGGCAGTAAAAATCTTGCATTAATTAAAAACGAGTATTCGACAACTGAGAACTACCTAATAGGTAGTTTTACCCCCCAAATGAATTCAAAAATACACCTTTGAAAGCGTTTCAGATAATTTTACAATTTTTAACAATTTCTCACGTGAGATCTCACGTCGTGAAATCCCATGTGAGAAATCACGTGAGATCTCACGTGAGAAAATTTAAAAAATTGTGAAACTATCTGAACCGCTTTGAAAGGTGTATTTTTGAATTCATTTGGGGGGTAAAACTACCTATATTAGGCAGTTCTCAGTTGTGGAATACTCGTTTTTAATTAATGCAAGATTTTTACTGCCCCCTCGAGCAGAATCTCACGTGAGATTTTTCGGTAGGGTATTGCTCGGGCGAATGTTCTTTAGAATATACGAGTAATTTCGTAAATTTAAAGGAATTTTTTAAATACTTCAGGAAGAAATAAATTTTCGACTAAGAAAAAGAAAAATATACGTAAGAAAAGATACGTCGCGTGCATTCCTGCTTAATTTACTTTTGTGCTTAAGGTTTTTGCTCGAAATTCGACGCTATATATATACACCAACATTCTTATCCGTTTTTAGGCACGACCGCTTCTCGGGAGAGCCTTATATTTTCATCAGGGCGAAAATTGTAAGACTTCAAAAACTGAAAATTTGCGATATAAAAACTATTTTCCATCCACAATGAGTTCATTTTAAGCATTTTTGGAGGTGTATGTATGTCTGTACGTATGTATGTGATCAAGTAACCCGATTATCTGAGCGAAATTTCGATGGATCCAAATGGGCTTTGGGGAATATACTCGTCTAATTATATGTAACTGACAGTTCCCTAACGAAGATGATCGATGGAAAACTTTAGAAATGGGAGCATAAAGAAACATTTCAAAAAATCGATTTTTAACCTTAATGTCTAGAAAAATTAATTTTAAGTTAATATCTACAGGTCTATCTGCTAAAACTACTTAAAAGACACCTTTTTTCTGTTGGGAATCTTTTGCTACGAGCGATATTTACCAACACAAATGCGAAAAAACGTCAAAAAAGGTCAAAAATGGACGATTTTCGGTTATCACTCAACAGGATTTAACTTTACGCCCATATGTTAAATGTAAAAGTTGTAGATTATAATAAAATAAAACTTTTTCTCATTTAACATTTTCATATAAAATTAATTCCTGACGAATTAAACTCATAAAAACGATTTTTAACGCCTAAATATACATAAAATGGACGATTTTCGGCTATAACTTGACAGAATTTAACTTTACGCAAATATGTTAAATGTAAAAATTGTAGATTATAATAAAATAAAACTTTTTTCCATTTAACATTTTCATGTAAAATTAATTCCTGACGAGTTAAACTCATAAAAACGATTTTTAACGCCTAAATATACATAAAATGGACGATTTTCGGCTACAATTTGAGAGGGTTTAACTTTACATAAATATGTTAATATAAAAATTGTAGATTATAATAAAACAAACATTTTTCCCATTTAACATTTTCATGTAAAATCAATTCCTGGTATCTAAACCTATAAACCCGATTTTTAATGCATCAATGCACCTTACATAGTCAATTTTCGCTTATTATTTAACAGAATTCGATTCGATACAGAAATATTAAATACAATAGCTATCAATAAGATCGGAAAAATCGATATCCAAAAATCGATAAAAATAAAGTATTACAATTTTTGCAATAATAAAATTATAAGGTTCTTCTGAGCATTGCGGTCGTGCCTATTATGTCAAAACGAAGTTTTTACATAGGGAGAGGGGGGGCGACGAGCGAAGCGAGGAGCAGGTGGGGGGGGGGGTTGGCGTGTTGAAGACACGCAGGGGGGCTCGGCCCCCTAGTTTACTATCGTTAACCACGATTGAAACGTCCTGAATAAAGAGCGACGACAATCTTTTTCGAAATATTAATTCCGCTGTACAACACGCGACTCTCTCAAACAAAACACGAGAAAAGAGGATACAAGATTAATTTCCCGATGAAGAACGAGAGCGCAAATTGACTAAAAGCATTTCGAAGATTGGATTTTAAATTTCTACAGGACGTAATGTCCCTACCAAAAGTTAATTTTTCACGTTAAAACTGCGATAAATAATTATGTAAAGCAATTGATCAATTTTTAGTTGTCGCGATCAATATATTAATGCAATTGGAATATTATAAGCTTTAAAAATAAAAAATCAAAGTAAAATTGTAAACTCGGCACTATTTTTTTAAGTCGTCAAAATGCTACAATTTTGTTTTGATTTCTGATTTTTAAAGCTTACAACATTCCAATTGCATTAGTACATTAATCGCGAGAACTAACAATTGATCAATTGCTTTACATAATTATTTATCGCAGTTTTAATGTGAAAAACTAACTTTTGGCAGGGACCTTGCGTCCTATACAACCTTAAACTTCGAAACTTTTTGCCAGGCGTGACGAGGAATATAGAACTAGACATGGTCTGAATTATGACTTTTTTATATCCTTAGTTAAAGTTTATGACAAATTGTTCAATTTACCAAAACCGTTTGGTATTTTATTCTGTATATGTTATTTTATAACATTTTTAAATTATGCCAATTTTGAATTGCGTTTTTAAATGGTTTGCATTAGTGATCACGTGGTTAAGTGTCAGATATGAATGCCCCTCTATACCTATCAACGCCACCATCGGCAGCCAATGGCAGGTCATTGCATGCCGAATGCTGTATGCCGTATGCCAAAGGCTGTAGAAAAAAATTCGCAGTCCGAAATCTATAAGATTTCTAGGGTACCTACACTTTTACCTACTCTGTTCGTCTTTAGCTTATTACTATAAATCTTATAGGTTTCGGACTACGAATTTTTTTCTACAGCCTTTGGCATACGGAATACGGCATTCGGCATGCAATGTGTACGGGCCGTAAGTAAATAAGTAATTTAGCGCAGAAAAGTAGCATGGTGGCGCTAAATGGAGGGCATTCGGCACAACTGATTCCCTATTATTTTTCCCGGTCGCGCTACTGGCTGCCCTGCGAGTTTTCATTTCATGTTAAAACTTTTTCAAACAGCCCTGCTGTATTCTTTTACGATTCTGTGTATGGGCAGACGATGTTTTTCACGAGTATTTCCATCGATTTCCTTTTTAATACGAGATCTTCGCACTATGCTATAGTTTGAAAGTAATAAACGTACGGAAGTCGCCCGAGAAGTTTCTTTCTGGTGGATAGTTTTGAATAAAATTTCCAAGTGTCGGTACTTAGTCGTCTTACGTTCTTAGACTTTGTCAACGGAGGAATAAAGAAGTTGAATAATTACGTACGTTTGATATTGACTGCACGGAATGTAAATTTAAGGAGGTTCGGGGGTTTTGATTGACGTCAACTTAAAGAATTTTTTTACAATGATTTTTACACATACCGTGATGCAAGTAACGGCATACATTGAAGGTAGAGATGTTATGATGACGAAAAAAATTTTTTTAACGGTATTTAATTATTATTTAAACTATAGTTACCGTCACCTAGAAGAAAATTCAACAAAATATGACAATCATTTTGACTTTTTATCTAATTTAGATTTCAAAACGGTCATGTTGTTCCTTGTTCAATTTCAGGGGTAGTTTATACCACAGGAAAAATTAAGAAATTATCTAAATCTGCAAAGTTACAATCAATTGTTCATGAATATCTGTAAGCCTCTCATAAACAATTGATTGCAACTTTGCAGGTTTAGATAATTTTCTAATTTTTCCTGTGGTATAAACTACCCCTGAAATTGAACAAGGAACAACATGACCGTTTTGAAATCTAAATTAGATAAAAAGTCAAAATGATTGTCATATTTTGTTGAATTTTCTTCTAGGTGACGGTAATTAGTTTTAATAATAATTAAATGTTGTTAAAAAAAATTTTTTTTCGTCATCTTATCACACCTCTACCTTCAATGTATGTCGCTGCTTGTATCATGGAATGTGTAAAAATCATTGTAAAAAATTCTTTAAACTGACATCAATCAAAACCTCCGAACTTCCTCAAAGCTGGGATTACCATCTTTGACCTTATAAGCAAGGCTGATGGTAATCCCTGCCTTAGACGCAGTTGGGTGTCTGTGCTGTGTTGGAGGTCCTATATATATATATTAACCGCGAGGCGATTCGGCCGCTTGCGGGAGTTTGAGTCGATCGGCACGAGCTCTGGTGATTAAGGCGCGAACTATAGCTGCCACAGAGATATGTCAATCAATTGAATCAATTATATGTTTATGATGGCATTGTTAATTCGGTAGAATCAGTGCGATGGGTACGTAAATTACACGATGTAACAAATTACATTTGTTAGACGTAAATATGTATGTAGAAAATAGGTAACTTTTCTAGATTATGTATTTTACAGTAAAATATGACGTGGTTGAAAAAATTTGATTGTTTTGTAAGGGGTGCCTTATACCGACCGAATTCACTGCCGTACCGACCACAATGTTTTTAATAAAATATTAATTGTTATTAGCTTTTTCTTAAATGTTGAGAGCTGACGCGCATAGGAAAATTTGTTATCTAATTTTCAAACAAATTTCAGATAAATCTATTGGAAAATAAAGAGGAAAATTGAAAAATCGCATGCGACATCTTGCAATGTTATTCAAATTGTGACTTTATTTTCCAATAGTTTTAACCGAAATTTGAACGGGAATCAGATAATAAGTTTGCCTATGTGCGTCAGCTCTCAGAATTTAAGAAAAAGATTATAACAATTAATATTTAATTTAAAACATTGTGGTTGGTACGCGGCAGAGAATCCTGTTGGTATAAGGCATCCCTGCTGGAATTTTAAGAAAATGAAAATGCGAAAAGTTGGGAGACTTATAGTTTTGAGTAAGTATACGCATACTTAATTAATGGGAAAAATTAAATTTTGAAAGGAGAAACATGTGGTATGGTGTCTACTTTGTAATAACGCAATCAGAAATACAAGTGAGAAAAGATTATAGAATCTCAACACAGTATAGCGCGCGCCGCCAAACACATTACTTAGCACAAATTACATAAATTACGTTATTTACGTTTTTCTACATAAATTACATTATTTACGTACGTCACGTAGAAAATTCAACGTCGTGCGTCACAAACCCACCATTGGGTAGAATTCGGAGTTTGATTTCATGTATGTACATTTTGGTGCATTTTTGTTTTATTTCCCATTTTCAAAATTGTATGCAAAACTGCTGAATTGAATATTTACCGTTTGAAAAAGAGGCACGTTTTTTGGAGCGTGTGGATATGATATTGCAGCTTCATATCTTCGAATTCAAAAACGTACCCCAAAGTTTTAGCCGAATCCGGATGTCCCATACTTTTCTAGTTAGCATAGCAACAGTCAGTATTGACTAATCACAGCTGCAATAACGAAAAAGTAAATATTATAGCAATAGTATAGCAACATTGTGTATCACGTTATACAAGTAGTAAATAATAATTTAGAAATATTTTTTATTTCAATATAACAATAATTTGATTATAAAATTTGACTATAAAAAAGTAATTTTTAAACTTAGTAAAATTCAAAATACTTTCTTATATTTCAAATAATTGTAATAATTTGATTTCAATACAAATTTTACACAATGATTTTCATTTTAAATTAAAATTTAAAACAAAAATTACGCGTAATATTCTTTTATGGTAAAGAAATTAATTATTAGACTTTAAAAACTTTTTTTTATATTATTAAGATTTATTTGAAATTAATTAGGTAATCAAGAAATGAAAAATCAATAGTAAACTATTTAATTATATTCAAAATTAAAGGAATTTCAAATGAATATTGCATCATATGTAAAGATCGAACAGTGTTTTATTTCCCAGGCAACATCGGTATGTACAATTATCACTAGCCACATAATTGGCAGTATTTCTTATGGTCTCTGGAGCATGTATTATTGTAGCAAGTCCACAATCATCCTGGAGTGACTGTGAATTATTTAGTGGAATGAACTTTGCATGAATTGTATTTATTCGTAGATCCATTTCTCAGCCCAGGAAGCCCAGTCGATAACTCCCTCCTTCTTCTTCTCGTCACCGAACCACAGCTTGATTTCCTTGTTGGCAGATTCAACAGAGTCAGATCCATGAATGATGTTACGTCCAACCTGGATACAGAAGTCTCCACGGATGGTGCCTGGGGCAGAGTCCTTGGGGTTGGTCTCGCCAAGCATGACACGGCCAGTCTTGACAGCATTGAGACCTTCCCAGACCTGTGATGGAAAAAAATAAAGTAATTTTAACTGAAAAACTAATCACGATTGATAAAACTAAGATTTTTACTATATTTTATTTTAATTCATAAAATAATTTTTTTTTTCATTAGAGATATTTCTATTTGATACATATTAAATATTCATTTTTCAATAATTACATATTGATCATATAAATATTAGTGTTTAGAAGTACTATTAATTTCTACCTTTCTCTACTGTGTATATTTTAGATATCTATTTTGTTTACACAGTTTCATAGACCTATAGACTATGACCTTGACAATGAACCTATATATTTCCAAATAAAAATAATTAAATATTCAAATATTATATGTAAAATTTATAAAATGAAAGTTAAGCAATTAAAACTCCTCATTTGTTAATTAGTGATACTACAATCTTTTTGATAAGCATTAAAAAACTATCATATCTGAATATTCAAAGGTCTTAAGCGATTGGATTCAAATATACATCCTTTTTTGTCATTTCATTACATAATCAAGGTCAGAGTCTTTTTTAAAGGCTTCTCAAGACAGTGTTACCAAATCTGAACATCTTAACACTGCAATAGTCATAAGAAACTTCTAATTTGCAATGAAATAAAGAAAATATGTTTACCATGGGCACAACGGGTCCAGAGCTCATGTACTTGACTAAACCTGGGAAGAATGGCCTGCCAGCAAGGTCGGCGTAGTGTTCCTTCAGATGAGACTCAGTTGGCTGTAATGATTAAGAAAATGGTTAATAATCACATAATCACCATCATAAAACATAAATAAAATACAAATTTTTTAACAGATGTGACAAACAATTGACTATACATTGTTATATAAAATTAAAGTCATTAAAAACTAAATAAAACTGTATTTATCTAAAAAAAATACATAATCCTCGATAAGAATAAAAAAAGCCGTTCCAGTAGTAACAGGGCTTGCCTATCTACCCGATTATCTTACTCCCACCATCAAAACCATCAACCTCCACCTCTTCGTTTAAAAATCCTCTATTCATCCCCACAATAATCACTCCAAAACTACCCCAACTTAGCTCGCAAATCCTTTTTGAAATTTGGTCCCGAAACACGTGTCAACGGAAAAAGTCGATGGCGGCGGTTACCACTTACCCAGACCATCTTCATGGCGACGAGCTTGAAGCCCTTGTCCTCGAATCTCTGGATGATCTTGCCGACGAGACCGCGCTGGACGCCGTCGGGCTTGATCATGATGAAGGTGCGCTCCTTGTTGTCGGTCATTTTGTTTCGGAGTTTTTAGTCCTTTTCGGAAACTTACGGAGATCGAGGACAGAGTAGCTCGTGCTCGTCGCTGCAAGGAACGCCGGCGAAGTGCGAGAAGCGGAAGACGGCTCGCCGCCGCGTTGCGAGAAAAGATCGCAAGGTTCCGAAGGTCGATAGGAGAGGACAGAGTGGGAGAAGAGCGCGATATATGAAAACGATAAAGAAGAAGCGCGCGAGTAACATAGGAGGCTGTAAAGTTGGAATGGTTGTGTATTTGTGTATTATTACAATTATTTTTGCAATTAAAAGGATTGTCAATTGTTTAAGAGTTAAAGTATTTTAGAATAATTGTAATAAAAAGATTTCTTTACAGATGAAGATTTTGTATCAAAAAAGTATTTCGGAACTAAATAACTAATAACTTAAAATTTAATTAATATTGAGACAATACTAAAATTTAAAAAATAATATTATAATTGTTTCTAACATTTATTGAATTTACGAAAGACAAATATTTATAATAAAATTATATGTACATATACTTATAAAGGTAAAATATAAAATTATTCATACATTTTAATATAATAGCAAGTTCAAGCACGCTGCGCGCGCTCTTCCTTTCCCTTCCGTTATATAATTCATATTGAAATATTATGAATTTGAAATTTATTTTACTTTTTAACATACGGAAATTTATCCAATATTTTTTATGGAAACTTGCATTGTATTGTTGCATTGTTTATTTTAGTTTATAACCATAATACAAAAATTTGATGGTTAGAAATTTAACTGTAACCAGAACAGTATTCTTAATCTTTCATTGTTAACTACAAATAAAATTGTAATACTTTTTTATTATACAAAACCAAATCTTATGTCATTAATACTATACATGACTTATATTTTTAGTTTAAATATTTAATAATTTCAAACTTTATGAGTTCTATTTGGACCAATCAGCTAAGACCTTAAGCGAAAAGCTACCGTCGACTAATCACGGGCTTCTTTTAAACGGACTTGACCAATCGCAAAAGTTTTATTTCGGCTTCACATTTCCGTCATCACTTTTAAGAGCGAGGAATGAGAGGATCACTTTTTTTAAAAGAGAAATCTACATTTTTATAAACACTGTAAGTCATCATTAAAAAAGACAAACCAGATAGAATTGCATTAATCAGGGCCCTTTCTACATATGTGTGTTTTGTCTGTTCTAGACAACTTCTCTCTATGTCTGGCTCTGTCTTACATAAACGGAACAGATCTATCTGTCTTTGTCGGGAACACACAGAACACACAGAACACACATTATATAAAGGCCCTGGTGTGTGTGTGTGTGTGTGTGTGTGTGTGTGTGTGTGTGTGTGTGTGTGTGTGTGTGTGTGTGTGTGTGTGTGTGTGTGTGTGTGTGTGTGTGTGTGTGTGTGTGTGTGTGTGTGTGTGTGTGTGTGTGTGTGTGTGTGTGTGTGTGTGTGTGTGTGTGTGTGTGTGTGTAATAGTAAATAAATCATTTCATATGAATAATTTTATTTATTTAAATATATTAAGTAAATAACAAATCAGCTATCGGTAATAATAATAATAATGACAAATAGTACATTTCGACACGGGTGCGGAAGGTAATTATTTATAGCTCATGTGACATTTTTCGCACGAGCGAAGCGAATTTCGAACCGTATTTTATACCACGAGAGCCGAATATACTACTAAAGTGGTATAAAATAATATATAATACTATACCTTATAAAACAAATTTAAAACTGAACTTTGGACCTTGTTATCAACTTATATGGCAGTATAATAGCTTGCCAAAACAAGGCCAAAACTTATTGATTGAATTTGGATGTATAAAAACTATAAAAAGTTGCAGCTCAATATAGGGGCAACATGGCCACTTCCCGCTATACAACGTTCGTTGCCTGTCTAATTTGACGATCCACCTGCAAAAATAATGCATTTTATCTTATGGGAAAATGCAATAGAGACTCGTTTCCCACCGAGATGCAACATTCGCTCATTTGTTTCCCGCCGATTATATATAATTATATTGGCGGGAAATAAGTGGCAGGACTGGCAAGTATATATATATATGACATATGAGTCAGCTGTGCCGCTCCGCAATATAGCATATAAAACCGAAAACGAAGTCGCAGTGTTATGATGCCACTTTCGTGACAGTTTTGTAAACCATTGAAAGACGAAGTTTTCACTTTTTTTAGTTGCTTCTTGTCTATGTACATGGTACATACTGCATTTTGAATAAGTTCATGAAATGAGCATAGCGGAGAACATGTACGTCCTCAAACGCAGTAAGTAAAAAACATGAGCTTTTTGTAGGTTATATTTATATTTTTCTTTGTATTGTTTAACCTTTAGAGGACCGGGTTGGTCGATATTTCGACCACCTGTCAGGTTGGGGACGTATAAAATGAGTTATTTGTTGATAATATGGATAAATTTTGGTCCTCTAAAAGTTAATTCTGTAAACTGTTAATTTCTTTCATATGTTCTTAGATGTATTCTTTAAATCAATACTTTTAATTACACTTTATTTACTTGTAACAAATTTTTTAAGATGGGATTAAAGAGGAGGTTCATTTTGATAAAATTACTTCAAAGATTGAAAAATTGTGCTACAACTTAAATATGGATTATATTGATCCTGTAAGTATAAAAATATTTAAATTTATGACTCCAATTTAAAGTAAATTGTGATGATAATAATTAAAGACACTTTTATGTACTGCAGGCTTCCATTATATTTAACCTCATCGGTAATCTTTACTCTGGGATTACAACAAGAAATTTGGATAATTTAGCTGCAGAAACTGCAGCTAAGATGACTACCAGACATCCAGATTATGCTGTATTAGCTGCAAGAATAGCCATAACAGATTTGCATAAAGAAACAAAAGAATTATTTAGTGGTAATAATCTTTAGTAACTTCTTATTCTTTATCTGCATTAATGGATATTTTATGAAATATTTTTCAGATGTAATAAATGACCTGTACAACACTGTTGATCCTTTCACTAAAAGAAATATGATAGATGAAACTTATCATGAAATAATTAAAAAATTTAAGGAACAATTTAACTCTGCTATTGTACATGACCGAGACTTTATTTATGATTACTTTGGTTATAGAACTTTGGAAAAAAGTTTTTTAATAAAAATCAATGGAAAAGTTGTTGAACGTCCACAGCATATGTTTATGAGAGTTGCAGTTGCTATTCATAAAAATGACTATAATAAAGCAATAGAAACTTATAATTGTATGTCCCAACATTACTTTACTCATGAATCTTCAATACTTGTTTCTGCTTGTAGTCTTCATCAACAAATGTCAAGGTATGTAATTGTTTTACAATATTATATGAATGTTTGATTTAATATAATTCCATTCAAAACGTATTTTAAAATGTTAAATTGTTACATTATTATTAAATTATAATTGCAGCTGTTTCAGCCTTACAATGTTTGATGATAGTATTGAAGGGATATATGATACATTAGAGAAATGTGCTATAATAACTAAAGCTGCAGGAAATATTGGCTTAAATGTGCATAACATAAGAGCTAAAGGTACCCGAATTTATGGAATAAATGGAATAGCGCAAGGATTGATACCTATGCTTAAAGTGTACGATGATACAGCATGCTATATTGCTCAAGGCAGATATAAAAGGCCAGGAGAATTTGCTATATATTTGGAGCCATGGCATGCTGATATCTTTGATTATCTTAATCTCAAGAAAGAAACAGGTGAATCTTTTACTCCAATATATATAGCACATGTACTTCTTGAAAATGTATGTTTCTATAGTTTTTGTCATATACTTAATAAATTGTAATCGTAGGTAAAGTGGAATTAAGGACAAGACAGTTAGCCTATGCTTTGTGGATACCAGACTTATTTATGAAAAGAGTGCTTAATAATAAAGAATGGAGTTTAATGTGTCCCCATGAATGTCCAGGTTTGCACAACGTGTATGGGCAAGAATTTGAAAATTTATATACAAAGTAAGGTGTTATTTTCCTAAATAATAATAAAAATACTTGGCTCATAATTTGTAAACAAAATTTTTATCTTTTTTAACAGATAATTTTAATACGGATTTTTCATTCTTTCAGATATGAGAAAGAAAAACGTTATAAACGAAAAATCATAGCAAGAGATTTATGGACTGCCATTCTCGTGATACAAACTGAAATTGGATCTCCTTATATGCTTTATAAAGATCATTGTAATCGCAAATCGAACCAACAGAATTTAGGTACTATCAAAGGTGGCAATTTAACCACAGGTGTCATACAGTATTCTTCTCCAAATGAAGTAGCTATATGCAATACAGCCACTATATCTCTTGACAAATTTATTGAAAACAATCGGACTTTTAATTTTTTAAAGTTAAAAGAAATCGTGAAAGTTATTACAAAAGATTTAAATAAAATTATGGAGATTGATTGTTATCCACTTGAAAAAACTGAAATATCTAATCTCAAACATAAATCTATTGGTAAATAAAGTATATTACATTATAAAATATTATAGTGTATCATAAAACTACATGTATATATGTACATTTTTTTAAGCATTTCTTTAAAAAAAAAAATCTGAAACAGTTAACTATATTTAAGGCATTGGAGTGCAAGGATTAGCTGACACTTTTATTTTGATGCGTTATCCTTTTGAGAGTGAAGCAGCTCAAAAACTTAATACTCAAATTTTTGAGTCATTGTACTATGGAGCTTTAGAAGCTAGTTGTGAACTGGCACAGGAGAAAGGAATATATCCAACATATGAAGGTTCTCCCACAAGTACAGGTGTAAGTATTTAAACGGATCACTTTATTGTTATAATTTGAATAAAAATTTAGCAGTAATTTATTTTTTATTGTCAGATTTTGCAATATGATATGTGGAATGTGACTCCAACAGATTTATGGGATTGGAGTGAATTAAAAGTTAAAATAGCCAAATATGGCATTCGCAATTCATTGCTGATTGCTTTAACACCAACGACGTCGACTGCCGAAATACTTGGAAGCAGTGAATCAGTAGAACCTTATACCAGCTGTATTCACACAAAATGTGGCGATTTTCGAAATTTTGAGATTGTTAATCCTTATTTATTAAAAGATTTAACTGACCGAGATCTTTGGGATGAAGAAATAAAAAATGAGATTATTTCAAATGGAGGCTCTATTCAAGTATGCTTAATATATTTTATAAAATAGTAAAAATTTGTATGCATCATTTAATTATTCTTTATTAAAATTTTTAGAACATAGTTCGTATACCACATGATTTAAAGAAATTGTACAAAACCGTTTGGGAAATGCCTCAAAAGACTATTTTAAAAATGGCAGTAGACAGAGCTCCTTTTGTCGATCAATCTCAAGCTCTAAATGTTCATATACCTGAACCAACATATGCCAAACTTACGTCGATGCACTTTTACGGCTGGAAAATGGTAAGCGTACCTAATTAAAAATAGTTTATAAAATCAAAATACAATTATTACTCTATAGTATTAATTTATTTTAATGTTGATTAGGGTTTGAAAACTGGTATGTATAATTTGAAAACAAAGCTGCCCCCAAACGAATTGCAACTTGTTATCAACAAAATGCTGCTGAACAAAACCGAAAAAAATCATATTCGTAATTATGAAGAAAGTGAAAATGCCATGTTAGTTTGTTCTCGAGAGAATGGTGACGAGTGCATGATGTGCAATGCCTAAAGTATTTTAATTCATAGGATATATTTTAGTTAGGGTTTAGTATAAAATAGTTCAAGCATCCGCCATACTATATTAGAACACAATCTTAAATTTTATGTAATATTGTTTGCAATATATTTGTAAAATTAAATGATAAAATTATATTTTAAAAATCAAATTTTGAATGTGTAATAAAATGTATATATATGGCAGATGTTATAAGGTTAAGAAATATTTTGATAACTGAATTTTTATGTAGGTATTAGAGAGATATTTATAAGAAAATCTAAAAATTTTTTATACATAAATTAATATATTTTTTTTAAACTTTTCTTGTAACAGGCAATAACCACGTCAAAAAGTTTAATTCTAGGACGATTAATAACAATCTGAACTAGTCAAGTTTTTCAAATTGTTTTTGATATAGTGTTAATTTTAATGAAAATTAACATTAGTAAGGCTGTGAAAGTTACAATTGCAATCATTCTTCTACGTCACACAAATTTTAATTTTACATTGTCGTCACCAATTGTTTTTGAATAAAATTAAAAAAAGTTTTGTTATATTAAAAATATCAGTTTTATAATTTTACTAACAATTTCATTATAGCATATAAACATTCAATCATATACTTAATTTTTTTATTTTTTTTTAATCCTTTACTTAATTTTGTACCAAACAAACAATATTAGTAATTAAGAAAAATAATACTTATGTTAGTAATTTCAATAACAAATATGTAAAAAATATTGATTCCAAGTATAACTAGCATGTTTGAAATTATTGTTTCTATGATATTAATTTTAAAAAATTCTAAATTTAAAGATTTCGTATTACTTAAATACTTTATTTTAAATATAAAATAATTAACTGTTTAACATGCCATCAGGATTCTAAGCAATTGTTCTAAATAATTGTTATCAAACCAAAGCATTCATATCTCATTTATTATTTGAACTTCAATCATTCTATTAAACATACTAAAAATAATGGTTTTTATCATTTATTGATACCGTATTTTTCCTAAGAGTCCCGTCAAAAATGAAATGTTTGTTTAAATATTAAAATTTATATAAATTATTTTAAAAATGTAATTTAAAAAACACGTTTTCAATATTCTAATCATTGTTCTATACTTCCTTGTTTCAAAAATAAACTCTTATAGCATGATAATATGAATTGAATGGATCGAACGAATATTTATGTGCATATACACACACACACACACACACACACACACACACACACACACACACACACACACACACACACACACACACACACACACACACACACACACACACACACACACATATATACACATACCTACAGTAGTGAGCTCGTACATGGAGTACATGCGAGCTCGTGCGTCACACCAGTTACACGTGCAATAGCCCCAATCTACAATTCCTCAGCGACGAAGACCCCTATCTACAGATCAAAACTATAACTACATATAACGCGTGTAACAGTATGTGTGCCTTCTACTTATCACTACTAAGCAAATAACAGGAAAAACATCAACCTTCAAAGTCCATGTAAAGTAATCTAGGAGATCAGAATATAATTTTAAAACGTAAATAAATGTAATTAAATAAAAATTAATAAAGAGAAATATCATGCATACACATAAGAGCTATTTCATTTTTGTACATTTGAGCCCATTCAACGATCTAATCAAGCGCAAAAAAGAAACTATAATACTAGCATCAAGTTTGACTTTTGTCGACTAAAAAGAGAAATCGCTGCACCTGAAAAGTGACTTTTAATTGGCACAACTCGTAATTAGTATTTTTCTTTTCTCTCCGAGATGCCGCGGGTGGGAAACGCGCTGCCTCAAGCGCACTCGTCTACAATCTGCTTTTATGCGCACATGTAAGTACATACCTACACAAGCATATAGGTATGTGAGTGCGCTCGGGCAGGTAACTCCGTAGTCCGCACTCGAGTTACTTATACGACGCTATGAAAAGCAGCGGCGATCCGTTGGCTAACTCGGCGGCGCCGAGTCGGCGCGTTGCGCATAGGACTTTGACCTCTTGAAAAAAATTTTGGTACCAACCGGTCTTTGTAAAAGTTATCGCTAAAGTAAAATATTGGTTGATGAGAAAGTAAAGTTCTCTCATGTTTTGTGTATAAAACGAAAATTCTCGCACACCCATTTCAACATATGTATAGCACGGTCGTCCCTCAGGCTTCTTCTACATTGGACAGATACTTGCCTTCGGAGCGCTCCCGCGCTCCTTGATAAATCGGCGTTGATAAAAATGTATGCAGATTCATTTTGTTATTTTCAAAATCTCAGAATGGCCTTTCGTACGATTATTCTCAAGGTTACCTACTTAAAGTTTAAAACATTTAAATAAAAAAGTATCGTCACAATAGTATGGCTTTAAAAAGAACTATATACATACATTTGCAAGTATGATAAAAACACTTCAGATTTAAATATAAATACATTTTCACGAGCCCTACGTTATCAGACATCTACAAAGGCATCTCAAAGACTCTCTTTATCGCAACTCTTACCCCTATCTTCGAAACCATCAAAAATCGATCCCACACGTATGACACGTCCCACTAATCCCTTTTTTTTCTCTAAACTTTACACACGCATCAAAATCTTCCCTTACTCACCGCCCCACCGATGAAAAAACTTTCCTACCACCCGCCCAGCACATCACCTATTCTTCGGAAGGTCAGTCTCCTAAACAAGTTTATATATATACCCCGTTGCGAAAAAAATGCTCTGCCGCGCAAGTTACATACCCACATTGACCCCCCACCCACATCGCGCGACTCCGCGCTTGCTCGAGCACAGTCGAGCGAGCGAGCAAGCAAGTCGCGCCACGGCGCCGTCACTCCGCGCGCGGTATTTCCATGATGGCGGTTGTGTTGCGGCCCGAGGAGGAGATGGGCACGTCGTCGTCGTCGCGTTCGTCGTAATCTTCTTCGTCCCGTGTGCCTTCGCGTGTGTGATATATTTATATACATAAATATATAACGTTAATACGAAGAGACAGAGAAGAATCTGTGTGTTTTTTTCTTCTCTGCCGTAGACATAGTGTGAGACTTTTTTCTATCGCCGTAGAGAATATATATGTATATACTATTGCAGCGTGCGTGTGTAGCGAGAAGAGTTCAAGATTAGCAGCATACATAATATATACCTATACATAGCTGTTCTTTACCAATCGAGCCTGAGAGTCAGTGTGCATGCACGGATACTTACGTACACGCATACGTACGTAAGCACGTAAGCGCGAGCGGCGCGTTGATACAAAGTTAGACGCGAGGAGGAAGGGAAAAAAGATACAAGAAGAGAAGAAGAAGAAGGCGAGAGAGAGAGAGAGAGGGAAGAGGTGAAGAAGCGAGATGCAGACGCAACAGCAGCAGCAGCACAGCCACCAGCAGATCGTCGCCGGCTCGAGCGTGATCCTCAAGATGAACGAGAGCGTCGTGCAGCAGCTGTCAACCGTAGGTGAGTGCACCACGCGCGCCGATGATGCGCTACCACTGCAACCGGCGATCGTGATGATCTCGCCGCCTCCACGCGGCACAAACACGCTCTGCAATTTGCACTGCGTGTTTTTCCAGAAGTCATATCATGCGCTCCCTGCATGGATAGGTTGAAGGTTTAAGTCGAGGAATGGCGGGATGAGCGTAGGGAGCAAAACATATGAGAGGGTATAAGTATACTATGGACGATGTTTACGTGTTTTGAATATAGGGTCAGTAGATAGGGTAAGGGTGGGTAGGACGAGGGAAAAACATATGAGGGTAATAAGAGTGAACGCAACACTTGAGATTGTATACAAGAGTAAAAATAGAAGGCATTGGGAGTTTTTTTTTTATGAAGAAACGTGAATAACGCAGACCGCAGTGTTGCTCAAATGCAGAAATTAAGTAATTCAATACTCGAATTTTGCAAGAGTTGAAATTTCATATTTCGAGCGTAATTTTGAAAGGTTAAAAATACAATCTCGGGGGGGGGATGTCGAACCGATAAAAAAGCAGGAATAGGGTTAGGTCTATCTCCACTCGCCTTATCACGCTCGGGCAATATCTCTGAGCAACAAGAAAACTTATCGATTTTACGGATAGAACTACTTAGCCAGTGACGGCAGTATTAGTAACTCTCTCGCTACTCAATTACTACCATACACGCACATACACACGCACAGGCATGTGCACACACATACACGCGCGATTCTAGGTTATCCACAGCCGTTCGCAGTAGAAAGACGTCCACGGCTAACCGGTGCGCACGCTACCTCCATCCCATATACCTACCTACCTTCGGAGAAAGCGTGTGTGTGTTTGTGTGCAGCATCGTGTGAGACGCGAAAAATACGAAAATACATCATCCACGCTTATAAAAAAACCCGAGAGTCTCTTGTTGCGAGGAAAAAATAAGCGAGAGACAGTATACGAGAGGGACGAAAACGAGCATTTTCATTGATCCGTGCTCCCACTCGCGTTTTAGCGCGCGCACACGCACACATACCGTGCCTCATTCGATCCGCGCGCGCGCGCGCGCCGTCGTCGTCGACGTCGACGAGGCGGCGGCGGGGACGTCGACGACGGTGAGGACGGTTATATATTTTCAAGGTTCGCGGTGCGCGCGAGGCGACGGCCTGACAACGGCGGTGAAGAAAGTGTGAGATGTCATCGCGCGGTATGGAGTTTCTTCTTTTTCTTTCCGCTTTATTTTTTCTCTCATGCGCATGAGGCCGAGTGTGAATTAGTGTGCACGTGAGAGTGAGTGAGCGAGTGAGTGAGAGTATGGTATACATGGGTATGGATGCGAAGTGTGGAGGTCATGTGGTGTCTGTTACTACTGCGGCGGGCTCTGACAGCTGGTGCCGCAGCCTGCTGCAGCGGACGACAGGCGTTGTTGTTTGGTATGGCTGCTCAGAAGAAGGGAGGGTATCAGGTTATGAGAAAGGAGGAGAGGAAAGGTGTTGTTCAGTATGTCCTCTTCGAGGGAACTGAATTCTTCGTAAATGTTTTTTACGTGTTGCTATCTGGAGCGCCTGTTTGCTTGGTTTTTCTGCTAATGTTGCCAGAACTGCTGCTTTGTTTTACTTTGCAAAATTGTTTGATCATGCAATACTGTCTGCAATACCTGTAAATAACACTGGTAGAGGAAAAAAGAATATATGAACGCTGTTGAAGCGTTCGGAGAAAACGTGCGCCTAATGACCCCTAATCGAATTGAAAGCCCTAATGCGCTCCCTTATCCCCTGGGGAGACTGAACTACCGTGGCAGTGTACCGAAGTCAAGCAATGACATGCGAGCTGCAGTTTTAGAAAATGGCAATCAATACTCCGGAATATACGTGCAAAAGCTCGTCTGCCCGCGCGCATGCAGCTGCTGCTCCAAAACATAACCTATACACGCGAGTGTGTCTGTCAATTATTCACTTGCACTGCGGCAGATCGCCGTACCGCGCCTACACACATGATTCAAAAGTCATTCCCAAATCGAATCAATTGCACTTAGAACACGGCGGTGTCGACGAACGTAATTTGCGCTAATTCGCCGTCTGAAATGACAGTTGTTGTCGCTCGGTGCGTTATGACTTGCGCTCGCGTAGACAACATCACGCATACCTATACGTACACTTGTATCTACATGCGCATAAATGATAGCGGGCACGAAACAATGGACTTTTCCGTGCGGAGGAAAAGCCGCCGGGATTTTTTTGTTTCGCTAAACATAGCCGTGGAGGTGTATACCGTACGATTTTACGCGCGTGAAACGCGATGTTAAAAATAAGTTACGACGGCGTCACGCGCGCGCACATGGACACGTGCTCCGTCGCCCTCGCACCTATCGTGTCACCCGCGGTTTTTTGCATGTGGAAAATTTTTTGCTCGCTCGGGAATGTGTTGATTCGTAGGTCGTCGCGGTAACATAATAAGGGATCGGATGGAGCATTCGTATTTTGTGTATAGTTTTGCGGAATGAAAAGGTTCTTAGAAGGACGGTTGATTGTACGCTGAAATTCTAGCTTGAAATGAGATTTGTGATCAAGGATGTAGGCGGTCACGTGACCATTATTAATTCTAATTAGCCGAGCACTGGCTGTGGTGGTCAATAAGTTGCCGACAAGGTGAAAGAAAGATTTTGAGATTCCGGTTGTTGATGAGAACTTTTTCGATTGTATCATGTACATTATGCTTATATGAATATTTTTATTTTAAATTGCTTTTACAAATGTTACGTTACACTTACGAAATTTAAAATTTTTGTAAAAGTGGTTTTAGTAATGTCGCTTGGTTTTTAATACATGCAAAATTATTGAAATTGCTTTAATGCCTTCCACCATGCAATATAGTACTTGTATATAGCATAAAATAAATCAAATTCAATCACGAGAAAATAATAGGTTGACTATATATAGAGTATATAACATGAAAACCTCTACAGTTCCGGAATAAAAAATCAATAAGGCTTTTCTCATAAAAACGTATGTTCCAATCATAAATTACAATCGTTCCCACACCTTCCATTAATTTTTTCACTCCATTTGTAAACAACAAAAGCAAACATCCTATACTCTGCTAATCCACGGCGAGAAAGCTTTACACTTATTATACCATTATTCTAGAATTCCGATACAGCCCAAATCGAGCTAAAGCGACTCCTCTCCCCTCGTCTATAGAGACTGACACATCAGCGAGTTCCGAAAATTCGAGAAAAGCGACGACGAATTGTGCCACACACGCACGCGTGATAAGTAAAAGCGGTCTCTCGAAGGTCATTATCGCAGCGAGCTTCCAATCGGGAGGTTTTATATATACATGGTGCGAGCGTTTTCACCGTATCTCACGTTTGCCATCCGCGGGAATCGTTTAATAATAAAGTAGCGCGTTGGACAAATACGTGAAGTGTTTACCGAGCGATTGCAAAATTACAATCAAGATTTGACTTTTTCTGCAGCTTCGTCGGTCATTCTAAAGTCGCCAGACAGTCTAAGAATACTTTTCTCGGAAGTACACAACACACTGCTGAAAAAAAAAAATTGTGTATCTCGGTATAGAGGGGATTCGATAATACGTCAAGTATAAACATATATTTTTCGTGTTGCACAATGTTGCGCTTATAGAGAGCGCTCGTGCGTCCGCGCACGATTTCGCATGCAAAAGAGCAGCAGCAGCCGCGCGCGGAATTATGCAACCAATCAACAAATAAATTCTACCCTGTAAATCGGGTACTATATGTTAACGTGATTCACATGTACTAACGGAAACCGCAAAAATTCGGCGAATAATGTAGAGGCCATCAGTCGATGTATAATTGGACGGTCCGATAAAACAATTGCGCGTGCGGACGCAACGAATCAGTCGGCGAATCGTATATCTGCGCGAGTGCAAAAAACAGAGAGAGCGCGATGACTCGTACGTTGGTGAAATAAAAGAGGCGGGAGACTTTCGAGAAAACTTTCCGGGGTGGAGGACACGCGCGCTTCATAAAAGCTTGCGCGTTGCTCGGAATCTTTATGCGGAGGTTTCCTGTAGTTTGGGCAAATGATTATTTTTGTTTAAATTTATCCGCTTTGAAAGAGAATGAAATAAGTAAGACGTGATGTTTGGGGTGACGACAGTTTGGGAGTATAATGGAATAATTTGTAAATTTTGTCGGCACTCTAAAATGGATCGATGCATAATTTTTTTCTATTTTAACGATTTGACGGATGAGTATTATATGATAATGTGAAAGATTTTTATAGGCTTTCTTTATTTATAAACAGGCAAATAGTTTATATTACGTATAGTCTGCTTTCACTTTCTTAAGGGGCTTCTACAATTAAAATTTTCTTTTTTTTTTTTTATTCACCTAAAAAATAAAAATTTTAATCAGTAATTATATATACACACACACACACACACACACACACACACACACACACACACACACACACACACACACACACACACACACACACACACACACACACACACACACACACACACACACACACACACACACACAAATATAGTTTATTTTTGATGAAATAGGCTCTACCACGGGTCTGTAAACCCATTTGATCCAAAGATATTGAGATTTTAAAATTTGTATCCTGCCGTAACCTACAGATTGAACCATTTGATTTTTTAATTATTTGATTTTAATTTTTTAAAAATTCCTTCCAAATGGTGGATTTTAAATCAAATTTTTTACTTTAAAAATGTTAATTGGAAAAATTAAGGAATGCGAATAGCTTCAGTCAAAGGAGATATAAAAATCAAAGATTTTGGCCCGTATCCCATTATAAAATATCAAATGGTTCAATCTGTAGGTTACGGCTGGATACAAATTTTAAAATCTCAATATTTTTTAATCAAATGAGTTTACAGACCTCTGGTAGGGCCTATTTCCTCAAAAATAAACTATATTTGTGTGTGTGTGTGTGTGTGTGTGTGTGTGTGTGTGTGTGTGTGTGTATATATATAACAATGGTAATTGGTATATTTGAAGAGACATCAACGTATAGATCGGTACTTTTGAAGAGATGTCGGCATTTTGAAGAGACTCTTCAAATTTCTCAAAGCAAGAATCGCGACTTTTGAGGAGAAATCTATACCCCCTTTCCCAGAGTCGGTAACCTGAGGGTCATTATTTCTTTAGTCACATTGTCCGAACTCTGAGCGAAAGGTTCACATCTCCTCAAAAGTACCAATTTACACACACACACACACACACACACACACACACACACACACACACACACACACACACACACACACACACACACACACACACACACACACACACACACACACACACACACACACACACACACACACATCATTACTTATCAACATTTTTATTTTTTAGTTGAATAAAAAAAAAAATTTAACTGTAGTACCCCCTAATTAAATTATAAAAATAACAATGGAATTGATAAGAAATGACAGCCAAGAAACAGCCAAAAATTCCGATTTTCTATTAGGTAAGGCAGTTATTAAACGAAGAGTTTTAAAAATCGAATTATGCTCGGCATATTTTTAAAATAATGAATGCACATGATTATTAGCATTTCAACATTCAAGTGTCTGCATTTATTTTAAATACAATAAATAATGAAAGTTATTTCAGTATTTTAAGCAATTGTTTATACTAGCAAAGTTAATTTTAAAAACAAATTTATAACGTATGAATAAATAAGAGGTTGAGTAGGCAATCCTTTGAGTTTATTAAGATACAAATAAATAATCGATTTTTTTCAATAAGATAATGTACAAAGCTTCATTTCATACACAAAAGGTATTTCAAATAACAAGCTCTTATTTATTAATTACTTCTGAGAAGTATAGAATTAAAAATTTTTACTCAAATCAGTGTAAATGATAAAATATTTATATATAAATATAGGAGTCGATGGAAAAAGTATATATAGAAAATACAACAAACTCAATTTTATAAAAAAATTTTTTTAGTAATTTATTTTAAAATATAATTGTTTCTTGTTTAATATACTCTAACCATATAACCTTTTCGCTCAGCGTTTTCATATAGCGGAAACATCGGAGCATTCCATCTATATGTAGTATTCTGTTTTACCGGCAATACATACTGCATGTGTGTGCACAAATGCTAAACTCATCTGTCCTATACCACGTGTAATGTTGCGGAACGAAAAAAATAGACCATTGACGTAATTAGTTAAATCACTCTATTTATAATCGAATTAAGAGTTTTTCCTAGTTTATCCGTTTTATTTATTTATATAGATATTTATATAGCTATAACAACATAAAATTCTTCCTTGTCTCCAATAAAGCACATCATTAAAAGAGTCCCTATATAATTTCATAAAAACGTTACCCCCCCCCCCCCCCTCGAACTATCGGCAAAAGTTTCTGCACAATTTGCACACAAGTTATAATTAGTCATTATTACATTGTCAAAAGTTCAAGTCTATACTGCGGTCGAGTGCAGCACCGCGCAGAGCGAGATGAAGAGTGGAGGAGCCGCATAAATAGCGCTATACACGGGCTGACGTCATGCGGAAATGGCGCGCAAACGATTGCATTTCAAACGCTCTCGTGTTTTAAACGCTAATTACGGTAAAAGTGAACGTTAAAATATTTAACAAAATTCCGTTTTCCCCTTTATTTATTCGTCCCAGTCGCGTTGCGAAAGCCGTGTATAACGTCAAAGTGGAGCGTTAAATAATGTTCGCAGAGCATTTTTCAAAATAATTCCCCGCCGCTTGCATAAGCTCCCAAATGACCGCTGTTTTTTGTATACACGCTAGTTTTGCAAAGTAACCATTGTAGCGTGTAACTGTATGCATACATACACCTACACAGGCGGTGGGCAATAAAACTCTCCACTTCTTAGCCACGTCTCTTTGGCATTAGAAAGGCCGTAACGGCAATACCCGCGTGCATTACGTAAATCTGAGTCACATTCGTGAACGCAGTCGCGTGTGTGATGTCAAAACAACAACGCCGCTATTTATTCCCAATAACTATAACTCTCTCTCGCTCGCTCGCAATCTTCTTCGATTGTGCTCTGCCCGCGCGGAATCTTCAAATCCCGTCATTTAGCAACGAGTCCGCACGGGCTCGCACGTATATACTTTCTAAACTTTCCATCGCGTTCGCGCTGCACCTCGCTCTCTGTGACGAGAGGGGGAGGGGAAGAAAAAAAAATCATCGCTGCGCTGCACTGCCACGATCAAAACTATCGAATTCCTTCGTCGCTGCGGTATCCTTCGTTGTTATATGTATATATATACATCTTTCGTGTTATGGCCTCTATACATATACTCCGCAAGGAGAGCGAGAAAAACGCGCCTGGCTTCCTCTCTTCTCTCCTGAAAAGAGCGAGCGCAACGCAAGGCGTCGGCACAATGTGCCGTGCGCTGGTGCGCACATTGTGAGAGCCAGCAGAGTCCCGGCCTTCCCCTCCTCTCTGTGTGCGTGTGTAAGTATATATGTGTATCGCGAGCGTCTATCCGTCTCGCTCCGTAGTCCGCCCCGTTTACGTTATACGGTGCGCAAGCCGCTCTGGTGTGTAAGCACAGAGAGTAACGGCAGCCGCGGTATTATGGTCGATTAATGCTGGCGCATTGATTTTGTCTGCGCGCGAATGAAGTCAGTTGATGCTGAAGGCGGAGAAAAAGGCGTTGATGAAAGGAGAAATGCTTGGTTGACATTTTTATCGTTCGATGTTTATTTCGGAGTCACGTTTATTTGATGTTGGTGCAAGTTGTGTATAGGTTTCGGTTGAAGAGAACAGTGTTTAGTTTTCCTTTTCTAGAAGTATGAAATTAATTTACTACTCTGATAAAAAACGTTCGTTTAGTAATCAGAGTAATTGTAGGAGGATTACACTGACAAAAAAATTTTGTAATTTTTATAATACTTATAGGAAAATTTACTATACTGTAGGGGAATCTCACCATAAGATGTTTTTAAGTTTAATAGTTTTTATAAAACGGTATAGTAATTTTTATACTTTCTCGAAAAATTTCAGAAAAAAAAAATTTTTCACCGATTTTATTCGTTTTATTAAGAATTTATTAAGAATAAACAGATCTGATTAAATTATATTAAATTTAAACGATGAAAATAGTACATTTCGACACTGGTGCGGTTTCTGGCACTTCCGCACTCGTTTCGAACGGTATTTTATACCACGAGCGCCGAAAAATCATACCAAAGTTGTGATTTTGAGGTTAGAGTGGTATAAAAAATCTTTCCGGAATGGGGAATCAAACCTGGGCCTTCGAATTGACAAGCGATCTTCTTTACCATTTGCGCCGTTGACGAACACTTACAATGCTAAGATTCGAATCGTCTACATATGTTACAGTATAACAATACTTATAAAAGTGAATTATTATTATCAAACTCTAAAAAAAAATTAGATATTAATCTATAGATAATTATCTAAGTGTTGATCAAAGTAATTAATGAGAAAACTTATCTATACTATATCTAAAGCAAGTTTTCTTCAACAAAATTACAGGTTAGAATGAGTCGGCACGATGTTCTGTTGTTTTGATGGTAGCGCGCATGCGCAGTGCAGTGGGTACTCCTAAAATTACTATACTGTACAGGAAAAATTTTTATCCAGTATAATAAAATTTACTAGTTTTCTAAGTAAAATTTATATTAAAGTTTTGTAAAATTTATGAAATCTAATTTTTATCATGCTGTTTAGTAATTTTTTCTACTTTTGTATAATAACTTTTATTAACTTTCTAGTAATTTTTTCATACTTTTAGTGTAAAAGTTATTAGGGCACCTCTACATGTAGTCTGGCGTTCTTGAGAATGGCAGTCTAACTCTATGAGAGTGAGAAGGATAGCGCACATTTGAAAATTGTCTGTCTCTATTGCTCTCACAAAGTATGCCAGTCTGCCATTCTCGAGAACGCTAGACTGCATGTAGAGGTGCCCTTAGAATTTTAGTAAATATATCACTTGTGCGATCTTGTGGTAGGATTCTCCGTACAGTATAGTAATTTTTCCTATAAGTATTGTAAAAATTCTAAAACTTTTTTCTCAGTGTAGCAGATGATAAACGGATATTTTCAATTTTATAATAAGTCATTCATGAAAAGTATTTAAACATGTTTTATAAGTAGTTTTTAAATATAATTATAAGAACGAAAATAATTAAAATAAGAAATTCATCAGAATAAAATTAAATTACTTAACTAATACGATTAACGCCATATAAAGTTCACTGAAAATTATAATTTACTTAATTAAGCAATTAACATCATAAAGTTATAAAATTTTACATTCCATAAACTATCCATGAATTCATTTAAAAGCGCAAAAATGACATTTCCTTTAATTTTCATCATTTAATTTATCTATACAAACCATCACCTACATTAAAGAAAATGAGCCAAAACTGCATCCCCATCGATATAGAACAGCAGCTCCGAAAGTGTATTACAGCGCAATGCAGTCTAATAAACTTCCAAAATGACCCTGCTCCGAAAATCGAAAAAATACCTTCATCCGCACATCTCCCACTATATACATCATACAAAACTTCCGCTACTTCTTCACCGTCGCAAGCGTAAACGGGGCGAGCGCGCGGCTCTGTCTGTCTCCGTCGCACCCCCGGGCTTTCGCGTCGAGGCCCGATGGAATATTCCACTGGCTCTCGCTCCATCTGCGCGCTGTGCTGCCGACGAGCGCAGAGCCCCGGCTGTATATGTGCGCGTGCTAGAGAGCGAGAGAGAAAATATATATATACGTGTGTATAGATATACAATAGGGGCAGCCCTTCGTTTTGTGCCCTGACTCTCGGCGCGCGCAGTGCCGTGCGAACGGAGCCTCGGCGCCCCGCAATGCCGTCGACTTTTTTTCGGGGGGCCGAGAGAGAGAGAGAGAGAGAAAGAGACAGAGAGACTGCCGCGAGGGACCGTGCGCCGAGCGTGAATACCAGTTGCGCGAGACATTCCTGTTTCGAGGGGGCTGCTGCTCGGTGTACCGGTTAGAACTTTCCGGATTTTCATTTTTTTTTTTCTGAAAGGGGGAGTCTAAGATGTATGATACTTAACTGTATTGACGTATTGACAGATTTTATGAGACAGGTGTTATGAGTGAAATTTCGGTCGGACTGTATTGTTTTGATGAAATTAAGAGTTTTCAGGGCCACGGGAAGTTTTTTCAGATTTATTTTGAAAAATCGAGAGCGAAATTTATTTTACGGATGAATTGTGTAATGGTTATTTCTTCTTGCATTTGTTTGTATGTAAATTGGTCGGCATGGTATTCAAGGATTACAGATAATCTGATTTGCCTATATATAGGATTACTACATAGTACATAACGCCGCTGTCTATTATTATCATTACATTCACGTGAAAAGCCATGTGAAACTAAAAGCCTTTAATACTGTAGAAGTAAACACAGGAATTATGCAATGACAGTTTTTTTCATAATAATGTTTCAGCGTAATAAACATTATGATTTCTATTTTTAAATTTCATTACACATATACTAATAATTTTCATTCTGTCAATTACATTATAGAAGTTAAACACGAATTTAGTCAGTTTTAAATATTTAAAGAATGCTATTACTTTATTAAAATTTTAGAATATCTATAGAAATTACTTTTAGTATAAAAGTTCATTATATTTTAATATTATTTTACCGGGGCATTTTGCAGAAATATGCTAACGCTCAAAGTGCCTTCTGTTTTCCGATGCTTATTGATCAATAGCTTTGAGTCCAGAGAGAAATTTAATGTTCTGTATTAAATCTTATACAATTAAATTCACAAGATTTTATTCAATTATAAGACTGAAATACCGCGAGAAAATTTATTGCAAAAGTATAGAAAAAAATCCATTTATTATTTCAGAGAATTTAATACAAATTCTTATTATAATTTCTCTGTAATTTTCCTACATGTGGCACCTATAAAAGCGCGTTATTAAATTAGACATCAACCCAGAAACTCGTAATTGATTAACTTATTTAATTCGCTCAGGCCGAAGTTGATAACGATTTCTTGCACTGGCCGAGTTGAGAACAGCGCACAAAAGTTTATTCCACTCTCTGCGTTTTAGCATGTGCTTTTTACATAAACTACACTTTCTATTCAAGTCTCCTGCTAATTAACCGTTAACCGAAAATAATTTAATTTTATTATTGCAACAACAGCATACTTCCAATTTCATTTCGAATCTCTCGACTTTCCACGAGCTGCTATGCACCAGCTCCCCTAATCATTCATTATGCACCGTTCGCATAATCTCGGCTATACTTATTTCAACCCATCGGCCATCCGTTATCGATTGTTATTAACCATCACATCGTTACCTCGTCGCGCGCAGTAAATGGATTTATCACCCACAACAACGAAGTGCTCCGAAATATTCGGCGACTCCGTGCGCGCCGCCTCCCACAGCTCTTACACCGTAACTAAACACCGGGAACAAAGGGAGATAGAGACAGAGAGAAAGAATGAAAGAGCGGAAATTTTCATATATATTCCATGCGGGGGGAAAAGACGCTACACCTACGTCGAGTTCTCGGGTCTCCCTTTGCCGCGCTGCAGCAGCGGCATGGAAAAAACCATCGAAGCCCACGAGAGGGAGAGAAAGAGAGAGTAGTGACGAGCTGTAGGTATACGAGGAAGAAGCCTATACAACACCGGTAAAATTATGTCACACTCCGTGCTCGCTTTTAATATTTATTATTACAATATATATGTTTTATTATATGTCCACGGTACGCGTTGTGCACGTGTCGTCCGTGTTTTTGTTTTCGAAGTGTTTGGTTTTTTTTGTTATTCTCTCGATTGTATCGTCTGACCTTGGGCATCTGCCTGAATTCGTTACGAAAATTGTTATTCGCCGATTGCGATATCAATGCGCGACCCGAGAGATAAGGCGCGCCGATATACTTGAGTGTACTTAGGTACGCCGATATACTTGAGTATATTATTTCTCGTAACGTGGATTTGAAATATTTTTTCACGCGGTGAATGAGGCTTCTGTGTTTTTCACAGCACGGCGGGAATGGAATATTTGTTTTATGAATTCATTTGTACTGCGTAATTTGAATTCATACGTATTGCGGTTTTCTTAGTAATTATATGTGCATCGGTAAAATAATGAATATGAAATGCAGTATACCTATAGATATGAATAGCTTAAGGTCGCATCAAATGTTTTTAAAAATAGAAAGCAACAGAGGTTAGTTTTTGGGAAATTTGAATCTAGCTGGCAAAAGTTCAGTGTTTTTTTTCCATGGCCGAAACAGAGCCGTCATGAGAATTAGAAAGGAGAAATTGTTCTTCAAAACAGTCTCCCTATACCGACGCGCTATCGCAGCCGCGCGTTACTTTTAAGCGCTTGATATATTTTAGTCAGTCACAGGAAGCGACTTGTCGGAAATTTTCCACTGACTAAGAACAAAATTACTTAATAACATATCACTTTGTAGTAGAATTGAAAAAAAAACCGTTGTAGTTAAAAATCGTGGAACAAAAATCTTTAAAAGATTTTCACTGGTAGTTGAAATTATTGAAATAAACGTTTCGAATAATTGTAGATTCGTGATGGTTGATTCGCAATTCGTTGAATTTTCAAAGACCGCTGCATTAACATTCATGCATCATACGATATTTTGCAAGAATAATGTACAAGAACACCGTTCAAGAAACCGCTGCCAATTCATTGGCACGTAGCTTCCTCAAACTTGATTTACTGATTCCTTTAATTAATTTTTACTTCCAATATTTAAAATTTCATACTTTATTTTGTACGATGTAAACGGCTTAAAATCGTTTTTATAAGTCTAACAACTCGTCAGGAGTTGATTTTACACGAGAATATTAAATAGTAAAATTTTTTCTTTTAATATTATCCACAACTTTTGTATTTAACATTTTCGTGTAAAATCAAATCCAATCAAGTTATAGCCAAAAATCGCCCATTTTATTTATAACTCCTCAAATATTTTAAATATAAAAGTTGTCGATAATATTGACATAAAACTTTTTCCCATTTAACATATTTCTGTTAAGTTAAATCCTATCAAGTTATATAAAAAAAATAAGAAGGTTCTACTTTATTTTTACTCTTTCATACATAGAGCCATCCTCAATACATTTTAAAAAAAAGGATGCCAATTGCTTGATGCCAGATCTCTATACTCATTTTTTTTGTATGATCCTCATTGGCTCGATTCCTTTACGACGACAAACGAGCGGCAGCGCATGCGCTTGGGCATACGCGTACCTACACAACACACACGGGGCCCTTTCTACATATGTGTGTTCTGTCTGTTCTAGTGTTCTAGACAACTTCTCTCTATGTCTGTCTCTGTATTACATAAACGGAACAGATCCTATCTGTCTTTGTCGGGAACACACGGAACACACAGAACACACATACTTATGTAGAAAGGCCCCAGGACACGAGCTGACGGACAAGGCCGCAAGGCCAAAAGTGTCGCCGCAATTGAGTCTCTGAGTCAATGCTATAAGTATTAGAAAATATTAATATTTTAATTCTCTTTCAAATGCTACCCATCACATTCAGATACATAGAGCCATCCTCAATACATTTAAAAAAAATTGGGAAAATTTTATGGAAAATATTAACTTGAAATTTTTTTAAATATCTTTGAAATTTAAGGACCAATCATTTTGCCCGAATAACTCGACCGAAAACTATCCAAAATCCACCTCTACGAGGAATTTTGAAGCGCTTAAGTCAATTTTTACTCCCGCAATAGTTGGACATACCAAACTCATTTTTTCATTTTTCAATGTTTACGTTTTTATTAATAACAAAAGAACCGTAATAGCTAGACAAATAATTTTTTTTAGAAAATATAGGTCTTGAAATTCTCTTTCGAATGCCGCCCACCCGATTCAAATACATAAAGCCGTTCTCGAGAAATTACGATTTAAAAAAAAGTGAAAAAAATTTTAACCTCAAATATCTCCGAACTTTATGGATCAATTCTTTTGCCCAAAGAACTCAATCGATTGTGATCCAAAATCTACAACTAAAAAAACTTTCAAACTGATTAAGGCAATTTTACTCTAGTTATTGAACGACAAAAAAAAAAACACTTTTTTTATAAATTATTTTTTTCTCCAAAAATAATGAATAAAAAAACCTAAAAATTTAGTAAGTTATAGTACTCAGTATTCTTTATAACCAAAAAATATTCATGTTAATATCTTTTTTAATTTTGAAATATAACCTATTTACTAAAAATGACGTTTTCATGAATAACTTATGACGAAATATAGCTAACGGCTTTTTTTTTTTTTTTTTTTAAATTGTAGAAAATTTTATTCTGCATACAGAGAATTTATCGTATATAAATAATATTTGTTCTAAATATAAAAAAAAATTGAAAATAAAAATTTTGAAAATTTAAAAATGGCGATAAAAAACAAAAAAATTGATTTTGACAAAAATAAAATATTGACCCCAATTGTTGAAGCAAAATCTGAAAAAATGATCACTCTCTCGTTAAAATCGGTTGAGTAGATCATGAGATATCAGAGTATACGGACATACATACACACACACACACACACACACACACACACACACACACACACACACACACACACACACACACATCCATACGGACATTTTCTAAAAATGGTGTATTTCGATTCCAAATTTTCTATACAACATTCCTAAGACATTATCTCACAAACTTTTTTTTTTACTATCACAAAGCTTCCTCTAGGAGGAAGCAATAGAATACATAACTAACAAAAGAACATTCAAGAATCCACAGATTGTTCTAAAATATACATGAATTTTTGATCACGATATAACAGACTTACAGATTTCCACCAGTCATATAATAAATCGTATAATAAAAATATGAAAAAATTCACTTTCTAAATAATTTCTTAATGAAATTTAATACTTAGCATCAAGTGGAATTAAACAACCTGTGTAAACCTATACCAATGGTACCATCTTAAAGATGTAGTACTGGCTATAAGGTCCCTGCCAAATGTTTGTGAATTCGATAAACTGCAATAATTAATTGTATGCGATAATTGACCAAATTTAAGTTCTTGTGGGTGATTCAGGAGTGTAATATGAATATAATAATCTTTGAAAACTGCATATCGAATAAAAATTGACAAAGTTCTACTATTTTTTATAGTTACAAAAACCGAGTCATTAAGTAAATTTTTAATACTGAAAACGACAAAGTGCCAAACTTTTAATTTTCATTCGATTTTTAATTTCTAAAGCTTATAATATTCTTTTCATGATTTGTAATCGATCGCGAGCATTGAAAATCGTCTATATTCTACATAATTTGTTATTGCAGTTTATTTCTCGTACAGTCCCTGCCAAAAGTTAAGTGACTAATATTAAAACAACAATAACAAATTATGTAGGATATAGACGATTTTCAATGCTCGCGATCGATTACAAATCATGACAAGAATATTATAAGCTTTAGAAATTAAAAATCGAATGAAAATTAAAAGTTTGCCACTTTGCCGTTTTCAGTATTAAAAATTTACTTAATGATTCGGGTTTTGTAACTATAAAAAATAGCAGAACTTTGTAAATTTTCAAAGCTTATTATATTCGTATTATACTCCTGAATCACCCACAAGAACTTAAATTTGGTTAATTATTGCATATAATTAATTATTGCAGTTTATCGAATTCACAAACTTTTGGCAGAGACCTTATAGCCAGTACATCCTTAACGGTTTCCATTTAGCGATGCAATAAATACAATCAATTAACTGTCAAACATTGAAAAATTACTTCCCGAATACGTGTTGATCACACGCTTATATCTAATCAAACATTTCTCTGAATTCTATTAATTTCGCTTCGCTTGTAAACTATATACACACATCTTATGCAATTATCTCATGGCGCTGTAGCACAGGCTAATTGAAATTCAAATACACGTACGGCGAGTCTTTAGAACCAAGTCGTGGAAGGAAAAGAAAGAATTGCCTGTGCGAGCGTAATTTGCAGCACACTGCGAGTTTCAGGTTCAACGTATCTCCAGGCTCTCTCCCTCTCCGAGAAAAAACATTGCACCTATTTGCACTTTAAAAAGAACTACGAACGATGTTCCTGGCGCACGAGGGAAAGTTTACTCTATAGCCAATAAATTACCATACGTAATTTGTTTACGAACGCCGTCGCAGCATTAGTCATTTTCATAATAATGGTGTAACTGTTGTCTAAAATAAAGAGACTGCTTGTACGGAGAAATAATACGCAGTGTCATCAGTCTGATAATTTTCGAGCGGTTCGGAGTCGCGCGTTAAAAAGAACACGAGTGATATGCACTCGCATTCGTATCACATATTATACGTCCGTGCAGCACACGTGCACCGGCTGGTGCACTCTGCATGCCTTAATATAAACATTTTTACGTTATCAATGATAAGATTTTATTGTGTGCAGCGGAAAGGCGGTGATAAATTTAATTCCTTCCTAAAAGAAATGCGCGCGCGCTGAAAAGTTTTAGTCTAGGTGGGTGAACGTACAAGTTCTTAAACTACTTTTTCTGCGCGTAGTATTTTTACGTTAATTGGCTCTTGTCTGTCAACTTTACAGCAGGTATTTCTTTTTTAAGTCTGGCTTTTAACGCTTTCTAAGAATATAAACAACAGAAATCGACGTTCTTCTGTAGGCCAATATTCATGTTTAAAGACGCGTAACACTTTTACAATTAAGTTATGTTTTTATTACTCTTATTTGTTGCGATACCGTTTCGAGAGTCTTCGTTATTTTTGTACTGTTTTAAAAGTATATATTTGTAGAATTGAAATGTGGTAATTGTCCCAATTTTTCCATACTTCACTGATTGTAGATAATATGATTCACCACTTCCTCATGAAACCACAAGTAGAACGTTCTATAGTTATTATGTTTTTATTATGATTGCACCAATTTTTCGAAAATAAAGAGGAACTTGCATCATGAACCATAAATTTTCTATCCCAATATGAATATTTCATACGCGGCAAAAAACTCATCCTCAAAAATAAACCAAACCCATGGACGCTCAACTAACGAATCATTCACGGCGATTACCCCTCGGTGTGTGTGTGTGTGTATATCTACACACACACACACATTTTATAAAGTCCGTTTTTTTATATATAGGGGTTTATCGAGCCCGATTTTGATTATGCAGCCCGGGCTTCATAATATTTCTAAATATAGGGGTTTATGCGGCCCGACCTAGAGTCTATAACCCCAGGGTCCATTATTTCTTTAGTCACTTGCCATAGGGAACTCTGGGCTATAGGTACTAATATACAGTCTTGGGCTACATAAACCCCGATAAGTGTGTGTGTGTGTGTGTGTGTGTGTGTGTGTGTGTGTGTGTGTGTGTGTGTGTGTGTGTGTGTGTGTGTGTGTGTGTGTGTGTGTGTGTGTGTGTGTGTGTGTGTGTGTGTGTGTGTGTGTGTGTGTGTGTGTGTGTGTGTGTGTGTGTGTGTGTGTGTGTGTGTGTGTGTGTGTAGTATGACTTAATTTTTACAGATTTTTCAGCAAATTTATTTCATATAAAAAAATAGAGAACAACGAACTTAATCTTGGAAATATTGTCCATCGTTTTCTATGACCTTTCGCCATCTCTCAGGTAACAGACGAATGCCGGCGCGAAAGAAACTTGCAGTCTTCGGGGCGATAAAGTTATCGACCAATTTACGCACATCGTCTAGCGTTTTGAACTGTTTATCAACTAAGGCGTGCTGCCAGGACCGAAACAAATGGTAGTCGGATGGGGCCAAGTCTAGTGAATATGCCGCGTGCGGGAGAACTTCCCATCCCAAGTTCAAGAGGGTCTTCTGAGTCGCGCGAGCAACGTGAGGTCGAACGTTGTCATGCAGCAGTATGACTTGCCTGCTTCCTTGCCCAGTAAATGGCCTTTTCTGATTAAGTTCTTCGCTCAGTTTGTTCAATTGTCGGCTGTAGCGTTCCACAGTCACCGTCTGACCAGTTTTCAGGAGTTCGTAATAAAGCACACCCTTCATATCCCACCAAATACACAGGAGAATCTTCTTTAAGTAGATGTTCTGTTTCGGCGTCGATGTACTGGGTTGCTCGGAATCTACCCACGACTTTTTACATTTGGGATTCTCGTAAAAAATATACTTTATACCACTCTAACCTCAAAATCACAACTTTGATATGATTTTTCGGCGCTCGTGGTATAAAATACCGTTCGAAACTAGTGCGTAAGTCACACCACCTAAATAATCGACTTCCCCACCCGTGTCGAAATGTACTATTTCGTCACCGGTCACAATTTTCCACAAGAAGTCCTTTTTTGTTGCCGGGCATGTAGTGAAAGGCACGTGTTCATACGTTGACCTAGGTTATGTTCGGTCAACACATGTGGGACCCACCTTCCAAGTTTTTGAATTTTTCCCATTTGGTGCAAACCCTTGGAAATAGCTGTTTGGGTGACTCCTAGCTGAGCTGCAAGCTCTTGTTGCATTTGCATTGAGTCTTCATCCAGTAGGGTTTGCAATTCCGCGTCTTCAAACTTTCGAGGCTGTCCAGAGCGTGGCTGGTCACTGAGATCGAAATCACCACTTCTAAAACGTTTGTACCAATAATTACACGTTTCGTAAGATACAACGTCGGCACCGAGAACACTATACAAATTGATTCCCGTGCTTTAGAAGCATTTTTGCGTTGTTAGAATTCGTATAGAATGCGGTTCCGAATGTACTATTTATCAGTTGCCATTGTAAACTCTGCTATTTTGAGACGTTATGTAACTCACGTAGACTTGTCGTTCGGTGTTCTGAAATCTCGCATCCGATTCTTTCAAAACCACAAAAGATCACGAAAATATTTATATTTTAAATCTAATTTAAGGTGATGTCGGAGCCACGCTGATTGGTTGAAAATTTCCTAACCTCAAAAACTTTATATCATAAATAAAAAAAAGTGTACAATCGTAAAGCACAAAAATACGGTGATCGCGTGTTCTTGTTATAATAAGGAATGTTTATAAATGTTATACAGCATTTAATAATTTTTAGTTAAACCAAACAATGGGAAATACGAGGCGAGGTGAGGATGACGTTTCACATAGAAAATTGTAAGATGACCGTCACTTTTACGTAATTCCACGCGTCAATTTTAAGAATATTGCATTATATAAATTATTGAACATTTTGATTATTGAAAATGCTGTGATCCCGCGTTCTTTGCACGATAAAAAATCGTTAGCAACTTAATTTTCTGTATTACGAAGTAAATTTCGCGCGAACAATGGGAAATGCGGCTCGAGGTGGAGGTCACCATCGGTAAAGTTCGCTCCTACATCCCCTTAAGCTCGAAGAAAAAATCTAAAAATTAAGTCACACACAGACACACACACACACACACAGACACACACACACACACACACACACACACACACACACACACACACACACACACACACACACACACACACACACACACACACACACACACACACACACACACACACACACACACACACACACACACACACACACACACACACACACACACACACACACACACACACACATAATAAGCTATGCGTTACACGCGTGAACAAGTGTTCGCACGAGGCGGGAAAATCAAATTAGCCCAACGTCTTCGCAGCTTCGTAGTCTCTGCCAAGGTTTTGACGACACATATCGCGCGATTTCCGTACGTGTGTATATATATATACGCGCCGCTTTCCTCATCGCGCTTGTTCGCGTTATAGAGGAATCATATCGAGATTGGTTATTGTATGTAGGACTTTCTGTCTGACTTCCACTACGTAGTGGATGAAAGGGATAAGAATAACCGTGAGGCGATCGAATGTAGTTCAAATTAATTATCCCTGCGCGTCCGAGTCAATTAACCATATCGACGTCTCGATTATAGTTTCGATTATTCATTCGATTGTGTCTGTAGCCGACCGTGATAACTATCCGATACTTACATAGACGTCCTTTTATTTCTCGCTCAAAGTCAGGCATGAAAATAGGTACGAATGGAAGTATTGGCTTAATTTACGCGAAATACTGTAGGAATAGGATGTATAAAATCGAGTGAAACATATACCAAACGTTATTAAATTCTCTGCGCAACGTACTTTTTATCGGTAAAGGTCTTCGTTATCTGCATAAACAGATATAAAAATATTTTTATCGTAAAGAGCGATATCGTTGATGTTTCTATAAAGGCATTGTTATGTAGAATATTAAGTAAAGATATAAGTTTATTTAGGAATATGCAATTGAAAAGTGTATATAAAAAAAATTGTTACTTGTAAATTTTTTGAATTTACTTAATACTTACCCTATCATTTGTATTATTTTTCCGTTATGTCTTGAAATAATATCGGCTAATGAAATTTTCACAGTTAACAAAGGGATTTCTGCGAATGCTGAGAGTTATTTTTATGCGAAATATATAAAATGCATTATCAGGTTTTCGGAATTTCACGTCAGAATTGTTCGTTATATCAATGTATTAATATAAAATGTTTGAGTTTATTTTCGTGATTTAATATTAGAACTTATTCCAGATCTATTTTACACTATTATATGTAAGTAATACAAAATTCAACGCGAAGATGATATAACCTAAGCCGAGATATCGATCCTGCTAAGACAGGCAATCAAATTTTAACTATAGGTATCCATCCATAGACCTCAGAAGGTGTTAATAATGCACATAAATCTATCATAAAATATTAAATATAATTATGAAATCGATATTTTAATTCATTATTGGTCTGAAGTTTACAACGTTGCAATGCAACGAGAAATAAAAAAAAAATAATTTATTTTACTTCAAGTTTATACTAAGTAGATAATATTAATTTTACGTGTAGCTTTAGTGTTTTATAGTATAAAATAACTTTATAACAAAGATTTAGATAAAATTTCCATTGCTCAATAACTTTAATCAATCGTAAAAAATTATTTCGTTGTACTTCAACGATGCGAACTTCAGACCTATAATTCATTTATGTTTGTTTAAAGTATATTTATGGACAATACAAACAAAGCTTATCAAAATGAAACTTTTATGAAGTGATTTTGCGAAGTACGTGTACTGATAAAAATAAGATGTTAATAGAAATAAGTTATTAACAAAAAAATATTTTGAATAGTAAAACTATAGAAGAAACAATAACGAAGGACTTCTAAACAAACTTAAAGATGAGTTACTGTTTGATTCGTGTCTGCATTATTCTTTGCCTACTTGGTATATTCTGTGTTTTAGATTAACATTTCCTATTCTTCATATGTTTGTCGTAATCATAATTACCTCTTTCAAAACTGCATGCATAACATTGTCTATTTTAGGTATCTAATCTGGAATCATAGTACTTAAAATCGTAGAGTCGAAATCACATAGTTTTGAATGAATATATGATATTCTAAAACATGAAAATTGTGAATTATGTAGTTGTGTAACAAATTTTTTCATTTTTCAAATTTAATTGTCATTTCGATATTAGATTTTAAATCACTAAGTGTCAGTAATAAATAATATCTTTTAGATAAAAGTTAACAATGTTGAAAATTTATTTTAAAAATTATCACGAAGATTAACCAAGGAAACTTATTTCAAGTTTATCATATTCTGTAAATATTTCATAATCTTTTTGCTTTTTTTGTAAAGTACAACGCAAAAGATAAAACTCGATTACGCTAATTGTAATTTAAACAGTTGAAAACATGTAGTAAAAAAGGAAGGTGACTTTAAAAGAATCGAGTCATCGAAGTGGAATATTACTACCGACTACAATATGGTTTTGTGTAATACAATAATAACTTGATTTTTCCATTATTTTAAATCTTAAATGAATCATACTTATACGTAATATACTAATGGTCTTATACAATATGTCTCTATGTAGTCTACAGATAATAACAGCAAGAAATTAAATAATATTTACTCAAAATTAATTTCATCCTTGAATATCCTTCAATTCATTATACGAAAGTTATAAGTACAATAAGTCAACAACGCTCCTATTTATAACGAAAATAAATAAATTTAATTAATTTTACATTAGAAAATAACTTTATCGTATTTCAACTTCTCGAATCATTTTTAATCAACATCAAAGGCCCCCTTTGCCAAAACCCACACTTAAATTTTCATCTCGCCTTCCGCCGGCAAGAATACCCCGGATCCCGCGTGCCCGTGTGCGTTCACAAAAACCCTCGCTCCACCGCTTCACCCTCGGGCCTTCCCCATCGTTGATGTGATGGAAGCAAAAAAAAATTCATCGCGCACGCAGCCTCTAACTCTTCAAACGTCGACTGCACGCAGCCTTCTCTCTCTTTCCCTATATACATATACTGTCGCGAATCAATTGTACCCTCTCTCTCCCTTCTTATACACACATACAATACACATATAGTGTGCCGAAAAAAGACATATTCACATTAGAGAGAGGGTCCGCAGCACTCGCCTCGACGGGGGTACCAGTTTCCGCGACCTTCGTTCCTGCCTTCTCGTCGTAGCCATCGCACCGTTCGGCTTCTCTCTTTCTCCCCTCCCCTCCGTTCTCTCCTGCCGAATATCGTCGTCCTGTGCGGGATTGGGTGGGGGGGGGGGGGGGCTACGACGACGAGCCACGCCGCGGGAGCGAGATAGAGAGAGACGAAGAGTGAGCGAGAGAGAGGAAGAACAGAGACCGCGCGGGCAAGAGAGAACGGCTTGTGTTTAGTAGCGCAGAGAGTCCCCGCCACCGCGCGTATCTCTCTTCTCCAATCCCCACGCGAAAAACCGAGAGGAGTGCGTATATATGTGTGCCTGTCTTATCTGTGTGCGTACACAGCTCAGGCGACTGTGAGATTTTCCGGGTATAATATAGAAAAAGAGAGAGAGAGAGAGAGAGAGAGAGAGAGAGAGAGAGAGAGAGAGAGAGAGAGAGAGAGAGAGAGAGAGAGAGAGAGACCAAGACGACGACGACGACTGGTCGCGGTATATATATATATATAATACGTGTGCGCGCGGCGTTTTTCTTTGTTCGGAGTGCAGAGCGGCGCCTCAGTAGCACTGGGCGCGCGCAAGAGTGAGGTTAGGGGTGGTACATGCAAGAGTGAGAGCGAGACGGAGAGAGCGGCGTGCCGCCCCCGTATAGATTTGCATACGCATCACGCAGGCGCACACGCAGAGTGCGCTCGTACGTACACGTACACAGGGAGGAGGGTGGATTGTGTGTCGAGGGTGGATACTGGATATATATACATATATATATACATGCAGGCTCGAGTATGAGCGCACGCGTGATGGACTGCAAGAACGGCGCGGGCGGCGCGGGTGGCGGCGGCGGCCTTATGAAGACGACCGCCGGCGTCGTCAATCGCGTTGTCGAGGCCACGACGAATACTCTGCAGCAGCAGCAGCACGGGGACTGGCATCTGCACCACCAGCAACAGATACAGCAACACCATCAGCAGCAACAGCAGCTCCATCCGAACGGACAGAGCAACGGCCAGCAGAATTTGCTCGTCGTGTCGGAGGACACGCAGAGCAAGGAGCTGGTAGCCGTCCCCGACGAGCAGAACGTCAATGGCGTCAACGTCGTCCTCGACTCGTATTGTTCGTGTGCCTACTCCAATTTATAAATATATATATATATTTTTTTTCTCTTAGTCGCTTTGTTGTCAGTCGTCCATACGTACGCGGCGGTTACGTTTGCGCGCTCGCAGGAAAGGGAGGGGGATGATGCCGTTGGGGGTGGAATCGGTGGGAGGGATTCGCAGAGTCAGAGGTGGTTGTACCCCTAGGGGGGATGGCTTGAGAGATGATTTGGGCTGTTATTGATTGGGAGGACCGTGATTTCAATGATGAGGGAGTTTAATGGAAGATTCCTGGGCTGGGCTGCTCTGCTCTGGGCTTCTGTCACAAAGGGGATAATTATGGTTGTGATAAGGTGTGATATGGTGCTTTCTGTAGTTTTGGAGCACTGGAGCGTTAAGTGAAAAGATTGGGGATTGAGTGATTTAGTTTGTGCTGGGTGACCTCTGGAAAAATGACTATGATGTGGTTTTAATTGATAGTTGGGAGTAGCAATTGATAAATGACACTACCTTGTTTCATTGATCAATGACTGTGAGGGTGTATGGTTTTCCTTATTTCTTACAAATGGTAATAATTTATACTCGAGTGCAAAACATCCTACTCTGTGTTAGTACTATATTTATTCACAATTAGTAGCATCATTGTATAAAAACAATAATTTACTTATTATGTAAGTGTTGTTTCATTTTCAAGTGATTCAAATTGCAACATCTGCTTGAACATTGTAGGGCTTTGCATGATAAAGACAGGTGTCATCCTTATAAAATTAGATGTATATTACTCGAGGCTATAACTTGTTAATAACTATCTATAAAGATAGAGTTTAACCAAGAAATTTTTCTAGAAATGTGTCATCGTTTAACATTCTATTAAGTCTGTTGAGTTATCTCAATCTCTAGCATATTTAGAATTCATTATTTTTTGCAATCTCACTTACTTAATTTCCTGTAAAGTAATATTATAATCAAAGTAATAACTGTTAAATTTATCCAATTTTTCTAAATTATTTATACAAAACTGTATGCATATCTATTTGATATGTACAAAAATATAAAATATTTTGAAAACGGAGGCTCTCATGACATCCTATAGATTGTATTGAATCAAAGAAGTCAACATTGAATGAGTCATTGATCAATGAAAACAGAAATATTTTACTTTATACAAAACATTTTTAAAAATAGATTGGAAACTATTAATTCAATAATTTCCAATAAACCATACTATAAAAAAGATTTGTTAATTTATTAAATTTAGAGATATTTTTATAATTCTTATTTAGCATTGATAATTTTGAATTAAAAATTTCAAATATATAAAATTGAAAATATTTTTAGTGTTTTCATACAGCTTTAAATAACAATTTTGAATATTTCAGGGTTGCTCGAGCTTGCACATAGAGAGTACCAAGCGGGGGACTATGAAAATGCAGAAAGACATTGTATGCAGCTATGGAGACAAGAAACAAATAACACAGGGGTCCTACTACTACTTTCTTCGATACACTTTCAATGTCGTAGACTAGACAAGTGAGTATTACTCTAACGTCAAATTAAACTTGCACTAGAATAAAAAGAAAAATTATATTTGATTCAATAATTTGAACTTTTACAATTTCATTAAATTTATTTATGTTCTAAAAGTACCTGACGTAAAATTAGTCACCAATGCAAAGTCGAAACAAAGTCACATTGTATGTGATTGAATTTCGAAATAAAGAAAATGACACTGTTTATTTTCCGATGTAAACAAACAATCTACATACTACATTTTTCCACAGGTCAGCCCACTACAGTAGCTTAGCTATCAAACAGAATCCTTTGCTGGCTGAGGCTTACAGCAATTTGGGAAATGTTTACAAAGAGCGTGGACAACTCCAGGAAGCACTGGAAAATTACAGACATGCTGTGCGGTTAAAACCAGACTTTATAGACGGTTATATTAATCTCGCAGCAGCTTTAGTTGCAGCAGGAGACATGGAACAGGCTGTACAAGCATATGTTACTGCACTGCAGTACAACCCAGTGCGTAGAATTTCAAACTTTGCGATTGAAAATTCAAATGATGATATCAATAATGCTGCAGCAGGGTATAAGAAAGAATCAAAAACAATATTTGGAAACTGAATAATTTTAAGAAAAAAAATGAAACTTTAATTTTTTCAAAAATAACAAAATTAAACTTGTTTCTTCATGTGTCAGCTTTTGAGACATAATGCCATAACATGATAAAAAATTAACAAGAAATCCTCAAATTTATATTATAAAACTTTGCTCTCTTCAAATATATATTTTTAAAATCTTGTCAGTATTGGCCAATTAATGAAAAAACATTGACTGTTGATTTTCAGTAAACATTACATAATTTTACTTAATTGATTCTTTCCCAAAAAATGAATAACTTTATTATGTTGTAATTTAATTTAACTCATTCTGAGTACTTTTTTTCATTCATTCTTGGCATAAAGAGAAACGTGCGAACGTATTTAGATAAATTTATGTTACTCAATTTTGAAAGGATTTATAAAACAGCGTTTATTAATATTATCAATGTACAAATATTTTCATATTGCACTTAAATTTTTTACTTATTTTTAGATTTTATACTAAAACAAACTTCTTTTCAGGATTTGTATTGTGTAAGGAGTGATCTCGGTAATCTATTGAAAGCATTAGCGAGACTCGACGAAGCCAAGGTAAGTTGAACTCGATGCCATCATGCAAATTTAATAAATTCTCACATGAAACATTCTATGCATTCATGCCAAAAGTCAAAATCCTAACAGTTGTGCGGTAAAGTTGAATTTAGGACAATGAAAAAGCTATTGCAATTTTCAGCGTCAATCAAACTGTTCATCGATGAGAAGGTGTTAGTGCATATTATGCATGTGTATAAGCTAGCGTAGTTCTGAGGAATGTTTAGAGTATATGTTTGTTTTGACATAAGCACATGCAGAAAGCTACCTTTGTATACCATAATTTGCGCGCGGCGCGAGCTATCATCTGTCATCAAGTTTTGTAATTTTATGCCACATATACCCATAAATCTCTCCTTTCAGCATTGACTTTCTGATTACAGAAAAGTTATTCTACTATGGGTGATCTTCAATGTATTGCATTCGATATACGATCGTTTATAACTATTCTTTGCTGTTTAATATTGCTATTATGCTTTCATACCTTCATAATAACGGCTACAACGGATATCGCATGCAATACATCAATAAAGAAAAGGCCACAACTTTTACGAATTAAAAACAGAGCTCGCAAATTCTCTCAGAAAATTGGCCTTACTTTTTTGAATATTGTAACAGTGCACAGTTTTATTTTCAGTAAATGACAATATCATTAAAACTCAGATGCATAATGATTTTATAAAATTGTTCGATGATTAACAGTTTTTTTTTTAAATAATCATTACAATAAAAACAAAAATTTGAGAGATTGAGTAGCTATGAAAAATATTCCAAATTATCCTATACATCAGGACAATATCAAATTGTCAAGCTCTGCTTTGTATTATAACAGCTGTGACATTTTCTTGAGGTTTCGAAGCTGTCGAGAGCAAACGGCGGACAAACCACAAATGGCATTGCGGACAGCTTGCAGCAACGCCTCGCCCACTCCATTTTTAACCGAACGCGCGGGCCTTGCCGCAAGCTCTTCGAATTGTGGCTCTGCCGATCCTATTTGCAAGCTACATTTGTCTCTCTCTTTTGTGCGCATCCGCGTTCGCTCATTGTTACGTAAAAGCGTCAGATTTTTTCTCTGCCGAATGTACGTATAAATAGGATCGGCCGCGCGCTACTAGCTTTTAAGTTCACTTTTAAAACCCTTTCATTTCTCATTAACTTTTTTTTACAGCACCTTTTTCTTAAATCCTCCTTTGTTCCTATGGTTGTAGTTTCTCTCATGCTAAGTCCAATGCGTTAAAAAGCAATTGGCGCGAGACTGCTTGGCTATTGTAAATTTTGATGTTAAAATTTTGTTGGAACTCTGTATGTTATGTCATGTTTCAGAGTCCTCTATTGAGAGTTTGAATTTCGATTGATCCTTATAGTAATGAAAAAGTAAAGGACAAAAATGCACAGCTGTTAAAGCTTTTTGTTTGGACAGAAAAGTGATATGTTGAATACCATGTTTTGGATTAAACAATATTATTTTTTTAATAGTGATATCGTTAATAGAATAGTAAATTGAAAATTTTAAACAATGAAATCTTTTGGAGAATTAGATTATTTTAGTCAAGAAGTCTGCTTTGACGCGGAGTTGACGATTAAATGCGTTCACGCATTGTACTATCGCGTGCAATTGTCTGAAAACATTTCAACTTCAATTTGTAATGAAAAATTCCGACATCAAGATGTTATGATGTCACTTCGTCAAACAAAACAACATGTGAGCGCATTGTTTTCTCGACTTTACTTAGGATAAACGGTGGCGAGGGGAGTTTTCTGCTACTCTATAGGCATTCCTTAGAACTAGCTGGCTCGCATTAATTGCTACATTTTTTTCTTTTAATTTTTTTTCCAATCTCGTACAGCCACTAGCTTTTCAATCGAGCTAGAGTCTTTTCTTTTTTATTAGAGACACGCGTTCTTGAGTAACGTTGAAAGTTTTGCATTGACATTGTAATAGAATCGAGTCTAAATTTTGAGATATTATAAAGTTTTAATTTTATTATTCGCGCTCAAAGTAATACCTGAAACTTTCTTAAATGTTCGTTCAGACTCAATTTTGCAACTTTTAATTTGAAAAATTATACTTCTGAATTTAAAAGCTTTTAGCTTCTATTTAGAGGAGATTTTAGGAGTAGATTACACTGGATATTTTTCGCCTTTTAATTAAAAAGTTCCAAGCTGCAATTCATTTTCATAAAGCGTATCTACGTGAATATGATTGATCAGAGAATTTGCTTTAATTTTTCATCCTTAACTTTTTAGTTCAATTGATGTTAAAATAAGAAGGATTTATCGTTTGAAATTATTGCAGAAGTTAAAATTGTAACGAAAAAAATAATTTAAAAATCAAACTTGTGATCCAAAAGCTTTTTAAATAGTTTCATAGCATTCATTCTTAATGATAATCCAGTAAAAAAAATCGTAGCTGACTTGTTAACTCAGTGTAATCTACTTCTATGAAGTTGTTCTGTGAATCAAAGCTCCGAACACGAAAAGTTTTGATGCTTGGGTTCGGAGATGCAAGTTCTATGTCAAAAGACAAAATATTTTAACTGAAAAAATTTAAATCTTTTTCTAGTACTTCAAAAAAGCTCGAAGCTTTAAACGATCACGAAAGAGAGCAGTACGTAATGCGAATCAGATAATTAATTATCAAGTGACCAACGAGTCCTCTGGCTGTTTATGTGACGTGACCTAGGTATTTCAAAAAGATATAAATTTTGTTGAAAAATTCTCTTGTAAATGTAAACCTTAAGATGCTATAAAATGAGACAAAAACGAGAAAAAAAGAACAATGGGTTAACAACAAAAAAAAAGAAAGACAAGCAAAAAGAAGTGAACAGTGGTTAGTGTTGAGAGAAAAGAAAAGAGATTAACGCATCCTCTGTCTTATTGTCTCTGTGGAACCCCGGGATTGATCGACTCTAGGAGAACGGGGTGCCGAAGTGCGGAATCTCACACACGGGTTGCTTGCTTTCTCCAACCGGGTCGAACACACTCACAATCACGTATGCTGCGATGAGGTTTATCAATATGAGCACTCTGCGATCAGATATCTGTCTCTCAGATCAGTAAAGATTTATTATCGAGAGCTTACGAGCGGTACCTACTGTCAACCTACCGAAGGGTACTCTGAAGGTAAAGTAGTTCCCGAGGCCGGTCTCTAGAAAGCTCTGTTTCTCCCTCCCCTCTCCCTTTCCTCGTTGATCCTTACAGCAAGTCCTTTGCCGACGGCTATCCTTTCGCTCGCCTCTGTCGGTGATGAATCTGTGTCATGATAAATTTTGTTTCGGCTCTTACCATAGTGGGGCTTCGCTTCATCGATTCTCTCTGCCAAAGAGATACTTTGTCTTTCTTCAGAAAGTATATTTGGATCCTTTCTTAAAGTTTCGATTTTAATTAAAAGCAATAATATTCTACATGTATATAAATATTTTAGCAATTTCGTTTCATAAAGGTAAATCAATGTTGTTAAATGATACATTTTTAAATAGAAAATTAAGATATAATTTTAGAATATAAGAAGAAATTTTGCAAACTCATTAAATAAATCTTTTCACACTTTTCAACAAAATATACCATGAAAACTCTTTCTCACAACCAAAGATCAAATTTATTACAGATCGATTATCCTTAATTATCCACAAAAATAGACAAGTAGAGGCCGGCCGACCGACAAAAAACAGCCCTTTTTTTATCTATGTTTTAGGTACGGATTACACTGAACTTTTACAAATTGCAGCCCGCCTCTTGGCACGCGTTATACGAGCTCACGCAGGCGCCTCCTTGGGATCGTCATCATTTCTCCTCAATTATCAGTTTTATCCTCTCATTTACTAACAAATAGTTTCATTTATTTTTTAGACACTTATGAATTTTTTGTTTCAAATAGAAAAGCAATTGAGAGAAATACAAGCACGAACGCGCTGGAGAGTCGTTCAAGTCGATTGCTTGTTTTTTTTCTTCGGCGTGCGAGTCTTCAGCGCGGCGCTCGGTGACGGTTCTCCTATAGTGACGCGCCTCGCGTGTCTCATATATATTTATGTATATGCTCACGCCCACCCCCTGGGCCACCCAGATGGGAAAAAGACTAAGAGACAATCGGAATAAGAGACGAAAAAGCGCGAAAAAGAAGCGCGCCTTTGTTTTTCGCTCACACGCCGGGAGGAGAGACTTTTTTGCAGAGCGTATACACATATATAAAGGCACTGCTTTTCCAGGATATTAGAGGAACAGATTTTTTCTGTGTCTCTCCATTTTTTTAAGAATTCAAAACCTGGATCTGCCGGCAACATTCGCGAGTGCTTCGCACGTCCGAGTCACCACGCCTTTCGCAAATCCCATCTCGACTGAGAGTCGTTCTCTCCCGGGGTCGGGAGTATTTGTTTGCTTTTTGAATGAGATTTAAAAATTTATATAAAATTCGTTTTTATAGAAAGATATTTTGGATTTTTTTTTTTTTTAATTTTTCTTTCTTTTAGCTTTATTATCATTTCTAATTTATTCTTGTCTTTTATTTTGTACACGAATTCCATAAAATTTTCAATTAAATTGTCTAATTACGAAAACATGATTTAAATACAAATTTTTGCTTGCTTATGTAAAGTATGTTTATTTTAGCAGTAATACTACACAACGTTTGCTCAACATTTTTTTTATTCTGACATAAAAAATATAAGAAATAAGTAATGCTTCCATTTTTTTTTTTTTTTTTTATTTTTTTTTTTAAATCTAATAATTAAAGTCGAGATTCAAAACGTCGGTAAAGCGTATGGGTAAGGCGTGCCACATCGAAAACCAGCTTCGATCGCGAATTGGAGTGGCTAATCGGTGGCTGCCAAAGGCGTGGCGACTACGAGGCGCGCGAGAGAATTCGACGAAACCTGGAGCCTCACACGTCGTCAACGACGACAGCGAAAACGACTGTGCATTTTTTCTCTAACGTTGCTCTTTCGACTTTCGAAAGCAAAATAAAAGAACGTCTTTTTCACTTTCCCTTCTCTCTCTCTATCTATCTCTCTATCTATCTCTTGTTCTTGTCTATATATCTCTTTCTCTCTTTTATTCTCTTTTTTGCTCCCTCGTCGCGGAAACGAGTAATTGATTGTGTAAGGAGATAATGGATCCCCAATTACGGCTTGCTCATATGAGGGATTGTAAATTGATGGGAATTAAGGATTTGTTGCTATAGTGTTAGCGTTAATCTTGAGTGATAAAGTTTCTAGTTGTTTAATTTAGTTCAATTGTAAAGTCTATCAAAGCTACAAACTTTTGTGCTGTGAATTAAATTAAGAAATAGTCTTGCTAAGCAAAATTGCTTTTCAATTCACGAACGAAAAAAGAAAACTAGATAAATTTGAAATTCAAAGGGCGAAATCTGCCATTGGCAAATTACAAAGTGCAACAGGCGCAATGTTGCAAGAGAGCTCAAGCTACCTCTTAATCGCTCCAATCAATTACTCCCTTCCGTGGCGATGTTATGAATACATGTTCGCCTAGATTGCCTCGAGTCCCAAACCGAAGCTTTTCCAGAGGAAGCTCGCTCACGTGCCTGTGGCGCATTCGCAAGCGTAACTCGATACATTTCAAAAGAGTATCTCGGCACAGTTTTAAAAGATAAATGAATATTACAAAAAAAAGTAGCGCATACGGTACGAGAGAAACGAGTGCACAGTGCTAGCCACAGGCAGGTTGGCGAGGCCGAGTGAGAATATAATTGGGAAGGAGGAGTCTCGAGGTCGGCGGCGCTTGTTTTTCATATGTGCTACCAACGAATTCTAGATCTCTCTCGATCAGAGAGAGAGATAGAGAGAAATATTTATACATATATGCATATAAGCGTGTGCCACGCGGGGGCGGCACACACTCACACTCACAGTCACTGCCGATGAATCGAAGACGTTATGATATATAACCGACACCAGCGTCTGTATATATATCATAGATACAACTTCACGCATCATTATTAATAATAATAATAATAATTTATTAGTAGTTTATAATTAATTTAACGATTGATTAATAATATACATAATATGCAATGCTGATAAAATGATTTTTGCGGAGAACGCTGACTGATCCGGACGATTTTGCTTTGTTCGTCTCTCTCTTTTTTTCTGGTACCTACCTCCTACCCCTCAATCCAGGCATGCTACCTGAAGGCGATCGAGACCCGGCCGGACTTCGCTGTGGCCTGGAGCAACCTGGGCTGCGTATTCAACGCACAGGGAGAGATCTGGCTGGCCATTCATCACTTCGAGAAAGCCGTCGCCCTCGATCCTAACTTCCTTGACGCCTACATCAACCTCGGCAACGTCCTCAAGGAGGCGCGTATCTTCGATAGGTGAGTACCATTTTTATGATTTGGTTGTTCGGGGAGCACTGCAAGATGAAATCAAGTATTCTTGAGTAATTGTGTTGTATTATTTACCGAAGTGTGAATTTTGGAAATTCATTTGAAACAAAAGCATTCTCAAAATTGAATAGGTATTGTATTCTAAGGTTGATTACCAACTATTCTATTTATCTTATTAAGATACATAAACAATTAGAGACTTCGTTTCGTAAATCTTATTTTACCTTCCAGTGCATGCCTGCATATCGTTTTTTTTCCATATGATTATGCATATATTATGTATATATTTATTATTATTTAACATAATATTTATATTGTCCACGTAAAAATTTTCTGTACCACAAACCACAAATCTATGAACGCATTGTATAAATAGTACAATGTAATACCGTAGTTTACTTGATCGTAATAAACATGTTTTCTAACCCCAGAACTTATGACATTGAAAACAACGTCTACCCCCCGAAAAGCCGTTAAAAATACTATATGGCAGTAGAATGAGGGGGTATAGAGCATATTTCCTCCCAATATTTTTAGACCGAAGCAATAAAATCTCTCGCCCAGTTCTTCAAGAAGGAGAGAGAGAGAGGGAGCTCTGATAAATTTTTATTAGCTCGAAATGGGAAATTTTCGCGAGAATCTTCGCTTTTTACCCACATACAAGTAGGTGTAATAACTTTAATAGCTTTGGCACATCGTTGCCCGCATTGTAGCTCCTCCCTGCGGCCTGCATAATATCTTCGCAGTGCGCCTTATAGCATCGGCGATAAGAAGCTTATGCGTATTTACTTAATCTTAATGATTTTGAATAAATGTATACTAATTTAATTGTTATACTGGGAATCGTGGCGTTTGCCAGGGGCCATGCGAAAAGTTGCGCAAGCGACACTTCCCTGAATCAGCAAAAGTTGAATAAAGTACACCAATTACAATCTGAATTTGTTTTAACTAATTCTTTTATTTAATCACGCATCCCTTCTAATTTTAGTATTTTTCAAGGAGAAACAATGAATTCAGAGACTGCAAACAAAAATAATCCACAAGCATCGTGTAAAAATTCATCACCACTGAACCCGATGTCATGGAATGAAACGCTCGCTTTTAATCCCTGCGAATAAGAAAAATCATAATCGCCAACCTTTTGCACGACTCAACGATCAAACATCACCTACTCCTTCTGACGCTCACTTACATCAAAGCGCATGTTGCGCTTTTCTCTCGTCTTCTGACCCAGATGACGAAGTCGCGATATGAAAATTTTTCTTTTTTTATTTTCGTCGTTACTTGGCGCGTGCAAGGAGAATGGAAATTGATTTCGAATCCGGGAAATATGCAAATGAAGAGCCTTTATTTCGCGAATAGTGGTTTGTCGGATTGATTGGGCATTATTGCGGGCGGTTGGAGTTGCAATTTTTTTTCCAAAAAAGAAGTGTTTGCGGACATGAATTAAGACTTTTTTAGTTTTCCAATTTATTTTCGCTTTCGGAGTTATTGTAAAAGTTTTATAAAGTTCTCAAATGCGATGGTGTTACGGTGATATCATGCGTCAGCAACTTCTGAATTGTATATCTTGTAGAGTAGATACGTTTCAGAATATATAACACGTGGAAAACTTTGTTACAAACGTATATACGACCGCAAAACTTCAACGCCGTTTTATAATAACGAGAAAAAGTATTTTCTTTGTTCAGACTCTGCGAACTTCATTTCAGCTTTCGTATCCTTTGAAACGAAACTGAAACATCCTTCAACAAAAAACGCATCTTTTGAATCTGTGTTTCACATCTTTACACGACTAAAACTAATTAGTACCAAGCTCTCGCATTCTCCCCCTAAAAACATTCAACTCTTCCTCAAAGAGCTTCGAAGCTAGTCGTGAAAGTAAACGTACGGACAAACTTCTATACATAGCCCTTCACAAAAAAAGCTCCCGCTCACTTCTCGAAAATCACGAAAAGCGCGAACGAAAAAAAGGCAAAAAAATACATACGTACACCTATTATACACACACGGGCGTGAAATGGGTCACGTAAAACGCGTGCTCGGGTGAGGCGCGTGCACGTTTAAAATCAAAGCCTACGTGAAAATCTCGCGTGCGCTCATTCAATTCTCTCCCCCCCGCGGCCTTTATTTCTCGCTACACGCGTATACTCGCGGCTGGCTCTTTTTATTTCTCTCACGAGCGTCTACTATTAGCTTTCCGATTGCTGCGTGGAAAAGTTGCGCGAAGGGCTTTTATATGCGCGATATCGCTTAATTGTAGAAACGAGGAGAGGGGTTAATTTCGTTCGAGAGATATTTTTGGACATGTACGTGATTCCGGCTAATTACACGTGTCATTTAGGACGGAACGCAGAAGGAATTATATATGAACGTGGGCCACGCGTGCATTTTCATAAAACATTTGACGTGTTTGGCATACGAGGACGGCTTACCTAAATGAGAATTTATGTACACTGTTTACCTCCCCTACCCCTCCTCTCTCTCCGGACTTCTCAAATGAAAATTTATATCCACTTCAGTGTTGTAGTTCTATAACATCAGTCGTAAACAGCAAAAGCTCCGTAAATCTGCGCAGTGATGCGCCTAAGATTAGCGCATCGATTATGCCGCGTGGTGCGTAAACTAATTTAAGGGTGGGTTGTTTACGCTTTCGGAAGTCGTCCGCGGCGTATTTTCGCACAACTACTCCGCCTCGATGGCGTCGGCGACGAAGGAACACGTGTCCGGGATCAGAGGCTCCGGCCCGTCTGCGCCTCGTCTGCGCTGGAGTAATCGTTAAAATCGTTGTTTCTTTGAAATGATTAGGGAGATTTAAAAGCTCGTAGTGGGTTAAGTGAGGGCGTATTAGATTATACTATTCTCTTGTTTCCTCGTGAATAACTTGATAAGTATATTCCATGACCCGGGAGATCGATTTTTGCAGTTTCCAAGAAGCGTAGTGTATGTATGTACCCCTGCGTTTCGGGCGTTGCCCTTTCCCCAGTTCGTTCTTCCGTCCACCGACAAGCTTTTGTCACGCAATTTACGAATTTGAAAAATATCTGTAAGAAATATTTCAGACGATAAGATCACAAAAAGTCAGAATATTTTTAGATTTGATAAAGAATCAAAATACGTTCTTATCTGAAAATATTTATCTTATTATTTGAGGATATTGCATTACCGCAGAGAAGAAAACGTGGAAGGAAATTTTTAAAAATAGGACCCTGTTTTTAAAAGTCTACCTGCGTATCTCGCTCCTATTTTCTTCAAAAGCCCTCTCCAAATCGGGAAAGGGTATGTGTGTTCGTTCCGATTTTCTCGATAGTTATCTCTGAGACGCCAGCTGCAAGCTAAACCTTCTCCAAGTTTTGAGGAGCTACGTTTAAAATACCTTCTCACGCTCGCGAGTTTCGAGCAAATATTGATTCTTATTTACGTCACTCGAAAGTATATATATGTGTAAACTCGGTGTAGGAAACTCGCGCAGCTGCACGCAAGATCTGTATTAGAATTGATTTTTATTAAATCAAACGTCTTATTCAATAAATAATATATTTCTGTTCCAGACCACAGTACTGTATATCGTATCATTATATATTGAGGAAGTTCACATACGACGTTCTCTGTTTGCATTCACCCCAAAGAAGTCATTGTGAGAGTCGCGTAAATCAGCGTAATATCCACTTTATGACTGCGCACACGCATTATACTCTACAGGAACATCGGGTCGCGTTCCCTTTATTCGCGACACCGTAAATCCCGAACTTTCCAGTGTGCTGTTGAGAATTGCTGATGCAGTATTAAAATCGCCGAACAATAGATACTTTAATCTTAAAAATACCAGCACACATCTTAAATAAACCAATCCTTCAACAGTACACTCAAACTTCTCGAAAATAACCCTTACAACATTTTCAGCTCTGAAGCCAGCACGAAACTACCATCAACTTCGCCTCTTCCAACCTTACCGATTTGCCTAATAACTCGCACTCGTGTCCCTACACTTTCTCGTCTCTCTTGCCCAATCGAAGTTTTCCGCAACTCCTCTTCGAGACTTGCGCAAACTGCGCGACGACTGTGCTCATCCTCTCGCGCGCCTCTTTGATCGAGAACAGCTCCCGAGGAATTTTAAAGGATTCTGCTCTTTTATTTCCCTCGCCTTCGCTGTACACCGACAGCATCTCGTCGTCGAGGATTTCCCCGCGGAGGCTTTCCGCTTCACGATAGCGCTGTAACATAAAAGAAAGTTCGAAATCTCTTCCTGTCGTCGCTCGGAGATAATTAAATTTTCCTCGCCGGTGGACCAGAGAGACGAGAGATAAGGGCGAGGCAAGTTTGTCTGCCGAGTGTACGGAGGCAAATGCAGCCCTGGCGCCGGAAGTATCGATTCTCTCACGGTCGCGACGCTTTGTAATCGCGCGATGCGCGTTTACGGTTACACATAGGTATAGCAGTATTCGAGAAAGTGTCGCCTGTTAACGGATATTTTTATCTCGGGAGTATCGCTTGTGCAACAGTCGATGAATATTGCGGGATTACTCAAAGATACTCTTGTAGTGTATAGTTTAATTGCTGTAAATAATTGCTGATTATTTTGCAAATGTTAATAAAAGTTTTGTATTTGTACAACAAACTTTTATGGCCCAAGAGATTTATTAAAACTACAGTTCAACTTTAAGGCGATGTGAACCTCAAAATCAACCCAATTTCATTATTTAATTAATAAACATTCGAACGTTTATTTGGAAAAACAATTCTGTCAGGCGCTCCGTGTATGTAAATACTATGCTCAGATTTTTTTTTGTGCGATTCTATCAGCATTTCCATGAGATACGCTTGTTTTAAAACTGGCAAAATTCGAAGTATTACAGATCCCTACTTATCGACATTGCGGCTTTTATTTAATTAAATAAATTCTGAGTAGATTTTTGGAAAAACAGCTCTGTCAGGCGCTCCGTATATATAAATACTATACTCAATTTTTTTTTTTAGTAATTCTATTATTATTTGCAAAAGATATATATGTTCTAAAATTTGTCGGTAAGTACACATTACCTTAATGCTGTGTATTTGTGCTTTGCTGCAGAATCATTCGAAAATTTTGTTTAATTTTAGTTCAGGGGGGGGGGGGGGGCGTTTATTTTAGCAGGGTTGAATTCAGCATAGTAGAGATATTTGTATCGCTCACATTTATGTGTGGACATTAAACTTTAAAGTCGAAGTTTAGTTATTTCAAAATAGATGTTTAATTATCGTTGCTTCAAATGTACCGTTAGACATTATTATTTGCAGCAATTACAACTTTTAAAACCGACGAGGACGACTTCTGTATAGAACCTTGCTTCTATAATGTCTGAACCATTAAAACTGTCTCCAAAGCAACATCAGGCAATAAAACTATCCCAAGACTATTCCTCGTCGAAATACAATTCACATGGACATAAAATCGCGCTCGAACACATCTGAGCTGCCTTAAAAACGCGCGGAAATCGGAAAGCGATTACTCCAATTTACCTCTACTGCCAGATATAAAAGTCGCTACCGAACGGACATAATCCGTCGATACTCGATTACACTACGTGCGCTAAACTTCTTCTCTCTTTCGGCCAAGCGTTTCGGAGCTACAGCACATAAAAGCATCAACAAATTCGCGAGTTTGGAAAAAGCGTCGAAATAGAGGTAAGGCGCGGCGCGCGGATTTACGGGGGCAAGACGAGCAGAGCTGAACTGGTAGGGCAACCGAAGTAGTTGCGCGCCCTCCGGACACGCTTTAGAAGTACAGGGAAAGTTTATTCGTACTCTTCCGTCCTGTTATTTAACGGTATAAACTGGTTCTACGCGTTTTATACAGTTTCGAGTGTTTTGCTCTGTTAATTGACTTTGTAATTTATAAGTGATTCTTTAAACTAAGAACTATCTACTTATAATGTTATCTCTTATTAGTACAAAAGTGTTTTAACACGATTTCATGCTCAATATTCTTAAATTTAGGAGCAATGCGGCAATTGAATCCATTTTATTTACTCGAAGATCCTCCACTTTGGGAACACCGTGCGCTCGATTTGCTGCGCAAAATTGCTTTATCGACCTTACAAGAGAAGACAGTAAAGCGATATCTTCGCATTTTGGGAGGTTATGGATTATGTGCGTGAGCTGCAGCTCGCCAAATTCGTTTTTCGCGAATCAAGGGTATAAAAATTTTATTACTTTTATGACATACACGGCGCCATAGTGAACTGTTATTTGTCCAATACAAAGTCTCTATTGAGTTCTAAAACATGTTTTACGTGCACCTTCGTAACAAGATAATAATATACTTTACCGTGAGATTTATTTTTAGGGCTTTTTACAAATCTTTGAATACTGCATGACGTACTTATATGCTTTACGCTTCCTTTCAACACTTTTCTACTAAATTTTAGTTCCTTCAAGTAGTTGAATTATATTTTTAACAATTTCACATCCTATTCGAGAAATCGTAATAATTTTTCCTTCTATTGACGTTTCAAATTCTCCCTATAAATTTTCTGCAGCGTTCCATCTTTTAAATTTATACGCACGCTTATAAAAAAATATAATACCATCATTCTCCTTTAATATTTCCAATTTCGAAGCGCAAAATCCTCCCCTCCTCTTTCCCGAACGTTTCATCGAACAAGCTAAAATCCATTTTTCAAAAAGAAAAATCACATTTTTTTGCGACAAACTCGCTCGTAACTCGATGACAGAACTCTACTTGTCTAAATAATTTCCAACGCAAAGTAGGTCGGCGAAAATTTGCTAAACGATGTACGTGAGTTTGAATCAAAATTAGGCGATTTACATTAGGGCGGGAGAGTTGTCGCTGCCGCCGCCGCTGCCTCCGGATTAAGCAAATTTTCTACCGCCAACGTTACACGGTTGCGGCGATACCGCCAGCGTCCAGTTACAGTCTCTGACCTAATTGCTGTGGTTTACTCTCTCTCTCTCTCTCTCTCTCTCTGTCCTGCGGTGGAATAAAGTAAGGGCAGACCCTGTGTCTAAGAGGCTTAGCCTCGTTAATACGTAAAAAGGCACTGAATTTAAGATGCTCGTATCTGTCTCGGGGCTAAACAGATCTAATCGTCTAAAGGAATGGAACAGCGCGGATTTCCACATCGGCGGGCGCTCTGTTCTCGGATCTCCTCGCTCAGATGCTCCTGTAATTGAACTCCTATTAAAGGGGATTCCTACTCTAACGAAGTAGCGCTCTATCCTAGATGTCTCGAAGCAGATAGCTGTAAGTGGATGAATTGAAAATGTTTTTGAGAAAAGTGTTGCCTATAACTTTTTTTTTATAAATTATTCGACCTCGTAAAAAGTCATCATTTTATAAAAAAAGTAATGCCCTTAATAGACTGTGCCATGTGCATCCTTTTAAAACTTCTTATAAGAATAAACTTGAATTTTTTTTAAGACCATGCAAATAAAATCTCTTAAAACATCGTAATATCCTTTAAAATGACTTGCAATAAAAATTAACATAATTTTTGTTCAGACTTTGCTAACACTTCCGTTAATAACAATTGTATCTCGAAATGCATCCATTCGAAATTAATTACACGCCCAAATCGGATTATTGCCTCACAGCTAATACGATCTAGTTATTGGCGTCAGTTCGCAACGCTACCTCGTTTATAGTAATCCAACTGTAAGCTTTAAAACTGCAGTAAACAAGATCTTTACTGTCCACCCACTCGCACATGCCGTTCTCCCAAACCCCAAATCCCCATAAAAATATCTCCCCCACCTAAGATCGAAATTCCCAAAATCATCCCTTAATCGAAAACCTTTCACCCTCGGTACACCAAAAATAGCTTCCTCTCGTACACTCACAATTCCGAGCCACTCTCCATGGCATCTCCGGATACTTATCGATTCACCGAGGATTTCCACCTACGCGAACCCCTTGCTTGCATAAGTAGCCCGCAGTCAGCGGCGTATGCGCGCGCGCGCTTGACTTCTTTTATTTATTCTCGTCGCGCACGTAGGCTGAATTTGTAATTTCCGTCGCGAGTGGAACTCGCGCTCGAATCCCAGGAATCCCTCAAGTTCGCAGAGGGTTGGGTTTGTTCCTCTTTCCTGTCGTTTTGCCACCGGAGAAAGAGCGAGCGAGAGAGACATGCCTTGAGTGTCAAGGGATGAAGTGGAATCCTCGATAGGAGAGTGGGTTACCGGCGAAACGGGCTCTCGTTCTATTTTGTCTTCCGCACAGAGAAAAGAAAATCTTAACTATTAACGAACGGACGTTTGGATATGGACAAATGGAATGTTCATTTATAGTTAGACAAATTCGCTAACAATTAAGTTTCATTTGTTTACTCAAACGATTCGTAACTTAACTGTTAACGAATTTGTCTAACTATAAATGAACATTCCATTTGTCCATATCCAAACGTCCGTTCGTTAACAGTTAACAGTCTTTTCTCTGTGCGTTAGTGGGAATAGGATGGGAAGGTTTCGGTCGTTGGAGAGTAACGTTTAATTTAGCGATGAAAGATTTGACGTAGTAATATTTAACATTGATTTGCCAAAAACTTTTTGATACCGTGATGAAGTTCATCGAAGAGGTGACAACAAAGTTTCCGATACAACTTTCATTTTGTCTGGTGATCAGTTATAGTCCGGATAACGAAATCGAATAATATAAGTTCGGATCGGTAAACTAATTTATCAAATTTAAAGTTAGATCTTGATGTATTTGCGTACATGTTTCACGGGATATTCTGTACTCTGTGATCCCACAGTGCTCTACTTATAGTAGAGAGGAATTTACAATAAAGTCTTCATAAAAGCTAATTGGAAAGTTATGTGTTTATCCGATTAATGTTTAATAAGAGATAAAGTCTAGAGGTAAAACCATTCTATTTAAACATAACAGTCAGTCTATTTTTACGATTCTCCATAATTAAAGTCTCGCTAAGAGAAAAGATCTTTCAGTGTGTAAACAAGAATTGCACTTAAACGTCGTCACTATGAAGATGGAAAATCTTTTCTTGAAATAGAACTTATAAGGTAAAAAGACGCAATAAAAGCTTTTTCCACTTAACAATGCATTCTCTCAGAGCTGCATTTATATCAAATATTACGTTTAGACGTACTTTGTGTCACCGTCGCTCTATACATCAATTACTCGGTAAAGGCAATATTCGATTATAATTCAGGTCTAATAAAGCCGCGGCCAAGATTGAAGTACAAATTAGTTTAAAGCTCGCCAAGGTGCCTTTCAGGCTATACCAAAGAGAACTTTCTTTTTACGTTAAAAAGCAATTACTCAGGTCGAAATTAAAAACCTTGGAAAGTTTTTTCATCCTGAATTAAAAACAAATTCAGCCTTCCCTATTAAAAACTTTCTACAGCAAATCCGCAATTAATTGCCATCGATATATCATAAATTCCTTTGAATTATCGTTATGGTTTTAAATACGATTCTTCAACGTACTTGCGCGGCGCGTAAGTGCATAAAAATCGAAGTAAAGCTAGTTCCCGCACGAAATCGCCATCGAGACCACTGCTCGCATCAATTCTACTCTTTTTCCCAAAGAGGATTTGCTGACAGGACCCGAACGTATGTATATATATATATCAGGATCCAAAGCGATTAATCGTCGCGATCGTCGGGCGTACAGCTGCCTGATTGAAACTAATCGGCTTGGCGTGCGCGCACGCGCGCGTACGTGTATGTGCACCTATTCCCTCCCCTATTTCTTCATTCTGTTTCTTCCCTCTATCCTTAGACTCAATTTTTTTTGTCGCTCTTACACAGAAGATGAAAAATTCCTTTAGCAGCCAACGATCGTCTTTTATCAAAGGTTCGTGCGAATAGCAGTAGTGTAGGTCTCGCATAATGAGGCCGTTCGAAATAGAAAGAGAGTAGCAACGGATGATGACAGCAGCATAACACACGCGAGCAACCCCGATATTGCTCTTGACGGCGCGCGGCGCTGCTTCCATGTACAGCAGTACGCGACTCGTTCGCGGAATTGATCACCGCGCGTCGGTGAAAAAAAAGTTCTCTCGGGGTATCCATTTTCTCGGTTATAGTCCGTCATCTTTATTTAATTAAGAAGGGGCTTCGACGCGTATTTATATAGTGTACAGCGAAAATTGATATATATTTGCTATGGGAAATGTCTTGACGATGATAGGGGTTATAATAATAGAATCTCTCGATGAGTCACCAAAACGCAGCTTTTTTCGTTTCATGGAAGTCCAGCTGTAAAAATATCGCGCATAGACGCAAGCTCGTAAAGTATCAACACGCTTTTAAAGCTCCGAGAAATAGCGCGAAATTATTTAAGCATCGGATAAAAACGAATTTTTAACATCAGAGTGTCATGATTCACTCGAACAAAAAGGTTCGCCTTTCTTTATCGCCCAACATTACCTCTCATCCAGCTTGAAAAACTTTAACGAATCGAACGCCTTTGCGCGTCTGTTCACGCGGCAGCGGCGGCCGCGAGTGTCAAACGCAAATAAATTATGGCCGGGATTTAAGCCGAGAAATTGAATTCTCGAAAGATTCTCCCCCCCCCCCCCTCTCTCTCTCTCTCTCTCTCTCTCTCTCTCTCTCTCTCTCTCTCTCTCTCTCTCTCTCTCTCTCTCTCTCTCTCTCTCTCTCCTGCCCGAATGGAATCTGAATAAATCAATTTTAGGGTTTTGCGTTTACAGGGCTACGCTTTTAGTCAGAGGGTCGAGCGGCCGAGGTGAATATATATTGTTCAAGGTGAAAGAGGAGCGGCTGCGTAAATTTTAGGAGGCGATAAGGAGCACGGGCGAAAGATGCTTGTCGTGGGGGAGAATATTAAAAATTTCTCAGCCCGCTCGGATGGTACAAATGGTTCTCGGGGATAAGGTAAACGAAGAATATGCCGAAGCAAGGGAGGAGGGTGAATACAGAATGTAGGGAGGATGGGGTGAGGAAGTGCGACGGTAAGAAATGGGAGCTTTTTGGGCGTTTCCATTGTCAAAAGTGGATTGTGTAATTTTAAAATTAAGTTTAACTAATTTATGAAGGATTGTAAGATTATGAAGAACGAATTAAGTTTATAATAAAGCTCGCTTGAATCAAGTTTATATGAATATTTCAATTTATTATTCGTAGCAATTTAAATTTACATTCATTGCGCTTTACCAATTATAAATTAACTTTTTGAATACATTGCAGGAAGAAATACGAGCAAAACAAAATTAGTCGTTTCGTACAAAAAATCTGCCAATCCCACATCTCATAACTCTCGCTCGCAAGTCGCGTGCGCGAACACACACACACACACACACACGCACGCACGCACGCACACACGCGCACACACACACACACACACACACACACACACACACACACACACACACACACACAGTCACACACACACGCGCGCGCGCACGCAGTCTACATTCTGGCCTTCTGGGTCTATTTGAACAGCACCCGAAAGCTTTTCCCACTATATACACTCCTGCGCACAAATCTCGCGGAAAAATACGCGCGCGGCGGGGCTTCAGTCAAGTCATTTGGCTCGCGCGCGCGCGGCTAGCTTTTATTACCCGGCAGAAAAAAGCGCGTGCGCTCGCCGGAATAGGTCTTTATCGCGGCAGTTTGGCCACCACGCCCAAGGACGTCGTCGTCGTCGTCGTTCGCGGGAATTAAGGCTTCGAGCGCGTTTTTTTTTTCTTTTTCGCGAAGGGTGGCGTGTGACGTCTGTGGACGTAGGGCTTTGAAGTTCTGGCATGTTGGTTGGCTCGGGGATTAGCTGGGAAGTTCGAAGTTGGTGTCGGTATGGGGGTTTAAAATGTTCAAACTGTTAATATTGGTGGCGAGGGGTCAGTACTTGGATATGGTATAGTTGAAAAGTTGGAAGTGCTTTTCTGTTTTTAGGATTAAGATGGAGTTGAGGTTTAACATTTTTAACAAGTAAAATATCAGCAATAAATGTTCATGTGAAAAAGAATATAAAAGTTTCAAAAGAATCGAAAAGTTTCTTTACATGAAAAATCTTTTCAGAATTTGCAAGAAATTGCGCCTTTCGAGAAAGATAAGTTGTTTGCTCGCTTTTTATAACGATGAGCTATATATATTCCTTAATTTCTATCTCTTTCTCTCTGTGTTCTTCCACGACATCCGGAAGCGAGGGAGTAATTTTTTGCCCCACTTATAAAATCATATTTCACTTGAACGCAGTCCAAGAATTTTCCGATGAATATCAAGCCCTTGCGTCAGAGAACTCGAGGCGCTGTGAAAAATGCGCGCCTTTCATTTCGTCGTTGACAATCGATATTCCAACAGTTCTCCCTCAATACTCGAATCCTTTTTCTCGTTACATTAATCCAGTACCATTGTATTCCTTAAATGCGGAGTATTAAAAGTACAGCAGCTTACGTTCAAATGTAAAACCTGACTGCATCATCACCGCTACAGCTTAAATTGCGTGGAAACATCTCCTCGGGGGTTTCGACGCGCGCGCGCATCGGAAGCTTAACGCAATTCCCGCAAGGCACAGAGCGCGTTCGCTAATTAAATTTAAATGCGCCCTAATTGGCGTCCGGTCGAGGACGCTCGACGCGGAAAAATAGTACAAAAGCATATTCGCGCGTTTAATTACATTCGGTAAATCACTCGACAATAAATCTCTCCCGGGATTCCCTGATAAAAAAAAAAGGAGTGACGAGCCAATCTGACTGACACACACGCGACGCGGCGTATACCGGGAGAGAAGAGGGAGAAAGAGCGTCGGGTTATAGATGAATTATCGAAGATCGCGGATACGCGAGCCGTGAAAAACGAGCGCCGCGAAGAAAGCGGAGAGGCGGCCGCGCGATATCGGCCCTCGTGAGAGGAAGGTTTATTGATATATTTTCATCGAAGGTTTTCTCCTTCTGTAACGGTCAGGGCGCGCCGGACGACGTTTTTTTTACGACAGTAATTACGTTAAAGAAGAGGAAGGAAAGTTACCTTTGTTCCTTTTTTCCTGTGGCGGTGTACAGGTCGAGAGAGGGTCGGAGACAATAACATTTGTCGTGCGGTTATGGGAGAAGGAAAAAATTCGTGATCCCGGCGAGAAATGTGTGGCGTGGCGTTATAACCTATCGACGTATTGAGCTTTTCCTGACTTTTTTGGGGGAATTTTTTTGTCGTGATGGCTATTGTGCAAGGTGTCCCCACTTTAGCGAATGAAAAAAAAAATGTGGGAGTAGCGGGTTGTTATAACTTATCCTTACGGTAAGTGAAATAAAAAGTTTTATGTTATTTAAGATAATAGTACATTACGATACGTGGGCCGGAAATTGGATTTCCGGGCCGTGCGTGGTATGACGCCCGAGGCGAAGCCGAGGGCGTCATGACGCACGGCCAGGGCATCCAATTTCCGGTCCAAGTATTGTATACTATTTTTCTTACTCCCCGGCCGAAAGTACGTTCTGTAATTGTTAAATAATTGATAAAATTGCGTTGTCGTCTGCTAGCTGTGTTTGAGACGTTTGAGTGTTAGTTTTTCTTTCGACCCGCTCGATAGTACTGCCTCTGTCGGCCGCTTTGGGTAGCTCAGTCGATATTACCGACCGTTTTTTCTTTCGACCCGGCGTGGAGAGCTGGTTTTTTGGCCGTCTGCTACTTTCGCTGTTACACAGATGGTTTGATGCCCGCCCGACATTTGCAAGACCGAGGCGAAGCCGAGGTTTTGCTGGTCGGGGCGGGCATCAGAAACATATTCATTAAAAAAAGACAACACCACTTTTTATTTCAACTAACTCTTTTTTCTCGTCACAAGTGTACTTTCCTCTGTCTATTTCGTACGTGTCTAACCTTCACACCACACAAACATATTTCTTCGAACGCTTCCGTCCGTACGTTTACTTAATTGTTTCTACACGACTCGAAAGTACGTGTAGGAAACAAGAGGAAAAAACAATGACCACGATCAAACAATACCACTTTTTATTTCATTTAACTCTTTTTTGTCGTCACCTGTGCACTTTCCTCTGTTTATTTCGTACGTGTCTAACCTTCACACCGCACAAACATCTTTCCTCGGACATGCGCGCGGGCGCTCAAGCGCCGCGGGTCAGGAAATTTCGGCAGCCAATCAGAGCGCGCGGTTGGTCTAAAATAGGATGCGAAAGTTTCTCTTTCGGCCCGGAGATGCGGGCCGAAAGTACGTACTTTCGGGTGGGCGAGTAAGAAAAAATATTTACGATACAGCTGTATTAAACGCATATTTTTACGCAAAGAAATGTTTTCTAGTCATAAAAGTTATTATTATTCATCGTAAATCTGGAATATACTTGAACTTCGAAAAAATTTACTTTATTTTACAGCAGACATCGCTATAAAATGATGAAATAAAGAACAATCTTCGCTATAAATCATAGAATTTTTTTTTTAAATCCGAGTATTTTCTCAAATTACAACGATCGATCATAATTTTTATACTACAGCATGTTTTTCCTCTACTGTAAAGTAGTACCTTGCGGAAGTAGATTATTTAGCTCACGTGACGTTTTTCGAAAAGTCACACGAGGTAAATAATCGACGCACATACTAGCCTCGATCGAACCGTATTTTATACGCACGAGCGCCCTAAAATCATATCAAAGTTGTTATTTGGAGTTTAGAGTGGTATTAATAATTTTTCAATAATCCAACAAATATAAATCACTCATACATAACTACAAGAATCTCCCTATTAGGTATACGAAAACTACAACGATTCCATTAAACCCACGCCATGTAAAATAGAATAATATTCCTCCCACCCCGATACGTTTCTTTCCCGTCCTATGTAGCTATTTTTATCGCGAGATTCAATCTTCATCCCCGTTATTGATATAGCATAAAAGCATAACCATCCTCCCATCTCCATTATGTAGCCTCTCAGATCTGCAGCTGAGGCTCATATCCCCCATCACCGGCACACACACCTATAATACTATACATCACCGAGATTCATCTCTCTCTCCCAGCTTATACGATCCTCGCCACGGGTTCCGAGTGGCGTTGATGCGCTGCTTATAACCAGACGTACCCACTATTCTGTACGCGACACGCCGCGCGTATACTTTGCGGTTAATGGTCCGGTCGTTAGCGCGGGCGCGTGAGTATCGCTGGTTCGAATCCCTTCGCCAACGCGCGTGCGCGAGAGAGAAGGATTTTCTTTCAATTTATAATTGCGCACAGTTTGATCAATTGCTGTCCTGGAAAAATCATTCGTTTTCCACTAGACACGCAGTTTTAATGTCTGTGCTAGAGCAACGCGCTGGCTTTATAGTTATGTCGTCGACGTACGCCGTTGTGCGGTTGACGATAGTCACGAGTCAGACATCGCTGTATTTTCTTTCTTTGTGTTATTGATCCGGCCGTTGTTTTAATGAGCGTTTTATTATGCATTCGCGTGCTCGATGTAACAAGGGGGTATAGTCCAGCGCTAATCAGATGACTTTGTCACCGCGGCTGTAATTAGCGGGCGCGGGCAATAAAGGACGCTCTCGATTCCTGTAACACAATCCAATTTCTTCGTGAACCGATTAACTGCTTTTGTTTTTCGTTCGTCGGCTCTTGGCCATCGAGCCTGATTATTCATTCGTTGGGAAAATAGCTTGTTTTCTTTTTTTTAAGCTTCCACTTCGTATAATAAATTGCAACGTTATCGCCCTATTCCGTCACTCGTTAATGAAGTAATGGAAACAGTCGTACAATAAAAATAAACTTCTGTCGCTGAACATACATTTCTTTTACATTATCAAAATGAAACATCGAATCATAAGAGAAATCATTACGTCCATATCCATTGCAGTCCGAATACACACACACACACTCGTCGTCCAGAAATCCCATGCGTTACCAAACAAATACACACGACTCGTCGACTAGCACACGTGTGTACCTTCGCCCGACAGAGTTGAAAAGCCCCCGGGAAATTTCGAGGACTACATACAGCCGGTAAAACGCAACCTCGGCTAATTTTTCTCACCCCTTTCCCTTACACAGCCTCATTAGAACGTCCCCCGGTAATGACGCATGACCTTCGATCTGTATCGCGCCCTCTGTACTAGCACTTTGGGGGAAAAATTCATAAATTCATACAACGTCGCGTGCGAATCGAAAGTCGATGCAAAAAATTCGACGTCTCGTTATATTGCTTTGGAAAGCCTTTTTTTCTTAAGCACGAAACGTGAGAGGCTGTCGTTTAGATTTGTCGATTAGTTTTGTGTGACGGTGTTACGGACGTGTAAAATGTTTATGCGCGCCGTAGTGTGCAGTGGGTGTTTGCTTTGTTAAAGGTTATAAAATGGGTTGAATGTTGATGTGGATCTTGTGGAAACAAGATTTTTATGCTCGCTCTTTTTTCACCGAGTTACGACAAATTTTTATGAATACTTTATTTATATAACACGTGATTGACGCTTTATCCGTCATGTTAGTATTTATATTTCAGATAATAAAAGAAAAACAATATTAAATAATAGGATTGACATAAATCAGTTGCACTGAAAAAAAAGTATTGAGCTTACAGCATACCGAGTTCACAATACCGGATGATATTGTAAGAAAAATATCGGAAGTGACAAGAGACAAATGTTTAGTTATATTTACAAAATAGAGTATTCTCTCACAGGCTAAACTGAGTTTAGTTATGAGAGCAATACCCGTGCTTCAAATTGACAAAAGTTATGGTTGCCACACAAATACTTTTGGTTCCTATAGTCATACGCGTAGCTATGGATACCACGCATGACAATGGAGATAACCTTTAACTATTTCCTTGATTTATTTTGAATTGCACTTATATTAAAGTTATAAGCCTCACCATGAGTAAACTTCATTTAAAAATAAGTTTAAGATTAAAATAAAAAATATTTTATATCCATAAGTATTCTCACAGTAAGATATTATCGTAAAATTTGGTACACTGAATCTTTCCAGGGCCGAAACCACAGTACAGCAATACGAGTATAGTGGTCACAGCTATACCGTATCCGTATAGGCCGGACATCGATACTTTATTGCTGTAAGAGCAAGAATATTGTTATATTTCATATACTTTTTTTTCAGTGTGGTTGTATTTAAATGTTCAACACACGTTATCTACGTTTTTATCAAAAAATATATAGAACAAGTATATTATTTCAATTTGAATGTCGAATATAATATACAGACATGTGAACTGTACTAAATAATTCATTTTTAAAATTAATATGAAAATAATTCATTCACTCTTGTTATCTTCCACAATCAACAGTATTCCTAATAATTATGAAAGTCCTGAATATCTATGTCCCTGATTAATTATAAACGTTTCATCTGTAGGCGGAAAGAGCCAATTTAATTTTCCTCACGTAAATATTTTAGTATGATCTATCAAACACACCCACAGTTCGTTTATATATAGGTCAGTTTGATAAATTGTTCGAAATAGGGAGTGACGAAATTAATGACTATTTGATTCTATCTAATCGACAATCTCTCAACAATAATTAAATAGCAATTTCAGTACTCCAACGATAAACAATTAACATCCTTCTATAAAGATAACACCATTTGAAACTCCCCCAAAAAAGCGAGAATATCCACGAAAACCTTCACCTTCTTGTCTACTTCCTTAATTTTTCAGGAACTCCCAGGACTCCATCGCTTTCTCGTTTCGGTATTTTTTTCTGCGACCTCCGATCTCATCTTCGGTCACGCTCACCCGTATTTTTCCCCACCCTTCCCGAAAAAAAAGCCTGACACGATATTCAGGACGGCAGTGCCACGCCTGCGCCTCGATAAAAGGATATTTCACTCATCTGTCGCAGCGAAGACAAACAGAAATACGACTGTGACGCGCGGCTTGCGGAGAGTAAACATTTTTGATATTTCATTTTTGTTTTTCTGCCGCATGTACGACGAGATTTTCTCTTGCCTCGCTCTCTCTCTGTAGTCGCTCGCGCCTTTTCCAGGGTAAACAAATGTGGGGCGACGTGGAAGCCTCGAGAAAATTAATTTCGGGAATCGGTGTTGAGAAAGCGGTTTGTCCGTGTTTTCGTTGCCCAATTGGCGGCCCGTGGTTTGAAATAGCGATGATGGAAATATCGTAATGGCAGCAATTGGTGTTCTTTAATTGTTTGTGGAATGCATGGGTTGATTTGTATATTTGTATTGAGATAACGGAAGAAATTATAAATTTCAATGATTACAAATTCGATTATTTTTGCTAGATATTTTCAAATTTTGCATGAATATTCACGATGAAACGTGGGATATAATGTAATATTTACGTAACCGTTAGCGGTTTATTTTTATGATACTTGAATATGCAAAGTAAACCCGTATTTTACTTAGTCGATATTTAATAAATGAGCTTTCGCGGAAACTCACCTTTTTAGCAGAGAAATTTACTTTCTTCGAAAAAAAGTTTTAAAAAGTGCATCCAATATTTTTCAAAATTAATATGCGTTATCCCAAAGTTTAATATGGAGTTTGAGATAAGCAGTTATTAATAAGTTCTATATACCAGTACAAACTCTTCTTTTTTTTTTCATTTAGGAAAAAAATCTAAACAAATTCGCATCTAAACAGCAACCACGCCTATATAAATTACCTACAAATATGCCTTAAAAGCTACCGCAAAATCACTCCCATACTTTCGCGCCCAAGCACTCCCACAATAAATTCCATCCTCTTGCTGAAACCATCCCCCGGCAGACCCTGCATTCGTTACACCCCTCGCGAGATCCTTCCTCTCGCTGAAAGCCGCGTTAATTTTTAATGAACCTCTCTCTCTCTCTCTCGGGTGCATTTTCATCGGCCTCGTAAAAGCCGCCGGCGGCGCACTCGTAAAAAGAATCGAGCGCAGTAGCTCGTAAAGCGAGAGCTTGAAAGGTGTTGGCGCGTATGATGTGGGCGTTTTCGGCTGCTGGCGCGTGGATGTAATATTACGTAAGGTTGTGTAAGGGCTGGTGGCTCGGGTGTAGCGGATGTGCATTGTGAATGTAGGTTGAGGGTCAAGTAATACGAGGCGATAAATTGTTGAGGGAGAGGGAGGATGTCTTCAAAATATATAGGCTTTTTCAAAATCGATATTTGGCAATTATATTGTATTATTGAGTCGCTCATGTAAAATTCAATGCTCCCTCCTGTCCAATTATAAGCTTACATCGGCTCTTCGATTATTGACGTATCGGCGGACGCGAAACTAGCAGATAGACTTGAACGCGCAGTATACAGTGTATCGAAAAAGTTTATCTTGACTGTAGGAAATGAATTTAACTTTGTGCGAAACTGTGTTTTATAAGCGCGCGCGCGAGTATATCGTACGGATTCTAATCGCGAATGAGCCTTAACTAATACGACAAGAAAACTCGAGCAATAAACCACGATTTCAACTTGCGAAACTGCGACTGCCGTGCTCTGAGTGCAGCAGTCGCGCGGAGAGCGGCGCGTTAATAACTGACGAAAAGTCGCCGAGGCGCAGTTGGAAACGAGCGATAAGCTCTTATTACTGCTATTATGGGAGAATTAAAACCGCATAAACTTTTACGACTAATTTTAAGTATGACAGTTGAGATGCAGAACTACGGCTGCGACAAGGGGGTACGACATTTAAGTAGTAACTCCTGTTTATTGTCAGACATAACGGGAACTCTACCGAACACACGTACGGGAATACCAGCGTTGCAGTTTTCGCGTTATTTTCAATCGTATCCCTAATTTTCTTTTATTTACATTTTTAAAAATATTAAAATATGAAATTCGTAACTAAAAAATACATCCATATTTTTACTCAAATATCTTCTACCATACAGTATTTTAAAAAGTCTCCTGTTTACCCTGCTCAATATTAAAATAGCCTCTGTTGACTTCGCAAATATACAAAACTTTAGCATATTCTTGAAAAATGAAAAACATCCCTCTATTTTTCATTGATATAAACAAACACAAAACTCGTGTCCATCCGCGTCAATTAAGAAACTCTCCTTCGGCGGCGTGTCAATCCCTTTGTGAACTTTCGCGAAAAAAAAAGTCCCAACCACTCGAAAACAACGAGCCACGCGTGCTCCAACCGACAAGTGCCGACTTCTTCTTCGCGAAACACGCGGAAAAACTTCGAGCACGGAAGAATACGAGGAAGAGCAGCATTCCGCTGAAGTTTCTCTTTCCGCGTCTATGCTCCATTATCGAAGCACTGCGAAAACTCGGGGAGTATTCTCGTTAGCGCGTCTTTTCAGTCTCTCGCCTTGTCTTTCACGCGCGAAACACGTCGCGCCGTCGATGCCCCTATAGACAATGAAATGCTCTTGAGCGGTGTAACGAGACCTTGGGGGGATGAACATAGAAGGAGGTGAGGATCGATTTTTTCGATTATAATGATTGTCAGTTTGATTTTGATTTGACAGCGCGTAAAAATAGAAGTTGGACGTGATTAATAGTCATCGATTGTTGCGTGCGTAGTCGTAGAGCAAAAAATAAAACATTTCGTTCTATTTAAAGACACTCTTGTTTTAAATCGAAAGAGGTCGTTTATTAGATTGGACTAACATTGTTTTCGCAGCAATATAAAGTAAACGCACCCGACAAAGCCAGACATGATTGGAGAAAGATCCAATCCAAACGATGTGTCTTAACGTAACCATAAATCTCGAATCCCCCTCTAACCGTTTCACCTTAAAAGTATTCTAAACCTTCGCCAAGACGTCAAATCTCATCCGGAACCACACATCCAATAGCCACACGCCTCTGAACACTCCCACTCTCTCTCTCTCGAACCGTCACCGATCATTCGCGTACAGTGGGAAAGCTTTACGATGGAAAAATAAAGCACCGCCGCCGGCCGAGCTTTCTCGGGAAGTCGCGTATTTCGCGTTGTATATACGCCGGGATAGCAATAAATTTCACCCGCGCGCTCGGTGTGCTCAGGTATAGAGGAAGGGAGGCAACGTAGACGCGGCATCCCAGCGGAACAGGCGTCGCTCACTTTTTTTTTTCTTTTTTTAGTACGATAGTTGGTTCCGACGGGGGCGGATGGGCTGTGGACGTATTTTACGCCCACGGGAGGAGACACCCGCCTTTTTCCTTTAATCTGTGGAGAGGTGCAGATGTGTTAGCCCGGGGATAAATCGCCCGCTAGAGGGTGACTGCTGTAACGAGAGGAAATTAAGGAGATAATGGCAGGGGTGGGAGCTTTTAGAGCCGCTGATTTAAAGTTCGGCGTCAACGTAGAAGAATTTACAGTGATTATAGTAAAAAAAAATAAAACGAATATAAAGGATTTTGTCAAATTAATCGGGTGTAATTAATGTTGAATTTTTTTGTTCGAAATGGGACTGTGATTTGTTGATTATAAAAAGAAGAAAGACTAATGTATTCCTACTGGACGAATAAATATATTATTCGCCGATTTACTACACTACTCGTAGTTTATTTTGAAAAAAAACTAAGCATAGCACAAATAAAAAGAAACTAAAACTTATTCCGCGTTCTAAAATGTTTCCCCTCAACCAGTTCGGACTCACACTTACGAATCCCCTAACCGGAGCTCTAAGCCGTTCAATCATTCACCGAACCCCTTTGCCTCCCGACCAACGTACTCTTCTTCCGCTCTCTCAATCGCGCCCGATCCGATCGCCGACAAAGTAAGTACCACCGCGTGCATCCGCCGCCGCTGCAGGCGGCTTTCATTCGCAGCCTTACGAGCGTCGATTCCACCTAGAGTGGTTTTATTTAAGCTCGCGATGCTCTCAGCGCTTTGAACTCGAAAGTAGCCTTTTCAAAGAGCGCTTACTCGTTTCGCAAAGTTATAATTTGCGGTGGGGTTTCTTTCTTTTTTTGTAGGGAGTCAAGAAGCGGAGCGATGCTAGAGTTGATTAAAAATTAATTAGTTTTGTAAGACAGGGTTTGAGGTTAATCTTTTATTTGTGTGTAAGAGGATTGTTTGCTAAGTTCGTGATTTCGCGGGGAATCAAGTGGATAATTTAGTCAATGATTGGGTGCGGTGTAGATGGGAGTTTGATCCTGGCATAAATTTTAATTTTTAATTAAAATAATTATGTGTTAGTATTTGGATGCTATTATTTTTACGCAAGGGAAAATGTTATAGAAGCTATTATTGTGGTTAAAGATGAAGTAAAATTATATTTTCTGCGAATATAGAGCGAGCTATAATGTAAATTGCGTCCGAGCTCCGAGAGCAAAGGTTCACCTTTGTAAATTGCAAGCTAGCGTAAAATTGCATCTATCGTGGTAGACATCAAAGGGGCTGCTTTGATCGACATCACTCGTAATTGGTATTAACGAAATAAACTGTATTACACGGAAAAAATGTTTCCAGTAAAAATTACTCCTTCAATGACTAAAATTTAGTAAACTGTATAGAAAACCGGGGACATACTCGAAATGTATTGAATTTTAGAGTCCACTTTACCAAATTTTAGTATTTCGGAAACTAAAGCGGAAATTTACAATTAAAAAATTTTTTTTCGCAATCTATATTACCGACGTTATATTTTAGGTTGTGAACGTACATTAAGTAGAAGTAAATAATTTTTTGTATTTGAAAAAAAAAAAAACGCAGAGAGCTGGGATCGAACCCGAGCCCGCCGCACGAGAAGCCGCAGTCGTACCGCTACGCCAACGTGCACTTACACAAAGGCGTTTCGACTCGTCTACATATGCTACAGCTTGTGTAGTTCGACAATGGAACAAATTCGACATCTTAACAAGTTAATTAACTATTTGTTTCACGAAGGATGTAGTACACGAGTTTCTAAATTAATAAATATTTGTAAAAATATGCAGGTTATATTTTATAATTAATTTTATAGAAGAGAAGGTGATAAGTAAATCTCTTTTAAGGTTATGTCGACTTGCTGATGTTGTCGTTAGCAAAAGGTCTCGTAATTTTTGGTAAAGTGACTCGTAGAAATTGTTACAATTCTATCAAATTTTAGTACTGGCTCGTAAAAATTGCTACATCTTCTATCAAATATTAGTGTTTTGAAAATTTAGTATAGTAAGTACTAAATTTTATATAAGTAATTTGCAAATTTTATAACCATATTTATTTATTTTTAAAAAGGTGTATACCATTAATTGCTAAAAATATATTAAATATCTTGAAAATTTGAGTATGTCCTTCGACTAGTAGAGAAAATAGTAATTTTTAATGGAAACTTTTTTTCCGTGTACTTACTGCATTAACTATAGCTAACCTACATAATATGATCTTGTTGAAAGATTAAAATAAAATTGTTATCACAACTTTCGCTGTCACGCGAAGCAACCTTTTCTGCAATATTGACGTTCAAAACAATAGTTCATTTTCATCGCTCAGTTACATGGTTTCAACTTTCTAACGTCGCATTCAGTGTTTTCAATTTAAAATTTTTTCGCAAACTTTTCCAGTTCATTCATTTCTCTTGTTGTTTTTTCTTTTTTTTTTTATTGGTTGTCGGTGGAATTGCGGTGCAACGTAAAAAAAAGCAACTCGAAATCCAATAAGTCAGTATATGAAAAATTTCTTTTATTGGTACCTGCTCCCATAAATGTAGCATTCTTGTTTTATGTTTTGCGAGATGTAAACTTTTCTTTTATTCTATGCGATTTGTAATTAAAATGATAACCTCATGTGACTTCCCGCTGTCTACTTACACACTGAGAGAACTTTTTTCTCAAAATGTTTATATTTAACATGGCTTTGTAACTATTAAAATATATATGTTAATAGTTACAATGCCATATTAATAGTTAAAATACCATGTTAAATATAAACATATTCTTCTCTCAGCGCAGTAACATTATTATTCTAATACTCTCCCACAAGCCATTAAATAACTTACCAAATCCACCATAACCCCCTTTGACGAAAACACCATTGCAGAGAAAAGAACGAATCCCAAAGCAAATTGAAAGAGCCATGACGCGGACGCGTCGCTTTCTCTATCCATGGCCTCTCTCTCTCTCTCTCTCTCTCTCTCTCTCTCTCTCTCCCTCTCTCTCTCTCTCTCTCTCTCTCTCTCTCTCTCTCTCTCTCTCTCTCTCTGTCTATCTCTCTCCCTCTCCCTCTCTCTCTCTCTCTCTCTCTCTCTCTCTCTCTATTTCTCTCTCCGTATATAACCAAGTCTCCTTTCTCCCCTCGCATTACGGGGCAAACAAGAGGGAAAACGAGTCTTGGGCGAAATTGCGCTCATCCGACCAATCAGTTTCCCATTGTCTCTGTCTCTCTGCGAGAACCCACGGCGTCGTAGTCGTCGTCCGAGAGAACGTGTGCGCGCGACGCTCCGATTGTCTCTTTCTCTCCCTCTCGCTGCGCGACTAATGCAGACAAGAGCGCGCGAATAATTTCAGCGAAATGCCTTTTCTTTATCTGCGCCTGACACTCGTAGGCGGACTTTGCCGAGCAGAAGCAGCAGCCGTCGCTCGCCTTTCTTGGAATTTTGAGTCTACGGATAATTGAGTCTCTTAATTCACTTTGGAGAAGAATGGCGTAGAATATTAACTCGATGAAAGTCTATTTAATTGGAACAAAGGGAAATTTTTCTTCTTTTGTCTCAATAAGCCGGATGTCGATAAATACGTCACGAAGTAACTTCCTACAGAAGCCAAGAACACAGTCTTGCCCTGTGGTATATACAATCGAGCAAAGACGTATAGATATATAAATCTGTCGCGCATGAGAGTGATAAAAATCTTCGTCAACGTCCCCCGCACGATATGCCATAAAATACGCGGCCAGCAGCGAGTCACACGTAAAGCAAACGACGCGCGCATATTATACACACGCCCACGCGATCGTCTGACCACAGCTAGCTCCCCACTACTTATATATTCCGCCGCGAACAGAGACAAACTTTTCTCGGCCGGCCGCTGTATACGACTCGCATTATTCCCTCGCTCCTACTTCGTTCATTCATCCACAAAACAGAGTATACACTGAATATATCCCCACTTGGCTTTTATTTTCGCACTTTCGCCACCTCTCACGGGGCCAAAAAGCCATTCATTATAGTAGACCATCGCTAAATATTTCATCATTTGCTCCCCTTTCTTCTGTCAAAAGCTGTCAGGTAAAAAATGAGCCGTCCCGGCGCGCGCTAAAAGTTCGTTTCACCCTTTTAAAATTAAAAGCCGAGAGAGAGAGAGAGAGAGAGAGAGAGAGAGAGAGAGAGAGAGAGAGAGAGGGAGAGAGGGAGAGAATGTACTACTACTGCTATTACTACAATGCTTCTCTCGCTTTGCAGACAGTGCCGACGCCGGTTGCCAGGGCGACCGAGGATCAAGTCTTTATTAAATTTCGTCCACGGGGCGCCGGCGATGCCGCGCGTCTCTGTGTGTATGTGTGTTAGAGAGAAGCTGCGGAATGGTTGTGGCTGTGCTGTGTGTAGTACGCTAGCGTATCGATTTCGCGCGAGGAATTTTACGCGCGAAGACGGGGTTGGAGAACCGAAAATTCGGATTTTTATTGCAAGAGAGAGGAAGCGTGCAAAGGACAATCGCCGAGATGTAACTCTGGCTCGCGCGCGCGTGGGCGGGGGGGGGGGGAAGCATTGTGTTACGAAAGCTCGCGTTTGGTAGTTTAAAGTTTGCCGCGATTTACTGCGATTTTATTTAAATGGGAATATTTATTGGCCGTCCTGGAGTGCGCGGAAGTATAGCATTAAAACTATTTATAGACGTCCGTGCGTTCTATTATTTTCTGTATTGTGTGCGATTCTTTTGTACTTTATTCACTCCCGAAAGAAAACGGTACAATTTTGATAAAATGCAAAAATGTGACAGAGGGATTCTATTGGTTCACCTTACAGAGGGCGGCAAATTAAAAGTCAGAAAAACTCCGAAAAACTCGAAACTCCGACTCTCTATATACTCGCTTACCCGCCCCTTTGGATTTTTCGCGCCAGCTGTGCTGGTGTATATTCCGCTTGCGAGAGAGAGAGAGAGAGGGGGGCAGAGAGAGAGAGAGAGAGAGAGAGAGAGAGAGAGATCAGAGAGATGGTTAACTTGTCTCTGCGAATTAGCCGGGCGATATATACGCTGCCGCGCTGACAAGTGGAAAATCAACTTTTACGAGGCGCTGAATTTTTTTCCGAATCATACGCAGCAGTGGATGATCCTTGATGCGTGGCGTGTCGAATTATCCACGCGAAATTCCGAAGACGTTCGAGGTCTGTTGGTTAGCTGATATAGCGACTGGTGTAGGAAGCGGAGTGGGATATTTTCGGAGCGCAGTGGGTGGCAGTTCGACGAGATTGGAGGGAAGAAATAAAGTTATTTCGCTTGTTGATTTGTAGTTTGGTCTGCTCTGTTGATTCTTGTCGGTACTGCAGAGTATATATTGTCTGAAGTAGGATCTCGTTGTGTCAACAGCGTATAACGCGAATCTACTGGTTAAGCACCAACCTAGCTGTTAAATTTCACACGCTTTATTATATGAAGGCTATATAATGTTCGTAGTTTGTATTCCGTTAAGTAAACCGTTAAAGTGTATGCAAGGACGTAATAAATCCTTGGTTGTCTCCTATTTGAGCAAAGATCATTAATTAAAAGGACAAAATGACATTTTTTAAGAAGATTTATAAGAAATAAATGAGGTTATTACAATTTTTCTTGCAATTGCAAATAAATATTTGCTATAGAACTTAGTATTTGCAGCAAAAACTCCTAATCAAAATTAAATCAACCTCCGACTACCATATGCATTTTCTCATACTCGATCTCTGCACCCACAACTCTTTCGACCACTTCCCCGCACAACTTCCAAAACAATGTAGCGCAGCGCGTCGAAGAATCCGCCTAACTTGCGCGCGAACTTCGGCCACACCGAGATTTTAATACGAGAGAAGGTTAGCACTGGGCGAACTTGTCTGGGCACTACAAAGCTTCTGTTATACGATTAGTTAGAAATGGTTTCTCTCGCGGGTAGCCGTGTTACTCAGGCAACCGGAGCTCGAGAGTACGTTTCACTGCTACATGTGGGTCATCTGTGCATCATTTAATGTAATGGTTTACGTGCGCGAAGCTGCGAAGTCAAAATTGGTTCTCGAAATTCAGCGGGTCCTCTAGCTAGATTTTGCGTTATTGTATGAAGCGCGGTATTACCGTCGCTTACTTGCTGAAGAAAGCTTTTGTAGCTCGCCGCGTAAAACGGTTAACGATTACGATACTTTTTCGCTTGCCTTTTTAAGCACTTCGCAGCCAGAAAGAAGCAGAAGAAGAAGAAGAAGAAGAAGAATGATGATGAGGCATCAAACGCTAATGGCTCTCGGTCGTTGGTTTTTGATAATTAAAACTCATTTATCACTCGGTCTTTCTTTGCCATCTCAAAGATGGAAACCTCGTATTTATTATACTGGCAATCATTACCTTTTGGTCACGCTTATTAATTAATCTTTGTAAATAGTAATTAATTTCGTTACGATCGTATATTCGCAAGTTATTACCATAAAAATTGTTTACAGTGGTGGTATGTAGATCAGATAATACGTGGATAGTAGACATACAAGAACGTAGCTTATAATGGGTATTCCGTTGGTCGATAAATTAAATTCCAAATATTACGTGGATTAATCAAGATTCTATCTTTTTTACGACCCGCAGAAAATTGATACATTGCCCGAGTAATCTTTACCATCATACTACAAACTGTTTTATACTCCCATACATCACTTTATTTAATAACTTTCCAGTTATGATTCGTAATTCATTCAGCCTTATATACGTTATACCATTCGTCGCTCCGTACGCGTTTGGAATAATAAAAAAGCCCTTTATTCAAAACACACCAATCTCCGGAAAAAAGATTGCTATACACGCGCAATTCTTCGGGTTGCGCAACTGGCAGTACGTCGCACATCCGTTCCTCGGGAAAACACATACATTTTTCAGAAATACGTCGCGCTTGCATTATTGAAACGGGGCAAGTGGGGTGGACAAAAAGTGCGTTTAATCCCGATAAATTTTTCCCTCGCGTAACGGTCCTCCTACGCGGAGAGAAAAAGTTTAGGAAAAATTACTAAATCATTGAGTTTTCACAACTTTTATAAAGTTTAGTCATTTTTGTAACACTCTATAATTTTACTATAATACTTTGTAATTTGTAATTTAAATTTTCATGTAAAAAAATTATTTGCTGTTTCGTAATTTTACCAGAAAAGTTATAGTTTCTATATAATAATACTAGATTTCTTGAAATTTTTCTAAAACTTTCTGTGTGAATATTTTATGGCATCGCTTCAGCGCGTTTGCAATCTTCTGCCACGAGAGAGAAAGAGAAAGGGAAGCCCTATTTCAAAATTCCGCATCGACGCTTTTGTCTTCGGCAATCGTTTTGGTCGGTCGGTCGGTTGGTCCCTTTGGTACTAGCGCATTTTCACGTGAATAGACGAGTTTGCTCGAAATGGAAGCTGCGGAAAGCCGAGGATTTCCGTTATTTATGTCAAAGCATAATACCTAAACGGTTAAAGGCAAGCTACGTTATATTTAACTAATTGTATATCAATCCCGCATTTAACGTATATTAAAGTTCTCACTTAATGAAATTAAACTTCCTCTATAACTCTGTAGAATAGCTTTTTAGCGACACTAAATGAACTATATATAAAAAAAAACACTGCATCATGAAAAGAAAATCTCCCCCGAGACACCCTTCTCGGATTCCCCTACATTTTTCAATTACGATCCCAACCAATTAAGAATTAAAAGGAACCCCATCAAAATCCTCCCTTGAGGACACTGTTCTACCGCCGCGATAATCCTCGCGCGCAAAAAATTTCCATTGCGCGCGGCTCACGAGAGGTAAAAACGAACCGCCGCTGCCGACGAAATGCTTGGCGGAAAATCAGCCAAGAGAATTTCTCGCCTCGCGCGCTAATCAAGCCCGTTCGTCATTGCGTTTGACTCTGCGGGTATAAAAGATAGGAGAGAGAGGGAAAAATGGGACGACGCGGTAAGTGAATCCGGGAAGGCTCTTTTGTCCCGCTGCTATTGACACTTTTGATTGCGCTGCCACAGCCGAGTTCGCAGTGTGTGTATGTGTGGAAGCGACGGATTTATGGAGGAGATTGCGAGAGAGATAGGAGGAGGAGCAATTTTCTGCAGTTTTGAGGTCGAAAAATTAAGCGCCGCCCCGGTGCAAATATAAGATATTTGGAATCTACTCTCTAAAGTTGAATTAGTGAAAATTTCTCCACCATTTCAATTGGTAGAAAAAACTTCTAATTTATTAGTGAATATTCACTATTTCATTTAGTAGTTTATTAAAACTACTATTTTGATTAGTAGTTTTTACTAATTTAATTAGTAGTTTTTAAAAAACCACTAATGAAATAGTGAATATTCACTAATAAATTAGTAGTTTTTTCTACTAATTGAAATGGTGGAGCAATTTTCACTAATTCAACTTCAGAGAGTATAATCGTGTCTAATGCAAACGTTTGCTCCTCGTGATGAAATACGTTTTAGCCGCGGGTCAAGAATAATTAGGGTAAACATTTATTGGATTATTTCTGGCGGATGAAAATATTCGAGGAGGCCAAAATAATCATAACACAATTTGTGCGCACAGATTCCCTGCTGGAAATCGTCCATTTTTCTTCCATTTCCAATCGTTTCACAAATGGGAAAAAATGGACGATTCCCAGTAGGGTTGGTACTTTATTAAATTTGTCTTTGATCGGTCTAAACTTTAAGTACATTCATTCGTGCGTCGATAGCGCGCGGGGAACCGAGGAAGGCGTATTTCTATGGCATGCAAAACGCTCAGCTGTTTGAATGCTGATTCTTGCCTCAAATCGACCAGAAACAAGCCCATTCAGAGCGCCTTCCGCGCAATTTCCGGTAACCTACGCCCTGATCGTTGCCGGGGCATTTAAGCCGACAATAGTCGTCGACGCGATATCTCAGACTTTGGTAATTGCAAAAGCATCGAGACCATCCGAGATCGTGATCGGATGATATTAATTCGTCGAATATTTTAAAATATTTTTTCGCATTTTATGTTAAATTCTAGATTTTTGTATTGTTTATAAAATATAGCGAAAAAGATATTTTTTAAATTCTTTCTTTGAACATTTTTCTGTTTGATAGTAGTATTTCTTTCGATCAAAGCAAACATTTGTTTTGGAAATAGAAAATTGAAATCGGATTTGCACTAATCAATAACATAAAAATACTTACGAATATTCACTTTGCAGTTATTGAAAATTCTTTGCTGAAAACAAACGTAATTATTTCAGAAAAAAAAAAAAACGGAAAAATTTTTACTCATTTTTATTTCAAATGAACTTATATTTTTTATATTATTGATTTCTCTTTTCACACTTTGTAGTCGGCGAGTTAACATTTATTGCATTCACACGTCCACGTGTAGAAAATCGTTTTCGACAACTTTGCAATCCGTGAATAATTTAGCTCTCCCGCTTACGCATTCCCGCAGTCCCATCGATTACATCGCAAAGTTATATTCCATGGGCGGTCGCACTATTGCATTTTGCTTATCGCTTCCCACGACGTTAGTTATAAAGTTCTCCGCCATTCTCGCCGGGCATAAATTAATTCTACCGCTAATTGCATACGTCCCGAAGTTCCGTCGGATAACCGCGTGATCAATCAAGCGTACGTGGCGATAATTCATAAATAGAACGCCCGCAGTCTCATGATTCCGATCTGGAATTTTTATATATATATATTATGAATTTTCTCAGCGAGAAGATCTTTGAAAATCTTTTTCAATGTTGAATGCGAGGGGTACTGGCTTTTGAAATTTTCGTGATATTGGGTGTATTGTACTGCAGTGGTAGCGGCTGCTGCTGCTGTATCCTTTGAGAAGTAATAACGCATTGACGTCACAGAGTAACTGTGAACGCCGGTAACAGTTGCAAATTCAATTCATCTTATGAAAAATATAACATCTAATATAAAACATTGCCGCACGCGCGCGCGCAAATTTATCCACACATCATTACTAACTTTATGAATACCAATTTTGTGATTCCGCATTCTCTCGTATCATGTACGGGAAATGAATTACACACATGCATTTAACCTCTCCCGCATCCATCTAAATTATGCCGAATATTATCATTATCCCATTTCACTCGATAACAGAGATATAATAGATGGTGATAAATCATCATCCATTCCTATTCCACACATCTCGCGATTTCTTTAGTAATTAAATCAACATCTCGTCTGAACGCGCTTCGATATAGACTATTTTTGCGTATCGGGAAAAGCATTCGGCTCAGGATGGATGTGCGCTCTCCCTTCGCAAACAAGCAGGAAGACAAGGCATGACAAATGGCTGCCGTTCGACATCGATGTATGTGTGTCTGCTGCATCATTACGCATCGATGCTGCGTTAGCCTCCCATAAAAATGGAGAAGACTTTGGAATATATGTATACGTATAATACACTGTGCGAGCGCGCGCATCATTTCCTCCCTCTCGAAATGATAAACAGTCGGGAATTAATTTCCGCGCGTCTCGGTCCACCGTGTTTTATCATTTTTGTCCCCTAAAAAAAAGCCCTCGTTTTTCAACGTCCAACGGTGTAATTAGTTGCTTGGCGCAAAGTCGGGCTTTCGGCATATACGCCGTATATTTACACAAAGTCGACAAATTTCAAGCCGCGCGACGAGCTAAAAAAATTTCAAATTACGTTCGAGAACGTAGTATTCGTTGTTGTTCAAGGTCTGTTGAGCTGCAGCCAGGATTTACAATTGAGAGGCAGATTTTTGTCCTAATTAAATATAATTTTCCATTATTACATATCGTGACCTACTTGCGAATTCACGCTACTACCTAACGCTTTTATAAACATTTCCCTTGAAACCGTACAGCGCGCGATATTCACTCGCGTTATAAAACAACAAACTCGCGCACGCACGTCAACCATATATATATATATAAAGCTGATTTCTACCGCCGCACCGCGTTGAACATAAAAAATTCGTGACAGCATCTCTCACACTCGATCGCAGCAGCAGTACACCCCCGCGAATCGATTTTACGTTAAGAGCGCTTGTGCGCCGCGGCACGTCAAGAGAGACGGCAAATAAGTGCGGTATACACGCTCGTTGATGATTTTCGCGTGGTCGTACACACGAGGCTCCTGAGGCTACTGTCACTTTGAACGAGACGTCGAGTGCAGAAGAGTCTCGTGGTTCGATGACGACGGCGAGAGGTTGAATGAAAGCTAAAAGCGTATACGTATCGTTTGTTATTGTAAAAGGTTGCGCAATTCTACACGCTACTAATATAACTCGATGATTTCGAATAAGCCACTGAGCTCCGCTTGATTAACTTCGGCAGCAGGTTTGGTCTACTGCAGCGCTTCATTGATCAGACGAGTAGTTTGCTGTACTGATGGCAAAACTAAATACACACACATGCGCGCGACTATCAGAGATTTACAGTCCATCAGAGATCGGATGCCTATACGTCAACGTCTAGTCGTGCGTATATATAGAAGGACGACGGTCGTTAATTATAGATGGTCGAATAGCGAGCGATATATAATATTCGACCGAAACTGCTCTCTAACGTCCGGGGTACGGGCAGAAGATTAATCGACGAATGAGCTTCGACTTTTGTCTCGGAAATTTCAAGGTCCTAATTTCTCTGAGTAATGATCGTTATGACTCATCAAGTTACACGTCTCGTATACGTATACGTAGAAACGTATATATAGTGTACGGAAGTTGGATTCCCGAGCGTTTGCTGTACCAGCGCGTTACAACGGGTGAGGCTTTTCCGGCCGACTAATTTGATTCCAGCTTCGATCAAAATTCTTTCGCAGCGTTCCCCGAATTGACGGATCCTTTCGGAAAACCAAATTCCATTGTAAGGTATTTTCTGCTCTACGTCTATTTTTGCGTCAAAAAATTTAGCATATTTGACTCGACAGTCGAGTACAATACCGGATCTACTATATTCAACTATGTTTTGCTTATAGAGCTCAATTTCTTCTAGATAAATCGTTTGACTTTCTCCATTATATACTATAAACTTTGCATTCTTTCTAAACCCAACCCCCATAAGGTAAAGTACCCAGTACTCGGACAAAGAGAAAATTGGCAGTAGTACTCGGACAACAGTAAAAAAAACACTATTATTGTTTAAATTTGATAAGGGACTGATTCATTTGCGTTGATTATAATATTAGTTATAATACGTAATAGCCGAATTAATATTGAATTAGATTCTAGAATTATTAAAAAATCAATTAGAAATTTATTGAAGTTATGCTTTAAGACGGTATAGGCAAATTTTTGTCCGACTTCACCTACCACAAAATTCGCATAACGAAGTAGTCAGACACATATAAAAACACATGTCCGAGTACTGCGTCAAAGCGATGTCCGAGTATTGCATCCAAAACTCGACATAGGGCGTCCGACTACTGCAGCATTGTTTACATTTCTTTCAACTTATTTTTTTTTAAATAAAAAAACCATCTTGGAGTCTTTTTCTTTGCACAAATTAGTAAAATTAACCCTAAATCAATGATAAGACCTTGGAGCTTTGAATAATTTGCCATATTGAGTCTAAAATCATCGTTCGTTAAAGAATGAACTGTATACTTCACCTTACACCATTCGCCAAACCAGCACAGCTGTCAATCACAAATCGTACATTATACCGGTCGCCTCGCCATCATCGCATCGCATCGAGCTCGGCAATTTCCTTCCCCATCACGGCGCAGCCGCCGCGGCAATCGCCTAGCAACCGTCGTCGTCGACGGCGGCGGCGGTGGCGACGGCAGCAGCAGCTATATCCTCACGCCCCGCGTTGCGCACACAGAGTCGCCGGCGGCGCGGTGGTGGTTGTAGCGTAGAGAAAGAGAGAGAGAGCCGGTCGGTTGGTAGGTCGCCGCCCGTGAGAGCAGCCGCTCCCGCGCCAGTAGCTTAGCGCCCGTAGCCTGGCGTGTGTGTGCTCTCGAGCCGCCGCCGCCGCCGCCACGCGCGTCTTCTCTCTCTTTCTCTCTATCTCTCTTTCCTTCTAGACACGCGCTCTTCTTCTTCTTTCTCTCTCTATCTTTTCTTGTCTTTCCCCCCGTTCGTAGTGTTTTTTTGTTCGCTGCTGTACACAGGCGAGAGAGAACGGTGGGTGTGTATGTGTATGCGAGGGTAGAGGATAATGTGCAGCACGTGTAGGTGGCTGTGTTTTTGCCGGATGTGCCGTGGATGGGGCATAAATCAGCGGGGGTAAAAGTTTTCACGTGTTTTTCCCGCGCACTGTTCGAGCACTGTGTGTGTGTATATAGATATATATATATATATATATATATATATACCTACTTATGATGGATGAGACGTGGACGTCGTAAAGTCTCGTTAAAAACGAGCCGCCGCATTGCTGCTGCTGCCGCTGCTGTTGTTATTGTTGCAGTGCTCTTCGACGCGCGATGCTAACGAGTGAAGAATTTCGCGTAACGGATCGGCAGCATTTGGTCAGATTTTATCCAAATTTCTTTTGGCGATCCTAAAACAAAGGGGGTAGAAAGTTCTCGTGTACCGGGTGAGTAAAATATACTAGTTCGATTTGTGGAATTATACAAGACTAATATTTTTAGAATACACGCGCAGCCTTTTTTTTTCAGTTGCGTTCGAAATTGTACAAAATTAAACGTTACGAGGCTTTAACACGGGGTAAACAACGGAATCGCGTGCATAGACCCGCGCGAGCCTTTATTAACTGGCGTTTAGCCTACTTTCTTGCCGGCCGTGCGCGCGATTGTCATGGGAATTTGAAAAACGTTAGCGTTCGCGGCTGTGGAAACTTTTGCTCCCCTTCTTCTTCCACGACGATGCGTCGGAATTTCGACCGATGATGCGTCGGAAAATTGCCTTCACACGAAGCATATATATAGTTTCACGGTGAAGTGGCTTGGTATGATTTGATTTTTTATGTGTCGCTGGAGTTTAGCTTTCTCGCGATTTCGCTTGTGGACGAAATCAGGGAGGAACATGTATATATAATGCATTGATCAAGGTTCGCTGAATTGCAATGATATTTTGACAGTAAATTCATTTAGCAATAACATTTGTTTAACGGACGCTTGATATGCAGAATAAATAGGTCATTTGTGTATTCCTCTATTCCTCTGCATATATTGTCTTTCATGGGAACTGCAATTTTAGGAACAGTGGTATAATAAAGTGGCGCGCTAGAGTTATTAAATTATGCTAAAAATGAAAAATTCCATCATTTATTTTATCGAACAAAAAAGCGCTATTATCCTGGTAGAAAATTGACCATATTTTATAACGAAGGTGTTAATTAAATGGAAGCAATTTTAGCAAAAATCATAATGCAAAAATAATATAATTCATCTGAAAGTTCTACTATTATACTTAAAATACATATTTTATGAAATGTAAATACCATAATTTATTTCGAATTGGTACTTTATTTCGCGAAGCTGCCACCCGTAACAGTACCTAATTATGAAATACAAGCAGTGTTCGTCTTTAGCCATAAAGTTAACTGAAAAATATCTAGCTTCTGGTTAACATTTCTACCAGGGTAATGGCGAACCGTTATTTTCTTCCATTATCAAATGAGTGAACTTTTTCCAATATCGAGCTGTGCAATTATTATTTTAAAAATAACAAAGTAATATAAGATATAATAAAGTAATAAATATCAGACTACATAAACAAACAAAAAAAAATAACAAGAACCGGTACGTGTATATAAAAAGCTATAAAATGGCGGAAAACCCCATGGGCACAATATTTACTCGCCGCCCCGCCATTATACGCCCCATATGTTTTATTGTACTTTTCCCCGGCAATATCGTCCGCGCGATTTTCTTTAAACTACCCACCGGCTTCTCTTTCTTCCTCTCCATCAAAAACAAAGACACCGTCCTCGCATTAAAAAAGAGCGAACTCAAACTCAAAAATCCACTCAACGCGTGTTTATCTAGGTTATATGTGTATGCACGTGTACACATTTAATACAGATCGAGAAGGCAGTTATGCCGCACTCGAGGCGAAAGAGAGAGTCAGGCGCATCACACGCGATCCTCGCGTGTGCGCGCGCGTCTGTATCCTTCGCCGAGGCTTTTACGAGCGCGCTGCATGGCTCTATTTATGTGTGATGCACCTACATATACGTGTATATGTCTAGAACCGGAGCACCGGAGCTTCCCTCGATATCTCGAAAGTTCGGTTCATATAACGTTTAAGAGGGAATGAGTTGAGTGAGGCGCGCTTTATTGAAAAAAAGTTTCGCGGGGGATAGGTTAGCGAGACCCTGGGGAGTCTGCGCTGCTGCTCTTCTGCAGCAGTTGCGAGTGAGAAAGGGAGTGACTTGGTTGAAAATTAAGGTAGAACACGAGAGAGTTCCTTAGCTCCGCGCGCGCTAAAAATTGATTCTGCGCGCGCGTTCGCGGAAGTTGGCGGTTCGAAAAGTTTTGATTGCGACGTATTGCCTGGATGGGATAAATTATTTTTAGAAAATGTGCGTGGTGAAGATGGATATTTACTTGTCGTTGTTACTTTTTATAATTTTTAGCAAAAAAAAAAATTGTAGGTGCATTTTCATTATAACGTCTGTAATCTTCTTACTTTGTATATTTATTATATTAACGTACACATTGTTATAATGATCTTTCATTGCATCATCAGCTCAATAAGTTGAACGATTTTAATTGCTGCGACATACTTTCAGTTAATAAAAGTCTCATGCACAGCTCCTATCCACTTGATTCAATTTTAAATACTTCAAAGCGGAGCCCACGTCGGATGCATAAAAAATCCCCGGTGGGACCTGCATCTATACCGCGCGGACAAATGGCTATCGCCACGAGCTGTTTCGGCGCAAATAAACCGATTATTTTATCGAGCCGTGAGGCCAGTAAACTTCGGCAATTTTTATCGCGTTACGATACGCGTCGAGCCTTATCAAAAGCAGCAGCAGCAGCAGCTTTTTCATGGGCTTTTACGGTCCATATAATCCGGCTTTACGGTGCGGTGCATTTCTTCATTCGGGGTTTGCGCGCGTTGCGCGACACTAACTTTTAACGCGCGGAGTTTTGATATCTCGTAGTATACTTTTCGGCGCCGGCGCAGTTTATAATATAAAGTAACGTTTGTCGGGGGACTTTTGCCGTTGGCAGAAATGGTCACGGTGATATTTTGAAAGGCAAAATGTGGTTGTTGAATGAAAACAGTAGAAGGAGTAGAAGGATATAGTTTCTCGCGAGGAGGTATTTTTGTTGGAACTGAAAATATTCTACTCCGCTGTTATTCTGCCTGTGTAATTCGAGCTTGCTAACAAATATGGCTTTTTATATTATAAAGTATATAAGAGATGTGAATATAATGGCGCTGTATAACAAAGCCCCATTTACCAGAGTGTATTCATGATACGAACGCAGGAAAATTTAATGGTCCTTTGCTGAGCAAACAATTTTTACAACTCGTATAACAGTTTCATTGGAAAAAGTTCAAATGAAAATGTACTTTTATTGTTGTCAAATAACAATTTTATTGTTCAAATATGCATTTATATAGTGATTTCAACGATCCTTTGTAATAAAACTCAACGAAAATGCTATAGGAATTTTCCCGAACAATCTTTCATAACAGCCATTATAAATTACAATTTTCCTGAATAAATCTCTCCCGACTCAAAGAAAACAAATGAATCTTGGTACAAAACGGAAGTTCCCCTATCAGCGGGCATCCTTGAAGAAGGTAACCTCGATTCCGCCGCCTCCCCCATCCTCGATAAGTCAAGAATTGTTTTGACGCTTTATCGGCGCTCGAATTTTTCTCCAGTCTAATTGCACGGGCTCTTTCTCTCTCAAACATCCGGGGAATTCCTCCTCGACTTCCTCGCCCAGAGCGAATAAAAGCGCGGGGAGATTAACGAGATGGGGATATAGTATAGTGCGCTCGGCGCCGGTCGTTGACGCCACTGTTTTTCTTTCATATGAAGAAAAATCCTCAGGAAATTTGCGCTCTAACGAAATGCTCCTCCGCGATTTACATTCACATACGTATATAAATAGGAGTTTGCCTTGAAATTTATCGCGCGGCGAGCAACATGCGACTTTGTAATTTACGTAGATGGTTTTCAGAGAAAATAGAGGGGAGCTGGGCTAGGGTGTTTGCTTATTTTCAATGTTGTTAGTGCCGAGTGCACCCGCGGGGCTGCTGCTGCGTTCGAATTAGCGGTTTCGATGAGGCGGGGAATTGCTTTTTAGTTGGTTTAGGCGATCGAAATTTATTTGACCTCGTGTGATGTAGCACATATAATGTATACGTTAGTAAAAAGAGGTGATAGTGGTTTTTTTTGGAGAGGACTTTGTTGGTTGTGGTATTGAATTTGTATGCATTTTACATTTTTTATGGTATTTTTTTGCGTGTAAAAGCATAAAATATCCAAGTGGTAATTAATTTTGGCCATTATTATGATGTTAAATATTGTAAGAGTATTTATAATTTTATTATTCGAACAGTAAAGTAAACATTTTCTAAGCAGTACATAATTATCATATTTCACAACGTTAACGAAAAAATTTTCAAATTTTTATTTAAAAATAAACTTTTATCAGGTTACAACGCATTCTCGTATAATTCAAGAAGAAAAAACACGACAGAGTACAAACTATCGATATAATAATGTATACATTCAATAGAAACAAATCTAAGCAAACCGGGCTAGCCTTATCCTGCAAATATTGACCGTGGAAAACGAGAAAGAACGCCTCCACCTACCCACAGACCCACCCCTTTTTCCAAACAAGAAGTGCAAAGCGACATTTGCTCGCGCCGACTGTATCGTTTACGAGGCGCTTAAAGACGCTGCCGCCCCTGCTTACGGCTTCTTCGGATTCTAATCTCGGCAGGCTCGCGTGTGGGATATCAATTTTGAATTTCCTCCGGTGAGCGGCCTGGCGTTATTGCGTGTTTTCCGCGGTGTTTACGTCGTTGCCAGCCGATGACGAGATATGCGTACTTGCTGCATTGGCAGGGGATTGGATTTCGAGACGGAATGGGCGATGGTGAGGTAAATGGGAGTAATTAAATTATCGATCGGTGGGCGGTGGGGATGATGTTTTTGATTTTTCATTTATATTTGTAAGAGGATTGGTGTTTGTGAGGTGTGGTGGAATTTTCTGCTGGAGGGATTAGAGGTTGTATTGAATTGAAAGTTTTGTTTGAAAATGTATCGTTTTGATTGAATGCGAAGGGATGTGTTCTGTTACGAAATGACAAATTGATAAAATCAAATCATACCAAACCGACTTTGTAATTTTAACTTTTCTTCGCTATATTACAAGTTCGCGTGTATGAGTAAGCTAACCCCATTACCATCCTCCACTCCCCTTAATCCAAATCTCCAAGAGAGAAAGGAAGAATAGGAATCGCATTTTCACTCTGCACTCTCTTTTCAAAGAACTCATACCGAGGACAGAGGAAGATAGGAAGAAGCCTCGCGAGAGGTAACTTTTCTCATCCGACCAACGACCAAGCGCAAGAATAATCTCAGCCGGCGAGTATAATGCGCGCGGAGTCGATCAAACAATCGCACCGCGCGAGGAAGTTTGCCCAGTGCGAGAGCGCGATTTGATTCTCCGCGCCTCCATATGGGAAAGAGAGTTTGCCGAAAGGAGTTTTCATTTTCCCCGGCAGCGGACAGAGAGAGATCGAGAGAACTCCGCGACACTGGATTAGAAGGGGAAACGGAATGAGCGCGTGAGAGGAAGAGTCAACGGAGAAGAATCACCATCTCGCGTCGGAGTGGAAGAGTTAGAGACGGGATTTCGAGAAAAAAGAGCAGCGATTAAAGGGCGAGAGAAAGTCGCGAGGGATGAAAGTATAAAGAAGGAGGAAATTTTGGGAAAGCGAGCGGAAAATCTTGGCGGAGAGGAACAGAAGAAGCTTTTAGAGAAAGTATACACGTGGTGACATTCGCTGGAATTATTACATCCTTCTGGAGACCAAGAGTGGAGCTTGGAAAGACGCAGGACCAGGAGGACACTCACACAGCCCAGCGACTTTTTGCGATTCGTAACGAAGAGACTGATTGATTTAAAAAAGAAAAACCCTAGTCGAAATTCGTTACCTAGCGAAGAACACATTTTCAGCCAACTAGTTTCGTCGTCTAGTCTCTCAAAGCACACGCAACGTAGTGTCGGGTTTTGTACTTATTTTTTTATACGAGAGAGAAACCAACCGACTCCTTCACCCCCCTCCGAAGACGAAGACACAAGCGCATAGTTTTTACAATCCAACGAAGAAAGTTCAATTTTCTAAAAATTCGAAGATAGTTTAGCGAAGATTGATTATTTGCAGTCGACACGAGAGAAGATTAGATTATTAGGCACGAAGAAACATTTGATTCGTGATTGTGATATTTCGTTAACGACGCACAAAAAAAACGTTAGTTACGAACCGCGCGTATGTATAGTTTTCCTACCAAGAGGATCATCTTGCAAACGTAGAATTTTTCAAGGTATGTCAATAGAATATTTGTTCTCTGAAAGAATATCGTACACTGAGAGAAATGTCATAGGAAAAATTGTTAAATATATAACAAAAATTGCTATTTTATATAAGAACGGAAGGATATACTCGACTTGTGACGTATTTTATTATATATAAAGAAATAATTATTATATTATAAAATAAATTTTCCAATACACTTGACGTAAAATTATTATATTATATTGTAAAAATTTAGATATAATAAAATTTTTAATCTTTTTTAATAATATTTATTATATACATACCAAGTTTTACTAACTTATATAGTAAAAAGTGCTATCAGACGCCAGCGCCACCTGATCGCGGTGAGGTTATAGGGAAGATGACTAATGTATAAGTTCCAAAATTTTACACTCAAGAGTCTCCGTGGGTAAGGCATGGTGTGGTTTGTGCACATAAGAATTATGCACATATTTATTCTGCACACTTTAGCATTGGTGTATATCTATATCTATGTGTATACTCCAATGCTAAAGTGTGCACAATAAATATGTGCATAATTCTTATGTGCACAAACCACACCATGCCGTGGGTAAGTGGTCAGCGCGCTCGACTGGCGTGCCGAGGGTCGAGGGTTCGAATACAGCCAAGATTTTTTTTTTTCAATTGAGCTTATTACCATAAATTGCTATATATATAGTAAAAATTATTAGATGTCGAGTATATCCTTCCGTTCCTATATAATATACCAATTTTTGTTATATATTTAACAAATTTTCTTATGATATTTCTTTCAGTGTATATATTTCTTGAAATGCTCGCGAGAATATCATCTTACGAGAATTAAATTACACGATATTTCAAGGAATAAGCGATGTCCAAGTGTGTAAAAGACGTCGAGAAGTGCAGGAAATGTAAACGTCGTCCCGAATAATTAAAATTCGTAGAGCTTTAATTAATTTTATGATTACAACGTTTCACAGTATAGTTTTGTCAAAAGAGTACACGCGTTGGAATTTTCCTGCGCATTGCAATAAGTCTGTTTTAAATAATTACGTTACCCTGCAGAAGAGTAATTTTTTTTTATCTCGCTGATCCGTTCGGTCGGTAAAAATTCCATTAACGGGAATTGGACACTGCTACACGGAAAATTCGCAATTCTAAAGTAAAATTGACGAAACGATTAAGATGTCGATTGCAAAGTCCAAATTAAATTGAATCAAATTGAAATAATCATTCGAATCTTCTGCCGTTGTAATACCTACGTTGGTTGAACCAGAAAGAGAATCGCGCCGAGAGCCATCAGTTCTGTCTTAGAGTTAAACAGATATATGATAATCGTAAAACTGTCCAATTTCTTAATGTGAAAAGTTTTCGAGTTATTCTATCTTTGCCAGGAAATTGCGGTCCTCTTGATCGTACAATTTGGAACTTATAATTAGACGAAAAATTATTAAACCAGCTACACAAGTTAATTTGCAGTTAAATTGTTCAAGCCACTCAATTATACCCATTACGCGATGCAGAGCCATTTCGCGCCGTTGTGTACAACCGCGACATAAAAGCGCGAAATTAAAACCTTAGAGACAGTCTTCGCTCGGCGAAAAAAAAAACAAACATCTTGTTATTCCGCATAGCGAGCACTCGTGAACTTCAAAACAAAACTCTCTTTCTCTCCTGTAAAAAGCCACTCCTCTCCTCTCCCTTAAGCTCTTTCCCTCTGACTCTCCTCGGCAACGGCGAATTTCACTTTGAAAAACATCTCTCTCCACTCGCTCGTTCAAGCAAGAGGAAGAAAAAAAAAAACACCTCGTAACCCAGAAACTTTTCCGCGTCTTTTGCACACAGTCGCGGTTCTCCTTATACATACGTATATTAATACTTGCGGATGATCGCGCAGAGGAGTAGCGAGCGGAAACGGTGGACAGGACATACTCAGGACATGGAGGGATGGAGTACCAGTGCGTCATCGTGTACACGGTGATCTCGCCCTCGTCGAGCATCGCCCCGACACTGCGGCTCCAGCTCGAGAGCACGGTCACGAGGCAGCCGCCCGCCGGATGCGTCGACTGGCTCAAGTCCTGGATTAAGAGGTTAGACGTACGAGCAGTCGGAGGGACAGAGAAACTGTGTTTGGGATGGGGTGATAGTGATGGAACGGCTGTGGTAGAAGGATCATTGACGCGGGCTGGGTTCGTGTGTGTATAAACGGGGGTTTTGTCATTGAATGTTAATGTAGCATATTTATATGTGACCTGAAATGTCAGTATTCGATACTGAAATTGATAAGCAGACCTGAATAAATGAACGTGAATTTATTATGATAACCCGCGGAATCACTGATTCCGTACGCAGGAATACGTTTTCCACGAACCCTGAAAATTTATTTTTCACTATTAAAATTCCACACCTCGCGAATCCTATGCCTACCGTTCGAATATAACTCTCGACACATCCGGATCGGAAGCAAACGGAATTCAAAATCTCATCAATAAACCATTTCGGCCGAAGTCAGGGTGTCGAGAGAGGGAGAGAGAGGCAGCAGAGGGATTACGCGAGACTGCATCGGTTATGACTTATACGCAGTTGGTATAGTCGGCCCTCCTGCGCGATCGTAAATATTAATGCACCTCTCAGTTAAACACACACACGTGGCGTGTACATTTTTTTTGCTCTCATTTTCTCGGGGCCAGGTTCTCACGCGAAGCCGATCGAACGCGCGCGATTGGGTTTCGGTGCATCTCCGCTGCTCTCACTCTCTCTCTTTCACCGTCGACGCTGCGCTGTTTTTCACGATAGACTCGCTTTTTCTCCATCTCCCTTCGTTCGCACTTTCTTTTCTTTACACGTGTCGCGCGCGCGAATCCTCTCTAATAGATTTTATATTGCGTTCTGCTGCGCACCTGCGTATATATTTGAATTCCGAACGAAAGTCAGTTATTTGTTGTAATACATAAAGCGGAACGACGAGAAGCTTAATTTCGCTCTATAAGCAGGGCCGTCGGGAGAATTTCGATGAAATTGCGCGGAAACGCATACGAAAATGGACGCCCGCGCGAGTATCTAGTCTAACTCCGACAACAACTAAACAGCTACTTGTTTAATTATACGTATAACGTGCATCCTCCTTCGCGAGTGACCCCCCGAGATATGCGGAATGCACTGGCGCGATCGTATCCCGGGAAAATATTATCCAATCTCATACCGCGCAGCATATCAAGTTTCGTCGGAGTTGTAGTATATGTTACTGACGAATTTACATCCCAGGCTGGCTCGCTGTAATAGTTCCGGATATGCGGCAGTAATTTAGTGCTGGGTTATTTATACAGCTTCCTGATAAAAGTTCTCTCGCAGGTTCTTGCAGTCGAATGAAGCAAAGTTTGCGAGATTTAAATTTTTCAGCGTTTGGAAACTATTATATATATATATATATATTTTTTTTTTTTTTTTAGTTTTTCTTGCGCACTTCGGAAAAGACTATTAAAAGTCTTTTGTGATTTTGCACACTAGGAACTTCTTCTTTATTCAGGTCAGTTTCACCGCGGCAATAATATATCGACCTATCTCGTCTATGTAATTAAAATGTTACAAATAGAGCGCAAGGCGCAAGTTCAATCGATATAGCGCGGGAACAAGGGTGAGGAAAAAAAAAGTGTTCGTGAAATTTCCCAGGCTGTAATTAAAGGCGCACAGAGCGCATCTCCAGCAACGAGGAAAACAGAAAAGCCCTGGTAAAATTAAAAAGCAAGATCTGGGTAAAATTAATGGTACAGAAAATTTTTACACACGGTCAGTGTACTACTGTGCGCGTAATCGCGTGCTTTTATTTTTAAATACTATGTAGCAGTGTGTACACCCCCTCGTACCAATGAATACTTGATGCTAACGCTTGCGCTTTTTATTGTTACAGAGCTGTCGCCGCTTATCTTCGCGCTCTGAATCTCAGTCCCAACAATGCAGTCGTCCACGGAAACCTGGCCTGCGTTTACTACGAGCAGGGGTAAGTTGTTGTCTCTGTTTTTTTTTCTCTCTCTTCCCTTCTCTCTGTTCATTCGCCTCGTTTTATTGTGAGACGAGCGCGACTTTTTAAACGCGCAAGCGCGTTTTTTTTTTTTTTTTTTTTCTGTTTTTTTTTCTGCCCTCGCGTTTTCGAGTTCAGCGATGACATACATAAATGAAAACAAAGCGCTCTGCTTATAAGTACTTTTCTTCATTATTTTTAAGGGGTGTATGACATTATTATGTGCTTCGTTTTATTAGGATGGAAGGTTTACGATTTTTTTTTTTTTTTCATTTTCCGGCCACATAATGAGAGCTTGCGGTGTGATGAAATAAAATCCAATATACATATAACCGTAAATTATTTCATCGTAAATCTTTAAAAGATTTTTAATTTCCACGCTATATAAATTTATTCTCTCGAGGCTATGATATCGTGAATTACGCGGAAAATATTGCTTCACAAAGAGTTTTTAACCATTGTTTCGTTAACATTATTATATTGTAATGTTCAATATTTAAATCAGTATAGCTTTTATATAAAAGAATTTTTACGCTTTACAAATACTTTGTCATGTCTAGTTAAAAACGTATTTATTAATGAAAATGAAAATCAAGTCTTCCGAGGATTTTACTTTTATATTCAAGTGAAAAGCAGCTTATAGAGATATCTTTTTATAATCCAAAATCAATATTGGCCTTATTTTGCAATTATAATGCACAACAATATCAGCGTAACAAATTAACGCAAACTTTACGCCGCTACTTCGTGTCTTTGTAAATAATTTAATTACGCTATAGCAACTTGATAAGAAAGTTCCTCGCAAATGACTTACACTTACGAAGTTTTCTCGACGGCAAAAAGGAGACGGCACTTCGGTAAACACGTTTGGCGTTGCTATTAAGAAGGAAAGTAGCATAGGAATTCCGTACGAAAATCGTGCGCACCCGAGCAATTTAGCACGCGAACAGAATAACAAGGCTTGCTCGAGAGATGATCGGAGAATGTATATATATGTGTGTTTCCGGGACGCTCGGGGGCGTCAATAAAACTGTTACGAACTTTTCCTCTGTTTCGCTGCTGCTGCTGCTGCTGCTGCTGCTACTACTAGTCGTAGTTCGTTCGATTATATATAGATGAGGAACATCAGTAGTCGTGTCGTGTTTACTTTGTATTAGCAAAATGTATAAGTAAGTTTTCATACATCGTGTTTGTAGAAATGAAGAAAGTACTGAAATTCGGAGTTTGATATTTCGAGAATTATATTCGTTTCAGTGAATTCGAATATATCTTACTGAATACCGTTCAAATTGTGCATGTCATTTATGGATATTCACGAAAGTTTGAAATAAATTTTATGATAAAAATTAAAGTAATTAAGAAAATATGTAAAATACGAATTCTCTCGTTTCGCAAAATTTCACATAACGGAATTTCATTTTTTAAAACATCATTGTTAGTGGATATTCAATTCCAAGAAGTAATGAACACGGAATATGTTATTTCAAAATAATCAATTGAATGAGAAGACAATACAATTAAACCCAACCCAACTTTATATTTAATACATCATCATTAAATGTTAAAATAAACGTAATAAAATTTCTCGGTGCATTTATTGACTTTACAAGCATAAATATCTGAGAACCACTAACGCGCCTAATCAAAGTTGCAAGTAGTTACATAACGCAATTTTGTCTAATATCGTTTCGCTGCACGGGTCAAGTGGCAGCGTTCAAAAATAGCTCTTAACGTTCAAAGTTGTATAACAGGCATCGCAAGTGCATAGACCCAAAAATCTATTCATTCAACATAATACGAAAATACACCTTAACTCATGCATTCTCGTTGCGATTCCAGGCTTATCGATCTCGCGATCGACACATACCGGCGCGCGATCGAGCTCCAGCCAAATTTCCCAGATGCCTACTGCAATCTGGCGAACGCGCTCAAGGAAAAGGGTCAGGTGGTCGAGGCCGAGGAGTGCTACAACACGGCGCTCCGCCTCTGCCCGACGCACGCCGACTCCCTTAACAATCTGGTAACGTCTCTCTCCCTCTATGTCCTCTTCCTCTTTCTCTGTGTCTTTTCTGACTATATATACCCGTAGTGCTCCTTTTGACTGCTCGCGCTTCCGCAAAGTTCCACGCTCGAGGGCACATACGGATAATTGGAGGATTACTCGCGAGTTCGAGGGAGATGCGGAGGGCATGTGAGCGTAGGCAGGAGTAGTTTTTGGGTTTTAATTTGAAGAATAGTTTTATGAAAGTGAATTTGGATGTATGGCTTTTTAAACTAAAGTTTTGGAGACAATTTTGTTAAAGGTGAAATCGTTAGATCGATAGTAATTTAAAGTTTGCTGACGCTTTTGAAAATTTAATGTTTTGTAACGTTATTAAAGTCGTGACCTAGATTCATAAAACAATTAACGAGTATAGGCCAATCAGTCGCCATTTCGATATCCCAAATTTCACTTTATTATTATGGTTCAGTTTGATTTTATGATGATGAAACGAAGAAATTCACTTGACTGAATTCCGAGAATGTTTACCGAATATGATTTAAAGCAAATTGAAACGCGCAATATGTAATTGTTTCGATAATAATTTTTGTGCTTATGCTTTACATACATGCATTCGAAATGATTGAAGGATTCGTTGAAATTAATATTTCGTATAACGAAGCTGTGTAATGAAGTACTGCAATTTTCTTTTAAATTAATCCAAATTATGAAATATTTTTTTTATTCTTATCACTTTTTCACATTTTATTGTATATAATTGTTTTTGTATTTACAAAATTTTTTATTTATTCATATCTCGATTTTTTTGCAAAATAAAAGAAACTCTTTTCACAAAATAAAATAAAAGAGACAACGGTGAGCTGAATTAATTTAAATAAAATTTACTTCCTTTCTCTGTTTTTTGAGTTTCTAGTTTATTTTTAAAACACGCACTTTTAAATTTACCTAAGATAAAATCTAGATAAAATACAAAATTGTGCCAGAGCTGCCTTACTCTACTAAAACAGTAGAATAATAATTTTTGGACTGTTCGTTATTTGATGAATATTTATGAGAAAAATTCATTATAGATACATACTACTACAGTACATTTTAATTTGACGAATTATGATATTTAAGAAAACAATAATAGTAAAATTACGTTGTCGCTGATAATTTAATATTGCCAGTCTTTAATTCTACTATCACGTTCGTGGTCAACTCTCCTAATTCCTCCCACTCCCTATTAAAGTAATCATTGGTTATCTCTTTAAAGTACCCTCGCGATCTGCAATTATTCAACCCCACCCTTTAGAAAGTTCACCATACAACCAACTAACTCTTCATTCCTCCGCAGGCCAACATAAAGCGAGAACAGGGGTACATCGAGGAAGCGACTCGTCTCTACCTGAAGGCCCTCGAGGTCTTCCCCGAGTTCGCCGCGGCGCACAGCAACCTCGCCTCCGTTCTTCAGCAGCAAGGCAAGCTCAATGAGGCCCTCATGCATTACAAGGAGGCCATACGTATCCAGCCGACGTTCGCCGACGCCTACTCCAACATGGGCAACACACTGAAGGAGATGCAAGACGTCCAGGGCGCTCTGCAGTGCTACACCCGCGCCATTCAGATTAATCCGGCCTTTGCTGACGCCCACTCGAATCTTGCCTCCATACACAAGGACTCAGGCAACATACCCGAGGCCATACAGAGCTACAGGACGGCGCTTAAGCTGAAGCCCGACTTCCCGGACGCATACTGCAATCTGGCTCATTGCCTGCAGATTGTGTGCGACTGGACGGATTACGAGGCTAGAATGAAGAAGCTCGTGTCGATCGTGGCGGAGCAGTTAGATAAGAACAGACTGCCCAGCGTGCACCCACATCATTCCATGCTGTACCCGCTGTCGCATGAGTTCAGAAAGGCTATTGCCGCGAGACACGCCAATCTTTGCATTGAGAAGGTATTATAGTGCCGTGGTTTATTTTAGGATGTTTTTTTTATTTGAATGTAAATGAAACGTAGAAAAAGTGGATTTTTCTTTGTACATCGTAAAGCAAAGCATTATTTTTCACAAGAAGTTGCAAATTGCAATTTGTTTTAAAACGTTGAATTGGTTATTGTTAAAGAAAGCCATTTTAAACTATTTTTGTGCAAGAGAATTGATTTACGGTCTACTTTTCCCACCACATATTACGTAGGATGCGCAATAGAGCAATTGTGCTGCTGGAACGACTGAACAGCTATAAATCAAGGTACAGCGTAGTACAATGCCCATAATGTGGCTCCGCAATACTAAAAACCACAATTTCACGCGCGCGCTTTCGCGACGTAGCCTCTACCACACGAAGAGATCAATACGCGAGAAAACCTGTATTTTTTATTGTAAATTGTGGCTTACATTTCAAATAAAGATACGTAGTAATTTCTATTTTTAAATTGTATTATCACTACAAATTTTGTAAAATATTATTATAAATACTATTTACAATACAATGATACCATAACTGAAGAAAATGTTCAAAAATTCAAATAAACTCAAAAATACATATATATATTTTTCGAGATGTATAAATCTTTAAACTAAACATATTTTTTGTAGATCCATGTATTGCACAAGGTACCCTACAAATACCCACGAGAGAGCACTCGCCTCAAAATCGGCTACGTCAGCTCGGACTTCGGCAACCATCCGACCTCGCATCTGATGCAATCGGTTCCAGGACTCCACGAACGCCACAACGTCGAGGTGTTCTGCTACGCGCTCAGTTCCGACGACGGCACGACCTTCCGCAGCAAGATTGCCCGGGAGTCCGAGCATTTCATCGACCTGTCGCAGGTGCCATGCAATGGCAAAGCCGCTGATCGCATCAATTCTGATGGCATTCACATCCTCGTCAACATGAATGGCTACACCAAGGGAGCGAGAAACGAGATATTCGCGCTGAGACCGGCGCCTATTCAGGTCATGTGGCTCGGCTATCCGGGCACCTCAGGGGCGAGTTTCATGGACTATTTGATCACGGACGAGGTTACCTCGCCGCTCGAACTCGCCAACCAGTACAGCGAGAAGCTCGCTTACATGCCTAACACTTATTTCATTGGAGATCACAAGTGAGTTCCCATCGACAGTTCGATGAACAAAATAACTTCTCGTAGTATATCTTCAAGCTTCAGTAGTATAGTTTTAATAGTACAGTTTTGTAACATTACATTTATTTTTCAGACAAATGTTCCCTCATCTAAAGGAGCGCCTTATTTTGACTGACAAACTCAACAAGGGCAACAAACTCGCGGACAATGTAGCAGTAATTAATGCAACAGACTTGTCACCCATGATTGAGAACACACTCGTCAAGGAAATTAAAGAAGTCATCGTTCCGGAGGGTCACTCCAAAAGTAAGGCCGTCGAAATCTCAATGAAAGTCGCAGAATTGCCGACGACCACACCCATCGAGACGATGATTGCGTCGGGTCAGTGCCAAATGTCGGTCAATGGTGTCGTTGTACAGAACGGAATGGCCACGACACAAGTTAATAATAAGACAGCAACCGGAGAGGAAGTGCCACAAAACATTGTGATTACGACGAGACAGCAGTATGGACTACCAGAGGACGCGGTTGTTTATTGTAACTTCAATCAGTTGTACAAGATTGATCCGCTGACACTTCATATGTGGGCATATGTAAGTATAAGCACAAAGAAGTAAATCACAATATAATTTAAAAAGTTCGTAATTTTTTTTTATTAACGTTTGCGTAATTTATATTCAGAAAAACGTTAGGAGGTCGTTAAAACCTGTTTTTGATTAACTGCATTACTTTTTGTACTTTTAATTCTAAAATGGTTTTATTCTATAATTTACTTGATACGTGTTTAGAAAAAATTAGAAAAATTTGATAATTGAAATAAATAATTGAAAGAATTTCGTAATTTATATAAAGATGCAGTTAATAACCCAATATAATTTGAAAGAAATCACTAAAATCCCTGAATTTCTCCTAAATATGCCAAAAATAGTTCTATATTATTTTGTGTATATAATTTAAATAGAATTGATTACAGTATGTAATGTATTGATGTATTCATGTGTGTATGTATTGATTACATATGTTTTAAAGGGGTACAAAATTCGACTTTTAAAACAATTTTTCTTAATTTTCTTTTATTTTATGAACAAAAATCATTTTAAAATTTTTTATAATTTTAAATAACAAACATGTAAGATAACTTTCTTAATTTTTTATGGACTATTTTTTCTAATATTGATGATTCTTTTTATTAATTAAATATTCTTATACTCACATCATACAGTTTAATTGTCAATTATTATAATTTATTTTTTCAAGATGTAACACCCATTTTTTCCTTTTTCAGATTCTCAAAAACGTACCGAACAGCGTTCTGTGGCTGCTTCGCTTTCCCGCTGTAGGCGAGCCAAATCTCCAGGCAACAGCCCAGCAGCTCGGTCTGGCACCCGGCCGAATTCTCTTCAGCAACGTTGCTGCCAAGGAGGAGCACGTACGACGTGGCCAGTTGGCCGATGTCTGTCTGGATACACCACTCTGCAACGGCCACACCACAAGTATGGACGTGCTGTGGACGGGCACGCCAGTCGTCACACTGCCCGGTGAGACGCTCGCCTCGCGAGTCGCTGCCAGCCAGCTGAACACGCTGGGATGCCCGGAACTGGTCGCCCGCACGAGGCAAGAGTACCAAGATATCGCCATCAGGCTAGGAACAGACAGAGAATTGTAAGTTGTTGGAAGATTTTATAGAAGATGAGATAAAGTATAGACAGGTTATGTTTTGATTAATCAGATAAAGTGATTGATGTGGTAGATAATACAAAATTCAAGTAAAAGAAATTTGTTAGTTTGAATGGTTTTATGAAAACGTTAAGATAAATAAGAAATTATCAATTGGTCGGTACGGTATTTTACTTTGTGCATTCAGAATCAGAATAGAACGTAATATTACTTTGTTAGCTTTAAGAATTTATGTTTTCGTATAAGTAGTATAAATGGTTTTGAAATTAATATCATAAGTGAGCAATTCAATCTTTTATAAATTAGCGAATATTAGTACACAAATGAATATACTGACCAAAATATTTCATTTTAGTTTGAAAGCCATACGCGCAAAAGTCTGGGACGCACGATCAGACAGTCCATTATTCTGCTGCAAAAGTTATGCCACTGGCATGGAAATGCTCTACAAAAAGATGTGGGAGCGATATGCAAGGGGCGAGAAGCCCAATCACATAGCCGCCATCGACCAATCAGAGAGTCAGAATGAGACGACGGTTTCATAATTTCTACACTAAAGTCCGAAAAATGCAAAAAAGAAACATGCAAGTTGGCCCTTCGATCTCCAGAGCTTGTACAATTTTCTCTGTATTAGCTGCGGCAAAGAAGAGAAGGATAAAGAAGAAAAGATTTAATTCTCGTGAATTTCTAGCATTTAAAAGAAGCAGGACCGGCGAGCTCGCCGCTGTTCCACTTATTATCGACTACAAGAAAGACTTTGCTAGTTGAGCGAGCTTAATTGTTTGAATTTTTTGTTAGATTGTTCCATCGAGACTCTTTTGAGGTTTAAGGTACTCGTTTCTATAATTGACAAAGAGGACCTTTGAATTATATTAAAATGATGTAGTTTTTTCGGTATGACTATGCGCATAAAATGCTATTTATTTAATGACACATTAATTAGATAGACAATTTGGGGTCAGTTAATTTAAAAGAATTTTTTCGTTTTTTTTTTTTTTATCGTAATTATACTCTAATCTCTCTTACACGCAATGTGACAACTGCAATTTTTTATTTCTCAAGTTCTGATTCCCCGTTTATCACGTTTGTATTCGCGACTTTTAATTACATTTAATCTTAGCCAATACAAAAAATTTATGAATGATTATTGAAAAAAAAAAAAAAAAACTATCGAATGTGACATTGCACCGAGAAAAAACACATTGAATGTCGAATGAATTAATACATGGTGTGCACGTGTTGATGATGGAGTCACTTTTATGATTGTATAAATTGCCGAACGTTTATCAATACACCTGTACATAATTAAAAAAAAGATGCTAATTACAAACAGTTACTTTAATCTCGTTTATAGTTAATAGCTTAAGGTAAGCTCGAAAGATGTGTGGAACGTTAAGTATAAATCGTATAGTGAGTATGTAAATTTAGGAAATAAAATAGTACATATTTAAAGTTTTTGTAGTTTTTTGTTTTTACCCATTCATTGATTTTTCCATTTCCTGTTATACATCATATTTTTAATAATCCTGCGTTTTTTTCATAGAACGTACAAAAGTTACCATTTTAAAAATAATCATCTATTTTTGAGAAGCGATTTATAAATTATTTTGCTACTAGCATTGTAATTTAAGTTGAGGAACCATGTAAGAGAAGTCGAAAATTGTGTTAGTGATACGTTGTATTAAGAGATCTAAAAAAATGAATGCTTTAGAATTGTAATAAAGAAAACGATATATTTTTTAAATCATTGTAATTCTCTACTTAAAATATGATATAATATGATATCAATCTTAACATTTAAAAATAATAATTACTGATAAAAATCGGTGAAGACAATTTCTGAATCTTAGGTATTTTTAGTATTAAGAAAGATGATAAATTCGAAATAAATAAATTTATTTATTTAAATTAAATAGAAACATTTCCTATTTAATAATTATTCCTAGTTTTAAAAAACGGGTACATTATAAAATTTAATTTTATTTAAAATTAAAGTTATATTGTACTTAATAGAAAATAATGAATAAATTTGACGTAATCATTGTTTAATTGCTGCTGTTTATTGATATGTATTTGTAAATACACGACTGTGAGTTTGAAAATTTTGAGACGTCTCATATATAAATAAACTATATTATACAAAATTATAAATGATGTTTAGTACATTTTTCTGAATATTTTGGGGATAATGACGTCTGTTCATAGAGTGTATTTCAATCTTTGGAAAATTTATTTGAATAAAAATAAAAGAAAAATGAGATATAAAACAATAAATACTTATGACAATTATATTGAAATACAAGTGATTAATTTATTAATATCTAAAATATAAATATAGGGTGCCTAAATATTTTGATAGAATAACAACAGTTATTTTTATGTAGATCAAAAAATAAACACATAAATGCCAAAAAAATAATATTGTACCATATCCAATGATGAAATTATTTCTTATATTTGCAGTGAGTCAAAGACTTTTTAAGAATTATTATATTTAAAATAATTAGGTACTCTAGCGTAAGCTTACAAAATCGATGTTTGTGATACAGCAGAAATCTACTATTGATAGTTAACTTTTTCAAACTTTTACCGAAGTAGCAACACAGGCTTTTAAAATTGTGACTCTAATTATAATCATTTTTCAGTTACGTCCACCTGTATATGATGCATGTATAATGTACTTATTTATTTAACACCAATATTGTTCTTACAAAGAATATAACGTGCCCGACATAACAAGATTGCTTTGAAAATATTGACAAACACATATTACCATCTCTTTACAACCTATATTTGACTTATATAAACAACATTTTACAAATATGTAATCATTACTTCAAATATAAAAATATTTGTTAATAATTCATTGTTTTTTGAACTATATAGATATTTGAGATCCAAGTACAGTTTCAACCACGATTCTTATCCTTAATATTTCAATTAGCCTTTCAAACACTGTTTAGCTCATTTAGTTTCAAAACTAACTTAATTTACAAAAAAAATTAAAGAACTGCTGAAATCAATAATCAAATCCAATCCACTGCAAACTCTTTTACCGATGCTCGCTATCGCACTCAAGCTCTCAACTGTGCTACGCAGCTACACTAGCCCAGCCACTATACCTCTCAGATGCCGCCACGCGTCCGTCCAAGTCTACATATCCGTCCCTTCACGCGCTTTCCCACGAGTTCTAAATTCGGGCATTGCAGGGAGCTTCTATCGCGTCGGGGCGCCGTCCGTAATGTGTGTTGCGCAGCTTGCGCAAGCGACCTCGTTTACTCTTCTCGCTCTCGCTCGCTCTCATACATGCCACACGAGGAGAAAAACGTAAATATTTAGGGTCAAAGAGAGAGAGAGAGAGAGAGAGCCGCATGTGCGTACGGCACCTGTACGCGGGAAAACGCTATTTTCGTGCGTTATTTATCCACGAGCCAACGAGCGAGCAAGCGAGCGAGCTTCTTGCGCAAGCGACCAGAAAAACCGCGAGCGCAGGGAAACCGCGCCAGTATGTGAGAGATCGAAGGTTTGCGCTTCGTTCGGGAAAAATGTGAGATGTTGTGAGACATGGGGTACGGGTTTCTGTGTGGATTTTCTAGTTGAATGACATAATAAGGTCTTGGAGTAGTAATTCCAATACACAAAATTAATGTAATGGAAGTTATACATTCTAATACAAAGATTTCATTTCATTTTTGTGAATATACCTCGGTATATGTATATAGTCAATAGACGATTGTGTATAATTAACTTTACAAAATATTATACATTAAGAATTGTGTGCATTTCAATTGAATAGAATGCAGAATCTTTACAATACTATTTATACATTAACTTTTATTAAACGTCATCACACTAATAGAATGTAACGTTTAAAAACGTTTTTAAAACGTGCTTTGAAACACTTTGTAACGTTTTTCAAAAATCACTTTAAAATCGTTTTTAAAACGTGGATAATGTCCGCTTTTTAAAACATTCGCACGTTTTTAAAACGTTTTAAAAACGTGCCAAGATTATTCGAAACAGATTTCGTAATACAACTATGATTGATAGGTGGCGCATGAAAATACATGAGTAAAAATGTTAGGTGCAGGTTCTAAGCCAAAGTCAGAAATAAGAGTGGATGGGCGGGGAAGACGAGAATCAGGTTAATAAATAAATGGAAAAACTCGTTTTAAAAGAGTTTATAATTTTGTATAGACTACTTTGTTTATAATGTTTTAAAAAGAATGAAACGTTTTAATGAAACATTAAAAAAAACGATTTTTAAATGTTTCATTCTATTGGGTTATAATGATATCTGTAATAATGGTGTAATGTTTATTCAACGTCATAGGTATCCATTATCGCCTTGATCAAATTTACAGCAATGGCAATTTTAGTGAAGATTAGATTACACCGGTCACCGCCATGACCTGCATAAAGGCCAATCAGAACATTGTAATGTTCAAGAGGTCCTATTCTACCCTGTAAAATAATAAAGTTGGAATCATTATAGACATTCTTCCATGTTTAAGGACTTTCTCCGAGAAAACGATTTTCTTGTGATTTTCCTGAAACTTGCAGAGAACGTTTGATTTTGTGTGCTTAGTACATGCTTGAAAGCCCCACGTCCATAGCGGTATTCAAAATAGAAATATTTAACTTCAAAGTTTTTGTGTTAACACGGGATCCCTATCTAAGCTAGTTTTAAAATTACATTTTAATTTACTATAAAAAAAGTTTTCTTTGTGTTTCTTTTTCAACCGTAAGGCATAAAACTAGAAATCGAGAGGAATAATATGGTATAATTTTCAATATAGCAAGCGATATTAATTTCAGAGATATAGCAACGTAAACAAAAACTCCCATGTTATTCATATATCTATATATAGTCACCCTATGTAAGTGCTATTCATTTAAATATCATATTGACACCTTTTATCTTACACTGACATTTTTTTTTATTTTTGGAGTAATGTATAGAGACTCATGAAGGGTTTTCATTTTAATAATATTTTTAAATCACAATTTTCGCGATATTAATGAATTTGAGTCGGAGAACGTCCTTAAATCCACCAAATAGTGCGTGCAAATTTAAAGTTTTATTTTTTTTTCTTATAAAAACAGTGTAGTCTTAAAAAATGCTTACAAAATAGAGTGAAATTGACATAGTTATGAAGTTTTTAAAATCTAGCCATATAAATAAAACTGATAAATTAAGTTGTTTTACTGAAAAAAGGAATTTTTTAATTTACTGACACTAAATTTACTTACAATTTTACTTACTTCACAGATTGTTGGGACTAACTCTCATTTAATCGTGGTCTCATCTGCGGATGTGCAAATGTGAATGACGGTGTCCAAATCATCCATTTCAGCTAAAATAACTGAACAAAATCCAACTGACGCATTAGCATACTCTAACACACGAGGACCCCAAGGTTCATTTCCAAAAGCAAATATCGTAGCTTTCATTTTGTCTTCTTCATCATTCCTCTTTGGCGATGGTAATGAAAATTTCTTAATCCATTTCCAGGGGTGAGATTGAGATTTTTATGCAACTGAAAAATAATTTGTAATTTTGTACACCACCTCTATGTTTATAATATCTGTAAATACCAAAAACTCAATAAAATATACAAACATTTTTTTTTACTTAAAGCCATAGCAACAGTTATGATTCCCGGTGGCATAATTTATATAATTTAATAAAAATATTGATTTTATTAAATTCATCGAAATGCACTAGACCTTGCAAACTTTTAAAATTACAATGAATTTTCTTCAATTTAGTCTCAATTACGATATATCAAATTATATTCCTGATATTGTTTTTTATCTTTACATCGTTGAAAATAAAAATTGATCAGCGGTACTGTATGAGCGTGTGTCCGTGTGTCTATTTATCACAAGTTAATCTTTAAAAACTAAATTCCTTAAAAACCTACCTACACCATATAAAAAAAGTAAGGGAAATAAGTATCGTATTTGTAAATTATTACTTTTAATGCAAAAACACTTGTAAAAATGAAAAATGTCTTATTATTATGATTTTTTTTCAGATATCGGGAACTGTACGAAAATCGTTTCGTTTCCGGTATACAAGACCAATGAGAATCGATAGACGATATACTGCACCAATGTGTCACAATTTATAGAAAATCCCTTTTAAACAGTAATAAAATATCAATTACCTTAAGTACAGCGAAGTCATAGTCCGTATAAGAAATATCACCACTACCATTATATTTTTTAGAAATAATATTTTCGAGAACCTTGTAGTGATTATCCGGCGTTATGTCCTTCTTCAAATCGGTGAAATTAGCGACAAAGTAAAATTTATAAGGATAAAATTTATAGTTGTCACCCGTAATTATGTCATTATCTGAAAAAATAAAAGTTTTAATCCGAGTATCAATCGATCAAGGCAATGGTGCCCATCAAAATATTTTTTCTTTAAGTAATACATATTTCAGTAATACCTTCATTGTAGTACAAGCTAGAGTGTAATAGTTTTTAACAAGATAATATAAAAATATAGTAATTAATTTTTATTTTGAAAACTCACCATTATTGATAAGTGTATTAATCAATAAGATAAAGCCGAGTAGGGAATTAATTCTATAACCCATTTTAAAAATTGCTATACTTGATACTATGAGAGTGCGAAAAAAATTAATTTGCCTACCGAATTCGGAAATTCAAGCTTAAATATTCATCGATGTTATAGAATGTCTGGATCGAAGCAGAAAAATATGTTATTCCGATAAATTTTGAATTTCAAATATTTATTAGATATGTCATGGCAGATCGTACATACCGTCACGCGGTACGAAAAAATGCCAACTTTTAAATTCGTGCGAAGAAAAGCCAGTTGCGCGCCAAGAAAAACCAAAAAGGTGACCATACTTTGGCTTTCTTCGCGTGAACTTAGAAGTTGGTTTTTCTTCGTACCGCGCGACGATACAGGTATGACAATGGTATCTCAAAACACGTGGCTATTGTGTTTCCGTATTTTTCATAAATTCAGATATGAAATAATAAAAAAATCAATATCTAACTCTCAATAAAATATTCACAACTATTGTGTAGAATGTTCGAGAATTTAACAAAAGTAAAAATTATTACACACAAATGTGGTAGAGCAGATTACTCGTCTTTATCATACAAATATACTGTTATTTCCTTAGTCTGCTGCTCATTAAAATATTCTGTTTTTATCATTATATGGTATTTTCCGTAAATTTATAAAAACAACATTTTACTGCCGCATATGTTTATATTAAAATATATCACGTAATTTCCTACTTTAAATTTTTAAATTTAAGTTGAAATTTACAATGTGTAACAAACGAGCAAAATTTAATTACAATTCGCACTCATTAACTTTACAATAATTAATTGTTGAAAGCGCAGCCCAATCGAACAGTCGAAGCACGGGTGTCTCCGCTCTGCAACCAGAACTTTTTGTTGCTCCATCACGGCACTTTCTCGGATCAGGGAGACCCCGAAAAGGACCAATCGGCGTGGGCCAGCCGTGCTAGCAAGTGTGGGCATGAGGCGGGGAAGAGCCAAAGAAGGCAGATTGTCTGGAACGTCGGTGCCGAGCACTCCCAGTAGAAGAGTGCAGTTTTAATGAAGTTTCCAAAACGTATTTATACTATGTCTTTATTTTTACTCCCGCGTAGCTAACATTATTGGTCGTGAAAACTTCTTATCACGCTAAATTAATTTTTCCAGACTTTTCAGCTGTTCCATCAAATTGGCTATAAAACTGAAGAAAAGAAGAAAAGATCAATCGTTTTACGGCTACAACATAGATAGAGAACTCTTAGCTATATATTGTAGCCATATATAGACGCACAGCTCAAAATTTCTGACAAAAAAAGCACAACTTGATGTGCTCGGACGAAAAGAAGTACAACTCGATGCGCTCGGATGAAAAGAAGTACAACTCGATGCGCTCGGACGAAAAAAAGCACAACTCGTTGCACTCGAACGAGAAAAAGCACAACTCGTTGCGCTTGGACGAAAAAAAGCACAACTCACTGCGCTCAGAAGAAAAGAAGCACGACTCGCGGGGCTAATTTTCTTTCGATTTATGTGTGGTATAGTTTCTTTGGAGCCTTTACTAAAGATTTGATGCAGTTTTAAGGCATTACTTAAAATTCCTATACAGCGTGCTGTAAGCAAATCTAAACCGATATTTTAAAAGTTTCATTCGATCGCTCTTTTATTAAAAATGCAATAATGAATAAAATATAATTATATAAGCATGAATTATCTTTGAGAAAGCAATCTCCTAATGCAGTTTGCAGCAGTATTCATTTTTGCTATTCGTAAGGCGTACTATTTATAAGAATGCCGTAAGTAGTGCTAATCTTTATAAATTCTTATATGTAGTTGATAAACTGCCTTAAGTTTGATATACACTTTACTTACAATTTAAAGTACTTGTAATATTTCATATGATGGAATCGCTTATCAATATAATGGTGATTTCCAGTATCTTGACAATTTTTTTTTTATTTTGGCCATTCGTAAGATATACTATTTATAAGAACTCAATAAATAGTGCTAGTCTTCGTAAGTACTCATGGAGCTGTGTTTTTTTTTTTGTCTGAGCGCCACGAGTCGTGCTTTTTTTCGTCCGAGCGCATCGAGTTGTGCTTTTTTTCGTCCCAGCTCCGCGAGTTGTGCTTTTTTTCGCCCCAGCTCTGCGAGTCGTGTTTTTTTTTCGCAAGGGGACGCGAACTGTGCTTTTATTTGTAAAAAGTCTTGAGTTGTGCCAGTTTTTGTATCGGCTTGAGTTGTGTTTTTCTTCATACGGGGCGTCGATATATTCTTTGAATGTGAAATAGTGAAAAATCCCTACTTCGATAGTTAAAAGTCCTGCAATACCGAATTAGTAGGCATCCACTACCTTAGCAGTTCATATTCACTTTGTAAGATTAACTTTGGATGAAATCGTGAATGCTCACGACTTTCAACAACTGAAATAATGATTGTTCGCTATATTCCATTTAAAGAGGTACGTATGATATAGTTTCAGCGATTTGTTACTCCTACACCACATCGATTTATTCCGCAATATCCACGCCTCACCTTTACGCTCAACCAAACACATCCGACCAAATTGCCATCCTCTCTCCTCAAGAAAACTCCATACCCATAGCCCTTTAATCACCCCCTTTGTCCTCTTAATCACCGCGACCTGCCTCTGTGCGATAGCCAGCATCTCTCGCTCGCTCGCTCGCTCATCCCGCGCGCGATTGAAACGAATTAACGTGTGCCCCGCTTCTGCACGCGCGCGCACATGTGTGCATCGCTATCGGCGAGTGACCTGTTCGGTGGGCGGTGCACTGCACGCGCGGGGAGAATGACAAATTGACAAGTGCCTCCGTGTGTATGTGTGTGTGTATGTCGCTGGGTGCAGAAATACACAGCCGGTCGAGCGCGAAAATCGTCCCGAATGAGCGAATGTTTGTAGGTAGCTTTGGTACATACACGGGGTAGATAAATTTAGCCCGATCATATAGGCTGGCTCAATTGATTAGGCATTTAGCCGTTTGGACTCTTGCTGGGAAGTTGAATGGCTCAGTTGTTCTCTAGCTTTAAAGTGGAAAAATTTGTTGCAGTCGTATAATAATGCGATAAGAATAATGAGTGACAATTAAGAAATCGGAATGATAAGTACAAGTTGCGTTATTATATATGTATCGTATATCATTGCGGCAGCATATATACATTTCATAATTTTGAATAAACGTTAGTACACCGTATAACAACGAGACCGATACACCATGAGCCGTGGAATATCATACGCGCGTGTGTATATTATACATATACGAGCCCGCAGAAGAAAGCCCTATTAAAATGTAAAACGAGTCCGCTGTAAAAGCAATTTCCAATCCGCGGCGCGCTCGCGGGATTCGCTAAAAATTCCCTCATTCTTCGTTTCTCAACTTTTCTGCGCGCGGGCGCGTGTATATGTATATATATATAGTATAACGCAGCCGGCTGCCAACGCATCGGAAATGCATAAAACATGGGGAGAAAAACGAAACGAGAGAAGTTGAGTATGGAAAAATATAGCGCGCGGAGTGTACGGATACGTACGAGCAGCTCATGCGATGACCGCGAAAACTTTCGCGAGCTACGGCTGCTGCTGTGCGTTAATAAACGCCCGCGCGCGATCTCGCGTGTGTATATTGTGCGCGCAGTGAGATTTTTTATTTTCATGAGGTGATTTGCAGCGATAAGCTGGAGGCAAATGAGATATTGAAGGTTGAGCTGTAACGAGTGTGCACTGGGGAATCAAAGTTATTATACGATGAGGGAGATCTCGGCTGGGATGTGTATAAAGAGCTTTTGCGTAGTTTAATGCTTTCGTCTCTTTTGTGCTTCTTTTATTCATCTCGTAAGAGAGGTTATTAAATGGTTTAGAATAAAGGTTTAGTTTGACAACTATCATTTATAATATATATTAGTTCTTTTATTCACATGTCTAACTCTAATCAACAATTTGTTTAACTTATATTAAAAAATATAACTTGCAAAGCCATATGTGTTTATAAATTCAACTGATTTTAATTAATCCATATCGGATAGTGCATTAGTTCTTTTTTAATTAAAGTATATTATATCCACAATAAACTTCAGTTCCCACGCTACCCACACACTCCCCACATCAAAAAGATTCATTCAACATTTTTTTAACAAAAAACCATCTGTTCTCCACGAGCCATCCACCACTCCTCCTCCACTGAAAAATAAGTCGATTGTCAATCAATTCCTACTTCACCGTATTACAAAATTAAAAAAAAAAAGTATCATTCCGCGAATCCATACATTTTCCTCCCCCTGCATTACTCATCGGGAAAAAGTCCGCAGCTCTTTCGCGCTACACAACCATATACTCGCTCGGTCATCGCTCAAGCAGCGCGTCCATTGATCGATTAAGAGTCGGCGCGTGTACTCCCGCGCTGCAGCGTACATAATACGGCGCTCGTTACGTATGGGCGTTTCCATGCGTGTGCGTGCCCGAGGGACGTAATGCGGTACGGCCAGGGCCGTACCCAGTGGATTCGACTTGACTTTTCCGTTTGTATTGGTGGCGATGCTTGGAGGGGAAACCGGTAGAAGGGTTTTTTGTATAGGTATGGAGGTCTGATGGGTTCGAGGAATGGTTTGATGGAGGCAGTAGTGGTTAATAGTTGGCCTGATTGAATTTTCACAGATTGACCAGTGGAATCAAACACAAAATCTGCTTATACTGATAGTAGTAGATGATTCATAATGTCAAGTAAAATAATCAGTAGAATAATGCGAAAAGTGATTGAATTTGATGTTCGATTTTGACTCCTAATTATACCTGTATTTGTAGTTATCACTGTTTATTAGGAGGACTAAAATTAATATATGCGTTAATATTATCTTCATAATATTAATCACACAAAGTGTGAGATGTACACTGAGAGAAGAATTTTGGAATGTTTACAAAGAACTTACTATATTAGTTTTAGAATCCGACCACAGACTGTCCATCTAGTAATTTTTATTAGCCAGTATAGTAATTTTTGTAAATGTCCGAAAAATACAGAGAAAAATTATTTTTAGCTAATTATTATATACTTTCCCACAAGAGAACGCATATGAATACATATCAAGAAATAAATTATAAATAAATATTATGATGAAAAAAAACCTCCGGGGCGGGGAATCGAACCTGGGTCTCCTAGTTGACAGGCGAACTTTTTACCGACTGCGCCACTGCGTACACTTGTGTGTTTATAATTCGAATCGTCTACATATGTTACATTATACTGACACTCTTAAAGTGAATTCGTTCTTCACGTATTTTTAAAATAATTTTGTAATGAATAGGGGAGAGGAGGGCATGTGTGGCACCGTAACTTTAGGGCAGATTTACATTAATATCTTAAGTATATCAAGAAGTTCAAAAGAAGAAATAATTAGATAAACATATCTAGAAATAGAATTGATAGTTAAAAAACACTGTTTTTTAATATATTCTGAATGATACATCGAAAAGTAAAACTCGTTAAAATGCTCTACGTGTGCCCCATTATGGGGCATGCGTAGCAGGCGGGTGGGGCATGCGTGGCGCACTCAACATGACTATGTCAGAAAGTGACGGATTTATTTTTTACAAAAAAGTTAAAATTGATAAGCTTTTTTTTAAAAACGCAATAAAACGTAAATAGAAAATAGAAAAAAATTTGTTTCATTGTTATAATTTATTTTTTATCAGGTACATACATGACATATTCAAATAATACAGTTTTTTTAAATTTCTCTATGTAACTAGTTAAATTAACTTAAACGAAATTTGTTTTTCTCTCTATAATAAAAAATAAATAATACTTTTTTTTATGATCAGTCTGTAGTTACACAGATCACAATATTTTCGCCTTACATTATATGTAATAACTTTGAAAACTTATAAAATTATTCAACATTTTCATAATAAATTATAAAATAATATTTAACTTATATTTAATAAATAACATTATTATTTTCTAATGCTACGTTCAAAGGTGATTGAATCCCTAGTGGAAATTTAATTTGCTCAAAATAGTTTAAAACAATTCGTCACTGTTCAAATCTGTTTAAAATTGTTTAAAACTGTTTATTAGTGTGAATTTTTGGACGTTTAAAACAGTTCTAAACAGTTATGAACAGTTTTAAACAGTTTTGAACACTTTTGAACTTTTTTAAACATTTATGAACAATTTAAAACTGTTTTGAACTTTTGTATTAAAATATTATTAACTAATAAGAATTTATTTAAAACAGTTTAAAATAATTTTGAACAGTTATGAACTGTTTTAAACAGTTTTAAATGGTTTTGAACATTTATGAATGGTTTCAAACAATTTTGAACAGTTTTAATCCCTTCTGAACTTTCGTTTGAACAATATGAATTTGTTTAGAATAGTTTTGAACAGTTTTGAACAGTTATTAATGTCGCCGTCGTCGCAGATATGACGAAAAGTCGCTTACTTACTGGAAATTTAATTTGCTCAAAACTGCTGTAAACTGTTCAAAACTGTTTTAAACTATTTCAAATAATTTCCTGATGATCAGTACATTTTCAATACAATAATTCTGAATTGTTTAAAACTGTTTAAAATTGTTCATAACTATTTAAGACTGTTTTAAACTGATCAAATAAATGTCTGATCAGTACATTTTCAATACAAAAATTCAAAATTGTTCAAAACTGTTCAAAATTGTTCATAACTGTTTAGAACTGTTTTAAACGTCCAAAAATTCACATTAATAAACAGTTTTAAACAGATTTGAACAGTTACGAATTGTTTTAAACCGTTTTGCCGAAATTAAATTTCCACTAGGGATACACTGAAGTGGTATAAAATTAGAAGCAGACGAGTGCATATTTTCTCTATAAGGATAAATACATTGAGCTGTGGCATCGTCTAATTGCCATATTATATTATAATTTTGTCTTCTTTTTGTACACCCGTATCATCACTTTATTGAACCCTTGTTATAAATTACTTAAGAGCTAATAAACTTATCTCTTAACAATTAAGCTACATTATTCACGTGACTAAGTAAAAGGTTAGAATTTCATCAGCTGTTTGCTTCGTAAACCAGCCGCTAGTGGCGACGTGTGCCACGCGTGCCCCACTCCTGTGCCACGCATGCCCCACATCAGTACTTTATTAAATGTTAATAAATACTTTTGAAAATAATATTTCGAGTAAAAATCCAAACGGAAGTTGAAAGTTCGTGTTGAGAACTATCGAATACGTTCATTTTGAATAAAAAATTATACATTTTTTTATCCCTGCCAAGCGAATATAAAATGAAAAAAAGGTGGCTTTCGAAGTAAGAATTTCAGATATTTATCATTTTTTTCATAATAATTTTTTTTATATTATTTTTACAGAAAAAAGAAATAGAAATATTCTTTATTTACACATAAAAAAATTTACATTTAAATATTTATTTATATTATAAATATTCGAGTGCCAAACCAACCCGTCGTGCTACGCATGCCCCGCTCTCCCCTACATAGATAATTATTTGAATTAATTAATTAATTATACGAGTGTTAATTAAAGTTATTTATACTGAAATTATATCGTTTTAAATTAGTTGTTAGGGCTACATCATTGCAGGTTATGACGAGTTAAGCGCGCATACCTTCGTGTTTTGTTTATAGTGCGCATGCGCAGCGCTGCACATATACCGTGTATATATCGTAAAAATTACTATACTGTCTTGTATATTCTGTCAGCTCTATAGGAAAAATTCTTATAAAGTCTAAGAATATTTGCCAGTTGCCTGGTAAAATTTATGACTTGTGATTTTTACTATACTGTCTAATAATTTTTCCAACTTTTTTATGTTAAATTTTACAATATTTTTCTTGTAATTTTTCTTAGTCAAACTGTAAAAATTATTAGAAATCTAATAAATAGGTAACTTTTACCAGTCTGTGGTCAGATTGCGCGTACAGTATAGTAATTTTAACCAATCGTCCCATAATTATTCCAAAAAATTTTTCTCAGTGTAGCATAATAACATCCTTTTCATAAATATCCAATGTAAATGAAAAGTCACGAGAAAAACGTGGATTACTGCAAAGTACGTGAAGTATACACGAAGTAATTCTGAAGTTTCTCTCGACAAAAGTTATTTTTTCTACTAACTAGTTTAAATTTTGTAATTTCATACATTCTTCCTTACTCACCGTAAAAAGCAAAATAATATATTAAACCTTCCTTAATCCGTTATATCATCTTTCTGTATAGGATAAGCTGCCACGATTTCAAATCTAATTACCACCCTCAAGTGACACATTTTTACAAACATTCCTACACTCAACGATTACCATAGAAAAAACTTTTCCACTCCACTCCCCCAACCCCATCAGCATTAAACCACCCTCTCAATCCACCCATTGATACCTCCTCCTTTCATTACCCAAAGTCATCTCCACCCCCGATATCCTTCCCCTCCCCCATCTCCAGCCGGCCTCCTCAATCGGGAATTCGATTTCCCGAGCTTAATCAGCGCCTCCATCTCACTCCTGCACTCACTCTTCCACCTCGCTGGCTTCTACAGCCCTTTCTCTCTCTCTCTCTCTCTCTCTTTCGCGAGATAATAAAGCGCGATTTTCAGCGGAGCAATTAGAGCGCGAAAAAAACCTTGCAGCACTCGCACGCGAGATAGAGCGAAAAGGCAATTTCCTTTAAGCGCCGCCGTCCTACATTTCCCACTGCAATGCAGAAATCGCGTGTATAGGGAAAATCGCGCGCGATGACTTTTTCGGAAGGTCGTTTTGCCGCGGAACGGTCTCCCGGGGGTAAGTGAAAATTTCGCGCGTTGGGGGGGCAAGGGTTGTAATTGTTACGGGGGGAGGGTGAGGTGAGGGTTATTGGATGACTGTGTGGTGAGGGTGCTGAAATTTTCAGTTTCTGGTAAAAGTGGGGGTGGGTCGGGAAGGGAGTAGTGGTAATGAAGAGTTCGATTAAATTTTATGGAGGGCCAAGCGGTTGGGAGCAAAGGTGTCGGAGTAAAATCTTAGTGGGTTACCGACTGTGGAAGTGCTTGGTTTCAGTGGTTGCTGTAAAATTTTATTTTATTATTTTTATTTTTGAAAAGTATTTGGTAGATTTTTATTGGCGAAAAGAAGCTTAAATTGTGGCTTGATAATACAAATTTGTTATTAAACTTTCCATTAAATTATCATTGAAACATACAATTAGATAATGCAGATTAAATGATAATTCGAAATACATTCATTAAATATCTAAATAACCGTTTATCGGACTATATATAATAAATCCCATAATTAATTCACTCAACAGAAAAAACCTTATCGAAGCTGCACACAATAATTAGTGAAATCATCAGATAGCATGTAATAAACTATCGGAAACCAAATAATGACATAGTATTTATTAAATCATCGATTTAATAGAAAATTATTAGTTCGCCTTATCGAACCGATCGAAATTGACAAGAACAAAATGCCTCAAACCAATAATTCCGCTGACACATCATTATTTTTGCAGCCAATCGATTTCATTCTCCCCACTCGCAAACATCATTATCACACCGTAATTACCATCAACGGCAATTCTCTTATCACCCAACTCTCTCTCTCTCTCTCTTCTGTGCACATATCCGCACACGAGCTCCCGCAACAAATCCTCGCGCGGTATCATCCCGCGCGCACCTTGGCCACTCTCTCTCTCTCTCTTCGCACGTGTGTGACCTCGCCTATAGGCTCGGTTCCCTCTCTTATTCACATATATATACACACACATAAATACGCGACTTGTGTATTTGTATGTTACACGCGCGCACGCGAGTCGGGCACAAAGAGCCTCGCCAGCGCGTTTCTAGGAGGTTCGCGGGAAAGTATAAGTAGACCTTTTTACGCGAGCGCGAGGCGCGACCTTTTTCGTGAGCTTTCAGCTCGCCCCCGCTGACGCGCTAGTTCGCGAGAGTATTATTGTGCGAGAACGGCTGTTTTGTAGCGCGTCGTTCTAGTGCACAAAGAGCAAAGGCGCGCGTGGATGACTAGAGAGAAAAAGAGACAGAGATATAAGAGTTCGAGTTAATTGGGCTTTTTCTCTAGCTCGCGAAATCAAGGAGGTTGAGTGGAGTTTGGAGGTCGCTTGCAAATCTTGAATGTCTAATTTGATATCGTCTTTGTTCGTTGTTGTAAGGAAGTAGATGGAAATTTTATGTGTGATGGTTTAGCAAGTTTAGAGTTTTACATGAAAAATAATCCAAAATTACTGTAGTAATTAAGCGTATAATTTATGAGTTTCTTATGTTTTATAATAGTGTCGAATAGGAATAATATAAGCGTTCAAATAGAAGACAAAATATATTTTTACTTTATAAAAGTTGAGGGCTATACGCAGCTGAAAATACGCTTTTGTCCTTTACTGTCGCTTTTGAAGGCAAAGATAGGCATATTTTTTTAATAGCTATATAGCCGAGCTTAAAGCATGAAAGAGTAGCTTAACTATTAAAGGGCGAGCAAAAATTACGGGCGCAAATGTAATGGCTCGAAATTCTATGTGCAGTAATGCTATAACAGTTCGCATATATGCTCCTCGTAAAGTGAGCATTTATGCCAGTTTTATATGTATGATAATCCAGTATAGCGGAATTAAAAGTTGTTATTAATGCTAGAAGCACGTAATGAGAAATTTAGAGAGAGTATTAAGTAATTTAATGTGCTTATAAATTATTTTATTTTAGTGGCATTAAATCTACCTACAAATCAACACTTCAGAAATTACATCTAAAAGCTATAAAAACCTTATTTACAGAGTAGTAAGTAAAGAAGTAATATGAAATTAGCTGGCGTTTTTTAAAATAAATAAAACGCAAGTTACACAAATTTCCGAATACTGTAATTCTCCAGTTTTTAAGACTTTATAATCTAGTCATAAATGTATACAAACAAATCAACGTTTCCACGTGTACAATATAACTTAATTTAATTTTTAATTTTTAATTTTTATATATATATGACTCATTACCAAAGCAATTCTCTTCACATTTAGAATTGAAATTTACGTAAATTATGCTAACAACTCTGTTTCTTTCGCGAGTCGAGTTAAACAGCGCTGTCCTCATACATGTGTCCCGATGGAAATCTCGACTTCGCACTTGTGCACGTACGCGTACACGAGGTAACCAAAGGAAAAACATAAGAATATTATCCGCGAAGCGTGGCGCGCGCTCTTTTTTAACACGATCTCACGATATGTGTCTTTTACATAAGTCGAGGAATGCGTGCCACAATGGTTGCTGGAGGAGATGATGTTTTGTTGGAGATTATGGAATTGCGGATGAGGATATTACGACTGATTACAATGTGTTCGAAAAATAATTAATGGAATCAGAGAGTTTCCGGATTAATGGGTGATAAATTGCAATTAGACTTAATATGCTTTGTATCCTTTCTAAATATGAATACTTACAAACAACTGCCACGGTTGTTGAAATTATTCACAATAATGCATGATTCAAATTACTTGAGAATTGACTCGGTAAACGTCATTAAAATTACAACCGATTTCGTTGTAATTACGAGAAATAATTGCACCGACCAACCGCGAAATTTCAATTATTTTCATCTGTTTTACCAAGTACAGAATAAAACCAGGTCCTCCTCAATCAATAACCTCCGCGCACTATTGAGGTCACAATCGACAAGCTTCATTACGCGGCCCGACGAGGCAGCCCGAAAATTTCCCAGGAACATCGTTTCTGCAATCCTCCGAACTATCTATCGTTCCGCCCCGAAATTTCGGCATAATTCAAAAACCTTTGGAACATTTTCCGTACGTGCGCAGTTCGAAACTTTGAGAAGCGCGCCGAACTGTCGTGAATGTAAACAGTATAATGAGAGCCAAAGGAACTCGCACGTAAAATTAGTGCGCGCTTATTTTGAAACAAAGAGCGAGGAGTTTGCGCGACTTTCGTCGTCCCGAACGTGCTTGAGTTTTGTTTACCGTTTTTTTTTCGGTTTTGGAATGGCTATGATACGGCTGTTGTGAGAGCGAAAAGTGCCGTTTCGTCGTGTCCCGCGTGTATGTTTGGAAATGTTGAAGTTGTTGGTGTGTTTAAGAATAATATGGAAATCAGGTTTTTAAGAAATTTTATAATATAGAGTTTGTAAAAATTATACGTACGGAGGATGTGTTTGCTGATATAAACAAATATTTCACGAGAAAACGTTCATTAAAGTCTTATTGGGATAATCTAATTATTATATAAATAGAATTTTCATTCTTCACAAATTAAGTGTAGGAAAATCCGAGGCTTTATTCATCAAACTCTAAGTATTATAAATGAGAAAAATCTAGAAAATACATTAGGTCTGATAAAATAAATCTGAAAATATCCAAACTTTTTAACACCAAGTAAAACACTTTGCAATCAAAATAATTTGATTTTTCAAAACATTATATTTATGATCAACTAATGCCCTATCTTATTACAAATAATTTAAAAAATCAACGACCTCATCACCATCAGCATTTCGCCACAATTCTCCTTGGAAAATACCCTCCTAAACAGCAGGGAATGGAAACACCGCGACGCGTAACCTGATTTCGCGCGCCCTCCGCAAAAATTCATTTCCCACGCGCACGCGACGAAAATTTCCGGACACGCGCGCGTCTATTTTGAATGTCGTGCGTCTGGTGGTGTATTTTCGCGTTGCGGAGATCGAAAATCAGGCGCGTAAGAGCGCGAGCGGCCTGGAAACCTCGATCGCGGTTGGCCGCGGCGCAGGTGTTTCAAGTTTCTGGCTTGATGAGCAGACCGCTGAAAGGTGTGTTTATTAAGTGGATATATGTTGGATCGGTAGATTTGGAAGCGCTCTTTGTTTGGATAGATTTGACGTAGAATGCTGGGGTTATTAATAGTGTTGTTTAGTTAAGGAATGATGATTCACTATTTTTGAAGAGTATGCGAGACGACAATGCACATGTTTGTAAAGAAATTACTGTATTTTCAGTTTATATCTTTGTATTATACTTCCTTAAATTTATTATGTTACCGATAAAGATATTTACATTTGTAAAAAAGTGTGATCGATATAGGTAATTGAGTATTTGAGCATTACAGAATTTTTTAGAGCTAATACAGAAAGCTCTGCGCAAACATCGACTACTACTACAACCCCATTTAGTAATTTCTCTTATACAACATACATTCCACCATCACTCGGCGAAATAATAAATCACACTTATCAAACATCCTCTAATTTGCCTAACAGAAATAAAAATGTAACGTACAACAGAAAATCACCGATTACTAAATACACATATACAACGGTTCATAACACGCAAGCGCGCCCCACATCGCTTACAAGGACGAACAAAATGGATTAAAACGCGCGCGGCCACGGCGACATAAATCACTGTCGGAAAAAGGACGTGTGAGAGAGAGAGAGAGAGAGAGAGAGAGAGAGAGAGAGAGAGAGAGAGAGAGAGAGAGAGAGAGAGAGAGAGAGAGAGAGAGATTTCCAGGCGATCGCGCAGGTAAATCCAATTCGTCTCTCTACTGCTCGCTTTTTTTCCGCTCGATGTCGCTCGAGACGCGCTAAGCCCGCGTGTACTTACAAACCACCGGCGATGCCCGAGAAAAGGAGCGATCGGGTAAGTCGCCGAGGGAACGCGCGAGAGCGAAGCTGTCAAGGAGGAGTCTATAAAACGTCACGCACCCCGAGCGCCTTCGTTGTTCTTTTTGACGTGAACGGTCTCTTTCTCGAGGGAGAGATAGCGACGCTTGGCTCAGTTGTTAAGGCGCTTGCCTTCGGAGACAAAAACGTCGCTTAGAGGCGTTGGTTGGAATCTGCGTCGATACGAATTTTCTGGAAGCATTTTCAAAAAGTTGTCTCCTGGATTTTTCGGTAGCCGAAGGTCCGAAACTATTTTTCCGGAGCTTGAGGTTGTTGATGCAATCTGCGATAGGCTAGCTGGTAAACATCTAGATCCTCTGAGTGCGTTAATAAACAGTCTATCACTGAGGGTCAATTCGAAAACTTCGCCCAATCAGCTGAAACACAAAAAATATGTTCCCATGGGCAGAAAATATGAATAGTGGCAATTCTGGACCCCAATAAAGGGAAACCCATAGCCAATAACGAAAGAAGAGAAAACCTCTTCCATTGCTTTAAGATCTATTGTATCGTTAGATATGCAACGTATTTTTTACTCTTTCCTCACTTGTCCTGGGAAATTAATTTTTCGATGCTCTATCAATCGGAAAATCAGAACTGAGATTATTTCGAAGATAAAATCAACGTAAATAGATAATATTTGGAATTATAATGTATAAGGTGTTAAAGATTTTGATGTCATTTATTTGATATTTTTGAACAAAAATTCATTTTTTTAATGATACCGTTACTGTATTTTATATTAAATTAAAATTTATAGTGATTATTTATATAAGTAATATAACTTTTACAGCAAGAAAATCTAGACTAATAAATTAAATAATACAATAAATTTAGTATGATTATGGTATGATTAAACAAGGTATTTTGTTATTATGATTAAGCTCATCCAAAATTCAAGTTAAATTTTAAGAACATCGATAATGTTAATTTTCGTGGACATATCTTTTATGTCAAATAATGCTTGTATTATATTATCCATAATTTGCACAATTTTCTGTTCTCAAACTATCGTTCTAGAGATGAAAATTAAGGCTGAAGGTTGTTCAGGCACTTAATAAGGAAAGCTTTTCATTACAGAAATGTGCACTGAAACGTTCATTTTCTCATTAGCTACCATTAGCTTTCACGTGCTTCTTGAATGCCTTATGAATTATCCCCAAATACAATTACCTATTATATAAAATAAATACATTTAAAATTTCAAGAAAATTGAATATCTTTCTTTTGGGGGCAAAGACTCTTTTTTTCTCGGCTAAAAAGGAAAAAAATTATGCTTTTAATTACGCTGGCAAGGTCGACTGCTCGCTTCTTCTGCGCCTCGGCTAAACTTTTTTCGTCCCTTTTCCAATTAAGGAAAGCGCTGATACGGATATTTTTCGCTGATCCAGAGAGACGCTTCCTCTGCTGCTTTTGCTCTCTCTCCCTCTCTTTCTCCTTTCCGCTTAACAAATTTTTTATGAATCTGATCCGTCGAAGGGTAAATGTCACTTTCAGTGAACCTCGGCTTTTCTTCATTAATTGACGCGATCTTGGCAAATTTGTTTTGTGAAAAGGGAATTCGATATTGGAATCAAGTATAGAAAAGGGAAAAAGATTGATTTTCCTGAAGTGTGACGTTCAAAAGAGTTTGTAAAACAAATAAAGAAGTTTAGACATTAAATAAGATTGATTAACGTTGTGAGTCAGTGTATCAACTGTACGAGTAAACTTAGATTTCGTTAAAAAGTTTTTTCATTGCCTCTTCATTCCACTTATAAAAATCCTTGTACTCGCATAACATTTAATATAATTTTATTTAATAATAAGTATCAATCATTTAGACCAAAAGCAAAAATAAATTAATTCGTCATGTGCATACTGTACTAATGAAGACTCAATTTTACAGCGTTTATGATTTCATTATAACCCTATTTACCAGAATTATAGTTTCAAATACAATGACATGATCAAACACCATACCAACTGTTCCTACACACATATATATATACACTCGCTTCACGCACCTAACAACTGTTGATACGCCCAATCTTTCCCAATTTAACATACCTAACCCAAATCACCTAAATACCGCGTCCTCCTCACCTCCCCGCATCCTTTTTTTTTTCACAACCACCGCTCTGCAGCGTCGACCCCATTTCTCGCCGACCCGGCACCCAGCTAAACTACCTCCGCAGCGGGCGTTAATAATTCGCCGATGGCCTGGCTATAACCTCGCGCGCGAATTCATCATCGTCCGCTCTCTCCTCCAGCTTCCGCGCGCGCTGCTGCTGCTCCTGACCGCTCGTAAATCTTCGGCGCCGAGGCCAATTCCGACGGTATATGTGCGCCCGCCCTCACGGAATCTACCTGCATGCGGGATGGAAAGAGAGAGAGACCGTTGGAGTGGCGTCTTGGAGTCGAAGGACGAGGATGGGTGGGTGAGAGGAGGAGAAAGAGGTAAGGATTCCGAGGATTTTCGGAGAGGAGAGAGAGGTGCATGAGGGAGTATGTGTGGGTGCGTACGTGTTTTTTGGGGTAGAGGAGAAATTAGAGAGAAAGGGAAGAATGATCCACGTGTAGATGGGATAACTCGACGGGGGGTACAGTTTTTTCATTTTTCATCGTTCTTTTTGGACATAACAGAGGCTTTTAATAAATTTATTTATTTATTTATTTATTTGTTCATTATACGGGCAAAGAACCCTTTACAGAAAAAAAGTAAAACATATAATAATTATCAAGATAGCAAAACAATGGTAGAAGACCAATTATATATACAGATAAAATAAAACTGTTATATATGTCGGTTACATTAGTAGTAAATTGCTAATAGTTTATTGTTAAGGATCTTACAGCCGGTTTGAACCTTGAATGATTCTGCACACTCGTTAGACTAGCAGGTAGAAGATTCTACAAACGTTTCATGTGGTTTATTGACGAATAAAAACCGAAATTAGAATGTGAAAGACTCTAACAAAATTCTATGGTTGCATAGAGAATAGGTGAGAAGACGATTACGGAAAAAACTATTTAATAAATGGAAACATTTTTATTAATCATTTTTAAATTAAGTGATGAAATTACGTAACAGATTACATTTCTTTGATGCACATAAATAAGTAAATCTGAAAAAACATAACGAGCCATTTGTGGGCAATATATTTAGTATCGGGCAAGTATAACTGGAGAGGCCAATACATTTTAAAGAACGTGTGAGATGATATTTTACTGTGATATCGATTTCACATTACAGAATATTTTCGTTCACTTCCCGGCCATTAGGTCATAATATTTTGACCATCTTCTTGGGCATATTTCTGAAATATCGTTCCATCTATAGGTATTTTAAATTTCTTCATCATAATTATTTGATAACGTATAGATATTTTCGTAATCTTTATAATTCATTCATGAACCATCAAACATCTTAATGTAAAAATTCAATCATTTTATTTTTATTTTATTTTATTTTATTGAAATAAACGGGCTTTCAAAGCCCTTTATACGCAATATAAAAATGTATTATGTACAAATATTAATGCACATCGACAAAAAAAAAAATTTAATTAGGTTACTTACAATGCCTATTTTAACCCAGACATTCTCCATAACTCCATTCAGCTCCATTTGCAACGGTTAATAATAAGGTACCATTCCGACTACTTTCTTTTCTAGAAAAAGGCGCGCAAAGATTAAACGTCGTAAATTTAACTACTTCATCGCAATAACCTTCTCCCACGTATACACCTACACCTATACATACATATACACCCCCACAGCCCTCATGAAAGTGCAGAAATTTTAAAATGGAAAAGGCAATTTCCGCGCGCGCCAAGGAACGAAGGCCACAAGCTCCGATACATATACGCCCTCCGCCACTGAGAAACGCCCGCGGAAAAGACACGGAAGAAAGCGTGCGCGCAAATACATATAAGAAACCGAGCGAGCCCCGCGGGGATATTTGGGGAAGAAGATTTTCGGACTCGCGAGCAGCAGCACTCCGGGCGGGCCAATCGCGTGCCCGGGGATGTGGCCCTACGGAGGTGGAGGCAGACTATGTTGAGAAATCCGCTGGATTCGATTCCTCCGGGCGGCTGGCCGCACGCGCCAATTTGAGCCGGTGTTTTAAACGAGAGAAGGGTGGGTGTACGTAAAGGGGAGGAGGAGGAGGAAGAGTCAATTCTGCAGATGGGTTTAGATACTTTTTTTCAGGAATTGAGAGTGATTCTTAAGGGAGATTCGGCTTTGGTCTAAGGAGAGAGGATTACGCGGGGCGTCGTTGCGTGTCGCTCGGGTTCATGAATTTTTTGCCATTTTAGGGTAGCTGGAGCGGAACGTGCCGAGTGAATTTCTAGGTGGGATTTGGGTTGAGATTGAGCGGGGCTTTTAATAGATACTTTTGATTGGAAAACTTTGTAATGATAGGCGGCTTTCAAATCGAATGTGGACGGTTTAGTTGAAGTTGGAGTTTTGAAATGATTTTTTCGAAGTATATAGTTTTGTTTGATCATTCATAAATTAATTCGATTATTTTATTTGTCTTGAAGCAACGAGAAAAAATCGAACGATGTAAAAGAACTACGAGGAGCACCTACAACAACTGAAGTAAAACAACACGCAGTCAATGTAGTAGGATATAAATTAACCAGTGGCCTCATTGTGTATGCATCTTGCATGCCGGTTTTCGCAGACAATGAAGATTTGTGCGAAGTGAAATCCATTACGCGAAGGTTTTTCTTGACGTCATCGGTGCGGTTTAATGCTTGCAATTTCGAAACTCATTTGCCGAAAGCAATTTTGTTAAACAACGCTTTAAGGATAATTCTTATCAGCCTTGTCTAACGATTACCTGCTTTCTTTTATCTGGTCTATAGTGTAAAAATGGTGAGTAGAAAGGTTCTCGCATGTAATCTATTACCATCAATCTAAATTTCAGCATTTTGAGGAATAAAAAAAGCTAATTAAATCAGAACAACATTTACGTAGATAATTATGAAATTCGTCAAGATTTCAATTTATTATTAATTTTGTAGTTTATTTGATTCATTATTATCGGAATCTTTATTTCAATATACTCAATCAAAATTTATCCCTTAAATTACACGATCGCTACCTACGAAAACTACATTAAACTCAAAAACAATTAACAGCTTTTGCTTTATTCCACCCATCGTGCTCGAAAACACCTCGCCGGCGTGCAATTATCCCCCTGACATTCAAAAACTCGCTCGCGTCTATTTCTGTTGTTGCCGTGCCCTTATATAAGCGGGGGCACGTGCCGACTGCGAACATGGACGTATAACAAACGTATATTACAATATGTTCTGGATCAATCGGTACGCGTCGTGTTTTACGTATAACTAAAATTAAAATCGTTTTTTTTTAATTTTGTTTGTATACGGGTGATAAAATCCTCTTTCAGGAGGATGAGAAGTTTTTGAAACGTACATATAATTATGTGTTTATGCGATGACGGTTGGCGAGGGAGGGAAAAGAGAAAGTTTGGGAGTGGAGATAGAGAGAGAAATTTCGGAGCGATGGGCTGCGAGTAATATGATGCTGCTGTCGTATTTGTGCGGGAACGAGGTCGATCGAGTTTGATTTGGCTGATATGCCGTAGCTTAAAAGGGTTATTGGATGAAGTCATCTGATAGTTGAAGCTTAGAACGTTTCCTTCGAAGAGAATGGATGTTTTGTGGTTAAATATACGAAAATATTAATAAACAAGCCTTCTATAAATAAAATAAAGCGAACATAGTGACTTTTTTTAAAAAAAGTAATAAAATGTATAAGCCTCTTGACCTCTTTTACGAAATTCTTATACCCTTTCGCCACAATAGAGCATACTCCAAAAATTTCGTAGAAAATATTTGCGGGTATAATGGAAGGCTAATGAACTTACGGAAAAAAGCCGGCCGAAGAGAAAAGCCGGAAGACAAAGAAAGCAGCCGTAGTTCAAAAACCTAATGAAGACAGATAACACGCTTGCAGCGCGCCGGGACAAAAGAATTTTCATTCACCCGCGAGAATCCCCATCAAACTAGCCGGGTACATTGCAAAAAAAGAAACCCCTCGTCAATTATCCTCTCTTCCCTCTCTCTCTCTCTCTCTCTACTTCTCCTCCATCCCCGCGACAGATCCACACTCCCCTCGCGGCTCCAAAAATAGCGCGGCGCGGCTCGAAAAATACATTTCCGCGCGCGAAAATAGCCGCGCCGCCGCCGGGGAAAAATCGGCGCGCAGACGAAATAAAGAAGTATAACGGACGCGCGAGAGATAGCGCCAGCGCGAGCGCCTGAACAATGGGCTAAAAAGAAAGCGCACGAGGGAGAGAAAGAGAGAGATAGAGTCGACCCGTAGCGTGAGTATTGATTGCGCAAGACGAGGCCAGAGCGCGCGCGGGGTGAAACTGGGTCGAAACCACTCGTGCCTGCGCGCAGAGAGCGACGCGCACCGCGAAAGGAGGCCGCGCGAGGGGAGCAGAGAGCGCGCGCATACATATAGCGGGGAAAAGGGCGAGGAAGAATGGAGAAACCCGGAGAGAGGGGCGCTTTTTCGGTGGGGGATTAGGTAGTTTTTCGTATATGGGAGGGCGGTGGCAAGGAGACGATGGTTGTTGTAATTTAATGGTATTAGAAGAGTTTTTCGATAGAATTTATAACGACTGATATCGTGGCTTGAATGGCGTTGGCGATGTATGATGGCGATGGGGCGGAAAAGTTTCGAAATTATCCCCAACTTTTTGAATGTTTTACGGTTCTGGGCGTAATGCCTTAGATGAAAAATTCAGATAGATATGAGATCTGAAATTTTCAAAATGATTTTTTATTCAGACGCAGAGTAGAGAGCTGCTAAATTTATCCGCGAATATAACGTCGCTGCGTGAGAACGGTGAAATGAAACTTGGATTACGAATGGGAAAAAGGTAAAAGAATTATTATAACTTTTTTTTTTGCGCAGGAGTGGTACGGAAAGTTCTATTGTATTTCAACCCTTCATTTAAATTGAAATTTTAAAAATTCGTTCATATTTCGCATTTCTCATTTCTCATTTTTACAAGATCACGGAAAATATGATATTACAGAAAAGTAAAAATATTTTTATAATGTACAATTAAAGGATTAAAATTGCAATTGGATTTTCACATGGTATAATAATTCTCAGCTACAAGAAAATATTGCACCACCTTTCCACTCCCAAACATAATTCAACGAACACATTTCTCCTGAAAAAATAAACTTGACCCCACATAGTTTTAAAATACAGTTTTAAAAACAACCAACCCTTTCCGTGTAACTTTGCAAAAAATTCAAAAAGGCTACATACGCTAGCCTTTTCCAACTCCCGCGTAACTCGGCCGGGCGGCTCCGCTGTGATATCTCGCACGCCTGCGCTTGCCCTTTTAATTAGCTTGATGAGGGGGCGAGGGGTAGGCGAGCCGCCGCGTGTGTGCGCGCATAATTACGGGGGCTGATGAAAACGCGCGCGCGCGCCTGGCTCTCTCTGTGCGCTCGCCGCCTCCATCCCCGTTCGCACAAAGGGATCATAACGAAGTCCATGGCGGAAATTTATTATTGCCGCTATGATGTCGCCGTCGTATTTGGGGCTGAATTTGAAATCGATGCCGCGAGACGATAAGCCCTTATACGTTGTTGTGTGTCCGTCAAGCGAGATATAATGAAATTGGATCGGGGTCAATAAAGCGTTTGCGCTGGGATTAAAGAAACTGCCGTGGTTGAACATAAATTTGTCGGTGCGAGGTAGCTTGTCTGCAGTGGCGATCGGTGCATCGTTAAATGTTGGGTAGAGATGAACAGTTGCGAGGATTGATTTTTGAAGCTGATTGGGAGGAAGCGGATATGGGCAGGTCGATGTTTAAGCTAATCAAATATTTCTTTAGTAGCAGTATACTGCAGTGTATATAAATTGTCTGGTATATAATTGGTGAGCGGAATATGCGATTTTAAGGTATATAATAAAAGTACACATTCGCGTTATTGAATCAATTGAATAAATAGCCGTTGGATGTTTAGTATATGACACTTGATTTTAACATTGTTATCTGCGTGTACATTTCTCTTATCTGTTCCAACAATGCACGAATTGGAAACAAAAATTTGTATGTACAGTTTGTACGTTGAAAATTTCCCAAAGTTTTTTATTTGTACAATACTCAAAGCTAATGATTGTTCCTACGCAATCAATAAACTATTTGTTCCTTTTCATATTCAGTGAATAATACCTTTCGATGTTTGAAAAATGCAGATAAAAACTTTACCGTAACAAAGAATTAAAAAAAGAATCTTTACTTCTATAACCAAAAAGAATCGTATAACATTGACAACCGTATTGAAAAAAAAAACAACTGAAAACTACAATCTTCATCAATTTCCCCTCTAAAACCCCCAGTAATCCTTACCATTCTTCATCCACATCTTTGTCTTTCACCTCCGTTCAACCTCCCCCGCGTCTTTGTATTTATCTCAGGCCGCAATTACATTGTTAATCTCAATCTGATTTTCGACAAAAGCTCTTTAATTAGCATCCTCGATCGTTAACGATCACCTTGACGCATCTCTCTCTCTCGCTCTCCTCTTTCATCTTCCAAACCTCAAAAAGCTCATCGAGCCTCCACCACGCACACCCAAAGCTCGCGCAAAAATGGCGCCCAATTAAGCAATCCCGACCGCATGGCAACCGGCAGCAGCAGCGAAAGAAGACGGGAGACAAAGTGGGAGGTAGTGGAGAAAAGACGACGAAGGAAAGAGAGAGAGAGAGAGAGAGAAAGCTACCCCGAGAGCTGGCGCGTGGAGGGATCCTTGACATAAATAATCAGCGGCGCTGCCGTGAGTGTGAGCGAGAGAGCGAGAATGATGGAGCGAGGCGCGGGCCGCCCCGGTTGCCACGGCGACGGCATCGATCGACGGACTAGTAGCGCTCACAGACACAGGGACGACGAAATTCACGGGGAGAGGTAGGTATAGCGTAGTAGCTGGCTGGCTAGGCAACGCGGAAAGCTCGCCGCCACGCTACACTGCGGCTATTAAACGCACGTACACACGCGGATGCTTTCCCTTTCTCCGAGTCTATGTGTGTATATATATGTATTATGCGAGAGCATGTGTATATACATGGAGAAAGTTGCGCGATCCCTTCTATATCACGCACACCACAGCTCTGCCCTTTCCTCTCTATCAGACACACGAACGGCTCCCCTTTTCTCGGGTTCACGAACACAGCCGTCACGCGTACGCGTACACACACAGAGTTAACACGGACGAGGAGAAAAGGGAGCAGCGGCGGAGCTCATTGGGTTTTCCTCGTTCCACTAATACTAATGCCGAGCTGCTACCGCCGGAGGGCTAAAAGCTCCCTGCTAAAAGAATCCTGCTCCAGTTCCGCGTCCGAGTTTCCTTCTCCTCCTCCCTCCCGCCCCGTTCTACTCGAGCTTTGTGCTTGCGTTTTTACACACTTTCCGCTTCCGTCTTTCGTCGAGCTTTTTCCTCTCGCGAGCGAGCGTGCGCGCAGCGCTTGAATTTATTAGCTGCAACCTGATTTTCCTCGTGGCGAGCGTGTTTCCCTCCTTTATTTTCCGTTACTTTGAGGGCTTGGAAAACGGATGTGGGTAATTCGAAAGGATGGAGAGGAGGTTCGAGTTTTCGATGGGTTCCCCTCTTTTTTTCGGGGTAATGGGGTGGAGTGTGTAGGGGAGAACGAGGAGGGTTGAGTTGCGTGCCTGCAGTATCAGCGGCTAAAGCGTAATGTGATTAAGGGAGAACGAGAGAGGGGAGGAATGCAGGGGGTCGTATAACGAAATTCTCGTTTCGTACAATTTTGTGTTACGAAAGTTTTCTAATTGCGTTGGCTGGATTACTGGTCGCAAAATAGGATTAAATTGAAAGTGCGTTTTATTCGCGACTTCTTTTTATTTTATTAAAATTATCCTGTTTTGTGTTTTATACTGGTTTTTATTATTATTATTACTCGGCATTTTGTTTGATTGTTAAGTACGAGCTTTCAGCAAAGATCTCATGAAAGGATGCTACTTAAGCTTTGAATATTTATTGAAGAGCATCCTATGGAAAGTGATTGATCGAATTTGCCAATCAAAAGATTCAAAAGGCGGTACTGGAAAAGGTTATTTATTATGTGGAAAGCATCAACGGTGTAATGCTATTCAGTTTTTTTTATAACTATTATGTAAAAAAAGCTAATCGATATCACGTAAATTACGATATTTATTAGACTAACCGTACATTGTCATTTTCCATTGGCGTCTTTCAGCGTACAAGAGAAGCCTGCGCTAGGTGAGTTACAAAAGTTCGCTTTAGGAAAAACGACTTCTAGCTCATTAGCGACTTTCGCCGTACGTAAAATGACGACCGCTCTTTATCGGCGCGAAGTTTTAAGAGCTTTTTTAAAGTATCGTCGATAAAACTCGATAACAATTGTTAATTACACCTTTCAAAAACTAATTATACACTTATTTCACCTATATACTTATAAAACGTCGATTGATACTACATAGATTTTCATAATTCTATCTTAATTGCTTCTGCATATAATTTTAGGAAAAATCTTAAATTTTCTTCTTCACATCCACCTATTCTACCATACGAACATCGTTTGTTCTCTACTAATCATTCAAAAGCTTCTTACTACAGTTCCCTACACCACTCGGCATTCATTCCCACTCCAAAAAAGGCGCGCCGTCAACTTTGCACCACGCGGCAGCACGAGTGTAAAAAATCTCTCACGACAATTAAAACTCCGGCATATGCAGAACAGGTCAAAAGGCTCGTGTCTTGAAAGCCCCGAAGCTAGCCTGCAGCAGCAGCTCGTACACACGCCACACCCGCTCGCAAACAAGGTCGCTAGCGCGGGCGCATACGTCTTCTCGCGTACGTGCATGTGTGTCGCGGCCCTTTCCTACTCGAGGGAGGGAGGCTCACCCCCTCGCACGAGCGCGGGGAATCGACGTGGCCCGGCCTCGCCCCAGTTCCACCCCTCCTCTCGACCTCGCTCGCAAGAGTGAGAGAGCGAACTTCTCAGCCTGGCGCCCTCGCTTTTTTCTCTTCGAGAGCGAGAAGGAGGCTCATTAAATTCCACCCATCAATCTCGCGGAATTCTCAGCCCTCTGGAGTGGGTAAGCGATTTTTAGGTGGCGCGCGCGTGTATATGAGGGGATAAGAGGAAGTGCAGGGTTCTTCGCACCTACAAGAGAGTGGATGGAAAATTTGGTAATGTTGTGTGGGGGGGAGGTCGAGGTGGATTATGGATTTTTGGGGGATTTGGGGTGATATTATTAGGGAGAAAATGTAAGTGTGCAATTAAGTTGTAGGTAGAGATGGTTTCAGTTATATTTAATTCTACGCACATGTATACAAAAATTATTATAGCACAACAAATGTTTAACATGTATGCGTAGCTATTAAATCTAAAATTTTTTGTTACCAAACTTATTGAGAATGATAAATAAGCATAATCGTAAGGAAATGTAATCTTTAATCATCTAGATAATAATAACATTGAATAAATTGCTGTAATAACATAATTATATAAATATTTTGGAAAATTGCCTGTAAAAATTTATTATACATAGTCATTATAATAAACTTGAAAGAGAAAAGAATATTAATAAAATTAATCGTCCTTGACATATTACTTTTTTTAAACAGAATAGGTACATTCTGATAGAGATTCTTATTAACTTTAGAAGTCAGATGATCTATAGTTTCTATTTGTACCACGAGTCACCGTCAATATTATAGAAAAAGTAAAAGTATGTCTTCGTAAATTTTTTATAACAACGTTAAAATACCAAGAAAATAGTTACGAACCTATACCCAGTTATCATTGTCATAGAAGTTTACGCTAAGTAGAGAATCTTAAGAATAAGACATGATCATAAGGCGCAGTGTACTCGTAACCTTATGTAAACTGCGTAAGTGCTTCTTTGCACAATTCTCGAGCATGTACTACTAAAAAGCTAAAAAGCAAACGAACACACATGAAGATTATTTATTAAACTATAAATCTTTATTTATATTCGTCAGCGGATATGTAATATAAAAAGTTATTATGAAAATCTATTCCCGTTCTTCATTGTGAAAAACTTTCACTTTCGTGCTCGTGTACATGATAACAAAGGGAAAGAGAAAAAGATTTATAATGAGAAAGTCATACTCCTTTGTAATATATGACAGCTTCAATGAATTCCGCATAAAAAGCGACGCAAGATGGTAATTACCGGCTTCTTTTTAGGCGCGACTTGACCTTATCTGTCGTCTCCTCCCACGCTATTTCTGCACCTCGTTTCTTTTTTTTTGCAATTTGCTGTTCCTATTCTTTCCTCGACGACGGCGGCCCGCGTCTGTTTTTTCCCTTTCATGCAGCCTGTAATTATCGCACGATTATCTTATTTCACGCGGTTAGTACCACTTTTCATATAGGTGTACGCACGCGCACGTAATAAGCCGAGATGAAAAAGGCCACGCGGGAATTAGGCCAGTATTACTTCATGAAATATTATACGTTAATTACAGATGCGTATACAAGAAACATTCTTCTCCATTTTAAATCGTTCCTTTATTATATTTGAACGATGCCATTCTTTACTTCTCCTCCATACGCGTCGCCATATATATTAATTTATAATAAATATTAAACATCGCCTACATCGTACATCTCTAGGATGCTTATACATCATTCTTTTTCCGACCCTCGCAACACGCCAACACACCTCCACCCTTCATTTGTCAAAATTCTCCGCGCGTAGGTGTTAATACCGAGCTACCCTCTCGCATGTCATATTTCTTCATTCCTCATTCCTCGACACATCTCGTTACTCTCCTTCGCCCTCTTCGCTGCTGCCTGAACTATATAAGGGCCATCGTCGTCGCCGTCGTCGTCGTCGTTGCTCGGCCTTCCTCTTCCGCACTAATTTTGCGTCTTCGTTGTCGACGGGTTAAGGGAGCTGACTTTATTAATGTCGTTTTCGAGAGGCTCTTTTTTTAATTATTTGTGGAATAAGCCCTTCTTTTGTCCTCGCCTTGCTGCGTCTTAAATGGTGCTTCAGATGCGAGAAAAAGAAGATGCAAGAAGACGATGTTTCACATTCCTTTTGAGCCGAGGTTCTCGGTTACTGTTTATAAGTGAGTCGTTGCTGGGCAGAAGTGTGAAATATGAATTTAGATGCAATTTTGTTATTTAAGATTTATCAAAGACGAATATAAGTCATTATTATCCCCGGTAGAAAATTAACCATATTTTATGGTTAATGTGTTAATTAAATGGAAGTATTTTTTGCAAAAATCATAATGCAAAAATAATACAATTCATCTAATCTAAAAGTTCTACTATTACTTAAAATACATATTTTATGAAGTGTAAATGCCATAATTTATTTTGGATTGGTACATAATTATGAAATACAAGCATTGTTCGTTTTTAGCCATAAAGTTAACTGAAAAATAGCTAGCTTCTGGTTAACATTTCTACCAGCGATGAATCACAATTTTTATTGTTATTAATATTTAAGTATTGCTTCTGGATCAGGATAGGACTTGTTTATTACAATACTTGAAAGCGCGGTTCCGTCGGCTTGGTCTATCAACCTCTTCAGACTTGTATATTAAGTCCTTTTTTGGTAATAAACAAGCCCCATCCTGATGTAGAAGCTTAAATATTAATTATTAATATTATATGGAGGGCGAAAAATTCTCATCTCAACTATTGTTGTTATTGCTTTGGCATGGTATTTTATTAGAACACTTTGTTATTAAATTATAATTTTTTCATAAAACTATAAATTTTTCAGTCATATATACAATAAATAAATAAATCATATTGGGATACTAATTTAGTTCTCTATCAAGTTTTCTTGGTAATTGTAAAACTGATCATTGTAAAGCTTTATATTATTTATAAAATTACAAAAAGAATGTTTGAAGTTTCGTACGCTTATGTATTTTAATAAAAAATAATTTGAAGCCTAAAAATGCATTCAAATTATATGATAAAAATAGTTTGCTATTGATTAATGAATTAAACATTCAATATATAATATATATATATATATATATATATTTATATATATATATATATATAACATTTTTTAACCTGCTCAATACTTTTACTAAACACCTAAAATTCTTTAATGAATACGAATTTTTACACAATTAACAACCATCAATAAAGTCGATTCAAAAAAAAAAAAAAAAAACACGCGTAGACCGGCGCGCTTATACGCACGAAATGAAATCTGCCTCTCTCTCTCTCTCTCTCTTCCTACTATCAGCGTACCAAACGCGCGCACTATCAGCTCGCTCGTTCGCTCGCTTGCGCGAGGGCCATTAGAAACTGGCACGCGGTACATACGCGCGCGTTTTATCTGGCGCTCGGCATCTCTGGCGCGTTATATACGTAACTTACACTAGTGCGAGCGAGCGAGCGAGAGAGAGAGAGAGAGAGAGAGAGACGGAGGCCGAGCTAATCTAGGGAAACCTTGAGAGTCTCACCCACGCGTCGCTTTATCGTCGCCGGCTATCGCAGCGGCAGCGCGCCGTGCAGCGCTCGTGTTCAATTTACTCGGCTCTCGCGTGTGTGAGTGTGTGTATGTGCGGCAAAAATCTCGTGCGCCTTTTTTTCGCTATTTGCAATGGGAGCTGTAGTGTGTGTACCGTTAGGTTGGACGGAGATCGGCTGATGAATCGATTGAGTCGTCGTTCGTCGGCGGGGCGGTTATGTAAAACGAGAGGAAAATGCTGGGTTTCACGAAATGGTGTGTGTCTGTGTGTGTGCATGTGTAGATAGATACGCGCGCGATGTACCGAGGAGAGAATTAATAGTTTTAATCGTTTTATGGGATGATAGGGAGTTATCGTCTAACCTGATAGCCTTTGATGTGCTAGTTGTACGCTGTAGTTATAATTATCTTTTATAATTTTTCATTTTCTGGTTTCAGAATTCTATAGGTTTTGTTACTTTCAAAATTAATAAAAAGATAATACAACTTTTCAATTCATTACGTGAAATATCTAATGTGTAATTTTAGCACCTACATTTTTCCAAAGCAATGGCAAAATTTATAAAGTTCAAACGAAAGAAATTAACTAAAAGGTTTTTATATGAAAATATTACCTTAAAATATTTTGTAAAATATTATTTTGAGATAACTACAAATATTACTTTAATCACATTGAGAAAACAAAAAGTATTTCATTTTAATAAACTAATAATCTACACCGTCTACTCTAAATTTGTATCAGTGGATATGCACTAATACCAAATCAGTGGTATACTTATGACTCACAATTACTGAATATTCATTAATGATCAGTGGATTTTTATTGATTATCATAGTAATAAGTATACGCACTGATTTAAATTTAGAAAGTAGGAGTTCTTTTTTACAAATATTTTATCTAACAATAATCAACTACTGTCAAACTTCCATCGCTTTCTCACCTTCCAGTACTCCTCCAAGCCCATCTACACCTCTCAAGATCCTATATACGCCACTTTACATCCTCCCACGCCTTCCCTCATAAAGCACCCACAAGAACCGGAACAATACACCCACCCACGAGACTACTACCATCTCGCAAATCGCCAGGCGCGTAAACGCGCGCAATGCTGCACTCATCCTCGAAAGCGTCTAAAAGGCGTGCGAGCCGCTCGTTACAGGTGTCTCTCTCTCTCTCGCTCGCGCTTGCATAACCGCCCACGGTGACGACCCGGCAAAAAATGATCCATGTATGGCCATATATATACTCATATATAAAAATCTGCATGGACATATATGACCATCCGTGATTATATATAACCATATTTGATCATATATGGATTTTGTCTCTATATAAAAACACATGGTTGTATATAAGCAAGTATAGTCATACATGACTATATATGATCATATATGGATATATATAATACTTTTGTAAGTCATCTTATACGTGCCCATATTCGTCCATATATGAACATATATCATTATATACAAATATGTAAAACCGTATACGACCGTACATGGACGTACATGAATGTATATCGATTTTATCATATATGTCTATATATCATCATATATATTCATATATGACTATATTTGCTAATATACAGGTATATATGTTTATATAGAGACGAAATCCATACATGATCATATATAATCACGTATGCTCATATATCCCCATGCAAGATTTTTATATATGGATGTATATGGCCGTATATGGATCATTTTTTCCCGGGGATGCACGCGCGTTGGAGTGATGATGCCGTTATGTAAAGCTGCGAAGCTTTTCGAGTCGGAGAGAAAGAGGCGACGCGTCTCCGCTGTGGATTTTAAAATTTCGGTTGGATGTTTGGATGGTTTATGAGAAAGAAAGGTTTTGATTTGTGGATGATGACTTAGGATGGAACTGGTGTGTAAATAAAAATACTGCCGTTATAAAAGTACTGAGCTATGATAGCTGTTTAATTAATGTTAATATCACATTCTTGAGAGAAGAGAGAGAGGGCGAGATAAAAGCGTGCACAAAGGTGTTGACTACTGTGTGTCCGCGATCAAAGTGAAAGAAGAATTGCCTATTTATCTAGGCGTCTAGTTAGCTATTACATAATAGACTACACGGATCAGGTGGTGTATATTGCAGGCGCGCTAAATTTTAAACAAATTGTTAGTTGAAAGACTATAAAAGATTATAACCGTGGATTTTTAGTGATTGTGGTTGAGTGATAAGGAAGTGAGCGGGTAATGTTTGAGGAGAAATGGTAAATTATTGAGAAATGTGTGATGAAATTTGCAGTTTTTGTTGCAAGTTGAGTGACTAGTGCGAAAAGTTGATAAAAATATACTGTTTTAATGACACTTAAATGTTATACAATTCAAGTATAACAATATATAATATTACATTTAAATTCGTTATGATCATTGTAATTATCGACTTGAAGTAATAAATATTGAAAAAGTGGATTAAGAAGTCGAAGGTTTTTTATCGAAGTAAATTTATTCGCTTTCCATAAGCCAGTAGCTTTTTCCGTATAAATCCCCCTTTTCGCGGATATTTATCTATATATCCTGTAAGCATACGGAATTAGTATTCAATAACGCATGAAATAAAAATTTTCATTTCCATTATCTCGTGCATAAAATTGGAAAATCGGATATAGCTTAGAATTAAAGAGAAATATAATCCGCTTATTGAAATCTGCGTATCTGCGTGTCTGTGTGTGTGTGTGTATATTATGTAATATATTTTGTGAAAGTATTATTTTATATGCGCAGACGACGCATGCATTATGAACGATGGGTAATGTGTTGCTCGAACGTTTATTCATTTCAAATGAGCTGATTTTATTATAATAATTATAAAAGCAGATACGCTGCAGTGATCGGAGGGTATATCGCATGTATTTTGTATTATTTCTAATAATAGCATTTAGCGTCGTTAAAATTTTTCAAACTGTTAACGTACGTTTTGTTCGTTTAAACGCCCCCTTTAGATACGATTGCGCTTCGGGCGAGATAAATTTATTTACCGGCCAAATATTTTCGCTCGTTAGCGCAGGGGCCAGGTGTACAAATTACAGTTTACTCTGGCTGCTACAATTAAATGCGAAATAATCGCTACAAAAGCGCAAGGTCAGCATCATATACTTTGAAATTTAATTCCCAGCTACAATTAAAAAAAAACGTACACGCACACACACACATCTAACCGATCTCCCTCAAACTAAATAAAAAGAGTATTCTTTCGTCCAAAATAAATCTGCAAAAGCCTAACCACTGAATTTCGTCCCACCCGGCAATTACCGTCGAAAATTATCACCATAAAAGAAGCCATAACAGCTACTTACCAACGCGCGCCCCATTCTCACCGCTTACGAATAATAAAACAGAGGCGAGACAAAATTGCCGATAACGGGTGTTCTCGCGTGGGCCGCACGCGTGCAGAGGTGTGTTACATACGGCGTTGCAGAAAATATATACGCTTGATTGAAAATCCGATGCAGGTGGGCGGACGCCGGTGCAGGGCATGAATGGTGCGTGTCGAGCATCAGTCCTTTAAAAAACACATACAGAGGGATAGAGATGGGGATAAACACAATCAGGTACGAAAATAAATGCGTGCACGTGCGAAAATACCGTTTGAAAAATATACGCGGCTGCTGACGAAAACGGAGCGCAGTGTGTGTTGTGTGTGTGTGTGTGTGCGCATGTGCGGCTTGTTAGAGAAGGGAGACGCGGATTTATAAATAAAAAAAGCGTATACGGGATGGTGGAGTTTGTTTTGTGAATGGATTGCGTTAGTAGGTGGATACAGCGACATTGCGGTGGGAATAACATTTTTAAATAAAAATATCCGATACTCGTGGCATTCAATTACATATATCAGAAAAGTATTTGTTAAAGTTTTGTTTTGTGACTTTCAATTATTTTTAAATGTTTTAACGCGTGCAGTGTATAAGGTTTTATACATTAAAGCGCTTTGCAAACTCGGTTTACAATGCCTACGTGGTGTTGGAACAGAATTTTTAAATTTAAAATTTAAATCGATTTTTGCATTACAAGAACAATTTAAAGCGGTATTGAAAAAGCTTTTGCAAAAATCCCCTTTTTATATCCAAAATAAAGCAGCCTTTCCAAACTCCAAATTAATTTCAACCATTCTCCTACGCCAATATTACAATATCTTAACCGCTAAGGTTGTATTGGCCGTAAGGTCCCTGCCAAAAGTTAGTTTTTCACGTTAAAACTGCGATAAATAATTATGTAAAGCAATTAATCGATTTTTAGTTCTCGCAATCAATGTATTATTGCAATTGGAATATTATAAGCTTTAAAAATTATAAAAAATCAAAGCAAAATTGTGAACTCGGCACTATTTTTTTATGCTGAAATTAGTGCATTTTGACCGATTTTACAATTTTGCTTTGATTTTTGATTTTTAAAGCTTATAATATTCCAATTACAATAATACATTGATCGCGAGAACTAAAAATCGATCAATTGCTTAACATAATTATTTATCGATGTTTTAACGTGAAAAACTAACTTTTGGCAGGGACCTTACGGCCAATACAACCTTAAACCCCTCATCACACTGTTACACCACTCGTATCACTCTCCGTATCACTTAATCATCTAATCACTCGGTTCCATCAAAACACCACACATCCTTCACATTTCTAAGCCCCTCTCCTATATAACCTTCCTGGTCTCGGCTCGCAGCAACAAACAAAAACATTACGAGCGCTGCGCTCGCTATACACGAACAAATAGCCCTCGCGCGCGCTACCGGCTATAAATAAATCCCATTCCAATTGATATATACGCTCGGCGGCGACATTAGAGGCGGGCTGCACGCCGTCGCTGCTGCTGCTGCTGCTTACGCAAACGTAAACGCGACCTTCGGCCGCGAAAAATGCACTTGGCGGATACGCGAGCTTGCCGAGCCTCCGCTGCGCGACAGCTGAGCTGGCCGATTATAATAGAAGCATGAGCTGCGGTGCCGGATATTTTTGCGAAAATAAGGTGAGGAGGATCGGTGATTTTTAAGAGTCGTTAAGGTGCACTGAGAGAAATGTTGTAGGAAAATTTACTATATATGTAAGAGAAATTACTATATGATATAGGATGTTTGGGACAGACTCGAATTATCATAAAATTTACTACAATTTATAGTAAAAATTGCTGTATACATAGTAAAAATTACTCAAAACATAGGAATTTTTACTATAAATTGTAGTAAATGTTATGATAATTTAAGTCTGTCCCACGGTTACTATAAATATAGTAATTTTTCCTAAACCATTTTTCTCCGTGTGTTGAGGAATGGGTGGGAGGATTAATAATTGCAGGTTGTTTTTGTGTGGAGAGAGGGTTTGGCGAGATTTTTTTAAAAATATTTGTTATCAGAATGTTTTTTAGGTTGAACAGGAGGTTATGTATTCAATTAAACTTCGTTAACGTTTCCCAATATTCTGTCGCTGACACATATATTGTTGAAAATCGACACAATATGCGCCATATTTGAACGAAAAAATATTATTCACTCGTTTAATAAAAGCTCCATCACTATAATAACCGCAAGACAAACAAGATAAAAAAATGCAAAACAATTATTTTATCAGCTTTCAATCACTGATCGCGACTGAAAAAGAAACATCAAATTCCATGGGGAGCAAAAACAAAAGCCACAATTTCGCACTACACCGCAGCGCTCTGCGGTCTTAAAAAATTTACGAATGCAAAAACAATAACCCCCGGATTATAAATGTAAACTTATACTTACGCATCCCCGAGCGGGCGAAAAAGAAAAATCTAGAAAGAAAATAACTTAAATTATTTGGGTCAGCGCGGCGTGTGTGCCTCTGGCTTCGTTTTATACTTCGCGCGGCGCACTCGCACAACACATCGCGCACACGCTTTCGAGCGACATCGAAAAACGATGCGGCGTTTAAAACACGAAAAATGCCTGCAAGCTTGGCGCGTATGTATGTGCACGCATGTAGGGGCGTATGTAACACGAGTAATATCTCAGTGTTAGACCGGCTAATAGTTATTTAGAGTGAACGCTACCTTTTTTATCTTACCCGATACAAATCTTATCTGTGTAATGTGAATTTTGAAATATATCAGTGCATTGTTCTTTATTGGACGTTTAAACTGAAAAAAATGCAATTTTTAACGACATTTCAAAACGACCGTCGCTATAAAAAAAAAACCTTAAAACTATCCTCTCCTGATAAACCCACCCATTTATCAAACAAATTCATCTTATCGCATATATATATATATATACACCCAACCTCGAATATCCCCCACGCTTCAATCTGCCGGCATTACTGACCATTCACCACCTAACGGCACACCCACTACTCGCGCACTATACCTGTACCATCATTCAGAACACATCGCCGAAAATATAGACCTCTTTAAACGCGCTCGCGCGCGCGCAGCTGCAGCAGTAGCATCGGCTACCGGGCGTTGAAGTACGCGAGGGGCCCCGTTATGCGCCTGCGGAGGCGGAAGGATGATTAATGGGGCCGGAGGGGCTTTTTCGCGGCCGCGCGCGTATATCTGCCTCGTAACGGATAGCAGCGCGTAACACCGGGTATTTCGCTTACTCTTTTATTTTTTTCCCGGTAAGCGCGGTTGATGGTGTCGCCTTTTTACGCCTGTCGTAGGATAAGGAGGTGTGGGTTTGTGGTGGGAAGGGAGATTGGATCTTGGGTTGGGATGATTGGTGAAAAATGGGAGTTTTAAATGTTTGAATATAGTGAATATCTATATGGTAGGTTACATGCAATTTTAGTAGACACTTCTATTGGTATTTTACGTAGAAGATAATATGATAATTTTATTCTTAGTTTTCAAAACATTTCTATAGTGAAAAAGAAAGTACAATAAAAATTACCATCTTGTGCAGGGAACGAGACCACAGACTGTGAAAACCCAAAAAATTACCCTTACTTTATAAGAAATTTTACCAGAAATATAGGAAAATTTACTATACTCTATTGTAAAATTGACTGTAAAGTATGGTAATTTTTCGGGTCTTTACAATCTGTGGTAGCTTTACGAGACAGTATAGTAATTTTTCCAAAACTTTTCTCTCAGTGTAAACAATAGCATATACATCAATTCTCGATAACAGAATTTGAATATTTAAAACCATCGTGTAAATTTTTCTTTGTGCATTGATAATAAGTTCAAAGTAAATTAAACGAAATTCCAAACATTCCTTACAAAACAACATTTACCAAACGTTCTGCACCGTGATTCTCAAAGGCACTGAGACTCGAGAATTTCAAAATCACTTTGAAAACGGGCAAACAGCGCGTTTCCACTTCAAATCCTCTCCTTTGCTCTCTCTCGCACAAGGCGAAAATCCAACAACCGCCATTGAAACACGCGCAGAAATAACAATGACTCCGTATATATACACTCGCTGTACTCTCCAACGCGCTCAGGCGGAAGCGTGTGCACATAAGAGCGCGCGCGCCGAGCGAGAGGTGCAGCGCGCTGTGGAAACGCTTCCACTGTATACGCACGCTATATAACCGGGAAAACCGGCGAATGATTAATGCGCGCGTCGTCTTCTTCTTCTTCCTCCTGCCTGGAGTGTAGGTATATATATATATATAACGATCGCGCGAGCGGTTCTTGGCGCCGAGTATACAGCGCTGCGCCAAATTGAATGATGATCCTGCAAAGGGCTCGACGTGTATTTAAAATCCGGTTGCTCGGATATGTGTATATATATATATATTTTTCCGAGTCGTCTTATACTTTGCGGAGGAGAGAGAGAGAAAAAGAGGCTGCGTCGCGCGATGCTTTTATCGCGAGGTCCATTTGTCTTGCGTCGTTAGAGGCGAGATAAAGGAGCTCGAGCGAGGTGCGGATAATTTAGAGCTGTAAGAGGCACCGTTTGCGATTGCTTTTTTTTGGGGGGCGGGGGAAAGGAGAGAGAAGGATGCTCCGATAGCCATTATGAGGTTTTTTGTGTAAAGATCGGTGGTGTACAGTTTCCTTGGGAAGTAAATCTTTAGATACAAATTGATGTATCAGTTTTGATTCTTGTGTTATTATTCGAGGACGGCTCTATACCGATTGTCTAAATATTTTGTTTTAATTCTGATTGTTGAAAGGGAGAAATGTATATTCTAAAATTACAAAAGATTGCCTTTCTTTTATTAATAAAAATTATTGCATTTATTATGTGTATTGTTGTATAAAGTATTTCTCTCTAAAGATCGGTTCAATATCATAATTGCGAAAAATAAAAGTACGTTTCTACCAAACCATATATCGCAACTTCCATTCCTCGTTTTCAAAAGCTGATACACCTTCTCCACTTCCGACGAAGCCCGTTCCTCGACCGCCACTATCATGACGTCGCGCAAAAGATTCCCCCCTCCTCCTCCCGCCCCTCACATACTCGGCCAAACGGAAAAGCTCTTTTCCAGCTCTCACACGTGAAAAATCGGGGCTGAGGCCAGCGTCGATTTCTCTCTTTCTTTCCTCTTATACACACACACACACACGGAGATGAAAAATACAGCCAGGCGCATTGCATTAGCGAATTGGCCGAGCACGAGCGGAAACTCCTTCTGCCCGAGCTATTTGTACGATCCTCGAGAAAAGTCTAATTCATCGACGTGCCGGCGCGGAGGAGCTGCTACTGCTTCTTCTTCTACGGTGCTGGATGCCAAGTGAACTTCGCTGGCATTGGCGAGCGAAGATTCGCGTGCCGAAAAGTTTTTGAAGCTGAGTTTTCGCGCGCGCGAAGGTGTAGTGGGCGTGTTTCGAAATGATGTTGCCTTTTTGAGGGGTTGAAGGTTCCGCGCGTCTAATGGGTGAGATGTAGTTTTTGGCGACCGGGGAGCGGTTGTGTGCAACATTTAAGGTGGAGTGTAATTTGGAGGAAATGAATGTAAGCAGTATTGAATGAATGAAGAGACGCGAATGTTCGTTATATATTTTAGAAAATTTATATTAATTGGAAATGATGTAAGATGTAATGGATCGTATATTAGATGAAAATTTAATGATGATAAACAGGATGTTGGAGCCATTACAAATGCCTTCATTTTATTTTTTGTCATACTAATTTAATTTTCAGCTTCTCTTAATAATTTTGGTTGTATTTTATTTGGAGTTAGTGTTAGACAACAGTGGATACAAGCGTAATTGATATACAAATTTGAAAATAAAATATATACGAGATAATAATAAAATATCGATAAGTATGCAGTTGAGTACAAGCTTCAACATTCCCAGAATAAACGGTGTAGGTACACAAAATAAGTTAACAAATCGATCTAATTATAGTTAAACGTTATTTATTGACTGTTTGAGCGAAGTAAAGTATATAATCTGTAGGCTAAATGCCAAGTTAGACAATCGAGTCCTGTTGAATTCGAAATTCACTTCAATGAAGTAACTCCCATTCATTCATTCATCGGATCAGAATTTCAATTGCCCGTGAAGTACAATGTCACGGAATCGAAAGCGCTCCTCTGTAAAACCCCCGGCATACTTGATAGCGACATAGACTTATTTATAAGAAACCAATCGAATCGTTTTTAAGGTTGTACTGGCTATACAATCGGCGTCAAAAGTTAGTTTTTACTTAAAATACCAATAAACAGGTATATGAGGTTGTTTTTTTATTTTTTATAAGAAAACTATGTAGAAGCTATATGTTTAAGCTTCCAAAAGAAGAAATCGGATAAAAATACCGCATCTTTAAATTTTATTTGATTCTTGGTTTTTGGATCTTATGTTGTTCAGCAAACAGTTCTTGGCAGAACCACCAACCCAAAAATAAAAAATTTTTAAATAATTAAACATTTTAAAGAGTACAGTCAACTTAAAAAATTAGTTCCTTTTATATAAAACTAAAGTTTAATGAAAATGTAAGACATCATTTTTATTTTTGAGTAAGTGGGTCCATCAAGAATTGTTCTCTGGACAATTCAAAACCAAAAAACCAAGAATCGAATAAAATTTGAAGATGCTGTATTGTTTTAAATACAATTACAAAATATCTTAGAACATAAGATTTTTGAAAATCAAAATATTTTAAAAAATTGTAACCGATTTTCTATTTTAGGGGCTTATATATTACTCATTTGATTTATTCAATAAACTTATTCAATCAAAAAGTAGCAAATATATGGTTTTCTATTTAATTATTAATAATGTTTAGTAATACTGATATTCGACGCAAATAGTACGTCTTATTCTCAAGCGTATATATTGAAATAGAGACAGCTTATACAACCTTAACACCACATATATACCATCTCCCAAAAATTCACTCGAACCGATCGGACCTAAAATTTACGGAAAACGCTTAAACAAGAAAAATACAACTTCAACGATACTTTTTCCTTATTCGAAAATCAGTTCCACCCATCTACCGGCGTTTCTCCACACCCACCGGGGAGTATAGCGCTTCTTATCCGCGATTCCACACACAGCGACGTCGCACTCGATTAATCCACGTCGTGCTCTGGCTTCTTGTGCATGCGCGCGACGTACGTATACCGCAGCGCGCGTATGCACGCAGAGTCGTACCTTTTTGCACGACACTCAAGAGAAAGAGAGAGAGAGTCATCTCTGCTTTCCTGCCCGCAGTGCGGAGGCTCCACGCGGGTGCCAGCTTTTTCTTTGGTTCGTACGTGAAGATTACGATTCCAAAGGGGTTTGAAGACGTCGTTTTTGTGGATAATGAGATTTATGAAGTTGGATAGTTGCGTGTATGTAGAATTAATTGAAGTTACGTGTATTAAAGTTTTTGTTTTCGACGTTGTAGCTGTTATATACATGGTTGATGGCACTGAGTTTTTACAAAAAATAATGGATTGAAATTAATAACTTTCTAAAACTATTTCTATAGAGCTACGAATTTGATTATATTAGTAATACACGTTTATAACAAAACATATATGTATGAGCTATATTTATACTATATCATTTTCCAATTCATTTATTTCTTTAAATCAGAAATAAAATGCTGACTAACGAAATAATAACGTCGTCACGCAGCACTATAAACTCAATCACATCGTGATGCAAAATGGAAAAGATATTTCTCGTCTGCAGAATAATTTGAATTTTTGTTTATTCTTACAAATTAAGAATTTAAATTTAACTAACTTCAAATTCTCAGATATTCATGAATGTTGATTCATTCAAAAGATAAATCTTCAATAGAATGACAATCAACCGTCTTACAATTATTATATTCTTATGATAGAAACCACACAATGAGTACGTTTGTGGCTTTATTTAATGTCATTCAATATAAATAGAGGCACAAAAAGTAATTCTAAAATTATATTCAATTTGAAAATTGGGTGTCACTTGAATTAATAATAGGTAGCCAGGTCACCCGACATAATTGTGGAAGTTATGGATAAATTATTATATACTCTGAGAAAAATGATGTATTCAAAATTACTATAATATACAGGAACGTGGGGACAAATCTCAAATACTAAAATTATTACTATATTTTACAGTAAAAATTACTATGTACATAGCAATTTTTATTATGTATATATCAATTTTTACTATAAAATATAGTAAAAATTTTGGTATTTGAGATTTGTTCCCACGTTCCTATATATTATAGTAATTTTTAATACATTATTTTTCTCAGTGTATACTTCGAGACATTAGTAATTATACAGCCTGGTTATAGGAAAAGTCTCCATTTTGGAACAAGCTAAATTATTCGCATCTGAAATTTCGATAATATCCGAAAGCGTATACTGAAATAGAGACAGCAGATAAATTTGCTCGATTATATTTTTGTTGAAGAGGAAAATATAAAACGACTAAAAGCTTTAAAACTAATGAAAGAATAAAGAGTATTTGTGAAAAATTTGTTGGAGTCTTTTAGGTCAATTAAATACCAACTAATGCATAACGTTATTAATTATTATTGATAATTAGAATAAAGTAGACTTAGATTTAAAGTGAATTATGGTTTTTAATTGAACTTAGAAAGAGATCGAACACAATTATTAAGTATTACCCTATAATAACATGATCTACCTTCAATTTTTCTTTTATCTTAGAAATGTCTTGAACACCTATTACTATTGTTACTTATCATATCCCACTGATGAATCCTAAATTTCCACATAACCACTGTACCTTCACTTTAGCATATCCTCCGTATCCCTGCCAACCTAAACGGCCATAATACATGCCCCATTCCACATATTCTCAAACTCCCAACTGAAGACATCTCCTCCCCTCTCTCACACACTCACATCCTATACCCACTCAGCCTCCCGCGAAGCTCACACACGTGCCCGTTTCCCAGCTTTATTGCACGGAAGAAATATTCCGCTGCGGCCGCCTTCTCGCGGGAACGTCGGAACAATGAAGTGTGTACCTGGAAGCGACTAGTGATTTTTTCTTCTTTCCGCGGGAAAGGCACGTGTCGTCGCCTTCGTGGGAGGTGTGTGTGTGTATATATAGGTATATAATATACCGGTTCGCGCGCCGTAAAAGCGGAATTTACGATAGAGGAGGCTTCCCCCGCGCGAAGGGGAATCTCGCGAAGGTGCGAGGAGTCGTATAAGCGCGAAGAAGGGATGAATTATTGCGGGGTTTATTTTATTGGCCGAGGGAGTGGAATAGCGCAAGGTTTTGATACCTTTGTGACGGCGATGAGTGGGGCTGGGGACTAATAAATCGCTCTTTGTTACGATTTTTGTGGTTAAGGACGTGGACCGGATTTATCTTGTTATTGGGTGATTGATGGTTATTGGCAGCGCTGTTTTTACTTGGAAACCCTGGTAGAAAATAAAGAAATTTTGTTGGTTAGCAATGTTTATCAAATGAAGGCATTTCTACTTGAGATTAATATCGAAATTTAATTAAAACTGTTTAAAACTATGAATTATATTTTAAAGCATCTTAAATTATAAATAGTTATTTTTCGGCGACTATAGCAACATAATTATAGTGTGAGGTTTTTAATTTGAAAACTGACAAACAGTTTTCCAACCGTTAGTCAACATTTCTACAAGGGTATAAAAGTGGATTTGTTATATTATTTGTTTTTTTTTTATTTATTTAAAAATATTTGTTCCGTAGTACAATGCGAATATTCGGAATAACTGTTTTATCTTGTTAATTTAATAACTGTGTATGGAATTTAACGCATTCAACGTCTCACCAAAATGCGGAACACATTCTAAGCGCTATCTCGTGCTTTGATCTTATTTAGAGATACTTTGCATAGATAAAACGTTATAAAGGTATATCTGTATGCGAGCACATGCAAACAAAATTAAACGAACCTCCCGTACTAGATTCTTATCTATATGATATTTGCTTATTACTATACTAAATACACTTAAATTTCAAATACCAAAATTCTGTTAATGCTGCCTACAACTATTATAACTTATTCTACCGACCATAATCTACATAATATCCTCCAATCTACTACATAATTTTAATTTCCACTCGCTTTATTCCATCTACAAACACTCAACTTCAAAAGACCACGCGCACCACATACTCTCGCTATATACGCCGACTTTTTTGCACTTTACGTCAAAACGTATAATTTACACCCGCGAAATTTAAAATTCATAAAGATAGGTTGATGCGCGCGCAGCGTGTGTATACGCGGTACAGGAGTCGTAAATTAAGCCGCGAAGCCCCCGAGCGGTGAGACGATTTTGGCAGGGCGCATGCAAAGAGCTGCGCGGCTGCCCCGTCACTGCGGATCACCATAAAACCCGATGACTTTATTTAGACTCGCCTAATTCGAGCGATCGAGAGGCGAAGTACGGAACCTTGTAACTTTGCACCGAGCTCGAAACAAGACGACGAGGAAGATATTTTGAAGTGGACGCAGACGTGGGATCGGTACTAATGGGATGTACTGAAGTTTGAGTGCGCATAGCTGGTTGAAATTCGAGTAGAGGGAGAGAGGAAGTAAACATGAAGAGAGAGCCGGTGGGCTAAATAGGGATAGCTGTATAAACGGGAGAGTAAGGGCAGGCAGGGCACTTCAAGTTAGATCCGAACGTTGTACTGGAACACGAAACAGATGGGGGGTTTTTGTATTTTCGTCGGTAACTAACTTTGGTTATTTTGAATTTTCTCAACTGGTGATATACAGTTTTGGAATGTCGACGTTTCGCAGCCTACCGACTGTTGTTCTTTCTATGTTGAAAATAAAGGAGGTAACGGTAGACGTGGCGGTAATTGAAGACTATACGTAAAACGCTGCTTTTCCCTTGTTTTCCTTCGTTTTTCATTTTAATTATTCTCTCCTATTTTTATCTTCCCGCCGCTCTGCTTTTTTTTCCCTTTCTGCTCTAGAAAGTCATAATTAAACTCTTTCTCGTTCTATATTTAGATATCATATCTAACCGCGCATGTGAGTCAACTATTCTGTTTTCTGGTCATGCAAGAAAGTAAAAAGTATTCCGCGCTCTTTTGCCGCTAGAACGGAAAAAAAATGATTTACGCTGCAATAAATCTAACAATTGCAAAATTACTTCCTATGTCCTACCCGAGTCCTTGTGAATTTTAATTATCTGAGTCATCTGCTTTAAAACTCGCGAGTTTTTATGTATGCCAGAAAATTATAGCTTCTGCAAAACAAGAATCGTTATTAAAGGTGTTTCTTCTGCTCATCAATTACAAAATTATTTTGAAAATAATTCTAAAATTTATACAAAAAAAATGTAAACGTTCAAAAACGTTCGCTTTACTTAACCACCAAAACGGTCATATTCAATCTTCGTTTAACCTTCGATCAAACGAGTTTCTTGTAAATCAAAAAACCTTATACTTCGAAAAAAACCTATATATACGACCGTTCTCGCCCTGCCACCTCCCTTGCACACGCGCGTCTACAGCCTCGCTAATGCAACGTTCCCTGCGCCGTTCCTTCACATACCTGAGCCTTGAAATCGACACTAGCCGCGCTTTTTTGTCAATCGGCGCAGAGAGAAAGAGAGAGAGAGAGAAACCGGTCGCATTGTTATGCATATAAATTTGCGCCGAAACTGGTTCTGCGCCCCCGGCGCGCGCCGCCGCAGAAATGATAACCAATGCTCAAGGAGGTATGCGATCCATCGAGAGAGAACGCCCTATAGACGCAATTAGAATACGGCGCTAGTTGGTTTTCTCGCCCGTGTGCGTACCTCCATGCGCGCGAGCGGCCGCACGTGCGGAATAATGTCTCTTTCTGCTGCTGGTGGTGCTGGTGGTGGTGTATATAGTGGATGGGCTCAATATGGCCGTGAACGTATACGACGATGAAATATTAAAGCGGACTTCCGCGTGTGCCCGGCGAATACAAAGAATACAATTATCATATATTTCGGCGCGGGGAGTGTGCGCGCGCGCTCGCGCTATACCGCCGCCGTGGTTAGCGGAGAGATTTATGCGCTTCCGGCTGATTTTTCTGATAAATTCAATTTTCCCGCTCGGTTTTTGGTCGCGAAGCTGGTGGCGTGTGTGGTGTGCGTTTTCTGGAAATTAAATGTTGACATAGTTTTCGGTTATGGATGATGTGTGCGTGTCTGTGCTGGTAGAGTTTGGTTTTTATTTGAGGAGCTTTGTCGTAGTAAACTGATTGGTAAATATTTAATTTGATAAACTGGCAGGTACCCGCCTATGTGGAACTGAAAATACACTGAAAGCTTTTCTTATTATCACTCGTTGCTTGATTTTATCAAGAGTTTACGTGAATTAACTGAATAAAAAGTTCAGTATTTGAAATAATATTTCGACAATCACATTAATATCACTGCATTTTATTAGTTCAAAATTCATCGTACATTCTTTTCGCTAATTCATATGTATAACTAATCTATTCACCGTTAAAAATTCGCCTAAATTTCGCAGCAAGCCAAGAAAGGTATTCCTCCACATTCCAAAGTCCGCAGAATCTCCTTACCACGTGCTACCGAACCTTCTCGAAGATTATAACCCACCGCGCCGATCATCATCATCGTCGTCATCGTCACCCACGACGACTTGCTTTCTTCGAATAGTCAAGATTTCCCTACGCAAAGCTGTGCGCGTGCGCTAAAACAGCAAGGCCACCCGCGTACGCACGCGAACACGTCACCAGGAAGTCATTCCCCGCGTGCGCGGACGTCACACGGCTATACTACTCCCACATTTTTGTTCCTACCGCGAGAGCCGAGAATATATCCAAAGGTTCGAGAGCATTTCATAACCGTTTCCTCCCACTCCTTCGCCTCTCCTCTTCTTCTTTTTCTTTTCCTCATGGCGATGCGCGGTTCTCTGATGTCGGTCGGCGCCGTATGCGAATTCGAGAGCCGAAAAGGAATGGCTACAGTGCGTGAGGGGCCGCGGCGAATAAACTTCGCAGAGTTTTTATGGAGTCCCGGGGTATAAGGGGGGCTATATTGATGTATATTAGAAGATGTAAAATGTGAGCGGGATAAAGTTGGTCCTCGTTAGCTGAGGTTTATGGAAGTTGGGTAGCTTTTGAAGTCGCGTGGGATGATGCGAATGCTGGAAGAACGGAGAATTTTAAGTTTAATGGCGTGAAAATAAAGAAAAATCTTTGTTATTAGATCGTCTTCTTGGTTCTGTTTATGTGAGGATTATTAAAAAACTTACACAGGAAATTAAAAGAAATTGTAACAGTATAGGAGAAATGATTATACATATTAAAGAATATTCATAAATTGTTAAAAAATATGGTAGATGTGAATTCTAATTTAATTAACATCCAATTTATTAATGAATATTATATTTATTCAAAGAAACACGTATTTTATATTACAAATTAAATTCTTATATTCAAAATGAGATAAATACAAAATCATTTTTTAAGGATATGTAAGTGTTAAAATAGACTACCAGCTAGAAAAAATGTAAACCTTATTAACTATTTCTGCTATCCAATTTTTCACAAAATACTATTTAACACCAATTAAAAAGCCATCGATATATTAATATCACCACATTCAATTAATTCCCAGTCGATTTCTCCCGTCATCGCTTACCACCGTCTGCGACCGCACATCCAAACCCCAAAAGAGCTGAGAGAGCGAAACCGAAATAAATCGCCGAGTGGTTCGTAAATTCGTCGATCGTTCGGAATATATATACCCCGGGTCCCGCGAAGGAGGAACATAACCACGTGCGATGTATATAATGGCGAAAAAAGAGGAGAGGGAGAGAGAGAGAGCGAGAGAAGGTAACGTGGTGCTAGGACGGTACGTCCCGGTGCAGGAAAAAAACTCGATAAACCTGCAGCCAGTTTGCCTACTGCCTAGTCCACATGTTCCTTTTCGCCTGCGTATGCGTGTGTGTATGTGAGAGCCGTTCTTAGTGGTTGTATATACTTTGTGTTTCGCTCGGTCAATTTCTTTTTTGCTTATATTCCGGACTCTATTTTACGTTCGATTTTTGAACGTCCAGTTTATGCGTATACGATTTTTTCAGTGGTTTCCGTTGACGATGCAACATGTAGCAGAACTCTGTGATATCGCCAGTCGAGAAATCAAAGAAGGAAATATCCTCACGAGAGAGCATTAGAAAAATTTCCTCGTTTCGGCGTCCGTTCTATACCTCTCGCCCATTGTGGCGTGTGTATGGTTTCTCGGAATTCTGCATTAAATGTTGCGCTATTATTTTACGCCGCAAGATGTATTGCCCAACCGAAATTACAATAAATTAGCCGGCTATAAAGCAGTTAGATTTACGTTTAGCAATTTTACGACACATTAAGTGGATTTAATTGGCCGCGCGTTTTCTTGCTTCCTGCGCCTTCGAATGCGTGCAATAATGTTGATCGTGCATTTTTGCGCTGCGATAAAAAACTGGGTGTTCTGGTCAAACGTACGCTGATTTTCCATACGCTTACATATATACTTCTATTTATTCCTAACCACAGCAGATTTATGTGAACGTCAGGCATTTTACGTTAATAATTAGCTTAGAAATCTTCATCAAAAGTGTGTATATACGTTTTTACGCTATTTCTGATTTATCATGGCTTATCTGCATCCGCTTTCCAACGTGTGTTATTACAATATGCATCGAGAGTCGTATTTTAACGTCTAATCAACTTTAACTATAATATTCTAGAATTACATCAACCTGCCCGATCCTCTTGACTCTCCTCACCTTGACTTATCAAATAATCCGAACAATAATAATTTCACAAGAGAGCCTCCGCCTAAGAACGAGCGACCCTGAGCTTCTATTTTATTTAATTTTCCACGCCTCATTGACATCGTATACTCGAGAGCATCACACGGATCAACGTTTTTTCCTCCCTATTAACCTTGTATAGGGCTACACAGGTTACACGCTTCTAAACTTAAAGAATCGTTGATCGGCGACCCTGAGATTCCATATTGCACCATTTTACCTGCCACGTTCATAATTACATTCACATATACTGAACAATCTCCCATACAGTAAAAAAAAAATCCACTCCAAAATCCACTTGTTCCATCCTCCAATGAGCCGTTCCGCGCCGACAATCCTCTCTCTCTCCTCTCTCTCTCTCCTTTTTTTCTAACTCTCTAACCGCGCTGCGGCTCGCCTCGCGCATATATATATACACGCCGGCGCTGCCGGGCGCTCAAGGCTGAAAACTACTCCCTACCTTCTCTCTCCATATCTCTCCAAACACACATTCACACACGTATATACATACACGTGTGTTACGCAACGCGAGCGTGTGTGCGCACACACGGCATATATAGAGAAGCCTACGTGGCGAGGTCGCTATGTATGCGGCTCTACTCCGTTCGCTCTTCCTCTCTCTCTCTCTCTCGCGCTGTGTCGCGCTGCTCCTCGGGGTTTTGTCTTCAAGAGTGGAAAGTGGGATGACGAGGGAAAGGAAAGAGAGAGAGAGTGAAAGAGATGGTTTCGTTGTTCGGGACTCTGAATGGAGGTTGCGAGAGTCGCGTTCGCGATTAGAAAGATGCATTTCTAATCTGGATATTCTATGCTGGTGCGGCGGGCCTTTGGAAATGGGTTGCCGAAGAGAGACCGCCGCCGTCGTTGCTGTGGAAGATATTACTTATACTACTTTCTTGCGCTGGAATTCCGTAGCTTTTCTTTTCGACGACGACGATGATGAAGAAATTTTACCGCGTTTTTGAGATTAGAAAAGGTTAATGCGCACGGTGGCTTTGCAAATTGTATATAGTTGGGTGGTGGTGGTGGTGGTGAGGTATGAAAGGTTTCATTTACATGACTTTCGTAATTATACGAGAGAGAGAGAGACGAGAGGTTTCTGCGTATGCGAATTAATCATTGTCGATTTATGGTCGCTCCGCGCGCACAAAGTGACTAATGCGCACTGTAAAAGATCGCAATGAGCATATATACAGTATTATGATTTTTCTCACTCATTTCTTTGACGCACTTATCATAACCGGTTTTGTCCTTTATCACCTGTAGCACGCCATACATCAATCAAAGGGTTATTTTTATTTGGTATATTTTCATGAAATTCAACTCGAATAGATATGACAAAATTACATATTTTACACGCGTGTATTATGTATGAATTATAATTAATAACGTGCATGCGTAATGTAATTTGTTGAAATACAGTGTTTTTTACGTAACCTGCGGAGACACTGTGCGTGTATAATAGTACTGTAAATAAATGGATGCATGTTCTTTCTGGGAATTGTGAAATTGAAAAGCTCGAGGCGACCAACTACCGTCTAACATTTGAAATTAATTCTGAAACAGTAATTTGTATACTTGGAAATAGCTAAAAATGAAAATGTTCTCCTCGTTAAATCTCATAACCCACGAATTAATTAAATATAAGCACCGTAACATATGAAACTTCAATGAAATCTCGTATAACACTTCGCAAAACCTCATCAATGACCAACTTCTCATTCGCTTTGTACATATATTTTCCAATCACCTACAACTCGCGGGTAAAAAATCCAATCCATATAAAAATCCTCAAACAAAGGCGCATCCGTCGATAAACATTTCCCGCGTCGTCGTTGTCCCCCATTTTTCCACGCTGCACATACCTACACACACAGACACACACATTACAACAACTGCATGCGAGCATTCTGCGAAAATACATAGACAGGGAGAATCCGCGAGCGCGGTAGCCCATTATATTCGACGCATATAAAACTATCGGCTGCGCGTACATATACGCGACGACAAAGGTAATATACGGCCGCGGCGACCGCGAACAATGAGGCAAAAAACGCGGAAGCGCGCGTGTCGCGATAATAGGTATAGCTGAATGCGCCGTGCCGAGCTCGAATAATGAAATAATTGTTTTTATGACGAGTCGCGAGGGATAAACAACAATCGCCGAGAAAAAAGGCGCGATGCAGTGTGGTAGCTTAGCGAGCGATGTGTATCTGTTGGATTAGCTTCTTGTGGTGTCATCGTATTTATGCATTATTTATAGGCGGTATAGGATGGGTAGATACAGAGGAGATTGTTATTATTATGGGTTTCATTCGCTGGGGGGGGGGGGGGGGTTACGTAACGAAGCGTATCGCCGATCTTTCAAGAGTATAAGATCGCTCTTTATCTTGCATCTATTATGCTTTGTTTTTTTCGGAATATAATGGGAATGTTATGCGCCGTGGAGTATAATAGCGCGCGTTTTGTGCCTTTGATTATTGTTAGGCGTTTTATATATGTATTTATAATGAACACAAGGGCAATTAGTGGTATAAGTGAGATACATAATTATATACATAGAAAAACTGTGTATATAATACAAGCGACCGTGTTCATTCAAATTACCGACGATTTGGTTAACCGTAGATTTCTTCATTTTAAAACGTTAATTCATATAAAACTGTACCGTCATCGGTTCTAATCAACCATATATACATATACGTTACCCAAGTACATAAATTTTCAGGCGCGGGCCGCAACTCTCATTTCTGCACGAGAGCTATACACGAGAGAGTCTGTAGAATTAACGCGCGCCATTATATAGCTTGAAAAGTGTAGTCTCGCGTAGGCTGACAATTATTTCGAGAATTTATGAAACCCGGCGTCAAGCGCTCGGCTATCGGAACGAGTTTCGCGGATACGCGGGAATGCTGATATCAGATGCTGTTTGCGACCGCAAACCTTGGCTTCGCTCGCGCGCTGTGCTACTGCGTTGCAGGGGGGAAGTGGGAAAAAAGCGGTTGCTAAATTATACATTTAGAAGCATAGACAGTTGAAAATGTGACCCTAATTATGCCTCGGGGGTTTAATTGGTGTTATGGCCGTCGTTATACGCGTCAGGGAAATGTTGATAGTTAGTATGGAAAAATTGATTTTTATATGGTTATTGATTTTTTTAACGGTTGTTTCGTGTATTTTGTTTATCATTTAAATAAATTTCTTATATAATGTATAAATTGAATAAGAATAGTATTTATGAAATAGAATTCGTATTTTATTTTAAATGAATATTATCGTGATCTGCAGTATTTGCTTTTTTGTTATTTTAAACATGCTTCCAACAATTTTTCTAAACATTACTAATATTTATACCATGTAAAATACATCTGTATACGAATTTTCTAAACATAAAATTTTGAAATTATTCAAATACCGTACCATAAAAACATTATTCATCGATCTTTATTTCTAAAATTACACCCAATCTCGTATACGTACATTTCAACTCTCTATACCATCCTATGTATCTGCACTCATAAAAGAGATACCTAATAAGTGCGCCGCACACTTGAATAACCCACAAACCCTGAACGGAATCTCGTCCCATCAGCTCTCTTACATCTTTTTCTCCGATAAAAAAAATACTTTCTAGCAATCTCCATGAAAAACTCACTCGTCCGAGCAATAATTTTCCTCGCACGCATTCACGCGCTCCTCTGCTGCACTGTATACATACATATTATACACACTCCGCGCTGCTCAAGTGGCGCACGCACTAATTCGCGAGTAAAAGCCCGCGCGCGGCGCGAGTTCACCCTGCGGCTCTGTTTTCCCTCCAGCTCGCGTATATATTTTGCGTAAAGAGGGACGCGGTATAGCGCAAATGACCGCGTGTGTGTGTACACTTGTATATCGTGCGTGCTCGCTACTCTCTGCTATTTCAGTTTTAGCGTTTTTTTTTTGTTCACGCTCATATATGCGTGGCAGATTCACGCGAGATTAATTACTGTTTGTCCGTTGATTTATGCAAGTCTTTTTTTTCACGCTGACCTTGTTAATCCATTAGCAACCTTGCATCTATTCATGTTCGGCAATCAAGTGAGTTGCACGCGTTTCTTCATTCTTTTACTATGTGTACACGCACAATGGAAAAATGCGTATCCATTAGCGTGTGTACTTGAGAAAATAGGAAACTCATTTAAAAATAATGAAGACAAAGCATTACGCTGCTGTATATTAAAAGCTCAATATACCTATTATAATTAAAAAAAGAAACATCCTATTTTGAATGCCCCGCTTAACAATTATTATTATACCCCGGAATTTCCATTTTCCAGCCGTCAAACCATCGCACTACATTCAACCCAATAACGCGCTCTCTCTCTCCCAGCTGTACGCTTATACACAACGGCCCGGTAGAACTTTCATACCGCTCCACTCGTTTATCTCGTCCCATCCTCCCTCCCTTCCGAGCCATGCATCCACCCGCTCGCGCTATTTCAATCTAATTGAAAAACTCCCCGAACGCGTCCTTGATAAAGTTAGCAGCTCCCGCTGTGCCGCAAAATTTATGTATCATGCTCCGCTGTAATTTTTGCGCGCACGCGCGTACAATATTCATGCCGCGCGTAAATCGACGAACGGTTTCTCCTGTATTTATAAGTATACGCCGAGTGAAAAGCGAAAGAAAAAAAGTGGCGCGCGCGCGCGGTTTTGGAATACTCAAGAAGAGAGCGCAGTGCGGTTATGGGAGAAAGAGAGAGAGACAAAGGTTTGGATGAATGGGATGGCAGCGTAGCTGCTTCGTGGAATTGTAAAGCGTAAAGTTTGGGAACGGTAGATTGACGGAACGGTACGTGGATCAGATTTGGTGGCGATTGTTTACGTGGGTATAGTTATTAGTATGCTAAGGGTAATTTCATCGAATAATTTGACGATGAGGCAGCAGCTGAGTAAATCTTCCGTAGTCGCGGCTTGCACGATAAACTAAGGGGCGAAGTAGTTAACTTTCGGTTACGAAAGTGAAGCGCATTCATCAGGCGTTTATAATTTTACAAGGTTTTGATGAACATTAATTTTCATTATTATAGACACTAGAGCGAATAGTTATAGTCCGACCGTAATTACGCATAACGAAGTATCTTACAAACTGATTAATGTTGCGGGGCTGCACACAACAACGGGGATTACTCCAACACTTACTTCATTAGTTGTTGTGAACTACTTGAGGTTGAATTTGCTTTTGCCAGCGTTCTGAGAACAATACGTTTATTATGTGAATCTTACCATACCCTGTGTAAGAGGATAAAAGGAGTTTCTGGAAAGCCGGTAAATCTGTTTACAATCTTACGAAAATTCATGGAAAGTCTTGTGCTAGATTTTGATTATACTTTGCAATTATATAGCCACCAATTATATATAAGATAAAGGTTATCCTCAGTATTAGTTTATTATATAGAACTGTGAAAATTGTATTTAAAAAATGTTATTGCAGCTACAGTTGAAATTCTTGTCTCGCCTAGGCTCATTTGGTTTATTTCATACAATTTGTTCAATCTAATAGTTACATACTTAATTAATTCGTACATTTTATAAGAAAACTTTATAAATTAACGTGAGAAGTATTTATTTAAACCGAGTGTACATTTATGAACCTCATTTTCCATTAAAATTGTACTATTATTACAGGAATAGGTGTACGATGATATAACAACAAAAACTTCAGGAAAATAATTTTTTATTGCATTTATTAAACTTATAAATACGGCAGCTATATTTATATGATACAGTTTCTACAAGACTATATAACGTTAAAATAATTAAAAAAGTAAAAAATTTCGTAGCTCACATCCAACCATTCTATCCTCTCCTCCCACCGCGTTCACCAATCACCCACCGTCTACTTCACCCATTCCACACACATACACTCTCTCCAACAGCTCCATCCATCCTCTCTCCCACCCGCCACCTAAAATTACAATAATCCCTCCTAAAATGCCAGACTCTCACCTCGCGCATCACAACTCCAAGCTCACACGCGCCAGCGCTACACTCTCGCTCACTATATACTGCTGCAGCTATTGGCCTACATTCCAGAGAAGACGCGCCACGGAAAGTAGGTCAGTCAGGCCGCGCGAGCGAGCGCTGGATAAATCGCGATCAATAAGACGCGCGCGCGAACAATGCAGCGCGCGCGCGCGCGCTTCGCCCAGAAATTCGCCGCTGCAGAGCTGCAGTGGATGATAGTCGGCGCTGCTGACATCGTCGCTGTGCTGCACGCGGATGAATAATTGGGCGGTGCTGGCGTGTGCGGCGAGGGAGATATTGTGCGGAGCGAGGATTTGGCGCGCTATTGATAGGAGGGTGGTGGAGAGAAGCGAACGTGGTTGGCTTTGTTTTTGCGGATAAAAAGGCGGGTGTAAGTGAACATTGGTAGTGGGATTGGAATAGTTATGCGATTTTAAGCGGGAAATTGATTATATATATACCTCCGTGAAATTCGAATAGATAAATAAGAAACGTAGTATTTACTGGCATTATAAAAGTAAAATAAGTGTTGTGCGTAATGCATGGTTTAACGAGTTTCTTATCTGCAATGTAGATTCCATAGTTTACAAAATTTCGTATAATTTCGTTCCCACGTTACAATATTAAATTTATTAAATTCATTTAAATTACATAAATTTGACATAAACGTATAGTTTTTTTTATAGAAATTACTCTTCAACACCTTCATTACATTCTTATATCCGTAAGATAAGTAAATACACGCAACAATTCATTCCAACGCGTAACACAAAAAACTCAGAGAATCTCCTTCTTTCATCCGATATCAATTCAATTGCAACGCAGCATCTCCAGCAAAAAACTCGCCCCTACCTAACTAATTGATATTAATTCCTGGAATTCATAAATACGACTCTCCTCGTAAATTGCGCTCGAACGAAAGTCGCCGAGTTAAGTAATGGAAGAGGGCATTTTCTTCGCTCGCGCTAGCGATGAAACTCTTCTCGTTCGCGCGATTTTCCATTTTACCCGCGCTAAAATTTTCACTGACAGAACTTTGCCTCCCCGGCCCGGTAACTTTTGCGTATATATATAGCACGTTCCATTAAATTCAACGCGAACGCCTTTTCATCTCTCGTTGTTTTCCTCCGAAAGTTCGCGGAGCGCGCGTAATTTCATTATAGGTACGTCGGGTCGAAGTGGAGCGAGAAATGTTATTGGGACGAGTATCGGTTTGTTAAGGAAATGAATTCAGATTTTATCTTTCGCGCTGTTATAAGTGACGTGTTCTATTAACAGACTTAATATATTTTGCAAAGTTTTCCGATATGCATCTTACTTCTTCGGGCTTTCTATAGTGGTTTCCGATAAGATTTAGACAAATTTTTTAAAATTTGAAAGTAAATAATAACAGTTTCAACTGTGATACGTATACTTATTATTCTGTTCCAAGTCACCTCAAAAACTAAGGTCGTTATAACGACTCGACTGCTTAGTAAACAAGGAGATTTCTCGAGTTTAAGACTATTTCTACTTTCGATATTAATTTGGCTTTACACTATACACAACTTTAAAAAATTTCGCAGCTCTCTACAATTAATCTCTAAGCAACCTATACATTACATCAGCTCCCAGTTTCACATCACCTATTTATCATACTCCGAGAAGTTGCTGAAAATTTCTTCTCACTCTCTCTCTATACATATACATACCCACCCTTAAAAACTGCCCATTACCGTTTAAACCTGATTTATTATCTCGCGCATGAAAATCTCCAAGCCTATATCAAAGCACTATTAAATCGAAAGTTAACAAACTCGCAAATCACCAGCTTTCCGCAATACACACACACATATAATTAGAAATCAAGAAAACTCGCACGTACGTATCACTGCTCGCCTCCTCCATCCCCAGTCGCAACGCTCTATATCTAAATCCGCGCGTATTATGCCTCCCCAGCCGGTTAAACGGCTCGCGCCGCGGGGGCTGATTTCCAGAAATTTAATTTCTCTAATAGGCACCTGCATTCACACACATGAGAGGCTAACGAGTGAGCCTTCGGGCGCGCGCACGACACATTTTGTACCGATCCTCGAGCGGATGAAACGGCGCAGATAAGAGGCGTGTGTACTTACGCGAGGCTATTTTTTTTCTTCTTCTTGTCCGTGTGCAGGAGTCGTGGTGCAAGGTATAGGATAGAGGAAGCGCCGAGTGAAAGGTGCGACCGCCGCGATTTTCTACCATTGGTGGTACGTGGTCGGGAACATTTGCGTTGATTGTGGGTCGTGGTGGGTAAGATATCAGATATAGGAGATGATGGTTTCTTGGCGAAGAAAAAAATTGAGAAATGATGACAAAAATGTTGCTTTTATAGTTATAGATGTGAAATTTGTATAGTAGTCTATAGTAAATATATATCTTGAAAGGTTTTTGAACATTTTGTTCTTTGTGTGACTCTCTGCTTAGGAAATACAAACACAGATATTTATTGAAATTTGACACTATAAAAATATAATTGCACGAATAACATATTCGAATTTCCAACGGACGAAAGATAACCAAACAATATAAATTCAGACGACTGCAATCTCAATTACGACAAGAGCAAGGAAGTCGAGACCTTTTTTTTAATAATCACGATAATTGCACAGATAAAAAACCATCGTTTATCTACTCCCCCGCGCGAGGTTTATATTCCCCAACGCGACACAGTTGCCAATTCGAATCAGAACTTTACAGTCGATGCCCCGACAAAGGGGAGCAAAATTTTTGGTTAATTAAAATACTCGCGAGCTCTGCGCCCGCGCACACGTGCACTCCAATTGCCACCTGATGCACGAGGAAATGCTCATTCGCTCGTTAGATAATCGGCGCGACGTGTGTCGCCAAATATTAACCGCGGGAATTATCGGCCTCCGCGAATGGGGGGAAGATATTGTCGCGAAATTAACACGGGATATTTGTCACTCGGCTGCTAATTGATTTGAGAATTAAAGGTTTCACAGGTGGTTTAATCGCTCGTTTTTATATGGCAGATTGATATAAGTGCAGAGAAAATAATATATGGTATGTCAAATTTCTCAAGCGAAATGAATGTCGTTTTATTTTTTGCTTATTTTGTGAAATAAGTAAATAATTTTTATATTGCGTTATTGAATTGAAGGATAATTCATTTTACGCGTTAATTAAAGAGCAGTAAGCTTTTTCGTTTTATTTCAAACGATGCAACCATTTAAAATGGACTTGAAATAACAGTCGCAATGTTGACATCATAAGCAAACATTCTTCTCTGAGAAATTTTAGTAAACAGGTCGTCTAGAAAAATACACATACAAGGTTAAGGCAAGTACACAGTAGCGTTATAGAGTGACAAAAAGTCCTAAAACGAAAATGTCATATTTACCGAATACATACACCGCTCTTTTCATCTACGCTATTTGAATTCTATTCTACTCTGTAATATAATATTCTCCATAGTCACACATTTTAAGACGAATATTTGAATAATTGTTTTATTTTACCAAGTATTCAAACATACCCCTACATCCACAAAGTTTCAATCCCACACCAAAAACGCCAATTAGCCATTCACTCGCACTCGTCACCGCGAATCCTCCTAAGAAACCATAACCCACCGTGCTGCATCCCGAGCTCCAATTATCCCTTACCTCTCACCACCCCGCAAAGACTCAATACCTTATACCGCCGCATCTCTCTCATCTCCCCAGCTCTCGTTTATTATTCACTCGGCTCTCTACGATCTGGTCAGCCGCATCGCGGATAATATTGATCGTCCGCTGACCCAGAAATCGCGCATCTCTCTCCGCGCAGCAGCCCAGCTAAATTAAATGAAAAACGCGCGAGCGTGGTGACTCGGATCCGCCCTTATACCGCTCGCGAAACTGGGCCAGCGCACACTGGGGCCATACGGATTTTTTGGTTCAAAACCACCTAGAGGTCGCAATTCTCAACGGAATCTCAACATTTTTGCTTAGGAACATTCGTTATCAAATATCGAAGAGCCCTACGAAGCCTGATTTTCCAAAAAATTAACCTATAAATCTAAGGAGTCATATAATCCTATCACATCAACCAATCAATTCAATTTTTGACCTGCAAATCCCAAAAATACGATAAACCTTTAATTTGTAAGCCCTTTACTCGTGAACTCTTGACCTTTGATCCAGTAAGCCATGCACTCATAAACTCTAAACCTATAAGCCCTAACCTCATAAGTCTTAAGGGGATGCCATACTCGTACCATTACCGACCGAGCAATTCACACAGTTTTAAGCTGATTATAAAAAAAGTACGTCGAATCATAAAAAATCAAGAGAACACTCTTCTGTGTTTTTTAACGTTCTATCACCCAGTCAAAGTTTGGAGTCGGAATATCAAGCCGTTTTTTCAAAAACTTTGAACGAAATTAAATTTCGCTTTGTTCAAAGTTTTTGCAAAAACAACTTGATATTTCGACTCCAAACTTTGACTGGGTGATAGAACGTTAAAAAACACAGAAGAGTGTTCTCTTGATTTTTTATGATTCGACGTACTTTTTTTATAATCAGCTTAAAACTGTGTGAATTGCTCGGTCGGTAATGGTACGAGTATGGCATCCCCTTAAGGGGGTCTTACACCTAGTGGCTTCTGAGGCCAAAATCAGCTATAAAAAAGAGAAAAATGTTATTTAAACCACATACAATGTATATCCTAAAAATATACACTATTTCTGTCAGAATGGCCCAAGACTTAATCTGTAGACCAGTTTTACTCACAGATATAGCATTTTCAATTTTTTTCATTTGGCGTATTTTTTAAAAAAGCTATGGGTGCATGGATTTATGGATGCATGGGTTTATGGGTGCATGGATTTATGGATGCATGGGTTTATGGGTGCATGGGTGCATGGGATTACGGGTGCAAGGGTTTATGGGTGCATGGGTTTATTGGTGCAAGCGTTTATGAATCAAGGTTAAGAGAGCATGTGTCAAGGACTTATAAATTGAAGTTTTATAGCATTTTTGGGAATCACAAGTGTAAATTTTGGGGTTATAAATTAGGTTTATATGTTCATATTTTCAAAATTAGGCTTCGTAGCGGTCTTTGGTATTTTGTCACAAAAGTTCCTGTTTTTAAATTTTCAAATTCGGTTGAGAATTATGACCTCTAGGTGGTTTTGAACCTTTCGGCCCCAGTGTGCAGCGCGCCGGTGCATCGCTCGCGAAATAATATATTATGAGAGGGAGTTTTCCAAGAATAGCTGGTAAGAGCGGGCCTTTATTTATTTAGGTGCTGTGTGTGGGATTGTTTTTTGGTGCAGGGGGTAATGGATGGCGACGATGGCGCGAGCGAAGGTGCGAGGTGGATGTTTGGATGGTGTAAAGTAGCTTCTTCATGCGGCGATCGTTGGGTATGGCTTTTAACGCGCTGCCGCCGATTTAGAAGCCGGGGGTCAGAAATAGAGATGGATTTTGTGGGTGTGGAAGGGAAACAGTTAAAGCGTGGATAAATATTTGTTAATTCGAGCGGGGGAGTTATTTTTGAATGAATAGGTTGACGGACGCGTCAACTTTTTACCATAAAATGGGGGAAGGTATTTTATCAGAATGGTAAATGTTAGATGGTTATTTTCTCAGAAAATATACTATCGTTTAAAATATTTTCCGAATCCGATACTGTAAATTCCGAACATGAGCTATTCAGAACATACAATTTCTTTCGAAAAAAAATATCAGAAAAATTTGCGTCTATAAAAATTCTAAACACTTGCGTACAATTATAAAGATACTTTTTACTAGAAGAATAAAATTCCGAAAAATGTAAAACATTCATTCCTATATGATTTTTAGCTCATTTTTCGACGTTATAGCTTTTCTAAATTACTGCATTTTCTACAATTTAATCATTAGGCAGAAATGGCAAACGAAAAATTAATATCACATATTATATAAAAATAATTTAATGATAATATTATGGGCTTCTTGCCAAATTTTTTCGAATTTTTATATACATTATACATTTTTAAACATTCGGAAAATTTACCGTACTATCATAAGATATTCTAATTTGTTTTTTTACCTTTCTGAGAAAATACCCATCTAACATTTGACCATTCTGATAAAATACCCCCCCCCCCCCCTATGAAATCTGGCATAACTTAATTGAAGGTAGTATTATGGTTTCGTTTGAGAAAAGTAGATCGAGACGTCTAAAATGAAGATACGATTCGTGCTCCATATCGATCGTCGTTTGCTTAATTATTGAAAAATCTATCAAGGATTAATTGTGTGAGCGCTAAATTTACGAATCTGGGTTACCCGAATGCAGAACAGTATATCTATCAGTATTAATGAATAGAAATAATAAATATAGCGCGATGTTACTATGCCAGCATTATCAAGCGATACGTTCTCAGAAACGCTTAAACGCGCGCGTTTGATTGCCTAATGGCATAGAAAACTTCCTGCTTGGATAAAAGTTTTTTTTCAGAGAATTTTTTTATTACGACGAAGACAACTCTTTTGTGAGAATTGTAATAAAAATAAAGATTAACATTATTGAAATACATCTACAGTTCCTTATTTTTTTAATGTAATTTTGTTTTAAGGTTTATTTCTTCGATCTTTTAGTTTCTATTACCTAATATTTATTATCGTAGAATAATCACTATTTTTATAAATATTGATCTTAATTGATTTTCAAAATACTGTTATTCAGGAATGCTTGTAAGCTACGAAATTTTTTAAACCCTTAGTATACTGTCGGATAATTAAATTTTGTTAATTAATTTTCCCAATCGATGGTAATTAACACTGCTGAACGATTGAACTCCCCAGTACATTGAAATAAATATTTGCCAATTAAGAAAAGTGACGTTTACTGCCCAAACATTAAAGGATTTAAAATATTAAAGTTCTCTTCTCAACCGCACAATACATTTCGTCAGAAAATTATTCCAACACTCACTAAAAAACTCTCTTCTCCAGCAATCGACCTCGTCACCCCAAACTATCCACCCACAACAATACCCACTCCTACTACCCTCCAAACACCTCGAACCCCCGAAATCCCTTCCGCCCTCTTGACAAAATATCGGCCACTTGTTTCTCTCTCTCTCTCTCTTTCTCTCTTTCAGCACCACTGACCGGGTTTCTGTTTTCGTCGCCGTCGACGGAAAGTTTCGCCAGCAGCAGCCGCCCGTACGAAAACACGAGAGACTGAGTGCCGACGAGAATAGAAGCTGGAAAGAAAGGGAGCACAGCCAGCGCGCGGCGGCCAATCGGTTTTAGAACGGAGCCGTTATCGACGTTAATGGACGGGGATTATTAGAGCCCGCGGGAGTATTTATAGCGGCCCTTTCGGACGGATGCCCGATGGCTTTGATCGCGCCTGCTCTTTGTGGGTTAATGAAGTCCGCGCGGGGGTGTGTGTATAGCGGTGCGGCCGGCTTGCGGCGTACGCTTCGGGATACTTGTGGTTTATCAAAGTGTGGGAGCGGATTGTACCGTGGTTTGGTCGCTGGATGCGTGAGTTTTATGCAGCATAATCGAAGACGGCTAATATTGTCTATAAAGAAACACGCTCGAAGTGTATCATTTCAAAATTTCAAATATAATAGTTTCGATATTTTTATCGAGACTTATACAGTCATTATTAAATGGGTTAATATAAATACTTGAATTAAAAAGCTTCTTACGAAAATATATACACATTTTCCTAAGTTTTTCAAAAATCACTGGAAAGAATAAATCTATATTGAAAGGGATTAATTTTTCATGAATATCTTACTTAGTTACTAGAGAAAATAATAATAGTATAATTCATGTGCTACAAGTTTATATTATATTTTCTTCTTTTTTTTCGAATAATTAACTACTTATGATGTTTGAAATTTCGAAAGCACTAATTTTGACAGCCCACTCAAATCCAAGAAACACCTGCCACATCCAAAAATAATTCCCAAAATCTTCACATCCACTAACCACTCTGGCATATATAATCTACACAAATCCCCGCTTAGTCTTTACCTCCTTTTCAAACTCTATATACACGCGCTCGGGCGCATTAAAAGCTTTCAACAGCAGCGCAGCGCACCGCAGCCCAAAACATTACGCAACATAATAACGCTGTGCTCTCTCTCGCTCTCTAAACCGGCCGAATCTCTCTTTACACACACAACGACTCGGCGTCCGAATTTTTCGAGCAAACAAACTCTGGCGAATCCTCGAAAGAGCGAGCTTTTCTTCGTCCCTCGTAAAAGCTCGCGCGCAGCCGCGGACATACGTAGACACGACCATTAGACCCCGGACAAGAGAGAGTTAAAAAGCCGCGCGTTGCTGCTGCTGCTGCAGCTGGTTGGCTCGAAATTAGGCCGAGCGTGCGTCGCTTCGGCAATTGAATTCGCTTGCGCTCTCCCTATACTCGTGCCTGTGCGTATTATGTGTGTGTGTATGTGTGTGTGTGTACGTGCATACATATAGTGCCGCGGGCTTATCCGAACTGTGTACAGTAGACGCGTGTGCGTGGCATGCGTGATGGCTGGATGGATGGATGAAAGAAAAGTGGAGTATGTCGGGTATAAACGTGTATAATGGCGTGGGTTGGGTTGGGGTTTGATGGATGGAAATGTGTTTTTCTTTTTCAATGGGGATGTGGATGAGTTTGTTATCAAAGTTGTTCAATTATTGCAGAGTTGAAGTGTTTTTGTATACAGAATAAAATATGCATTGAAATATTTGTAAAGTATTTTTTTTTTTTATTGAAAGAAGCATGATTTATCGATGTAAGAGAATTACAGTATGGACAAATTGTAAAATTTTAATAAATTTAATATTTGAAGCCGTGTTACGCATTGAGCTGAAATGTAAAAAGCATTAATCTGTTTATAGAATGCTTTAAAATGTGCATACATTAATAAACGATTCAAACATACATAAATTTGAATAATTCCATAAATTCACACGATACGTCGAGGATGTATAAATTATTTCGTGCGTTGCGTTTCATTTATTCTTCAACGAAACGAGAGACATCAATTGAATTTATTTCCCCACTTATGATTATATCGCCGATAGCATCAATTTTGATATTAATTAATTTAAAAAATAATAATTTACGAAAGAATTATTTCATAAAAGTCAACGCTATGTACCTAAAAATAAACCAACCGCAAACAAAATTTTAAATTAAAACACGCACAAAAATAATCATTTCCGAGCCTATTCTCCTCCCTCCACATTTACATTTTCGCGGCATTAGTTAACAGCACCGCGTAGGCGTGCGCCATATTATTCGCGTCACCGATTGCTCCCACGCAATTCATCGGCGAATCCACAAAAATATTCACGCCAACTGAACTTTCGAACTCGGCAGCGGCCCACCCAACCGAGATGCCGCATTTCGCGTAAATAAAGATATGCAGGCGCGCCGATCTCTTTATTGCGCTTCGCGGTATGATATATATGTACGCGCGCATGTGCTCAGGTACTGAAAATAACGAGCGTTTACTCGGACGAGGCGTGTATTTTTAAAAGCGCTCGCCGCGGCTGCTGCAAGCTCTGCGGTTTTCCGATAACGCGAGGCGGGCGAAACCGGCGATGTGAGGCGCGGCAAAATCGGGACGGCTGGATGGGTTGATTTTCGGGAGCGTAATATTGGCGCGAGGTTTTATTCTGATCGAGCGATTTTCGCGGTTAGTGATTCGATTGTGCAGAGGCCTGAGAATCTCGGGGTTTTGAACATTTTTGAGGGCTACGCGTTTTAAGTGCCAGGAGTTGATTATACAAAACGGATATTAAAATAATTTTAAGTCGACATATGTAGGACAAGTTGTTTATACCATTTTTTACTCTAGTACTTGACTATGTAAATGTTTCGCATTAAATATTTTTACAAAATGTAAAAACTCGTTACAACTGAATATCGTGATTATACATTGGTAATAATTTCCAAGCGTTTTGCATTAAGTATAGATAATTATTATTGAAAAATATGTACAGATTTTTCGATACTCCGAATGTACCATTGCACAATGATGAATCAGTCGGACTGACGCGGCAGCACTGCAAGTGCGTGTTTCTCAGAAAATTATGCAGGAGAAAATTTAGTGTCAGCACGACGAGGCGAAATTTGTATTTTGAAGCGAACCTTTCACTTTCATAATACGCGCGCTTGACACGTAAGTGATGCAAAGGAAAATCGGATTACGTCATTGGGTTAAATCACAGAAATAAAGGAATGATAAAAATAGGGTCACTTACCGGTTCAATATTCTAATTATAGTTTTCGGAAGGGTGAGAAGAAGGGAGAGCGTTAATTCGATGGTAATAAATTTTGCATTTCAATGTTTGGTAAATTTTGACATTTATACGAGTGACTAAATCTGTTGCTCTGACAAAGCGTAACTCGAAATCAAATTATATGCAGTATTGCAATAAATTCGGTCTTATATTCGGCTCGTATTACCCTCTAAATGACGTGTAACTTTAGAACAGAAGAATAACGAGAATCACATTACGACTGATTTATATAAATCACAAAAAATTGATTAGCAGTGCAGAACAGTATTTACTAATAATAAACTCTCTTAAATGCTCCAATTCCATCCGCCTCGTTATAGATCAATAGCCATCGGGTCGCAAAAATAGTCCATATTTTACCATATACCAACTATGCATTCCACACGCAGCTCAACGGGCGAAAAAAGAAAACGAAAAATCGCCGCAGAGCGCGCGCGGCAAATAGTCTATAACCATTTCCGAAAAGCCCGGGGCCGAAAAACAGGAAGCGAACGATCGAGTTAGCGAAAAAAAGGCAGCGGCAGCGGAGAGAAACGAGGCCGCGCGAGCGCGCGCACACGTGTAAAAGAGCGAATTAGACGCTCGGAGAGAGACGAATCGTCCCTCTCTCTTTCTCTCTCCGCAAAAAAAGAAACGCGCCCGCGGTGTGTGTATATACCTGTATAGAAGGGTGTGTGCGCACGAGAGAGAGCGAGAGGGAGAAAGAGCAAAGCTAAAAACGAGCGAGTCGAGAGGAATAGCTGTCTGTGTCTGTATGTGAGCGAGTGTATATAGCTATATACCGTTGCATCGGAGCTGTTGCCATGGCGACCCGAAATCTTTCCTGAGTCATCCCGCGAGCGCGAGCGAGCGAGTGTTTTGGCGATAGAGGCTATACTTGGCGCTAGCGCTCGCGCGGAACTTTTCGAGAGAGTATAGCTGATGGCCTGTAATTTTTAATTGGGGTTATATACACACGTCGATGTGGGATTAACGATGCGCGGTCGGGAAGTTTTCGAAGGGATGGTATATAGAGAGATTCGGTGCAGCCGAGACGATTGAGTGAAATTCGATGAGAAAGCGCGGAAGTGGGATAATGCGCCCGGCAGCACTGAGCGCCGGCTCATTTTACTGGGCCGGTTTTGATCCGATCTTTATATTATGAGAGTATAGCGTACCGGGTCGCGCCAAGTGTCTTGTACGGGATTAAATAAATCTGAGACCGTGCGTAGTGTTTTTTTTTATTTATTTTATATGTATATACATTTTTAGTTTTAAATGTAGCGAGTTTATGTAGTAGTTTGAGGCATACAGATAAAGAAAGACACTTTTGCTATTTGTTAGATTAAATATTGAGAGCAGGGGAGGGAGTGCTTGGACGATTCTCGTTTCTGTGAATTTGATAAAAGAATCTACTATACCATTTCATGAATTGTACAGAATCGTTACTTCAAAATTAAAAAAGCTAAAATATGTTTTTACGCAGCATTCAAACTGTTGTCAACATATCGAATTTCATCATCGGAATTTTAATAAAAGTATATGACTATAGCTTCGCGTGATTTGTATCGAAGGCCGTTGTAACGAATATGTATACGACATCAAAACAATTTTCAAATACAAATACACGCGAGTTTTTGAAATTGCGAACCTTCAAATGACCGCTATTCATTTAAAATTTGACATATTAGTCATTCTCGAATTATTTGATCAATATTTTATTTCTAGTATATAAACATGGACAAAATAAAAAGGTCCAAAGATTCGATTTTGCTGTCCTGCAATTCGTAAGTAGACCTCAATTTCATAGTGAATCGTTGCAGGATCAGGACCTCTTTTTCAATATTGGCTGCATGATTCATTTACTATTAATTTGCTCGAATAATCGAACACTTTTACCTGGCAGGGGTAGATATTTTTAATTAAAACGACAAACTTAACGCTCAATTTGCGATAATGTTGACGATGTAAACAAGTTGGTAGCCGTATATTATACATATTTAGATAAGTATAATTAAAAATTTGATGAAAGCAAACAGTCAAAAATGAAATACTTGTGTGCGTCCCGAAAGCAAATTAAAACTTTAGCGAGATAAGAGGATCAAATGAATGCGTAACAAATGCACGACAGTAGCAACTAAATAAAACAACAACAGTACAACTTTAATTACGTAAAGTACGCGAGCACGCGATTTACATAGAAACACACATGCGCGATACGATCTCATTACGGGCCTGCTCGTCGGATCGCATTTTTTTTTTCTCGATTTATTCAAAACACGCGGCGCGCAATTCGAGCAATTCTAAAAATGTAATTCTTTTTTCCAGAACGGTTTTTCAGCAGCCGCCGCCGCCGCTCCACCACGTGGCAACACCAGCGCCAGTTGCCAAGCCGGCAAACGTTGCCGAGTCGTCATCGCGCGCACACATATATGTATACGTTCACACACACACAGGCATATATTATACTCATTGCTAAAAGAGAGAGAGACGACCCTACTCGACGCATGCGCGCCATTGTGAGCTCGCGAGCGCGCGGGACACGAACCCGTCATCTTGTTTTCACGTGTGTGTCTGTTGGCGGCGTCTGTGTATATGGGTGTGGGAAAGAGAGGAGGGAGAAAAAGGAGGGAATAATAGGAAAGGTTCGAAGAAAGGATTTCGCGCAGGTCGGCTGTGTTGAATCGGTCGAAGGTTAGCAGCCGCCGGCTGGATAATGTTACTATGGGAATGTGCTGAACTTCGGGAGGAAGGGATAGCGAGTAAGAGAGGAGAGAGAGAGAGAGAGAGATGCTCGGGTTAGATTTTCCTTTTTTGGGGGACTCTCGTGGTCGAATGAGGGGGGAGGGCAGAATATTCCCCGTGTCGTCGGTGGAATTTCCGTCGGTTAATTAAAGCTGATTTAGTGCGCTTCGAGCGATTTGCCGTTGGTTCGATCCGAGTTTTTGAAAGCAATGTGGCTCTGTGGTGGTCTATTTAGGGGTTTCACGTTTTATAGGTTTGCGTTGGGTGATGGTTTATGAATGAACTAGTCCACAGATTGTTAATTGTATCTGGGATTATTGGAATTAATGGTTGAGACATTTTTTAGGTGGTGCTCCGAAATGTAATATGGAGCATGTGGACGTAAAAATATTCTAGATATTGTAATAATAATTTAAGCTATGAGAATGGAATGAACAATCGAATTGATTTTACGAAACGTAGCAAAAGGAATTTGTTCAACACTTTATTGGAAAATATATCTTACAATTTTCCACGATCGAATTAACGCATAGTTGTAGAATCGTATAACGTATTCCATCTTATCTATGATAATTATTTTTTTTCCCTATAGGATTACACAAAACCATTGCAAGCAACAAAATTATAAAATTCCAATGATGCCTTTCGAGTTTGTCCGAATTTTCGTAAAAAATTATCACCTTCTTACGATACCTTACAAAAAAAATTCAGATTCCCTTATCGTCTTCAACACTCCAAACATTTATTTATACAAATACCCCCGTAAATTCATCTCGTACTCGCGATCTCTTCCATTCGATCGCGAGCTCACTCGCGCGCCTTGCTCCATCACTCTTCTGCAATTGTCTCTCTCTCTCACTCGCTCTACGCTCTTATTCTTTATTGTTCTATCTGGGCCGATGCATATCGTCTGCGCTCGCGCGTGATGCTCGCAATAAAAGCCGAGAACGCTCGCGCGAGAGAGAGAAAACTGACGACGTATATCTCGGAACGCGCGATTATTCGTGCTGATACTCGTGTGGGGACCGATTCTGGAGGAATTTTCGTTATACACATATATATGTTTAACGGTGGGATGAGTGCCCGATGGTTGTGGTGTGATTGTATAAAGGTGCTGGTTAGGTAGAGAGTAATATCATAGAATTCTGAATTAGTTTACTATTATAAACACTTGTGGTACAGATGCAATGTTTTAAATGGACCTTGGTAAAACAGAGTTCTTACCACAAATCCTCGTTTCGCTTTATCCTATACACGATTTTTTGCTAACGTAATTTATTGGGCAGATGTCCTGCTCAGAGTAAGCTATTATACGCGAGTTAAAGATGCTGCGGAGCCACCTTGTTTCGCTTTTTCGCCCTCTCGCTCATTATCTTTTATTGCTGTAATTTCCTTAAGCCTACTGCCATGACCACAGTCGTCGAAATCCATCGTAATACACGGGAAGCTTTAGGTTTTGCGTCTACGCTACCATAAGAAACGCGTGAAGTTGTACATGGTCATCGATAACTTTTGCAAAATTAATTTTTATCTATCGCTATATATTACACTTCTCCTATGTACCTACATTCATTTTATTATGAGAATTCGTTATTTAAATATCAAAATAATTGATATAAACCGCTAAAACTTCGCTGACAAAATCATGCACAATTTTAGCCCCCCGTGCATGAAAAAAATTCTCCTGCAATGTTCAAAAAACCGTACAGCCGCAGTCGACCAGTCGACGGCGTCACACGCATACGCACCCACACACACACGCACACACATACACACACACACACTCGTGTGCAACGCTGCCGCACCAGCTCTACCATGCGAATCTTGCTTGCGGAATGACAAGTCGTTTCTACTACTCCGTTCTCCTATACCAACTAACCAACCTCTCTCTCTCTTTCTCTCTCTCTCTCTCTCTCTCTCTCTCTCTCTCTCGCACACGCACATATACGTAATCCCCGTCGCACAACACAACCGGCTCGCGCTTACGTAATGATCATCTCGCTCGCGGACCGGCTCTCTCTCTCTACTCGAGGGATCAAGGCGAACCGGTATAAGAACGGCGCACACACGTGCGGCAGGCAGGCAGGCAGGCGGTGGTGCCACAGGCCGGAAACGCTCCCTCTCTCTCTCTGTATATATACGCAACTCTTTTTCTCTCTCGCGCGCGTGTGTGAGAGAGAGGGGAAGGCGCCGAAAAAAGGGATGCTGCTGTCGCTGTCGCTGCTGCTGTTGCCCCACCCTCGCTGAGGAGGAGGCTATACTCTCCTCTCCTCCTACTCGCCGTTCTGCGCTCCTCGGACTACACGCCGCCGTGCTGTCATTATACTTCTCTCGCGCGCGCACACATACTGCTGCCGTCTGCGCCTCTCTCTATATATCTCTCTCTCCATCTCTATCCTTGTCTATTCCGACGCTGCGGGAGTGTATAGCCGCGTTGCGGTTCGGAATTTTGCATGTGGCTTGAGCTCTCTCTGTCTCTCTCTCTCTCTCTAGCTGATGCTCGGATCTTGCTATACTACTCGCTGCATAGAGCGGCGGAATTCCACTCGGAGCCACGGCAGATTGGGGATGAGTGCTTCTGGTGAACGCGCGGTGTGGTATTTCCCTCGAAGTTGCTGTTGCGCCTGCTGCCTGGATCACGCGCGCTACCGCAGTTTGTGAAAATGAAGATGTTTCGGAGAAAAGGTGTGGAATAAGTACGCTGCAGCGGCAGCTGTTGTTGTTGCTGTTGCTGTTGTTGTAATTGAAGCGGAATCACTTGTTGAGCGTTTCGGGAAACAAAGGTTTAGTAAGTGAGTACTAGAGTTTATGTAGTCCAAGAGCTTGTATGTAACGTTGCATATTTTCGTGATTCGGAAAATTCTTTCTTTTCTTTTTACGTGAAAATATTTTTCGTGAATTTTGCAAATTTTTTCAAATTTATTGAAAATGATGCTTGAGAGTTACGCGAAAAAAATTTATTGAACCATATTTTATAACCAACGTCACGTAGAGCAAGAAGGATGGGAAAATGAATTGCTTGGAAAAGTTCAAATTGTTCAAAATTCTAATTTTCATGAATTTTCGCACCTTCTTTCAAAGTTTTAATAATTTTATCTGAATTATCGTACCGCATGTCACCATGTTATTAAATTCATTGTTAATAAAAAAAAGTTTCCTTGGGCTACTCTACTACTCATTACAAATCTATGCAATAAAATAGTGCACCTTAGGTACTTATTATTGAACCTAACCAATAAGTAAAATAAATTTCAGAAAGAACATATATAAAATCTATATAATTATAGAAATCGTTCGCACACACACACACACACACACATATCGCATCGACCGTCAATACACCTTGACGCGAAAAATATATTACGGCATTTCTCTGAAAGGGTATAAAAATATCCCTCGAAAATATACTTTCAACGCCGCGGAGCCAGCCCACTTTTATTACGGCATAATTACAGCCGACATACGAGCGAATCTCCGTTGCGAAAAATTTATTAAAACGCACCGACTCGCGCCAAGAGACCGCTGGTATATAGAAAACTGTGTGTAGCAGCAGCGGCAGCAGCAGCAGCAGCAGCAGCGAGAGTCCTCGTAAATCAAAGGAACCACGAGCTCGTAGCCGCGAAAAAAGGCCAGCCCGAAATTACCCGCGCGAGCATTTAATTATCCGCCGGCTCGCTCGTAGAGAGACGCAAAAGGTGCGAGAATGCATTATACATGCACGAAGAAAGAAAGAGAGAGAGAGAGAGAGAAAATTGCTGGCCACGCCGCGGACGAAAAAAGAAATTGATCGGTCGAGCTGCTAGCTCTCCTCCAGAGACGTTGCCGCAAGAGAGAGAGAGAGAAGGAGATAGAGCGAGTGGCATTTTAAGTGCGCAAGCGCGCCTGCACGAAGATCCTATTTCCGGGAAGAGAGCAGGTTATAGTATATCCGCGCGCACCCGTGGACTAAAAAGGGACGAGAGGAGTGTGCAGGCTCGCATAAGCTGACGTTGCAGAAATTGCAAAGAACGGGTGGAGGAGGAGGTGTATACCGTTAGGATAGACGATGGAAAATCGCGAGGAGGAAATCGAGTAGTGGCAATGCTGGAGAGGAGAGAGAGAAAGAGAGAGAAAGAGTTTCATGGGGAGATTATGCGGTCATTTGAATTTTCTGTCGAATGAATTTTGCGCTGGGTAATTCCGAATGATGATTATGGAAAGCCGGCTGAATTAATTGTATAGCCGTGGAGTACGTGTAAAGTGGATTCATTGATTTTATATGGAATTAGTTGTAAAATTATCTTCCAATTCTTTTATTTACTCTTTAGATAAATAAAATATACATTTGAATATGATAAATCAACTTTTTTAGAATTTTATGGTTCAACGATACAAAAACTTATCTAAAATCGATAGCTTCTACTGGCATTGTGATATTTTTCCATTCTTCGACCAGTGAACAATCTTCGCACATAAGTTATTTAAAGCTGTTACCTACTCCGTGGATATTATCTTTTACTGAAATCTGGTTGGCGCACAAAAGTTCTAGTCGGACAGAATTAAACATCGCTATAAATGGATCGAATGTTGAAGCCACCGTTGATATAGTTGACAGCCAAGTTTCGCTAAATTACAAAACTATGAGTCGGCGAATATTTCCTCGTTGCACATTTAGATCATTCAAATTAGATCAGCGGTACATACGACCTAAATATTCCCCCCCGCAAACGTGAAGACGGAAAATTTTAGCTTTGCCAATGCGCCCGGTGACAATTTTGGCCATGGCGGGCCGAAAATAATTCGTACAATTAATAACGCTCACATAAATGAATCACTGAATGCACTTCTAGGCGCATATGAATGGACTAACTGTGAATCATACCTGACGAAATGATATCTGGCATCCGAAGACCGTGAGCGAGTTTCAGCTTTCAAAATTTCAGGTTTAAATTCAATCCTCCTATATGCGTACCAAAAATGCCACTTTGTTTCAAAGAGTTACATACCATTGAAATTTTGTCTTAATAACAAATATTAAATACCTATATTCACGGTAATTTAAACCTCATTCGAGACCAGTTCAGGTGCTACCAACCGCATGATAAAATACAAACAACAAAATTATAGCACCGAGCTTTTACCCTCCGCCTCCTATCTTCTAATTGAAACATTTATCACGCACAATTTCAAAGATACACCAAGCACTCGCCGAAAGCGCACAGCGCGTAATTGCACCTATGAAAAATCGCTTCTATCCGCACACACACACACATATATAGCGCAGACAATGCCGCCCTTCAGACTCGGCAACAAGAAGTCCAAGACCGCGCACAAGCGCGTATATGCGAGGCGCGCGCTGCAGAAGGAGAGGATAGAAGAGAGAGAGAAAAAGAAGCATCGGGAGAAAACATAAACGACGATGAGCGAGCGAGAAAGAGAGAGAGAGAGAGAGAGAGAGAGAGAGAGAGAGAGAGAGAGAGAAGCTTTCCGTCTCGCTTCTTTTCAAACCGTCGCCGCTCGTCGTCGTCCTTGATACGCCCTTGGCGCGCTGCAGTGGCTGGCGTTCTAACATTAGCGCATAGCACATGAGTGTGTATGTGTGTGCGAATGAATGCACGCGCGACACGTGCACACACACGCATACAGACACACACACGCATACAGACACACACACGCACACGCGCGAGCGAGTTTTCGCCTTTACTCTCTGGCCTGTTCTTTCGCACATGTGCTTCATCCTACTTCAAATTCCCCTCGATGCGTCTGTAGTGATCCCTTCTCCCGGGGCTTCAGCTTCAACTTGGTTTGTCGGGGGAGATAACGTGGGGTGAGATTGTCTCTTACACGGGGGTAGAAGATAAATCGATAAAGAAGTTCACTTGTACGAAGATACATCTTATTCTTGCTGGATAAATAAAGAATTGTTATACGATGTTTTTTTTTTAAAAGAACGTTTTATCTTCATTTAACTTTCATCATATAATTTCACACATTATCCTGCATCTGATGTTATTATTTTATTAAGTAATAATTTATGTTTAAAATACCAAATGAATAAAAAACTATTGATAATGTATCAAAATCTTCTATATATGACCAAATAATTGTTGACGATACTTTATTACTTTTCACCCACAGTCCACATACCCACATATACACAAAGATTAATTGTTATTACGAAACATTTACAAGGCAATTTCGCATGATAACTTTGCGGAAACTAGCCTTAAAAATGAATGATTCACTTCCTGCGCTTTCGGCGTCGAATATGTCCTCGGGGAAGAAGACTCCAAAAACAAGACACGCCCTGTAATCGGGATCCTGGGAGAGGGGTTAAAAATATAAGCGAGAGCGAAATAGAGACCGAGAGAGAGAGAGAGAGAAACAAACTGCCTGCTTTGGCTCGAAGGGGGTCGAGGGGAGGCTCTCTCGAACTTCGAAACGTCGTTTCTCAAACGAAGAGCCGACTTTGGTGTGTAGCATGTAATCTCCGCGGTAATCGCTTGGCTTCTTTGACTGCGTGTACACGGGACTGATGGGTGCGCCACCTAGCGGTGGCGCGTTAACTACTTTTCTCAAAAGATAGTATGGTGCACTGGAATTTTTGTTACTAAAATTTTGTGTTAATCAGAGATATTTCCTGACGACGTGATAATATTATAACTATAGCAAATATGGAATTAAACTTTTAGGAGATAACAAGCTTCATTTCTTAAATCGTAGCATGGCTTATTAAAGTTTCCATTATCATTCTAATCTTTCGCAAGTAACACAACCCCGTAACTACTACAAAAGTAATAAAGAAAATACTTTCAACCACGATGATTCACCGAACAAAACAAGTTTAATTGCCAACTTCAGCGCCCTCTGTCAACCCCCAAAAATTACTTTCTACATCCCGCTTTCTCTTTCCCCCTCTCCACCTCTCTCACTTCCGCATCCCTCAACTTCGCCGGCGCACAATGACGACGTACTTTCTCTGCACATGGGCGAAAGGAAGAGGCCCCTCTTTCCCTCTGTTCGCGACAGGGAGAAATTGCACCCCGCAGAGTTACAGATAGCGTCCCAGCCCTAGCAGAGAGGGGGAGAGAGAGAGAGAGAGAGAGAGAGAGAGAGAGAGAGAGAGAGAGAGAGAGAGAGAGAGAGAGAGAGAGAGAGAGAGAGAGAGAGAGGTCAGGGCGTGGCCTATACACGCACCCCCGCGCGCGCGGTGCACGAGCCGATGGTCTTGTCGGGCCGCCATCTTGAATATCTGGGCCGAACGAGGGTGAAAGTTAGGGTTGCCGATGTGCGTGCGCGTGTGCCCCGTGCAAAAGGGGAAGAAGAAGACGAGGGAGGGAAGGAAACCTACTCCCCCGGATTCGATGCTCGGTCTCCCTCCGTCGTTTCTTTTTTTTTTGTGCCTCGACTACTCGCTTCTCCTCCGATGGTCCGCTGAGATATACGCGAACGCGCGCGCGACGTTGCTCGATCTTTGCTTTCTACTTGCCGTTTCTTTTTCGAGCAATCTGCTGATGTGCGCCGAGAAAGCGGCAATGCTGATTCTTGACGTGACAGTATTCTTTTTTGTTTAATATTTTTTTTTATGCTGTGGGGAAAAAGAAAAAAGAATATTTGTTTTGGTATTGTTAAGTACGAAAAATTCAAAATAAGTATTGATATTCCTCTCCATATTAATAAGTAGTGAAATGATAACACAGCAAATGTGGGAGGACAACCCAACAGAAGAACCACAACTTGGGTTGTCCTCCCACATTTGCTGTGTTATCATTTCACTACCGAAAAATTCAAAATTATGTTGTACTTAAAAATATACCTAATGGTCTAAAAAATGGCAGAATTATTTCATATCCTGGTTTTAAGAAAATTATATAAGTTATAACATTATAAAAGAGAAAAGATTACTTTATTTGCATGTATAACTAAATTATTACATTTCTATTTTCGCTTTGTCTTATTCCTTATAAAAATTTCAGTATAAGTGTATTTTTGCAATTGAAACGGGTTTAATTCACTCTCCGCAAATATAAACGTTCCATTCGTTTCTATAATACTATTCAAATCTATGAGTTATTGGGAAATCGTTCAACATTTAATTCTGCATTAGCTGAACGTAAAACAGTTTCGCAAAAACGCTTCTTTAAAATTGATCACGGCCATACATTCCTAACTTTTTCTCGCACTTTCAACTTTCTGCAAACTCCTCCTAGTCGTAAGTAACGGACTCTGAGCGGCGAAAAAGTCGACTACGCCATAAAAAATATACGAGGATCTCTCTCTCTCTCTCTCTTTCTCTCTCACTCGCGAGACGTAATCGAAATTGTATTTCACAAGGCGCGAGGCGTTTGCTGAGCGCAGGATGATGCAGAATTTAAGAGTTGGCGCGAGCTCCTATACCTGCTTTCTGCATTCCTAGTTGTTCTCTTTCTTTCTCTCCCCTCGACTTTATCTTCTTCTCATCCTCCACCTTTTTTGTGTTCTATTATTGCGCGCTGAATCAGCGTTTGTTTCAGGAAGTCGCTGCTTAAAAGCTGCGTATACATTGCGAGCCCGTGAGTGTGTTTATGTCTGCGTGGTATACATATAATGTATATAATAGCGAGCACTTGAAAATTATACTTTCAAATGAACATCAATCGACGGGGATAATAATTTCCAGTTGGCTTAACGATGCATTAGAGAAATTAGTATACAGTAAAGACGCGATACTTTTCGTCCGAAGCTGTAAAGCTGCTGGAGGTGGTGCGGCATTCTTTGAGTAATGGCTTTTACAATGTCAGAGTTTTTATGCGCGCGTGTGCGTGTACTTAAGATCATGGGCTTATACATTAATTTTCACTTAACGCAGCTTTACTGGCTCGACTCGGGATAGGAATTTCGTAATTTACAGTAATTTGCGAGGTAAAAAAGTCAATGAAATTTTGTCAAGATCAATGCCCTACTCATACAAGTCCTGTAACTGTAGTTACAATCTTAAATATTGCATATAAACTTTCATTAGTTTTATATATCAAATCTTCTTGATGAAATATTACCTCAGCTCTATCGTTGCCAAATGATTTGAAATTACCATTAATTCACAATTCCAATACACACCTCCCACTCATAGAATAGAGCTAAATAACTTTCTCAGGACTTAAAAATGCCGTATACGCGAGCATGTATACATCGCACTTACCCGAGACCCCGCGCACAGCAAATGTTCCAGAAATGTAAAATTGAAACCTGCCGAGGCGCAATTCCGCGAAAATCATAATACAATTCAATTCTTCCACGAACAGGTATCTCCGACACCGAGCAACGTTGCATCGCAAACTATGCCTCTCCCTCTCTCTCTTTCACTTGTTCCAAGGCGTACAGGGTGACACACAGGTGCGTCGGTAATCCCTCTCTATCATTGTACGTATACAGATCGACGCGCACACATACGCGTTCACAGCTCACCTATTTAAACGTAATAGCGGCGGGGAGAGAGAGAAAGACGCTCGTACGCGCCGTCTTGGAGAGTAATTTCTGCATCATCCTTGACAGGCCTTAAGAGCGAAAGATCGAGGCGACGCTTGTGGCAGCCTCCTCGCTCTCTCTCTCTCTCTCTCTCTCCCGAGAGTATTATATCGTTATGTAAGACGGCGAGTGCAAGAGAGGGAACGAGAGAGAGAGATTCCGCTGCTGCTGCATCCTTGATTGCCGCAGTGACTTTTGCGAATTGCCGCTTATTACGCGCCCCGAGCGTCGTTTATCATAGACGCTAGCCCTCTCTCTCTGTTTTCCGTCGCTCCAGATATACGTACGTATGTGCGTGTGTACGTGCAATAATGCCCGCGAGCGCGTAATACTTTTTCCTGACGTTCAAAAGTATGCGGCAGTGTAGAGAAAGAGAGAGAAGTTTAGCGTAGATATTGCAGTAAGTATATAGCGCACGCAGGGGGGGAAAGATATATGTGCTACGAAGTTTGCCTTTTCTTCGGTGCGCGCGCGCGTGCAGACGGTAGCAGTGAAGTTTCGTTTGAATTATTTGATTGTCTTGTCTCTCGACGTATACGCGCTCTCGTGTCTTATCTAGTCGCGCGGGCGCGGTGATTCGGACTGATGAATTGCGAGCTTAGATTTGATTATACTTGCAGATTTCTAATGAAGAGTGAGACGTCTGTTAGACCCTAAGCGACTAGGTTGATGCGCGCGCGCTTGCTGCATTTTCGAGGGAGTTGGGTTTTTACTATTGAATAATGAATGTATTCATGAATATTAGACTATTTTTTAATGGTTTGTAATCTAAATATTTAATTTGCTTTCTTATATATTTTGAATATAAACGTTTAAATTTAATTTTCTCAGTTTTAATCTAAATGTAGTGACAAGTGTATCTTAAATTTTTTGCAGGTTATCAAGTTCTATGAGTAGCTGTTATCGTCAGATATCTTCAAGAAAATATACGTCTCCTAGACAATAAACTTTCGTAACATATTTTGACGTTTGCTTTATCAAAAGCTAATAATACTATATGGTATAAATTGAATCAAAATACAACTTTTGTTATATAGACTCAATTTATTTCGTGAAATACAATAAAGAAACTTATTAACTAAGTATGGGTATATACTATCATATTTTTCATGTTTTTCATTTATACATGAACAAATCAACTTTCGAAATACATGCTGTACCCTTTTATATTTCGAATATCTATTCTATATCGACACTTCTAGAAACAATAATACCATCCGCCACGGTCAAATAGCACCTCAACCCCATAAATTTCCTTTGATCCTCTTATACGCAAAGGTCGAAATTCAATTCTCCCAAGACGCACGTTTATCTATCCTCTTCGTTATCATTCAAAGTGCAATTATTCCTCCATAGTATAATATAACAAAAAGCTCCCACCTCCCATCACAATAACAGCACTTGATCTCGAATGGAAATCCATTGAATTATTTGTCCCTCATTTCCTCCGCGCACGCGTGCTATTTATCAAACAAAGAGGAGAGGGACCCCCGCGGGATGATAATTATTGCCGGCGTGCCTCGAATTCATTCTACGAGCGCGTGTGCGCGTGCTTTCACAGTCGCGCATATTTACTCCTCGGAGCATCACGGAGGGAATCCGTATACTAGACGCGAGACGGGCGGGCATTTTTCATGCAGGCGGGAAAAGAGAGATAAGGGAGAGAGGTGATTTTTCTGAGAAAATCTTTATTCGGTTGTAAATAAGGTTTACATGTAAGGTCAGGTTCGGTACACAGAGTAGCGCAAACAACGTAGATGTTGCTTAACAATATAAGTTAGAGTATCAAAAAGACCGAGGGTCGAAAAAACTGAGTACAAAATGGCTTAGAGGTTTAGTTTATTTTAAAATATATATAAATTATAAATATTTTAGTAAAAAAGTTGTCGTTATATATTATTTAGTCTTTTAAGATAAGTCTTTAGAGGTATAATGTCAATTTTAATCGATAAACTTAAAAGTGAGTAAGTACTGCTTTGAATACGGAAAAAGTTATTTTCTTTTCGAGTTTTAATCTTATTTAAATAGATACAAGTCGTTGTGAGTGTTTAACATATAAATAATGGCCATTTGAAATATTATAAGTTATTTCACAATATTCACGTCGACATCATTGAGAATTGTATTAAGGTTTATAAAAATAAAAGTTCAACAACTGTCGATATAGTCTCGATTTGCAGAATGAACAATAAAGTAAACAAATATTCTATTTTTTTTTTTTTCAAAAATTTGTACTTATCCTCACCGAAACACGACGGCGAACATCTTCCTTCGCCAATGGCGCATCTAAATTCGAAATCCAATAACTTCGTCTCTTCCTCGCAATCCGATAGAAAATCATCCTATATAGTCGCGCGAATTAATAAACCTCGCGGTCTCCGCAGGCTCTTGGAATGTTTCTCTCGGCGCGTCATGTGCAACGCATCATTTGATTGGTATTTGCACGGTTTCAATGCGCGCGTCGTCTTTCTTCCGCTTCGCTCTTCGCGCCCAAGGCCAAGCGCCGCGTGGTAAATAAGCCATGCGCGCCGCGCGCGCGCATCATCAGCATAAAGTTTCCTACTTCTTCTTCTCCGCTTTGGTCTTCTCCACGGTCTTGATGGATATGGAGAAGCTGTCCTTATCCTTCAGCTTCGACGCTGGCTGCTGCTTTTCCTTGCTATCCTTCGCGCGCTTCTCCAGCTCCTTCTTCTCCCGTTCCTTCTTCTTCTCCAGTTCCTTCTTCTCCTTCTCTTTGCGCTCTAGCTCCTTCTGCTTCTCCTTTTCCTTTTGCCTTTCCAGCTTCTTCTGCTTCTCCAGCTCCTTTTGCTTCTCGCGCTCCTTCTTCTTCTCTTCCTCCTTCCGTCTCTCCGCCTCGCGCTTCTTTTGCTTCTCCTCTTCCTCCTTTTTGGCTTTCATCTTCTTCTCCTCTATCTCCTTTTGTTTTTCGTGCTCTATCTGCATCTCCTTTTTCCTCAGTCTTTCCACCTCTTTCTGCATCTCTTTTTCTCGGTGAGCTTGTTTTGCCTTGAGCCTCTGCAATTCTTTTTCCATCTCTTTCTCCCGTTCTTTTTCTTTCTTTTTCAACAGTTCCAGCTCCTTCTGAATGTCTTTTTCTTTTTCCGACATTTTTGTATAATCTCTCTTTTCCTTCGCGACTTGAAAAACACTTTTTTTTAATGCTTCTTCTTTGTTCGGCTCGGTTATAATCACTCGGCAAGTCGAGAACTTTCTCAAATGGCTGCAATAATTATATGAAATATTTTTAATGAGGAAATGAACTGGCGTTGTTACATAAAATGTTACTCGAATATCCCAGGTAGAAAAGTATCGCTTGACTTATACTCTGCTCGCTTTTAATGCGCTATTTATGCGGAGCTCTCATATTTTATAAGAGAACTGCAAGCCAACTGCTGACACATCTCTATCTGGGATCGGTATTTAGTTGCAGCTGAAGAATGTTCATTAGGTCTTTACATGACACTTGAATACGTTATAAAATGTTGAGGAAGGATGCTATGTACGTTTTTCAACGCATTTTTTCAAAGCAAAATGATTAACAATTTCATTGAATAATATGTACAGATAAACCGCCTAAGTGATAGATGAATGAAGTATTTTCTTTTGTAAGCGGAAATGAACGCATTTCATAACATTCAATGTTTAAATCTGAAAATTAAAAGAGCGTCACACAATCGAATGAATCATAAATTTTTTGCCGCCCGAAGATAAAAGATAATTAATCTGTACGGATACCAGTTTTTATAACGTCTAATGAATCATTGTATTATAAATAAAGGTATGCTACGCCATTATTGCAGAATTAACAAAGAAATCGTTTCTACAGTTAATGCAAACTCGCTGCAAATGGAAGTCAATGAATATTCACAATCCCAGAGTCACTTTTGAAACGTTGAAAGATTTATTTGCAAATGGCGTTCGGTCAATTTGCTGAAAAATTATTGCCCCAACGTATGCGATTACTTTTAGCCGCAACTGGTTATCCCGTCTAATGAATACTTTTCCCATCAATCTGCGGTATTACAACAACGCTCTTGCCATGCGTAAACATGATATATTAGTAAAATGTCATGAATAATAATACCAAAACAAAACACACCTCGGCAACTCACCGACTTTTCCTCTCTCAAGCTCCGCCGTCACCTTATCACACCGAGTTGCTCTCGCTGACATCACACACGCGCTCGCTCGCGCGTCATGTGCCCTGGAGCTAAATCGCTTTCTCGCCGAGAGCGACCGGGGGCTTCTTGAACTCGTTGCCTTAATTTCCGCTCTCTCTCTCTCGCTTGGGGAGGGTGCGATAAGCGAATTACCTCTACTCTCGCGTAATATAGTCGACTGCATGCACCTGCTCCTCGGCTACAGCAGCGTCGAGACTATGCGGATGATGCGCGCACCGCAACTAGCCGCGCGAGCGCGAAAAAACGCGTACATAAAGCGTGCGGCCCGCGTGTATATGGAGACAACGTAACCGTGCGCGCGATGCAATGACGCTGCGTGTGTGTGTGATGGAGCAGAGCAGCGACGCGCGCGTGGCTTTCTCGAGTCGCGCAACGCGCCGCCGCCTCCTGTGTTATCGCACACGAGAGTGAGTAAGTATACCGATTCGGTCATCGCGCGAATTTTCGTGTTTTGGTGGAGCATTTTTTCTTCTTTTTTTTTGCAAGCGATGTAATCGGCTTGTGGAGGGAGAGATATATGGGGCGATGAGGTAATCGTTGGTGGTGGTGGTGGTGAATGTTTGAATTTCTTTAATTATTTATTTAGTTTATCTATAGTGATCCATGGGTTAGTGCTCGTACTTGATATTTCAATTAATGGTATTCAACATTTGCTGGCAATGTAGAACAAATTCGCGTACATTTTGAAACTAATTAATGGCTGCTCGATGTAACGTAATCGCCAATTTTGTAATACAATATGCATTAAGTAGAAAGTTTACATTTATTAATGATAAAATTAAGTGTAACACGGCTATAGGCCCGCGCAGCTTATATGGTACTAATGCATGTGCGCTAAACTTTCTCTTTCTATGGATTAACGAAAAAAAAACTGTAGTTTGATAAGCGTAACTAATGGAAGTTATTAAATTTTTCACTGGGTGGTGCAAACTCGAAAATTCTATGCATTTTAGAGAGTTGAATGATTAATGTTTCAATCTAAAATGGGTATTGTACTGTCTGCGTTTATAAAAATATAGTTAATGTAAGCGTAAATAAAGTTAACGTCAAATCAATCCAGTAGCGCTCTATGTTTGAATCTAATTTACAACAAGCTTTTATTTTTCTACTCCGAATACTACGAGTGATTTTAGAAAAGTAATTTATGAAAAGCAAATATATTATCAGTTCACATTATTATCATTATCAGGGTGAATTATACAGTAGCACATTCGAATTTCCGTTTGATTTCTTTTTACGCAAATTAAGTGGAGTTTTATTTAGAAATATATATTACATTCAATTTAAAGTATGTGTTAAGATAGTATACTAATAAAATAATACAGTACATTTTACAAAAGAAAAAATCAATCGACCGAGTTTATAAGCAGTTTTTTTTATATAGTTATATGTACGAACCTATGACTACAGCCTCGTTCATGAATATTTTGTCACCCAACTTATCAGGGACCGATAAATGCTAATCACAAGAGCTCTACATCTCGGTATCGTATGACTCAACGTAATCGGCAGTTAATCAGAAAATTATTTTAAAATTCAATTATACAAAATAAAATATACTATTAAAATATTTTATATTATAATTTATGGAATATTTTATTATTTTTACGTTGGATATCGATTACTAATTCATTAGTCGTTTGCATTGTCTTCTATTCAAGTTATATCATTCGAAATTTTTTTCACGCAACATCTATACATTTTGAAACTCGACAAAAAAATCTCTAACACCTCTCGACGAAAAACTTATTTCCTTACACACTGAAAACCAAGATGAGCTTTGCAGTTGCGCTAACTCGACATTCTCTTTATAGGCGTTAACAACCGCACGGCTCCGATTTCGTCGATAAGGTAGAAAAAAAGCGCTCGTGGAGCGTTTTCTCTCTCACTCCCTCTCGCGTATATCTTATCGCCGCTCGGACCCGAGCGAACAATTTATTCTCTGACCGGAAGCCGTAATATTTACGTGAGCATTTTTCTCTCCCGCGTGTCTCTTCTCTCGTTTTCACCCTCTCCTCTTTCTCTCCCTCTCTCTCCTGTCCCGCTCTGCGAAAAAGCAAACGCGGAGGAACCGAGATTAGATCTCTTGGGCGAGAGCGAGTGAGAAAGAGAGGGAGAGAGAGCTGCGCGAAGCGAATAAACGTCGTTATCGCGCAGAATGAGGAAACTCCTCGTTACAGCGCGACGGCACGTGCATATTGTCGTGTGTAATCGGCGCGCGGTGGAGACGACGACGGTGGCCGCGATTGAGACGTCGAGAGATAGAAAGAGAGAGAGAGAGAGATGTAGAAGCAGAGAGGTAAATTTTGTGGTAGGATCGTCGTGGAAAACAGCTTGGGTAGAGTTTGATGAGAAAAATTTTGTGAATAAATTCGGAGCTTCCAATTTTGGAATTGCGTATAATTTCAGGAATTAATTTGTTGGTGGATAATATAAATATTATGGTCGAATATATTTATTTATATATTAATTTTAGTATATATTTTCAAGAATTTATTGGCTGGAAGTATAACTTTTTTTAATCATTTTCAAGCTTTTAATACTTTAATGAATATTTTTTTCAACAACAAAAATAAAACCAATATTTATCTTTAAATTTGATTGAACAATTTTAAAAAAGTAAAAGACAAAATTTTAGATAGCAATCCGCTTCATATTACTACTTGAATAGATGGGATTTAATTACATTTTTGGGAACTTTTAAAAGATGTACCTACATTCTATTTACACGGAGTCAATGGAATCTCAATTGAACTTCAGATGAATGACAAATGAAATAAACTAATTACTCTAAAAGCAGTCGGTATGCATAGGTAATTTAACTTGTTTAAGTGAAATTCCATTAGAAAATTGTGCAATATAAATCAAATAACGCGTGAATAAGCAGAAAAAAATGTCAACAATGGAAAGTATCAGAAAGTAAAATTATATTTTACTACTCTGAGCAACTCTGAGTTATTTTACTAATATTGATTGGCATAAAACATTATCGTAATTAGATTTATAATTGAATTTCAACAAAAAATTATATTAACGGAAGTTCCAACCAGTGCAGAATAATGTTGAAAATGAGTCCAATGAATGAATTATTTTGATTGATAAATAATTAATGAGTTGTTTAATAAGTTGTTATTACGAAATTCTTCAGATTATTAAAACTTGTTTCAATTTTCTCTACTTTTATTTACTATTACGAAGAAAATCATACCATTTATACATCAATGTATACAAGAAAATTAATAACCCAACATATACGCACAATCAATCAAACCACCAACTATATTATATCTCATCCTCTTACGAAATACGCAACTTTATTACAAGTAAACTTAATAAGAAAGTTCGAACCTCTTCGACTCTCGCACATATCACCGCATTACACACCGCGAGGCATGAGGCGGCTTTCGAGATAAAAATAGCGGTCGGAGAAAAATTTTCGAGATAATGTATATCAAACGGGCGTTTGCTATATACGCACTCGCTCGCTCGCTGCGCAGGTGTGTGTGTGTGTGTATGTGTGTGCGTGTGTGTGTGTGTGTATATGCGCCTATCGGCCGCTGACGAACGCGAGAGCTGTTACGAACTTTCGACGAGACACGTGTTCGTCTTTTACACACGTCGTCGTATACTTATGCGCTCCTGGAGATCGTCGATTTACACTCCGATTAGGCCTCGTGAGCGCTCACCTTATTTTTCTCTCTAGGTAGGTAGCGCGCGTTCGTGCGCGCGGAGCGAGCGTTAATTATCGCGGCGGAGAGGCTCGTTTATTGTGTAACCGGCGTGAAAACACGTTCCGAGAGAGACAGAGAGAGAAACATATAGTGGAAAATGGAATTCTTCGTGTCGAACGGCGAGGAGGTTTTCGACGAGAATGTGCATTTTGTCTTTCTTTTTCTATTTAACGAATTTACAATAACAATTAATAAGATATGTTTTATAGGTTTAGACGAAATTTTCATTCTTCAAGATAACGTGATTATTTTCTTTATTTAAAAAATTTTAATTATTTATTTAAGTATTGCTTTTATCACAGTTTTATACGGAATATATGACACGATATGACTCAAGACTGTTGTCAATTTTTCATTGTTCTGTAATCATACGCGTCTGCTGAATGTTGATTTTGGCAGATAATAAAACGTTTTTTCGTTCATTGTGCAGCTCAGGTCTGTCTGGAACTGCTTATTGTAAATATTAAATCTGTGACTTAATTTTCTTGCAGAACATTGACCGGTATTTTGCGAATTTTCCGGTACACTTTTAACTGTATCATCACTATTAAGACGTAATATTAATATACCCAACTATACAAGGAATTATTTAAGATAATACTAATAACAAACAAATCACACCAGAATGAAACAAATTTAAAGAAGAAAATGCTCCTCCGCAGCCCCATTGAAATTCTCGCCGGCGCATTTAGATATACCACGCAACTTCGTGCGCGCTCGCGCAATAAAACGCCGGCATATAAAATTAAGAGAGAGAGAGAGAGAATCGCGCGAGCGATCGGTCGGAAAATACGCGCGCGAGAGAAGAGTGTGTTTCTCGAATTTGCATGAATCTCGCGTGATCGAGCGAGGCTAAAGCGTGAGGAAAATATATATACGAACACGCGGAAATTCGTATTCAAGGCGGTCGCGCGCGCTTCTCTCTTCTCTCTCTCACTCGCTGGCTTGAAATTCGGGTGAGAGGCCATGATGGCAGGGTCTGCGAGGAGCGTGAGAAGAAATTAGGTTGCAAGAGGGACAGAGAGGAAAAAATTCGCGGCTCGAGAGATGGGTTTCTGATGGGTAAGGTAAATCGCGTGGAGAAGTGGTTTGGCGGAGGATGAATTTTAACGACTTGAGTTGGAAATTCTTTCTTCGGATTAGCATGATTAAATATTTAAAGAGTGGATATATTGATTTCTAGCATTATCCTTTTTTTCTTTGTTACAATCGAAGGTGGTGTTGGTTCTCGTAGAAAACTGCGAATTCAAGGAAAATGCAGGCATTCGAATTCAAACTGAAAGAATAAAAAAGGTATAAGGAAGAAAAACAAAATCGTTTCAATGGTCGAAAAACTAACTTAATTTATGCATACAAAAACTATATAGCGTGCATATATTTCGTAGTATACGTTCGTTTTTAAAGTGGTAAAAAATTCTTATATTTCGTTTGGATGCATTGAGGAAAGTGTTTTTCTGCATGCTTGAACTGCAAGGCTATTTTTATGTCAGTTTTTCAAACATAAGCTGTTATTAAAATAATCATCAAGTTTTTAAAGCCTATTTAAGTTAACATATCTAAAACGACATGTTCGACAGATCTATGACGCAAACAGGTCACTAAAACTGAATTTTTAAATAAATTTTTCTATATATTTTTTTTTTACATTAATATTTACAAGAAATAATTGCTCGTTAGTTACGATATAACATTTCTAATGGACTACATGCTAACAATTACTTGATACAAAAAATGTTATAGATTAAAAAGCATTTTAAAATACAAGTAAAAAATGCAACAACGAAGACTTTCCTTAACTTGATATATCTTTACCCTGGTAGAAAATAGACCAACTTCATTGATTAACATACTTAAGATTAACCTCGAAATTTAATTAAAACTATTTAAAACTATCACTATATTTTAAAGCATCTACAATATAATATTTCCACATGTATAAATACTTATTCTTCGTCGACAATAGTAACATAATCATGGTGTGACGTTTTCAATTTAAAAAGTGACGAACGGTTCGCCAACCGTTGGCTAGCATTTCTACCAGGGTATATTTCAGTAATGTTCGAAAGATACCAGTACGCCTTAAGAATCGCCAACGAATCGATTCCCCATATCCAACTATCTCACTACTACCACAACGCCCAGCGACCGTTAAACCTTCCAAGCCGATTTCTCTCCAAAGCCCCGAAATTCTTATCTCGCCCCCATAAAAACGTCGAAAAGCACGCGCATCAGCAGCGAAGCTCCGGGTCCCTTCTTTTACTCCCGCATCTCTCCCCTCCCTCTCAATTACAAATTCGCGTCGCGAGCAGCGCAGGCCCCGCTGCGAGAGATTACGTGGTGTATATACGCGCGGGTATAATATTCGGCCGCGTTGCGTGACCGAGATGCAAAAAGATGGCCACGATACACACACATACACACTCGCGGCCTCGAGAAAATGGCGGAAGCCTCTTCTCGCGTGCGGCCGGCGAAAAGGACAAGAGTGCAAATATAAACTCTTCATATAACGCGGACGTGCGCAAATTTCGAGAAATAAAGAGCAGAGTGCGCGCGTGCACTACTTTGTCTCGTGCGCGCGCGCGCGCGCGTATACAATATTTTTGTATTGGAGGCACGAGGAGAGCGCTTGACACTTCGAGGTAGGTGTACGCGAGTGCGTTTTGCAACCTTTGATATTCAAATGAGGCCTCGGCGCGCGAGTGGCGCGGCCCGAGTCGTCAAAGGAGAGGATTATTATTGTTGCTAGAGTGTAGTGGTGTGCGTGGGTGGGTATTGCAATGTTGCTCGCGACGCGCGAGTGTGCGATGCGAGGTTTAAATAAATGCGATTGTAATAATAATAGGCGTATGGCTTTGTCTTTGGCTGAATGCGAAGAGGAATTTTTATAGCGAGAGTAAACATACAGCATATTTTGAAATAAACGAGGCAATATCTGGAATATGTTTTCAAAGTGTTTGTTTTTATATTGAAAGTATTTTTGTTATAATGTACGAAGAGCGTATAAAAATCGATAGTCATTATTTTGTAATAGAAATTTTTGAGCCCTTTTTTAGATTATTGAAAAAATATTTCTGAACGAGGATACTGATTAAAAGCTTCATTGAGCAAATCCGAAGTAACTTTCAGTATATATACGTGACGGGAGATTTCAAGTTTATTGAAGGCTGAAGTTCAGTACTTCAGACTTTTAAATGAAATTGACAGTGTATAGAGAAGTTCAAGAGTTAATATTGGCTTTGAGAACAAAAGGATACAAGAAATCGTCAGCCTATTTTGTATGATTCATTGAACAGGTATACTAAGGTTAAACTAATTTACCTTTCTCGAAACGAAAATAGAATATACCTTTCAAACTCAAAATGAATTTCGAGCGGAATTACATCGATATCCAATAATTCCACACAAGATTTTCCGTATTTCAGTTTTAAAAAATATTCATATTAAGGTTGTACTGGCTATAAGACGAAAATAGTGACAAGTTGTTGAAAATTTGATAGTCATTAAATATCACAAATATAAAGAGCTGTGCAAAATTCCAGTGGTTTAACGAGAATGATTACGGAATTATTACAATTTGAATTTAACATTGGCCTTATGGGAATTCGCAAAATTAGCAACTAAATTTAAAAAGAAAACAGATGCCATAGTCTCATAGTTTTGGAAGTTCGTGTAATCGTCAATGTATGATAGATAAACAAGTTTCATTTTTTAAATTGTCCACTTCGAGAATATTTTCTGAAATATAACATAAAAACTGTGAAATAAGACGTACAGTCATACCAAAAAGTGAAAAAAATGTACATTAAAATGTTCTAAAATAGATGTAAAATTTTCTTCACAGTCCTAAAAAACATTTTACATATTTGTTTACTCTTAGTACTGTAGAATATTACTGTTTTTGACGAATTATACGACCAAAATATTTGTCTTAAATTTTTTAATGAGACCTTACGGCCAATACAACCTTAAAATCGACCATTCCAATTAAAATACTTTTTAATTACAATATATTGTTAATAAGGAATAAAACGCCATGAATATCTATACCACAGATAGGTAAGTATAACATACCAAGAATTAATTACCAACCATTACCATTACAAAAAGTGCGCGATAGATAAAAACTTTGTCAACCTCGTAACACGCTGTATTACACGCGGCTCTCCTGCTCCTTTGTACTCGCGCGCGCGATTCGCTTGCGACAAAAACGCAACAAAGTCTCATTCCTCATAAAGAGATCCCGCGCGCAGACACATCCATCACGTAAGTATTTTACTCGCGCGTTTCCACGTCAAATATAAGAGAGTCGTTTACTTTCGGTTGCGTGCGGTTCTCGCCGAGTTTGGAATAATCAGAGTCGTTAGATGCGCGTATACTTAGACGCGCGGCTTCTTTTTGCAGCTGCAGCGGCTTTCGATGTGTCCGCCACCGTTTTTTATTTTTTTTTGCCTTCGCGGACTTCCTAGTCAGCGAATTGTGCAGAGGCTTATATGGGTGTATTATGAGAAATCAAGAGAGAGATAGAGAAACATCCCGAATAGTCGGAACGAGGGTATTGTGTAAGAGGTAATTGATGGAAAGCGGTTTTCGTCTGGGGGAACGGAGAGTTATTTTTGTGCTTCAACGCTAAATTAAACTGTTTAATTGCGGGTCTATGTTTAGTATCAAATTGTACAATGTAGCGGCTTATATAAGGGTAAATGATTATGAACAGCGCCAGCGGAGGAATTATTCGAAAAAGTATACGACGCTGCTAAACAGAGTTGTTGAGTTATCAAAGTTAGATAAATTGTAATTTCTCGTCTAGGATCGTATCTTAAAAAACCAAGATTAGGGGTTTTTTTGATAACTGTAACTTTATGTTTAAAACTCTTTGTGTAAAAAAATCTTGCTAGTGAATTTTCCCAGATTTTTCCTGAAATTGGTTTTTCGTATAAGAAGCTTATAGTAAAATCTCTAGCCTCATTAATTTTGATCAGATTAGTCACTTTATCCTGGATTTTTTTTCATTTTTTCTAAGAAAAGCTATGGAAATCTTATACATTAAATTTTTCCGTAGTGTTATACAAGCTTAGTAAAATCTCTAACCTCATTAATTTTGATCAGATAAGTCACTTTATCCGGAATTTTTTTCATCTTTTCTAAGAAAATCCATGGAATTCTTAAATTAAATTTGTCTGTAGTGTTGTACAAAACTTTTATGTTCAATAAAACGAACTCAACAGTTAATGCTGTTTTATTACCACTACAACAAAATCCTTCCATTCGCCATCGTCAATTAAAACACCGATCCCACTCCCCTACATTTTTCACGCCACCCATAACTGTATATATGAACAGAGAGGCGCACGCCAGTGCCATAGGCTTACACTTACCTCGATATATACATGCGTGGGCTCACGTGGACAATGGAAAATCGAGGTGGAAAAGCAAACGTGAAAAAGGCTTGTGTAACTCGCACTCGCTCGAGCTCGCGCCTTTACATAAATTAACATTGCGCGCACCGCCGAGGTGACAATCGCCCCGGTAGAGAGAGAGCACAATGAGAAGTGTGTAAGCGCCAGTTTTTTTTCACGAGTTATCCCACAATGACGACGCGAGTTACCTACATCCATATAGCTCGCTAGCGGCGCTGTGTGTATGTGTATTGTAAGCTTGAATTTCGGTTTGGATGTGGGTCGATGAACTGTTATCTCTTTTTGTCACGAATTACGTTTCGAAATGCAAGCATTGCTTAGAGGGTTTAGATAAATGAATTTCGTGAGCTGGAATTGTTTATACTTTGATTGTTTTCTTTGAACAAGATGTGGTTTATCTCTACTGTCTGAAAAATAATTTAAAAAGTTTTGAAAATGAATTTAATATGTTTCAATCTACTAATGAAGCGTTATTTTTTTCTTTTTTTATAGAAATAAAATGCTCGTGCTTGTTATGGTGAAAGCTTCATTCACATATTTCTACATACGACTTATACAAAAATTATATTTAAATCATAAAATGTATCCTTCACTAATTGACCCAGCTTTGAATTTACTTTTCCCCTGCGAAAAAAGTTAATCGCCCGCTCAAAGCAACAAATTCTCCGCAATTTTGACGAAAAACCCGGCAAACGCTGCCCTATAGCAATTTTGCGTCCTCTTCCTATCGCAACATTTCTCCAAATCCGCGATTACGACTGAGGCATGCATGCACGTGCGCTTAGCCGGCGACGAGAGAAAAAAAAAGTATGCGTGTACATACATACGCGGCGTCAAAGAACATCGACGATTTTCATTTGCGTATAAAAGCAGCAGCGGCGGAACGGTTTTTCGTGAAAAAAATTTTGAAAGTCAAACACGCGGAAAAGCGAGAACTCGGTGCCTGCCTCTAACGAGGACCGATTTCCCTACGCATGACTGCGAGTGGCTGCTTCCCCCCCCCCCCCCCCGCGCTACTTGTATAATCTCTCAGCTTTTTTGCCCGCGGCGATTTCTGTGGTGAATGCTCACGGACAGCTATGTGAGAGTTACGGGATGCACGGGAACTTTTTTTTTTTCGGGTTCATAAACTTCGCCCCTTTCTGTTGGCTTTGTGAATTACAAAGGCTTGTTTTTGTGGAAATGTTTTCCGATTTTTTTGGTTTGAGGACGGACGGTTTAAAGCGTGGAGAATACTTTTTGACATGTCTAGATGATGTTTATTATTAATATTCCGGTTTATTTTAATGTTTAAGTTCATCATTTGTTCAGAAAAAATAATATTAAAAAAATGAGGCGCTTCTTAATTCGGGCCTTCAAGTACTAAAGATTTTTATTACGTCCGTAATTGTGTAGCATTGTAGATAATTGTGTAAGTAGACCTACTATTATCCAATTAAAACTGAGAAATGCTATTGCTGACATCGTTATTATAAAAGAATTTTTATCATGTGCTTTCACTGCATCGTTAATCAAGCATGTGTTGGTTCAACGTTTTTTTTAATGCTATCTGCGCTATATTCCGTTATACCGAGTGCTCCGAAAATGTTCAAATGAATATTCAAAACTATAGCATCAATCATACTCATAAATATTTATAGGAAAATGTTTACGCTTAGGTTTTCAAATTTTTCGTGTACAAAATTCGTCGGATCTACAACTTTTCTTTATTAAAATCTTTTTCTACATTTTCAAATCCTTACATTTATCTCACAGTAACGTTAGACGGTTTCTTTAACGATTTTAGTAATCGAAACTAAAAAAGTCAAGATTTTACAAATTTTCTCTCGTGTAACATAATTACATATCCCGACAAAACCACGTCTGTTGATAATTGCAGCATCGTTAAAAAGACTGCCACTTATCTACATATGGAAATGACGAATCACACCGTATTTAGGTATATAAATCTTTGCGCTGTATATTTCGAAAACACGAAATCCTCTTCACATAAACTCATCCTCATCCGAGATCTAACACTCGCCTCTCTTTCAAAACGCTCTCTCCTTCTCAACCCATCAATGTTCCTACCAGACACACACATCTCGCCATCAACCCACGCGCTCCATTCATTCATCACCCATCACATACACTACCACCTATCTCTAAAAAAAAAATCGAATCATGCCTCTCTCGCAGGTGCTCTCAACCGCGAACTTACACACACGCACAATCGCTCGCGCGTGACGACGCTGCTTGCGCGTTACGAAAGTAAGCGGATTTAGAAAGTGAGCGCTCCCCGTACGCTCGCTCGGTGAACGGCTGCTCGCGCGCACGGAGCTCTGTCCCTTCGATGGGGTTTCCTCCTCCTCCGTCGTCGACGTCATCGCGCGAGCGCGACAATGAGCATAGCGCGCGCGCGCGTGCAGTCGAGGCCGAATGAAAGGCGAAAAGAAACGCTCGCTCGCGCTCTAGAATTAACCTACATTTTTTCTCACTCGCTCGCGCTATCGTTAACGCGGTCGCTCTCGCGTTACGATCGAACGTGTATATATATACACAAGTGCTGGAGAGCGAGAGGAGAGGTAGGTAATAGGTATGGGTATATGGGATAGGCTGTGGAAGGTTCTCTTTTTGTGCACGCGCGAGAGAGGATGGAGTTTCGACATTTTTGAAAGATGGGCTACGCGAGAGTTGCACGAAGGATTGTTCGTGCGCGTTTTATTGCGAGAGGGTTTTTACGAGCGCATTTCGTAGAAGTCGTAAATTTAATTAGCCGATTCGATGCTGCTGCTGCGAGCGCATTATTATTCCGAAGCGAGGAGAGATGTTGGATAACTATATATGTATATATATGCTCCGTTACAAGGTTATTTCTTTTTTCTTTTTGCTCGGAACGTATAGGTGACGTGGAACTTGACACTTTCTTCGAAAGCGAAGCCGCCGTTCGGAGTATATATTATATGATGCGAGGAGAGCGCGCTGGCATAATTCGTCGACGTTTCGAAACGAAGCGGTTTGAATAAAATGTTTACAAACATGGCGTAACATTGACATTCGACTTTTTAAGCAACGGTTAAAAGTATGTTGAGCAAGATTTACACAATTTTAATAAGTTTGATAACATTGCAAAAAAGCTTACAGAGTTTCAACGGTTTCGAAAGAAATTACGAAACTTTTCGTATGTTATACGTACGGAGAAAGAGAAGACGGTGTAACAAAAATTTCGAATGATAAAAAACATGAATAATGCAGGCGTGAATAATAATGTTTCAACAATAAGAGGTGAGAATATTTTTAAAAGAAAACAAAAATTTTACAAGACAAATGTTATACAAATATATAATTTGAAAAAACAATGTTTTCGAAAGTAAAGAGGTGTGTTTTCAGTTGTGTTTCTGGGGAAAAGTCGTGTAGTTGAATTAGCAAGAAAACTCGCCGCAGTGTCACTCGTGAACCCAAAGCCATGTCTAAAGAGCTATGAAAATTCGTGAAAAATTCTCATAAACGGTCAGAGGGCACACGATTTTCACTGCTGAGTCTGCGCATTTACACGACATTTTCCCCCTCAACCTGTTCATTATTTTCTTCTCAAAAATCTTCCGTTGACGATGCAGCAATTCTCCTCCTCGGGATCTTCTCTTGACGAAACTCTCGCCGGGCCAATAGGAGAGAGAAAAAGACTGACTGTCCGCAAATGGGAAATCTTAGCCAAGCCAATTTCTCACCCCCACTGACCCAACGAATAAAAAACTCCTCTCTTCTTATCGTCGTAGTAAAATACGTGGAGACAAAGACCGGAGCGAGCGTTAGAGCGCGCGCGTACGGCACCAAACGCGATCACACACTGAGCCGTTGCGCGCGCCAGCGAGGCAGTGAGCAAGCGCACGATCGGGTCACGTGATGGTTGCGTCACAGTTGCCCCACACCAAGTTGCGCGCGCGCGCGCAGGCAGGCAGGCAGGCAAGTAGCGGCGGCAGCAGCAGCAGCGGTTGCGACGCCATCTTGGAAACCCAGTGAAACCAGAGAGAGACAGCACACTTCCGTTTCTCTGTTCTCTTTCTAGGCCTGCCTGCCGTCGCTGCTGCCTCGTTTTTTCCTTTGTCCCCTGCGGCTGCGATGCGTTTTCTTTTTTCTTTCTTCGAGGCCGTTATTCTCGAGAGCACTTTTGTGTAGCATTCTTCTGCTCGAAGTGAAGTTGCCTACGAGATGGTCCGCGTTCGATAAGGTGAAACGTTCGAATCGAGAAAAACCGTTATCCGAGCGAGCACATGTTCCGCCGATGTAACTTCCGTTATGTCCATGAGGTTTTTTTCACGATGTTACTTAACAACGATGCGACATATTTTAGAACGGTTATTATTTATGACGAACGAAGGCGTAAAACGGTAAAAATCAAACTGAAACAAGCCGAAAACTCGCTGACCCAGTTGCGCGCAGCGAGAAATATTCAACATGGCCGTGTGCGCGCGCGCGCTCCACACCACGTCGATAGTACGCGAGAAACGCGAGAGAACACGCGGATCGTTGCAATGCGGAAGTCGGTGCCGCGCGTTATCTTTCCGTGACGACGATGAAATACTACTACCTGAGCGCTGCTGCTAGCGGCGGCCTCGTGTCGTCCTCTTCCTTCTCTCTTCTTCCTTCGGCGACACACTTTTTTTGTTTCTTCTCTATTCCGAAAATTCGAAAAATTCAAAAAATAACATTCGAATATTCAAACAATTCGATCGTCGCGTTCCAACTCCGAAAATGAAAACTGAAAATACTTTGAACTGCTTCCAGTCGATCACCGAAGTTATAAGTCGCGAACGATAAAAGCCGCAGAGCCGGAGAGTGATAGAGCGAGGCTGTTGGTGCAAGAGAGACAGAGAGAAGGCAGAGAGTGAGAGAAACACAACCGAGCCCGACGGCGGTCCGCGACAAACGAGGCAGCGCTCCGGCGCGCTCTCGGTCTCGCTGCTCGCTCGCTCCCCTCCCCTTGTCCCCCTATCGCTCCACTCTGCCACCCCGCCGGCCCTGCTCCTCCCCCACTCCCGACGCGCGATTGGCCGAGCGGGCGCGCAGCCGCACGCGCACTCTCCACGTCGACAAACTGGCAGTAGGTTACTCTTGCGACGCAGAGGGGAGGGGCGAACTGTACGCGCGTGTGTAGCTAAACATATATAGTAGTGAGTATGCTGCTGCTGCTGCTGGGCGACGGCGACGACGACGCTTCCACCGCCGACGACACGACGCGGACGAGAGACGCGCGAGGACTGGCCGTGCCAAGCGCGAGAACGCGCTACTTATGCCGCGCGACGACGATCCGCTGACCGAGTAGCGGCGCGCGCGCGAGAGAGGAAAATGTGTGTCGTGGCTGCGCAGTAGGGACGACGTCGATTTTCCCGAGCGCCGCGCCTCTTTTTTCTCCCCCTCCCCACCCCCTCTCAAGACGAGCGTGTGCACTGGTGTATAGTGTTATACTAGTCGCATAGCAGTAATAGTAGGGAAAAAGAACGTTGGGAAATGTATAGGATTTTTCGAGGATGCGGAGTAGGAGAGAGAAAAGGGCGGGAAAACGAGGTTAGGAAGATGCGCCTCGGCCGCTCCCCTCCCCTGCTGTTTTATCGCCGTCGCTCAGCAGCAGCAGCGGCGACGGCGGCGGCGTGCTCCACCCCCACGCGAGCGCCCGAGGCCACGCGCGTGTGGGCCGCCCTATGCGAGCGCGCGCGCAACCTTTGACCCATTTTTCTATCGATTTTCTCGCTCGCGCGCCCAACTAGGACACGCTAGAGAGAAAGAGAGAGAAAGATAGAAGAAGGGGACAAAGGCGCCAATTTCCGGAGCCTGGGATAAGCGCGAGACAAAGACGGGCCTTGAGCGAGGAGAGCAGGAATTATTATTATTCCGGAGAGTGGCGGGGGGACGAGTCTCTAGGAGAGCGAGAGAGAGAGATGGGTCTAGGGACACAGGGGGAGGGGCTGTCTTTGAAAGGCGAGAGCGATGGGAACGTGCGGCGTTGGCTAAATAGATAAGGGCGATGCTTGGTGCGCCGGAAGGCTGATGTGCTGTGCGTGGAGAGCAAGTAGTTTTAGAGGGGAGAGAGAGAGAGAGAGAGACGGGCCGTCGATCGAAAGAACTGGAAGGTTTGGGGGGACTGATAGGGAGAGGAGGGTCTCTAGGAATCGAGGCTAACCGAGAAGTGTATGCGTGTGTGTGTGTGCGCGAGTGTGTGGAAAGATGCGTGTGGTGTAAGTAAGAGAAACTGCGGGTAATAGAAAATATTCTGACGAAAGAGAAATGAAAATGTGGATATAGGAGCGCGCCGGAGCGCGCGACGACGATGATGATTTCTAATGAGTCTAGAAGTTTCTACGGGAATATGTGAGGCTTTGGAAGCGTGTCCACTGCGCTGCTATTCGTGCCATGCCGTAGTTTCTAACGGTTATACTGAGAATAATTTGGAGTTAATTGGGTGTAATGGTTTTGGATTGTCATTGGAGACTGTTAGATGTAATTTTTACTAGTAAAATATTTTATTTTTTAGAGACTTAAGAAGCTTTGATACTTTGAGTTCTAGAGAGCACGTGGTCGAAACTTTTTCAGCTAAAAATTTGCTATAAACAGCTTTAAAGTTACTTTTGGTAGGTAAGAAAATTTAAGCAGAAAAATGTATTTTTAATTTTTAAAATTTTAATAAAACTACAGCTACGATTTAACGATTGAATATTCACTATAGTGTAAAATCAGTGCTCTGAAAGCCTCTAAATTTTCGAAAAATATCCAAGCTCTACTCTGCAAAATCAGTTTACAACTGTACCATTTTCGTCTTTATACATCATCTTTTACTAAACTTCGAAATTTTGCATTCCAACATTCCAACTCCAAACTACTCGCAAGCAACTACTACTATTACACTACATTTCTACAACTATAAAAGAAAAAAAAATAATCAACCAACTATAGGTGAAAAAATAATAAAAACCACTAAAGTATACTTATCGATCACCGAAGCTTTTCGAGACCTTCAGAGAACCACACTGCTCCGTTCCTCCTCGACACTGCGAAGTCTACGTATATATACATCCGAGCGAAATATATTCTCTCACGTGCCCCGGCCGCGTGTCTCGTACAGTACAAAAGCGTCGCGCACGTCGTATACTTATATATTCGCTGCGCGCGTGGCGAGGAAAAATCGCGACGAGAGGAAGAGACGCGCACGCAGTCAGACACGCTCGCTCGGTACTTTTCCACTATACACGCGCGCGCGCTCCGAAATCTCGAGGGACGTCACGGATTCGCTTTCGAGCACAGACACACACACACACACACAATCTAGCTTATCTCGCTGCGAGTGTAACGTATCGTCGGGTATATACAGGCTGGTATAGTACGTCTAAGATATTCTACGAAGCTACGTATAAGGTATAGCAGGCTACTGGTGTGCGGGGTAGTAGGTATACACGAATCATGCTCACCCACTGGTTATATATATAATTGCGCAACGCCGTGCGACAAGTTGTAAGAACCTCTCACCCGCCAGACAAAATCTATAGACTCTCTTTGCCCCGCGTTCGCACGTCCAACACATTTGAGAGATATCCAGAGAGGAACAAGTTGCGCCCACCGGAACCGGAAGCCGAACCCCAACTGAGCTCTCCTCCGCACTCGCGTCCGACGCTCGCCGAGTCCCGCGCTCGTATCGCCGTCGCCGCACGCCTTCCGGGCTGCTCGCTGCTGCTGCCTCTTCGCTATCGACTCGCGCGCAAAGTAGTAGGGATACAGCTGCGTGTGTGTGCGCGCGCGCGCGTTGCGTCCCATTTCTGGCGTTCGGGAAAGTTCGGCTCGCCTCGGCTGAGTGTGTAACTCCGACGCTGCTGCCGCTGCTTGCTGCTCGCAGGAAATAAGTATGTAGGTCGGCGCGGAGCCGCACGTGTCGTCCTTGACTCACATAGCCGAGCGCGCGCGCTTGCCGCATTGCCGAGGGGACGAGTGAGAGAGAAGAGTTACCGCTGATGTGCTATACGCGCTCTGTGATGTTACATGCGCGTGTAAGCGTCTTCCCTTTTGCATGAGCGTCTTTTGGTTCGGAGTTTTTCTCTTTACCGTGGTGGTCCTTTTTTCGTGTAGGGAGAGAAAGGCAAGGGGTGGGGTGAAGGAGGGGGCGGAGGTATACAGAGAAGGAAGAAAATTTCGGGATGGGTGTGACCCCTCCCCCACCTCCTGATGCGCTGGAAGCTTTATATAGGGATAGTAGTGTGTAACCTAAATTGGACGGGAAGTCGAGCTTTCGTGGTGGCTGTATGTGGTGATAGTTCGTCGTTATGATACGAGCGTGATGAAAAAATATCGGGGTGATTATAGGCGCAGTGTACAGTCATCTGGTCTGGGAAATTGGAGATTAGGAATGTATGTAGTGATACGGCGGATGGAATGGTCGAGCGTAAAGAGGATTTATGAAAATTATGATCGCTTTGTATGAAGTTAATTACGTTTAAGAGGAGCTTTCTGTGCGTTGAAATAATACTAGATATTGGCTTTTAATTTTGAATATTGAATTGCGGAATTGGGCTTTGTTTGTGGTTTGTGGAGTTAATGAAACGAATTGACTTTCGTCGTCGTAAGATAAATTAATGGCCACAAATAATGCAGTAAGAAGTTGTTCATTGCATCACGGAGATCTGTAGTTTCTTTGTAGGTGAAATCTCGTAAGGGAACTGAAGTTTCTAATAATTTTAATGAATACGTATACTTTTATAGAAAGCATCACAAGATTAGAAAATTAGCGAAGAAAGTTTAATTTAGTAATATACTTTATTGTGTAATTTCCAATTTTCAATTTTGATTTTTTGTATTATGACCTTGTAAAATTGATTTTCTTGGTGCGGCAAAAAGTTTTACTTGAGTGATTCTAACACATGTTTATAGAAAAAATAAAAATCACCAACTGTGGGCAACATTTGGAAAATGAAATTGTTGAAGTAAATTTTAGGATATTGAAATCTGTTTAACTGGAAATCATACTAGATTAAACTTAAATAAAACGTCAAATTATACATACGATAACCATAGCTTCAATACTAAAATACCGTCAATTTGAAATAACACGCCGCGATAAAACCATATTCTTAATAAAGAAGTATTGACAAAAATATTCAATAACATCACTTTCCACGTGTCTGAAATGACTTTTATACCACTCTAACCTCAAAATCACAACTTTGATATGATTTTTCGGCGCTCGTGGTATAAAATACCGTTCGAAACTAGTGCGTAAGTCGATTATTTAGGTGGTGTGGCTTTTTCGCACTCGCTTCGCTCGTGCAAAAAGTCACACCAGCTAAATAATCGACTTCCCCAACCGTGTCGAAATGTACTATATCGGCACGAATTCACACTATCTCTCAACATATGTATATATATATAATAAAATCAAACAAAACATCTTATCACCGCATAACAATTTCAAAATCCTCAACTCCCGTCCCTTCACCAACCAGCACATAATACGCGGGAAAAATAAAAAAAAGAGTTACGTAACCATCACGCACACACATACACGCGTGCCAGCCATTCAGCGTCGCGTTGCCAAGGTCCTTTCGCGCGATACGTGTGCGTCGTGTGGATGCCGCGAGGCCTCGGATGCTAATGAAGGGTCTGTTTTTGCCGTCCCGCGCGCACGCCTATGTATATATATATATATTTTTTTTTCCTGCGCGATTATATACTTTTCGTCTGAATAAGAATAAAGGCGTAAATAGGATCTACGCTGCCGGAGGCGCTGAATTTTTAGGAGCACACGTTGGTGTTGAGAAATCGTGCTGCTGCACGGCCGAGACGAACAAAATTATTAATGGACTTTTTGCGCGCGAGAGTGTAAGTGGGTATCTTTATTGCGCGCGCAATTTATTTCGGCTCTGTATATGATTGCCTCGGTTAATTTTCGGCGAGAGAGAGATTATGTTGAGTGGGCGTACGTAACAGAGTTTGAATATTTTTGATTTCGCGCGCTTTACGAGTCGTTTTTATTGTTCTATTAGGTTCTTTATTAAACTATAATTATCGACGGTCACATGCTTCCCGCGAGATTTATGGCAGAGTTGTTTTTTATACGTCTGATAAAGCGAGGTACAGCTGTTTTTCGAATTTTAGATAAAAAATAATATTCGGATTGATAACTCCGGATCTTAAAAAGAAAAATATGAACAAACACACGCGTATTACACCGCAGTGCACAACAACGCGTTAAAAAAAACAAACTCGAAGCTTTTCAAAACACTCGCTTAAACAATTCCACCTCCGGCGCGCGTTGTTTTTACCAACAAAATCCGAAATGACCAGCGCGCGTTCTTTTGCCTCTCCCCAGTCGCGTCGAACACGAATATCCCCGCGTATATTTTCGCGTGTACACTATTCTCTACTACTACTACTTACTACTCACTTTTATGCAACCTCGCAGCAGCCTTCCACCTCCTCCTCCGGCTCGGACGAGGAAAAGATTTCGAATTTTACAGCTCTCTCTCTCGCACAGATCACGAAATTTTCGTCGACAAGAAATCGGCGTCCTCGCCGTTTCCCTCTCCCGTACGTTCTGGCTCGGCCCCCCCGAAGGCTACTACTACTACTATACTAGTATCACCGCCGCCGACGCCGCCCGCAGAATGTATAGTACGATTCGCGCGTGCGCGCTAGGCGACGCTGACGTAACTCGCGAGCGCGGCGGAAGTGGAAATATCACGGGACCAAGACGCGCATGCACGTGGACGAATTTCTGTATGATGTAGATGTGTAGTTCTCTCGTGTGGTAAGTAAGTAGTTGTACGGGAAAATCACGTTTTCACTTTCTTGTGAGGCTCACGTGGTATGGAAGGTTTTTTGTTCTCTCGCGTGGCAGGTGTTTGTAATAGGGGAATGAAAATGCAATTGATGACAAAATATGAACTTTACATAAATTTTTACCAGGAAGTTTTAAGAAAAAGAGTTGTTTTCATATCTGCGAAAATTGTCCAATTAAGATGATGTGAAATGCCGACATAATTTTTGAACGCGTACACCTTATGCAAATACTAATAGAATTATACGCAAAAAAATTTTAGAGTTTTTTCCAAAAAAAAAAAAGTACTTAGAAATTATTTAATTTAAATAAAAACCGCAATGCCGGCAAGTAGGAATCTGCATTTGTATAATTTTGATCTAGTTTTTAAACGAGCATATCTGATGGAAATGCTAATAAAATCACTTTAAAAAATTTCTGAGCTTAGTATTTACATATACGGAGCGCCTGACAAAATTGTTTTTCCAAATAAACTTTCGAATATTAATTTATTAAATAATGAAATTGGGTTGATTTTGGACTTCACATCGCCTTAAACGCGCACAATTTCCTTGAATCACAACCAGTTTTCCTCTATACAATTACAGCCATTGCATTACTATATTCAACACAAAATCCCTCATCTCCACAACGAAACAAATCGTACAAACCTCACTATACACATACGTTTTCCACGCTCTTCTTTTTCTGTTTGCCAAGCAAAAGACGGCTATACGTGACTCAAACAACCGCGCACGTCCTCTCCTCACCAAAGAAAAAAGAAAACGCGGAAACTACGCTCGGGCGCAAACCCGCGTCACCGGCATCATCTATACTATCGGCATCAGCTCCGCGCTGGAAAATTAATTTCCGCCGCGTTTATCGAACCCCGGCGTCCATGATAATTTCCATCGCGGATCCTCGCGCGGAAATGAGATTGCGATTACCAAGCGCGCGCTCCCGCCGAGCGCGAAATTCCGGTTATTAGGAGAAAGAGAGAGATGTATGCGTGTATATAGAGGTGTAAGGTAGGGTTTCGGTGCGACTCGCCTTGGCCGTAATTTTTAGTGCACTAGCGGTGCGGCGCGCTTTTTCGCGCGTCAAGTGTCGCGAGTAAGCGCTGGAATTGGGTTGACTTTTAATTGAGTTAATGGAAGTGCCACACACGGGTAGCCTAGTTTTAGCACCGCCGCCGTCGCTGGTTCTGTGAATTTTTCAATTGTTCAGAAATTAGGAGAAAATGGGGAATGTAATCGGTTTGCGGAAGGTTTTTTCTTGCGTGTTTGGTCGCTAAGAAATGGGAGTTGAACATTTAAGTTGGTGGAGTGGGGTGAAGTGACGTGAGGTTCTTTGTTAATTTATAGTGTTTTGAATTGATATGTAATTATTATGTATCCGGAATTTGGATTACTAGTATTAAATCACACGGGGCGTGTACATTATCGTGTAACAGATTTGATTTAATGCAGGCAGGATATCCTAATGCAACCCAATAATTCACGAATAACAATTAGCATATGGAGATTTAGTTATGTTATGTAATAGTTTCTCACTTGGTCTTAATAAATTCAATTTCTCCTGACCGCGACCGAGCGATTAGGGTACTAATCTATACCAAAATCGATATCGTTGTAAATTACATTATAATAAATTTAATTGTACATTTTGGTTCGTCGAGCAATCGACTTTGCAACTCAATGTATTTTCCTGATCATAAAAGTATGAAGTATCGACACGTGAGTCTTTACTAAATGCACGTGACTTGCTTCGCCTCGTTTATAGTAGAACTTTAGTTGCTCTATTAATCAAACCATTTAACTTTTCAACATGTAAAATAATATGAAAATAAAAAAAAGAACTACGATAGCTCTGAGAACGTATTCTACTCGTATCGTATTACACGCAACGCTTTGCCGTTCTAGTTACCGCGACCAAAAGTAGTTTACTAAAACAATTTTTCAGAATTACTCGTCAGAGAAATTTATGACTCTGCTCGTATCAACGACCTCAAAAAAGAAATTCAATGCCATTCTCCGAACTAAAAAGTGTTTATTAAAATACCACGTATATGCACTATTTTATATACACAAAATGCGGAGATCAGCTTAAACCCTTCCGACGTATACGACGACGACGACATCAAAGATCGCGCTGGGAGTTTTTCCAACCACTCTTCTCTCATTCTCTCTTCGCCGTCGACAATTTATTCTCGCCGGGTTTTTCCCCACACCCACCCTTTGTATCCGCGCGCGACAAAGAACCGTCGTTCTTTATTTCGCAGCTAACTCTCTCGTCTCTGTGTCCCTTTCCGACAGTCGGATTCGCGCGGCTCTCTCTCTCTTTTTATTGCGATTAAACGACCCCGCGGTACGGGGAAAACCGCTGTAACGTTAATTTTCAAAGACGAACGGACGGAGGGACTTCTAGCGTAATGAAGTTTTCTCGGAATGTGTATACGCGCGCGGATTGGAGTGCGGAAAAACGAGCGTGATTAATTAGAGCGTTTGTACAAGGGGTTTTAACGAGACGGATAATTGTGGGGTTGGGATTCATATTGGGCTTAATTATATGGTTATGTATATACTGGTTGAAGTTATCGCGTAATTTGACCAATTTTTGAATTCAAAAAGAGATCCATACTTTGCTTCCTCCGTATACAAAATCGTTCACCGCGTTTCACTTATATACTCACAGCTCTTCCCACCGAATTAACTCTCCGGCAGTTCATTATTCAGCGGGGTTTTTCTGTCCTACAGCCGCGCGAAGGAGGGGGGCGACACGTCAGGTTCGCTCGCGGGAATCCATAAACCTCGCCACGTATTATACACGCGGGCGCGCGCATTACGAAACTATATATACGGGCGCGATACACGCGCTCAATAATTCATCGCTCCGAACTTAGTTCGACCGACAGCAGCAGCGAAGTTCAGAGCGCGCGGCGCGAACGTTTCGTTATAAATAAAGGGTGGACGACGTGTGTATGTATAAGCGTACGCGTGACGAGACGAGAAACAGAAAGGGATAGAATCACGGTCAGTCGTGCGCGCGCGCCACGCTGACGCATCGCCGGGGAATCGATTGGCGGCTGTGCGTTCGGATGGTTTGACTTTTCAGAAGAGATTGTAGATTTTGAACGTGCGCAGTGATCGATAATCCGCGCTGGTGCGGGTATATTTTTGAATATTAATTACTTTACATGATATTTCGCAGCGGTGAAGTATCATTTCTATATTGGTATATATAGTAAAATTACGGTTAATTGTACGGAGCTTTTATCTTGTTTACAGTGGCCGCACTATAAACGTTATCAACCGAATTGAAATTGCGAAATTAGCTTTACGACGTCCAAATTCAAAGCGCGCGGTTATTTTAAAAGGCTATTAAACGTCGACCTTTCCGACAAAACTTTTATACACACACACACACACACACACACACACACACACACACACACACACACACACACACACACACAACTTTTTCGTTTCCCGCGTATTATTATCGATAATTTGAATAACCGACTAGCATAAAAAAAAACCCTCGATCTACCTATCCAACATAAAATTTGCTTAACGCAAAAAAGCAGAAAAAAAAGAACCTCCGGAGCGCCTCATCATGCATCAATCAAAGCTACGGCAAAAACCTCTGGCACCCAGCCTCGACCACACCGCAAAACTGTTATCCACGCAGACAGACAGACAGCCAGAAAAACTACGCGACGGCGATCATCCGATGGAAAGCATATAGCCGACGTAAAGTCAGGAGACGTCGCGTCGTCTCTGCGATGCAAATTAATGCGGCTGCGCGCGCTCGCTCGCTCGGCTATTAGCGGGCCGTGTGATTGCCTTAATAATAACCGCCGCAGCGCGCCCGGCCAGATAAGTCGTCGTCGGCGGCGGCGGCAGCCCTCGTTATCTGCGGCCTCGTACGCGACTTACGCAACCGTATGTACACTCTGCGAGCGCGGCAGCGTAACGCGCGCGCGTGTAGCTGCTCTTCTATATAACGGCCGTGCGGGCATATCGTTGTAAATGATATTTCGGAGCTTTGATAAGAATGGTATAACATATATATACTCTCTTTTTTCGTATACGTACATATCTTTGAATACTATATTCTTTTTTTCTTTAGGTTGTAATGAAATGTTGTGAAAGAAAGAGTTCAAAAATTCATGAGGGGATATATGTATGTGTAGTCGGTCGAGTGAGTTACATTTGCGCAGTGTATGTAGTGTACAGGTGGAAAAGTGCTGTGTGCTATGCCTATGAGTCGCAGTTTATTTTTAAATGCGGAGAAAAATGAAAATAACGAATGCAGCCTTGAAACCGCGCGCGCGCGCGCGCGCGCCGTGTGCTAAATTTTCATGAGCGGCAATAGTATCTTGTATACCTGTAAAAAACGGAGCTATATAAAAGTGAAGTTCAAAAAACCGATTTAGATAAAAGTAATTCACGTGCCCTGAGAGAACTACGCGCGGCTATATCATGGTGTATGCACATGCTCAACCTTTCTTTAACCTTACAACTGACAAGCTTTTTCACGCATATATTAATAAATAAATAATTGAATATTCTTGAATAATCCGAGCGTTGCGGAATGTCATTCTAAATAAAGATAGAACTGTAAAAAAAAACTTATACTATCCGTTAGATTATCGAGGCGAGCCGGGCAGTGTAATTTTCCTTCTGACATCTAATGGCCATTACGAAACTCTCGGGAAAAAGAGAGAAAAAAAACTGCGTCGCGCGGTATTTTCCATTCTCCCGCGCTCCGAGAGAGACGAAGCGATAGCGAAACAATTTTACAAGCGCGCGCTTATAGCTACGCTCGAAATTTTTCTCGTTCCATTTCCGAACAGCGCCGGCATTGTCGTACGTAAGGATTTTAATAACGTCTGCTTTTAATTAATCGCGCGATTATTTTTTTTCTCTCCCTCCCCCCTCTTTTATATAATGAGCGGGAGATGCTATGAAATGGCTGACGCGAGCGATGAAGATTACATTGTCCTTGACGCGAGGAAATGAAAGAATTTACATCGCGCGCGCGCGCGTGCGCGTCCACCGGAAAAATTAATCAAAATAGTTGTCTGTATTAAATATAAATTGATATGTACATTCCCAGCTTTTCTCTGTGATTTCACGTTACGATCCGGCGCGAACTGGATTCGCGTGTAAATTAAAAGCCGCTTTATTCTCGATATGGAATATATTCAATGCTCGATCGAGGTTTTAAAAAATGCTATTATCGCTTTTATTCTATCTCTTATAAGCTCTCCTTGTAAGAGTATATTGAAAAAAATAATGCACACCGGCTGATAAAAGTGAGCGTTGAGATGGTATTAATAAAAGCACGTTCATTAGTAATAGAAATTGATTTACTGTGCATAAGCAACTTAACTTATAATTTACTTAAAATTCTCTACATATTTTCATCGAATGGCATCCAATAAATAAAATTTCCCGATTCAACCAAACGATCGAATTTTCCGCGAGCCACGCACTCAACTCCGCGAAGATTTCTTAGCACGAGAAAAGACAAAGAAAACGAGTCGTAGTTTCCACGCGCACGCTATATACTCCACGGCGGCGGTAAAAAAAGCCGCGAGCCAATATCGATTCCCCTCGCGGCGTGGCCTTACGTAATTCTCTCTCTCTCTCTCTCTCTTTGCGAGACTTGGCCGCGGCAAGCGAGAGTTTTTACATCGAGTTAAAAATCCGCGCTTACCTTCTGCAATATTTAACGACGGCGTGAGGACAGTGATTGACTTCTCTGGGCGTGCGCCGAGAGCGGCGTGTGTCATCTTCGACAAGGCGATTTTTGATGGCTCTGAAGGGTGTGAGGGTACCGAAAGTGGACACTAGTTTAAGTTAGTTGTTTATAGTTGGACAGAGGTATGAGTAGAAGTCGTGGTTGAAATTATTATTGAAAAAACAGTAAAATAATTTTCAAATGATCTTTAGCGGAGTGATGGTTGTAAAATCATTCGTTATTTTATAGAAAATTGTAATTATTATCGTGCATATAAAATATAATTCAATAAAAAAAAATAATAAAAAATCGTTAAAATAAAAAAAAAAATAAAATATTCTATCGTAATTGACATATGCTCGGAATTATTATCACAATTCCAGCATAATCCAAACAATTGTGTTTTTAAAATTAAACTGAAAATTTTCAATTATAAATCAAGTGTCCCTCATCGGTATCCTCACCTCGCATCCCGTCATCCTCGCCCGCGCTACCAACTGCACCGGTGCCTCCTCCACACCACCGCGACCCATCAGTAAAAAAAAAAAATGTGTCAGCTTCGAAAAATATCTCTCGCCATCATCTCGCCTCTCTTATCCCTCCGCGTCTCGACGCAGGACTATACGACGCTGGTCCTCGGCGCTGCTGCTGCTGCTCTCCTGGCGAACGGTGGCGCGGCAGAGAGCCGGAGAACCGTTCCACTAAGTAACCGACTCATAACTGGCCGCCGCGCGGAAACCTTGCGCGCGCGCGCGTGTAGAGCGAGAGAGCAAGAGAGAGAGACAGAACGGGACGCGATATTCGCGCGCGCAGAGCGAGAGCAACGGTTCTGCGCACAGCACACACGTATATAGGTACCGGCTGTGCAGGCTTCCTCCTCGCGCATGGGCTCTATACCCTTCTCTCCCTCTTTTGAGTGAAAGAGAGACAGAGAGGGAGAGAGTTGTGACCGAAATACATGTGTATAGAGGTGTGAAAGTGTATACGTGTGGGTAAGAGATTGGCGCGTGTGCGCTGGGGGTAGCGGCTGCGAGCGGCGGTGTGCATGCGTGTATATATGGGCGAGAGAGAAAAGAGGATTTTTTTCGAGTTTTCAGGTTGCTGTAAATGAATTGGATGATGGTTTTTTGATAATAAAACGTTGAAATGGAGTTTTTGATTTGAAAAGGATGGTTTGACAGCAATTTGGTGCTTTGGAGTTTTATTTTCGTGATGCTCTGTATTTCGGTTTTATTGGAAAATATTGTTTGTACACCCTGCTGGAAATCGTTCATTTTTCGCCAATTTGTGAAACGATTTTTCTCCCATTTTTTAGCCATTTAATGGCGAGTTGACCGAAATCGCTAGAAAATGGCTAGAAAATGGGAGAAAAATGGACGATTTCTACCAGGGACATTGTAATTATCGATTGTGAAACATAAATGGACTCATACTGTACAAAATATTATATGTTGTTCTAGTAAAATAAAATTATTTTTAAATATACATCAGTGTCAAAACTTATTATATACATTCTTATTTATGACCCAAAGTATTATCATTTTTAGACCACACAATAGAAATAAACAATTCCGCACAAATATTATCGTTAACGATATTTTACTCGATTCATTTTTTTTTATCACATTTTTACCCTTGAGCTTGCTTAACGAAAAAAATATATGTGTAAACTTCTAGTTCAAATCGATAGCTTCGATGGGAAGATACACTGACGCGAGAAATAACGTATTTATACATTCGCCCATCTATAGATAAAATCACGCAGCCAGCAACAGCCGCTCTATAAAAATAGCGAAACGTACATGCACACGTAGAGAAGAACTATTTATATATAATGGCGCGCAAGTAAAAAGCAGCTTGGCGCTATACTGGACAGCCGCCCGACCTATATATTATAGAAAACACTTCATTTGAATCCAAAATTGTCATACCTCACGCTCTCCAGCCTGTTTATTTTCCACGCTAAATAATTTTCCGCAATCCTTCGGCGCCCAATCTCTCCATTATCCACAATTTTAATTAGACGTAATCTCGGTGCCGGCGAACAGCCGCCGGATAACAACAACAACAATAACCAAGTGCTCGCTCTCTGGCTGACATTAAAACTCCCGGTCCATTAAACGCATGAGAACCGCACGCACGCACGCACGCTACAGGCGCATGTACAACTATATGGCGTACGTGCAGCGCGGACGCGACGGTACCGATTCGGATAATACGACGACCATGCGTGTGTAATACTCGGCCGCAAGAGCGTGTCGTATATAATATCAAGCCGATGCGATCGAGCGAAAATTCCCGTAGTCGTGGGTTTCCGGTTATGTTAGAATATTGAGAGACGACGCGAAAATTGTTCTAGGACGAGAGAGTGTGTCAAGGACTGTTTGGGATCTTTGCTTTGTCATTCGCGTGAGTTGCAGCTGCGTGCGCATATCCTTTTCGAGTTTTCCGTTTGGAAAATTTATAACGTATAAATCATGCGCTCTACGCGCGCGAGTATTGTTTCGTCGCGGAGAGATTTATGAATTCAGGGCAGATCGACGTCGATATTGTAACTGAATTATATTCCCGTTTTGAAATGTTCAGGGTGTAAAATGTTTCTTTATATATGTGGACAACTTTCACGGCCCCGTATTAATTTCATATACAGGGATATAATGCTGTGTATGTACAGATGAATGCACGCGGGATTGTAAAGTGGCTTCGTAAAGGATATTTCATTTTTATGGAGATTTTCGCCGAGGTCTATTGCCAAAGTCTCTACGTCGCGTGCTCGACAAAGAAAGGTTTGTGCATCGCGTGACGTCTCGTCTCCCTCTCTCTGTTTCTCTTTCATTTTTTTTTTCGACATTTATTTGAGTAGGCCGGAGTCAAATATTTACTTGTCGTAGCGGAGGTCGGAGTTTTGTTAGAAACTGCATTGAGGCGAGCGAGAATCGGCTTAGATAACGGCCGAAGGTGACAACCAGGTTATTATCTAACGCGTTCGAGAAACCGCGTGTTCTCGTAAAGTTATGACATATGTCACTTCGGAAAGGAGACTTTGCAATCGTTCCACAAATATTGAGAATGAGATACTTAAGCTACTGCAAAAAACTTCAAAAGGTGTTCTAAAAATTCTTAGCGCATTGTAAGATATTATGAAAAAAAAATATATATCATTAAACCTTCCTAATCATCAAACTATAATTTATGTACCTAAGAACTAATTTAAATTGGTTTATCACCATAACTGATAAAGTTATTTTTAAAAAATTTTCCACCATAACCACTTGTCTACCACGATCCACATCCACTACACGCGTCCTCCACTCCACCACACTGAGAGAAATGTTTAGGAAAATTTACTATAAATGTAAGAAAAATTACTATGTTTGATAGGAACTTTGGGCAAGACTCGATTTATCATAAAATTTACTACAATTTATAGTAAAAATTGCTATGTACATAGTAAAAATTACTCAAAACATAGGAATTTTTATTATAAATTATAGTAAATTTTATGATAATTTAAGTCTGTCCCACGGTTACTATAAATATAGTAATTTTTCCTACACCATTTTTCTCTGTGCACGAGCCTCGTCCCCAGCCGCTCGACGAGACAATACGTCGTCTCGTGCCCCCATAATAGGCTCTCTCAATTTGGTCGCGGAGAAAACGATTCGCCTAAAATTAGAAAGCCCAGCACGGCGCACGTTTATGCAGCAGCTCCTCTCTCCCTTCCGAGAGATAATTTCGCGACCTGTCGAACGTGCGGAGGGCAGACGCGTGAAACCTCGCAATTATATACCCGTGCAGCGCGCGCTGCTTTCTTTCTCTCTCTCGCTCGCTCGTTTGTCCCTCGCTTGCTCGCGAGCAATGAATTTACAAATCGCCGCCTGCCTGGTTGCGCCATTGTGTCAAGTTCAGGGTCGGAAACCAGTCTGACTCACGCACGTATATATATGTGTGCCCGTGCACACGCGCGTGTGTGTATATACTTATATACCCGCTCTTTTTCTTCCTTTCTTTCTCCTTTTTCTTTTTTCGTCGTCGTCGTCGTCGTCGTCGTCGTCGTCGTTACGGGAGGGACGGGTTTGTCTCGCGCCTCTCGCACTGCTCTTTTCGCCTTGCCGACGTGGTTTCTTACAGTATTTTTGCTGGGGATTTTCGGCGCGAATCTTTTTTCGCAGTACAAAGGTGGAGTAGGTGTCTGCGCGAAATGAGACGAGATGGAAATTCCTGCGTGAAAGTTTTTGCTGGATCTGATGCGTAGAGATTTTTTTGAGAAATATATAGAGTGGGCTTGAGCGGAATTTTCGGGTGAGATAGAGAGAGAGGCGGAGAAAGATTTGTTGGACTGGGTGATAACTGGTTTTGTATTTTAAGAAAGTGGTCGCCATTTTAGTGCGGCATTGTCAAATGGGATGGGCTAAATGGGCACAATGAAATTGCATATTTTTGTGATCCACATATCCAGTGGAAGTTTATATTCTCACGAATGTGTTTATGGCGCTGCACGTTTATTGAATTCAACGTATTCGCAGGCCTTTTTTGAAGAAATGTAATATCGCTAAAAATACAAAATAAAACGAGCTTATTTTAAAGGAAAACAACTGTTTCTACCTTGGTAAACTTTTTGCAGACAAGATATTAAACATTTAGATAAGAGTTTAAATACCATATTTGTTTGCTTATTATAAGAAATAAATTCCATAAAATATAGATCACTATTCTCCTAATTCAAACGATTATTATTCCCAGCCATGGCTTCGTCCATTCAATGACACCGTGCACTGAATGTAATTCTTGTATACCTTTCTTACGTGAGCTAATTATTGCTCCTATGATTGCATTAATATCAACGACAGTGGCAATTAAGTGCACTCGTTAAAAATTGCCGCGCAGTCAACCAAACGCTTCATTCATATGGACAGGCGACCTAAATTTTTTTTCCTGCGCTGCGCGAAGAGAGATAAAAAAAAATTGAGAATAACCTGCATTACGAGATAAAACTTTTAATTATTCTTCTTCTCATTTACATGCTGTAAGTTTTACAATGAATTATTCATGCTGCTAATTACTTCATTGCATATACACATAACAATTATTAGCATGAGTTTTTCCGAAGGGTGTGAACTTTTTTTACCAAAGCCCCTATTATAGAGTTCTTATTGTACACAAACTCCAACACCATGTCGCTTTATTTAACGAAGACAATAAAAAAACTTGTCCTATTTCATCGATATCAAAGGAATGTTTCGCTCACTCTCCTTATTTCAACTATATAATGAATCACCACATTCATCTCTTTCCCACTCAACGCTCAACTAACAACCGCCACTACAAAAGATCCTTTCCCGACTCAATCAACGCCATCGTTACACCTTCAAAATGAAAAATCGCTTTCCCGTTACCAAACCAGACACTCATTCCTTTGTCTTTCACCCCCTCCACTTTTCTCCTATACACCACCATCGATTTTCCATCTCCAGAGGTCTGCACACGCGCCGTCCGCAAAAACCACGCACCCGAAATCTCTCCTCGAAGACGCGCAGGCATTCTACTTTGTTCCTTTGTTGCCTCGGCCCGGGCTGCCTGTACGTAGGTATAGGTATATATATAGTTATCGATCCCCAAAAAGATAGGAGAGAGGCGCAGAATTTAGGGCGGCCGGTGGTGGGGGGCCACGTGCTGTATACCTACCCCCCCGAAAATTCGGGGCTCGGCCTCGAGGAGGGTTGCCACCGCCGCTGCTGCAGGGAAGCGTGTGCAGAGGGGCTGATGTATACGTGTGTGTGTGTGTGTGTGTGTGTGAGTTGGGGTAGTATCGAGCGTGTGCGTGTACGGCCCGATTAACGGGAGCCGAGTGTGTGTATATATGTACGTACGTACACGTCGCTCGATTTCTTTTTCTCGCGGGATTTTTCGTTAGTTGGATCGAATAAAATGTGTTTTAGGCTGTGCAGTAGTAATTCTGTTTGAAATGGTTATTAAAGTGTATGGGAAATTGTTTCAATTGTAGAAGATAAATTTGTGAAATGATGTGGGAATATATGAAAAGAAGCCCTAGTAGAAATTCATCTGTATGAAATGGAGAACAAGTTAGAAAATAGCTAGTAAAACTGACTAATTAATGGCTATGATGAAACGATTTTTCGACCATTATTTGCCTATTTCTTAGATTGACGTAACGACAAAATATTCGTATTTGATTTACTTACTAATTTCATCTTTGATGAAAGAGCATTAAAGTGCATTGGATGGCTTACCAAAATATAAATAAATAACATTAACTAATAAATCACTTGTTATATTCATTCTATGAATAATTCAGCAAAACTTTTATTTCTCCATCTGATTTTGTCTCTCTCACTCCTTGTCATAACAGCAAGCCTTCTACTAGTCATTTCCAGACTAAAGAAACTAATGAGTTTTAATACCTTTAAAATACTCAAGAACAAGCTTGTGCTTGTCTTCGAAAAACTCAATCTATTTTTCAATCTTTTAAATGGCCAAATAATAGAAGAAAAAGCGTTTCATCGGGAGCTAGAAACTGGACAAGAGAAATTCCCATTTTATAGCAAGTTTCTAATATAAATGGTCAGTTATTATATAGTTATAAAATTTTTTGGATTTTCACCAGGGAGAAGAATTCGACTATTTTATTGTAATTGCTTTCATTTCAGTTTCTAAGTATTTATGATTAACAGTATTTATATAAAGTAATTTTTCGTAATTTCAACATTCTCGTAATGTTCTTCCCACAGCAGGCGAGATTATTGAATACTTCATCACCCTTGATAGATTATTTCACTCGAATACAATCGCATGGACGATCGTATGAGTTCTATTATTTATAGATACATTCATCACGCGCGGCACAGTATTTGGATTTACTCGCGCACCTGTCAAAATATATGCATTTTTTAGGTATATCTGATGTAGGATTGATAAAAGATAAAAAAAGAAAAATGATTGAGTATAGAAATATTTTTTCTTCGCCGCGTATACGCCGATGAAATCCAAGGGAGTTTCGGTGTATGCGCGCACTTCGCTCTGTATGAAATATGCGGTCGTTGAAAAAAAAAGGAGATACGTCTATCGGGATTGAAGCTGGATGTAATAACCGTCTCTCACAGATTCAAATCTTGATGCCGCTGATATGATTTTTCGAGTTACAGATGGATACGCATGTATGTAGATGAGATGGGAATAGTACCTTAAAAAAAAGAAGCCCTTCTGTATGACTCAGATATTTCATCAACAAAAGTGTTTCAAAGGAACTCCAAGCTCAATTATCTTTGTGCGATATAAAGAATTCATTTAATGAGTAATTACTTATATGAGAAATATCTTATTTCTATGTGCTATTTGCAATTTCCGTTTCTCGTTAATAAAATATTGTTTATATGTAGGTACACTTACGTCAGCTGCGTTATACATTCAACTTATAGCTGGCATATCTTATTGGAAAATATTTAAAATCTAGTAAGTTATTTACAACGGTTATATACAGTGAAAATAAGACTTGATAGTGTTATTGATGTTATTATTTCTTTCTGATCTGTATATTTTTAGAAAGAATTTCACTCAATAAATCTTCTCTATACAATAACTATCTCGCTTTCACTTTATGAATTTCTGATTTCGATTCTATTCATTTTCCATTTAACCCTGGTGGAAATCCAAAACATTTTATAACTAATAACTGACTATTTATTTTAGCAACTTGCTATAAAATGGGAATTTATCTTGTTCAGTTTCTAGCTTCCGGTGAAACGCGTTTTTCCCTATTATATGGCCATTTAGTAGATTAATAAATAGAATGAGTTTTTCGAAGACAAGTACAAGCTTGTTCTTGAGTATTTTAAAGGTATATTAAAACTGATCAGTTTTTTTAGTCTGGAAATGGCTAGTAGAAGGCTTGCTATTATGACAAAGAATGAGAGAGACAAAATCAGATGGAGAAATAAAAGTTTTGCTAAATTATTCATAGAATGAGTACAAGTGATTTATTAGTTAATGTTATTTATTTATATTTTGGTAACCCATCCAATGCACTTTAATGCTCTTCCATACATGATAGAATTAGTAAGAAAATCAAATACGAATATTTCGTTGTGACGTCAATCTAAGAAATAGGCAAATAATGGTCGAAAAATCGTTTCATGATAGCCATTAATTAGCCAGTTTTACTAGCTATTTTCTAACTTCTTGGCTATTTCATGTAGATGAATTTCTACCAGGGAATAGCTCAGTAAATATTTATTAGAAATCTTTAAAATTAGATTCAAAATCTGTTTGAAGTAACCAAGATTATCTTTCTTCGCGTAACGGTAGTAACGATACATATATAATATAGTTCGTACTCTGTGACGTATCCAGTTCGATGCGGTGTCCAGTTAAAACTCATTGAGCGGAACGTTTTAACTTGACACTGTGTGCTGTCATGTTCTTTCGCGTGTTGGCTAATCGTCATCTCGCCACTTCTCTTTTGATGTAAGTATAGCTTTTGCCGAAAGAACGATTGTTTTGAGATCGACAGGTATTGTCTTACTTTCATATATAAATAGTAATGTATGGCATAAACATAAATTCTTACAAAGAAAAACAAATATTCCTATAATAGAAATAAATATTGTACAAAAAAACAACGTTTCAACAAAACGCCAAAGGCTGCCCAACGACAATCCAGATCAACAAAACCGCTAAATTCAAATTATTTCGAGGCGCGTTCCACTTGGATTTCGTTTGTACAGCGCATTACATTCCAAACAAAGGCATCCGACATTCGGGTTACGAAAAAAGACCGCGGAGATATCGGGCGAGCGAGCGGGCGCGCGCGAAGGGGAACGCGGAAGAAACGTGTTTCTTTTATATGATTCATAAAACGCGCGCGAGTGAGCGCGGCTCTCTCGAACCGTAAAAAAATAAACGCTCGGCGGCTCGGTTATATTGCATTTTATTAAATATACGCGCGTGTAGAAACTCAATAATTCCCGGCTCTCTTCAACAATTTACGTAACGATCACACACAAGCATCTCGCGCGCGCTGCGGCGGCTGAGTATACGCGTGTTTGATATCTCGTCGCTGCGGCAGCAGAGTCGTAAATATACTGCAGTGGTAAATGGGAAATGGATGAAACTTTTTCTTCGTTCGGTCGTATATATAGAGGTTTCCAATGGCATGTGTTGAATTCATCGAAGACACCGATGTGGAATATATTATGTGTTATTGGGCCATATTTTATTTACCGGGGGATTGGGATAGATTTTATATAACATTTGATATGGTTGTTAAAGATTGATGATCTTCTCGTGTTTATATACTTTTGGAGTCGTTCGATATAATTAACTAAGAAAATGTTGTTACTTAAGTAGAGTATAGGTGAATGTTGAATCTTTACGGTAATTTTACAGTTAATAATTCATAGAAGACTTAAGTGATAAAAGAACAAAGAAGTGAACCAACCAGTCAAGCCAAAACCGAAAAGTCCGTTCAACTCAACAGCGTGCTTACGAAAATCCCGTATACACCTACCTGCCTATATACCAACCGACACACACACACAGTCTTTCTCCTCGCCTCCATTGCTCGCGCAATCGCGATTCGAAAGAAAACGACTAAAAGAAGACGAGCTGAGAGAGAGAGAGAGAGAGAGAGAGAGAGAAAGCCGAAGAAGAAACAAGAGGAACGCGTGTCCCCGCTGGCGGCGCGTTCGCACGAGCACACTAATAAGCCATTTTCTCGTTTCTCAATTACCGCGTACGTATACACACACACACACACACACACATAAGCCTTTTCTCGAAGCTCGAAGGACAGCCACGCGCAGAGAGAGAGAGAGAGAGATTGCACTAACGCTCGTATATATGCGCGCAGGATTTCTCAATGGCGCGCGATGGTGCAACTCAACACTCGCACAGCGCCGTGACGGTCGCCTCGCTGCCTTGCTTCTGGCTATGTGTACTTAGAGACTCGTGTGTGCTTTTGTACATGTACACACGCCTACGTAAGAGTAGGTGCGTTTTTGTGAGGGAGAGTAGATAGTCGATTTGCATAATTGGGACGGTACGAGTCTCGTGGGTGGATGGGACGTGTGAGTTTGTTTTGAGTATTGGAGTTATGGTTTCGACGGGCAGTTACAAGAGGGTTTTGAAATCGACGTTGTTGAAGACTCTTTTGTGAAGTCTGAGGAACGGCTCATGTATAGATATAACGAGGTATAAGTACCGTGGGGTTTTTTTTTAATATGTAAATTGTTGAAGAATACTGGTCGTTGGTGCGTCAATGTTTTTGGGTGTAAAGATATATTGCTTGCTAATAAATTACGAAATCGTTCGTAGCTTTATTATTGTCAATGGAATTCACGTTTCGACTTTAATAGATCAATAATTTATCGATAAAATCATATGATTTTTATGAATAATCTTACGTAAGTATATACGAGTTACATGCGTGAGAAAATGAAAATAATTGCTGTAATTTTCTGTATTTCACTATGTGATGTAAAGCTTTATTGTCGCATCGTAAATAGCAAAGTCAACACCTTTATGTAATACATTTTTCAATTTATTTAATATTCATTTAATCCTTTTAGCAATTGTGTTTACTCGTAATCTTGTATCTTGTCGTTAGATAATTTCCCGAAATCATTCTTCTCCAGAATCATATTATAGAGCCACGCAGCATCATTTTTTTACAGCACGTATAGTGAAAATTCATTTTAATTTTATAGCAGATAAGTGGCGTTATTTTTCTAAACTTCGTTTCCGAAGTAATACAACAACTGTATCACTTTTTCCACTCTACCCTAAACCCATTTCAAACCACCGTCCTCCCAAAAAAAAATCTCCTAATTTACATCGACCCTCCGCCTCTCCCGTTCTCACTACACCATGTTCAGGTTTCGCAACGACGCTTTTCCGAGAGCCCAGCCTATACACCCGTACGTCTCAGCTCCCTTGCGCCCGTCATTTTCACTGCCAACTTGGCAGCCTCATCCGGCGCACGTGCTCGGATTTTGGGAAATTTCCCTCCCGCGTTCCCGATTTCCTCGCGACGTCCCACGCCTTCTCCGAGGCGTGGCGGCTGCGGCGGCCCTCTTTTATGAAAACCTCGCGTTAGCGCGTCTACGTTTTATTGGGCAAGCGCGCGAGCTAGCGCGTAACCTCGATACGAGGCCGCGCTTGGCTCCCGATTAGACGGATACACACGCGACTATTAATAGGCGACTCGCGCTTGTGTATATGTGTACGCGTATCTCTCTCTCTCTCTCACTCTCCCGGTGTCGTTATTGCTTTATAATTGCGGCCGTCGGTCTTGGGTTATTTGTCACGTGCGGGGAAAGTGCTGTATGATGTTTGAATATATATATAGGTATATACGATGTGGAAATAATGGCTCGAAAGTTTCGAGCTGATTTGCCGCGCGAGCAAGAGAAGAGAGAGAGATGAGCACAATGCAGGGCCTACCTTAGACGGAGTGACACGAGACTTTTTTTTTCCAAGCTGATCGCACGATCAGGGCCGATGATGACATGCGTCGAGGCGGTCTGTAGCCTTGGCTACTGGAAAATATAGCGTTGCCGGTCTTAAGTGAGACGTTAATCTAGATCTATGTTTTGCTGTCTGCTCGATGTAGATGTTATGTTCTTTTTTTTTTTTTTTTTTTTTTTTTTTTTTAATAGAAGAACTCTACGAATACTTGCCTGGTCATTGGAAATTGCGTAGTGTGTCCATATAACAAAGAGAGTATCACCATAAAAATCTAAATGTGGAATGTTAAAATATAATTAAAATCATCTATCCGTGTTTCAACTACCTCGACGATATAACGAATTGTTTCAACTGCCTTGACGATATAACGAATTGACTTCAGATTTTTATGAAACGGTTTTGTACACTGTTATATTAATTTCGCTCAATGAAGTATCATGTATAATAAACATGGCGTAGCATTTGTTTCGCGAACACGTTCGCGTGTAATCTTAGAAGCGTTTGCTCATATTATTCTTATGGCAGTAACTATTTATTAATCATATTCGTGCGCTAAGCACGCGAATATTTACCAAGTTGAACCAACTACTCTGATGTAAGTTTGCGCAACTCGCTTATGTCGTACGATACACAGCTGTAAGAACTTGCAGTCATTGACGTATGACTATACGCGTATAGGCTACAGTATATATTTACTATTTCGTAGTAAGTCATTTATCATAAATACGATTCAGGTTTATTCATTGACTGTCTTAAATTAACTGATAGCACGTCGCTATAGTATTAAATAGAAAGTTTTTTTTTTTTCATTTTGAAATATTAAGAATAAAAACTGAATCTATTTTATGATTTAATTTTACCATAAAATAAATTTGAAGTAGTACTACAGGTTTTATGAAGTGTAACTGTACTTTTTTTTTACGTATTTTGAAATATCAGTTTCTATCTGTCTATAATGAGGAGTCGTGAACGGCTTCGGTTTCAAAATTAAATTTCGGTTTAGGATTCTTTACTTACAGAATTAAAGAATGCATTTATTCTCCATTCTTTTCACGTCGGTTTCATTGAGGTTGGAAAAATTTCTTACCCAAGGGAAATTCGAGAACCGTGAAAGTTAGGGACTATTTCCTTCTTAAATTACCAGCACATCTTGATCGAATGCAACGGTTTTATCAGGATTTCAAGGATTCCATTGTCTTTAGACGGAATGATTCATGTTTTTTTATGTCGAGGTTTCTCGTCTGTGTTTTGCAACGTACTTACATAAACTTTATCGTTCGTACTGCAAGATGCAAAGGCTGAATTTATAATAGTAAACTATTACGATATTGAAATAAAGATATTTTATATTTGTAGAAGGCCTTTATTTTAAAGGTGCATATTTAAATAAAATAAAAATAAAAATATTAATGGCAGCGTGAATAATGAATATTTCAATAATGTACTGTGTAAAAATGGAGTGAAACAATACATTTATTAAGCAAGTAATTAATTTTTTCATTGAATGAAAATCTAATATGCGTAACTTGTTTAAAAAATAATAATATTCTACAATAGTATTTTTTGGCGCCATTCTAATTTGAATGACGTGGAAATGTCAGAAAGAAAAATTAAAAAGTCTAAGCCTCGATAAAAATCATAAGCGTCATAATTATATTCATATTCGCTCTAGTCGTTAACCTTAATGACTTTCATTAGCTTATTACTGTTTATTTCTTATGTATCTTGATAAAAAATCAGTCTTAGCACCTAGAGCCTAATAAATTAATGCATGTATCGATAAAAAAACAGTGTGAAATATTGTGAACAGCGGAATACGATTGAATACGTAAGATAGCAATTACATAGGATCGATGGGTTTTCGAAGACTGCTTTCGTGAGGATATCTTCAATGTTCTGTAAATGCTATCTGATTTATACTCAACCCACAACATTCTCAAACTAAAAGTAATAACTAGTTGGCTTTATAACTTTTCGCCTATGCGAAGAATATATTTATATGAATAGCCAGCAGAATAGTGGACCGGTTTTCACCAATAAATGATTTCGCCAAATGATTAAAATATTATTAACAATTTTTTTATTATAAACATGTACATTTTAATTTCATGTTAGTATGTTATATTAGATCAATCTAGTTCGGTGTATCCTGCATATACAAGGTTAGTTGTAAGCTATCGAAGACATATCTTTTTCCTTCCTCCTAGAGGAAGCTTTGTCATAGTAAAAAAGAATTCTTGAGAAAATATCTTAGGAATATTATTTAACAAATATGGAATCGAAATACACTATTTTTAGAAAATAGTCGTATGGATTTACGCGCGCGCGTGCGTGTGTTTGTGTGCGTATGTGTCTGTATACGGTGATATCTCATGGTCTACTCAACCGATTTTAACGGGACAGGGATCATTGTTTTCGACTTTTCTTACACAGTTGGGGTCAATATTCTATTTTTGTCAAAATATATTTTTTTTTGGTTTTGTAGCAATTTTTCAATTTTATAAATTTTATTTTTCATTCTTTTACTATTTAAAACAAATATTGTTTATACATTAAGAATTCACTCTACGGCCGAATCCATCTCCAATCAGGTAGTCCGCGTATGCCTATGTCACCTATCATTTTGAAATTAAAATATTTATTTTCTTCTCCAAAAATTATTTGACAAGTATTTTTTTATTTTTTTGTTTCATCAAAATTTCATGCGTTCAGCAATGCCGAAAAATTCCGAGAAAATTCTTACTCAGAAAAAAATGTTACTGCTTCACCAATTTTTTAAGCTTTTAAGCGCGTAACACATAATTTCACTCAATTTTGAGCCCTTTTTCACGTCCTTTATGTTATTTAAAAAAATAATAATAAATACACGAGTTATGCACTCTTTACTGGAAAATACTTTTTAGAAAAATGTATTTTTCTCGAAAACCCCTATTTCTTTTGCTCAATTTTCTTTTGTCGTGATAGAGGACGTAAATACTTATCTAGACGTATTTGTGAGATTCAGGGGATTTGCGCTGGGATAGCAATCACTAATGAGATAACACACAAACAAATTTTTCACGTTTAACGCTTATATATAGTGATACAACAATGATATAACAGTCAATATAAAGATGTTTATCTTTCTGCGTACATAAGTAATACACATGTACATGCGCCTACTTGCATGAGTTTATGTACTAATACATTTGTCCGCTAGATGGCTATCGTTTGACTTAACATTTACCAAGAAAAGTTCGGTTTCTGCTATATATCACCTCTAGTCTTTTTTAAAACTATCATCTTTTTGAAATTATTACATATTATCACCTCAACTATGATGTCTCAATATTACTCAAGGGAGAGAATCAAATGTGCAGATTTTTTACATAAGCACAAAAAATCTGTTACAAATCTAGTTCCGTATGTTTCAAACAACTTGAGGACCATGCTCATCCATTGAAGCACCTCTATCCTGATTTACTTTTGATACCCTCTACATATCTGTGTAAAGATTGTTAAAATCGTGATTTAGAATTGGTGAGTAGCACTGACAATGAATTTACAACGGATAATGAAGTTACCGACAACGTAGTCGATAAAGATGAAGATTTTTTACCAAGTACTCCAGCAACGCATCGAAGAATTCAATAATGAAATAAGTACATCTTTCTTAGGTTCTGTATCGCCTCTTAGGAGAAAAAATCTTATACGTGAAAAATCACTTGAAAATTACGTAAAAACGAAGAAAAAAATATACTTTCAAAATTGTCTAATACCCTCGATGTGAAGTTGAACAATGTTTATGACGTTTCTATAAAAGCAAACGAATCAACTGTATAGCGGTATACAGAATGGGTACAAAATGTTGGTTTAGCCTTGCAAAAGTCTTCTACGGTATCGGAAAAAATAAAATTTCTGACTTTGCTACCCCTATCCTTAACAAAAAATTCCAGATATAACAATATAAAACATACATGATAGAAAGAGCGAAAAGTCTTGCACAAGAAAAGGGAGTTTATTCGGAACCAGAAGCATACACAGACCATCCAATTGATGAAACGACCGAAAAAATTGTTATGAAATATTATATAAATAACGACTTTAATTGTTGAAGACAGAGTCCTAATAAGAGTGACGTTATTACCGTTAAAATAAATGAAAAAAAAGAGAAGAAAGTTAAAGTTTTTCTTACTCGAAGTCTGAAAGCAACGTATAAAGCATTTAAAAATGATTAAAATATGTCTTACTTAGCTCCATCAAAGAAGTTTGTCTCTGTATCTATTGCGGAAATTATCATTCATTTCTTACGAGCTTAATTAATTTCAGAGGGAATAACGTTACAGAGTTGGATGAAATTCGGTCACAAATAATAAAAGCAACAATGTGTTCTGAGCCATCTGATTTATGTTATTTACAAGAATGTAAAATTGTCCAGGCAGTAACGGAATTACGTTTCATGTTCTAAAACTGAAAGATGTAGAAGGCACAGAAGAAATTACATATGCTTTGTGGGATAATGGAAACTTGATTAAAAAAACAGTGTCAATTTCTACTTTTAAAGATAAACTTTCGGTTTGGATCATGAAGGTTAGTAGTCACATGTATGTAAAAAATATACAACGCAAAACTATAAAAGCAGAAAGAGAAAATGCTGAAAAAGACTCACATCATTTAGTTCTTCAAATGACTTCGCTGAAAACTGGGCTGTGATTCATAATAAAGCTGTTCAAGGAAATCATTGGGTTAATGATCAAATTTCTATTTTCACAGCAGTGTCTTATCAAGGGGATTTGACACAAAGTTTCGCATTCATAAGTGATAATCGAAAATATGATGTAGCGTATGCTTTCCTAGCAGTAAAAAAAATTATAACCTATTTGAAAGAAAATTGTTGTGATTCAATAAAAAAAATTACCATTGTATCAGATGGCGCCGCTAGCCACTTTAAAAATCGCTTTCAATTATATTTCAATTAAAACTTTCAATTATATTTCAATTAAAACAAGCACCATATGATATAAAATGGTTCTTCTCTCTGCTACTGGGCATGGCAAAGGAGCTGTAGATGGTGCAGGTGGACTTATAAAGCATTATACTACTTCGTATAATCTTCGTGAGCCCCATATAAAAACCATTCAAAATGCTAATGCTTTTGTAGAGCACGTTCAAAAATATACAGATGCAATTAAAGTAATACATTTACAAGACGTTGACGTAGAAGAGTTTAGAAAAGTGAAAAATATTGATTGGTTTGCTACTCCTAAATATCCTGGAGTTCAAAAAACTCATGTATGGGTTAAAGAAACATGTAATGACAAAGTACATTGTTTTACAGCAAAGACCGCTGATCGTCCGCTGACTGAAGTAAGAACAATGAAGCAGAAAAACAAAGGTAGTTATAAAAATAAAAAATATAAACGACAAAAATAAAAAATAAACTATGTGTATATTACTTATGCACAAAGACAAACACCTATATGTTGACTGTTATATCATTGAATATATATAAGCGTTAAGTGTGTAAAATTTTTTTGTATGTTATCTCATTAGTGATCGCTATCCCAGCGCAAATTCCCTGAACCTCACAAATACGACTAGATAGGTATTTATGTCCTCTATCACGACAAAAGAAAATTGAGCAAAAGAAAAAAGGGGTTTTCAAGAAAAATGCATTTTTCTAAAAAGTGCATTTTTCAGTAAAGAGTGCATAACTCGTGCATGTTTTATTTTTTTTTTTTTTAATAACATAAAGGACATGAAAGAGGGCTCAAAACTGAGTGAAATTATGTGTTACACGCTTAAAAGCTTAAAAAACTGGTGAAACAGTAACAGTTTGAAAATTACATTGAAAACGTTTTTTTCTGAGTAAGAATTTTCTCGGAATTTTTCGGCATCGCTGAACGCATGAAATTTTGATGAAACAAAAAAATAAAAAAATACGTGTCAAATAATTTTTGGAGAAGAACATAAATATTTTAATTTCAAAATGATAGGTGACATAGGCATACGCTGACCACCTGATTTGAGGTGGATTCGGTCCTATAAAGGATGAAATTCTCTACAATTTAAAAAAAATTATTCACTAGCTATATTTAGTCATAAGTTATTAATGAAAACGTACCCCGCTTGTGGGGCAGGTTGGCCAAAAATCGTGCGGTTAAAAAATTGATTCTAGCTTTTTCTGAGGTCATCCTATAAGTTTGAAAAAATCATAAATATTCTCTAGATGGAGTACTTTGAAATATTGAAAAAGTTTGGTTCATTAATTTTATAATTTTTTGTACGAAAAATAAAAATGTAAAAAGTCGGCCAAGTAGCCCCAGTCTCCCCTATAACAGCGATTCACAGTAAAGAAATGCTTACTTTACAGTAAAGATATGCAACGGCTATCATAAAATGAGTCTGAGTATTATCAGTTAATGAATATTCCTTAAATTGCTTCACAAATGAATAGTGCATTTCTCTCAAATCATTCTTTCTATCAGTTTATGTGGTGTAGGCAATATATACGTAAAAGTTCATCACGAAACTATGATTTGAAGTAAAGGTTATTTACTAATTTTAAAGGAGTTTGAATATAATATTATAATCAATTATTTTATTCATTTTTTATACATAATTTAAAAATAAATGAATGTAATTAGAATTGTGTCATAAATTGGTGTAAAAATTTTAAATGTTTGCATTAAAAATTAATTAAAGGAATCAGTAAATTAAGTTTGAGGCTTTTATATTAGACTAGCTTAATTTTGATTTTCTTGCATAATTTTCTCAATCCAGTCGATAAAGGATGACACCCTTACATACACCGAGGGACCGCCCACGCGTCCACAGGGGACGGCGGCGTAAGAGGTAATTCCGATGACTTCGTCGTTACCATCTTTGTTTTTAGTGATTAGAGGACCACCCGAATCTCCCTGAAAATCAACGATGATAATGGATTAATATAGTAATAGAATAATCTGAGATATTGATTGATCTGCTAGATGATAGACACCAGTCATGTTAATCATCCGAATGTTAATAATCATATCTTAAAGTGGGTAAAGGAACTTCAATAATCACGTTTCAGATAAAGTTACTGCATTTATATTGTAAATATAAATTCTCACAAAGTAAGAACAAACTGAAGTACCGTAGAAATAAGTAACTATAAAAGTCCATTATGATAAGATTTGCCATCATGAATTTGATGTATAAAATATTTATAAGCAGATTTGTCACTGAATTTTATAAACAATTGGATATAACTTTGCAGGTTTTGAAAATTTTCCATTTTTTTATCGGTACCTCCCCATGAAATTGAACAAGGAATAAAATGAGACCTTACAAATTAAAATTGAATGAAAAACATAAAAGATTAGTATTTCTTATTGAATTTCTTTTTAGTGGACAAAATTTACTTTTGCAACATTCAAAATTTTCTAACAGAAATTTTTTCCGTCATATTAAGAATTCTTTTTCCTATCATATCAGTTTTCAGATTGGAATGTGTAAAGGAATCATTGTAAAAAATGTTCATAGCTTTAGGTCTACTAGACTTTACTCCTCAATTACAAA